>CP142129.1:44880000-47320000 GCA_036013995.1 Theobroma grandiflorum
CTTACCAAGATGTCAAAAACGGTGAATCAGTGTGCTTTGGACGCTAAGCTTTTATTACTAGTATCAATCTTCTCGGATGAGAAAGGACAGCTGTCTATTCCGATATAACGTATCAGCCAACTGACTTTTTGACTTCTTACCCGACACTTTTACTCCACGCGCGGCCCATTTGGCGCTCCCTCAATTCTTTCCCAACGTAACGGACCCTGTGTCCGTAGTCCGTTTGAACTTTTTCTCTAAGCTTTTTCTTTTCTTTCTTTCTTTCTTTTATAAAGGAAAATTCTAAACTTTTGAACTTAAAAATTTAGTGCTCAAATTTGAAGAAAATATGATTGAATCCACTATAAGGAAAAAAATATTTTACATATATTAAAAATACTGTAGATAAATCTTTTATATTGTAATGATACCACATTATAAATTACATTAAATCTAATTTTTATTTATCTTTTCTTATTAAAAATTTTTAAATTATTACCCTTTGAGAATTGATGAGATATTTAGGATGAGAACAATCAGTAAAAATGTGACTCAAAACTATAATTATCATATTATCATATTTGCTTCACAAAATAAGTGCATTTTATAATAGTATGATAAAATATTTTTCCCTTTTAACTTTTAATTATAATTTTGTACGAATCTATTAGTTTTCAATATAAACAGTTTACCTTAAAATAATATTTTCGTTAGACACATAAATCTAACCATTAATCTATTATTACTATTTCTGTTAATTATATGTTATGGTAATATTAAAAAAATAATTTTACACTTCATCAATTTTTAAAATTACTATATTATATATATTATAATGAGTACAAATCTAATGCTCTTGGAAAATTTTGGCTAGATCTGAATCAAATTTAGTCGCTAGATGGTCAATTGGAATAGAAAACATCAATTGATTTAAAAAAATTAAAAAATAGAAAGAAGGATATTTTAAACATTTCAATTTAAATACTAATGTTGTTTAATTTTTTGAGGTAGAATGTCTATTTTACAAATTAATAAACTCGTATGTAATTATGATTAAAAGTTAAAAATAATTAACTATTTTATCTAAATATTTTTTACTAAATTAAAATATTTTAATTTTATCTTCGATAATCTTAATTAGTTCTCTTCCATGTAATTCTATAAGGTCATGTTTTTTGATATATACAATTCCTTATATAATATTATCTTCCTTAGATTTTTCTTCTTTACTAATTAACAAAATAAGCTTGAACGAGTATTATAAGCCACGTTTTCAATCTCAATTGATGAAGGACGGTGTTAAGGCAAAGTTGGTATGGGATGGTAGCCGTTAACGGTTGGGGCAGTGAGCGTCACGAGCCATGAGCAAAACGTGGAGCATAGACAGCGAAGGTGTAGGCTGAAATTCCCTCAATTATATCCCTTTGGCTGCCAACACCGATGTTGACCTCATTTTATTGTGGTTATGATTTAAATCTCTTTTTAATTTTCTTCTCGAGCGGTGGCCTCACGATTCATGCCCCTGAACTTACAATTACAACGTTATGTACAAAATTTTGGTTACGTGCATGTGGTCCCAGACGTCGGCGTCATTAAATTGTTTTTAATGGAGAGGAGGGAGATTCGCATCAAATTTTTCAGATAAGGAATACTACATTAACCAATTGGCTACTCATATGACACTGCATCGTCACCTTTTTTGTTCTTGTAATTCAAGGGAACACGCATTAAAAATGAATCGTAGGGTACCCCGCCGCCATCACCGCCAGCAAACAAATCTGCACAGGGCAATAAAGGGACACAATTTTTATTATTAATTGATGCAAAACAAATTTTATTTTTCATTTTTTTCCTGTTAATTAATTAATTTGAATGCTAGCCACTAGAATGGGATATTTCACGGCCACGATATTAGAAAGAATTTTTTCTTTTTTTTTTTGTTAGTTTTAAGAACATCTTTTAATAATATATTTGTGTTGATTTCTCACCTGCCTTCGCTACTTTTTGAGGTTTAAGTTTACAAATTTTAATATTATTATCTTAAAATTATATATAAAAAACTTGTGTCACATAACTCATATTTAATTAGCTTAGTTTGGATGGGTGAAGCTGTGGAAATTAATTACTCAATCATCCCCTTTTCTTTAAATTTGTTAGTAGCAATTATTATTGGAAAATATATTTTGATAAATTATTAATTAAATATTTAATTTTATATGTGATGCATTGTCCGTGTATGATTTTATACACTATTAGTGAATTAAATGTTACTATCTCATTAATAAATAAATTTAAAAAGCACATAAAATATTTACTTGTACATGTTTATTTTAAAATTTTAAATATAATTATCAAATTATAACAATAATCGACTTAAATATTAGATAAGTTTTAACGGTATCATAATCCCACCTACTTAAATCTTTGATATCATTTTCAAAATCAAATGTCATAATCACAATCAAAACTCACTCTATGAATCGAAATTGTCTTCAATGTAATATGAAGATCTACATCAAACTAACATATGATCTTATTTCAATTATAATGATCATGCTCTAAGCACTACTAGTTTAGCTACTTTTTGAATCAATATCATGCGATCGTCAAAAACCTAAATTAAAGTTGTTAATAGCAACAGATTTATATTCTTATATAAATCTTAATAATTATATTTACAAATTACATTCAATATAAAATAAATTATCACAATAATTAAGTATTAATGTAATAAATAATAATAAATTAAATATAAACTTTTAAATTTTATTTTCCAAATTGAAATCTCCTTTCTTTTTGTGTTAAAAATAAAAACCAAAAAAACTTTTCATAAAAAAAAATCCCAATTAAAACTTTCTACCAAAAACTTTAACCACGCGGAAAATGTATCTCCTTTCACTGGTTTATTGACCCGACAGCCCGATCCATTGCCACCGTTACGCGGTTGCCGCTACCAAAAATAATTTAAGAAAAAGGGTCAAATTTCTTAAACCCTAATCCCAAAACCCTTTTCCACAAACAACATTTGTTCTCTCTCGCAGTTGGAATGTGTCTGCAATTCGCTATTTGAAATCCCATTTCCTTAAATTTACTTGATTAACGTAAATCTCGAGATAAACGAGCTTGTTTATTGAGCGTGAGAGAGCAATGGAGGTGGATAGGGAAGACGGACGCACGCAGAACCAGTTGAGACCTCTCGCCTGTTCTCGAAACGTTCTCCATCGTGCTCATGGCTCCGCCAGTTGGTATCAAGGTATTTCTTTTGGGAGATATTTTTGTTGGGAAATAATAATTTCGATTATAAATCTGTTTTTGTTTTTGTTTTTTTTTTTTTTGTTTAGGAGACACGAAAGTACTTGCTGCTGTTTACGGGCCTAAAGCTGGAACAAGAAAGAATGAGAACCCTGAGAAAGCTTGCATTGAAGTTATTTGGAAGCCTAAAACAGGACATACTGGTAATTTCTTTAAACCCCTTTCAATTATTCTTGCATTTGAAGTTTGGCATGTTGGGAATTTTTCGAAATGTCTACCATGGTGTTTAGGAAAACTGGAAAAGGAATATGAGATGATATTGAAGAGAACTCTCCAGAGCATTTGTATTTTGACTGTTAACCCAAATACTACAACATCGATTATAATTCAGGTGAGCTATTTAATGTGCTCTCTGTAAAAATATCCCTTGTTCATAGCCAAATTATTCGTGAATTGAGTTTTTATGTTTTCTGTTCAGGTTGTCAATGATGATGGTGCTGTATCCCTTTATGCATTTCCATTAGGATTGTTTTACAGCTTATTTCATTGTTCCCTAGTTTTCACTGATCGAAGGATTTGGTTTTCAATAGTTTAATTTTCATTAAATGAATGTGAAGATGCACTCAGAATTTACTTTGAGAAAACTACAATTTCGATGAGCCAAAAATGCTGCCCCAGAGATTTTGTTTGTAACTTTTGCATCAAATTATGATTCAATGTTTTTTGTTTTGTTTTTTTTGCCCTCTCTTGGTAGTAAGTAGTGAGGGATATATCGCACATCTTCTTGTCAATTTCATTGTAATCCTTGATATTACCTCTTATAGCTTCTCCCATGTGCCATAAATGCGGCATGTGTGGCCCTTGTAGATGCAGGAATTCCTATGAAGCATCTTGCTGGTAAGCAATGCAGACATATAGTCATATTCATGTTTCTTTAATAACTAGTACTTAAATTCTGGCTGACTATTTTATACTGGATAGTGCAGTTGCAATATGTTGTTGTGTGGCCAAGAGTGGATATGTTCTATTGGATCCCACCAAGCTAGAAGAGCAGGTTATTATGGAATTCCTTTTGTTGATTTATTTTGTTTTTATAAATTTCTTCTGTAACTAGAATCTAGCTCATGTGCGAAAATTCTAAACCCGAGAAAAGGAAAAGGAAAAAGAGTGTAAGTTTTTCCCTGGATAAATATCCAATGATATTCTTGATACTACGTACTGTAAACTATAATTTTGACTGTAGTAGCTTTCATCTGGCATATATGATTGCAGCCTTAGACTGATTGAATCTAGAATAGTTGGCTTGCTGTAAAGTTTGTTTAATTCCAATCTTCTGACATGCATGTCTTTCATAATGGCAGAAAATGAAGTCATTTGCATATTTAGTTTTCCCAAACTCTGTCCATTCAGTGCTTCCTGAAGGAAGTGTGCAAGGTGAACCTATGGAACGTGGAATTATTACGTCTGTTACCCATGGTATAATGTCAGGTATCTGTCACACTCTATTGGTCTATCCTTATCAAAATTAATTTGCTTTGCAGCTGTGTAATCACATTTAATTGTCAAAAAGTTAAGTATATCTTTTTTTGGAGATTTAAGGTTGCTATCAAATAGAATGTATACCATTATCACCGGTTACTCTCATGGAACAAGAACTTGCTAAATGCTATCACTAGTTTGGATCCAAGTAGAATAGGTTGGCTTTGAATTCTTTTTTAGATGGGATTAGACTGTTGCGGCAACTGTGATCTTATTCTTTCTTTTACAACTTTGTCTTTCACCTCTTGAAGCATTATTTGGGCTTAAGATTTATTACACCATATTTCATTATAGTAGATTCTTATTTGAACTCTTGTTCCAGTGGATGATTACTTTTACTGCCTAGAACGAGGGCGTGCTGCTAGTGCCAAGTTGTCTGATTTTCTCAGGAGGAGCTTGCAACAGCACCCAACTGATTCATCTAAAGCTGGGTGAATCTGAATTAGATTTTCAGGCAGACAATTGATTAACTGGTTTGTGAGATTTCATGCTATACTGGATACTACCATAGCCATTGTTGTACTGATTTCTAGCTCTCATTTTTATGTACTTTCATAGCATTTCTGACCATATTGTATTAGAAATTTGATGTAAAGAATATAATTTTCAGCTCTGATTGTTTCTGAATTGTGATATTCTCCAGTACTGTTGATTAATGTATCTGATATTCCTAAGAGGTGAAATTTTGATCTTTAGAGGGACAGCCTACTTTACTAGATTCTATTAGGACGTTCTTTTGAGTTTATTCTACAAATTGCATAAGCTAATACCAACTTGTATAAATAAACGAATGATCACAGGGATATTTGAGCACTTTGCTTGGTTTCCATCCAGTCACATGGGCCTCTGTGAAATTTTTTATTAACCTATTGGGCCTCAAATTTTGCTCAATCCAAGGCAATATTCACTTGGTTTCTTCCGGATGTCCCCAAAGATCATATATGGCCCAAGCATCTGCCCTGATATGGGGCTTTCTGAACTATTAGTCAATGCTCCAAATTGGCAAATGGCAAAGCCATGTTGAAGTCCTATGCCAAAGAACGCAAAAAGAAGGTTCTTTGGCTATTAGGGGTGAACAAAATCAGATAAAAAAAATTATTCATTTAAATTAACTGTAATTTAGATAAAATGACTCAATTTAATTGATTAATTGAGTCAATTGATTTAAAATATTTGACCCAATTGATTTTTCTACAGATTTTCAATTTTTAAATTTTTAGATGAAATTGATAAAAAATAAAACTAATTTTTTATATATATTATTTTTAAATTTTTATAAAATTTAATATTTTCATTTCTTCATTTGTGTTTTTTCAATTCTTACTTCTTTATTTTTTTAATTCTTTTTTATTTATGCATCACTATGGAAGGCTGGCAGCAAAGCAGGGGTTGCGGTTCGATTGCACGTATGGTCATAAAGATGGAACCGGGGATCCAGTTCCTTTTGTCTTCACCATTGGCTCCGGGAAAGTAAGTTTGACAGAACATTTAACAGGGCTTTGATTGTTTTAGTGGCTAGCTTGTATCATGATATAGTGTATTGATGTGAAGCTGAAGGTCTGAATAAACTACCTTAACCGATAATTTTCTTTGCTTTCTTTCTGTTTGTAATATTGATTGGTTATAACGAAAACATATATGGGATTGAATTGGAATGAATTCCACCCTTAGTCAAAGATCGTTGGGGTTTAAGGGATGGGAGGGAGGGTAAGGGGGACCAAGGGTTGATATTCACAGGCCTAATTTTTTCATTGTCCAGCAGTCTAGCAAGTCCAATTTGTGTATATAGAGTAGGGGTGGTATTTATTAGATCCCAATTAATATAATATGGTTTTCAAGTTCACAAAAAGTTTGAGTTATATGAGTTGCTAATTCACATCAGTACAAGTTTGAGTTATGGTTGCACCTGAGCATTTGGTTCATTGGTTAGTGCATTATTCCTCTGCTTAAAAAGCAGGGTTCGAATACCCCTCTCCTAATTATTAAAAAAAAAATTTTGAGTTATGGCTATTATTATATGGATCCAGTGGGTTTAGCTCATCGTGATGGTTGATGGTTGTTGATTTTGTATTTAGGGGTGGGATGGTTATATGGGGATTTTGTGTTGGTTTAGTCCTTCTTGTCAAAATCCTCTTGCAACAACCTAGAGGTGAATTCTATTCCTTCTACTTTCAATGAAATTTTAAATTTTTTTTTAAAAAATTGAGATTGTGGATTTCATTTTTGTTGTTGACGATTAATGAATGAAAATGTTAGAAATGCATTCTTTACACTTCAATTAAGGTAAATGTTAAATTTTATGATTTTTTACATAATTTTTTATTTTTAATCTTCTTTTTGCTTTGTTATTAAAAAAATTATACTAATTATATTTTTTATTTTCTTTCAATTGTTAGATAGTCTATGTGAATGGATGTGAAGAATCAAGTTGTGGAGGAAATTCAAGTTGATAATTTGTGATAATTAATGGTCTTATGTTAGTTTTATTTTGTGGATATTAATTTTACCATCTTTTAACTTTTTATTATGTTGAATTTTGAATACTAATTTAATGATCTACATGAAAAGATAAAATTATATGAGTGATAAAACAAATGTTATGTTTTTTTATAGATTATTTATATATTTTATAATTATAGATGAAATTTATAAAATTTTAATATTATAATTTATAAAAAAATAATAAAATTTAATCTCTTAGTTCAAAATCAAACCGATAAAATCAATTTGATATTCGATACGTTTGTTCAGTTATTTAAAAATATTAGGTGACAAACCAAACCATTCAATTGCTCATCCAAATTGACAATAGTACGGCCTAACTTTGCCTCTACTAAATCTTGTAATGCTGGTTGGTTATGGATAGACTTGGCGGCTGCAATTTGCTCATCTCAATATTGGTCAAATGGCTGCACCATCTATTATTTCGATGCCTTAAATCAAAAACCAAAAAATACGTCTTTAATTCGATACGACCGGGCCGCATTTTTGGCTTCAGACTACTTGGATACGACCCAAATAGACTACTTCATTTAGAATTAAAAATTTGGTTAAAAAGGCAAAAAATTTCACCACGAAGAGCTTATTAAAACTCTTCTATCCACTTCTACACTAACTGATTTCTTTTAATGTTTAGTTCCCTTGGACACGTAAATAAGTCTTTGAGCAGACTCGGTATATAAGTCACCATGGAGTGCATGCTACATGTATACAGGTAAGGCCTTAGTTTGCAGTTATCTTCACAACTTGGTGTGGTTTGTTTGCAAGACCTTAGTTCCAAGAGGGAAAGAAATTATAAGATGGCATCTTCTTATGTTCCATTTCAAGTTCATTGCTCCTTTGGAAAGCCTCCCATCTCACCCAAATTTGATCTCTTCAAGACAACCGATCTCTCCTCTTCTTTCAAGGTTAGCTAATTCCTCTCTCTCTGCGAAAAATTAAGTTGGCTTGAATATAACGTAGTTACAGATTTTTTCCATTCTCGTGACAGCCATTGTTAAGGGAATTGCAACAACTAGCTTTCCGGGTTGATGTCCCGAAAGCTGTCAAGAACGTTTCTATCAAGTTGCTTGATGCATTTGTAGATTCTGCATTCGAGTTTGTTGACCACCCGTTGCACCCATCTCTGGTATATCATAGGCCTTATTATTATTAAATATTTTATGAATTCTGCTTTTGAGTAATGAGCATGGAAGCTTTTGTCTGTTTACCAACGTTTATGAATGATGGACAGAGTAACTTTGCTCCAGTAGATGAATTGAAAGAAGCTGTTCTTGTCACCAACATCCAAGGCCAAATTCCAAGTGATTTTCCGGAGGGCGTCTACATACGAAATGGTTTGGTTTTCTAATCTAATTAAAAGCACACATCTTAGCAGCACGACCGTTTATCATACAAGATTACAGATGATTAATGGTTAGGATATAAGATTTTGTATTTCAGATGTGAAACAATACATTATACAGATAATATAATTCAAGTAAAACAAGAACATATAGTTGTTGTTAGTTTCACTCCAAACACACAAGAGAAGCCATTGCTTCAAGTCGAAAAATTGCAGAACTAACTAAGTTTTAAGATTTTATCTCCAAGGACAGTTCATACAAGACATAAATATAAAACAAAAAACTAAAAGTAACATGATTTGGTGACATATAAATGTAAAGAGGAGAAAAACGAGAATTCATTGACAGGCCGGCAAGCTAAGAAGCACTGAAAAACCTTCTGCAGAATTTTTGAAGTTTAATACTATTACTATTGCAATTTTCCACTGGAAGTTTCATACTATGTAAATAATATAATGACAAAAGGAAATAAAATTTTGGTGATTATATTTTGAATTGTGTCATGTGATCTCTGAGTTTTTCATACCTTTTTTTAGTTAGTGCTGACTGGTCAATGCCATTTTATCTGCAGGACCAAATCCTCTTTTTGGGGGATTAAAGTCAACCAAATCTTTTTTTGGAAGGTCAAGTCCTATGTGGGTGGAAGGAGAAGGAATGCTTCATGCTTTGTATTTCAGTAAAGGCATTGATGGGAGCTGGACTGTCGTTTATAATAACAGACACGTTGAAACCGAGACCTTCAAGCTAGAAAAACAACGAAACAAACCCACTTTTCTTCCTATCATGGAAGGGGATTCGCTAGCTGTTTTGTCTGCCTATTTGCTTAATTTGGTGGGCTCACTTATCCAACATTGTTCTTTTAAATCAAGCGTCCTCGTCCTTAGTTGAAACTCATGGCTAGTTCCGGTGTTAGATGGAGACTAGTATGATTTAACATGAGGTCTTAGCCTAATATCCAGAAGTATGACATTTCCCAGGCAGATCTAGATGACATTATTAAAATTCTCAGAGTGTCACCTATAAAGAATTAGCTGGTGGTTAACTGGGAAGCTCGTAGAGTACGTAATAGCTAGAAAAGAAGCATAAAACCGATGACCTTTGTTTGCTTTCTTGCTATTATTCCCCAGCTGCGGTTTGGCAAACCATATAAAAATACAAGCAATACCAATGTTTTTGAGCATTCCGGGAAATTCTACTCAGCTGTAGAAAGTGACTCGCCTCAAGAGATTGACATCTTTACACTAGAAGCTTTAGGTAATTGGGATGTCAATGGAGCATGGAACAGACCATTTACTGCACATCCGAAGGTTCTGCTTCACACCTACATGAAAGTTACTATACATATTAGCTTTACTGTAGCTTATAGGATTTCTTTATGATGGAGTTCATTTTCGATATGACAGAGAGCTCCAGGCACTGGGGAGCTAGTTACCATGGGGATTCAAGGAACTAAACCTTTTGTTGAAGTGGGAGTAATTTCAGGTATAATCTCCTTACATAACCTAGTCTAGAGCATAGAGAACAAAATTAAGTAACATCCTTTTAATTCCGTAAAGCTGTGGCAACCTGCTGATATCTCCATTCTAACAATTCCAATTTTATTTTCAGCTGATGGAAAGAAATTAGTCCACAGGGTGGATCTTAAACTCGATAGGTGCCCACTTTGCCACGAAATTGGAGTTACAAAGAGGTAAGCTTGGTGTGTGTCTGCAATCTGCACATATAAATGATTATATTTTCCTTGTGTAAGTTTGAAAAAAACCAGCTGCATGATTCAAAACAATTGATTTCCAATTTGGGATATTGTTTTGCAGGTATAATGTGTTCATGGACTGCCCACTAACTGTAGATATAGCTAGACTTATTAATGGTGGCCAGTAAGTTCATATATTTCAGTTCCTAATTTTATGAGAAGATGTTCTTTCTTTGGCTTACTAAGAAATGTTTTATATTGTGAACTTCTGCTGATATGTAGGTTAGTAAAATATGAAAATGAAGGATATGCAAGAATTGGCATAATGCCTCGCTATGGGGATGCAGATTCAATCCAGTGGTTTGAAGTAAAACCAAATTGCACTTTCCACATTATCAATTGCTTTGAGGATGGTGATGAGGTAACTTAATTATATAAATATATCTAAACAATTGACTGTATTCTCCATGGGATTGATAAAATTGAATTTGCAGCTAAATGAAATTTTGAGAGAGCTCTATCTTTGTCAACAGGTTGTGGTGTGGGGCTCTAGAGCTCTTGCATCAGTCATACCCGGACCTGATCCGGATTCAAAGGAACTTGAGTGGTTTCCGCCAAAATATAAACCTGGTGAACCAGTTGAAGAGAGTGTTGATGCCATTTCAGAAGACCAATTATTGTTTCATCGTCCATATGAGTGGAGACTGAACATGAGAACTGGAGATGTGAAAGAGAGAAATCTGACAGGGCCTAATGAATTCCCCATGGAGTTTCCTACGATCAATGGAGCTTTTACAGGTGTTAAAAATAAATATGGGTACACCCAAGTATGTCACTGCGGCTCAAGTTCTGCCACAGGTAATATATAGAAATATAATCCCCCTACCGTAAGTTTTCTGTCATCTGTATGGCTGGTTATTTAACATAACATGGTCCTTTGATTTGGTTATTTCAGGCATGGGGAAATACGAGGGCCTCGCCAAACTGTGCTTTGAAAAGCAAAACACTGGGATTGCTATGGTAAACAGGTTTCTCATTCATTCTTTTATCTTCAATTCTCTCTGCTATTTATTACTGCACTTACTATCCCAACTTCAAATTTGAAATTAGAGCGGGAAGCAAGAAGAAGGGTTGATCAAAGTGGAATATCATATGTTTGAGGAGAACACTTATTGTACTGGAGCTGCCTTTGTCCCTAAAGAAGGAGGTGCTGAAGAAGATGACGGTTGGATCATCACATATCTTCACCATGAAGATACTAACATATCTCAAGTAAGTAAAACTTTGCAGCTGCAAAAATAAATCATGTTAACGACTGTTTTTTCCTAATAATTTAATCTGTATTTGCTTTCCTTGGATCGATACAGGCTTATATAATTGACACAAGAAACTTCTCCAGCGAGGCAGTTGCCAAAATTACATTACCATGCAGAGTCCCGGATGGTTTTCATGGAGCTTTCATGCCAATCCAACTGCAAAAGAGAATCACGAAGATGGCTCGTTAATATCGAACCATTCCTAGCTATATCTCTAGTTATTAATTATTCATTGTGGCAGTACTATGTAGCTTGAGCTGATGTAAATCAATCAATTAATAGGCGCCGTAGGTTTCAAGCACAAAGAGATGTGATGTTTAATTTTTGTCCTAACCAGGCTGTTTAATCGAAAACTTTTGTCTGTTTTCGGGCAAGTTGTTGCTCGGTGATATTAAGGAGATTTGAGCCAATCAACGCCTCAAACATGGCATATTCCCTTGATCTTCTCAGCCTAAATACAGCCAATTGGAAGAAAAGTTTTTATATCAGCTCAGATTTTTTTACATATACTTCACATTCTCATCCAACTTGTGAGAGGATCATAGACTAGAATAGCTAAACATAATTTAAAGAAAATAAAAAAATGTTGTCATTGTAAATCACTTGAGTTTAAGTGATGTTCTACCTTATAGTTAAACACACGGAAACAAAATAAGCATCTGTTCAATGGAAGCCAAGAAGCTAATAAGTACAATTTAGTATGTCTCTTACCTCAATAACCTTATAAATAGTAGTATAGATTGGTACAAAGTTGCAAATTTAGACCTACTCTATTTTAATAGTTGTAAACCTCCTAACAAGTACTTCAGGCAATAGAGAAGAGAAAGCCATGGCAGCTTCATTTGTGGCGTTTCAAGTGCATTGCTCTGCTCAAAAACCACCCATCTCATTAAATTCTGATCACTTCAAGACCCTTCTCTCCTCTACTATCTTCAAGGTTAGTCAAGGCTCAGGCCTCCTCCCTTCTTTCTCCCAAAGCAAGCTGCTCATTATAGATTTATAAAAATGCATGAATTCGTGACTAATGTTAAGTGTCACTGACATGTGGGGTGTGGGTGTCCTCGGATCCTGATGGCCAATTTTGAGAAAGTTGCAACAGCTTCCCTTGCAAATCAACGTCTCGAAAGCCATTAAGAAAACTTCTGTCAAGTTACTGGATGCTTTTGTTGATTCTGTATTCGAGTTTATTGATCAGCCATTGCTCCCATCTCAGGTACGTACCATAGGCCTTCAGGATCATGCACTTAAACTTATATTGCGCCTTGCATCATGCACATAGCGTACTGATCAGCTCTTACATTCTTGTGACTGTTGATTGAACAGAGTAATTTTGCACCAATAGATGAACTGAAAGAAGCCGTTCTTGTCACAAGCATCGAAGGTGAATTTCCGGATGGCTTTCCCGAGGGTGTCTACTTAAGAAATGGTTTGATATTGACCTCATTGTTTTTATGATGAATGTGATACGTCAATGTATATGATACGATCACATTTTGGAGGCATCTCCTATATTTTTGTCCTTGATGGTTGATGTTTCTTATAACAACCAAAAACTTACATAGCGTGATCAAGGCTTTAGAACTATTCTAATTCCCTGTGGTCAATAATCCATCCACATTAACGTATAAATGCATAGTTGATAATGTCGACAAGTTATTTTCATTATCATTATTTAATTGCAGGGCCAAACCCGCTTTTTGGTGGATTAAAATCAACAAAATCTATATTTGGGAGGTCAGGTCACACCTGGGTAGAAGGAGAAGGAATGATTCATGGTTTGTATTTAGGCAAAGGCGTTGAAGGGAACTGGACTGTCTGTTATAACAACAGATATGTTGAAACTGAGACATTCAAGCTGGAACAACAACGAAACAAACCGTCTTTTCTTCCCGCTGCGGAAGGGGATTCACCAGCTATTGTCTGTGCTTATCTACTTAACATGGTGCGTTTACTTAAGCAAAAAAATGTTCTTTCAAACCAAGCAGCCTGATTCTAATTTAAGATATGGGCATTTTAGATTCAGAATGGGGACCAGAAGGATCTGTAAGTTTTGGTTCAGTTCTGAGTAAGACCATAACTATGAGATTTCTCCCAGCGGCACTGAGCAGGGGTTGGGTAAAAATAATTATCTGCAGAAATGTTCATCTTGTAAAGTAGTGCAGGTTAATTGAAGCCTTATTAGGTAACCCATTGTTTGATTTCTTTGCTATTCCCCAGCTGAGATTTGGCCAAGTTAACAAATACCTAAGCAACACTAGCGTTGTTGAGCATTCGGGGAAGCTTTACACAATTGCAGAAAATCACTTGCCTCAAGAGATTGACATCTTAACGCTAGAAGCTTTAGATATGTGGGATGTTAATGGAGCATGGAACCGACCATTTACCTCACATCCTAAGGTTGTTCTTCGCATCCTTATATTAGATGCTTTTGTATAGATCCACTTAGCAGCTTTATAGTTTATAGTACTAGATGATATGATTTTTGTTTAAGCTTATCACTTCTTATGTAACAGAAGGCTCCAGGGACAGGGGAGCTAGTTACCTTTGGGATTGATGCAACTAAACCTTATGCTGAACTGGGAGTAATTTCTGGTATAATCTCCATTCCAAGAGCATTTAGAACAAATTTAAACATACACTTCCACAGGTGTGGCAACATGTTAGTATCTCAGTTATATTTTTTTTTCAGCTGATGGAAAGAAACTGGTTCACCGAGTGGATCTCAAACTAAATAGGTGCCCCCTTAGCCATGAAATTTTAGTCACCCAGAGGTAAACTTGGTAATAATCAGACATAGTTGTATTAGCTTGAAAAACCAACTGCATTAATATTCAGACAATTATCATGGAATTTTTTGATTTTCATAGAATTTTCATTTGCAGGTACAATGTATTCTTGGACTACGCACTAACTGTAGATTTCGGCAGACTTCTTCTTGGTGGCCCGTGAGTTCGTATTCTTTTTGACTTCAACTTTTTATTTTCATCACTCAACTCACAAAAGTGTTCGTGTTCTGTGTAACAATGGTACCATGTAGATTAATAAAATATGACAAGGGAGGATATGCTAGGATGGGTGTAATGCACCGGTATGGGGATGCAGATTCAATCAAGTGGTTTGAAGTGAAACCAAATTGCACATTTCATTTCATCAATTCTTTTGAGGATGGTGATGAGGTAAATTCAAAATTCGATTCTGTCTTAGACATGGAAGATGAACTTACATAGCTGATCGGATTTTTTGTAGCACAGGTTGTGATTCGAGGGTGTAGAGCCCTTGAATCAGTCGTTCCAGGACCTGATCAGGGTATGAACAAATTCGAGTGGTTTTCCAGAAAATTCAGGCCTATAGAATCAACTGAAGGAAGTCTCGATGCAATGTCAGAAGATCAATTAGTGTTTCCTCGTCCTTATGAGTGGCGGCTGAACATGCGAACTGGACATGTCAAGGAGAGAAATCTGGCAGGGACTCAGTTCCCCATGGATTTTCCTCTGATCAATGGAGCTTTTACAGGTTTGAAAAACAAATACGGCTATGCCCAAGTGCGAGATTGTATTGCAAGCTCTAGTTCAGGTACTTGAAGCCTTCATAATTTGTAGGTAAGATGTAGCTATCACTACGTTATGATCCTCCAATTTTATATTTTAATTTAGGCATGGCAAAGTACGGAGGCCTTGTCAAGCTGTCATTTGAAGAGCCAAATACAGGGATTTCTTCGGTAAAATAAATCTTCTTATTTTTCCTGAATTCTTTCATGTATAATTCTCGTTGCATGGATTCTTCTGACTTGGATTTTGAAATCAGAGAGAGAGGCAAGTAGAAGGGCTAACAAAGGAGGAATACCATATGTTCAAGGAAAACACTTTCTGCACCGGAGCCTCCTTTGTCCCTAAAGAAGGAGGTATTGAAGAAGACGATGGCTGGATCATCACATTTGTTCACAATGAAGACACAAACATATCTCAAGTAAGTCACCTGGGAAAACCTGATAATCATTTATATCTTATTTCCATGGAGTTTAGTATTTATTTTCCTCTGACCATACAGGTTTACATACTTGACACAAGGAACTTCTCTGGTGAGCCAGTTGCCACAATCACATTGCCATGCAGAGTTCCGTATGGTTTCCATGGAGCTTATATCCCAATGCAATTGCATGAAAAACTCACCAGGATGGTTCCCCACACCTGATTCCATTGATTGATCTAACAGTTGTAAGATTGAAATAATGTAATGTCATTAAACTGACTGGGAATGTTATAGCCACGTAAACTGCAGTGTTGAGCTGTTGACTTGGGGGGGCACAATAGCTTGTAAGCTTAGGTAATCACCTACTTACTTCACATCCTATGGGATTAGAAAAATGGAAAATCATGTAATTATACGTCATGCTTTGATGGGGACTTGTCACTTTTGGATTGTTAATCCATTCCTACTTTCATCATAAACAAAACGTATTGATTGCTGCCTTTTTTGTTTTCCAATTAATGGTTGAAATTTCCTTTTCAATCAAGTGAAGTACTTGACTTGATTCAATATCAAGCAACAAGAGGCATAATCCAAATTGCTTGAAAAGGCATTTCACAACAAAAAGATGCCTATTTGAATACAATTGTCTTCATCCTCTTCTCTTTTCTTTTTTTTTTCTAATGGTTTTGACCTAATGTTTAAATAAAATTTTAAAATATTTAAAAAATTTAAATAAATTCTTATTAAGTTAAATAAACTTTTATAATTAATATTTGATTAATTATCATTAATTAAAATATCATTTATCATTTATCATTTTATATCTACATGACTTTGATATGACGTTAATATGAAGGGTGAAAATTTTCACATGATATATATTATCATGGCAAACTAACATGACATGTTATCATCAAATTATAATATATCAATATGCCAAATTATCATTAATTATGATAAATTAGCATGTCACGTCAATATCACGTAACATAGAATGAAAAATTACATTTTGAATGAGTCAATTATTAATTATAAAGATTTATTTGGTTCAAAATAAAAGTATAAGCACATATTTAGTTTAAAATAAAAGTATAAGAACTTGATTGAACGTAATAAAAGTACAAAAATTTATTTAAAATTTTCTAAATAGTTTAAAGTGTTTTTTTAGATATTATGTCAAAGTTTTTCTTCCCAAATTAATTGCTTTAATTTCTATCTTGGGACATCTAAATCTTTATATTATTAATTAATTCTTCATAATTTACATTTTTTTCTTTTTTCATATATTAAAAAATCATTTTATATAATAAATCTATTAATATTCTTGTATATAGGAGTAAGAGAAATGTTTTTGAATCCATTATTCTTAAAAAAATAATACTAATAAAATTAACAGTGTAATGCAAATAAAACTAAACTGACCTTTCAAGGGTGTGATAAGTAGACCAGTCAATATGGGTCGGCCCGACATAACTCGGCCTCAGCCTTTGTGGGTTGAAAAAATAAAGGTCGAGCCGGGTTGGCCCATATTTTAAATGGGTTGAAAATTTCCCAACCCAACCCACCCCTTGCTAGCCCATGGGTTGGGTTGGGTCAGCCCATGGGTTAGGTTAAGAATTTTTTAACTTTTTTTTAATTTTTTTACACTTTATTAATTAAATTATGCCATGATTTAATCCATAAATTGAATAATAAAAACATGTCAGATGTTACAAACAAATAAATTGCACCAAACAATATAAATTAAAAACAAAACATAAATAAGCAAATACATTAGATCAACTATAAATAAAAATTTAATATTTAACACAATTACACAAACTAATGATGTCTTGGTCAATTTTCATCCTCAATCAAAATATTTGAGTCTTGTTTGGACAGCAATGATGTTTCCATGTCTTCATCATCATCATCATCTAATACTCATTGTCATAAAAAAAAATAATGAGTTTCAATTTTAACTAAAATTATTAATTTAACAAATAAAGATTAAAGACATTGAAATATATAAAGACTAAAGAAAAGCCATGCAACCAATTTTTCGTGCAAACAAGCATTTGAACATTTTCATGGCGGAAGAAACTTCTAAACTTGGTGAGAACTTCTAAACTTGGTGAAAACATGACCACCAATACTAAAAGCAGACTCAGATGCTACCGTAGTAATTGGAATGCTCAATACATCTCGTGCCATAATAAAAAGATCAGGAAAGCGCTTAGCATTATCCTTTCAATAATTAAGCACATTCAAGTCTTCAAACACTTCATAATCAAGCTTTGCCTCATCTAAATAAACATCCAACTTAGACTTTCCAGCAATAAAAATTGTTTCATTTTGAAATATTTTGAACTCCTACAAGTTTTAAATACATTGACAAAAAAATAATTATTAATATATATATAAAGTAACATAAATTCTCATGTAATAAGATAAAGGGAAGACAAAAAACTTACACTAAAAATCTTTGATCCCTTGGATTTAGTCCCCCTCTAACTTGCCTTGGGAAATTACTCATTGACTAAAAAGATGAACTTGACGCACGAGTGTTGTTTGCATATTCTTCAAAGAGCATGTATAACTTTATCTTCACATTTTCTAACCTTTCATAACAAGTAGAAGCATCAATCTTAGCATAGCAAAATTTTAAGAAATCAAGCTTCATCCTTGGGTCAAGAATAGCTACAAATGCAAGCACTACACTATAATCTTTCCAATACTTATCAAATTTCATTTTCATCCTTTGAGACATATCATTGATAACCGCATCTTCATTATGCAAATTTTGATTTAAAATCGATTCAATTTTCCAAACTTGCATGAAATACAAGTTGAAAGTTGGATAAAATGAACCAGATATCAAGTTTGTAGTCTCGTAAAAAGGCTCCAAGAATTCACAAATTATCATTGCTCTCTCCCATTCCTCATCAGATGGATTGTATTTATAAGTTCTATAAACAAATTGGAGGCCAGCAAAAACTTTTTGACATTTGATAGCACTTTCAAGCATCAAATATGTTGAATTCCATCTTGTTGACACATCTAAACGCAACCTAACACCTGCAGTAATACCAACATGCTGAACACATTCTTGAAAATTTTTCATCCTTTTATCCGATGCCTTTACATATTTCACACTCTCTCTAATTTTAAACAATGCTTCATTGACTATTTTTAAGCCCTCTTGAACAATCATATTTAATATATGACCGTAACAACGCACATGAAAAAATTCACCATCACAAATCAAGTTACTTTGCAAATGAAGATGGCTTTTCAAGATACCTTGCATGTTATCATTAGCAGAGGTATTATCTAAAGTCAGAGAGAAAACTTTTCTATCTATTCCCCATTCTTTCAAACAATCAAATACAGTAGTAGCTAATTCAACTCCAGTATGTGGAGGAAGCATACGATAAAAGTTGAGTAAGTTGCTATATAACTTCCAATTTTCATTGACAAAGTGAGCAGTCAAGCAAATATAGCCCTCGGAAGCAGATGTTGTCTATATATCAGAAGTCAAACAAATTCTATTAGGTACCTTGGCCATGGCTTGTTTAAGCTTCTTTTTTTCTCTCAAATGAATTTTCTGGACATCAGATACAACAGTGTTTCTAGAAGGTATCATCACATCTAGATTTACATACTTAGCCCAAGCTCTAACCTTATCATATTCAACAAAAGTATAAGACAAGTCATGCTTAATTATGGCTTTAGCAAGCATGTCACGTGAAATCCTAAGATCAAACTTTCTAGCTTTTACTTTCCCTTCATAATCCATTAGCATTTGATGTGGATTAAAATAAGAAATAAATTTACAACTGTTAATGTGACGCAGCAAATGTGAAGTGTCATAATTAAAGCCACCAAATTTAAGACCAACCTTATACTCCGTTTTACAACCGTTACAAGTTGCCCTTTTTACTCCATTTTGCTTTTTGCTTATTTTAGTAAAATAATTCCAAACATTTGAAGTTTCTTTTTTGGCCTTCTTGTTCAATTGTTCAGATTCAGATATATGAGACTGAGAAAGAATTTCATCGTCATTCAAAATGTTAACATCATCATCCACATTTATAAAATTTTTAACTGATTCATCCATCTCCTAAACCCTTCAAATAACATAAATAAGAATAAAAATTATTAAAAATTTACATAAACTGATTAATCCAATTCAAAAGTTAAATTATAGGCAATTAGGCATAGGTTCTTTGTTAGTGAAACGTTGAGTAGAAACATAAACAAAACAAAACAAAAGATATGGAAATGTCCAACAACAATAATATCACAATTGAAAATGTCCAGTAACAACAACATCAGAAATTCACAATTCACAAATGTCCAATATCACAATTCACATATGTCCAGCAACGACAACATCACAATTCACAAATGTCCAACAACAAGCCAACAACAACATTAGTACATCCAACAACAACATCGGCACATCACAATTCACAAATGTCTAGCAACAAGCTAACAACAACATCAGTACATCACAATTCACAAAAGTTAAACCACTTCTAACATTTTTAATTTTTTATACAATATTATTCACAAAACTTGTTAGAGGTTTATCGAGATGCTAGTGCCGTATGGAAGGACGATGGGAGAATGTTGGACCGGACATCAGATGCTAGACCAGACGTTGAGTCGGGGAGCTTGGGACTTGGCTTGGGAGTTGGGAGGACTGACTGGATCTGGGGGAGCCAGGGAGACAGGGAGTCGGGTCAATCAGTCAATAACTCAATTGCGTCCGGGGTGCCAGTGCCAGATAGGAGGAGAGGACAATGGACGGGGTGGATGCCAAACCGGACGTCGAGTTAGGGTCCTCAGGGACGACGGGACTTGGCTTGGCCACTTGGGAGTTGGGAGGACTGACTGGATATGGGCTGGGGGAGTCGGGGAATCAGTTAATCGATGCCGGATGGGAGGAGAGGATGATGGGCAGGGCGGATGTCGGACGAGAGTCACGGGACGCCGAGTTGAGGACGACAGGTAGCTTGGGAGTTGGCCAGTCTAGACTTAAGGGAAAGGGAATCGGGTTATTGGGTCTAGGTAGGCTTAGGCAAATTAGGAATAGGATTTAGGAATTTTTTTTTCCTTTGTCCCGTCGGGTTGGCCCGTCTCAACCCGAGTCAGCCTTTAAGTAACCGAGTTAGCCCATCTAGATCCGATTGCAATATGGGCCTCAATTTTGATAACCCAACCCGCCTCATATTTAATAAAAATGGACTAGTCTAAATGAGCTTAGCCCATTTTGACAAGTCTAGTGATAAGCTAGCTGTTATCTTGATAAGTAAATTAATTCCTAAGACACAAAGGCATATTAGGTATTACATATAGCATCAAACTGTACCACGTGGACATATATATTGCACCTAAAAATAAATAAATAAATAAATCAATTAAAACGTTTCTGATTTCCTTGCAAATTGGATGTGGAAACATCTTACAAATATGAACAAACCGACTGACTAAAATTTAAGATAATTGGGAGAGAGAAGAGATAGGATGGCATCTTCTCGTTTGGCGGTTCCATTGCATTGCTCTGTTCGAAGGCCTTCCTTCTCACCCGACTTTGGTCAGTTCAAGGCCTCGCTCTCCTCTGCTTCCAAGGTCAGTTTCTCTCCTAGTTGAAAGCAAGCTGTTTATACTTCGTAGTTCACAGAGTTTGTTTCCAGGAAGTGATCATTAGTTTGCATGCTGGTAAATTACTTGCTTGCTGGTTATTCTTTTTCCTATACTAAACTTCATGGCCATTCTTCCGAGATCATCAAATATGACAAGCAGTTGATAATAATGTGCATCTTTTCGACAGCCATTATTAAGACAGATACAGCAACTTCCCTTGCGGGTAGAGGTAGATGTCTCCAAAGCCGTTAAGAACACTTCTGTCAAGTTACTGGATGTATTTGTTGATTCTGTGTTCGAGTTTGTTGATCAGCCATTGCTACCATCTCAGGTACCATGTAAGCTTGTCTATGATGTATTATATCACTAACAAAGTAACATTTCCGGGTGCTTTACAGAATAATTTTGCTCCAGTAGATGAGTTGAAAGAAGCCGTTCGAGTCACCAACATCCAAGGGGAAATTCCAGATGATTTTCCGGAAGGTGTCTACATAAGAAACGGTTTGTTATTGATATAATCACTTTATTATTAAACTATTGTCTGAATTCAAATAAAAAAAGATAAAGTATCTTTAATTTATTAGAATTCTAAGCCTAATGCAAGCGAAGCCATTGGCTAGGACGAAATCTCGGAGTACCAGCTATGTTTTTTGTGGCCTTATATCTCCAGGGAGATTTCTCACAGGAGACAAACTAAAAACATTGACCCAAGGCTAAGTTGGTCTGATATGCAATGCCTACAGCCCTCTTTGGTGACAGTTTTTGTATTTGTAAAGACAAGTTAACAGATGCAGTCCATTGACCGGAATTTATATATATATATATATATATAAATAACCAACTTAAACTTTTGTGCCGGTACTTTTGAGACTTGCCCTCCGCGGCGAGCAATTTGCCTATGAACTAGCCATTTGCCAATGTGTTCTGAACTGGGGGAATGCTATGTTGTTCTTCAGAATCGATGCTTCTCATTACATTCCAAAAGGTTAAATGCCATGATGTGGACAAGTGGATTATCCAGTAATTTGTGTTAATTATGGCTAACAGGTTTTTGTAATTATTGCAGGACCAAACCCCATTTTTGGAGCGTTAACATCAACGATATCAATGCTCGGGAGGTCGAGTCACATTTGGGTAGAAGGAGAAGGAATGCTGCATGCTTTGTATTTTAGCAAAGGCCTTGATGGGAGCTGGGCTGTTGTTTATAACAACAGACACAACAGAAACATTCAAGCTGGAAAAACAACGGAACAAGCCGTCTTTTCTTCCTGCAATAGAAGGGGATTTGCCGGCTGTTCTGTCTGCTTATTTGCTTAATATGGTGGGCTTGGCTTATCCGAACTTTCTTCTTTCATGTCAGTCAGCCTCATCCTAAATTAAAAGAAGCCCACCTTCCAAAAGTAGTGGGCATCTTTTGGATTAAACAAGAAACCTTGGTCTATTTAATTTGAAAATACCTGTTTTCCTAACTGAGCTAGAGTTTTTCTTTTTTGGATAAGTTACTATTTCTCAAGATTTGGTGTGTAAGTGTTTGATTTATTTACATTTTCTCAGTTGAGATTTGGTAAAATAAATAGACAAATCAGCAATACCGATGTCTTTGAGCATGCCGGGAAGTTATACTCCATTGCCGAAAATCACGAACCTCAAGAGATCAACATCGTTACAGTAGAAACCTTGCATGACCGGGATGTCAATGGAGCTTGGAACAGGCCATTTTCTTCTCATCCAAAGGTTTCTTCACTTTCCCTACAGAAACTATTTTTGGGTTTCGACTTTACGGTGGATTCTATGATATTTTTGCTAAGATCATCTCTTATGTAGCAGAAAGCCCCAGGCACAGGGGAGCTGGTAATCATGGGGATAAATGCAACTAAGCCTTTTGTTGAAGTGGGAGTAATTTCAGGTAAATTCTTCTTTTCCCAAAGCATTTAGAATAAGATTGAATTATTCTTTAAGGCCTGGGCGACCTGCTAATACATGTGCTTTAATTTCTTTTCAGCTGATGGAAAGAAATTGCTCCACAGAGCGGATCTGAAACTCAATAGGTGCAGCCTATGCCATGAAATTGGAGTTACAGAAAGGTAAACTTAGTGGTATATGGTCTTCATCATAGTTTAAAATTGCTGAATATTTCTTGGAAAAATTGACATGGATTTCTGGTTTTCAGGTACAATGTGTTTATGGACCACCCTCTATCTATAGACTTAAACAGACTTGTTCGCGGTGGCCAGTGAGTCCATATATATTTGTTACAGGAATTTCCTCCTCCTTCTGCTGTAAAAATGTTTTTCTTTTAACATTTTTGCCGATCTTGACATGTAGATTAGTAAAATACGAAAAAGAAGGAGATGCAAGGATTGGCATAATGCCTCGCTATGGTGATGCAGATTCAATTCAGTGGTTTAAGGTGAAACCGAATTGCACATTTCATCTCTTCAATTGTTTCGAAAATGGTGACGAGGTAACTTATGGCTGGAATTATAGCATATTTTAACTATGGAAAATAATCTTATAACTGATCTAACACCTAAAAATTCTGACTGTGACACTGCTTCGAACAGGTTGTGATTTGGGGTTGTAGGGCTCTTGACTCACTAATACCAGGGCCTGATCAGGGAAAAAATAAATTCGATTGGTTTTCAGAAAAATTCAGGCCTGTAAAATCTACTGCTGACGGAAGTGCTGATGCCGTGCCAGAAGACCAACTAGTATTTCCTCGTCCTTATGAGTGGCGAATGAACATGCGAACCGGAGATATAAAGGAGAGGAATCTGGCAGGGACTGAATTTCCAATGGATTTTCCTTTGATTAATGGAGCTTTTACAGGTGTTAAAAACAAATATGGATATTGCCAAGTTCGTGATTGTATTGCAAGTTCTGCCTCAGGTAGTCACTAGAAACAGGCCCCTGAAATTGAAATTTGCATTAGTATTCTCATTTATACCATACCCTTTGATTTGATAAATATTTCAGGCATGGCAAAATATGGAGGCCTTGCCAAGCTGTACTTTGAAGACCAGAACACTGTATTTTCCTTGGTATTTCGTTTCCTCAAAAATTCTTTTTGTCCTCTTTTTCATCATTTATTAATTGGGGAATTAATATTCCAATTTCTATATTGAAACTAGGGAGAAAATCAAGAAGAAGGGTTGATAAAGGTAGAATATCATATGTTTGGGAAGAACACTTTTGGCACTGGTGCTGCCTTTGTTCCTAAAGAAGGGAGTGCTGAAGAACATGATGGTTGGGTTATCACTTTTGTCCACAACAAAGATACTAAAGCCAGACCAAACATAAATTTTGAAAAGTTCTTAAAAAAAAGGTAACTTTTTTTTAAAGAGTAAAATTTTAAAAAAAAAAGTTTAAAAACTCTTCTTTTAAAAATACAAAATTTTTTTTTATTTTTGTTTCAAAAATATCCTTATCTATTAAAGATAATTACAATATTACTCTTTTAAAAAAAGAAATACTCTCTACAATAATTTAAACTAAAATTATAACTTATATAAATAAAAACTGATAAAAAAAATTTACCAAACAACTTTAACTTAATTTTAAAAGCTATTATTTTTCATAAGAACTTTATAATAGTTTTTAAGTTAAAAAAAAGCTAGACCAAACAGCCCCTAATATATCTCAAGTAAGTTGATTTATAGCCTGCTAACCATATCCATTGCAGAAGTGTTTGTATCGAACAGAGAGATTATCTTTTTTCATTGCGGTGCAGGTTCTTGTAATTGAAGCGAAGAACTTCTCCAGTGAGCCCGTAGCCAAAATCACACTACCGTTCAGAGTACCTTACGGTTTCCACGGAGCTTTTATGCCAATGCAATTACGAAATGAAACCATGAGGATAGTTCCCGCTTTGAATCCCAAAACATCAGAAAGTACATCCTGTTCCTACTTACAAACTCGCAATTGCACAAATGTCTACTAATACGTAGTATCTGGATTGATTGAGAATATGAATTGAGTGCAGGGGCTTTAGCTTCTGATGTCAGGCCAGAGGGGTCTAATGGGGCACAGATGGAGCAAAAAAGAATGTATAAATCCAGGAATCATTTAGCCTGTTCTTGCAGATTTGTAAATTGTAGTAATTACTTACCATCACTTTGAATGTGAAAATTGAATTATATACTACTAATTACTACTATAATATTATGAGAACCTATTCATATTAATTTTCTTAGTTTTTCAACATAAAGAATATACATGGATTACTACTGCCTTTTTAAATTTTGTAATGAATGATTGAACTTCTTTCCTGACTCAGAATTCTTTCAAGTGCACTAGAATTCTTCATGATACTAGGCCTTGGGACAATTGGTATATATTTAACGAGATTAATGCATTTGTCCATTCACTAAACATGGTGTCCTTTACACACACTCTGTTAGAATAAAATTTTTTACAGATTCTCTAATCAAATTTGAAGTTGACAGGAACACGATATTCTCAGCATGATGGTAACTTTTGCTTGCACTTTGTTGGTATGAGCTGCTGCCTTTTGTTTCATGTTAATATTTTGATTCACTTGTGATTTTTGCATTGTTTTACAGTTCTAAGCACCAGTAGGAGAATCTTTTATTTAACGGTACTGAGTGCCACTAGGCTTGTATCTTGATTGTACATCTTAACTTTGATCCTCATATATAAGTCATTCTCTACACCGTAGTTTCAGCGATATTAATACAAATTTTATTTGACTGAGGGAAAAAAAATTCCTCATGAAACATAAAAGAGAAAGTAGGAGCATCAGCTGGTTCTTACCTAATCTGAATTTTTTTTTTAAAGATGAGTTTTTATTAATGATAAGCTGGAATGCCATGGGGAGTCTTCAACGTTGAGATTTGGAGACTCCTGTTGGCATAGAAGCCATCTTGAGAAGAGCCTGTTCTGTACAATTACAAAAGGAGCAGCTGCTCAAGGAGCACTTGGCAGCATCTCAACACGGATAAGCTCAAAACCAAGCAGAGTTCTGGATAAAACCCCTAAACAAAACTCTAATACTAGTGAAACTCTATCAGAGTGATAAGATAAGTGAGTAGCCTATGTGGCCTAGACCGAAAAACTTCCAATCAAACAAGGGAATCATTCCAGTCGAAACCCCGGTAAGTCTTCATAGGTAGACAAACAGGGATCACGCCTAGAAGCCTCCAAGAGCAATCATCCCTCTTACTTTTCCTGCAGCAATCAAAACGAAGAATTCCCTTGCAAGCTGATCACCTTCCCCCTGTCCACGGCAGACACAAAATCCAAACGACCAAACCCAACCTGACATTCAGCCCCTATGCGTCCCACGTAAAGCCATGAACCTGGCATCTCCCAACACACCCAATGTGTTACATGAATTCATTGTCTCCACTGAACCTAGTCACTGGGAATGAAAGATACCTAGAAATATTTACTGGAGACTACAAATTAAGCAACATCAGATGCATATCGCATTGTTAAAATTGCAATGACTAACTATATATAAATCTTTATACACATTAATTATGATATATGTGAACAGTTAATTAATTTGGAATGGCAATTTATACATAACATGAATTTGACTTTACTCTAGATTATGTCAAAATGAATTTGGCTTATTCATTCTAGTCAAATTTGCAGCAAGGTTCTTTCAAGGCACTGATCTATGACCGCAGGGATTAGAACCTGTGATAAGTTTTTTTTTTTTTTGAAAAGTAATTTCATTAATCAAGACAGGGAGTCCCTGTAAAAACAGAATCTGGCATAAGGTAAGGCCAGGAAACAAAACTGGCTGCAAAAAAATGCCAGTGAAAACGTGGGCCTGAACATGGCCACGCCTCTATACACAGCCCCAAAACACCAAACCCAAACAAGTATCACAGAGCAGGAATCAGTGAGCAATGGAAGCAGAGCATTAGCCTGATTCCAAACCTTACTGACTCCACTCGTGAGACAAGCAAACCTGTGGGGAATTACAACACGACCAACCAGCATCCTAAGGCAAAACCTGTGATAAGTTACCGCTGCAATATGAAGTTGAACCAGCAATGGAAGGACCAATTATAGACATTTTTGAGAAATCGGTATTCAGCAGAAGGAAATTTCCCGGAAAGAGATATTGCACAACAATTCACAAGTATATATGGTCAATATTCCTGGAATTTCCATCTTTGTCAGCAAACAATAAATTATGCGGGAGGGATTTTTCCAGGTAAGAAGGCTTAAATTTACAGAAAGAAACCAGTATAAAATATGGCTTGCACAGCTAAGCATCTGGATAAGAGGATTTTGTTTCAATAGAATATGGATCATCAAATCAGAAAATGCAATATGGACGATGAGATAAGCATAGGCATGACAAAATCTGGCTTCAAAATATAGTATTCAGGGGTCAACCTTCCTGTTACGAAAAGAGACCTATTTTGATAAACTGTGCCATTAGGCACCTGAAAAGGGCGATAGCAGGACGGTTATAGGCGGCACAAACCTACAAAAGCAAAAGAGCTCCCCATGTTACCCATTGGCCACAAAAGAAGAACAGCCTAAACATAAAAGAGTTCAATAGGCGAATTTTGGCAGCATCAATTTTGCTTATCGCCCCATGAATCAACCAATTGTGCTCATCCTAGTTTCTTGCCTATTCTTCCATGTCAGAGCCCAAGAAGAAGCAGAGCCTTCCTCGGGTATCCTTCATCCTTTCCGCGTAAGCCTCTCTTTAGTCGTTGGAATCTCCTTAGGAATGTCGTGTTTAACATTTGTAGTCCTTGTCTACCTCAAATTCTGTCATGCAAACCTGGTTGATAATTTTGACCATACTACACATCCGCAAAACTTTCATCGCCTTTTTCAGTCAAGTTCCATATTTTCTGGAATCGATAGAAGAATAATTGAATCAATTCCCTCTTTCCAGTTCTCTGCACTTAAGGGGTCAAAAGAAGGCCTAGAGTGTGCAGTTTGCATATCGAAATTTGAGGATTCAGATATTCTTCGACTTTTGCCAAAGTGCAAGCATGCATTTCATATGAACTGCATAGACCAGTGGCTCGAAAGACACTCAACCTGCCCTCTTTGCAGGTATAAGTTTGATTCTAGAGATCCAAAGAGTTTCACTCATTCAAACAGCTTGAGATTATCTCAGAACCCTTCAAATCTATCTGATGATCCAAACGTTGAGCTCTTTGTGGAAAGGGAGCAGAACGATCAAGTTCAAGGGTCATCATCAAGGTTTAACATAGGAAGCAGCCTCCGCAGCACTGGCAGGGGTAAGAAACAAGAACTACCGATTCAAGAAGGTGATGGTAGTAGCGGAGATGATCCAAAACTCTTGCATAAGTTCAAGCATAAGATAATTGTTTCTGATGTTGTAATAAAGAATCGATGGAGTGATGTCAGCCCATCAGACCTGTTGTCCTTGAAATCCGAGATGCTCAGTGTCATATCAAGCAAAAGATTCTCTTCGTTGGAATCAAATAGTAGAAGGTTTCCTACTGGTTTATCAACGAGTAAACAGATTGAAAAGGTTGAGGAATTAGAGAGGAAGAGAATGTTCGAGTCCGAGTTCAGCATAACCGATAAGAATGATCCAAGTTCAAGCTTTCCTTCCGCTTCATATAACGAGTCAAGTTCATCAGAGATGAATCATACGGAAAAGAGATCAATGTCTGAGATTACAGTCTTCCCAAGGTTCAGGCAATTCAGTCTGGAAAACCAAATTTCACTGGTTAACATTAGTGGAAAAGAGGAGAGGATAAGGGGGCTTTGGCTGCGAATTGTGCGCAAAACAGTTCATTGGTTTTCCGGACAGGGATCAGAGAATAGCATATTGGAAGTAGAAGGTAGAATAGTTATTTAAGGAAGAGTGCAGCTCGAATGTATCTGAAGACTGAAGAAGCTGAAGACTACTTGTAGTGATAAGAAAAGGAAGGACACGTGAATTTTATTATTGTACAGATTGTAAAGTTCATTTTCTTTTACTTTTACTGTTACTTTACTGTTGTAAATAGTTAAAGGCATGTAATTAGTTAGTTAGTCAGTTAATCAGTAGTTAGTATAAAAACTCTTGTGATGACAGTTTTGACAGATGAATGAATCATTCTTCCTTCACAGTAGTTTCTCGATTCTTTCCTCATTCCTCTGTTCCGTTTCTCTGGAGATTTTGACATGGTATCAGAGCGATTGTCAGGTTAGGGGTTTTGAGATTCTTGAATCTGAAGCTCTCACTTGCTCTTGATTTCCTTTTATTTTTAACTGTTCTTGGTGGAATTATTGTTAAGTTTCTGCTGTTGTTCTTGCAAATTCTGGAATTTTCATGGAAGGATATACAGTTAGCAAGTCTGTTATTTCTCCAGTTCAAGATCCACAATCACCATATTTTTTACACCATTCTGATCATCCAGGATCAGTTGTTATTTCCCCTAAGCTTAGCACGAACAATTATGTTTCATGGAGTAGGTCATTTCTCTTGTCAATTTCAATCAGGAATAAACTAGGGTTTCTAAACGGAACTATTGTTAGACCAGTTGTAATAGATCCACTTTTTGATTCATGGACAAGATGTAACAGTTTAATAGTTTCCTGGTTATTAGAATCTTTAACTCCTCCCATAGCTTCAACTGTATTTTACATAGATTCTGCTGCTGAAATCTGGAATGTTTTGAGGCAAAACTTTTCACAGCCCGATGATACAAGAGTATGCAATTTGCAATTCACTTTAGGGAACATATTTCAAGGAACTAGATCTGTGGATGCCTATTTTGTTGAATTAAAGGGAATTTGGGAGGAAATAAGGAATTACAGGCCTTTGCCACAATGTGAATGTGGCACATGCAATCCTGATTGCTTCAAGAGATATTCAAACCAATATCAAAAGGATATGGTTTTTAGGTTCTTAAATGGTTTGAATGATTCCTACTCTACTATTAGATCACAGATAATTTTGTTGGATCCTATACCTACCTTAGATAAGGTTTATAGCATGATCTTAAGGGATGAAGCACAAAGAAATTTGTTGATTCAAGGACAGCCAGTGTTAGATTCTTTTGCTATGGCAGTTGCATCAAATGACGTGAAGAAATTTAAGAAAGATGTTATTTGTTCTCATTGTAACAAGAAAGGACATTCAAAGGATAAGTGCTATAGGTTGATAGGGTTTCCTGAGGATTTTAAGTTCAACAGAGGAAAGAATGCATACAAGAAAGAAAAATCAGTGAATCATGTGTCTACTGTTGATGGAAAACAATCTGCACAAGATGATCAGGTTGCTGGAAATAGCACCATGTTTCAGATGTCACTCATTAAGCAGCAAATGAACAAGCTGATGGATCTCTTGAATGAGAATGGTATTAACTTTGATGATGGTAAGGAAGTCTCTACAAATTCTCAACAAAACAAACATTCCTTGGTAAATTCTGCATTTGCAGGTATCGTTTCTGGCCTTGTATGTTTTTGTAATTCCAATAATCTACCATCTAAATATAGATATGTGAATGCTGTCATGATCAATCACAATTCTTGGATAGTGGATACAGGGGCAACAGATCATATTTCTTACTCCTTAGATAATTTTGTTTCTGCTAAACCAGTGTCTAATTGTTTTGTACAACTCCCAAATAAGGCAAAAGCTTTAGTCACTCATGTTGGAACTGTTAAACTTACTTCATCACTCACATTGACTAATGTCTTATATGTTCCTAGTTTCAAGTTTAACCTCATTTCTGTAAGCAAACTCACTGTTTCAAAAACAAATGGTGTTTGGTTTACTGACGAAATCTGTGTTGTTCAGGAACTGAGTTCATGCAAGGTGATTGGGGTAGCTAGAAACACTGCAGGCTTATACTTCATGCAAGTAAACGAGGATGAACAAGATCTGTCCAAATATAGTTTTAACAATCTTGTTAAACCAGCTAATATGTCTTCAATTTTCAGCAATGTAGTTACACATCCAAACTTTGATTTGTGGCATTTTCGATTAGGTCATGCACCTTTAGAAAGAATAAATGTAATTCATGAACAATGTTCAAAAGTTCAAAGTTCATCAAGTTTACTTTGTGAAGTATGTCCAATGGCCAAGCAAAGAAAAATTTCATTTCCTGTTCATGTACAAGCCACTGTCAGTCCTTTTGAAATTGTGCATGCTGATGTATGGAGGCCTTATGAAATTTTCACTTTTTCTAATCAAAGATACTTTCTTACTCTTGTAGATGATTTTACAAGATTTACATGGGTGTTTCTAATGAAATGCAAGTCTGATATTTCAACTATCATTTCCAATTTTAACAATTTTGTCAGAACTCAATTTAAGGCTTGTATTAAAATTTTAAGGACTGACAATGGAAAAGAATTTGCACTCACAGAGTTTTATGCCAGGACAGGTATTGTTCATCATCTAACTTGTGTTGAAACTCCACAACAGAATGGTAGAGTTGGAAGGAAACATCAACATATTTTAGTGGTTGCTAGATCCCTTTTGCATCAATCCCATGTTCCTCTTCATTTTTGGGGATATGCTATTCTCACTGTTGTTCGTATTATTAATAGGATGCCAAGTAAGATTCTTAACAATTTAACTCCATATGAACTTTTGTACAAACAGTCCCCTTCTTATGATCATTTTCGAGTTTTTGGCAGTCTTTGTTTTGTTTCAACTCTTAGTCAGCATAGGAAGAAGTTTGATGCAAGGGCTAGTAAGTGTGTTTTTTTAGGATATCCAAATGGTGTCAAAGGATATAAAGTATATGATATGATTGCCAACAAAGTTCTAGTATCTAGGAATGTGATTTTTCATGAACATGTATTTCCATTTCAATCCCTTAACAAAAATTCATATGATCATGCATTTTATCAAACATCTCATGTGCATGACACAGATTTTGATTTTTTGGATGCTATACCTCATTCTGTTCCATCTTGTGATCCTATTTTTATTTCCACACCTTATACTCAGTCTTCTACACATTCAAATACTTCAGATTCTTCACATTTTGTTAATTCCCCTCTAAATTCTGGAAAATAGTCTGTTTCTAGTAAGTCTGTTGACTTTGAAGTTGACTTTTCTGATTCAAGTCTTGTTGACAAACCTGATGTTCCTATCGATTCCATATCACCTAGAAAAAGTGACAGAATTAGAAAGCCACCTAAATATCTTGAAGCATATGATGTTGATATTCCTACTTCTTCCAATTCTGTTACTTCATATCCAATCACTAAATTTTTATCCACTACTCAATTGTCTTCTACATACAAGGCTTTTACCATCTCTTTGTCACATGTTCCTGAGCTTAGTACTTATCATCAAGCTGTTAAACATGCTCATTGGAGGGATGCTATGACTGTTGAACTAGCAGCTTTAGAGGATAATGACACATGGAGTATAGTTTCACTACCTGCTGATTCTCATGCTATTGGTTGTAAGTGGGTTTATAAAACCAAGATGAAGGCAGATGGCACTGTAGAGAGGTTCAAGGCTCGTTTAGTGGCCAAAGGTTATAGTCAGGTTGAGGGGTTTGATTATCAGGAAACATTCAGTCCTGTTGCCAAGCATTCAACTGTTAGAGTTTTTTTGGCTTTAGCAGCTGCAAAAGAGTGGTTCTTGTCTCAATTAGACATCAACAATGCATTTCTTAATGGTGAGCTTGCTGAAGAAGTGTATATGTCTTTACCACCAGGTTATAAAGTTCAGGGGGAGTATCCACCTAATGCTAAGCTTGTGTGCAAATTACATAGATCCTTATATGGCTTAAAGCAAGCCTCACGTCAGTGGAATGAAAAATTTACAGCAATCTTGATGCAATATGGTTTCAAACAATCTTTGTCAGATTATTCATTGTTCACAATGAATACTGAGAATGGTGATTTTATAGCTCTTCTAGTCTATGTTGATGACATTATTATTGGAACAAGTTCTTTACAGTTAGCAGATGATGTTAAGAAATATTTGAGTCATCATTTTAAGTTGAAAGATCTTGGTGAGATTAAATATTTTCTTGGATTGGAAGTGGCAAAATCAGCAGAAGGAATTTCAGTTTGTCAAAGAAAGTATGTTCTGGATATGCTAGATGAGCATGGATTTCTTGGTGCAAAACCAGTGTCCACACCTATAGACTATAAGCATAAATTTGAAAAGGCATCTGTTGAAGAAGAATTGAGTGATGCCACAGTATATCGACAGCTTATTGGGAAGCTCTTATACTTAACCTTTACAAGACCAGACATTTCATATGCAGTTCAAACACTTTCTCAATTCATGGATAAACCTGGACATGTTCATTTAATGGCAGCATATAGGGTCTTAAGGTATTTGAAGAGTTCTCCAGGGCAAGGCATTCTTTTAAAATCAAAGTCTGATCTGCAATTATCTGCATATTCAGACAGTGATTGGGCTGGTTGTCCAACACACGAAAATCAATAACTGGTTTTTGTGTTTTTATTGGTGAATCATTAGTGAGTTGGAAGTCCAAAAAGCAATCAGTTGTTGCTAGAAGTTCAGCAGAAGCAGAGTATCGTTCCATGGCTATGACATGTTGTGAAGTAATGTGGATGAAATACTTACTTGCAAATTTTGGAATTGAGCATCCTACATCCATAAAGCTTTATACAGACAGTCAATCAGCCATTCATATATGTAAAAATCCAGTTTTACATGAAAGAACAAAGCACATAGAAATGGATGTTCATTTCATCCGTGACAAGGTAAAGACTGGATTGATCATTCCCATACATGTTTCAACAACACTGTAAGCTGCAGATTTGTTTACAAAATCCTTGCAACCAAAAGTTTTTCAAAGACTTCTCAACAAGATGAATGTGCATAACATACACAGTTCATCTTGAGGGGGAGTATTGGAAGTAGAAGGTAGAATAGTTATTTAAGGAAGAGTGCAGCTCGAATGTATCTGAAGATTGAAGAAGCTGAAGACTAGTTGTAGTGATAAGAAAAGGAAGGACATGTGAATTTTATTATTGTACAGATTGTAAAGTTCATTTTCTTTTACTTTTACTGTTACTTTACTGTTGTAAATAGTTAAAGGCATGTAATTAGTTAGTTAGTCAGTTAATTAGTAGTTAGTATAAAAACTCTTGTGATGACAGTTTTGACAGATGAATGAATCATTCTTCCTTCACAGTAGTTTCTCGATTCTTTCCTCATTCCTCTGTTCCGTTTCTCTAGAGATTTTGACATAGCAGGCAAAGATTAATTATATGAGACATTTGTTGCTTGACAAAGGTTTGTAAACTTCTTGTTAATTTACATCAATTCCAAGAAATTTAGAAAATTTTTCCAGGGCAGTAGTCTACATATATTATCCTTTGCATATTCTTGATATGATAAAGTTTCAGGAGACAATATTTGTAAAATTAACTTTGAAAAGTATTAAGATGTCCAAGAACAAGAAATGTCAAATTTTACATGATATAAAAATCAATCCTAGATTATTATATGTTGCTTGTTGCAGGTGTCTTCACCCCTTTTGTTCCAATGGGTTAAGGGTTCTAGAAAATGAAAGTGAATATATATGGGAAGCAATCGAGCAAATAGGATCCTTCCTCATGCAGGTTCCGTAAGATTTCTTGGAATCCTCCATGGTTATAAAATATAGTATTTTCTCAATTGTTTGTGCCCATATGTTAATAAAAAATTACTTTCAACTTGTGAAAAGTCATAGCTAATCCGCAAAACTCCACTCTTGTCATCGTCTGTGAAGGAATTCTCCACTTGTCCACACATTGAGTAAGCTCTCAGAACAATATGTTCTTGTTTCCATTTTCACCCCCCAAATGATATTTGCAACTCGAGTAGATGATCCAAACAATTAGAGAACCTGACTGTAGTCAACATTATATATGGATCATCTTGGGAACATGCATGTCTCAGTAATATCAAAACTGAAACTAAAAATCTTGATGAATGGTAATAATTTACAATAGGGTTTATAATTACATATACAAATATTGAACTAAAGTAGCCTAATTATAAAGGTATTTCCCCCACAGCAGAGTTATCAACAACTAAATTACTAGCTCCATATATATCTAGTCAAGCAAAAATTAGCCAATGTCTAGTAAGGGTGGAACCCTTGATCAGAGCTATCAATATCTGAATTGCTAGTAGACTCGTGGCTACCTTTCTTCATTATCTGCATCTCTTCAACACGACTAATGCTGCTATTAGGGCTTCCGTTCTTTGCCCTTCTTTTTCTCCATTCCCATTTTCTAAGTAAATGCCTGGCCAGCAGCACAGCCAAGCCCATAAATATAGCCATAGTGCACCCTCCCCCTATAGAAACCACTGCAACCAACACCCAGATAGAACCCTGCGCATGTGGCATTATGGTCCACGTGGCAGCAATATAAGCTGCTGCCATGAATGACGTGGACACCCACATGACCTTATGTGTCACAGCCAGTAATTTTATCATGGATTTTCGTCGAAATGGAATAATGCTAACTAGGAAAAGGACTATGCCTAGAGACAAGAACAATGCCACGATGTTGCAAGCCATGAAGACCTTAAAAGAAGGTTGCCTTCCCACAATGCTTTTTCCAGTGATTTGGTTAAACCCCCCTGGAGGGTTTATCCCTGCAGCAAATGTGACAGTAGCTATTAAAACTGCCACAACAGTGATAGTATTTCGCGCATTGCGCAAACCTTCATTTTGGAGCTCCAGCTGCTTGTCTCTGCGATGGCGGCGGTGGCGGCGTTGGTGTTGTGCAGGAATCTCCGGTGTCTCTTTTGGCAACACAGACGGGACATTTCTTGGGCTGCTTTCCTGTATGTTTTGAGTTTCTGGTGAACCTGGAGGCAATTGGTCACATCTTTTAGCCCCTGCTTCCTGTAATGCTGGTAGTATTGCAAGAGCACCAGAATTGCTTGCATCTGATTCAACAACGTCCAGAGCAGTGAATCCTTTTCGGTTGATTGCATTTACATCCAGACCAAGCTTCAGAAGGTAGATTACCATCTGATTTCAAAGCAAAGATGCCCTCAACATTAATTCTTTGTAATAAATGGGGAGCTAATTAATTATGATGTGAAAGGTCTTACCGTAGTCAGTTTTCCAGCTGTTGCTATATGCAAGACAGTGTTGCCATCATTATCAGGCAGATTAACCAGTTTTGTTATGTTAAGATTCTCGACAAGGTACCGAACAGCTTCATATTGGTTATGCTTCACTGCTAGGTGAAGAACGGTCTCTTCATGTTTCGTTCTCATCTCAGCAGACTCAATGCTCATGGATAGAATCTCATCAATGATATTCACTCGGCCTTTAACGGCAGCCCAGTGAAGCGGGGTTCGGCCCTCATTGTCTTGTAAGGAAGAGAGGTCCGCGTCCAACCTTAGAAGCTCTCGGGTTATCTCCAAATGCCCTTTGCTGCAAGAGAGGTGTAAAGGCGTGCAGCCATGCTTGTCTTTTTTCCAAGAAAATTCCTGACGTGCCTTTAAAATCTCCTTCGCCACATCTACGATTTTTCCATAGTGGAATTTGGTCAGGACAACCGGTGATAAGAGGGACAAAAACAGGAACCCCTTTTTAATTTAAGCTGTTAATAGTATGACTTTTTCAATATGATAGATGATTATTACATGCGAAGATCACTATTGACAATAACGAATAATCAATTAGATTTTGTCTCATAGTCTCCAATCACTGTGTCGACGTGAAAAGTCGAAGCGTTGGCCACATTTGGCTCTCACATCAAAGAAATACACACACCAGCCACTGGTTGTTTCACTCAGAAAATCAACTTGTCCTTTTGGCCTCCAACTAATTCATTTTATAGGAATAATTAATGAATATGGCCCTCTTGACTTGTGGTCCCTTTTTTTTGTTTTTTTTTCTTGTGTTCATACTTGTGGTCCTCTTGTATACATAGGTCGGCGACATGTTTTCCCAATTGATTTTAATGAAATTTTTTTTCTTTTGTGTTTCCTTTCCATGGGTATTTACTTTTGGTTTGCAAGTTGACAAAAAAGTTAAATACTTACTTAACTTGAAAAAGAAGTTGGTATATTACAGATTATACTGAAGAAACTAAGGGAAGTGTATATATATTCCCCTGCTTTGGATAATGGAAAAAATTTGATCATCCAAAACGATAATATAAGTATTGTGTTAAGATTGCTACTAATTAACACATGAATTTTTCAAGAAAATCAGCCTCTTAATGTGAGATAAGTCGAAATAATTAAAAGCAACTCCTTAGCAACGATTTTCTACCTTGTTATCAATAAAGACATTATAGTACTTAATTTTAACCAAGGTGCTAATTAGTTAATTTCATGCAAAAATCTATCATTGCTTAGCTCGAAAATAGAGAAAAAATAGTAATTACCTGTATGGCCAGCTGAAGCTGCAACGTGAAGGGAAGTAGTCGACGCATCCACCTCCAACATCAGCATCCTGCAGGGATAATTCAGCAGAAGTTTAACAACATCAACTTGCCCTCTCTCGCATGCCAAGAAGAGCGCGCTCTCTTCTTCCTGGTTCACCTTGTACACAACCCAAGGATCGGTTCCCACCAAGAGCCTCACAATCTCCACTCTCCCTTCGCTGCAAGCCTCATGCAATGGGGTCTCCAATTTCTCATCCTCAGCCCCCACCATCTCCGGCCTCAACTTAGTGATCTCTGAAGCCAACTCCACATGCCCGAAACGAGCAGCCAAGTGTAAGACTGTCTTGAGGGATCCTGGTACCGTCTGTTTAATGATATCTTCATCTTCTTGAATGAGTTTGAGAAAGCTTGGTACGTCCCCTCTTAAAACACTTTCTCGAAGGCGTCGATCCATATCTGAAGCCTACAGCTTGAGCGAGTTGGTTGTCGTTGGAAATGGAGTTGCCGAGCGTGGGCTTGTAGTGGGGCGAAGAAATAATGGGAGGGGGAGGCATCGTTTTTCCACAAGTGTTGCCACCCAGAACTTTCTCTGTGATTGCACACGGGCTATGGTCGTAAGGTTTTTCTTTCTTCCTTCTCTTCTTTTGTATCTTCATTCTCGTTTTCCCACGTGCATTGGTCCGACACCCAACAGATAAGGGGCTCCACATCTCCAAAAAGTTTTTTTCCTCCTTTTCTCAGAAAAGACTGCTGATGGCATCCTGTGGTATGCCGGCATTTCATGTTAGTGAGAGAAATACTACTATTAATTTGCATAGTCGGACGCATGACACCACTCACTTTTTAAAATATTTTAATATTTATTCTATTTATCTAGGATGCAGGTTCCTTAATATACTAATGAATTTATTTTGTTTATAATTTTATAAAGAATAAGATCAAAGACTACAAACAAAAATATTTATCAAAAAATAATTTATATATTTATATTTAAATATTATAAAAAATAATTTTTTTATAATTTAAAATTTTATTAAAAAAGTAAAAACTTAAACTACTCTTTATATTTGCACTCGACTATTTAGTTCATTAGTTGGTACATGTTCTCCCTGCTTAAAGAGTAAGGTTCGAATATTCTTTTCTCTAATTAAAAAAAAAAACTACTCTTCCTATTTAAAAATTTAAGTCCTTTTCATTCTTGGTCTTTTATATTTTTCACTCTCAAAATAACTTATATAGGTTTCAATTGTAAGTAATTTTTAATCCAATTAAATTTGTAAATATTTTATGTTTAAATTTTTTTTGATTACTTTGATAATTTGGGTTTATAATTATAATATAGTTAATAGAAAATAGTATTGCATATCAAGTAATATATTGAAATTATGAGTCTTTCTTTATTTATTTATTTTGTTGATATATTATTTGATTATTTAATTTTTATATTTAATTTTATGTAGTTTTTAGATGCTTATATTTAGTTTTGATCAATGAATCGAAAATTGTCATATTATTAATTACCGAACCTGATAATTTAATATATAAAATCATATTTTATTTAATTTTAATATTTTAATTATTAATATTAATAAATAATAATTTTTAATAAGTTTTATAATTTTAGATAAATAAATCATGGAAAAATATTTTAAAAGAAAAAAAAATTATCTCATAAGACTCAAATCTAAAGCAACAATAACAAAATTTTATTAATAATTGTACTTAACAATATTCTTCTAAGTAAAATCATATTGAATTTGATCTAAGTATTCTCTTAGCAAATTTTGAATCGAGAAAAAAATTTTCTAAACATCATCTTAATGATATTACTCAAAAAATTTTCTGAATCTATCCCTAGTTATTTGTCTCTATAAGTGACTGTTTGTAAAAGGATAAACAAGTTTTCTAAGCCAAACAAGGGTAGCTCTCTTCTCGAGTAGTTGATGGAGCATATAATTTTCTCTTGAGATTAAGAAGAAGCAAAGTATAGATGTTTATGTATGTACCGAATGGATCATCTCTGGTGCCAAGACTAAAAGGAATATGTTACCATAAATGTCATGCCAACCCAAGCGTCATGTGCTTGCGACTTAATTGTCTGTTACGTAAAAGATACGGGAGCAATTGATCAAATTTAGTATAGTCACTAATTTCTTGGAAAATTGATCTGTGGTTAGCCGTGTGAAGGCAATATTATGAGCTCAGGTGAGTCGTCATCGCTACCTCATTCGTGTACTTTCACAACTCGACGATAAGAATTATTTAAGTAGTAGAATAGTATTACTATTTTTTATTCGAAAGAGTAAGAATTTTCAACTCTATTTTTAATTTGAATGGAAATAAATAAATAAATAAATATTTATTTATTATAACATTAATATAGGCTTATTCATTAATCGAATGATTTAATTTGTTTGGCTTGACTTGAGACGGGTTTTAGATAGAATTTTTTAAGGTAATGTTTTGTATTTTATTAAAAATATGATTGTTGAGAATATAATTTATAAAAAAAAAAATTATAATGTTTGATATACATGAGAAACTAATAGTCGCCGAAAATGTGGTTATTGAAAAAATTATATTTTAATGTTTGATTTAAAAGTATTTTATTAAGAATGTAATATTACTTTACAAGGTTACTTTTATGTATGAAAATATAAAATTGAATAAATTTATCATTTTTAATGTAATTTTTTAATTTTTCAAACTTAATCCTTTAAAGTAATAAAAAATAACATGACAAATATAACATAATATTTGAATCTTAATTATTTAAATATTAAAATATATAAAATTACTAAATATTTATTTTACAATAATATCTATAAATATTAAAAAAATAATAATTTTGGTAATAATGTCTAAAATTATCACACTAATAACAAAAAATATTATCCAAAAAAAAAATCTTAGCATTTTTTTGAATTTTTGCAAGTAAGGCTGATGGCAAAAATTTTCTTAAATAGGTGTCATCGACGAAGAGAGGATTTTCAATTTGAGGTGGGTGTCTTTCCGACCTGTTTTCTCGACTTTCCCCCCAGCTCATTCCCTCTTGGGCTGGCAATGTCATTACATTGAGAAAGTAATATTCCGATCAAAGCACCATACCAAACTTAGTAAGGTCGTTACATCCAATTAAATTCCTTGGAAAATGCTTAACTTCTGCAAAATATCTTGTCTACGTAAATATCATTCGATCTCTACAGCCTGGTAGTAGCATGCAAAGCGAGATCGTCAGTCAGCCTCCCAGGATCCCAACAAGCATCCAATTAGAATCCATGGCTTCTGCATGGTGATGAAAAGTTGTGAAGAGCAATGGTTAAAACGTTGGTTAATGCACTTCGATGCTAAATTTTGGGTTGGGCTGGTTGGCCTATTGAACCCAATTCGACAATACACAAAGAGAGGACTGCACATGTGAGGCTAGTCTCGACCATTTCTCGTTCTTGTTTAATGGCAAAAAGATCCCTCGGTTCAGCCGTGTAAAAGAAAAAAAGAGAACAAATTGGTACGTACAAGAACTGGAGATTATTCTTTGTAATTAAATAAAGAAATTTGTCTTCAGCACAAATAGACCTAACTCCTCTCTATGTGCCAACCAAAATACCAACCGCGCAGGGGAGTTTTTGACAGTGAACAGGTTTGCATTTACAAACTTTATATGCAAGTGATTACTGGTTGGTGAGTAGTCATCCACTCTGACAGCACTTCCCAAGAGGGTACGGTAATTGCAAGTCGTTTTCCTTTTGTGGTTGGACTAAGGACTTAACCAATATTCCAGAATGAAAAAAAACAGCTGCTTATAAAAAACTACATCGTCAGTCTCTTCTTCCTTCCCGTTTTGGCCAGGCTAGGTATTAATAATAGTTAATATCAGTAAGTAGGATGGTTACCTACAATTTGTACGACGATGAATGATCAGAACCACCCGTCCTGTTACAGCGTGAGGATGATACAGGTTACTTAGCTAAACCATGGACTGGAATTTCTATATTTGGGGCAAGGTTTGTTAGACCACGCAGGCATACCCTTTTGCGCTTAACATTAGTATTATCTGCCAAAAGAGAAACAAAGGAAGGATATTAGGCAAAAATTTACTTTATTTGTAAAATTTTTATGGTTCCTTTCTATTTGTAAGGTCTCTACTTTCTATATATATAATCAATTTAATTTTCGAAGTTTAAATAGTAGATGATTTCAAACAAAATGCACCAGAAAGCCTGTTTTCGCAAAAGGAAACTACAAATTGGTGTACTTTTTGGAAATGAAAGGCGATTACCTACTAAGTAAATCATGCTTTTTGAGAAAGAAATGATCGTATTTGTATCCAAGCAAGCTGGTCGCGAACCATGACCTCTCATTAAATATAACTGCATTTATGTCTATATATTATGGCTTCCATTCCATAGTTAGTCTCATTTAATCGTGCCATTGAGACCATAGCAGTAACGCCAACTCACCAAATTAAGTTCATAACCAACAACACCAATCTTACTCTTTATATTTCTAGCCAACGCTCTTACTAGTTTTCACTCTAATCCCCCCCAATATCCCGTCCTCCCCGGTCCTTCCGGTCTTTTGCCATGGAATTCTATGGCAGAAACACTCTTCATGGCTTCATGGATGATGAAAACGGTTCAACGCAGTCACCCCCTCGCCTTTCTATTAGATCTCACCTAGATATGTATGAGCAAGATCTCCAATTTAGCCCTGGAAGAACTTCTAGCCCCCGTGCAAGTGCCACCATGCACTCAGTGTTGCCACCCGGTAGTCCTGAATCACCATGGACACTCTCTCCTCTTCAAACCCCATCCCCAGCACTCCTCTACCACTGCATCGCTTCTCTTCATCGCCAGGAAGGCAATATCTACTCGATTGGACTCTCAAAAGGGTTAGTTTTCACTGGCTCAGATAGCAATCGTATCCGGGCATGGAGGCAGCCTGAATGCACCGAGCGGGGATATATCAAGGCAAGTTCTGGTGAAGTACGGGCCATTTTCGCTTATGGTAACATGCTTTTCTCTACACATAGAGACTGCAAGATCAGAATTTGGAACTACACAGTTACAGATAATTTTAAATTCAAAAAGATCTCAACACTCCCTAAGAGAAGCTCATTTCTTCTGTTTCCTAAGACGAGCAGCCAACAACATAAAGACTGCGTTTCTTGCATGGCTTATTACCATGCTGAAGGGCTTTTGTACACTGGCTCTTATGACAGAACAGTTAAGGCTTGGCGGCTTTTAGATAAAAAATGTGTAGACTCATTTCTGGCTCATGAAAGCAACGTCAACGCAATAGCGGTCAACCAGGATGATGGATGTGTTTTCACTTGCTCCTCTGATGGATCAGTGAAGATATGGAGGAGAGTATACAGAGAAAACTCTCACACTTTAACAATGACGCTGAAATTCCAACAATCACCTGTTAACGCCTTGGCCTTAAGCACAACATTCAACAACTGTTTTCTCTATTCGGGTTCATCTGATGGCACCATCAATTTTTGGGAGAAAGAAAAAATGTCCGGGAGGTTCAACCATGGTGGTTTTTTACAGGGTCATCGTTTTGCAGTTTTGTGCTTGACGGCTATAGAGAAGCTAATATTTAGTGGCTCAGAGGACACAACGATTAGGGTGTGGCGGAGAGAGGAAGGAAGTTGTTTCCATGAATGCTTGGCAGTGTTGGACGGACATAGAGGGCCTGTCAGATGCTTGGCTGCTTCTTTAGAGATGGAAAAAATTGTCATGGGATTTTTGGTATACAGTGCTAGTTTGGACCAAACTTTCAAGGTATGGAGGGTCAAAGTCATGCCCGAAGAGAAAGTCTGCTTCGATTTTGCAGACCGAAACGATTCGAAGTCGAGAAAGACGGAGTATGAGATGAGCCCCGTGTTGTCTCCTTCTTGGGTAGAGAAGAAGCTTCAAGGTAATCATTTCCAGTAATTTAAGACAATGTTTCCCTTGCTAGTTCATTTAGTTCCGGTTGGTAGTTCTTTTCTCAACAATCTTGTACAAACAAAGGCTAGCCAAAAATAAAATCTCGTTATTCCAAGGAACTGCCACGGCGTTTACTTGATATACATACAATTAGTATTATGCATGGCCATATTTCTTCTTCCGCATGCCTATAAAAATATCAATATGATCACTTTATCCGAACCAATGAGCTTTCAGACCATATATTTCAAGCAGGCCTACAATTCACCCCTACTGTTGAGGCAAAATTAGATATTGACCTACGATCGTCATTCATTGTACTGCTTAGATTCACCTAAGCTTGGCGTTGAAATCAATATTCCAGACGATGCTTCTCACATGCATTCAGGGGCCATCTCGATGGTTCACTGCAATAATTTCTAGATTTCAATGTGACATGAGAAAGACCAACTCATGGCCGAGAATTAGGCAAAGGTTCAGATGATCTTATTAGCCAAGAAAATGGTTTTTTCTCTCTCGTTTTTTGAGAATGGGTTCTGGTTTGGGTTTGTACTTAGAATTTCGTTTTCGGACAACATTCAGTCAAGAGATTAGGTAGCTTCCACACGTGCCTTGAATTGTCCCACATGGCCCTAACTACTGAAAATAAAAGACGACGTAACACTTGGCAGATCCATTCTCGGAGTGACTACTTGCAATAGTACGATTGTTAATGAGAAATAAATATGTATGCATCCCCATATTGATGAAACATCCATGTCCAGACTCCATACTGGAAGGATATTAATCTGGCAGAACGACTTTGCACCCAAAAATTGTAATGGCTATTAATTGGACCTATTCACCTCTTTGATGCCTCCATCAACATCGTCTCAGCTACTCGCCAGGGTGTCATTTAAATAAGAGTAACGAGGGATTACGACCGCAACCTTGGGAAAAAAAAGGTAGGTTCTTAAATATCGAAACTGAAATGGTAAATGGTAAGTGCTGTCAAGCATTGGCAGAGTCACGGTGACACTATTGGTTCGATTGTATTCAATTCTCTTTTGTCTAAATAGTCAAGGACCTTGGCTGGTTAAAATCCTCCTACACAACACGTTGCCCCATTTGAATTGCTCAGATTCGAGGAAGGATCTCTATTCACCAAGGAATTTGCGAGGCAAGGTTTGAGTTCACGACATAATGCAAAGTTTTATCATATTTTTGGATTGGGTGCTAATGCTTTTCAGTTAGGCAGCGTGTAGCCTTTGCCCTTGAAATAGAACAGATTAAAATTCTTGATTAGTTATAGATTAATTCACAAAAAGGTAAACTAAACAAAGACCCAAAATATATAGAGCTATCATGAGAGAAAGGAAACATGCAGGGAACTTGATACATTGAGACAGAAAAGAAACTTTAATGTAGGGGATTAAAAAGCTTCTTCCTCGTGTGGAAGGGGGGCATGAGTTCTAACGATGAAGAAGTACTCATAGATGAAACCAGCAAGGCCACCGCCGATCAGGGGTCCAACCCAGTAAACCCAGTGATCTGTCCAGTCCCAGCTCACCAAAGCAGGTCCGAATGACCGAGCTGGGTTCATTGAAGCCCCCGAGAAAGCTCCACCAGCTAAGATGTTGGCACCAACAACAAACCCAGTAAGCATTGGGCCTAGCCCATCTATGGAACCTTTCTTGGGGTCGACAATAGTGGCATAGACTGTGAATAACAAGGAGAATGTCAGAACAATCTCCCATATAACACCCTGGAGGAAGCCCACTCCACTCGCCAGTGAATGAATTGGAGTATTCTGCACAATAAAAGAAAGAGTTATAAGCAAGAAACAATTCCAATATGCAGATTTTGTTTGTAAGGGAAGTTTTGTTCACAATTTGTTAACCCAAATCTGTAACACAAATTCATCAGAATCCTGAAGCTCTTTAAACTTACTAATCCTCCAGTGAGATACTTGAGAAGAATACAAGCAGCCGAAGAGGCTAACAATTGATCGATCCAGTAGAGGATGGATCGGACCACGGTGATGTGACCTCCGAAAAGCAAGCCTAGCGTGACTGCTGGGTTAAGATGGCCACCGGATATGTGTCCAGCCGAGATCATAACGCCTACCACAAGGGCATGAGCCACCGCCACCGCAAACAAGCTCACCAGCGTATTTGCCTCCAGCTCACCTGTGATCATCACAGCACGTTAAAACACCACACCCCACCCCCACCCCCCACCCACCCCCCCCCCCCCCCCCCCCAAAAAAAAAAAAAAAGGGACACAGATCCTTTAGCACAAAACAAGTTGATTAACGATAATGTTGCAAATTAACTTAATTAATTAATTGATCACCAGCAGCCATGGAAGTTCCAACTCCTACAAAAACGAACAGGAAAGTGGTGACAAACTCGACTACAAGGGCCTTGATGCAGTCAGTCTGAGCAGCCTCCCGGCTTGTTCCTAAAGCGATTTTCGGCATGGTCACCGGAGAGTATCAAAGGACTGAGCCTAGCTAGAAACGACAGGCTTTAAGATAATTGAGAGCTAGCTTGGCTGTACTTGTTCGACGAGAATGCTATATATAAGCCTGATGGTTCGACTATTTCTTCTCTTTTTTTTCTTTTTCAGAAGTGATGGCACGTTATCATGCAATACAATTATTATGGTAGGATGTATTACATAAATACCTGTTGCTCGTTGACTTGCTGTATGCGTATTGGTTATAAATTTTCCAATTACTGTGAGTATTAACACTTGGTTAAATTCAATGTTTACTTGCCAATTTTGGTGTCGAAACGCCCTGTTTTGTATTATACCAGCTAAGCAATGGTTTAAAGTACAAGGAAAATAACTTTTACATCTAATTTGTGATGAGAAAGAGTACATCCTGAGGAAAGGAGTGAACAAAAATGGAAGAGAATCTTCATCTAAAGATAGGAAGAAGCAGGACATTGAAAACCAGTTTCTCAAATTTGGTGTGAGTCTCCCATTTTGTATGTCTCTCCATAAAAGTCAAACAAGTTGTTGATGATCAGGTTACCCAACTTAAAACAAAATTAAAATTTGCAAGTTATTGTCAAACAAAATATATATATATATATATATATACATATATATTGCAAGATTGAAAATAAAGAAGTGAATAATAGTTTTCTATTTATTATAGTAATCAAATATCTCTATTCTATCTTTTTACCCTACTTCCTCTCATAAAAGCATGAATTTACTTGGGATCTCCCTTTTTTAAATTAAAGGAATAATATTTAAAAAATTTTAAAAAAACTTTATCATTATTTAAAAATTTTAAAAGTTTTTAAATTAATTATACATAAACCATGATCATTATTTAAAAGCTTGATGCAAGATTATTATGGATCCACCGTGTAAATGAGAAAAGCAAAACAATGATGAATGAGGGATTAAATATACATTGGTGTACATATTGCCACTAGAGCTATAAAGCAATTATAGCCAAGACCAATGGAATGGGCATTTTGTGTTTCTTTCTCTTGAAACCCTTTGCTTTCTAAATTTAATGCTACTTTTGTAAATAAAGGAGAAGATGGGTTTTGGGGGGTTCAATCATAGGCGTCACTTTTCCACATTCCACCACCAGAAGGAAAAGCTGAGCTTTTCCGAGTTTGCCATCCACTATAATTTTCCATCGCTCAATCTGTGTCGTTTTGAAATGAATATGTCGAGTTAGTGAAGAGTTTGGTGCAGTCTTCTTCATCTTATCTTTCCATCATTTTTTTTACTGTCTTTGAGCCTACATTTGACGCCCCAACAGTGAAACATTGAATCCATTGCAAGCTTTAATTCCTTTCACTGACCATATCCTCTTCATCAACACCAAGTTCCCCCCCTTTCCCTCTATTCACCTAGTTGACTTGTGATTAAAAGCAAAGCCCCAATACTTAAACAAAGACAAAATATGAAAAGCATGTTTAAACTACCGGCATCATCATCATTTTCCCATCAATAAAATATGCAATAACCCGCGCTTTTTCTTCCTCAACACCCGCTGAATATCATCATGAGTACCAAGTTATTCCACATCGATTGGCATCATCACTACCATTCTGAGGACCAAAACAAGGTAATTAATTTGAGAATACATCAAAGTCTTGATCCAATCATAAGCCTCCTAAATGATCTTTTAAAGCTTAAACTCATCCTTGACTTTCATGAAAATTTAGAATAAAATATACTTGCTACAAGCCAACATTAACCTCTGGCAATGACATGTTTGTTGTCCTTTTAAAAAATGGGCCTATGGGTGTATGATTACTGCAACAGCTGGTCACTGCTTTGTCATTTTGTTCATCATGACTCCACCAGGACCAGAGCTATGTCAATTATTAACACATGAAAGAAAATAGTATTCAATGTATACCATTAAGAAAAAAAGGCCAAAAGATGGGTTACTATTATTCAATATATCTATGTATAAACTAAACAAAAAGCAAAGGTTTGTTTATTGAAAAAAACAATGGTTTATTGGAACCAAAGATGATGCATTCCTTTGGGGCCTTGATCTCTTATAATTTTGAGCAAAATTTCTCTCTTGATGATCATAAATTACTTACTTATAAACATAGCAATACCCAAAATTAATATAACTAAATTTAACTTGAGTTATTGGTTAATTGTAATTGTTACTGGAAATTATAAAAAGTTGCAGCATCAAATATACAGTTCTTTGTTATCTTGTGCATGTCAATGAAGTCATGCGTTGATGCTTGTTGAGCAGATAGGAGCCAGCGCCATTGACGTTGATTAAAAGCTGATTAAAGAAAGGCTGAATCATTGTTATCACGCGTTTGAAGAAGAAGGCTGTCCAGTTGGGCACCAAATCACACCCTCTATTTTATTGAATGATAAAAGCATTCATTGACAAAACCCTATCTATAAGTGCATGTGTTGTTAAACATCATGATAAAGTTTTAGTATATTTTAAGTCCTAGGTATTTTTCTAACCCAAAAAGAAAAATTCAAAGGCATTTCCAAAGGATAGTAATGACTAATGACGTTTTTTCTTAAAAAAGAAAAAGAGTAAAAATCACTTCCTCACGAAGATAACAGTACATAATATATAAGAGGAGCATGTTAATATAAAACTGATATATTCATTTAAACTATAAGTTTTTTTAAAAAAAAATTATAAATGATTGAATAACAAATTACTCAAATTAATGTCCATTCAAGTTTACTATCAAAATTATCAGATTATACCCCCCCCCCCCCCCCCCCCCCCCTTAATATAGAGATTGCTCTTAGAAGGCATCGTCCTTAAGAACAAGGAAAATAAAAAATCATATTTTGTATTTGTTTAAATTATTAGCAGCTCGAGAGATGTGTTAAATTCATTAATCTTTTTTGAACTTGTTACTGATAGTAGTGTGAGGTTAACTATTTATCATTTTTTTTTAATTATGAAATATCAATTCATGGTATTTCTTTAAAAGCAATCTTGGAATTTTGTGAAATTGAAGGTCTGGTTTTGGAATCAAGGCATGTGCAACCTAAACTCATTATAATTTTATAGAACATAGTGAAGGGGAAAAAAACAGAAATTTAAGACAAACTTTGGGTCATCACATGCTTCCAATTTGATGGTTTATACGTTTTTTTTTTAATTAATAAATGAGATTTGTATTTATCCAAAGTAGGCCAGCCTACTTCACTATAATCAAGCTGCATATGGCAGCAGAAGAATGAAACAAACCCTTTCTTGAAAAACATGTGGTATGTACAAATTTGGAAGTATTTGGAATCGTTCTCGTCACTGGCGGAGGTAATGAGGGTTACTAGAGCTCTGTCTTTTTAAAAGTTTTAAAATTTTAAAATTTTATTCTATAATATTTTTTATGACATATCTCACAGTAATTAATTAATAATTAATTTTAATAAATTTAAAAACGAAAATAAAATCTATTATATTAAAATTATTCTCCAAATCATACTACCTCAATACTCTAGGACCAACTCATTGCTTGTTGGTCTTTAAACGTGAAATCTGTAACTCCATCATTGATTTCGGTGCTCTTCAATGTGAACACAGAGGAAAATGTAAAAGAAGAAGCTGTTCAAATTTGTTTTCTTTTGCTAGCAATGAAAAGACCTCATCTCACATCAATACACTATCTTCAATATGATGATTATATCAACTTAGAAAGGCTGCTTAAAGATATGATCCTGGTTCTTTGTCATTTGGTCATGATAAAATGCTCTCTTTATTCTCTAATTTTGTTCTCTTTTGCTATATTTTATTTTGTCCTAAGTAAATAAAAAATCAATGCCAGCTCCGACATTTTCGATATTAACCCTTGACCAAGGCCCAGGAAACTAAGATCCAAGGCCGCCTACTCCTTAAAGGCCCACGGCCTTGCCTTGACATTACTGGACGTCTAGGCCAAGCCCGTTGTTTAAAAACTTTCGATTTATCTGTAATCTGTTGGAAAGGACAAAAACCAGAACAGCAAGCCAGGGAAGTTTGTGACCAAACAAAGCTCTGGATCGTGTGTCGGACAGTCGGAGTATGAATAAGATACTGGGAACAAACGTAAGGTAGAGGTAATGCTGATGGGAACATTGCCAATTGCATCAGCTTCCTCCCTGAGTTTCTCAAGGAAGAGGTCTTCTTTCCCATCAAACTCTTTTACATATTCTTCTGTTTGTTATGTTCGTAACTGTTACAATCACCGTCCTTCTCGAAGACTCGCTCTCTTCCAACTTGGCACTGGTAAAAGCTCTAAAATCCTTAATAAGGAAAAACCCTTTTCTTTTTTTTCTTTCTCAGTTTCACACGTTCATTTAAGTTTTCGGATAGAATTTTGTTGCGAAAGCCAAGGAAAAGACAAGAGAAGCAGAACTTATTTATATTCCTACAATGTGGTAGCTTAGGTTGAGTCATTCAAATTTTTAATGCAGTTCATTGAGCTCAAGAACAGACCATTTAATTGTTTTTCACTTGCTTTCTTAGTGAACCTTTGGGTGTGTCAAGGTTGTTATTCAATCTGCTGCAGACTGATACAGATAATTTTAAGTAGAGTGTGAGGCTATTTTTTTTTTTTTTTACTTTCTTTAACATTGTTGCCAGCAATATAAATTTTACTTGTATATGTAAGCTCTTTGTGTTCAGTGGGATGTCACATCATGTTTCCTTTACATGACAAAATGCCAAAATCCAGTTCAGCATTTGGTACTATGGATTTGATGTTTGGTTCATTGATTTAAGAATAGGCTGTTAATTCTTCAAACACTTGCTAGGCATATGCATGCAAAATGGATTATTTCACCAATGCTAATGGAGTTTTGATGCTTGTTCAGCTATCCCTCAGTCACAGTTGTTTGGTTCAAAAGCAGCTAAGTTATTAAGAGCAGAAGGAAACTCAATTGAGAGTACATGTGGAAATATGGCTACTGCTGTTAAGGAGCAAGATGCATTAAATTGGGTTCAAAATGACAAAAGAAGAATGCTTCATGTTGTTTACCGTGTTGGTGATTTGGCGAAGACTATAAAGTATGCTTTCTCATAGACTGGAACAGTGAATAATTGACACATATACTCTTTGGTGATTCAGCATATATTCAGATGACTACTTAATTTGTCAAACTGCAGGTTTTATACTGAATGCTTAGGAATGAAGCTGTTAAGAAAACGTGACATACCAGAGGACAAATATTCAAATGCTTTTCTTGGATATGGACCTGAAGATTCTCATTTTGTTGTTGAACTTACTTATAGTGAGCTTAGCTTATTTCAGCATGTTCGAATGCTTATATGTCTATTTCAAGCTTAACTACTGATGAGAAATTCATAATTTCTCATATTAAAAAGGTTGGTCTCTAAAATGCTTTTGTATTTTATTTCTTCAGATTATGGAGTTGACAAATATGACATTGGAAATGGGTTTGGTCATTTTGGTATTGCAGTAGAGGATGTAAGTTCTTTCATCAACCAGATCTTCTTGTGGCTGCAATTAGTGAAAACTCTGACAGAAAGAAATGTAGCTGCTGTTTTGATGAGCATGCATCTGTTTGTATAGCCCATAATGCTTAGAAATTCAACAGGTTCTCTATCATTTGACTATATCTGAAGCTGTTGCCGCTCACCAAAGAACTGATATAGGAAAGAGGGCCATGCATAATTTTAGTCATGTTAGTTTGGGGTCATCCATTTCATTTCAGCTCTGCCTTTTCCATAAAAATAGTTTCATTCATGCAAATTGATGTACTTAAAACTTTTGTATTCTAATTGTTTGTAGGTTGTGAAGACAGTAGATCTAATAAAAGCAAAGCGGGGCAAGGTTACCAGGGAACCTGGCCCTGTCAAAGGTGGGAATACAATAATTGCTTTTGTCGAAGATCCAGACGGTTATAAGTTTGAACTTTTAGAGAGGGGGCCTACACCTGAGCCCCTTTGTCAAGTAATGCTTCGAGTTGGTGATCTTGATCGCTCTATTAATTTCTATAAGAAGGTGAGTGGCTTTTTACAGTGCAAAGGAACCTTTTTTTTTTTTTTTTTGAAGTTTACCAGTTTTAATTACTTTTATAGCTCATAGCACTATAAAATTCTTATATCCCAATCCTTGTTCCTGGATTTGTAGGCTTTTGGCATGGAGCTTCTTCGTAAAAAAGATAATCCAGAGTATAAGGTAAAGATACCCCCTTTCCCACCACCAAAATATCTGATAATTTGATCTTATCTGGTCATTTTCACATTTATGCGAATATTTGTGCATAAATTTCAGTATACAATAGCCATGATGGGCTATGGTCCTGAAGATAAAAATGCTGTGCTGGAACTGACGTACAACTATGGGGTCACAGAATACGATGAAGGAAATGGTTATGCACAGGTAAACTCTCTTTTTCTTTTTCTTGCATTGTCTTTTAGTGTTTCAATTTGAACCCACATTAGGCTTATTCGAGGTCATATGTAGACTGAAGTTTCGTGTCTTACCAGATTGCAATAGGCACGGATGATGTTTATAAGACTGCAGAAGCAATAAAGCTATGTGGAGGAAAGATTACTCGTGAGCCTGGGCCCTTGCCAGGCATTAACACTAAGATTACTGCTTGCCTGGATCCAGATGGCTGGAAATCGGTATGGCTGACAATGATTTAGCATATCTTTGTTGGTTCTATTTCATGTGATTTTATTACTGTATTAAATCCCAATGAATTGATTTCCTTACAGGTCTTTGTTGATAACATTGATTTCCTCAAGGAGCTAGAATGATCAAATATAATCACAGCTGATACCCATGTTGATTGAATCCAGTGAGAGGTTCATAACAATTTTGATCATTAGGTGCTGCCATCTGCCAAGGTTTTTCTTTCTCAAACAAAAACCTTGGAAGGAGAAGCTCAATCCCATCTTGTATATTTTTTTCTCCTTTTTTTGTATGGTAGTGTAGAAGTTGCTATTATTGGAAATTAAACCCAGTGCCTGGGGAATCAGATATAGACATTTCAACGTAATTGCTTTACAGAAATGAAAATCTAGTTTTCCCATCAAAGCCATTTAGTTTCTCTCAGAAATATGCTAAATTGTTACGACAATTCAACATATGCTGGATCCCATCTGTCCACATCTGTTTGTCACCTTTACTTCTGCATTCAAATTCTATTATTCTGTCTGCAGTTTTAATCCCAAAATAAGCTCTCTGCTCTCCATTGTCTTCCCTCTCCCTTCTAGGCCATGCTGGGATGTCACTATGGACTCCTGAGATCACACCTGGAAGCACAACATAGACTCCGTTAGCGCAGGCCGGAGAAATAAGGAAATTGATTTATTTGAGTATGAGGTTTAGCTTACACTTCTTCTTTTTAGTGTATGTGCCTGCCATATGCTTGCTTTTCAATTTAGCCACCACCTATTGTTTTTTGGACAATTTTTAAAATAATTACTCACAGTGATCTTTTCTAACAGATCAAGGTAAAAGTATGTATTGAAAAGAAAAAAAAATTACCACCTTGTGCCTGCGCAGCTAAACTAGTGAGCTTTTACATTTTGAGGATCAAAAATCCATATAATCAAATTCGAAATTGTCTAAATTCTTACAAGCCTGTAATATGGTTACTAGGATTTCTTTTCTCGTGCTTTATACCTGCCAGTTAGAGTTTATGTAGAAAGAAACTTGCTTCCAGTGTAGAACTCCTGTCATCAACATAAATAAATATAGTGATGAGTGCAAAGTAATATTGTTACCACATATTAAAGACCGAAGATTTGATATTTCTGACTAATGAGATTTCTGAAAATGCACCTTTTCTTGTGCGCTTGAGTAGTTCGCCTCCTGTAGCAACAAAGTTCAATGCTGATGAGATGTTAGATTCGATGCCTCCTTCACCCTTTTCCTCTCCTAGAGCAAATGTTGTAGTCTTTTGCAGCCTTGCCCTTAGTGCGGCAGCTCCTCGCAAGGCTGCATGAATTTGTAAAAATAAAGTTGAAAGTCCTCTGAAATCATTTGAATATTGAACTATTAATGACGTTCATGAAGTTTACTGATAATTCATTCCATTATCATGTTTCAGCTATTATCCCCTTCGCTTGTTGGTCTCTAATTCAATTATGGCTGTCTCGCAGCCATGGAAACAGTAAAGTCAAAAGGTGAATACTACTATATATATTTTCTGGCTAGATGATGGAATTTAGATGCGATTGAACAACCTGTAGCTGCTCCAGCTGTTAGTGTCATGATATCTCCATTTGTTCTTGCATTAATTGCAGAGTTGACTACTGTTAAAATTTGGTCATGATCAGCTCCCATGTCCTCTGCAATCTCAATGCAGTGCGACGCAACAAGAGCCGTCGCAGACGCAATAGCAGTTGTTACTTTAGAAGATGTCTTCTGACAGGTAGTTGCCATTTCCGGCAACATCGCACTTGAGGCTGCAAGTGCTGCGACGGCAGCTGCAACTCCAGCAACTGATACGGCTGCATGCAGTTGTGCGTTGTGGGTTCTGATTTCCTGCTTCTTCCTCTCTTTCTGATCCTTCAACCATCTCCCCATTGTTCGCCCTCTTACTATGCTCTTGTATATCTTCAAATTGGCGATAAGGCTAAGTACGAAGATACTGTTGAGTAAATTAATGATTATGATGAGGTTGAATTAGGAGATGCATACCCCATTTTTAAGCAGTTGTTGATTAGAGAGAAATTCTGGATGCAGTGTTTGATGGAGTAAAAATAATTCCTGTACATTAAACAAACGTTAGAAGTTAGCATAAGTGGTTGCAGTAGAATCAGATAGATTATTTTTCCCCTGCTTTGCATATTCCTGACAATCCTCAACAATATAATATTGTTACACACGACAACAATCCGGTGAACAGTACAATATTCTATCAATTGCTGCAGGACAGAAGCCAGGGCATGCTAACTGTTGCAGCAGAATCTGGCAAACTAATAATAAGGGCTTGAAGGGCATTATCAGCTTGCGTCTATATCTTTTGGATGAACATTATCATTAGCATCCACCAATGCGAGGCCACATAAAGAGAACAGGAACCGAGGTACCTTTAAATCTTCACTCTCCCTTGGTGATATTGGAGGGCTACCGCCACTAGGTAACTGCTGAACTAGCTGTACAGAACAACCAAACAAACATGAAAATTTTCATACTAATTGTCGCTTTCTACATATATAGCTAAATCTTTATTTGAGCTGATCCCGAGAACATTTAAGCTCCTGGTTCTCGTATAGAAACCAAAAACTATATAAGAAGTCGTCTACAACAGGTTGAATTAAAGAAGGGATCTTACAGGTTCCCTTGAAGCAGTAGAACTTGCATCATGCGTTTCATCAACAGAAGAAACAGATGGCTTCTGATCAGGACCATCGGAAGTTACATGCGTCTTCGTAAGAGCTTTGGAGAGTTCCATAGCCGAGAGACTCCATGATCTGGCAAGAAACTCCATGGACTCTGTAGGAGTTTCAGGCGGGGGGCAGGACAGTGGTAACCGCCTAGCAGGACCATTCTCATCTATATTTTCCAGCCTCTTTGACGAGCTCTTTATACTGCATGAGCTCACTAACACCATAACAAGTAAGTAAACAACCATTCAAAAGAGCCAAGTTAGTAGTCTAGTATTGATGGCAACCAAGCTCAAAATGGTAAAAGCCTTACTTTTAAACTTGTCTGCTTCTCCACTTTCACTCAAGCTGAGACTTCGATTCCAGCAAACACAGCAAGAACAAGCCAAGGAAGAGAAAGAAACAGTTTGACATTTAAGATGGGAAGTGAATCTAAGCTGCATGGTCTCTTTCTTGGGAAAAACGAAAAGAGAGAAGAAAAAAAAAGTTAAGGGGATATATTCTATTGGACCGGAAAGGCTCCCATGAAACGCAGTTCAACTTTGTCCTCAACTTCCCCCGTTTTTCAGCTTTACATAATAATTTATGAAGAACAAAGGATATAAAGGGTGAGCGGCGTGGTCATAATGACCTGAGTTCTCTTTTGTCACCATTATCAGTGACTGAAGCTAGTGGCCAGGGCCCTCTGGCACGCCCGATATACCCGAAGCTTGCTATTGAACAGATGTCTATAAGCAAATGCAAAGCAAAAACCAGGGGCCCCAACACGCACTGAGGCTCAACAGGGCCGTACCTGAGCACTTACAATTTCTCCGTTCTTTTTTTTTTCTTTCGCACCTACTTTTTCTCTCTCTACTCTAAAAAAGTGTTGATATCTGGTAGGTTTCTGGAAAAGTTTTTCTTCTACTTCGTACTAAATTCTGTGAAAAGCAACCGGTGCATCCCAGTTAGGGTTGTGATTTTACTGTTTTTGTACTCAGTGGGAAACATTTTGGAACAGAAAGTTATATTACTCCTGGAATATTGAATACTGACCTGACATAACTTGTTTCTTTTGCATAGTTTGGAACATACAGTTTGGACCAAAATGAACTGACAATTATCCTGCTCAATATGGTAATGGAGTATGGTATTTGAATGTGGTCTCATAATCCAATTTATCATGTCCAAGGACTACCATCTGGTCATTTATCAAAGAGTGTGGCCAAACAAAAATCTTCAAATGCCTTCGTGACTTGGAAATAGTAATAAAATGGAGCCAAGTCAATGATACTTTTGCTGGGAAATACAGCGCATCCAGGCACTGAAATCAGACAACAAATACTGATTTTATCTTCGTCTAGTTTTTAATGGATGAAAAATAACCAAGAAAGGGTAGGGTAGAACTCAGGTTTAAACTTGTGGACTTCTTAATTTGGGGAAAGCGTTGTCGAACTTCCACAGTACCTTCGTGGAATTCAACGCAAGCATGCTACCTAATACTCGGGACACCTTGACTGCATGAGTTTCCATCTTATAATATGTGCCATGGCTGTCAGCATGGCTCTTTCCCCTTTGACCTGTAACAACGCAATAAAACAATTACTGATGCGTGCAAATGTTAAATCATGGAAACAAAGTAACAATGGTTCATACACGGGCAAAATGACATTAGCATAAAAAAAATATAGGTAAGAAACTGGAAAACAGTCTCATTGATGACACCCTATTCTACCTGAAAAAGTTTGTGGTTCTCCATCACATTTAAGCTCTATGTGTCATACCAAGGAATCAATAGAGCCCGAAAAGATCAACAAAAAATAAGTGGGTTTCAAAGTTCAATCAGAACAAAATTAATGACTGGAAAGGTGCTGCAATACTTTGATTAGAAAGAACAAATTAAAGTGGTATAATTACCTCAATTCTCTAAGGTATAAACCTCCGAGATCCATACCCGAAATGGATAATTACAAAACTATCTTCATATCACTTCAATATTAGCAGTGACTGCTATTGATCAATTAAACTCTTCTCATATCCACCACTGGCAAATGAGAGACAATTGTATAAAGTCAAGCAAATAAAATTCCAACGAAACATATAGTTATAAAATAATGACAACTTACAGAATCTCCAAAAACTAACAAGATAGTCCAGTACCTGAAACAATAGATTACAGTACTTTTTCAGATTCTGGTGAATGCAGGTACCTAGATTCAAATTGATCCAGGTAAACATCAAGGGCTCTGATCCAAATTACGAAGCAATGAGAAAAGAAAGCAAATGCATCCTGAATTAAATGAAATACAAGGTCAAAACAACCGTATCACACAAATGAAACCTTATCATCTATTAACAGAAGAATGGAGAAAACACTTTACACATCATTCATCGAACATTTAAACATGAAACTGGCTTAACCATTCTCCCCATCTACGTATGCAGAAAAAACCAGGCTTTGATGGACCAGATCCCAGCACAATCTCACACATTTGCTCTCTCATGACCACCTTGTTGAAAGCAGATAACACAATCTGCCATCTCTCAGCAAAGATCTTGAGCTATCCAATGTCCAAACTTCATGACACTTGCAACACCAGTTCTTGGTTCCCTAAAATCCAAAGCCGAAATCACAACCTGAGGTTAGCTGATACATATAAGTCTATGCATTGACTCCTTAGAAAGTGAGAATATATGCAAAATAACTGATAATGAGATAGTTTCGAAGGATGTATTTCTATACCAATCACTTAGCTGAAGATATTCTGTGAAATGATGGCATCCAGCTGCCTGAAGCACCAGTCTTGTTGGCCCCACGGCCATTATTTGTAGCTTCAGTTGGCCCCTCTGCTTTTGGCAGATTTTTTTTCAAGGAACCAGGCAGAGCAAATGAAGTGGATGGCATTACTGAACTGCTCCCCATCTGCAATAGCCATATCCCACAGCAGTTATTTTAAATTGACTGACTATGGGATGAAGCTACATCATACTAAAACTAGTAAACAGAAACGGTATGGAACAAAGCCACTTTAAAGAATGCCACATTAATTTCAATACATTTCATTTTCTTTAAACTGGCAGATTACAAGTACAAATGAACCAAGATATAGCATGATTCATCAGGTAACTTACATGTTTCTCACTCATATTTTGACCAACTGAAGGTCTAAACTGCATACGAACGTCTGGACGACCAAGGTTACGTGGTCCTCTGTGCTCCATAGCTTCACCTGAATAAGAAGCATCCTTGATTCCTGAAATTCAAAAATGAGTTAAGGCACGATGTGCTTCACAAAAGACAATTTCCTACATGAGACAGAAACAACCACAAGATACCAAATGGAAAAATTATTATTAAAAAATATCACTAAATGCTTGAAGCACTTACCTTTAAGCTTATCCATAGGCGTTGCTTGACTGTTACTTGTTCCAGAAAAAGGCTGCAAATCCTGAAAAAAATTAAAGAAAAAAGTATAAACTGTATAATCATACAAGACGGAGTAAGAGAACCAATTAGAATTTGAAGAAACATTAAAAAAAAAATTTAGAATTTGAAGCAGCCTCTGTCACTGAGCCATGCATCTCTAAACAAATCACTCCTGATACATTTTTGCTTGAAAAACTTTGTGAAATACTTGGGCCACAAACAATTCATCAAATGCAAGTCTTTTAAATGACCAATCAAAGGAAAAAATATTGTAATAAAAAGGAATTCAGAAAATACTAACAGATGATTGAAGATGTGTCTTTGTCCTTTGTGTCTGCTGGTACTTTAGAATGGTCCAGTCAAATATGTAATCAAACTCATATCCTGCCACATAGAATATAAGGGAGTTGAAAACCAGCAAACACAAATATCAGTTTGATATTGTCCGCACAGAGACATGATTTTGCAATAAATGCCCGACAGGACTTCAAAATAAAAGGTAGCCTGTTTGAAAAGTCTAGATCAATGAAATATTATTAGTTGTCAACATAGCTACCCAAACATGCAATTTATTGGAGAAAGCATGAGGAATATAGTGAACCTAAGTAGTTCATTACCTTCTCGAGTAAACAAATCTTGAAACAAGCGCTTCAAGAATCCATAATCAGGCCTCTGATCAAATGTTAAAGAGTGGCAATAATGAAAGTATGATGCAAACTCCACAGGGTGTGACTTGCACAAGACCTTTTGGACACAAAACAAATTATATGTAAGTATTGAACAACTACTGATGCTAAAATCATCTGTCTTTTGTGGGTGGGGAGATATCGATAAAGGAAATACCTCTATGGGTGTTGATAACTTCTTCTCACATATTTTATCATACTTCTGCTTCTTTGTAGCAGCTTTTAGTCCCTGCCAAGGAAGGCTAAATGCAGAAATTAACAAAATCAGTCAGACATGTACATTCAGAATCACAGTGCAGCAGAACATCTAAATAAATGAAGCTATTAAGATGAATAAGGTACAGATTACAGCAAAACCACTTCCAACTACAAACCCTTACATACTTGAGTCACAGAAGATGAATGACAGTGAAATGGGGCATACCTTCCTCTCAAGAAATACAAAAGAACATAGCCAAGCGATTCTAAATCATCTCGACGGCTTTGCTCTGTGGAGATTAAAGAGAGAATAAGGACAACTTCAGAAGTCTGCCTTGTATAAGAATAGTAAAAAAAAAAAAAAAAGGTAACAACTCTTACCAATTCCAAGATGAGTATTACAACTTGCATACCGTGCAGTCCCTGTTAAATTTTTATTCTCCCTGTAAGAGTCATTGAGGGATAATCACAACTTAACCAGGGAAAAGAGAAAAAATAGAATTTAAAACGAATTAAGAGAAATATAAATTAAAATGGATACAAAAATGAAGCCTCATCAAGTAATTTTGATTGATGATCACGTTAAAAAGGAAAGCCAACCAGATATTGAGAAAGAACATGGTTATTTAATCCTTACCTGTAAGGAATATGACGATTTGTGGTGGGATCACGATATCTTTTGGCAAGACCAAAGTCAATGATGTAGACCTGATGAGGGCAAAACAATTGTACAAAATAAAGCAGAACAGAAAATAAGAGAAGGATTATCTGTGCAAATCAAACATTGAAGAAATATACCTGATTCGCTTTCCTGCCGAGACCCATGAGGAAATTATCTGGTTTGATGTCTCTATGCAGAAACCCCTTAGCATGCATAAATTCTATTCTTGTAATCTACACCTCATCAAAGGAAAAAAAAATTCAAATGGAGTAGCATGTAAATGCTAACAGCAAATTGAAAGCAACTAGCCTATTGTTATATAAGACTAGAAAATATGGACAACTCTTCTTTGCAAAATCTTTATCTGATTACCATTTGATCAGCCAACATTAAGACTGTTTTTAATGAAAATTTTCTCCCGCAATAGACAAACAAGTCTTCCAGACTTGGTCCCAGCAAGTCAAGAACAAGCACATTATCTTCCCCATTTACTCCACACCACTTTATATGTGCAATACCACCTAAAATGGAAGAAATATGAGTAAATATGAATAGTATTAACATAACTAAAAGAACATTTATACAAAAATCTGCATTCCCAACATAAAACTACCAAAAACTTGTACTTACTTCCTCCTTGAAGAATATTATATAGCTTGGCTTCATATAGCAATTGTGGATGTTTTGCCTGCCTGTTTTCCTGCCACCAACCCAAAAATAAAGTTTACTAATTTATATCAAGTCGATTTTACTCTCTTCAAATAATAGATATTTCATCAAAATGACGAAACTTAAAAAGTTATTTTCAAGTATAAAATCAAGCTGCATAATCAATTTCATATCTTGACAAAATAGACTAATTTCTGTGTCACTATGCAAAAATTAGGCAAAATTTTAAATATTACAAAATCAGCTACATTTTGTGTTACAGAATTCAGCATCCACCTCACAAGCTTAATATTTCAGCTAAATTTTCTTTTTATGTTACAAATTCAAATAAATAAACGAAGAAAAATAACTTGCTAATAAATTCACTTGTAGAGTGAAGACTTACAATCTTTACCGCGACCGTTTCACCTGTGTCAATATGAGTAGCTGAAACAAAGCAAAACCAAAATGAAAGAAAAAGCATATGTTAGAAACTGATCAATTTGAGCTGAATTAGCATAATAAAAGAAGAACTATAGCTAAAAAGAATAAAAATACCGAGAAAGATTTCACCAAACGATCCGCTTCCGATTTTGCGACCTAGCTTGTACTTCTCTCCGACGATCCTCTCCATATATCAGCCGGATTTCTTCCTCTCCCTGTTTCTCTCACTTTCCCGAGGATCAGTCGATTCGTGGTTGGATTCGGGAAAGAGAGAGAAAATTAGGGCTCGCGATTGAGAAATTGATGAAGAAAAGGGAGATTTTTAGGGATCGAGGGAATGAGGTGAATGAGGGAAAACGGTGACTTTTTGCGAAGGGCGTTTTGGGGATTTTGATGAATTTAGAAGAATTGATTTTCAACGGAGATGACCAGAGGGAAAGGAAGTCGGGAACGGGAAAAAGGATTGGGGAGCGTTCTGAAATTTTAAAGAATGACAGGAGATAATTACATTTTGGCCAACACAACAGGGTAGAATTTTTAAATTTATAGAAGCAATGGGGTTGTCATTTAAATTAGATTATTATTACACTTTTTTCCCCAAATTTGAGTATATTACATCTTACCCTGTTAGAAAGCCCTAGGAGGGAGTGCAATAATCCACGGATGGTAATAAAATCTTGATCTAATTTTTGAAAAATCTCTTATTTAATGGTTGATTAAAAATTAATTAATTATAATTTATTATTTTATATTATATAACGATGATGTGATATTGATATAAAAAATAAAAAATAACACGTGGTCATGTCATTATTTATATCGTATCAACATATAACATGTCATTTAATATAAAATATTAATAATATTTTGATTAATAATAATTAATTAATTATTAATTATAAAATTTTATTTAAAATAAAATAAAAAAATATAAAATTTTAATTAAATGTAATAACAAAACAAAAATTTATTTAAAATTTTTTAAATAATTTAAAAACCTTTTTTTGAATAATGTTTTTCGAGTATTTATATATCTTTTCTTCCCTCTTTTCTAACTATTAAATGCATATATTTTTATATAATTAAATAATCTTTTTTGAATTATTTTTGAAAAATATATTATTAAAAAGTCACTATACAAACTTACACTAATATAAATACAATAAGCTCGTCATCCACGTCGTCATGATTGATGAAACCTCTCTTGTTTTTATAACTAGAAAATCAATCACATTACAGGAGGGCTGGATTCAATATTGGGACCATCAATAGGAGCAGCACTCATCTTTCATTTTAATTCTCAATATTCTCAGTAGTGCAGCAACTCCTTTGCCAGCGAAACCAAAGAAAATCCCAATGGAAACAACTCCTTCAGATGAAAAGAAGACGATCAGAGAACCCCTCCTGATCACACCCTCTCCCTCGAAGGGGGGCTTAAGAACCTTGCCTTTCATCTTAGGTACGTACGCCCCCAAAACTTGCCCATTTCTTTTTCCAGTGCATGCATGATCGATGATTCTTTTCACTTTTCCATACACTTTTCATGCAACTTCCTTTGATTAGCAAACGAGGCCTTTGAAAGGGTGGCGAGCTTGGGGTTATCGCCGAACATGATACTGTATCTGACGAGGGAATATGGTATGGAAACTGCTAGAGCGGCCAAGGTGATCTTCATCTGGACAGCTGCCAACAACTTCACCCCGATCCTTGGTGCTTTTGTTGCGGATTCTTATGTGGGAAAGTACCGGATGATCGGATTCGGGTCCACTCTTAGCTTTCTGGTAATCCTGTTTAACTTCCTGCCGTCTTGATATGTACTTCCATTTTGTTATATTTAATTCAGTGGACAATGTTGTGACTTGTTACTTTGTGTTGTTGTTGGTTTACGCTATTGGTGGGGGGAGCCTAATCTTTAAGATGTCCCTTTCATGGCATTTCTACGTGGGGGTATTGATTCTATTGAAAAAAACTATATTCATCGAGCGAGACCCTGCCTGCTTTTGTCCAACACAAGTGTTCGCTTTCACCTTCTTTGAATGAGACGGAAAGTAAAACTTTATAGAAAGCTCAATGATTTTTTAATAAATTCAAATCTGAGTTTCTTCCTAATCCAAATTTCCTACCATTTCTTTTATCTGCTAAGTTTTCAGCATTTGTTAAATGGGAGTGAGAAAGCAAATAAATTATAAAATTTAGCCAACGACAAAAGGTAAGACCAAGAATGGTGTGACTGGAAACAAAGGGCTTAAATCTACTAGAGTCTTCAATCGAATCAGATAAAATAAAAAGGAACCAAGGGAACTAGCTTGGCATTTCCTGAGGGAACCAACAATAATTGGCTGTTTCCCGAATTAGTCAACCGCTGAAATTGCAGCAAGATTTTCCATCTGTAATACTTGTTTATATCTGGTGGCTTGTTTATGCCTGAGTAGGTTGCTCCATTGAAGTAAATATTGGAGAAATTGAGTATATGATATGTTGAATTCTGTACAATACCATCCAGAGTAACGTGTTAAACACTGCATGGGGAGTGCCCTGTCTGGGAGTTCCTGATAAAAATTTTGAAGTTTTTATGTAGAGATATGCCACCATTATTAAAAGGAACCTCTATTTTTTTTTTCTCATTGATTGGTTTACCTGATTACATTTTTATGTTACAGGGGATGGTTCTCTTATGGTTAACAGCCATGTTTCCGCAAGCAAGACCTTATTGTGACCAATTCAGCAGCATTTGCGAATCCCCCACGACACCTCAACTTCTATTCTTATATTCTTCCTTAGGCCTAATGTCTATTGGAACCGGTGGCATAAGATCGTCTTCCTTGGTCTTTGGTGCAGATCAGTTGAACAAGGGAAGCAATCCGGAAAATGCAGAAACCTTACAGAGCTTCTTCAGTTGGTACTATGCTTCAGTCTCATTTTCAGCTCTCATCGCGGTAACTGGCATCGTTTATATTCAAGATAACCTGGGGTGGAAAATGGGTTTCGGGGTTCCTGTCATGCTAATGTTCATTTCAGCTCTTTCCTTCTACTTGGCATCTTCTCTCTACGTCAAGTTGAAAGCCAGGACAAGCTTGTTCACTGGTTTTGCTCAAGTTCTAGTCGCCTCTTTCAGAAATAGACACATTAACTTACCATCCCAAGTTACAGATGAGGTGTACTGTCTCAGAAAGGGATCAAGGCTTCACATGCCAAGTGAAAAACTAAGGTATTATCAGAATTGCCTGTTCATCATTGCAAGGTTGTGAAGCTGGTAGAAATTTATATATTGCCTTGCTAATCTGCTAACTTTAGCTTAATCGTCCTTCTGATGAGTAAATTTTTTTAATCTGTCCAGGTTTCTGAATAAAGCTTGCGTGATAAAAAATCCTCGACAGGATTTAACCTCGGATGGAAACGCTTCAAACCCATGGAGTCTTTGTACAGTAGATCAAGTAGAAGAGCTTAAAGCATTAATCAGAGTAACACCACTCTTCTCTACTGGAATCATGATTTCTGTGACTCTTACTCAAGGCTCTTTTACAGTGATTCAAGCAGGCACCATGGACCGACATATTACTCCAAAATTTGAAATTCCAGCAGGTTCCTTCAGCATGTTTTTGATGATCTCTCTGATAGCATGGATTGCTTTCTATGATCGGATAGCACTCCCTCTAGCATCAAAAATGAAAGGAAAACCAGTTCGTCTTGGTTTGAAAAAAAGAATGGGGATTGGACTTCTTTGCTCTTGTGCATCCATGGCAGCATTAGCAATTGTAGAGTATATTCGACGGGAAATTGCAATTCAAGAAGGACTTTCAGATAAACCACAAGCCATGGTGCACATGTCTGCACTATGGCTGCTGCCATATAATGTCTTGAGTGGCTTGGCTGAGGCTTTCGCTGGAGTTGGACAGATCGAATTCTTTTACGCTGAGTTACCTAAAACAATGTCAAGCATCGGATCCAATCTTTTCGGATTAGGAGCGTTTGTTGCAAGTCTGGTGGCAAGTTTTATAACAAGTACAGTTGATGATGTTACTAAAAGAGGAGGGGAAAGTTGGGTTTCAAGCAATGTCAATAAGGGCCACTATGATTACTATTATTGGCTTCTTTTTGGCTTGAGCATTCTTAATTTCATGTATTTTCTTGCTTGTAGCAAGGCTTATGGTCCTTGTCGAGGAGACGATGAGGGTCAGTCTCAGGCAACCAGAAGAGGAAATCATGAGAGGATAGATGAATGTTAGTCTGTCATAACATTATAGCACTCCAGTTAGATATCTGCACAGTCAAAACAAAAAATCTAACTGTATGAGTGAATACACAGGAATAAAAGATTTTGAGAAAATATATGAACTCTAGATTTACGAAGAGAACAAATTATTTTGATAATATGGTGCAACACTGATATATTTTCTGATCTTTTTCAAGCACTTTTGTTTCATTTGATAAACTCTACAATTACATTAACAGAATTATCTGCAGCAAGAGAAATGAAAGTATCAGCTCTATTAATTTGACTCGGCAGAGCCACCACCAGCCAAGTCGGAGAGAGCCCTAATAATGACAGAAAGGAACCTGCAGTCATATCAGTCATTAAACTGTACATGAATCATTTTCTTTAACATACATCTGTAATTAATGAAACAGAGAAAAATGAGACTAGGGAGGAGAAGAAATATATAGGAAGCAAGAAGACAGTAGGCTGGTTTTAAAAACAAGACAAAAATGTAAAAAGGGTTAAGTTAATATGAGAAAAGGACAGTTTTCTTTCATATATAATTACCAGCTGCATCTATGGCTAAGTCAATGGAAGTATAGCTTGGATGTTGAAGAGGAGCGTTCATTTCGAAAAGGTTAGGAATGATCGCCAAGCCTGGGTAAGCTTCATCATCAAATAAGTTTTTGTTCATTAAGCATCAATATGAGAGCAATAAGCATCATGGAAACAACTTTCATGGCTGCCATCTCTCAGAAACAGAGAGAGACGGTAGGTAGAAAGGTTTGTGGAGAGTCGAAATGACCAGCTAGGTATCAGGTATTTTGTAGAGGATATGGTGATGCAGGTTAGGATGAAATTCATAATAATCCTGTAACGTGTAAACCAATGGAAATGATAGAGTTCCTTCGAGAGCTGGGACTATATTCCACGTTAAGAAATAAAAAAGTATAATACTTGGCTGACTTATCGATGGAACTTGCCCAGCATATTTTATGGTGATTCTGGATTTTTATTTTTATTTATTATTATTATTTTTTATTTTTGCTTATGATCAAAATCGAGGACGAAATCATGCTGTTTCTTTGTTATTATTATAAAAAATTAAAGCATGCACAACCAAATCCGTACGCAACCATTAGATTAACACATCGTGGGTGCTGCTACCATGGAGCAGGAGACCATGCACCAGGCACTGCTACTCCAAGATATTAAGGACCACCATCAGATATTGACCGGGGACCTAACATTTTTTTATTGTAGCATGCTCATAATCATCCAGCTTGCCAAGAGAACCAATGGTGAGAGGGCATAGACTCTGTTAATTTTTACTTTCAACATGTTTGGTTGGCTAGAAAATCGAAACAGAAAAGCACGTCGGTTTTCGTTTCCCAAACTAAATTACTATAAATCTCCATTCACAACTAGTATAGATTATTTATTTTGTGAAACCAATCTGGATCTAAACCAGGTTTTCATCAGCATGAACTTTGACAAGAGAGACAGTATAGGGTTATACTTCAAGGGATCATGAAAGTTCTTCCAGGCTCTTTGAAAATGTAGGCACATCCATGCTGTACATTTATTTAGTAAACAGTATCTATATATACTTGCAGAAGCATAACCAATTTCATTGAAGTATAGATTATAAGCATGTCTGGCATGCAAAAGCATGAAGATTATATCAGCCTCATTTTGGCGGACAATTGCTTAATAAACTCTATGACCACCGTGACAGCATTATTTGCAGCAAGAGAAGCGAAAATATCAGCCTCATTCGATTCAGCAGAGCCGCCACCTGCCAAGTCGGAGAGAGCCCTGATAATGATGAAAGGTACCCTTTGCTGCAGACATATCAGAGCCACCGATGCGCTCTCCATGTCGACAGGGCTTACGTTGAACTTGCTGTAAATGAAGCTGCGATAAGCAGCATTGTCTAGGAAAATGCTGCCACTTGTTCCTCTATGGACAGTGACCACCTTCGGTTGCTCATCCAAACATGTCGTTGAGTTCAGGCAACCCTCCAGTTTCAAGTCCTGCTCATATAAAGTACCAATACCTTAAACAATTTTACTCCAAAAACGTTTTAGGACAATGAAACTAGAGAAACAGTACCTCCAGAGTTTTAGCAATTCTTAAGTATTTGGAATCAACAGGGACCCAAAAGGCATGCTGTCTTTGTTCAGGAGTTCCATCTATGGGAAAAACTTCCTCTGGCTGATACCAAACATTGTTCAATAGGTTGTCATGTGAGGGGCAGGCAGTCACATTTGTGGTAAAATTAGCAAATTGTAGGAACCCAATTTTCCTGGTGTAGTCTCCATTTGATTCGAGGGCTAGCTCGTCTGAGGGTCCATCTCCGTACCTCTGCTTTACATCACACGGAACAATTTAACTGCATTCTCCCTTATTAACGAACAACTAATTAGTATAACTGTGAATCATACCAAATTGGATACCACAATGCAATACCTGCCAATACCAAAGAGATGTCTGTGACGAATATTGAGGAATAGTGACATCTCCAATGTTCAGGGAGGGATTGGCATTTCCAGCTATTCCATAATGGACAACCCCTTCGATCTTGAATAAAGTCAGCAATAGCTGGGTGGTTATGCCTGCATTTATCTTTTAATGAAACCCCCTAATTACATTTACATACACACGTATATTTACCAGATAGCTATAGGATATCACTTCATCTGAACTTTATATATATACCAAGCTCAGTCCGGTCATGACTAATATGACCCTTTTCTCTCCAATGGTTCCAAACCGAAATCTCCTTCCTAAAATCCAGAGTCAGAGAGAAAAAAAGCATCGTAATTAAGTAAAATGGCAAACAATGAGCAACAAACAAAATTAACAAATAGTAACCAAAGGGTATGATTTCCTTAATCTGATATACAATTAAGTTACCTCTTGAAAAAGAGAACTAGAAAAATAAAAAAAAAAAAAGCTACCAGAAAAAGATATAGTGAAGTTGGTGGAAGTGAAGTTAGGATGGTGAAGAAGGGGGCTCAATTCGAAAAGGTTTGGAATCACCAAGCCTACGTAAGGGCCATTCAGGTTGGCTTGAAGCATCAGCTTTTGCACTTCTGCCGACACTGCACCGTCTGCTCGGCGTTCATCAAGCACCAACATGAGAGCAAGAAGCATAACGAAAGCATGTCTCAAGGTCATGGCTATGGCTACCAATCTCTCAGAACTCAGAAGTCAGAAGAGAAATTATTAAGAGAAGGAAATGAGGCTGCCAATTAATTATGAAGTGATAGGGGTTAAGCACGTGCTAGTATAAATTTGTGGAGAAATACATAAGATAATGTGGGGCCATCAACAAACAATTTCTTATTTATTTCAGCAATTTGCCAAATATCTTGCCTAACAAGTTCAAATTGCCATTACTTAGGCCAGAGAATTAGGTGATAGGACGCACCATGCTAAAAATTTAGCGAACCTAACTATTCAAGTACGACCTGTCTTATACAAATTGTTACCATATGATTTATACTTGTCATTGTGTTTTGCTAGTTGCTTAAAACCAACAGACTAGCATTCATCATCAGGCTACAACACTTTCTCATGGAACTATGAAGATTGAAGAGTATATTCCTCTCTGTGAACAAATGCAATGATCTCTTATAGCCCGGGGGGTTTGAAAAATGGAGCCAAACCAAAAATCCCTTCCACATCAACATCAACTTGTAGAGCATTTTTAATGACCTCTGGCATTGCAGTCACGCCCTTCCAAGTGTTGAACCACGGCCCTCCTCCTACTTCTAGTGCTGCCATGTCACTTTTAACATCCAAGATTAGCTGCATATTGAAAAGACTGGAAGTGTGAATATATTATATATCATCACTTTTTTTCTTTATTAGAAGTCAAATTATCGTATTAATAAGATAAGAACTAGACTTGAAGATGTTGAGCTCAATGAATTTATCAAAAGCAACTTCAGGCTTCAAATGGTTTAGTTGTTGGATTCATCAACCTCGTGTTATAGAATAAACCTAAGTGATTTGCCTTCAGGACAGCATGTAAAAGTTACACAAATAGTGGCTTTGTTACACCAAGAACAATATTAAAACTAACAAGGCACTTTTGCAATTTCAAAATTATCCATTCCTTGATTCCCATCTCAATTGGACCAAATTTGGACGAGCAGAAAGCCTCAAAGGCAGTATGCCATAAAGGTAAGATTAAGAAGTGAAAATTTTCCGAGATTTAGAAAAGCCAAAGATGTGAAAATAATCATCGCTCAGCAGGAACTGGAGCAGATAGTTTTTCCTATCCCTAAATTGATGAAAAGGTAAACTCATAATTGTCAGGAAGATAACATACCTTCCCCTTAGTGCCGCCAGATTTTTTTTCCCAGATCTTCAATCTTAGATCACCAAAACAAGTGTCCTTACAAGCTGGTGCAAGGCCAGCCACTGTCGTTGGAGCACGCAATGTTGTACCTGGATCATTTGTTGTAGCTTCTAACTCAGCCTGCTCATAAATTGGAATCAATAAGAGTGTATAAATAAATAATTTTGAATAGAACAGAAGCTTTATCAATCATTCAGACCACCTTGCATAATCTACTTTCCAGGTCCACACATTCATCAATATTATATTTCCAAAATTAAGATTTCTGGTCTGAAAACTCTTGACACTAGCACAATGGAGGGAAGAAAATATCAGCAAGAGATGCAAACTTACCATATGTGTCTCATTCTCCGCCTCCATGTACCAGTAACCCCATTGAGCAATTTCCCAAGATACAACACCATTCCATGGCACAAATTCATAGAAAACTCCACCATAGTGCACTCCAATCTGCACCAGCACATGTACGCCAAGATGTAGAAAACAAACCAATAACTACAAGTGTAAAACACTGGCCAAACAAAAAAACTACTAGTTTAAAACAAAAAATATAGTTCCCTCCATTCTATCGCTGATATCTTATTTTCTTTCCAACAAAACTCTTTTCATGCTAAAGGAAAATTAACAGAATCAAAAGAAAGCAAAGCAAACATAAAAATTTCTACAAAAAGAAGTACCAATGCAGCATTTTCAAAGGTCTCAGTCAGACCAGGCAGTTGCCTTAACCCACCAGCAGCAGTCAGAGCAACTTTCCCACTTGCACCTTCGAAGACATTACATTGAGCCTGTAGTGATATGTAAATGATGAAATCAACATGATTAAATCGGAAATATTAGGCTTATACAATGCAAAACCTAACACAACCAAAAATGTCTTTGGAAACATGATCTATAGTTAGATAAGCCTTACTACAGGGAGATGTGAAGGAATGAAGATTTACCCAAAACCATTTTCTAGGGAAGCCTCCACCCCAATTCTTTTCTGAATATGAAGGGGCATTTTGAAACTCAAACCTTTCACCATCCCACTCTATCCAGCCTGAAATTCAAAGTCATAACCTGAGATAATATTCTTATAGCAAACATGGATTTCTAAAGAGATCAAATTTCATTCAAGGTGATAGGCAAATAATGGTGAATAATGTAGTAAACTGAGCATAATGTAGACTATACAGTATAGAGCAAGAAGCGGAAATCAATTCAAAGTATAATTGACAAATAGGAAGGAGATAAGCAAGTGCCTGTTGAAAGTCCACCAGCCATGCAAATTTGCCAATGGGGTTCAAATATGGGAAGAGCTGCAAGCCAGCCAGCTGTTGACTTCTGCTTGGACCCAACATTACCCCATCCATAGATGGGGTGAGTACTGTACTCCCAACGTGCAGTTTTAACAATATTAGCATAAGTTGTCCTGCAATTAAAACCTGAACCATGTCAACAAAAATGCGGACACAAGTGGTAGTAAGTAGATAATTTTGCTCAATTTGTAGTATTGATTAACCCAAAAAGTAATATAATCACAATATAGAACATTGGCTAAAAATAGGAAGTGGGACTTAATCAAAGAACCACTTCCATTCTGATGGCATGTTCTTTATGCCAAAGACTAGACAAGGGAAAAAACTCGTAAACTATGCAGTAAGAACTCCTATGAGGGAGGGTAAGCACATCAACCATCAAAATTAACACTTCTTCGATACTTCTCACAAAGCCATAACAATCTTAAATCTTTGAAGATATCCAAAATTTAAAGTATTTGTTTCTTCGCATCCTCGCACACAAGTCTGGGACACATTCAACATTAGAGTTAATTGCTTTCTGTTTCTGAATAAAAAAAGAAAAATAACAGCAGATAAAAACAAAGAAGGATCTATTAGTTCTGTTTAAAATTAAAACCATGCCTATGGGTTAAAAATATAAGGAGCACCTGCCATCATCACGAATAAAGCCTTGATGCCAAAGTGGGCTAACTTGGAAGCCTTCCAAAACTTTTCTATTGAATTCCTACAAGGAACACCACATAAAATACGAAAAATTAACAAAAGATCAAGATTAACCAACATAAAATATCATCATATCAGCAGCATTTAGGCTTGCTTTGCAGGTATTTTCCTTCAAAGGGTAGAATCCCAGAAACTGCTTGTTCACCTGCGGAGGAACCTCCTTACTTGGAGGTCGTGAGTCTTTTTTGGCTAAAAATGTATTCCCCAATATTAACTCATGCCTACCTATGCATTGAAAAAAGTTAATTAGGCACAGAATGCTACCATTTATACATTTTGTTGTTGCAACTATTAAGGTAATAATAATAAAACATAGAATAATGATAGTTGTAGATTAAGTACTCTAGCTAACAACTACACTGAAACAATTGAGTTTTTAAAATTTATTAAGAATGGGTTATATTGATGCAGAACTGTTCAAGAACGCCTATCATGTTATTAACTAACAGGACAACATATAGGAAACAGAATCCTTCTTTGAAGTCCAAAACTAAAGTTAATTGGACTCAGTAATTAACATGATGGATGGAAAATCACAGAAAAACTAATGAGAGGCCATAATAAAATCAATTTGGATAACCCAAAATTAAAAGTTTAAAAATGATTGAAAAGAATCTCTAAAAAATTATTAAAATCAGATATGACTCCTTACATGTTCGAATTGCTAAAGTCTAACAAAACAAAAGGATTAAGCGACCATGATGCATTAAATGGATGAAATGTCACAGCACAATTAAATTCAGAGGTTGAAGTGAATCAACATTGAGTTAAATTTCCTTGGTAAAAAAATTAATGTATCAGGCATTTTATTTCAAAATTCAGGGCAAATGCCTGGGAACCTTTTCATATAGGTTAACCTACTAACTTGCTACATACTCAAGAACAAGGACAGCCACCATAAATGCTATTTTCGTTTAAAAGAGTAAAGGATCAAATATTTTACAATTAAGTCAACAAGGTGTCATTCCTGCAGCCACTATACAAAATAAGAGACATTGACACCTAATGGTAATAGATCACAGTTGCATTACTGCATGATTAAAAGCACAGGCACAATGGGGCCGCCATAATAAGATTATATCTTGGAGTCAAATCTCACAAAGCCGATAAGGGAGAAATCTTACTTCCCCAAAAGTTTTGAGATTCCTCAGTGTATTGACATATATACTTGTCATAAGCACCAAGAATTTGAGCCCCAACTCCTGTAAATCTAGGTCCATGCTGCAGCATTTCCAATGGCGTTAATTTCCTCCTAAATGCAGGATTATCCACTGAGTACATGAAGCAAAAGCTCTGTCTTCGTTCTGGGATTGCTACCTTGAAGTACCAACCCTCAAAAAATTGTCGAGTAGTTCCATCAAAATGGTACCTATACAACTTAAGCTTTTCAACAATAGGAATTAGATAAAACAGAGCCGTTGAGTAGCTGATCACCACGAATGGTAGTCTGAGGAACCCAATATTAATATTATCAAATGTAATTTAGACTATAGTAAAACTACGCTTCCTTGATACTTAATAGATTAAACTTAAAAAAATATTACGAACCTAGAAAAGCCTTTAAATTTAAGCTTCAAAATGCACTTATTAAAAATCTGCTCTTTAAAGTCTTATGCTATACTTTACTACTTGCTTTTCATTTCAGAGAACAAAAGCAAAGAACAAAACATATTTAAATAATAAAAAATTGAAAATATGAGTTTTGTAAATAACGAAATGCATGATAATAATTCATCTTTAATCAAATTATAGTATTTTCTTTACAATGATAACGAATCAAACTAAGCCACTTTTGGGAAAGGAAGAAGAAAAAATTAACACCCAAGTCAAACTCAGCCTTGAATACAAAAATTACTAATTTTCAACTGAAATTATTAAAAAATCATTAAACAACAACTCCAATTACCCGCTGTGAGGAGTACGAGTGTCTCGATTAGCCGGCGTGGGGACATAAACCGGATTGACGGAGACGGCGCTGCTCCGGGCTGCCGGGGAAGAAGTTCCCCTTTCAGTTTCGGCGACAGAGCTGCGAGCGACAATCCGCGAGGTCGACCGAAACCCCACCCTCATAGGGCGGAGGCGTAGAGGAGAGAATCCATTGAAGGTTGAAGATCGAGAAAATTTAACGGTGGGCTTGGAGTTCAGAGGGCGAAACACAATACAACAGGAAGAGAAATGATGAAGCTCGTTGACAGAGCAAATGTTTGGCTCCATGGAAAACAAGTCGCAAGAAAACTGAAATCTTTGAAAAGAAAATGTCTGTTGGTTCTGTATATAAATGTATTAAAAAATTATTAACAGAGGCGTGTGAGATGTGGCGCTAAAGATGAAGTGGCAACTGCCAACTTCTGTGTCCTACTTATCCGTTAATTAATCATCAATCAATTATTATACGTTGACAATTGCATCGGGATTTTTTTTTTTTATAAATTTTGTTACTTTTTTGCCATTTTTGTCGTATCTTTCATTTGGTGACCGTCGTCACACGCAAAGCATTTAATATAACATGTACCATATATTAAAGTGATATTTTAAAAAATAACTCTAAATATAAAATATTTTTTAAAAATATTTTTTTATAATTTTAATTATTTTTTATTTAATTCAATAAAATTATTTTAAATAAAATTACATATTATAATATTATACATTATATATAAAAATATATTACACATCACAATTAAATTATTACATATCATTTAAAAAATATATAACACGTCGTGATTAGAATTTACATGCAAATCTTTAGATTATTCTTGTTTTAAAATTACTGGTACAACAATCTTCTAGCGTGGACTAGCAGCGAAGCGTCGACGCGATTCATGGCATGTTGGGCCTTGACTCTGAGTTGTGAAACCAGGCGATCGACTGATGGCTTTGAAGCCAAAGCAGCAGAGATCGCATACCGCATCAGACTGCAGAGAAGTAGAAGAAAACCCAGTTCGAGATTAGCCTTTATTGATCCAACATACCGAGAAAGCAAAGAGAAGACGCTGTATAGATCGAGGAAAACAATGGAGAAGGTTGAGAAAGAGAAAGCGAGCAAGAGGGTGATCAAGATGACAAAGGCGACCACAAGAAGAACGCAGGCAATGCAGGAGCCATAGAGAAATGCTACGAGGATCAAGTCTAAGTTGGGAACCATTGGGAGAAAGGAAGTGAACCAGGATCAAGCTCATGGGTTGTTGAGTTGAGTTTAGTTTGATGAAAAATCAAGGTGAATTTGAAGGAAGAGAGCAGAAGAGAATGAAGTGAGCTGCACTCATGCTCGTTCTGCAAATGAATTGAATTACCCCCAATACCCTTTTCATAAAATAATCTTTGGGTGTATATGAACCAAATAAGGAAAGAATTATACCAAGAAGAGCTCATTAAACATTTCAATAAGATTGCAGCAATCATATATATACGAAGTTCATGCATGTGAATTGTCATAGAAAGACCAAAAAAATACCATTGCGTCGACAGCAGGATTCGAACCTGCGCAGGCAATGCCCAACAGATTTCGAGTCTGTCTCCTTAACCACTCGGACATATCGACGCTTGTTCCAAAAAAACTTCCTTAAAATTACTTATTTGAATTACCCATTCTATTATCAACGAGACCGCTCAGCACACGTACTTGTTATGATTGCAAAGTTGATTCGCATTGCTAATGGCCAAAGGAGATAAAACAAAGAAGACTTTTATTGAGAAAAAAGGTACCTCCATGACTGGAAAAGTTCACATGAAAACAGGATGTCAATGCAGCAAGAGAAGGCCAACGTTAGGGGCTAACCTGTACTGTAAATATAAATACCTTTGCTTTTTCTAGTAGGTGTTCTCTTCTTCGAGAAAGCTTAGAGAAACTTATTTGTAACAATAGCATAGAACAAACCCATCATAGTAGATAAACTAACTTAAAATATACTCAAAAGTCCTTTCATAATAGGGCATCATTAGAATCTAATATAGTCATTTGTTGTCCATGTCTACGTTGGTACTCTGCAGTTTGGGATAATCTTAGTGGTCTCTGCCACCCTGAGATGGCATTTGCTGCTGAATTCAAGGCTGCATCAGAAATGAATAAGATAAATGCAACATAAAAATGTAATAAAAGCCAGAGCTGGAGATAACAAGTAAATAATCAAAATTGCTTTCAGCTTTACTCCAAGGAATTGCTAAAATCAGAATGCAAGCCAAAGTAACATTACAGTCTGTATCACACAAGGATGCTCTTAATTTGACCACCCTTTCCTAACTAGTTCCATGAAATTTCCCTCAACCAAAATGAGCAGGCAATGCAGAAATGGAAAAATTATATACTGTACAAAGATTATGTTTACACTAGTCTGCAAAATACCCTGCCCTTTCAGCTAGGAGTTAAGTACATCAACAAGTTGTATGCAGGGCCATTTGGTGTCGGCATCAGCCTATCTATGAGTCTCGATCCACTGAAATGATATGCAATTCTCAGCCATCTTTCCTACAGCCCAAAATAATCAACATGAAAAATCAGATAAATCTAACTTGAGATATAACACTTTGCTCACATGTACAGAATAATACAGAAAATTAATCATTCCAGCTTATATACATGGTTTTTAAATTATTAGGAATAAAGCTTGAATCAGCTCAGTAGAAATTGGTTGCTATATTTCTAAACCTAAAGGTGGTAGAATCCAGCTAAGTCTGCTTGCCAGGAGGCTAATCTCACACACTGTTGCAGCTTTCATTGTTCAATGAATTGGCCCACCAGGTCTAAACTCGAAAATCTGAAAGCAAGACAGCTAAAAGTTTGGTTTCTTATTATCCAGTAGATAGCCCAGAAATTTATGTTTTATTTTTCTGTATAGCATTTGGTCTCACTTTGATGATGAATAAACCGAACTGAATATAATATAAAATTACTTTAATTTCCATGTCAATTTTTTATATTTCATATACAAAACCTTTTGAACAAATACGTTGATTGCTTGAGGAAGAACTGCACTCACCTTGAAAATCAAAATTAACTCCTTCCACATCCAGAATTTCACGCAAGTGGAGCAATAATATCTAAATTATTCTTCATTGACCATTTTTGGGGGTAGAAAGAATTAGATGATTCAGCATTAAGCTCCCAAACCATGATTCTTGAGCAGTCCTGCAGCAAGCCTTCCATCTGACTTTCATCTTCCACAACTTGTTCAATAAACGAGCTTGCCTGAAAATTCAAATCAATAATTAAAAGGATGAAGTGAAGTCCACCACCAATTTGTGACAAGGCATTTCAAATAGGTTATGGTGCAAAATACTCTTCTATGGGTTGATTTTTGAAGAACAAAGCCTCCAGTCATACACACCAATTTCGGGAGAATTCTGCTCACTTTTCTCTGTGTGTGTGTGTGTGTGTGTGTGTTTTATTTTTGTCTCCATTTTTTCACTGCTCAAATATCAAGAATTCTTATCTCAATTGCCAACATCCTTTTCTCTTTTTCTTTACCTGCCCTACCCAAAATTGGCTTAAGTTGCCAATGTAGTAAATCAGCAGTTGTCACTGCAATAAGGTGAAACTATATGAAACTTAAAGGACAATCAAACAAGAGTCAATAAAAACTAACTTGAAAGCCATCTTTGACTGTGTCAAGTTGTCTAATTGGTTCAAGAGTTGGTCGGTGCCATCGCTTTGGGTCCCAGAGTATGGTACTATTGAAGGCAAACCCTGACATTTCAGCATGGAATCTTCGGAATCTCCTGCTTAATCCTTTTAGGTGCCATCCAATGACTTGAGTTCCATTACAAACAGGGCCCTCCAATATAGCTCTACTTTTGTCCCATGTTTGTTTGGCCACAGTCCATGTCCCAAACCGCCTAAACATAAAAGGCATAGAGAAATAAACTGCTGTATTTAGACACATGTAAAAGGGAGGAGGGGATTGTGGCAATGACACATATAATACTTAAGCAAAGTGCTCCATGCAAAGAATGAACAGCAGGAAACCATATAGAGAAGACAAACGCCTAACTGGAGGCATCTTCAGTAGTTAGAAAATGAATGAAAATAAACTGAAGGGAATAACTAAATCCTTGTGAGAAATAACAAATCAAATAAAAAGTTCCATCATTCCTTTCATATTTCCATGTTGGTGGTAAGTTGAAGATATCTGATTCCTGTTTTAGTCTAGTGCTAGGATAACATATCATCTCAATTCTCAACCACTATCAACTATCATGCTTATAATAAGTCATGTTATTTAAACCTGTTCCCAGTTAAAGACATGGCATCACCAAGAGATCTGCAATTGCTTTAAGGAATTTCAGGATTATTTCATAGTTTTTCAGTTCCTTCTTTTTGTCCAATTAAAACCCCTTATACTAATGATTCTCGCACTTCACTGAGGGCTCAAAAAGAAGGAAGAAACAAGCTAGGATCTAAATAAGCTAACTTTCTGCTTTCTTTCTTGTCACTCATTAGGGTGTCACAGTAGACAAACCAGTCACCAGATTTGCATTAGAATACAATCAAGCAAGAAATGAAGTAGGAGAAATTAGGCAATACATAATAAGCAGAATTATAATTATTAGACTGAAAAATGAAAATATGAGGGAGATACCTAATATGCCTCATTTGCTCAAAGAGATCGATCGAGTAGATGTTATCCTCATTGGCAAAGTAGATAATTCCATCAAGATGATGAGTTTCAATATGAGACAGTGCCACATTTCTTTGGTGAACATTTCTGTCTTTTATATCAGTCAGATTTTTCTTGCAAACAAGATGCCTGTACATAACGCTGCTCCTTCTTAGGATGTCAGCTGCTTCCTCAGACTGGGAGGTCATCTCCACAACTACCCACAATAGAGGAGGTTGGACCAGCCTTAATGTGTATGCCAAACGATTTAGATAGTAGGCTTGAAGTGGTCGAGCATATGTTGGAGTCACAACTATTAAAAGCTTACGAGATTCCAGATCTATGTCTTGAGGAAGTGACTGATTAGTGAAGGCATTATCTAAATGCCCTTCTATCACTTCCCGTTTCTGCACTAATGCCTCCAATGTGACATTACTTTCAACCTCCGCTTTGTCCATTATTGAAGTTACATTTCTTGCTGAACTGTCAAGCGTTTGAAAATTCCCAGCAGTTGATACTACCTCAAAGGAGAATGCCTGGTGCTTTGAAATGGGATTCATATAAGAAAAGTCCATGGAAATGAATGGTGTCAATCCAATAAAAAAACCAAATATGAAACAAATGAAGAAATGAAAAAGGGCCCTCCTCCAAACTTGTCCTTTCTGTTTGGACCTGTCAAGAGGCCTCGAGGATCTCGGAGAGAAAACACCAAGAACCAAAGATTGAGAATCCGCTAAACCAAAAAGAGAAGATAGCAATCCGCCAGAAGGTGGGCAGTTCTGATTACATGACGAAGACTTGGACAAAGGAGAAGGAACCGAACGTTCAGCCTCCCCAGTAACTAGATTCCCCTGCCGAGGCACTGGAGACAGTGTTCTTCTGATTGATGCCATCAACACTAACCTGATGTACCCCTTAATTAATAGAGAATCACTACAAGAGAACAACCAAATTTATCACAACCTCGTTTTCTTTATCAACACACATCTTAAACATGAGCATCCAAGTATGCAACGTCTGCTCCTTGCTCCTTCGCACGTTATTTAATATAGCTTTTTCGCAACAATCTAGTGCCCGTATTAACCAAGAAATATTAAATCAATCCTACCAGACACTTACACCTATCGAAATCCAATTTCAAAAAGACAACTTTCCCTCTCATCTTAAGAATGCCGGTAAATCCACCAAAGCCAAAGCAAAGTTATTGATCTACAAAGAACTGTATAAGCAACTATCAGTAACTTCAAATCAAACAGAATGAATCTGAACACTCCACTTAAACAAAACAAGCAAAAAAACACACCGGTCTTGACTACAAAACAGTGAGATTCCAAACCAAAAAGTTGTCAAGACTCCAACCTTAATGAAATGGGCAACTGAATTACCTTCCAATGAAAAATGGGTCTTCGATCTTCTTTCCCAAAAGTCACAGAGGAGAGAGAACCGGTATGATCTCTGAGCCTTCGTTCAATGCTCTAACAGAGATTTTTTTTAAAAAAAAGCACTCAACTTTTTTAGATCTTCCTTTGCCTTTGTTAATAACCAAAGGTCAAAATGGAGAGTAAAATAAGAAGCTTTAAAACAGGTGCTCAAGGAATCTTTGTAATGGCCTTGAGAGTTCAGAGCCTGCAAAAAGGAGAGAGAGAGAGAGAGAGAGAAAGAGCCTTAAAAACAGTTCAGAGAACACGGTCCCTTACTCCCAATCACAAAGATTAAGACACAACACAATAAATTCGATTATTTTTTTCCTTATTTTATGGGGATAGTTTTAGGTGACCCAGCGTAAGTCTGAGTTTGTGTGAGATTAAGGCGTTCCATACGCCTATAAATTTTACATACACCTATAAATAATTTTATGAATCTCATCAGAGTTTTAAGTACATAACTAAAGACTTTTCTCTATCTAATTCGTATATGTTTTGGTTGAAAATATGGTCCGTGACAAGTAAGATTAAATTTTTTATGAAGGATATCAAAATTAAAATAAATTGAATTAAGTAAAATATTTTTTTTAATATTATACAATAAAATAAAATAAAATAAAATATCCAGAATCAAGAAAAAATATGATGAATTTTATATTTATAAATATTTTTTTTTCTTAACAAATATATATTTTGATTTAAAAATATCAAATATGACATAATCACTTGATAGATGCACAAACCTTTCCATAACTCCAACAGTTTGAACTTTCCTTACCCTTTGGACAATTGGAGTTTGAGTGTTGATTATTGACTTCCCTAGTCCAATAAAATCGACTCCCAATTATAATGGTATTTTTGGGGAATTTCCAATTCCGTTATTAAAAGGAATAATGGAGAAATGAAATTAATTTTTTTTTATCAAAAACAACTACCAAAAAAAGGTTTTTTAGCCTTGTTTGGTAGAGAAATAACTATAAAAAAAATCCAAGCTGTGTGACTATGACTTTCTAAAAAAAGCAATGATTCGATAATAATAGTACGGTATAAAAATGAAACTTGGTTTTTAACATTGTCCCACGGTTTCTAGAACAAATTTAAGCATGTTAGGTATGATCCCGACCCGCCCCTTGGTTAGGAGTAGCATTCAATTAGTTTTATTTTACCCCAATAACTTTAAAATCTTAATATTCTTGTCAAAAAATTAGTAATTTTTTAAATATATATAATATTTTAAAGTATTGGTAAAAAAAATTAAAATAGTCAATTTTAGTATAACTACTTAACGACTAATTCATTAAGAGGCTAAAATACTTAAAAAGTTATTAAATTATGTTACTCGCACAATTAAACTCTTATTCTCTTTATTGTCTCTAAATAAATTCTTTATCTTTTGATTTGTATCCTTACAAATTTTTACTGTTAATGGGAAATTAATCATTATTAAATCTAATACATATTGATATTTTTTATTTTTATGATATATAATATGATAATTGACGTGATCACATGATAATTAATATAATTATATTAAATTCAATAGGCCAAAAGGTACAGTCCAATTTCCTATGAGTTTTATTTTTTTTTTGTAATTTTCATAAAAATTAACACACAAATTATTTGAAATGTTTTTATCAATATAAATATTCAATACCTCCTAACATGAAAAATATATTTATAATATAAAAAAATAAAAATAAAACATTTAAAAATATTAAAAAATTATTTTGAGACATTTCAAAAAGAAAAAGTAATATTTTTCTTTCCTGCATAAAGGAGGCGTTGTAATTAAAATCATAATTATGTTATCCAAACACTCTTATCTCTTAAATTCACCCTAAAATAATTTTTTATGTTTTTATTATCATAAGAATAAATAAAGATGACATTAATAATTTTCATGCTTTCAAAATCGTTTCTTTCAAATGGATAAGGAAGCCTTTGGGTGATTAATTCAACATTTTTATTAAATCCAATGAATGAAGATTTAAGTAAATTTTTTCGACATAAGTTTATTTTTGAAAATCTCCAATCATTAATTTAAGGACATATATATATATATATTAGAGATGTTTCATAATTTTCTTTTAAATTTTAAACTTATTAATGATCTCCTAAGAAAAATTAGAGTGCTTATTTTCTTTTCCGAATTTTTATTTACCAACAAATAAAGGGGGAAAAAAAAAAACCTTAAAGAGGCCGGCTTTTATTTTATGTAGGTAAAGCGGTGTTCTAGTCGGTAGTCCTCGCAAACTCCTCCCCCCGACTTTTCTCAGATCTGTTTCTCTTTTCCCTCCGACAAATAGAGAGAAACAGATAGAGCTCTTCTTCAATCGCCATAGCCATGGCGATTAGGTCTTTTCTTTTTCTTCTACTTCTCTTCTTCTCGTCTCTAAATCCGATCCTTTCTCTTTACGAAGATCAAGTAGGCCTCATGGATTGGTAAGTTCAACTTCTCGCTTTGTATTCGCAATTGATTCTTCCCACTATCTTGATTTTATTGAATTCTTTTATTCAAATTTAGCTTTATTTTCTTTATTCCGATTAATCGTTTAATCTTAGGCATCAACAATACATCGGGAAAGTGAAGCAAGCAGTGTTCCACACTCAAAAAACTGGTCGAAAACGAGTCGTAGTGTCCACTGAAGAGAACGTTATAGCTTCACTTGATCTCCGCCACGGCGAGATTTGTAAGTCCGATTCTATTCAATCGGTGCTGACTATTGAAAGTTATTTTATTTAATTTATAGTTTTCTTCTTCAATTTGTTGTTTCAATCACTACTAAATTCTTAATGGATTTATGTTTGGTTGTTTTATGAAGTTTGGAGACATGTGCTTGCGACTAATGATGTTATTGATGGAATTGATATCGCTATTGGAAAATGTAAGTATTTTTTAAGTTGGTTTTTTTATTGTTAGTAATTGTATTACTCGTTTTAGTTTCCAGCTTGTGTTTGTTGAGTGTTGATCAGATATTTTGTTTGATTAAATGTTGGTTTTCCCTTCTGGTGTCAGTAAGGGACGGTGTGCCTTCTTGCTTGTATAGCTCATTAAGTTTTGAATAAACATTTCATTCCTGCAGATGTCATTACTCTTTCATCCGGAGGAAGTATTTTAAGAGCATGGAACCTTCCTGATGGGCAGATGGTCTGGGAATCTTCTCTTCAGGGTCCAAAGCACTCAAAATCATTGTTATTGGTGCTGGTTAGTATTGGGGTTTTCATATGCCAAATTCTTTCCAGTTAACATAGTTTTTGTTCCTATCACTTGGACACAGAGTCTGTTTTCATTGGATCATGGTTTCTGAAAGTTATACCCTGCTATACTCTATTAGTTATACTGTTATACAGTAAAGACTATTCTCATTAAGTTTTCATCTAAAAGATTTTAAGTTGTCTGTAATACATCCTATACAGCGAGGCTAGTTTATGTACAGAAGTGTGCTTCATTGAACATTTCTTATTATTGTAACTTGTGTCTTCCTGGAACGTTGTGCCCTGTCTTTTAACCAATCTTTAAAGCTGTATTTCGAGGGGTAGATAGAAATCATGGTTTATAATTCATTCTGTAATTCTAAAAGACTATGGGATGACTTTATTAATATTATGCAGACAAATTTGAAAGTTGACAAGGATAATGTTGTCATTGTTTTTACCAATGGCCGTCTCCATGCTGTTTCTAGCGTTGATGGTGAGGTTCTCTGGAAGAAGGATTTTGAAGCAGAAAGGTTAGTCCGGTTCTAAAGTTTTACATTTCAACAGCTTTCCCCTCCTTCCACTCCCCTTTGAAAATAATGGTATCATTTATGTATTGCATTGCTATGCTACTTGCAGCCTTGATGTTCAGCAGGTAATTCAGCCTCGTGGCAGTGATTTAGTATACGTTGTAGGATTTGCTGCTTCATCCCAGTTTGAGATGTATCAAATCAATGCCAGGAATGGAGAGTTGTTGAAGCATGAAAGTGCAGCCTTTTCTGGTGGGTTTTTGGGAGAAGTTTCACTAGTTTCTAGTGAGACACTTGTGGCTCTTGATTCCACAGGGTCAATTTTACTGACAATAAGTTTTCACAATGGAAAAATTAGTTTTCGACAGACACCCATTTCAAATCTTGTTGAGGATTCTTTGGGGCCAGCAGTAATAACACCTTCATCAGTCACAGGAATATTTTCACTTAAAGTGAATGCAATTACTATATTTATTAGAGTGATAGGTGAGGGAAAGTTGGAAGTGTTGGAAAAAACAAATCATAAAACAGCTGTTAGTGATGCTCTCTCAATCTCTGAGGGCAGACAGGCATTTGCATTGCTTCAACATGCAGGCAGTGAGATTCATCTCACAGTGAAGCCTGCGGATGATTGGGATGGTAATTTGCTTAAAGAAAGCATCAAAATGGACCGGCAACGAGGGCTTGTCCACAAGGTTTTCATAAATAATTATATCCGAACTGATAGGTCTTATGGATTTCGGGCGTTGATTGTGATGGAAGATCATTCATTATTGTTAATACAACAAGGTGAGATTGTCTGGAGCAGGGAAGATGGTCTGGCCTCAATAATTGATGTAACAACTTCAGAATTCCCTGTGGAGAAGGATGGTGTATCGGTAGCAAAAGTGGAGCACAACCTCTTTGAATGGCTTAAGGTATGGAATATGTATCTTTTAAATGATTTCAAGAATATTATAAGTTCTCATTGAAAAGCACATTTGTTGTTTACATTTAACTAAAAGCAACTATAGAATGCAATTGAATTTAAGTAATGCAACCCTTTTCATTGCTTTCAACAGGTTATTGATTATTGATTTTGTTTCTGATATATGTTGGATTTTGATATGGTATGAGGTCTGTCATGTGGTTCTGAAGTTAGAAAGATTACGGATAGACAATGTTTGAGCATACTTGTTTGTGTATTCAGCACAGAGTTTGTTAAATGGTTTTCAACTCTTTGAATGGTATTGTGTTGTGTTAGTTTTAATAACATGTAGGCAACTTCCTATTGTCAAAGCATCCATAATTGCATTCATTATTTCAAAATGGACTTGAAGATGCATTTCTTTGATTGAATCCTCTCTTGACAATGTGATTTTGACAAGATGCTCTGTTTTTTTGTTAAGGGACATATGCTGAAGCTCAAGGGAACACTAATGCTAGCAAGCCCTGAAGATATGGCAGCCATACAAAGTATGAGGTTGAAAAGTTCTGAGAAGAGCAAAATGACTCGAGACCACAATGGCTTCCGGAAGCTGCTCATAGTACTAACAAGAGCAGGGAAGCTCTTTGCCTTGCATACTGGAGATGGACGCATTGTCTGGTCTCACTTGCTACAGTCTCCACACAAACCACAGGCGTGTCAACATCTGATAGGACTAAACTTGTATCAGTGGCAGGTTCCCCATCATCATGCTATGGATGAAAATCCATCTGTGCTTGTAGTTGGCAGGTGTGGTCCAAGTTTAGATGCACCAGGTGTACTTTCTTTCGTTGACACTTACACAGGAAAGGAGCTTAGTTCTTTAAGTCTCGTCCATTCTGTTGCACAAGTTATTCCACTGCCATATACAGATTCAACAGAACAGCGACTGCATCTGCTAATTGATGCTGATCAGCATGCACATTTATACCCAAAAACTCCCGAGGCTATTGGTATTTTCCAACATGAGTTCTCAAATATATACTGGTACTCAGTTGAGGATGATAATGGCATCATCAGGGGGCATGCATTGAAGAGCAAGTGCACTAGCGAAGTGGCAGATGAATTCTGCTTTGACAGTAGGGAATTGTGGTCAGTTGTGTTCCCATCAGAATCAGAAAAGATCATTGCAACTGTCACGAGAAAATTGAATGAGGTAAAGTGTTTTTTCCCCTTCTGCTTATTTGTCGACCATTGTGAGTCATCTTAGGAGTTTTCCAGACTCATTTCTACTGTATAGCATTGTTGCTCAAAGTAACTGCTCTGATGAATGTAGCTTTTGGTTATGCACTTCTCAGCCCAAGACTTTGAACCATTGCATGAGACATTCTTCATTTTTATTTATGTTGTTAATTTCCTATTGTGCATGTTTTGAATGTTTATTGGTGCATTGCTGCTCATGCTGGATGTATAAACCATAATGAATGCTTTGTGATTTGAGATCTTCAGGTGGTTCATACTCAAGCAAAGGTTATAGCAGACCAGGATGTCATGTATAAATATTTATCAAGAAATCTACTTTTTGTGGCTACTGTTGCACCCAAAGCCAGTGGTGAAATTGGATCTGTTACACCAGAAGAATCATGGTTGGTTGCATATCTTATTGACACTGTAACTGGTCGTATATTGCACCGGGTGACTCATCATGGTTCACAGGGCCCTATCCATGCTGTAAGTTCTCATTTATTCCTCGTATTAGAGTTACAAGCGGCTACGAAAGGGATGCAGTTAATGCTTTTTGTTTCTTGTAGGTTTTTAGTGAGAATTGGGTTGTCTACCACTACTTCAATCTTAGAGCACACAGATATGAGATGTCAGTCATTGAAATTTATGACCAATCTCGGGCTGTAAGCAGACAAACTTGAATTGTTTATGTTGAACTGCCTGTACCTCCAATTCTGTTAAATTTATCTTTTCCAACTTAAATACTATCCACAGGACGACAAAGACGTTTGGAAGCTTGTTCTTGGAAAGCACAACCTTACTTCACCAATTTCTTTATATTCTCGACCAGAGGTCATAACAAAATCACAGTCCTACTTTTTCACCCATTCTTTGAAAGCTATAGCAGTGACATCAACAGCGAAGGGTATAACTTCAAAGCAGCTTCTCATTGGTACAATTGGTGATCAGGTTAGTTAAAATTTTCAGAAAGATCTAAATCATGAATATCTTTCCTGCTAATAATGAGCTGTTCATGTTTCCTTTTTTGAGAATTAAGCGTTATGTTTATTTCTACAAATATTAGTGTTGTATGGTACTTCTGCCTGTGGCGTGATTTTAACCATGTTTTACAGGTTTTGGCACTCGATAAGCGTTTCCTGGATCCTAGGCGATCAGTCAATCCCACACAAGCAGAGAAAGAAGAAGGAATTATACCACTAACAGATTCATTGCCAATCATCCCTCAGGTTAGATTCGTTATGTTTTGTCCACCATACCAGCTTATTCTTTCTTTCTTTCTTTCTTTCTTTTTTTTTTTTTTTTTTTTTTGGGTATCATTAGCTTCTTGAGAAAAACTGTTCTATTGAGATGCTCCTTCAGTGTGCACGAGGACATACACATATGGTGGAACTGGCCAGGCCAACCATGAGCATTTTATCAATTTAATCCGTTCTTCTCTCTCTCTCTCAAATGATGGGGGTTGGGATAAGGGAATTGATTTTAAGTAGCATAACTTATGGCTGTTCATGAATTGTTTCCAGTCCTATGTAACACATGCCCTTAGAGTGGAAGGTCTTCAAGGTATAGTAACTGTGCCAGCCAAGCTGGAATCGACAACCCTTGTCTTTGCACATGGAGTGGACCTCTTTTTCACCCAGCTTGCACCCTCGAGGACTTACGATTCGCTCACAGAAGATTTTAGTTATGCCCTACTTCTCATTACAATCGTGGCACTTGTAGGAGCAATCTTTGTAACGTGGATTTTGTCTGAGAGGAAAGAACTACAAGAGAAGTGGAGATGAGTAAGTCTCTGCTCATTACATTTGTGTACTAACAATTTTCCTTTTTTATTAGATGACAGATGCTTTATGATTTGAATTTAGATTTAGGAGGTTCCCTCCTGACTTGTAATTCTTCTAAATTTTGTAGCATGCCCCCTCATTTTAATTTCAATGTTTTACACGATGCAATATCTACAATAAAACTCTATTTATTTTGTTCGCCTTGTTCTTGACCCGTAAACAGCTAGCATGCGGGGTATGTGGGCCACTTGGCCCGAGTTTGTTCATCATTAATACAGCTAGAGTGGAGGTTATCATTGAAGGCGGGCTGAAGCCGTCAAAGACGAGACGTGGGCCATATATTGAAGCCTACAATGTCTCGACATGATTCCCAACCACTCTAGGAAGCGAGTTAACGTTTTCTTGCATCGTGTCCGAAATCCCTTCTCAGAGTTCACACCACTTTCCCAGTTTTCTTCCCTCTCCCTCTCCCTGCCTCAGCAAAATCCAAAACTTCTTTTAGTCACTGGTTTTCAGTGTTTGTTACTGTTTCACTGTTAACCACATGTCCAAGACACACGTACCCATCAAAGGCTTAACAGAGAAGTTGAAGGATGAAGAATGAAGACCAAAAAATGTCCATCAAATATTCTAATTAACCAAAGTTGAAATTGGTGTGAATCACAGAACTTCGAAGTTTGAACTTTGAATTGGGGTTGCCCCGTTAGCCACCTGCATTTCTTGCCCCCACCCACCAACAAAACGACGACATATAGTGAAGGTCCTCTGTTTCTTCTGCTCCCTGAGTACCCCTGCCAACTCTGCAAACTGCTCAGTTCCCCCCCGGCCCCCCTCACTCTTGCAGTTGCATTATTACGTTCTGCTATTTCTCTTTCTCTCAGTCTCCTTCACTCCCATTCCCATATCTCCACTAAAGCAACCTTTGCTGTTAGCCTGAAATCAGCATGAAAACTCATCACCACCACCCAAAGCTAAAAACCCACCCACGTCCACTCTTCTCATGCGGATTTTTCCGTAATTGCACTCAATCCACCCTCAGCCCCACCACTCCCCACTCTCCTTCCCTCCCTCTTTCTTCCTCCCAACCACCACCTTCCTCTCCGCCGCCGTCATCAACGGCACCTCATCCTTCACCGCCTCCTCCACCACTACCGCCACCACCGAAAAACTCATTCCAGCAACCCCCAGAATCATCCTCTTCCTCCTCTTCTTCCTCCGCTTCCCATAGCTTCACTCAATGGAAATTCCCCATCCCCACTTCCCCGCTCCACCAACACCCATCTCAATCTACTCCTCATTTTCAACCACCGCCGCCGTCTCCTACGCCTCCTCCGCCGCTCTCCTCCGCCAACCTCCAAGAACTCTTCCACATCGCCGAGCTTCAACTCAGCACCGGTTCACAATCCGAACAACTCGCTGCCCTCCAGCTTCTAGACCGCTCTCTCGTTCCCAACCCCCCATCCGACCCGATTTGCCCGCCTGAATTGATGCGCGGGATCGTTTCGAATTTAAAAAACGAAGCAGGGGTAAAGCCAGCAACTAAAATTCTACTAGCGTTATGTTTGGCGGAAGGAAACCGCCACGTGGCTGTGGAGGCTGGAGCTGTAGGTGCGGTGGTGGAGGTAGTGGCGGAGCTGGAAGGAGCGGCGGCGGAGAGGGCGCTGGCGGCGCTCGAGCTCATGTGCATGGTGGCGGAAGGAGCAGCGGAGGTGAGGGCCCACGCGCTTGCAATGCCCGTGATGGTATCCGTCATGGGACGGTTGGCGGGAAGAGGGCGGGAATATGCCATAAGCGTGATCTCCGTGATTTACGGAGGCCGTTGCGTTGGAGGTGGCAGTGGGGAAGAACAAGAGGAGGAGATGGTACCGGCGCCGCCGGAGGAGGTTGCGCGGGCAGTGGTGTTGGCTTTGCAAGGGGAGTGTACAGCTAGGGGCAGGAGAAAAGGGGCCCAGCTCTTGAAGACGCTTCAGGAGTACGGACGGCTAGATTTAACCCAAGATGGGAATGAAGGGTACTGATTTGTCCATGATTTCGGGGCTGTTTTCATTTCTCGGGAGTTTACGATTGTACTTTAGAGTTCACTAATATTTAAAGTTGGACAAAAAATCCAGCGTGGGAATGGTGCGTTATTCCCTCGTCTATTGCTGGACGTAATTAAAAAGTAGAAAAAGTTAGGTGGTCCAATTTAGAATATTATTGAAAATTTTCCGGTTCCGTTTGTTCCACCCTTGTCCTCCACCATCAGATGTGAAATTTGTTCACGTAGTCCTTTTGCTTTGTATCCAAGCGTAGAGATTCCAGAGTTTAATATTTATACGATTAGAAAGCTAAACTCTCCACACCTTAATTCTTTTTCCTGCTTTTAGGTGAAAAAGATAATTCAATTATTAACGTAGAAAGCAAGAGTGGAGAGACATGTCCTAAGCAAAAATGCCAAAGGGGGTATGATTTTGTGCATTGAGGGTAAGATCCTGAATCCTGATAGCCTCAGCCTGCCTGCATGATCTTCCCATTAAGTAACAGCAAGGCAGTGTTACCCAAAGTGGAAAATAAACATTCTACGTAGTAATTTTAACAAATTTTCATCTAATTTAGATTAATAGTCCCTAAGGACCCAACAAAAAAGCAATCATTTAGTTTCATTCTCCTAATCTCAAGATAATTATCTTTCTAGTTTCTACAGGAAGCAATTAAAGGTTCCATTAAATACAATTAGTACAGCAATGCGCCTAATTAGCCGTCCATTTATTGCGGAAATAATTACTCTATTAATTAATACACCAAAGAATGCTTGACTTACTCAATATTGTTTTATGATACGAGGACCATGTACCTGATGGTAATGCTGCCGCAAACTGACATGATTATACTCTTATCAACTATTAACATTTTGCTAACTAACTCATCATCTTCATAGTCTATTATAAGATAAAACTATAGTTTTAGGGTAACAAGAACAAATTAAAATAAACATAAATTTTTAGTTATAAACTAACCAAAATCATCCAAACTTTAATTAACAACGTCTTAGTTTTAGCATAATCTGATATAAACCAATTTTACTGTATAAAAAATTTTAATTTTAATATAATTATTAAAAATTAAATAGTAGCATCATGTCAAATATTTCAATATATATATATATATATATTTATATATTTCAATTTTAAATCGAACAATTATAAAGATCTTGAACTACTTATAAACGTTAAAGTCAAGTTAACAAATTTAAGAGAGATTAATGATCCCTTTAACATTAGCATTGACCCTACTTAAAAGTGGAATGAAAGTGTTCAAAAAGGTTTGGGTTCTTTATACCCTCACCATCATGAAAAGAAGATGATTTCATAAAAAAGTCCATAACAAAGCATCCATCTCTGTGTATTATTTTATTCTCTTTACCCTCCCAAATTCTATCTTGGTTTTCAATGCAAGTACTGTTTTTTTTTTAATCTCATTTTTTGTTCTAAGCATTGCCTTCTGTTCTGTCCACATTCCTATATTGCTGTATTCTCTTCACCGAATTGATATTCTCCCTGACACAGTTCAAATCTGCAAATACTGCTAGAATTATCCCGGAACTAGCTAGATGTATTCTTTTCGGTGGCTCCTAGGTGTTCTGCACCTGCTTGTGTGGGGTTCAACCTTGCAGAACATCCGGGCCATTCCACCACGGGATCCGGTTCAATGCAACGGAACAGTCTGCACCCTGTACAATTCCTATGGTGCATGGGGAGATCGGAAGGACTGCCACTTCAAAACTGTTGCATACCCAACAACAGAAGAAGAGCTTCGCTTGGCCGTGGCCTATGCCAATAAGAACAAGCTCAAGGCGAAAGTAGTCAGCAAATTTTCACACACCATCCCAAAACTAGCCTGCCCTTCCTCGCGGTATGATGATTCGTTGTTGATAAGTACAGCAAAATATGATTCGAACATCGAAATTGACTCGGCCAATTTCGTTGTGACAGCAGATGCAGGAGTGTCGCTACGAAAGCTGATCGATAAGGTTGAAGAAGCCGGGCTAAGTCTGGTGGCTGCGCCGTATTGGGAGGGCGTGAGCGTTGCCGGGCTGATAAGTACCGGGGCGCATGGGAGCTCATGGTGGGGTAAAGGAGGAGCTGTTCACGATCATGTCATTGGCCTCAGCCTTATAGTTCCTGCTAGTGAATCAGAAGGGTATGCAAAAGTAATCCAAATTGGAGCTCAAGAGCAACTTCTTAATGCAGCAAAAGTATCATTAGGAATTCTGGGAGTCATCTCTAAGGTCAGTACTTCTGTTCTTTCGTTGACTTGCTGTGCTAAACATTGATTAGGATCTTGGTTTATGTTAAAGCTGGTCCCAACAATCTTCAGAAAAGATGTACGTTAGAGTTTGTCATATGGATGGAATCCTGCTTAGCCAAATCAATACACGCGGAAGAAAAAAAAAATCCAATAGAATGTAAAAATCTTTAAAAATTTTCTTTGGAAACTCAATAGAGGAGATACAGCTAACTGCTTTCAAGGAAAAGCACAAAGAAACTGATAATAGGGACTGCCTTAATTTAATTTGTCTGTATTATGTTATGCCCTTAATTTTCTTTCGCATAGCTGCTTTTCATGTCTGTTGTCTCAATGAACAATAGGTGAAGTTCTCTCTAGAGCCAGGATTCAAGAGAAGCATTACATACAACTACACAGACGATTCTTTAATTGAAAGTGAATTCATCGCACATGGAAAGAAATATGAATTTGGAGACATCACTTGGTACCCATCAAAACATACAGCTGTATATAAATATGACAGCAGAGTTTCCATGGACGCCTCTGGCGATGGAATTAACGACTTCCTTGGTTTTCAAGCCAATGAAATTTTGGCCTCCGAATCAGTCAGAGCATCAGGTAAAGCTCCACTTGTCACTAGTATTTCACACGCACCTTATGCTAGGAAGTGAAAAATAGATATTAATGCCTTGGTTTCAATTATGTGGAAATATTGCAGAAAAAGCATTCGAGAGTGCCAAAAACGTCAATGGGAAATGTACGCTGGCAGCCATTACTTTGGGGTACAAGAAACTGATTGCCAATGGATTGAAGAACAATGGCCTGATTTTCACAGGCTACCCAGTTGTGGGTCACCAAGGAAAAATGCAAACATCTGGTTCTTGTTTGTATTCACCTATCACGAGAATCGATAGCTCATGTGCTTGGGATCCAAGATATAAAGGGCTTTTCTTTTACGAGTCAACTGCAATATTTAGTGTTTCAAAGTTCGGAGACTTCATCCGAGATGTTAAAAGATTAAGGGACATAAAGCCAGAAAACTTTTGTGGGGTTGATCTCTACAACGGGTTTCTGATTCGTTACATCAAGGCTTCAAAGGCGTATCTAGGTCAATCCGAGGACTCCATAGTTGTTGATTTCAACTATTATCGTGCAGATGATGCTTCCACTCCGAGGTTAAACGAAGATGTAATTGAAGAAGTTGAGCAGATAGCCTTCCTCAAATATGGGGCTAGGCCACACTGGGCCAAGAATAGGAACCTGGCATTCTTGAATGTGCAAAGTAAGTACCCAAACTACAACAAGTTCCTTGCAGCAAAGAAGCAATTAGACCCCCAAAACATGTTCTCCAGCGAATGGTCGGACCAGATATTATTCGGAAAAGAAAATGTTAAAAGTGATGGATGTGCCTTGGAAGGGCTGTGCATATGCTCGGAAGACAGGCATTGCAGTCCAAGCAAAGGGTACTTTTGCAGGCCAGGTCTTGTTTACGCTGAAGCTAGAGTATGCAGACATCCACCATCCTCCAGGCTGTTTTAGTTTTCCAGCAGATTCTTTTGTTTTTTTTTTAAATTAAGGAACAATTCTTAATTAATTCATTAATTAGTTTGAATTGCAAAGCAAACAATTCTTATTTGATTGCAATGAAGTTCAACCCTTTTGCTTTACAATAATATATGTTCTAATTATTTGGATGCACGCGTAAATGATCTGTGCGTGTCAATGGAAAACAGGAGTTGTGGCCTCCAAGTCCTGGAATTATTGCAACATTCCTGCTTTTACCATCCTTTACAGTTTTGGCCTACTGGACCCAATTCTGTATTTAAAAAATACTTCCAATTGTTTATTTAATAATAAGGACTTCTCCATCAACATAATCACCCTTATTTTGTGCCATCCAATTACTTGGATGGGCTGGTTTAAAAGAATAAAAAAAAACTTTTTTAAATTCTTTAAATGATATCTTTCATGATTTTTTTTTCATATTTTATAAATAGAATATTCATATCATGAAAATTATATAATTTTTCACTTATAACTGCTTGATAATATATTATTATTGACCATAAATTTTTTTATAATAAATGAATACGCACATGCATAGACATATATATTTATATTTTCTGTTTATTTGTTAATAAAAATAAATTTTACTCATAATGTCTTGTGATTAGTTATATATATATATATATATATATATATATAATCAAAATGCAAAAGAAGCCTTATGTTCTGTCAGCCAGGCTGGCCTATTCTTTCTCTTTGAAGCTATTTGCTGGTTGCTGTTATCACCATCGTTATCTTTAATTTTCAGGAAATATGTTCTATCTTCAATATACATTAATTTTAAAAAATAATTTAATTATATTAAAAATACGAATCATTTAACAGGTGGATTAATAAAATCTAGGTAGTGTACCATGAGAAATGGCTCTCTATACCACACTGTAACGCCTCTGAAGAGGCTCACACTCGTCTTCCTTAACCTAAAAGGTGTGAGCAACCCTCTCCAATACCACTTCTCTATTGCTCAGCCAAAAACAACTTATTCAGCAACCCAATATGCAAGAAAGCTCAACCTTCAAAGCTAAGTGCTAAGCTTTTCTAGCAGCGAAACTGCAAAAGCTAGGAGAAAACAGTTTTTGCTGCAAATACAAAAACAGAACACATGGCCCACCTGAAACTAAGAAACAGAAAACAGGTTCCATGTGTTAGATTTGGTGTTGGGCAACTGCTTGTGTGGGGCTCAACCCTGCAAACGATCCAGGCCTTTCCACCTCTGCAAGGGAACAGTCTGCACCCTCTACTACGCCTACGGTGGTACATGGGAAGATCCAAAGGGTACCGCTTCGTTGCAAACGTTATATATCCAACAACAGAAGAAGAGCTTTGCTTATCTTTGCTCAAGGAGAACGTACGTGTCTGCAAATTTTCTCATTCCATTCCGAAACTAGCCTGCCCTTCAACACATTCCAGAAATTCATTGTCGATCCGTCCAGCAAAATATGATTCGAGCATCAAAATTGACTCAGCCAATTTGGCTGTTGCAGTAGATGCTGGAGTAGTGTTAGAAGAACGGATCGATGAAGTTGAAGAAGCTGGGCTAAGTCTAGCCGCTGCGCCTCCTTGGGAGCGTGTGACCCTAAGTACAGCACAGTCCAGAAATTTATTGCTGATAAGTACAGCAAAATATGATTCAAACATCGAAATTTACTGGTCCAATTTGTCTGTGACGGTAGATGCTGGAGTAGCGCTATACGAGAACTGATTGACAAGGTCGAAGAAGCTGGACAAAGTCTAGTGGCTCCGCCTTATATTGGAGGGGATGAACGTGGCCGGGCTGATAAGCACCGGGGCGCACGGGAGGTCATGGTGGGGAAACGCAGGAGCTGTTCATGATCATGTCATTGTAATTAGCCTTATAGTTCCTGCTAGTGAATCAGAAGATTATGGAAAAATAATCCAAATTGGACCTCAAGATCAACTTCTTAATACAGCAAAAGTTTCATTTGGACTTTTGGGGGTGATCTCGAAGGTTAGTAGATGTCTTTTCTCGTAGTATTCTTTAGTTGGAATCTTTTCTAGGAAAAATTCAAGTCAGCCTTAAATTTGTTGAGAACTTGGAAGTTGGAACCAAAGGAAACATGGAAGAAAAGCAATCAAACTTTTGAGTGAGCTTAGATTTATATTTTCCTTTTTGTCTAATGAAGCAGATTTATAATTGCCTGAATAAATAATAATAGGCGAAATTGTCTCTGGAGTGTGGATTTAAGAAGAGCATAACATATACCTAATGGCACAAGCGATGCTCTCATTGAAAATGAATTCATACAACATGCCAAGAAATATGAATTTGCAGATATCACTTGGTATCCATCAAGACATGCAGCTGCTTATAGTTACGGCAGCAGAGTTTCCATGGATACCCCTGGGAATGGATTGAATGACTATTGATATCCAACCAAGTTCTATCTTGTTCTCTCTATCAGTCAGAGCAACAGGTAATTAACCATCACATGAAACTGATCTCCTGCAAGTTAAGTCAGATATTAATGCATAGATTTAAATATGTGAAAACTTTTCAGAAAAATCATTCGTGAGTGCCAAAAGCGTCGGTGGAAAATGTTTGTTGGCAGTAACTAGCTAGTGTGGAGGCGCAAGAAACTGGTTGCCATTGGATTGAACAGCAATGGCCTGAATTTCATAGGATTCCCAGTTGCCGTTCGCCAAGGAAAGATGCAGACATCTGGTTATTGTTACATTCATCCACAGCTGATAGTTAATGTATTTGGGACCCAAGGAATAACGGAGTCTTGTATTCACCCGAGACGTGCAAAGTTTAAGGGACCCAATGCCAGAAAACTTTTGTGGGGTTGATATGTACTTTGGGTTTCTGATACGTTACACCAAGGCTTCAAAGGCATATCTAGGTCAATCCACAAGGACTCCGTAGTTGTTGATTTCCACTGTCGTCGTGCTGATGACGCTTCAACTCCAAGGTTAAACCAAGATTCTTTAAGGATGGGGCTAGGCCACACTGGGCCAAGAATAGGGACGTACCTGGCATTCTTCAATGTGCAAAGTAAGTATCCAAACTGTAACAAGTTCCTTGCAGCAAAGACGCAATTGGACCCACAAAACATGTTCTCCAGCAAATGCTCAGACCAGGTATTATTCGGAAAGAAGCTGTTATAAGTGATGGATGTGCCTTAGAAAGGGCTGTGCGTATGCTCGGAAGACAGACATTGCAGTCCAAGCAAAGGGTGCTTTTGCAAGACAGGTCTTGTTTAAAATGAAGCAAGAGTCACCATTCTCCATGGTACTGTAATAACAATGCAACAAACCTGTTGTGTTATCTAATTCCGAAGTGACAACGGTGAGGATTTTGAACCTTAATTTAATTGAAGGTCATCGGTTCTTTGCACTAATTTTCTTAAGATTTTGGTTGGGCAAAGATGTTAATTATTATAGCACGTAGTTATCAGAAATATGCCACAATTTAAAGTATCCAAGTAATTTGTTCAAAATTTTACCTAATCTATGATTGTTTCTTAGCTTAATGCAATAATCTTGATTTTTCACTTTTCGACCTCAAACAACAAATTAATCATAATATTATTTGACAATCTTAAATTTAATATAATGAAATGATGATATTATAATAAAAAAAAATTCATCTTGTGAGAACTACTATGATTTCCCTTTAATATATTTTTAATGATCATATATATTTAAATTCGATTTATAACAAAATTCAATTTAAATAAATAAACAAACATTTATATAGATTCGGATTGAAAATATATGTATACATAACAAAAATAATTCAGTACTAATGGTCAAGGTAATTAACCAAAACTAAACATGAGTTGCAAGATATATTGGATTAACTCATTGATCACTATATAATCAAGTAATTAATCTGCACAAATTAATGTGAGAACTTAATTAATTATATAGTGAAGGAAATCTTAATTAGGTCTAGTCCTAGCTAGGCTTGTCATTAAAGAAATAAATTAACCAAAGGAGAAAATTACTACTCTAGAATCCCCCTAATTAAGGCTTAAAAGAAAAAACTATACATTTGCATTGTTATTTCCATGCAATTTCTGTTCACATCGTTTGTTCTTTTACACTTTCGAAATGGAATCATCAGTCATTCATTGTTTTAGTTGTCTGTTTATAAGGAAATCTGCAGGAGAATCACGAGCCAGCTGACTAGATTTAGGGTGCTGATGCAGAAACGGCCACCAGTTATAGGTACTTCAATCAAAGGGTCACTCCTTACAGCAACAAGAGCTAGCTCTGCCGTCCCTGCACTCTTCAGCAACTTCCTCCAGCTTACTTTTTGGAGACCTGACTCACGGGTGATATGCCTTTTAAACCTAGCTAGCTAGGCAGCGTTCATGTAGCACTAAGCTGCTGACTAGTAACCATATATGTATACATACATATGTATTGATATTGCATGCATTTACCGCTAGACAGGCAGAAGGCTAGACTGGTGGCAATTCAGTGGGAATGTTGCATGAAATTAAGAGGCGCGAGCGTGATGATCCTCAAGAAACCTCAAGCTATGGAGTGGTCGTATGTACAACTACAGTTGAGTTTTTTAAACATTTTGCTTAGCGACCTGAATGGCTGATGAAATCTGGTCCGGAAAAGGACAAGTGATGGCGTAGGTAGGGTTCATGACGTGGCAGCTGAAAGAGTTGTTTCTGCTTTAGCTATGGGCATAGGCTACATAGGCCTGCCCATTTGACTTCAAGCAAAGCTGTGTTGCTCTGGTGTTCACAGCAGAATGCATACATACATACATACATATATATATATATATATAGAGAGAGAGAGACAGAGAGAGAGAGAGAGAGAGAGAGAGAGAGAGAGAGAGAGAGCCAGGCAGTCAGGATAACAATAACGTCTTGGCCAACTGCGCCCCAAGTATTTGTATACACTACTATACTTGATCAAAGCCTATATTTAAGGGGCAATCAACTACGTATAGTAGCAGTGGAACGCATGAGGAAGTTGATCTGATGATAAGATCAAAAGGAGAGGGAAAGCCCCACAAGTACGTGTCATTCTTCATAGCGGCAAATAAGCTGGTTTGATGTCCATGAACCATGAAAAATGAATATATACTGATATATATCAGTTGTCTCAAATACTATTTAACTTTATCTGATATTTTTAGCTCATTTAGACTAGAAGATGTACTAGTGCCCTCCTTTTTTGTTAATCTTCACCCCAACCATTGTTTTAGCAAGTTAATTACGGCTAAACTTGGTTAACTTAGAACATATTAGAGCAATTGGCAGGGAAAGGTATCTTCCTCATTCAATGCTGTTACAGTAATTGATTCATAATACTTTCAAATGGTAACCAAGGGATGAAGCAGGCTTAGTTTAAGCCAAGAGACTGAGGATTAAGTTCTGGTTTTTAGTTTCTGCATTCTGGCATAGTTAAGGTATCATAATCGTATAATATAAATCCACCAATGAAATGTCCTATCCACCCCTTACATTTCTAACCCCGTCTTCAGGCCAGGTGTGTCGCCAAGATAAGACCTGTAGCTCATTTTTGTAGATTGTATAATGTATAGATACAGATTATTATGAGACTTGTCGCAATCACTGTTTGAAGTGATGATAAAGAATGATAGAGTGCCAGTTTAGGTTTTTTAGTTGGCCACTTCTCACGCTAAGAGGATACTCCACAATTTTGGAACTTTGCCCTTTTCACTTTGATAATCTTCAGGATTTTGCCTCTACTTAAATCTTAAAGCTTTTGTCCATTGGTTATCATAACAAGAATCATATTAGACATGCACTCTAGCATATATCCCTCTGAATGTCCATGAAAGTTAACTTCTCCAGTTTAGTTATCAACAGGGAACAACAACTGAAAAGAATAAAAACAACAAAACTAATATAACAGGAAAGGAAATTTCTGCTGTCGGTAACTTGGTAAGTATCCCAATGGGATTCTAAGTTACCATCTCTCTCTCTCCCTCTCTTTTCAAATCTTAGAGGTATAAATTACAACTGAATAATTACTAACAGTACTGATATTCCTCTAGTGCTCTTCAGATTCATGCTTCAGATCATATGTAACTAATTGGTGTTCTCTGTTTCCAATCCCACTAGCTGCTCAGGGATGGAGCATAGACCAAATTATTTAACTAGCACACAAGCCCTTCTGAGTATTAAAGGGCAGTATTTAGAATTTACAAACCCTTGTCCAGCAGAACACTGGCATACAATATCGAATAAGTTCAGTTGGTACATAAGGGTGGTGGTGCAGGATCGAGGCATAAGCAAATATTTACAGGCCTTACCTTGCACCTAGCGATTTTTTTCATGTTCTCTTGGAAATGGAAAAATGCCGGTGCAAATAGAACAATATTAGTTCGGGAATAAAAAATCAACTTCTGTGACTGGTTTGATGTCTGACACGTCATAAAGCTTTAAAGCTTTTCCCTTTTTGCAGCAGCAAGGAAGGTGCTTCAGATTTTGCCTGCTGAAAATTAAACAAGTCAAACACTGATTGAAGAACTCAAGAAAAGGAAGTGCAATAACTGGGTGTTTGGAAGAAATTAATTTGAACCCATAATGAAGATGAAAGAGGTTCTCAGATGCTACCAGCATATATAACGATAACAGTTTCATGAAGTTCGATTTCGTGATTGCTCTTTTCTACCAGTAAGCTTCTTCTGACGCTTGTGCCCAACCAATTTTATTAAGCCAGATGAGGGAGCTTCCCTTCCAAATTTCAGGTCTTCACCTCCAATCATGTACATGTTTCCTGCTTCAGGCACAGTAAAATCAGCAGGGTTTCTGTTAATGCTGCAGATTTCATTCTCTGAACCACTTTTGGGATGGAAAAGAGTGGCACTCATAGTATGAGCCTCCTGTTTGTGTTTTGTTGCACTCTCCATTGCATGAAACTGTACAGGAAGCATCATAAAATCTGAAGTGCCATGCACCATTTTTGGCATACTATGTACAGGAATAGACCCACAAGTTATGTTCAAGCCACCACTTAAAGATGCGGGTTTTTGTGATCGGCGGTTTCTGTTCTGTTGTTGTGAGTCTGAGCATTTTTTCTTCTCCTTCTCTCTAGACTTCAGTGAAAATTGACCTGTAAAATGAGTTGCCTTCTTGAACCTTTTATCATGTTGGAATGAAGTAGAAGGACCGACTGTTGGAGTGGCTGACATACATTCACAGAAACTCTCAGGCAGGTGGTTTTTGCCATAACAATCATACGATGGATGTTTCATTGAATTGGTCCTATGTCCCCCAGATGGCAGGCCTGCAAACTCTTTAGAGTGATGACCATGAAGAAAGGAAGTTTTCTTAACGCATCTTTGGTTTCCATCGACATCAACTGGTGCACCTGACGGTAACCCTGCATCCATAAGGCTAAGTAAATGCATGGCTGGTATGGTTTCATTAGAATACAGATCTAATGACCCCATCCCATTATGTTTGCAAGCAAATGGGTAATCTGCATGAGCCCTTCTAAGGACTTCAGGGTCAAACTTCCTACTATGCTTTTCAAAGTTTGAAGCCAGATTTAAGACGTTCCGATCATCATTTCCATTTATATTTCCCTTAGGCAGACTGCTGGGGCAATGTGAAAGCACATCTACATTTGCCACCTGATTTGCACACTTCTGAGGGATGCCGTATAGATAGGGCATGTTATTTGTTATCACAGATGGCCATAAATGAGCTACTTCTTTATTCTGCTGTGGAGCACTCTGGCATGTGTTACAAACTCCCAATGTCTGCATGTTAGTGTGGGAGGACCTCTGCCCAACCATGTTCCCAATCCACTGACAATTTTGAGCACTGTTTTGCCTGCTGGAATTGGTGGCAGAAAATTGGATTCCATTCAATGGCTTCTCTCCACACAGAGGAAAAGGCCTAAAGCCTGCAGGGGAATAACTTTGTTCCATTTGGCTCATATTGTACTGGTTTCGGTCCACATGAGAGAAATAATCAACTGATTTTTGTCTGCTGGATCCCACATTATCACCCCTTAAAATTTTGCCAATTCTTCCATTTTTAGCTCGAGGTTTGGGTTTTTGAGTGGTCTCATGAAACAGGCTCATTTTTTCACTTCCAAATACTTTATTAAGATCCACCCTCTGATAATTTCTGGTGTTATTGGTTGTTTCTGAAAGCTGATTATCAATTTCAGTATCAGGACGACACCTCTCGAACTGATTCTTTGCCATGAGTTCAACGATTTCCATTGGGATGTCATCTAAAGCTCCTTGCTCAGATGACATTTCAGCTCGTTGATCATACTGTTTCCTAGCAGCTGCTGAATGCTCCTGAAGCTCCACTGTTTTGCCATTGTTTCTTGCACCACTGTAATCCTGCAAAAGGAACAGATAAAAGGGAAAAAAATCTCCTCTTAATTTCACAGAAATAAAAAAAAGGAAAGAAAAAAGAAGATGCATTGACTAGCTGAATTAATCCTAATTACTCAGGAAACAGAGGGAAACATCTGCCATAAAGGTCAATTATGTTTTCAGGAAAATGTTTAACCCACTCACAACTGTGAAATTCACATGATTGATTATGCTAATTAATGCTACATGTATATGCCATTTTCAAAATGATGAATGAGAATGCTGGTATCTAAGTTTGCAGATATAAGATGGCATGAGCTTAAATCAGAACCACAATAGTCAAAAGTGTCTAAAAATGTTCCAAGAGAAATTTATATTTTGGTTTATGGAAGCAGAAGTTGTTCCAAGGTCTAACCAAGATAGGGAAAGATTTGATACTTAATCTTTGCAGATACTATCTAATGGAACACTGAAGGCTGGAATAAGCAAAAGACAATAGCTTCGCTTTTCCATAAAAATAAGTATGAAAGTCATAGCAGAGTTCTCAATTATGTCAACCTGTTTTCTCCAAAGGAAAAAGAAGAAGAAGAAGATATATATACTTTTTTAGTGATTCTTATATGTCCTACAGAATCCCAGCATCAAGGCAATAGTGTCTTAACTGTATTTGATATAACAGCTTACCTTCTGATTCAGTTATCTAAAGATTTATAAGTGATAGTCAAAAAGGGAATGTTTCTGGCTCAAAAGCCAGAACAATTTAATCTGAATGTTCCAGAAATTTTACTCTGAACATTAATCAGAACTTGAATAATTCATGTATACCTAAACTGACTGTAAAAACATCTTTTCTACAGAGGAAGAAAACCAAAATTTGGGAAAAAGATCACAAAATTGTCCTGCCACAAATCTTATGCATTCTTTTTTTCTTTTTAAGTGCTAGTTCGATAACTGAAGTAAGAAAAGAAAAGCTCATACCATTTGCTGAATCAGTGAACAACTCCTAACTTCAGCATGAGAGTTGTGCTTTTGCTTCTCATTCAGGAATGGAATTCTGTACATAGATCTGTTACTATTGAGGTCAACATGCATTTCCTTCCAAAGATAGGCATCAAGTTCAGATTTAGATGGGAAACTAGAGTCTCCAACATAGTCCAGCTTTGGATCTTTCCTCCCAATCTCATCTTCACTGAGAGCACCCCCTTGCCAAGGTAATAAAGATGGTAGCCCATCTCTGATTGGAGTAATATATTTTCCATCATATCTTTTAGCAGGCAAGCAATTATTAAGAGAAAAATGAAGTCCTTTTTCAGCTGATGCATCTTGGTTTACTTTCAGTGGAACAGCAATGGGCCCAATTTGTCTTATTTCTACATCTTTCCTTGAAGTCAGACCTTCTCTAAACATGCCATTGTTCCAAGGAATCGGAGAAGCATGCCCATCATGATCTTGATGCATCTTGATCTTTTTCTTCGACAAACTAGATCTTTTCTCTGCCTTTTGGGCAGATTCAGGGAAGGGATCCAACCCACTGCCTGTAGATACAGCATTTGATTTGTAGAGAACAATATCAGTTGCATTGCTCTTACTGGCATCTCCAGGCTTTTTCTGTCTTTCTTTCTGCAGATTTTCTCGAGAGAGACTCAAAGACAAACATTCATCAAAATTCTGGATCATTTTATTTTTCTTCTTTCCTAAAATAGGACTTCTATCAACTTTAAGGTTAACCAAATGGCTCTTTGCACCAGTTTGTGAGCCACTTCCATTAACTGTACCTTCAGAATCAGAACTAGCAATTCCATTGGCAGTTTCAGTGCCTCTGTTGAAGGTCCTAAGGTTTTTATGCCCGTTATTGGGAGAGCTCATTTCCCCAGGTCTCCATTCTTCATCCTGAGGCAACTTTCTTCTCCTACTATGACCCAAACTGCTTGTAACATTTCCTTGCAAACTGACCTGACCTTGGGGAGCAGATATTGAATCTACAGCAATAGATGCATCAGGAATGGCATTGGAAGGAGAATCTTCTGTACTTGTGAAATCAGTTTTTTCATCACCATTTTTACCCAACAATTCAGTCAGCAGGCGCACCTTACGGGTTTTTCTACGATGCAAGCTGCCAGATGTAGATCCAAGCAATACCTCGGCACTTTCAGATGATGCATAATCGCAATCATCTAATTCCAAAGAAGGATGTTCTGCTCTATGAGTCTTGGTAGCATCAGGAACCCTATTAACCATACCGGTTATCCCAAAGGATCCACAAACTTTCACTAACTCCATCTGCTGATCAAAGACAGAAGCATGTTTTCCTGTTTGATGTGTTTCAGTGGCATCCTTAACTGTGCACTTCAGTTTTGAATCAGGAAGCTTGACACCAGCAATTTCATTGTCTTTTAAATCAGGCTTTTGAGGTTGCATAGAAGCCACTGTTGCAGAAATCAGAAGCATTGTTATTGCAACCACTGCAGTTCTAAATTCAGTTGCATAGCAGAAAAACTGTTAAGCTTTTTTAACTGGTCTTTTATTCATAGTAGACATACCTTTATCATCTATATGAAGTGTTTGTTGCATAAGGCTAGCAATAACTTCAATTCCAGCATAATTTGAAATATGGATTTCCTTATTAATGTTATTTTCTAAGACATCTGTTTGCCCTGGAAAAAGCACCAAAAAAATTAATGCTCTAATGTAGTGGTAATCACATCAGAGTAGATTGAGCTAGGTATAGAAAAATACCAATTATTGGTAAATTAGCAATTTCAGATTTCTTTTCACTTTTATCACTAAATAAAGGACGACAGTCACTGGTCTTGACATTCACACAAGCATTAGCATCATGTTGCCTTGATTCAGCATTAATCTTTGCAGCCTGCTGCAAATCTGATAACCACATTGCAGCCTCACCATGGGATGACACATGGGGACAAGTGCCAAAGGATATCAATTTGCTACTATTATTAGCAACAGCTCTTTCTTCATTTACACTTCCTTCAGCCCCAATTTCCTGCAGACAGTTTTGGCAACACCACCATCTGAACTTTGGAACAAGTAAAGGAGGAAGCTTACAGTTTTGTTCTTCAGATATTTTCTGACCACCATCTAAAGCAAATGGCCAACATTTCTTCCAGTCTTTTTTACGCATCTCAGATGCATATCCACTGCATTTAAAACAAAGAGAACTTATGAAGAAGTCTTTCCAACATGAACATTACTGTACTACATAGCAAGTCAGAGAATTAGTGCTCAAAGAGCTATCTCATAAGCCATTGATACATATCAAATCTTGCAATAAATTCCCCTTAATATGTAACTTGCATATCTTTAAATGACATTTCATAAAATAGCAATTTAGTATCCTCTCCTACTTCTTGGAGATATGGTCCTAGCTGCCACTACGTTAGTCCCATATTCATTCGATCTTACGCTAATAAAGAATAAAATTCTTCAGCTGATGCTACTAGTTAAATAAAAAGAAGCTCCAAAACATTCTGGTCCTATATTATCAAAATTATAGTATCTATAAAAATGGGAAAAAGAAAAACTCATGTACACACACAAACAAGCAAGTGATGAAGTTTGTGAGGAAGCATAAACAACAGAAAAAGAAGTTAATTAATTTTAATAATTTAGAAGTCATTCGTTTATAATAAGGGAGTGAGCCAAGATGCATGCAGTACCCTCATTTATCAAAGTTTCTGCTGAAGAAAAACATCTCTCGCAAATGCATACTTCATATAGCCCCATCACTCAAACAGACACCATACCGGACACTTATTTTCAAACATGATGGTAACATAGAAAGGATGAGGAAGATCAAAAAAATTTAGAAGACGGAATAATAAGGATCATGGCTTACCGAATAGAAAAATGCTCACACTTCCCAGTATCAATGTCATCATTAGCATTAATGAGATCTATAGATATCGAGTCAATCTTTATCGGTGATTCCACAGACTTGGCAACAATATTAGAACTGCTGCTCTGATGAATGTCCTCGACCGCAATAGTTCTCTCCATGTTATGAGTAACTAATTAACACCACCAAAGTGCAAAAGTAAGATACCCTATGTGCATAGAATAATAACATGTAGCAACATTGTAACCATGTCGATATGCTATGTGATAAATATGCATGAAGCTCTAAGACATCAAGTAGATCACAAGAACTTAAGCACAGCACCAAAAAACCAGGTTAGGGTTATTCATAATTCCTAGGAAATTCATAATGAAAACAACATAGTCATAGTAAAATAGATACACAAAACAGATGAGAAGCTGGAAAGCCCTTATATATGGTGATTTATTACATAAAATAATAACCTATAGCAGTAGACAAGTAAATACTATTGAAAGGGAACAAAATTGGAAACCCTAATTCCAACGAAATCAAACATAAAGATGTTTGCAGTTACTGCATTAATGTTTTAATAAAATCCTAATAACTTACATAGCAAAACCCACCCATTTATGATACAAAGTAAACCATGAAATAACACGGATAAGATAAACAACATGTTAGGGTTTTATCAGATAATAAGAACTAAGAAAGTTCGCGACAAGAAGAATAGTTTTGTTAATCTCCCCTATACCAAAGAAATAATCCACCTTAAAACTCACCTCCAAAACCTTCGAGTTAGATGGTAAGCTAATCCACATCAATCCATAAAATGAAATTTTTTCTAGGGTTTCGTCATTTCCAAATTCACAAACCAGTGACCAGTGAAAACCATTGCTAACACCAGAAAACCCATCAAAAGCAACACAAAATATCCACAAAAGCGAAGAGATTACCTCAAAAAGCAAAACCCAGATGCCAAAATGTTAACAAAAGACTAAACTTAACGTACTAAACACAGTAAACTAACCCCAAATAACTGAAACAAACAAGCTCCAGCTGAGTTTAAACTGATATTAATCAAAACAAAACCAATTTAGAACAAACGAAAAAACCCTGAGCTTTAAATTGTAATCAGATTAGAAAAAAAATACCTTTATTTCACTTAGCTATCTGCTAAGACAATCTAAAACCAACCCAGCCTCGATTCTTCACGGCCAGTAGAGAAAATGCTATCAAAACAAAGAACATTGAGCGACCAAGAAGAATATACAATCTTTTTGAAGAGATCTGCAGCTTGTTGCTTAGAATTTGAGTGCGAAGTTTGGCGAAACCCTAGCTTAACAAGGAGAGGTTTTTCGATTCTTTTAGAGAGAGAGAGAGAAAGGAGTAGACGGCAAAAGAGTTTTTATCTTTTGTCCTTGAAAGGAGGGTCTTTGTTGTTGTATTAAAATCCTCTGTTAAAAAAGAAAAAATATATTTTAAAAAAGAAATGAGGAAGAAACGACATGGCCATGCCATGTCATGAACACTCAACCATGCATCCATGTGTAGAGAGAGAGGAACAGAAGAAAGTCAAGAGAGAGAAAACCGATGTGGGGGACAAGAACCAATGGTTTTTGCCCACGTGGAAGGATGGTGCGGTTCTTATCACAATCCATTATGGGTGTTGTGTCTGAAAGGAAAACCCTAGAGCGAACAGTCGAAAAGCACTATTCCCACGCGTTGTTTTCACGCTCCTGTTCCCCCACCCCCGCATCAAATTTTATTAGTCATTGTCGTATCATGTGGTCTCATAGATGCCTTTGCACGTTAACAGCCTTCCATTGGAGCGTATGATGACCTCTCCAAGGTAGCGCGTGGAGTTAGTTTGACATGAAACCCTAAAGCTAACATTTTTATTTTTTTCCCCTCCGAGAAATGTAATATATAAATGTAATGTGTAACCCTAGCTCTAGCCCATTTTCTTCAATAAAGATCTAACCCTAACCCTGGCCTAGTAAACTAGTTGGTAAATCGATGGGGAAGGGTAAGGGTATGGATCACATACTATTGGGAACTGGGGGCTTCCAATCATGGAAATATCACTTCTTCTTTTGATTTTTCTTTATATTTATCGTTTGAGGGCATCTTTTGCTTTTATTCCAGCCTTGAATGTCACCCCACCTTTCACCTACATCGTATGCTTTAAAACTAAATCACAATCTCCTCATAATAAATTCTTTCATTATCTATACATGTAAGCAGATAATGTTTCAATACCAAATGATAGATTCTTTACTTGTAGAATAGGGAAAACTTGAATCAAGTCATAAAAATAGAACAAGGGAAAGAAGTTTTATCCTGTTGAGTGGGTTGGGGTTTAAGGTAGTGAAGAAAAAGAAAAACACCCTATGAAATGTAAGTGAAACAGAAGATGACTTTTGTTAATTAATTTTTAGGTGTTGGGTGAGGTAAAAAAAAAAAAAGTTGGGACCCTTTACTTATGGATTAAGTATGAAATTGAATTCAGGGTTTTCATTTTAAAAAGAGATCATGAAATCCATTTATGTCCAAATATGCATGATAACCTCCCCCATTCTAAGTGCATGACAATTGATTTATCGAATTATGATTGATTTTTGTTACGAAGATTTTTATTATGTTTTAATTTTCGTTATTAATAAATTTTTATTATCGAATTTCCTATTCCCTTTTGACAAAGTTTTCATTTATAATCTCAATATTAGGAAGATATATATGTGGAGTTCTGGTATAGTAGGTCAATCGTGTGTGGTACTGTTAGCACATGTTCCCAACTAAAAAGAGTAATTAGGCTACAAAAAAGAAGCCATGCATGACTTGGATCGACAAAATCATGTCAGCCATATGTTTCCTACTTCCAGCAGCAAAAAACGACTACAACTCACTTTCAGGGTCGAAAGAACAAAGAAATATCAGGGCCGGCATCAATTGTTTTCGACTAGTAATGAATGGTTCTAGACATGGGTTCTGCCAACTTTAATTTATTGTAGTAATTATATGTAATACGGACTCTTTTTATAATTGTGTACTAGGAACAAAGACAAAATAATGGAAGAAGAATTAAGTGGCATGGGAGGTGTGGCTAAGGTGGATCCAGAACAGTACCATTTCTTCATAGGAGCTTGGGTTTTTTTTTTCTTTTTTTTTTTTTTTGTTTCAGTTTTCTGGCTCTGGATCCAGGGTCTGTGAACCCATTGATATTTGTGTTGAATTTGGGAAAAATATGTCATAGATCTTGAGGATTTGTTGCGTCTAAATGGCCGAAAGGGATACATCATCCTTCTTGTGGAGAGGGCCCTCCTTATAGTGTTCTGTCATCATAGGCACAGACCCAACACACGTCCAATTAAAAAAAAAAAAAAGGAACAAAAAAAATATATGTTTCCAAGAGAAGTGTTTTCTTTTAGATGACCTAAGTTCCCCAAGCTGCCTGTTTTCCTGAAACTTCTCAAACGGCTCATGGCTGCAGTTACCGCACAAACATAAAAGTTGCGTGAAAACTTTAAAAATGACCTGGAATGTTATACGTACAAAGCTCAAATGAGGGTAAATTAACCCATTTAGTGTAGGTTATAGCAGTTAGATATTTTGGGCCAATTAATCAAGCAGCAATATTTCACTCAATTTGCCTGGGATATCTCTGCTTTTCTGGCTCAGATAGTTTTTCAGAAATATCTCACCTGAGATTTTGGGTAAAGAAAGCATAAACTATTCGACCAACCTTGTTGAATCAATGTTGTAAATGCCATAAACCTTCCCCTCCTTCGCCTTTTGCTACCAAAACCTGCAGAAAAAATTGCTGTTTTTGATTTTTCCTAGTTGATCTGTTGTTCTCTATTTACTTCGATTTGCAGAACATGGAGTGGTTTTGCTATATATGTATAATCTGGGTAAGAGCCAGCTAACAAGAGACTCGTCAGCCAGCTAATATATAAAGGGAAAGGGGTATGTCATCAATCATGAACCTCTTTATGCTGGAAATGGTTCAGGAGCATTATTTATCTGAAACCCTTTGGGGCAAAAGCCCAAACAAGCTTTTTGAGTTTGTTTCTCTGACATAAAAACAAAACCAGTTCAAAGTTGAAACAGATCTTCAAAAACCCAAGTACATATACATGGTTGGGTACTACATATTCAGATGAATCTACTCATTTCCCTACCAGATCTCTTGTATAAACTTTTCGTCTCGTTATGCCTAATGTACTGTGGCTTATAATATCTCCTTATTGTACTTTTAATTTGGCTAGAACCAGAGTTTCCCATAGCTTTTTGGACAAGTCCCGTAAGTTTGTCTTCTTTTATTCATGCATGCGTCCATGCCTGTATTACTATATATTAGTACATATGCATCCCATTCATGGATATTTTATTTGGCAGTTGTCTTTCTATTAACTTCCCTTTTTAGGTTAATTATAATCAGTAGTGTTTGATTGTTATATAAATAAATAATCCTTAACCCTTCTTATGATCTTAATTAGAATTTCAATTTTATTTTTCGAACCATAAATTATATACTAATTATTGAATTAAATGCTCATATACTTCTTATGATCATGATTAAAATATTGAAAACAAACTTTACTTATCTCAAAAATTAATTAAATACTCACACAAAAAGTGGCATAACTAGCTTTACTTATCCCCAAAAATTAATTAAGAACATAGAACAAGAAAGATTCCAAAATAAAATATAATGATATGGGAAAGAAGAACAGTTGCCCTAATCAAGGGATTTAGGCAAAGAAAAAAACAAATTTACTGGGCATAGATTTTACCGAACAAGAAGTTAGTTGATGATCACATGGCTACACTGTTGCATATACAAAGAAAGCCTGCTATGGCGGGGAAACGATTCGATTTGATTGTGATCAGACAGCTGCTAGATTGATTCAGCAGAATTGTGCAGTAGATTTTAATCACTTCCCTTCCTTGTCCAAACTATCACCACAGAGGTCTATCATGGACATGCATGCCGGACATTTGTAGTTGCATGCAGCGTGATTTCGGCTCCAGCTAGCCTCTAGTGATTGAAAGAAGATAAGAATTCATCTCTCCAAAAACACAAGTACCCCAAGATTTGTTTGTCTTTTATTTTTTTTTTGTGGTTTAAAAATATTTATATTTATAATATCTTTTCCTTTTAATAAAAACCAAACCAGGACTTTGCACTTTTAGATTCAGGATGCAATGATGAAGATCCTGGGCCATGTAAGATTCCTGAGACTATGTCCCACGTATGATGTATACATGGATAGGGTTTATCTATATATAGTTCATCTTCTTTTGTCTGGATTTAATCTTGGAAGATAAATATGCACTTTGGGCATTAATTTGTTTGGAAATACTAAAATAGTTCATTTTTTTTTATAAGATGATAACTATATTACTATTAATTAAATTAAATATTTAAATGAGATTTTCGTATTAATATGTTGAGATAAGATGAATCATGTCTATCCCAATTTTTATTTTATAATTAAAAGATTAAATAATTAATCGATATCTTTGTAAATTTGAATTAATGATGAATACAAATATAAATATTGTTTAACAACATTTAAATATAGGTCATGCTTACTAAACTAAATCTTTTTTTCTAGGTTGTATAAAAGAAATTAAATCATACAACTACATGAATTGAGAAAAGTATATCAAATATTTAGTAATTCGATAAAAATGTAAAATTCCATAAGGTTGGGTGATTAAATTAACAATTTTATGTTATGGGATTAACACATCCTTGCACCCCCATTAACTTAATCATAGGTTACATTGCCATGTGATATCATAATCATTAAATTTCTTGAATTTTTTAATTTCCTCCATTTTGGTTTTCTTTTGACATTTTCTTGTTCATTTTACTGACTGTAAAGTGATATACATTTATTTCATTTTCATTATTCTCCCAAGGGGGTGTTGTCATGGTAGGTGAGGTCTTTAAAATAATTAACCAGTTGCATATACAAGCAAATGACGTTTGCCAATGGCGGATTGAGGAGGGAACAGGTGAATATTGAAAGAGGAAATTATGAAAACGATTATTGCAAATGAGAATCCCATTATAGCTTCGTTCGACCACCAGTGTTGCTGTCAATCTTAATTAATATATATGCTGTGGAGTAGTTGTTTAAGTCTTTGTGGTCCTCCCAATCGTAGCAAATTTGAGTTATATAATTATTTTTTATTTCATACATTAATAAAAACATGCAACCATTCAAAATAAATAAAGTTTTTTACTAAGTCGATCAATGATACATTATTACTATATATAGTCATAGTCGTCGTCGAGAGGATCGGACGCAATCGAACAAACACACATATCAATCTCTTAAAAATAACAAAAATTTATAATTTCATTCAAGTTTATTAAATTTATCATTATGTAAAAAAAAAAAACATTTATGCTTATTAGCTTAATTTATACATTAATGGGACTCTTTGAACAAGTTAGAAGCATTTGCATTGGGAGATACACTTGGTTGGGAGAGAAATATACTTTGTCGGTAGAGATTAATTCTAGTATAATTATTGTATATAAGGAATCAATCCCAACTATAATTAATATGGAAGTATGTTAGTTATCTTTTGTCAACAGTAATCTGCATAAAAAGAAGATCTAATGTTTATTAATTTATTAATGGTATATTTAAAATTATTGATTTTAATACCATATGATTCATTTATATTTTTCAATTACGAGTAATGTAAGCTTGTTAAGTTTTTAAACGAAATGATTCCAACTTAATAATAATAATTTCATTAGATTAACAAAAATTGTAAATCCATGATAAGGAATGAATTATGAATTTATATATTATCAGTGAAATTTTTAAACTTTTAAAAATGAGATTATAATATTATCACTTTTTTTTATTTATTAAGTTTCATAAATATTTCATAATAAAATGTATATAAGATAAGATAATAATTTTAAAATAATTAACATGATATTACTAATTTTTAATTAAGATTAATACGAATAATAAATGATACAATAACAAATAAAGTACTTATTTCTACTTAATTATCCTTACTTTTTTTAAAAAAAATTTATGTATTTTTTTCTAAGAAAGAAAGATTGAGCTTTGTTTACTTCTCATAAATGAAGATAGTTTATTTATATTTATGATAAGTAAACATTCTCAAATACTACCACTATTAATGTCACCTAACATTACCTCGTGCATTAAAAAAAAAATTTGGGTTTTTTTTGTGTTTAATTATATTAAAATTAATCATAATTAGTATATTATGATTATTCAAAAATTTTAATTATTTAGTTAATAACAAATTTTTATACTATATATGTGCTTTATGCTTTTTAAAAAAAAAAAAGAAAAAAAGATGAGAGGATAAGGAGAAAATTCAAATTGAACCCTAGTCTTAAATAAAATATCTTTTAAGGGGGCCAAATTTGTTTCATTGGGGGTCCCTCCATAAATCCGGTCAGAACAAGGTTTGAGGTTCTAAAAGCGACGGCGTTTCTCCTTGCATTTTTTAACAAATTTCCGTGGCAAAATAAATTTTAATTTGAAATATAACTGGAAGACGTATATTGCTTTTTGATATTCAACACTTGGAAATATCTTCCGTCCATTTTACAGAAAAGCAATCTTAACCGTACACGTGTGGAAGAGAAACAGGAATCCAATCGCTTTCGGACTCCATTAGCGCCAAATTCCACTCCCCTCACTTTCCCAGAAAAATAAAAACCTAAACATATCTTAATCCAACGGTTGTCAATCACTCCTGACTCCTCTCCGGAATCTCATCCGTCAATAACAAATTTCAATTTTGTCCGTCCGATTTGATCCAAAACAAACTGAACCGTTCTTTTCTCTAAAATTTCAATTTCAAAGAATTGAGGGAGAGAGGGAGTAAAGCCAAAGATGAGGAAGAAAAATAAAAAGCCTCACACTTCCCTACAGAGCTTTCGCTAATGGCGGCTTAGCTCCCCGCAAACTCTCTAAACCTTTTTTTTCTTTTTTTTTCCTTTAGATTTTCGTTTAACGGAATTTTGAACGGTAAAAAGAAGGGAAAAATTCATAGGTTGCGTTTTTTTTTAAAAAAAATTCAATTTAATTACATGTGGTCTTAATTTTTTTTATTTAAGTTAATTTATTTATATGAAGATTGAATAATGGAGCAAGGAGAAACGGTTTCGGATTTTGCACCAAAGAAATTGGCGAGGCAATTAGATTTCACAACGATGTGTCGTGCGTCGGCAAATGCGATGTTACCGGATCACCCGATGCACTTACAGTCGCAGTCGCAGCCTCAACAGCAATGGCCATCACAAACGCCGTTGCAGACGAAGCATCAGCAGCAACCACAACCGCAGGAACTGCAATTGCGGTTATATTTCCAGCCGCAAACGGTGCAGTCGCCACCGCAGCCACAGCTAAAACCTCAGTCACCACCAATGCCACAAGTTCAAACGCGGCCGCCCCCTCCGCCGCCGCCGTTGCAGCAGCAAGTTGCTGTGGCGCATCGGGTGCCTCATCCAGTCCAGAAGCTTCCACTGCCGACATTTCAATTGAGGTAGCTTTTCTTAAAATCTTTAATTTGCCTCTAGATTATAAATATTTGTTTGTTAGAAAAAAAATCACGATTTTACTTACGCCTTAAAGATTTATTTATCCTGAAAACCAACGTAATTGTTTTTTGCAATTTTTTTTCTAATTTATAATCAAGAGGCAAATTAAATATTGATCCTAAACAGATTCATTTGTTATTTTTTGCAATTTTTTTTAATATCAGAATGTAAATATTTTTCTTTGTCCTATGCATAAGCAACAACAGAACGTCTAAAAGTGCTGTTATCTCTTTGGATTTTTGGGTTTTTCTGCTTAAAGAGAGAGGCCTTTTAGATTGTTGTGGCACTGTAGAAGGGTGAGCACATTTTGTACAAGTAGAACTATATTTATAGCATAAATGTTGTTTTAAACCCTTGCGCATATATGTTTTTTCAGCAAACAAGAGTCTCCTAGGTCCCGACCACGTGGGCACGTTGATGGTAAAGATGGGACTCCAAAGAAACAAAAGCAGTGTAATTGCAAGAATTCTCGGTGCTTGAAGTTGTAAGTTCGTCAACACCTACTTAAATTCTACGTCCTCTTTCTATTTACATGTTTGTTCAGTTCTGTGATAGATATTGAAGTGCTATGTGATAAGATATTGATTATTTCCGGAGACCAAATGTTGTCTACTTGAGTTTAGCCATTAGGAAGCATTGCTTGAATAAGAGTGACAGGTCAAAATGCTGCTTGCCTTTTGGCTACTCCATTTTCTTCTTCTGCATGTGATAGAGGATCTGTTGTTCTCCATGTAAATATGGAGTTCTCTCTAAGGAAAACTTTTTTGTCACATCCAGTAATTGTTTCCTCCTATTAGTGGTTTGCTTGTTGAAATGTGACACAGTCTCCATTTGATTACAATTAACTAATGCATATTTGGTTTATATGATCTTTCCTTTGCAAATATTTGGGATGTATTAGTCAGCTGAACTAGCTGATCTGAAATGGAGCAATAAATGCTTGGAGTTGTTAGTGTGTGTTAGAACTTGTTACTTTACGGTTGTGTTCAATCTGATTTTTCCTGCATTTCTCTCTCTGGTATTAATGTGCATTTTGTTTTTGGTTATTATTAGGTACTGTGAGTGCTTTGCTGCTGGAATTTATTGTAATGGTTGCAATTGCATAAATTGCCATAACAATGTGGAGAATGAACCGGCAAGGCAAGAGGCAGTTGGAGCAACATTAGAACGCAATCCAAATGCATTTAGACCGAAGATTGCTAGCAGTCCCCACAGACCTCAGGATGCTAGGGTATGCCATCTGACTCCTTCAAGCTGCCTAATTATAAGTCTTACTAGTTGACAACAATGAAACTTTGCAGTTATTATTTCCTTCCATGAGGTTCAAATGTGAAGAATAAAGTTAATCTGAGCCTATTTTAATTATTCTTTTCGTTTCATTCTTTTTAGTTTAAGTTTGGGTATGTATCATTGCATTGTGCAACCGGGTGTGGTATAAGCGAGTGCTGATATATTTGTTTATATAGAAAAATGAAATTTGATTTTGCCAAGTTTTGATAATTTCTTACTGTTTGAAAATAAATCCAGGATGATGCACGTGATGTCCAAATGGTTGGAAAGCACAATAAAGGATGTCACTGCAAGAAATCTGGTTGTCTCAAGAAGTATTGTGAGTGCTACCAAGCGAATATTCTATGCTCTGAAAATTGCAAGTGTATGGACTGCAAGAACTTTGAAGGAAGTGAGGAAAGAAGAGCTCTCTTTCATGGAGACCATAACTCCATGGCTTACATGCAACAGGCTGCAAATGCTGCCATTAGTGGTGCCATTGGATCATCTGGCTATGGTACTCCTTTGACATCCAAGAAGAGAAAAAGTGAAGAATTCTTATTTGGTGTCGCAGTCAAAGATCAATCCACTCAAAAGATTGTTCAACATCAACAGGTAAAACCTTGAATCATGATTATATGCAAGAGTCATCTTGGTTGATCAAGGTCACTGATTTGATGCTTTTATCCTTGTTATGTTTGTGGATCATCTATAGCCACCTTTTCTGCTTGGAATCAAAGATTATTGCATTACTGATGGTATATAAATGAGAAATAATTGCATACTCTCATGATTCTTGTGCTGGACTCTGTGGCTTTCCCATCAGGAATCATCTATTCTATAGGGTACCTTCAAAAATTGATTCAAAGGATGATCTTTGGAGATGAATGGAAAAGGCACTGAATATTTCAAACCTCAAATTTTGTCTCAGCTGCTTTTAAGCTTCTAAGTTATCACACCATGCAGCTAGAAGAAAAAAATCTCGCATTTTTGTTTCCCTTCTTTTTTTTTTTTCAAGGAAAAACTGGATACTAATATATTTCTCTGATTCCTACTAGGAAAATCATCTAAGAAATCCTGTGGCGTCATCTTTTCCATTTTCTGCCCCTGTTTCTCACGCTGCTATTACAGCATCATTGGGATATTCAAAATTAACGTACAGGTAGGAATTGCTTGTATTTTTTGTTCTGCCTGTAGTTAACAGAAGCATCCTTTTTCTTCTATTTCACCCCTCTTTTTGGAACTAACTAGTGTCAGTATACATTATTGAAGATCTCCATTGGCGGACATCCTCCAACCACAGGACGTGAAGGAGCTGTGCTCTGTTTTGGTCCTAGTTTCATCAGAAGCTGGAAGGGCACTAGCTGCAGGTGCTAATAAATCTGAACTTCTTGTTGTTTCTTTTCATCTCAGTATTACTTTTAACTTTTTAGTTAATCATATTACCGAAATTGCCAGACAATGAATGTGTTGTCTGTACTATCAGTCTATCAAATGTTTGCAAAGAAAATTCAAAATCTTGAACTTGCTTCCCTTAGACTCCTATGAATGTTATATTATTTGTAGTATCTGTTTCAGAAACATTAAGCAAAAAAAAAAAAAATGTAAAAGATGGTTTCAATTCTGTTTCTTGCCCAAATATATATGATCCCTCCATGATTTATTAGTCATGTAATCTAGATCATTAAAAAAAAAAAAATTCCATACTTGATTCACCTTGGGCTAGCGTGGTTAATTTTTCAATTTTGGATTCACAATTTGAATACATTTTGTTATTTTAGCTTAAGATAGCATATAATAGTACTTATGTGAAAGTTACAATCTCCAGAGAAAAGTAGCAAAATGGATTCGCAAACAGAGAAAGGCTCTATTGAAACTATTGTTTCATCTGGTCAGGCGGGTGAAATGTGTCAGCAAGGTAATGGTGTTCATAGTGGTGCCACTAATGACCGTACCAGTGAGAACCAGGCAGATGCAGATAGAAGTGGCAACTCTGGTGCAGATGCGGATGATGTGCAAAATGGAAGGCCATTGTCTCCTGGAACACGTGCATTGATGTGTGATGAAGAAGATGCAATGTTTATGGCAGCTGGGTCATCTAATGTATTGGCAGACCATTCTCAAAACATGACTCAGAAATCATCAAACGGGCATGAGTGCACAGATGTCTATGCAGAGCAGGAAAGGCTTGTTTTGACAAGGTTCCGTGATTTTCTCAACCAGCTCATTACTTGTGGGAGCATAAAAGGTAAGCTATTTGGTTTAACAATCATCGACTCCAAATTTTGATAATTTATTAGGGCCAAAATTTAATCAGGGTTTCTTCTTGGAAACTTTTCTCCAAATGGTTAAGTTGCTTCCTTATATCCATTACAGTTCTCAATCCGTTATGGCTTTTGTTTAGGGCTACATATAAACCAATTAATGCTGAAGGTTTTAATTACCGGATGTTGGTACTAAAATTGAAAGAAATAAAATAGTAGGTGTGTGGAAACTTTGAAATGGCTGGTTTTTCATTTCCTCTTGAGCTTTAGTTGATTTTTCTGACCTAGATTGTGGATTTTCTCATCTAAATTGTTAGGTGTTCATTTTTCAACTTACTTTTGATGATTTTTTCTCATCCATGTTGCAGAAACAGTGTGTTCGCCATTGGCCATAAGTGAAAAAAGAAGTCAACAACAAGCTATGGAGAATGGTGCTGTAAAATATGGAAATCAAGCAGGTGGGCAAAAGGAGCCTTATCGTAATGGAATTGTAAAATCTTCAATCCCAGTGCCCGTAGAAATAGGTCAGACTGTCTCTGCAGCCTGTTCTGCTTTAAATACTGATCTGCCTTCAAAGCATAGATTGCCCATTGGAAATGGAGACACAAATGTAGAGATTAAGGGCTCCAATTAGCAAGGAAAATAGTTTGAAGTATCAGCATTACTTCTTAAGTTCATGCCTATTTTCTCCCTACATTTGAGTCCTCTTGTTAGAAATGTTGGTTGAGGAATTAACCATAGCTAGACGCCTAGACTCTACAGTCCCTCTTACAACATTAGGAACCACTAAAATAATTCTTTCAAGATATATTTTTGGGCTGTTGTGCTAGTATATACGTGGAAATGAAGTTTCTGTTAACCCTAATTTGCTTTGTATATTTCATAATAATGTCAGTTTTGTTAGACACACCTATGTGATCCTGAATCGATTAATCCAGTCTTCACCTTTTGTTCTGATCACATTTACCTCTAGCACTAAGCCTTTTTTTTTTTTTAAGTTTTCAGCTTTCTGTAGGTGGTCTGTTACTGAAAGCATTACTTTTTGGCAAAAGCTAGTCTTCCAAAACTAATGCATACTGGAATTGGATCGTACCCATCAGAATTCTGAGTTATAAAATGCCAAAAAAAAAAAAAAAAAGATTAAGAGAAAAAAGGCTTGGATTGTACTAAGTCTTGGTGTAGGAGCTTCCTGGCAACTTCCTATACTGGTTTTGCATTCTGAAATTTAGCTATGTAAGAAAATGGAGCTTCCTTACACTTTCGCCCCCTTTAGCAGCTATGAATCAAACAAAACTTTGCTTTTATTTCATGGTTATCTGTGAGTTTTCTTCCCTTAATTTGGCTTTAAAGACAGTGTTAATGTTATGTGATGTTATATTGAAAATGATAAACATATTTTTTGAATTAAAATTGCAAATTTATGATAAATGATATTAAAATTTATTCAATTTTTTATTGATGTATAACTTTCTACGAGTGATATTAGAGTCTATATAAAATCGAATCATGGTGAATTTTTCTCTTTTATTAATGAAAGAGTTAATATCACAAATCTCTAATAAATATATATTTTTTATATTTTTTGTTTAAAAGTATACAATGTGGACAAAGGAAGAAACAGTGTTACAGTTGATTATGGACCTTCTCTTGGTATAACATTTTGGGCTTTATATGTTTTGTATAATGTGCTTTTTTCATCCGTACCCATATGTGGACAAGAAAAGGCTGCTTCCCTCCCCGTGCCACGTTGTCTTTCTTTTTCATTTTTTTCCGTTTTCGCACCCATCACTTTCATAACTATTGTTTTTATATATAATAAAAAGAAACAAAAGTGAAAAGTAATAAAGAAAATGGCTGCCTCTCACCTCCCGCACCCTACTATAACTCGATTTCTGCTACCAACAACGAGACACGTGCGCCCTCTCCCACACTTGCAACCCCACCTTCCCAAAACCATTCGCTATAAAGGCCGGATCCAAATTGTAAATTCAGCCATTGCCACAAGCAGCAGCAGCAGCAGCAGCAGCAGCAGCGGCAGAGTGAGTGGAACTGAAATGGAAATGAAGGGCACCGTTCCCGATGCTGCGGAAATCCGATCTCAGTTCCTTCAGTTACTTCGTAGCAGACGAAATGCTCCAGGTAAACAAGAAGAAAAATATAAATTTCTCAAAAATATTTCCAATTTTGTTTCTCTGTTTATACTAATTACACTACTGTGAACTTCCTCTCTTTTGTTTTTCTTCTTTTTCTCAGTTCCTTTGACTGTAGAACCTGCAAAACCTGTGGTTAACCCTTTGTATCAAGAAGTTCCTCCCCCAACCTTCAGTAAGGTAAAATTCTCTTTTACTGTGATCAATAACATGTTCAAAAGTAAAATCAACTGCATTTATTTGTAATTTTACCAGGAAATGGAGTCTTGTCCAAAGGCCAACATTGGAAACCTTAAGGAACTGCTTAAAGAGGAAAATCTTTATCTCCATACTGAGGTAATTAATTGGAGCATTAAAATAAGCTAATTTTAATTATATCATTTTCTTTTTTGGTGAAGGATGAAAACTTACTCTATCTTGGTCATGTATAGGCAGGAGAGCAAGGCAAATTGCCCTTGTTGATTTTAAGTATGACGGAAAGCAATCAACAAAGGAGGCCTGCTGTTGTTTTTCTGCATAGTACACATAAGTGTAAAGAGTGGTTACGCCCATTGCTTGAGGTAAGATCAGCTAAGCTTTTAAATTTGTCAGGGTCTTCTCTTATTAGCTATATTTTGCTAAATCGAGTTTTGTCATGTTGTTTAAGGGCTATGCTTCACGGGGATATGTAGCCATTGGTGTTGATTCCCGCTACCATGGTGAACGTGCCAGCAGTCTAACCACTTATCGAGATGTATGTAAATTTTGTCCGACTTTTATTTTACTAAATCCAGCTTATCTAGTTTAACCGTGTGATTTGAGAAAAATGAATCAGAATGTGAACTAGTCAGACTTGTATGGTTGTATTAGTGTAACAGGTGACATTAAAAAGTTCTAGAGAAAACTTGATTCTTAGTTGTACTTTTTTGTTATTATGTTTTGAGATAAATGATTAGGAAGTGATTCTAATGTCATTTGTGCTATCTAAGTGCAGGCACTGGTATCATCCTGGAAAAATGGAGATACAATGCCATTCATATTTGATACTGTAAGTCCTTCATTTTCAATGAATTTCTGATAGGAAGCTTCATGAGTAGTACTTGATAGAAAATAAAAAATAGAAAGGAAATTTCATTAGTAGTCAGGAGTTATGCGAAACTAATGAAGTTCTGTTGTATAATTTCCCTCGTACTCATGGCTTGCAAAGAGATGCTATTTAAGCTTTCAATGGAATTTTAGTCCTCAAACTGTTGTGGTGTTATTTTTTGGCATTGCAATTCATTTAAGGTTTTCATTCTTTCAGGTCTGGGACTTAATAAAACTTGCAGATTATTTAACCCAGAGAGAGGATATAGATCCTACTAGGATTGGAATTACTGGTGAATCACTTGGAGGTTTGTTGACTGAGATTTGAAGGGCCTGAAATAATAAATATTTGCTTACTATTGCATGTTGTATTTATGCAAATCTTATGAAATGCAGGAATGCATGCATGGTTTGCTGCTTTTGCTGACACTCGTTATGCAGTGGCTGCCCCAATAATTGGCATCCAGGTAATTGAAAATTTATAATTCCTGTAAACATAAATAAATATTTTTTAAGTTATTAACCAAATTTCATATTATGTATTTGCAGGGATTTCGATGGGCTGTAGACAATGACAAGTGGCAGGCTCGAGTTAACAGTATAAACGCTGTATTTGAAGGTAATCCATGTAAGGATTCTTGGAAAAGGGTATTTGATAAGGTTTGGTTTCTGCATGATCGGTTTCATCAATTTATGTTCATTCTGGGAGAACTATCTTTTCTCCAGCTTGGGACTCTGCATGAAGCTACCTTAAATATTTCTATGTGTACTTAAAAACAATTTAGATTTAAAATTTACCAACTTCTAGTTATGCTGAACTTCCTGAAGTTAAAGCCAGTGTATAGCAAAATGAAATCGCTAGTATCTGATACAACTCTGATAATTTTGTATAAATGATTGTATTTAGTAGATTTATACTGATTCGTTCAATTAGAACTGGTACAGTATGTCACTTAATTAAAGCAGGTTGCTTACTCTGGCTTCATTTCTCTGGGAAGGTGTTTTGGCTTTTGTTTCTCTGATGTTCTTAAATAATTTTGTTGCAGAAGCAAGGATTGATCTAGGCAAGAAGGAAATTGATAGAGAAGTGGTGGAGAAGGTCAGTTATGTTTTTCCCTGCACATATATTCCATGTAACTTGCTATTAGCCCCTCAAAAAAGTGGAGTATCAACGTTCTTCATGACTCGTTTTGTGCACTTTCTTGGTCTCATTATGTATGTTACAGTTGTCCTGAACATCATTTTAGGATGATCAATATAGTTGATTTTACTTTTTTCTTTTTGTAATGGATATTTTCTAGAACTTTTAGCTAAACTGTGTAGAGTTTTTTTTTAAATGTAAAATAGTCTTAAAAATGTAAAAATTCATGAATCAAAGTCCTTCAATTATGAGAGCTAACACTCAGTTTGGGATATCTAGTAAAGTAAGTGACGTATTATCATTTTTTATATACTTTCCTAGATGAAAGAAAACCCACCCACAACTGAGATTCACAAGTCCAATTAAAATCATGATATTATATAATGGTGCATAAGCATAATGTACAACCCAAAACCACATTCAAAAGTGCCTAACCTTAGAGTTGAAGTTAGATGGAGTGACACATAAGTCATTGACCTTTTATCGTGTTGATAGAGCCAGTTCTGCTATCAGACTTGGCGTTTTGACTCATTCTCATACATTTTTATCTTTCACAAGCCCTGTTAAGGTTGGTTCTTTTATGCTGTCACGATGTTGATTGCATTTTATGGTTCTACTTTTCTGACCAGGTCTGGGATAGGATTGCTCCTGGTCTAGCCTCCCAGTTTGATTCACCTAATACAGTCCCGGCTATTGCACCACGCCCTTTACTGATTGCAAATGGTAGAATACCATTTTCCTTTTTGGTATTCCTTCTAATTGAATTGCTTTGGAAATTCATCTTTTACTGGTAGTTCCTGATGTTTATATATGGTTAAAACTTTCCCTTATTGGTTTTAACAACTTTTAGGAGCCAAAGATCATCGTTGCCCCACTGATGGCCTAGAAATTCCCAAGACAAGGGCATGCAAGGCTTATGGAGACTCCCATTGTTCAGATAAGTTTAAGGTATGGAATTGCCGTTGAATAATTCTGAAATCACCAAAATCTGCTTCTTTTTATGATTGCAAGTAAGGCCTGTAACCAAGAATGTCTGCTTACGTAGCCAATTGTTTCATGGGAAACACCCTAACGATTGAAAGCAGAGAACTGCTCTGCTAGTACATCTTTGATGGGGCATCTTTGGAAACTATAATGCGTCCTCCCTCTTTGACGTACACAAGTGTGCTAGTGCACGAATATACATGTCATGTGAATAAGTATGGGTCTGATGGTTGCATGTGCATGTTCTCCATTTAACCATGTTTGGCATCTTTGAGTTCATGCTGTATCATTGCAGATGTAGTTTCAATCCCATTGGACCGTTTGGAGCTTTTATCTCATATCTTTTGCTTCCTTAACTTTGCAGCTCATCGTGGAACCTGGAATAGGGCACAGAATGACACCATTAATGGTGAAAGAAGCAAGCGATTGGTTTGACCGGTTCCTCAAGTAATAGTTTCGTCCTGGTTATGGTTTCTTTGTTTGGTCTTTGTAGATGGAGGTGTATTTTGTAACCGGGATCCTGAAAAACTCAATTTGAATGATGTGATGAACTCTGTGATAAAATAATCCTTTAATGATGTAGTTCTAATTGGTAATAATAAGAAACCAATTCCATTGTACAGATCTTGATGCATTCTGTGCCAGATTTCCTTATGGCACCACATCCTTTATAGTTGAAAAATCAATCAAAGCTAGTGAGTGCAGCCCTTAGCTTCAGTATTTGCCAAATAGAAACAACAGTAATACCAAAGGTAGGCAAAAAGAATGAAAAAGAGCTACCATGGATTTGTGCACGAAAGTCCAAAATTAAAAATGTTGGGTTAGGCTACCTGGCGGCCCCAACACCGCAGTTAGGTCTGGACTATGGATGTGTAAAGTTCATATTAATTGCCATGTTTTCTTTCTGTTGGTATTGAAAAGGCTCACCTTGAAATAAATAGAGATAATAATGTTTTAAAATAAATTTATATATATATATTTATCATATTTAATAAAGTTTTTTTTATAAATATTCATAATTAATATTTGACTAATTATTGCGTAATCATGTTACCATACATTAATATGTCATATTACTATCTGATATGATATATTAATAACATAATGATATGTTATTTTGATAAATCATAATTAGTCAAAAATTAATTTAAAATTTAAGTATGATTGAAAGTAATAAAAAATAAAAAAATTGTATAAATTATTAAAATAATTTAATTTTTTAAAAGTGTTATGGTGAAAAAAATATTAAAAATAAAGTAATTCTATTGTTTTTTTTTTTCAGAAAAAAAAGAAAAGAAAAGCGGGCTAGTTTTAAATAGGAAGAGGTTTCAACATGGGAGTTTGACCGGCGATGCGTGTAAGGCCTTGTTGCATTTTGCACAAGACATTACAAGCCATTGACAGCATGCAACTAAATGCGCAACCTCACCCCATAGACGGAGAAAGAAGTCAAACATAGAATAGAAGACAATTGTCTTTGTTTGTCTTTAAGAATGAGAAACAGGATATCTTCTTCTTCTTTCCCAACCATTTGGTTCTTCTTCTTCTCGTTGGGCCTCGCAGCATTGGAAGCAGAACACAGACACAGTTCTGGTGTTATTGATGTCGCTGACAAGATTCGGGCCCAGTTCCTTCATCTTCTCCGTACCAGACGATCTCCTCAAGGTCTAACCACCCTTTCCAAATGAATTTTCTAATGCTCTGTCTGCTTTTTGTTTTATACAATGATTGAACTTACTTATATCAGTACATGTACTGAAAAAGTTTTTTTTTTTTACATATATATATATATATATATATTAAATTCTCAGTCGCTCTGACTGTGGAACCTGCAAAACCTGTGCTCCATCCTTTGTTTCAAGGAGTTGCTCCACCACCCCTGAATAAGGTCGATTTCGCTTTTTCAGCAAAGGGTGTATTTTGAGTAGTTGGCTAATGCCAAATGTTTGATTAGTGTACTTTTTCTTCACCAGTCACTAGTGTCTTGCCCAAATGCTGATATTGAAAATCCCAAGGAACGGCTTAAAGAGGAAAACCTTTATTTGCAAACTGAGGTAATTGGGGCTCTGACTACCATTCATTTCATCTCACTTTGTTTTTCATTTCCTTCTTTTCCTTTTTAATTTTTCGTTGCCGAAATTTCTAATTCAATTAACTGGACCACTCAAGTAATTTGATTTATAAAATATGCTAGTTTCATGTCAGAAATTGGTAATCTTTCATTCAAAACCTTCTAAAGCTTATTAATTTCTGGTAATTCACATGATAAATACATATACCTCATACCTGAAATTGCATGTGTGGGATTCCACCAAATACACCATATGGCACGTGAAGTAAGCTAAATTACTTCATGGTTTTTGGCTTTTCACTGATAGGCTGCACAGCAAGGACGGTTGCCTGTGTTAATCTTAAGCTTGAAAGACAGCAATCAGACAAGAAGGCCTGCTGTTGTTTTCCTGCATGCTACCAATACGAACAAAGAGTCGTTACGACCATTGCTTGAGGTAGCTATATGTCTCTGGCCTTCCTTATTTTCTAGGATGAGCTCCATCTTCTTCATTTTCCTCCTTTTTGTTTCAGGCATATGCTTCAAGGGAATATATAGCCATTGCTATTGATTCTCGCTACCATGGTGAACGTGCCCACAATCAGACTGCCTATCAAGATGTGTGTGTTTATATCCGATCAATTTTGATTTAAACTGTGTTGAAGTCAGTTTCACTTCAATATTTGATGTTGAAGAAAAGTTTTAAATTCATATGCTTGTGCTCTCCCATACTCTAATGAAGGTTGGATACTTGGATTCACGTATAAATGTTTGTTATTGTTTTAATATAAGTCTCAATATAATTAATTGCTTTTGAGGAGAGTAGTTTTCTCTCAGCTGAAGGACACTCATACTTGTATTCACGTGCAACCTAACATGCTTTTAATTAAGTGATAATGTGGACCAATCTAGGGTATGATTTCCTCCTACTTTTCTTTTAACCAATGATCCTAATAGCATAATGCTATTTGAAGTGCAGGCTCTAGTGTCATCATGGAAAAAAGGAGATACAATGCCATTTATATTTGATACGGTAATTCCTATGTTCTTTGTTTTTATTTCTTTTTCTTTTGTCTTGTGTTGTTTGAAAATTATTGTTTCTACCATGTAGTTCTTATGGCTGAAAAAGGAATGCTACTTAAAGCCAGGGGAGATTTAGAACTTCATAGGACTGTCATGGTTAAATTTCCAAAGTGTTCTGCTTCATCTAAGTTTTTCATTCTTTCAGGTGTGGGATTTAATAAAACTAGCAGATTATCTATCACTGAGAAAGGATATAGATGCTTCTAGAATTGGAATTACCGGCATATCACTTGGAGGTTCGTTAACTGAGATTTGGAATGATGGTGATATAGCATGTATGCTTACTATATTAAGCATGTAGAATTTAAGTGAGCATCATGAAATGCAGGAATGCACGCTTGGTTTGCTGCCTTTGCTGACACCCGCTATACAGTTGCTGTTCCAATAATTGGTGTTCAGGTAATTAAAATTTTTTAGATTCTTGAAAGCATAAGAAGATATATATTTTTAATAATGAACAAAACTTTCATGTTATATATTTGTAGGGGTTTAGATAGGCCATAGACAATGACAAATGGCAGGCTCGAGTTGACTCTATAAAGGCTGTATTTGAAGGTAATGCTGACAGGAGTAATTGGAAATAAGATTTTGATTAGGTTTGCTTACAAATTTCCAATTTATTCTATCAGAGGTATCTTTTATCCAGTTTAGGCTAATGTTGGAATTATAAAAAATATGGAGCTACTTTGAAAACTTTTATCTGGACATGAAAGGTGTCTGGATCTATAATTAGCTGACCTTTCTTAAATGGAGTTCCTGAAGTAAAAGCTTGTATGTAACAATATGAAATGTCTAACTGATTATGAAATTGCACAGATATTATGGAAATGATTACATTTAGTAGAGTTAAATAGTGGGTTCATCTGACTATGACTGGCATGACCTATCAATTCCTTGAAGCATACTTGTTCCTCTAGCTTCATTTCAATGGAAGTTGCTTCAGCACTTTTGTGACTGATTCTCTTTAATACTTTTGTTCAGAAGCAAGGATTGATTTAGGCAAGAGTGCAATTGATAAAGAAGTGGTGGAGAAGGTCAGTTAGCTTTATTCTCTTTAATAGTTTTCTTCAGAAGCCTAATTAACTTTGTTTCTTTTATGCTGTCTCTAATGTCAACCTTATGGTTCTGCTATTCTAACCAGGTCTGGGATAGGATTGCTCCTGGTCTAGCTTCCCAGTTTGATTCACCTTACTCAATTCCAGCTATTGCACCACGGCCTCTGTTGATTTTAAACGGTACAATTCTAGTTTCACACTTTGAGTCACCAGAAATTTAGGGGGATGTTTGAATTTTCATCCTTGGTTTCTCCCCTATTGCTCTTGAATAGTTTAATTGTTAGCCTAACTCGCATGCAATGGTCTTTTCTTTCAACTCTTTCCAATTTGTGCATGATAAAATTAACTTCACTTAGTGCAATGGCTGTGGCAAAGCACTTTGAATACTTACCAGGCATAAGGACAGGATGCTTTAAAGTCATCTTATCATATCTATAAGTTAATGTTTTTGCATGTTCTTTAATTGAAATTGCTTGAAGGATAATTCTTCTATTATTTCCTAAGAATGTAAATTTTGGTTAAAAGATACTTTGGCTTTTACAATTATTAGGTGCCGATGATCCACGTTGCCCACTTGATGGTATAAAACCTCCCGAAAAAGGGGCTTGCAAGGCTTATCGAAAGGCTCATTCTTCAAATAATTTTAAGGTATGGAGTATTGGTATGTGGCAGTTACTCTGAAAGTACTTACATCAGTTCCTGTAATGACCCTTAAAAGCACGTATAATTCAAGATGTCTACTCAAGTAGGTAATTGTTGTATGCTAAAAAATTGAATGGCAGCACCGACTTCTTTTCTGTAGTGAATTTGGGACCGTTTAATGCCCTCTAACACAGTCACACACGCCCATGCCAAATCCTGGAGTTGCATCCACACGCACGGCAAAAAAAAGGAAATGGCACTATCATGAGTTAGTATATTCATATGTTTTGTTTCCTGAATATGCAGCTCATCGCACAACCTGGAATAGGCCACCAATTTACACCGTTAATGGTGAAAGAAGCATGTGTTTGGATGGACAGGTTCCTCAAGCAATAATTTTTATGGTTATGTGTGTGTGTGTGTATCAGCTGTCAGGTGGAAGGGTCTGCTGTAACTCGATTTGAATGGTGCAATGAGCCTGTGATCAAGACTTCGTATTAATCTTAAACCAATAAAATAGTTACTCTCCATTCCACAAGGTTGGTGCAATCTCTCTCTCTCTCTTTTCCTTGTGCAAACACACTTTTTGCCGGTGCCCAAGGCGTTTAATCATGAAAATTATTTTCAAAAATGATAATTGGTGACTGCAACCCGTGGCATTGCTATTATTATCCTTATGAATAGCATCAGATTACATAGCTTGGTTTGATCAGCAGACCTATAATAGTAACTATTTGAAAGGATGAGAAGGTTGTTCCCTTTCACGTTGAGGGGAAACTTTGCTCAAAAGCCGCTGCCACTAGTAAAATACTATACACATAACTTCAGTCTCACCTATGCAAGAACAAATGCCTGGAGATTTGTTTCCTGTAAGATAAGAGCACTTCTTATTTCTTCTGCGTTAGTCTGCTAGGAGTCACGATCTCAAAGCTTATGCCTCAACAGGTGCACCCTGTAGCAGTTAAATGGGAGGTTAATTTAGTACAGATAATCTACTGATCTCTGCACGAAAAAAATGGTTTCTAGCACTTCCTTAAAGATGCCAATTCTTACCAATGGGATGCCTTTCATGGCCCTCTCTTCCAAGAATTTTGAGGGTCTGAAGAAGGGACCGTACAGAGCTGACCACTTGTTGAGACTTGTGTATATGTACTTTGCTCCGATTGTGTCAGCCCAGAAAATTATACCTCCCCTGGAAATGTAACATGAAGAGAGAGTAAGCAGCATGAAAGGAAGAAAAGAAGGAATGCATGGATTACTTTGAGCAACAGATAGATGTAGAATACTGACAGGCGGGAAGGGAAATTCATCCCAAGAACAGATGCAACGTCCAGCTCTGATGCCTGAGCAATCACTCCCTCCTCTATAACGCGGCATCCCTCATTCACCACCGGGAAGAATATCATTTCCACGATTTCTTGGTCGCTTATGGAAATGGGCTGAGAATCACATTGATATTAACTTTCTTTATGAGCACAAACATCAACTGGGTAGAAACATATACATGCCCCTGCAGGGGGGATAACTACATACAGTAAACAGAAAATTGTGACTTACGTTCTCTACCAGGTTTGTAGTTCTCCTGGACTCCTCAACTATTGGTAGCACGGTGTAATCAGGCTTTGGCTTGCTTCCCTTCTCGAAAGTGTAATAGCCTTTTCCATTGCTTTTACCTGTACCGTTTTCAGAACATCCAGTGAATCCAAATACAATGCTAGCAAAACAGTTTACATTATCTTAGCTATGCCATTTTGTCTACGAAAAATGTGAGAAAAGCACTTTCTTTGCTTTACCATGTCGGCCATGTTGAAGCATGAGTTCATGTAAAGGAGACTGGAACGTCCTGTCAGGGAAGGTAGCAGCCATCTCTTTGGCAAATTCAATAGCCAAGCCATATCCAGTTACATCATGGAGCCTGAATAGATAAGAACATTGAAGTTAGTTTAAGACAAAAATGCTAAAAACGAATCCATATATAATATATATTGCATGCAATCAGGATCGATAAACTTAACTGGAAAGGCCCCATTGACAAGCCAAATGAGCAAATCACTGTGTCAATTCTGAAAATGTCGACACCTAAATCTGCCAACAGATATGGTCCTTGAAAATAAGGAGAGAAGGTACGATTTACAGCAAATCCGGTGCAGTTTCCAACGATGAGTGGAACTTTCTTAATGGCCTTCCCAATTGTCATAAGATCAAGCAGAACTTGTGTAGAAGTTTTCTCTGTCCGGACAATCTCCAAGAGTGGCATTATATGTGCGGGACTGTTTATTAAAAGAGACAGAACGTAAGCACCCAAACCCAAGAAGGCAACAGGAAACTACCATACGCAATAGAATTCTGTGAATTAACCTGAAAAAATGAGCTCCAACAATGCGATCTTGAGAGCTGGTTCTCTCTCCAATTTTATTAAGATCGATGCCTGATGTGCCTGATGCCAAGATGCAGTGAGGAGGACAAACCTTGTCAATTTCTTCAAAAATTGATTGTTTGAGTGACAGGTCTTCAATCACAGCCTGAGACACAGTGAGCCTCAGATAGTAAATAGTAATCTAAACAAGAGTAGCTAGGAAAGAATGATCCCACTCATGGTCAACACACTAAACATTTTTCAGAAGCCTCAAAGAGGACTAACCTCTATTACCAAATCCACATCTTTGAATTCTGAGTAATCTGATACACCTCTTAGAAATGAAAGAGCTTTCTTGACCCCATTCTCATCCAACTTTCCTTTCGTAACTAAGCCTTGGAGATTAGCTGCAAGACACGGCCATGAACAGAACAATTAATTATTTTTTATTTTAGACGATATTCTTAGATGACCCCCAGCAGTCAAATTCTCAGGAAGTTAAAAGAATTGAAAATCTGTATCTATGAAATGAAAAGAGACCTTCAATCTTTTTAATCCCTCTCTGAAGGTATTCAGAATTGAGTTCCTTAAGAATGACATGGATATTGCTCAAAATGAGAGCAGTGGTGATCCCAGAACCCATTAGACCAGCACCAATTACACCAACTTTCTCTATTGGCCGTGGTTTAAGCCCAGCATCAGTCACACCACGCATCTGCATGTGCATTGCACAAGTTAGGAGAGATAATGTTATGCTTTTTCGTTGGGTCGTATTACAACTCGGATTATGAGAGTTTTCCATCAAATTGAGTTGAATTCTAAGATATTTCCTTACCTCCAAGATAGCTAGAGGAAAACGCAATGTTATAATAATAAAGCATGGGAATTCGTTGTCGGTAATCCATTTTTAATTAGATTCCCCCTTATTGAGTATCTATTAACCATCAATGATTGGATTGTCAGCCCAGGCTCTTAATCTGAGCTTGCTTCTGGTTAAACTTGTTGGACTTAAATCTTTAAGCCTAAGCCTAGTCTGGACCATATATAATGCGTGCACTTAAGTCTTCAAGGACATAACAAATTAGCTGCGAGCCTGCTACAAACAAGTGGTCATGGAAAGTCTCTCCTTTGACCAAAGTTAAAACCCTTCCTTGACCCCAGAAAAGGGGCAAAAGTTAAGTCGTAACATGCTATCACCTCCTTAATTTATCCAAAATCTACTTTATCTACTTCTTATACCTTTGAACAAATTTTCAGTCACTGTTAGGTTCTATCATCAACGGAAGTGAAAAAGTAAAAAAAGGAAAGAAAACCTTGTCTACCTGAGATGTTGCACGTTGGGCACAGAAGACATGCACATGAGCTTTTGCAGCGGTTGAAAGCACCAACTCTTTAAATACTTCCTTTTCCTGCACCATCCAACCATGCATGGAGAATTATTCTTATTATTATTTTTATTATCATTAATTAAGCTATTATCAGTAATACTAGAATTTTGATTAGCTAGCTTTTACCATTCATTCATTAACAAATGCATGCTGGAAATTATTTTGTACTACCTTTAAAACGCCAGAACGTCCTCCAGAAGTAATTCCCTCTTCAATGACATCAAGACAGGCCAGTTTCTGAGGCATAGTATGAGCAGTCTCTTTCGCCTCCCGCCGAATGTCTTCCAATATCTCCATTGCTTGTTGGGTAGAACCAAGTTTATCCGTTCTTGAAAGAGAGGAAAGGCGTGGTCTACGGCTCTCTACAATATCTAGAGCCAAGTCGCATGCTACTTCCAACAACTCTTCAGGAGAAGCTATGGCATCAATAAGCCCAAGGCTTTGCCCATCCTCTGACATTACTGGCTTCGAAGTCTGCAAGTAATAATTTAATGTATTATTAGTACAATAATTATATGCACAAGCAAGAAAATTGTATATTCGAGGACCAAGAACGAAGATTTCAGGTTTTACCAACAACATTTCCGCAGCCTTTGAAACTCCTACGAGCCTTGGAAGACGTTGAGTGCCTAAGAGAAAAGACCAATGATATATCAGTTATGGAAATTCTTCGGCTCATTTTTTGCGTCTGAGCAGCGGAAAAAATGTGTCAAAAGGATGTAAGAACTTAAGGGAGGAAGATATTAGCCATACCTCCAAACCCTGGAATAACTCCAAGTGTAAGCTCTGGCAAACCCAGTTTAGTTCCTGGAGTGGCAACCCGTGCACAGCATCCCTGCGCAACATTAAGAACCATTCTTAGCAAATAGCCAAAGATAAAGTATATAGTTCATCAGCTTGATTAGAAATCAACAAACCATTGCCAGTTCCAAGCCCCCTCCCAGCGCATATCCTTGAATTGCAGCAACAGAAGGTTTTTTGCCATCTAAAAAAGATTACCCAAAAATATAAAAACGATTTCAGTCTGTGTAAATGTTTCAAGCAAACGGAATTAATAGCTAGCTAGCATGATCTTGTTGTACAAAGGGTAGTTGATTAAGGCTTTCACCTTCAACTAGATTGATTAAATCATGAGATATTTCAGCCAGAAACGAGTTGTCCCCTGCCAGAACAAGATATGTTGATCAATAATTCCTGATTATGGAAAAGTTTTATTAAAAAGCTAGCTCAGCTCCATCGTGAAATGCTACAACATTTACCAGTTCTCTGAATCTCTTGCAATAGATTGATGTCCAAGCCACTAGAAAATTTACCGCCAGCACCTTCAGAGGGGATAAACAAACCATGATATTACACATCAGAGATTCTTTCAATACGGATTTAGAAAGAAGCTATCATTGTCCCACGTAGGTTGATTACGAATAAATTATGAACAATGACAAATATTTTAATTTAATACTATGCTCAAATAGAATGTAAGAGCCTCTCAATTGCATATATACTCTTTGGTCGTGACGTGTTGAACCCTTCTTCTCCTTTTTGAAGCAATCAAATATACATATAAATGAATATACACCAACTTAGCATTATCGGTTTAGAAAAAGTCAATATATACAGTATATTACTATGAAGTGTCTATTTTGGGTGACTACATGACTTGGACAGCTTAGCCTCAAAGGCTGCGATTTACCGGTCAAAACTATTGCTTTCACGTCTTGTCTCTTCATTGATCCGCTGTACTTCCTCTTCACCTCTGTCAGTGCTGCAGACAGAAAACGACTGGTACGTTAATTCTAGAACGAAGACCCCAAACTCATCATAATCAAAGAAAATTGCTTACTATTTGTTTTGTTCTTAATATTCCTTTTCTTTTTTGATATTGGGTGATGAGCGTTTGAACCAGTTTCAGGTTGAACAGATAAAAGGCACAATATGTAGCTAGTTAAATGACTTCCTCAGGTTGAACAAGTGTAACTTGGTTGGCCTGCTAGGTTACTTGCTTTGTGTTTGATACAAATAATGATCATGTGGGGAGTAGAGACAAGGTCCACTGTTTGATGCCTACGGTACATCTAGGAATTCTCACAAGTTGACAATTGAAAGTGATATAAATCTTTCGATGCCAAATTTATAATTTTTATTAAAATTATTTCTTCTTATGTGATTTAAGATTTCTCGTTGAGTTGAAATTATGACATATTAATAGCTGTTGAGGGAGGATATCTTACGTAAAAAAGTAGTTTCCTTCTTAGGTAAAACAAATTTGATGCCTTACCTCTTTGCAAAATCGGAACAAATATATATAGAATTAAGAGCATTAACACAAAAGCATACTTAGAAAACTACTGATCTCATACGCACCTTGTAGGTGTAGCACATTAACAGGTGGACTAGAGAGGGTGATGACAGCGATCCCATCAGCCCTAACTTCCATGGTTACTCCGTGAGCTTCGCCGTCGGCCATTGCTGCCAACTTGTTTTCTCTCTTTCGTTTCTTGTTTGTAGCCTTGCAGGAGTTATAGGAGGAACCAAAGGGCTTCCTTCACTTGGTTCTGCTTTCTATGGTACATGAAATGAAAGCTGACTACAACTCCTATTTATAGAGAGATTAAGGAAAAGTAACAATCTAATATGATCGTCCCACGTGTATAGACATTACAGTGTTTCACTATTTCTTTTCGCGTGCTTATTGGTAGCACGTGTACAGATTCTGGGAAAAACCACTGTGCACGTGTTAATTAACGTGGCACTTAATTAGTCTTTTGACAAATCAGTGTTAGGTTAATTTGCCGCCATAATTAATTAGACTCTGCAAATCAACTTAATTAATTTATTTTTTAAGTACATTAATTAAATGTTAAATTAAACTCAACAATTTAATTAGATAATTACCTTTTAGGTAAATGTTTAATAATGTCTCTATTCAATGTTTAATAATATCTCTGTACACACTCTACACCTACGAGTTTTATATATTATTCATTAATCAAATGTTACGCAACGTTAATATATAAATTATGAATAGAAAATTTTTTGAAACTAAATATTTTATAATTTTAAAAATATTTATTTAAAAATTTAAACTTTTTACCTTTCATATCAATGAAATATTACTTTTATAATTGCATGAAGATATATACTATAAAATTAGAGTAGATCAAACATAAATCCTTATAAAAACATATTAGCTTAGATTTTCTTTGTAAATGTAATTATAAAAACTGAAACAAATTCTAAAGTTTGGTTTGTAATGTTTTGAAAGTATAAAATGTCAAATTAATATTTAAATAACACTTGAGTATTTGGTTCATTAGTTGATACATGATGCTCTACTTAAAAAAATAAGATTCGAATATTTTTTTAATTAAAAAATTAATTTTAAAATTTTAAATTTAAATTAATTCAAGGTGTTTTTAATTTAAAAATGAAGCAAAATAAATAATAATATTTAAACTAATTCAAGCTATGCAACTGGCGGCATAGCCAAGAAACCTAAAAAATAATAATATATACTTATAATAACCTCGTCAGTAAGCCCTTCTTGACTTTGAATTGATGATTTGGGGAGAAAGCATCTTATTCCATACCCTATAATGTGAGAAGCCGACAAGAAGATGTGCAAATCTTTTGACGCCCACAATTTCTTAAAATCCCAGAAATTGAAGAACAGGATAAAGTTAAGTTTGTTGACCTTGTCTTGGATCTCCGTCGACGGTCGTGGTCGATAGCAGCCTGCGTATTGGCTTGTTTTTGGAGCAAGTTTGACGCTGGGATGATATGGACAAAGAATTCACTGTTCACGGAAATGGTTTGGTGAAGTCTATGCCTGCCACCAACCGAACAACCCTTCATGTTGAGGCTGGAAGACAAGCAGCTTGCTGCTTCTTGGAAATGACAATGGAAAATTTTATACACAAATTGTCTCCATCTCCTGGTTGAGGTTCAGGGAAATTTAGGCTTATTGACGACCAAAGTTTGTGCTACATTTGAAAGATTTGAAATTATTTTTAAGTTATATAATTTTTTTATTTATTTTTTAAATTGAAACTTTTATTTCACGAACTTAGTTACGTGAGAGTTACGAAATCTTATAATCGTAAAACCTTAATTCATAATAAATAAATCAAAATTATTTTAAATATTTCAACTAGATGAATTTGAGATTTTTATAAGAATTAATTATATAGACGGTCTAAGGTTACAACCACGTCTGGCGGTCGCTGGAGGTGTATCGTGGGATGCAAATCGCGACTGGCTAGCAGGTTTTATCTCCAAGTTCGGTGTCTCCTTTTCACCACCTGCCGAATTGTGGAGTATTTATCAAGAATTAATTCTTTGTTGGATTAGAGGCTATAGACACGTAGAGGTTGAATCAGATTTCTTATTAGTTCTCCAACAGATTGATAATCACAGCTCAAAGTCAAGTCAAAAATGCTCGTTTATTGCAAGAAATCAAGAAGCTGGTTGAGCGAGATTGGAATTATTCTCTCATCCACGTTTATCATGACGCCAACCAGTGCACCGATTGAATCATCACCCATCATGAAAACTTCTTTTTGGATTACATATTATAAATTCTCCATCGACAGGAATATTCACCTATCTTTTAGCCGATAATTTAGGAATATTTTATTTAGAATGATGTAATTTGTTTCATTCCACAATATATAAAAAAAAAATTCACCAAACTATTAAACTTAAGGGAAAAAAAATAGATATAGCTATTTTTTTTAAGATTCCTTTGCAACGTAGTATGCAAGTCATCATGCATGTTTGAAATAGTCTTGGCAGAGCCTTAACAAGCTGCATCTGGCATGGCGGAAAAGAAAACTTTATATGGAGAAAACTTTGACATCATCTCGTTTATACTTTATATGGAGAAACGCATTAAAGTTTTGGTTACCCAATCTGGATTCAAACAAATACTTAGGGGGTAGCATTGTTGTAGCCGAGTGGTTGAAGTTGAAAAATGCCTCTAGTTCTTCTAGTTCCAGCTTAATCTTATCTATCTTCTAGTTCCATTCCTTCATTAAAGCAATCTTGACTGACTGGAAAATTAATGCCTGCTGATAGACAATAGACTGACCTATTCCTCTAATGCCTTCTGTCCAATATCTACAAAGAAGATAATCTGGTTTGAATTTGAAGATGAAGTTTTCAATGCTGTCCTATCCCTAATCCTGAAGATTTCTTCATTTACTTCTGTTACCTAACCCTTGTTCTTTTTCACAGTCGAGCCAAAGACATAATGCATTAGGCAAGATACAGGAATTGCAATTGTAACAATCTTATTTAGACAGGATTTGATTGCCCAGTAATCAAGATAATGCGAGCTGCTAACCTGGAGATGAAAATCAGTGTTGTTTTATTGCTTTAGGAATAAACATCACATGAGAAGCTATAGCTAAAATCGAAATGTTGGAACAGAAAAGCTGGAAGTATTCATGAATTTCTATCACAATGTTTGAAATGTGCACAACAAGTTTAACCGCAGATAATGAATCAGCTCTTATGGTTTAAGACAGCTTATAGCACTATAAGTTCAACCTTTTTTGGGCATGGCAGCAAGTCTGGTGTACATTCTTGCCATAGACTGGTATCCTCTGACATCGCCAGATCTTAATAGATTGCCTGTCCACAGGTGGGAGTGGTGTTTGTTAGGGATAAACATCAAAAGTAAACGCAGCTCAAAGTTCCATATAATCTATATAGCCAATACAGATGCTAATAAATCAAAGCTTCAAAGAAACTACTAGTGCATAGATATGCCAACTTGATTTACTTCTTTACCAGGGACCTAGAGCTTTCAGTTTCTCTCATATTTTTTCTTCAGAAAGGATCAGCCTTGTTATCAAGAACTTAAATGCACATAAATTCTAATAAGATGCCACGTTAATAACCGCGCAAGCATCATCAATTGAAGTTCCATCTCTAATTTACTTGGAAGGAGCAGGAATGATAGAAATGAGGACAGCGAAAAGGGCAGGAGAAAAACGAAACTGTGGGTTGGCAAAACAGGAGAGATCTTCAATGCTTATGTATCCTTTTTGGAACAATTACATACGCAATTCACTTTTCATTTCTCCAATTCACCGAGGCCATATTATTTGGCTAAAATTATATTTTTGAAACCACTGCCTATCAGAAAGAAATACATTCTTCAAGGACCAAGAACTTTCTCACATGATGATATACATTTAGGATATTTTTTTACAATTCCCCTAGGTAAAGTCCTAATGTTAAAAACAGGGGGTAAAAAAACACATTAAAATAGACCAACTTACCAGAATCACAATTAAGTGGGCTATCAGGTTCTGGGTGAGCCATTAAAGCTATTATAGCCCTACAAACAGACTGAAGTGTCCAAGCAGGGCTCCATGCATTCTTCAATATATCAAGGCAAATCTCACCAGTCTGTAAAAGAGATTAACAAAAAATAAGACTAAATTCTCATATGAGCAACTTGGAAATTATTACGTTTCACATATCAATAATCTGTAGACCTTATCAGAAGAGGGATTCCTATGATATATATGGCAATAGAATGGATGACCAAGCTCCACCTTTTTCAACAGTAAGACATGTCCTAGAGTAGAGTTTTCATTTATATACAAGATTGTAATATTAAATTTACTGACATTTATTCTCAACTTCTGACATTATGACTACCATTCCTCCATCAAGATCTCTCATTTTGGCAGTCATGGCTGCCGAGTTGAAAATCACCAAGTATCCCATATCCCCAACGAAGGAACAGAAGAACATTACATTTTAGTTTGATAGATATTAAGTTGCTATCATGGGCATTGATATATTTTACTTTCCTTCCATTTTATTCTGTCTTGATATTCAAGTAGAGCATATAAGTTTATGAACTCATCATATCAAAAGAATTCATACCTTGAAATGCACGTTGGGATGAAATATTTTCGTCAAGAAGCGCACTTGAGGAGGTTGCAAAGGATACTGCTCAGGAACAGCAAAAGCAAGCTGAAAGACTCCACCTTCATAAGGAGTCTCTGACGGTCCCTATATAAAAAGTTATAGTTCAAACAAAATCAAACCAACTATTAAAAGCCTACAACTTTTTTTTTTCCTTCCTACTTTACTTGAGCCAACCTTGATAAGAGCAGTCCACTTGAATATGTTGGAATCATCACAAACTAGTTGAATGTCCGGATCGGCCGTCTTTTCTCGCTGCACCTCTTTGTATTCCTTAAACAACCTTGCTCTTGATGCCTTCACATGAACATTAAACCATATTAATCAAGCAAAGAATTGCTTTTGACAAAAACCCACACTCAATTCTTAGGTAATCACCATTTATTTAATTAAATACACAACAAAAATACCTAATTAAACCAAGAAAAAGCAGCAATCTACATAGATATCAGCTAACCTGCATCTTTTTGTTTGTTGCTCGAAGGAAATTCAATTATACTTCAAAAAGTATATATATTTAGATATCAGCGTGACAGATAGCTGCAAAATTGAAAGCAAAACGTAACATTGTTAACAATTTTACACCACAAAACTAATCAGAGCCAATTTTTCGCGTAAATAATTAATTATCAACGGTTTGATAGAGATCAGATCAAAGAAGATATGGATTGAAGAAATTAAATTGAAACGATAATTGAAAATTTGAAAGGAAGAGAAAGGAAAGAGCTCATTAGAATCCTGACCTGGTGCTGAAGTTACCTGCGAAGAGAGAAAAGGAAGAAGCGTCTTTGCTCGTCTTTTACTTAAACAGAAAAGCTCGATGAGGGAGTTTTGATTCTGTGTTAGACGATCTATTTTTTTAATTCTAAATCAACGGTCAGAAAAACATACGCGAGTACTAGGTTGTTGATGCTTGACCCGACCCAAATAAGATAACACTCCTGGAGGATGACGTAAGATACGTACCCAAACTTGGGGAAATTGTGGCATAAACCCTAGATATTAGGAAAGCTTAAGCCCCTCTGTAAGGGCAGCTTAGGATCGCAAAAAAGGAAAAGAAAGAAAAAAATAAAAAAAACAAGTTTCAATGGCTGGTTCGACGATTCTATCGAGATTATCATCGGCACGGTTAAATGCGCTTGCTCTCAAGCTTAAGAGCAACAAATCAGTGTTACCCACGATTTCTCCATTGAAACAGAGCTCTCAGTCTCAGGTTTCTTCTTCAGTGAAGCGCAGCACTGGGATTTCAAGGTGAGCTTTTTTACAAGTAGAAGTTGTTGGGGTTCTAAAGTTATGAACTTTACTATTCTCTTTTCTCCTTTTTCTGTTTGATTTCTGAGAGAAGTGAGATTAAGGGAAGGTTAAATGGATTAAGTATTATAACAGTGTCTCTTGTTCCCTTCCTTGCACGGAATTTTAGATTACCGGTGGAGCTGAGCTGCTTAATCTCAATGATGCCATTACACAGTGCAGTAGCTTCGGCTCGCCTCAGATCATTTCTTGCCGTAGAATCTCAAAGTTGGGGTTTGATTCCTCAAGGTCTCTCTATCTCTCTCTCTCTCTCTCTCTCTCTCTCTCTCTCTCTCTCTCTCTCGCAGAAAACACATGAGGAATGATTTTATTGCTGGCACCCAATGTTCATTGTCTTAGCATTGGCAATCATTAATAGGAAAAATGAACTGATTAAAGCAACATTTCGATCTCAAGAATGATTCTGAATGATTGGCTCTTGATCTCAACATTTTGATCTTCTAATCCGGCTTGTCTTCAATGTCGCAGGTTTATCCTTGCCTTTATAACAGCACACTCTGTTTGTGGTTTGGCAATGGACAAGATCTTTGTCATCACAGTGAAGTGTAGTTCCTTTCTGAAACTTGAAAAAATCTGTAAGGTTTAATAATTTTTCTCATTGTTTCATAATGATATGATGAACGCTGGAAAGTGTTGTTCAATGGGGAGACAGAGAGACTCGAATTGGCATCAAGAAACCAAATCGATCCCTTCGGATTGAGCTGAATCTTTTATCAGTTTCTGACTATGGTTCCCTTGTTGTCTTGCATTATCTTGCAAGGGTTGGTTTTTCTTCCTTGCTGTTCTACTTCTGCATTTGTATGGACATTTGTAATTTCAGACCGATGGTGGTATGATCTCTATGCTCTCAAATGTTGGTATTGAATTTCAGGTTCTGAACGTTTGATTCCGCCCTTACCCAACAATGAAAGAAGTAGAATGTACTAAACAATTCATGGTTTTGTGGTCTTAACAAGAATTCTTGCATGAGTTGATCCGACTCAACATATAATGTACTAAAGCAAACGGTGCATAATCTGTTCCGGTGCCTTTTATATGGAATTCGACACCGCCCTGTAATTCAATAAGCCAAAATCAAATTCCAGAACGTAGTATATATTACAACAGCCATACAATTAAAAATGCCTACAGAAAATTTATGCCCCTGTAAAATTATATTACAAATGAAAATATAATTTTCATAAGTCTGAGAAGAAAAAGGAAAAAGCCTAAGAGAAAATCAAATCTCATAAAATCAACCTAACTCAAAAGAGTTGATCTTTCCATTTTCTCTACAGGGAATGTACATGGTTCCAATGCCAAACATGCAACACAAATGAGCCAAGGGACTGGTGAAGAATATATATATTAGAAATTTAAAAAATATTTAAGATAAGGAAAGAAAAAAAATGAGAAAAAAGCAAACAAGTTAGCAAGCAAAAAATATGTAATATAAAAAAAATGCGAAAAAGCAATTCCAGGTTCACATGCTACCAGCTCTTCCAGGAGTGGTTTTAGTTGATTTAATTTTTGCCATGTCGACAAGGTCTCCAAACAGCTTATCCTCTGGTTTTGAGGGCTTGCTTGGTGGAATGTAAGACGAAGTGGAAACCTGGTAGGAAGAGTTTTTGAGGCCATTGTCATCTCTGATGGATAGCCCATACATTTGCTGATCAAGATACTGTTGCTGACCATAGCCATATGCTCCCATTTGGTTGCCATACATTTGTTGAGTATACATAGAAGCCATCTGACCAGCTGGCATTTGCTGTGGAAGCATGCCCATATACTGTGCTCCCTGGATTGGTTGGGGTTGAAAACCAACAAACTGGTTCCCCGGCACAGCCTGGTTATTAATTGCTGACAAATGACCAGTAGTGATTGGCTGAATGTACATACCCACCACCTGATCACTTCCCATATGTTGAGGTCCTTGAGGTTGGGCATGTGTTACTACAACTTGAGCAACCACTGACTGGGGATACTGAGCACCTGCTACTAGGCTAGTGTCTGCTTGTGCTTCCCACGGTGGTGGTGGTAGTGAGCCACTACTCTGGGCACCTTTATCAACATGCAAAAAATAAGCTTCATCAATTTTATGCTAGTAATAGCAAGAACATAACTATTCAGGCAACCAAAGAAGCCTCCAACATCACTACATGAATTTGGTGAAGGAAAAGTCCATGAAGACGTATATTAATGGTTTCCCAAGTGAAATGTGGCATGTTGTGGTGATTACATGCATCAGTCCCTAAAAACAAGATGGGCCAGTGCCAAAAGTAAAATGCTCTACTCATGCATAGAAAAGCTCTTATAAACAGAACAAACCATAGACAGGTGAGGGGGGCTGCTGCTGCTGAACTAGCTGACCATTCCAAGCGGGACCAGTGCCTTGAGCATATGACTGCTCATATCGAGGTGATCCCATGTTTGGTGCAGTTCCGTTTGCATGATAAATCTGCTGCTGCTGAATTTGAGGAGTCAAAGGGTTGGTTTGTCCAGCCAAACCTGAAGACTGGATGTTAACAGAATTGGACGTGTTGTTACCATCAGAAAACATATCAAAGAGAACAAGGGCATTCTGCTGTGATGCAGGAGTCGTTTGTTGCAGTTCCCCCAAAGGAACAAGGGCCAGTGAATCATCTGCCTTCGGTGAATTGTAGTCATCACCACTAAGCAGGTCCATTTTGGGATTGACTGCAGCTGGAGGAGCTGTACCATTAGTTGTAGGAGGAGCAGGAAGCAATAACTGATTAAATGGATGAGAACTTGCATCAGTGCTTGAAATGGATCTGCAAAGAAATCCTGTTAGTTAAAGCTTGAGCTATCAGAAGCATCTGTTCAAGGGTTTCAGATAAACCCCGGATTAATTCAATGTCAATCCTAGCAACCTAACATTGGATAAGCAAATAAGCCATGCCTGACAGAGAGAAATACATGATTAAATATAAATAATTAAATCCAAAAATGTTCAAAGGTTTCCACTCCAACATAAGCAACCACCTGCAATAAAAGCATCGTATCTCAAAAACCTCAGCAACTAAAGTCTGCCAAGAATTCCTCCAAACAAAGAAAAATTGGTGGTGTAGAATAACAAAAAAATCTTGTAACCAAGTTCCAGGGTGCTGACTACGAGAGCATGATTAGCACCAGTATTCCAGTAATGCTTAGGACAAGAAGTGTAATGCAGCACTCAAAACAGAACTTATTATCCTTAGCATATTCTATCATTTTCCATAGAAACACAAAAGACCAATAATTTTAATCACCAAATCACCGCATAAGGTAATCCAGTTCAAAGAAGCCTAATTACCTCCCCTCAGACTGCTTGCTGCTATCCCCAGTATCAACTAGGGGACCGTCGACATTCACAAGTTCTCTTGCAGGCTCAGGCTTAGGTCTCTCTGCTTGAGAAGAAGTTCCTGAAGCTATTGCTTCATGCTTTGCTAGTACCCGCTGCAAATCATCATTCAATGCTAAGCCTTGACATAGCAGTGACTCATCCCTACAAAAGATAAAAAGAATCAAAGGTGATAGGTGTTTTAAATGTAACAATATTTCACACATATCCTTCTACCATCCCACAGAGGTTAGAACTAACTACCAATGAAACTCATACACCAGGCAATAAAATTACAAAGTCCTTTGGTCTCAATACTCCTGAGGATTTCACTCCCTCTTTTGGGCAAGCATTTCAATAAGTGATACTGGCAAAATCACCTTAAGGACCAGGTAATTCAAAAAGAATGCACCAAAAAACCAACACAGTCAAGCATCTCTGGACCATGAAAACAGATGAGAGCATCAACGTAGAGAAAGGTACTATGGGCCACTAAGCATAACTAAAGGAAGTTATAGTAAAAGAAAGGCTGTCCTTACGATGTTGAATTAACAAGGTGTACAACTCTTTGTTTGTAGGCACGGCACTGGTCCACTAAGTCAACAATCACCTCCTGCCTAAGTCCCTGAAATTGTAGAAGAAAGATCACTAAATATAAAAATAGAAAATGAACTTATAGAAAACCACAACATGCATTATAAGATTAGTAGAAGATTTACCAGCATGAAACCTCATAAACTTTTGGAAAGTTTTTTCATTATAAAAGATGAAAAAACATAAAGTTTAAACTGAAAAACAGTTTCAATCTGACCAATTTGAGTGTTACAAACCAAATTATTACAGAAATGTTTGTTATGCTAAGACTTGAGTACTCACTTTATATACAATTAATGGCTTGTCAAGTAGAAACTACATTACTATGCTCTTGCGGGAACACCAAATCGTTTTAGCAAGTAAACAAAATATCTTCTTTTTCTCTAATTTCAATATTGTGAACATATACCTCCTTGTTTCCAGGATCTAATGCATTTAGCATTTCTGCAAGGACATCCATAATACCCCGTGCGTTCTGAATTTCTGTCAAACTAATAAAAGAAACTCCAGTTAAAAGACTAGATGCATCATCAATGATAAAATACCAAGCACAAAACAGTGAATTAGCAATGTAACGACTATCAATAGTATGACAGAACAAGTAGTCCACATTTTCGACTATTATAACTGCTCTAGTCTGTGGAAAGTCCCTACTGCTTTATTTCTGGGTGAAAAGGGTATGCACTGGTGTGACAACACCACAGCCAAGTTTACTGGCTAAGGACAGGTAGCACTGCTGACCAAAACTGAGAAATTAAAACAAGTAGGAACTTTTTCACCTAACAACTCACTTTGATCTCTCTAATAAGTACATTATGGAGTGCCTAAAAAGTTTGTTTTGACAATTACTTTATTTTAATATATAAAAGACAATAAATTAGCCATATGCAGTAAAGGGAAAGAAATAATATCCTTATTAAACAATTGAAATTCACTGCAAAACCCATATTAAAAACATAACTCAATAAACTTTGTAATTTATTTATTGGGTAATGATAATAACAATTTATTATGAGCAAAAACTTTTCGCCTAGCAGATTACTGCAGCACAATTTCTAACAAAGACAACATTCGGTAAGGGAAGTTTAAAAAACAAAACATAGGCCATCATAGAACTGAATAGGAATAATGAAAAACAAAAAAAAAATCACTAAGCTTTTACTACTCAGACAACTTAGGAACAACAAAATACCTCAGGGTTGGGAACTCAGACTCTGCAGAAGACTCAGCTGTCTCTGGCCGATCAGCAGTGTGAATATTTTGAGGATAAGAAGACAAAGGTTGTGATTGAGGAGGTGTAAATACAGGTGCAGACCTCTCAGATCTCTGAGGGAATACTGCCCCAGCACGCTGAAATAATAAACCAATTTGGCTCAGAGAAAAAGAAGAGGAAAAAGGTCATATTATCTAAAAGTATTACTTCCATAACCGCATGTTTTAAATATAATGAGATAGTCATGAATAAATGATAGCATATGAGGAAACGAATCCCAAGAAATGCAGCATGTCTGATACAGTTTGAGATGAGAGGCCTCAGCAGACATACCAACAACTCTTGGTATGCAACATAATATTGTGGATATCTTGCCCTTGCTCCTCCAAAAGCTTCTTGCCAAGTGTCAATAAGAATCAATATCTTCTCTTTGACATGAAAATCAGGCTACAATTGAGCAGAAAAAAAACTGAGAACAAGTTTGACTAGAAGAAAATAAATACAAAAGGGGAATTAAAATTACTTACTACCTTTTTCTTTACTATTTTGACCATCTCATGAAGAACATCTCTCTCTGCAACATGCATATGGACAATGTCCCCGCAGTTTTTTATGATAGTCTCTAGTAGCTAAACATAGCAAGTAGATCAAAATTTTTAAACAAGTTTAGTCCTACGAGAGCAAAAGGTGACAAAAAAGATGAGAGCATTGATAATTATATCTAGGGATTAATAGAAATCAATGTAAAAGTTCTCAAGAGCTTACAGTTAGTGCAAGAAGTTGAACTTTAGCATTTTTACTTCCGAGCTTCTTTTTTATGCCTTTCACAACATCTTTTGCTTGCCTGATAATAAAAATCATATTTGAATACTAAATTTAGTAAAGCACAAAATATGCAAACTTAAAATATATAAATCCAACCAACTTCGCCTCCCTCCCCGGAAAGAGAAAACTAAAAAAGAAAAGCCATTATTAACCAGAAAATGAGGAAATAAACCATTTGGACCTTTCGGCTTTCACAATAAGGCGCAGTAGGTAAAAAGCAGCCCGAGAAAATTATCAAAAGTAATTAAAAAAACACTATTATATAACTCAATTACCATTAAGCTGACCATGTAAAAGTAATAGAAAACCTGGTTCGAAATTGAGAAATGAAAATCAACACATTAGGATGGTAAGGTCACGGCCAGTAAAAATCATCTATCACATAGTAATCTTTCAACTCTAAGAAAAGTAGCCGAGCTCTATATCACCAGTCCATTTTCACATGAAATTAAATCCTCAACCAATCAACAAGCGCCATATTTAAGAGCTGTATTATCAAATACATCAATGAATTAAATTACATATTGAACAAAGAAAAAGAAACGCAAACTGATCAATCCTCATAAACTTCTTAAAACAAAATCTCTTACGTGCTATAAAAGAAAAGTCGGTATTTAAATTTCGCTTAAATCGTCAATTAGTTGCAGAATAAGAGGAGAAAAAAATTTAAAAAAAAGAAATAAAAAACAGTCTAAGCAAAATCGAATACCGAAACAAGAAAGCACACAGATTCACCAATCATGATTTTCATTCGTGTCATAATCATCAAATTCACACGCAATCGTCAATAGAATCATAAGAGCTATAACAACTTCTCAAAAAACATAGGAGAGATTGGAATCCAGTGCGACGCGTACCCCGGGTCGTGATTGAGCATGTCGCAGATCTCGATGTTCCTAGCCCAATCAGGCCCGATCAGCATATCGCTCGTAGCCCTCTCCACCATAGAGTTCACCATCTTCGCTCACTAAAAGCAATTCGCACACACAAAAAAGAAAAAGAAAAAAAAAAGATCAATCCCGTTCCCGTCACCGTCCGGCGCGATCGCAACGAACAGCAGAATATTCCAGAGACTCCTCAGGAAACACCCTCTCCTTATCAAATAAATCGAACAGTCCAAAAATCGGCAGGTCTCTCTCTCTCTTTCTCTTCTCCCCACCTCGCTTCTCTCACCTATTCTCTCTCCATCCGAGATCAAATCAAATAGTTTTTTATTTTTCCGTCGAGAGAAAAATTATTTCTGTTTTAGTTTTTTAACTTTTTCTCAATTATTTGGGAGGTGAAGTGAAAAAATGAATGACCAAACAAAAGTGGCCACGTGTTATTAACGGAACCACGCACGTGCCGTATCTAGATGTACTTATATTGATACTGATGGCTTTGCCGACCGCTAACATCAAATGGTTTCTCTTTTTTCCCGTTTACTGGACTCGGTGCTTCGTGCGGGTGATTGCTGGAGTTTAAAAAGAAAAACGTGGCTGCGGAACGGTGCCGTTCTAAGTATGTTGAACTGTGATGGAACTACTTTTACGTCACCTAGTCGGGATAGATCTATTCTTCACCGGCCAATGAAAAGACAGATTGGTTTCTTGTGAGTTACGACTACAAACGACCTTCTATTAAAAAATTGTTCTTTGTTTTCTAATTCTATTTTTTGAGACACATGAACTGTTTCCAAGTCAGAAAGCTTGCCTAACATTACTTAAACAGAAATAACTTTCTCTGAAGTAAATATATACATTTCGTCAAGTTTTAGTAATTCTTTTCTTAATTCAATATAAGTATTAAATCAGTACATCAAATAATGGTCTATAGATTAATAATATTAATTAAATAAATCATGAATACTTATTTAATTTAAAATAAAAATATAAATTTAATAAATCAATATGTATTTATTTGATGTAGTATCTGATTTGAAGGGTTATTGTCAAGTTGACGACAGTTCTGCTTGTTTTGGATGTTCATAACTTCTACGAGGGGATAGGAAAGTATGAAAAGGATGTATGATGATGAATTAATAAATTGACAAGAGGTCTTTAGAAGGAGAATTTTGATAAACATGTGATCTTGGACTTTCAATTCTTAAGTTGAGAGAGAATCATTCATTTATTTATTTTTTATAAATAATTTCACTTTTCTATTATGACTTATAATTATTTTTAAAAAAATCAAATCTTATATCATATGTGTAACAGTTCGGATCCAAGTATTATTTCAAATTTAAATCATAATTCGTGTCCAATGACATATTATTTACCAGTAGAGATTTATTTAAATTTTTATATAAATTTTAATAATTATATGTACAAGAAACTTTAACACTTTTTGAAGTTATATTTTTTTTATTTAAATAATTTATGTAATCTTATTTAATTCCCGACCAAAATGAAGGGCGACAGAATCTAAGCACGCACGGAAACGTCGAAGAGGAAAGCAACACAGTTACCAGAAAAACAGAACCACACAAGGCGTTGTCTTCTCGTCATTATAAAATTCTGATATAAATCTCACCCACTAATTTCTCGACTGCCAACAGGCAATTGCATTAATTTTTATGTGGTCACGAATAATATCTTTTTCAACGTTGAAAGAACACTAGGCATCACTTTATGGCAAGGGCCAATGGCTTGGGTCACAAGTCGCGACAACAGCATAATCGAGGGCCTGACTAGATTCTTCACTTCCTTTTTTAGGCCTAAATTTCGGGTTCCTTGCATGTTTCAATCATCATTGTCAATATCGAGTTTTGTTCAACAAAGGTAACAGCCTGCCAAGCAACGGGGTTCCAACAGTTTTGGCTGATCATTGAGCTTTGAGCAAATCCTATTGGCAAAGGTGCAGAGGGGATCAGAGCCCCCATTTTTGCTTTTATGAACTCTACTTTTGCAATCTCCAATATTGGGTGCATAAAAATTGGAAAATGAGTCCAGTTTCAGACAAGTTTCCATGGAAAAGAGACAAGGGTCCTCTCTCTAGTCTCTACCTCCACCTCTCGAACCTTTGGGTCTTTTTCCCTTCACTCATGGGGTTTGCCTAGTGGTAAAATAATAGTAATAGTAATAATGATGATGATATCTATTGCAGATTAAGTACTCTCCTTGCCTGGTAGTTCAGGTAATAAGGAAGTATGGATCTCTTTAGATTTGATAAAATCTAGCATTTTGCCTGGAGTTTTATGTTGATAGTCTTCTTCTAATACCAAGCAAAGAAGCTATTTTCTCTTACCATTATCTCTTTATGGACTTGTAGATCTAACTTGGGTGTGTGAGTTTGTGCAGTTAGAACCCATTCTGGAAATTTGGAACAATGGAGATAACTAGCATTGGATCAGGACCAAGGGCCACAAACTGCTTATTTTGGTTAACTGTTTAATTTCATACAATACATAGTGCTTTGGATTACAGAACTACCGAGTGGTGTGTCTCTCTGCAAAGGTTACTGGGAGGCAGATTCACGGCAACGACCTCTCACAATTTGCAGTCATACCTTCTGATACCAAGGTCCTGAATTAAGCTTGCTCAATAGGGAACAGGTACTCGGACCAAAGAGGGACCAGATTTCATGTCCTCTAGGATGAAATTCAAGAGAGTCTGGGATATAGGACCTTCTTTGCCTACAGATAAAGACATAAAGGAAATTATTAATGCTATAAGTTGTGATAAGGTAGATGTTAAAGACCCTTTTTTTCTCGCTAAAGGACTAAAGAATGGGAAACGAAAGATCATATTAAAAATGAAATAATGGCTTTGGAAGGTGTTAGAATATGCCCAGTGATCTATTTAAAATCTCTTTTAAGAAGAAGAGAGGTGCATCAGCTGGAAACTACCAAAGCAGCATGCTTTAGACTTCTTCCAACAAAGAGACCCTTAGCAAATAAGACTGACTCCATAGAACACACTGTGGATTAAATAGGAAAGGGCTTTCTATTGCTACTACTTAGAAGCAAACAGAGGGGAAAGAAGTGCTCCAGGATCAAATATTTTAAGGCAGTTTGGTTAATGACACGTTAAAGTTCCAGAGGAAGTGCTTTTAAGTTTTAATCCATCAGGAAGAAATGATGCAAGTCAAGTGTCAATCAACCAAAATGCAAGCCTGGTGTAATCCAAGCAAATTTCAATGCAAGAAACTAGTTAACAAAGGTTGCACCTCATGTCACAGAGGAAATTTCTTACCATCACCAATGACCTGTTCATCCCACTGCACTACAGGGAGAAGAAGGACTCCACTGCCAATAAGCATCATTTCATCGGCTCTTTTCCCCTCCTCAACACTCACGTTATCCACTCTTATTCCATGAAGCTTCCCATCTCTCACCAGTCCCTCTGCAAGAGCCAAAACTCTCTTAGCTGTGCAACCACTCAAAACTTTGTCAAAGTTTGGCATAAGAAGCTCTTTTTCCTTTGTAACAAATGCCACATTCATATTAGGCCCTTCAGCAACAAATCCATCATTATCCAGCCAGATTGCTGCATATGCACCTTTTTCTTCGGCTTCCATCTTTGAAAGCACATTTGGAAGGTAATTTACACTCTTCATGGTGGCAAACTGGGGAGGTTTCATGGGGACCGACGAAGTGACTACTTTGATGCCTTTTGAATCAAACAAAGATTGATCTTCAATCACTATGGCATAAAGAGCTGGTTGATAGCAGCTGGAAGGTGATAGTTGGAAGTCACCCGGTCCAGCTGAAATCCAGTATCTCAGTGATCCTTTTATACACTTAGAAGCACTTACAGTTTTAACGAGGATTCTTCTTATAGTCTCACGTTCAAATGGAAGGACAATTTTTGCCATGGATGCTGACCTTATGATACGATCCAGATGTTGGTCTAATTCATAGAGGTATCTGCGATGTGAAAAACATGTAATGGAGCTTGATAAGTACAAATTAACATGTGAAATTACATTGAGGAAAGACAAAGAGAACGACAATGACATGGGATTACAATGACTTCTTCATTCTAACAATTCACAAAAACCTCATAAAGATATCTTTTCTCTTATTAGTTGCAAAAAAATCAATTTTCTGGACATCAAAGCCTCAATCTTGGTACAAACAAAGCATTCTTAAACATATTCTAAAAAAATTATTAAATTCTTAAGGATAATTGTATTGTTCCCTGTTATGGACAGAGTTTAAGACTTGTATTAGCTACTTTCAAGGTTTTACTGCTTGGAAAGTAACAACAGCATGAAAGATTTTATCTTGTACTTCTCAAATAAGAAGGAAACTGCAACCTTACTACTGAACCATTATAGTGATGTAGAAACTAGTTGCATCTTAAAATTTATAAACATTAAATTATAAGATTGTGATTGTCGACACCATAATTTTAGATATAATGCCATTCCAACTTAGGACAAAAAGAGTTCATTTTCTGCTGACAGATTCACTAACCCGTCCATTATTGCAGCAGTATCAAAGACACCATGCCCCCTATGAACCATGTGATCATCCACAGGGATCACCATAGCTGCCGCATCGGTTATTATTCCACCAAAAATGCTAGAGTACATGGCCAGGTATTGCTGCTTTCCTTTATGGTTTTCTCTGTTCTGTTTTAGTTTTTCAATAGCCTTAACAAACAAAAAGTTTAGATCGAGAAAGAAAAAACCATCACTGACACCAAAGTATAAGAAAGGTAAAAAGAAACATAGATCTAATCAAGATTCACGAGAGCAATAAAACCATGTGATTCAAAGCTGTCAACTTTATTTCAATGTGCATCAAATTTTGATTCCAAAATTCCTTAATCTGCTTTATAGAATTGTCATGTAAGAAGAACAAGACTCTTGAAAAAGAGAAAAAGGTGATTAAGAAGACAAACCTCTGAGCAAGACAGGAGAGGAATGTCTGATAGTTTATCAGTAGAATCTGCCAGAAAAAAAAAAAAAAGACAAAATGATCATATCCCAAGAGAAAATTACCCTAGCAAATGATGTGATACGAGCCGAAAAAACACACTAACCGATCAAAGGTTCAGTTTGATTAGAACTTGTAGCGATTCTCAATTCTCTGACAGACCCTTGTTTCATAAGTGAAAGATTTCGTGGAAAAACACATAAATCATGCAAGTGATGGGTGTGCCTTGACGGAACATGGGACATGTATTTTGGGAGAGAAGCTGACAGAGATGCCATGGAAGCTATAGACTCTGTTGTTGAGTGACTGATGAATGAAGATTTCTTGTTTCTATTAGTAGGCTATGCAAGTAGTTGACTCTACTTCTAGCGGTTTGGATTCCAATTCCAAAAGCGAGATAACGAGATCAAGGACAAAACTTCGCCGGCCGAACCAGAAATGATGCTCAGCATTTATTCTCTTTAATGGCGCCTGGGGTCAAACCAAGATTCCTGGACCATCATGGACCCATGGATCCTGGTCCATGGTCCATGGCGTGTACTTTTTTAATTCATTTTTAGAAAATTTTCTATACGTTTTATTGAAAATGAGCAAATATAAGGTATTAGTGATTTATTTTGCTTAATTCGAGTATTGGTGATCTCTAATAACGTTACTTAGAATTTAAATCTTAATAAAATACATAAAGAAGTTATACATTTACGTCTTGATTCAAGATTTAAAATAATTAAAATATATTTTATTTTATGGATTAATTCCATTTCATTCCTATAATGTTTCAATGATTGTCAACAAAATTAATATTTAATTACTTAAAAAAATGTGCTTATATTTGATACAATAACTGTCAACTTGACACTCAGGTGCGGAACTTGACACTCAGGTGTGGACTTAGAAATTTTTCTAAGTGGTATTATTAGGATGATAATCAAAAATTGTTTTCCTTATTTCAAGATTTGATGAAAGAGCACTTAGATTAAATTTAACATGATTTTTCGTAGAAGAATATTATTGAGTATCATCATTACTAGAATTTTTTTGTTGTTACTCGGAATCTGAGTCTTGTGAGAAAATTTCTTTTCTTTTAAAATATCTTTTCATGACTTATTTATTTAAAATTATAAAAATGATTAAAAATTACTACTTATTAGTATAAATTAAAATATTAAAATTAATTAAATAAATATAATCTTACATAGCAAATTATCAAGTTCAGTAACTAACAATATGACAATTTTCTATTCATTGTTCAAAACTAAATATAAGTATCCACAAACCATATAAATTTAAATATAAAAATCAAATAATCAAATAATATATCTACAAAATAAATAAAAAAACACTCATAATTTTAAGATATTATATGACATGCAATACTATTTTCAATTAGCTACATTATAATTATGAACCCAAATTAGCAAATTAATCAAAAAATATTTAGATATTAAGTATTTAAAAACTTAATTTGGGTTGAAAATTGCTTACCATTAAAATCTAGATGAGTTGTTTTTAAAGACTAAAAAACACATCCAAAGACCGATAAAGGATAGGACTTGAATTTTTAGATAGAGAAAATAGTTTATGATTTCTTTTTACTTGATCATATTCAAGAGTAGTTTAGATTCCTAGTATACCTGATCATACTCTCAATCTTAAAGTAGATTGTGATTAAGCTATTGAGAAATATAAATCAAAATTATAGATTATGCAATGGCACTAGACTGATCATTACACAATTGGCTTCAAACATTAGAGAAGGTCTAAATTATATCTAGTATACATGCTAACAAAAAATACTACATTCTTAAAATAATATTAGTAATAAAACATCAAAAATGGCCTTTTACTTTTTTTTTAAAAAAAAGAGACGTGTTTTTAAAAAAAGAAAAGAGAAAGTTCATCTCTGGAGCTTTTTCTAAAACTTTTTTTATTTTTCAAAATTTTCTTCTTTAAAAAAAATTACTTATTTTTTTAAAAGCTTTTCTAAATTCTTTTTTGGCATGACTTTTGTTTTTAAGATATGGATAAATTGAAAAAAAGTCAGGCCAAACATGTATTTAATAGAAAACAATTTTCAATTAGATTATACTATGGTATAAGTAGTAACACAAGTCAAGGTCAAACACTTGATAAAGTTAAGTTTATATTTACCTGAACCAATTTTCATACACGGTCAACTATATGTTGCTCTTTCAAAAGTTACTTCACATCAAGAATTGAAAATTTTAGTTAGAGATGATGATGGACAATCTTTAAAGGAGATAATAATTATCATATACAAAAGAAATATTTGATAATTTACGTTCAAGTATATAATTTTTCTTCACAATAAAAAAAATTTCTAAACTATGGCTTTTAAGTTGTTCAAACATAGGTAAATAATTTTTCTTTATATAATACAATGCTCACAAATTTTTCAATATAGCATACTTTACTTTTTTTTTTTCCGTAATTGATAGTATATTATATCATTTACCATACATATTGAATATTACACTCTTTTTGATCATTGATATATACTTTAATGTTAATAATTTAGTTAATTGTGTTGTTTTGATAACATCAATTACATAATTTAACAATTTGCTCAACTATATTCTTCTAATAACATCAAATAGATGATTAAACTCTATTCAAAATAATGATAAACTTTCATATAATATCTCGAATTATGTCCACAAAAAAACGATGTTCTAGTGCAACGCATGAGAAGCATTTTAGTGTCTAATAAAACTAGTGTGCCACATGGCATTCAATTGGCCAATACACATGGCATTCAATTAGCCATTAAAGTGTCTAACAATAACATGAATTAAAAGACATTTTTATATAAAGTTACTAGAAGAGTACCCGTGCTATGCAATGTGTTTATAAAATTTCATAAACAGTTAATATAATGAAAATTGAAAACTGCATTTGAAAAAGCTTTATAAACAAGTAATGAAGAAATATATATTAATTCATATCAATCCTATGTAAAGTTTCATAATTTAAAGTAAAAAACACAAATGCTTAAATTATAGACTTGAGATTTCAAAAATAATTTCATTAGATGATAAAATCGTAAAACAAATTTCTCTCATTATTAACAAGAAACAAAATAGCACAAATATAATCATTCTTCATTTTACTTTACATAATATTTATAATTCTCTTATCGTTCAAGTGCTTAACTATTGTTCTTTTTAATTCAATTTAAGCATTTGAAATGAAATCAAAAGAATTGGTGAACAATTGATTACGTTAACATCAAAACATAAAATAAAATTGTTTTAGAAATCACAAACTATTAAAATTTCCTAAATCCAACTCATCAATTGAATTAAAAGCTTAAATAAAAAATTAAATAAATCAAATAAATAATAAAACAATTCGTTAGTCGATATTCTGTATCTATTTGTATTACTTAAAAAAATTTAAAATTCTTACATTGACATTCTTTAAAGTAAGTAAGTATTAACTGTGCATTTTTTTTTTCAAATTGTTTGTATATTTTATTATTCAAATAATTTTAAATATCATGCTCAATTAAACTAATTATATCAATGTCACTCGATTGATTAGTTAAAATAAACATGATTTTATTAGGATCAATTCTTAAATTATCAAGTACATCAATTAAATTCCATTGAGTTCTTGTGCTTTTTCTATTAACACGTATATATTGAGCCCTTTTTGGAATAGCAAGCTCGTGGTATAATCTCTTATGAATCTAGAAATTATTCATTTGTTAGCTTTCTTGGAAACAAAAATCATAACTTTGCATCCAACTCTTGTCTCATCAAGTTGGGCTTAAAATCAATCTTCTCTTCCCATATATTTTTTTGCACAATAACTTTTTTTTGAATAAACAAATTCTTGACCGATAATCACTTGAGTTTTTTGAGATTTCGTTATGCAAGCTTTACAGATTCTAAATCTTTCACATTTTGCATACTTAGTGTGGTACTCTAAAACCTCTTCTAATAATTAAAACTCCATTCTAACAAATGGCTTTGAACACTCGTGATTTTTTTTTTTTCAATTCTTGTGTTCGTTGTGATTATTATCAATCAAATTTAAAATATTTTTACAACCATAATCATAATTAATCCCATCAACACTAAACTTTTCATTGGCAGACATTGCCATTATAAATATGTAACAAAAATTTAAAATTATCTTTTATGACTCAAATTTTATTTTGAATTAAGAAAAGTAAAAGAATAACAGTATCTTTTACTCAAAAGGAATCAAGGACATAGTGAAACCTCATAAGCTTAAAAAGCATGAGAGATTACTATTATTATTTTTTGTGTGAATAAAAATTTTATTATAATCTGATCATCTCAGGAAAAGAAATTACAAACATGTCGTACATCAATAAACTTTTAGATTCAATAGACAATGAATCATAAAATTCAAAATCGTTTACTAAATTTAAACCCACACTAATCATGAAATCAGCTACTCTATTCCCTTCTCGGTAAATATGGGATATTTTCACCTCCCATTGTCTCTTGATCATTCCACAAACTGCTTTAATTAAGTATTGGTTAGCACATGGATGACAAGACTCAGCTAAAAGTACTTGAACTACCATTTTATTATCCACCTGCAACCATACTCGACGGAAGGGAAGCCTAGTTCCCCATGCTAGTTGAAGTCTGCGAAACACCCCCATAACTCAGCTCGATAAGCGGTACAATTATCCAATTTACCTACATAACTGCCCAGCCATTGACCTTCATTATCGCGAATAACTCCTCCAGCAGAAGCCAAATTCATGTTGCATTGTTGTGCCCCGTCTGAGTTAACAACTTATGATGTCAAAGAGAACAGGCCAAGCATGTTTTCAACATTCTGCTGGCGGCTATTTAAAATTAGAATACAGCCAATCAACCAATCAAATAAGTTCAAGAGTCAAAACATCAAATAAGTTAAACTTCATAACTAAAAGACATCATTGATATTGGATAGTTACCTAAACACTACCAATCATACTTAAAACAAAATATAGACACCCTGCAGCAAATATGTAACATTCAATTTATAATCTGTTTACTTTTAAAAAAATAAAAAATAATTTGCTCATGCATGAAAAACCTCTTAAAAATCATATATATATTATTAGTGCATTAAATATAATCCTTTAAATAAACAACCAGGAAAAAAATTTTACCACTAATTAATATGGTAATGAACAGAAATGAGAATTTATACAGCAAGATTTTACTAATTATAGTGTCAGTATAGCATATTTTGTATCAAATATAATCCCTTGAATGAATAGGGAGACATAAAATCGTATATAAGACCAAGCATTCACGAATCGTACGGTTGGAAACCGTACGTGCCCACCCCGCGGGGAAAAACGCGCCAAATCCCAGAACAATGGCGTAAAATTGCTGTTCACAACTGAAAGCAACGCAGCACCGGGAACCGCCGGTCCAACTTCGATTCAAGAACCCAAATTGAAACCCTAGATCAGTAATTTTAATCAAATTCGTTCTCATCCTTTAAAAAAAACTAGGTCTATCTTTTTTTTTTATTCCAAAATAGGTAATTAGGGTTGTTCAAACCCTAGACTTCACATTTCTTGCATTTTCTAAAAATACCTAAAGGTTTAAAAACCCTTGGTCAATTACCTACTGGGTTAGTGTTTTCCAAGCAAAAGCTTAGATGGCGATCATTGGCGACGCGCTACGGCAAGCGTTTATGCCGAAGCACGAGTACGAGAGCCTAAGAGAGGAAGACAAAGCTTGGACGAAGCTTCAAAGACCGATCTTAATAGGTTCCATTGGGATCATTTGTCTCGCGATCTTTGTTTGCACAGTTATAAGCCTGAAGATCGTGTTTCCGGGAAATGATTTGAGGCGACCGTTTTGCGACGACCGGAGACTACAGCCTTTGCCGGTGAATGTGAAAGGAGGAGGTGGTGGCGATTCGGATCTGTTGCCCGGAGCGTTTTATTTGACTGATCAAGAGACTGTGGATTACTATTGGATGGTTGTGTTTATTCCATCCATGATCATTTTCTTGGCTTCGGTTCTGTATCTTGTAGCAGGTCAGTCAAGATTCTGTTATTTTCACTTTGTTTCCTTTAAGCGAAATTTAGAACGACTATGACATTTCTTTCGAGATCTTGTTTAGAAAAGTATGGAGGATACAGAATTGCACATTGTAAAAAAGAAGCATTTTGAAACGAGGAATGTTGGCTTTGTATCTTGAATTAGAGAGGCTGTAAAGTTCATTTTTTGTTTATTTTTTAGTATCAGAAATTTGTGCCTGGAGATTGGAGTATTATCATGGCTAAGAAGCTGAAAATCGCCCCTGGTTACCCATTTTGAAATAACTTGGGAATATAGATGGAATACCATTCTTAGACGATATTAAGAAAATTAAGATTCTTATCAGACCTGCTCAACGGTATAGGAGGATATTATTGGTTGTCTGGTTTAGTCTTCTCAAAATGAATTGATCCTTGAATGGTCTCCACTCCCATTTGTGTAAGTTAGGTTCCCGGTGGTAAATGGTTGATTTACATAATCTCTGCCTATTTGGTTAGCTTCTCAATTAGTCATTGCTTCTATTTTATACACTTCACATAAATTTTGGGTAACCTGTCAATCGACCTCTAATATTGACTTTCTGTTGTTATTGTGATGTTAAACTGGCCCCAAGAATTTTGGAACTTGAATTTAGACTTTTGTGTGTGTTATGCACGTTATTCAGACGATTTTACTTTTGCTTTATGGATGGCTACTGTTTCTTTTTGTTTAGTGTTATGTGCTGGTTTTTCTAATGCTAAAATTTTGTGAGGATTGCTATGGTGTTCTTTGAATTTTCTTGTATTTGTATTTAACTCCTTGTTATATTTCCTTTTAGTTTATTAAATTATCCTGGCTTATTGGTGTGCTATCTTGATTTGACTATGCTCTCTGCCTTTCCTATCTCTAATGGTTTTAGTCATGATTCAGGAATTACTGTTGCTTATTCAGCTCCAACAAGGCATGCATGTTTAAAGGTGGTTGAGAATAATTACTGTGCTTCAAAAAGAGGTATGCCTATTTGTTATTTCTTTTACTTGATCTCTTATTGGTATTGGAACCTTTGGCCCCTTCTAGGTTTGTTATAATTCCATGGAAATTGTTTTCTCACTGCTCATGTTTTGGAGATCTAAAATAAACTTGGTAGTTTTAAAATGGCGCTACTTGTTGAAATCTGTTGTTTTGCTGGAAAGAAATGGGAAGATGGAATTTGTACTTGTTCTACCTACTGCTTCAAAGTAAATGACCAGATCTTCTTTGTCTTTCTCCTCCTCCTGAAAATTAGTGTAAATTAAATTATTGAAATTTGGCTCTATAAAGCTATGAAGACAATTAACAGCTTGAATAGATATACTTATTCATTTGCTAGGCTTTCTTTGAGGTCATCTGAACCGCTACTATTTGTTACTGTTTTATCTCTGTTATTATGTTGCTGTTTTTCATATGTGCAAATGTTACTTTCATAGATAAGAATGCATGTTCAGTTACCATATTAACTTTATTGTAATCTACAGGTGGGGTTCGTTGCCTGTCCATTTTGAATGTGGTTTTTGCCATCATCTTCGGTCTTCTTGCTTTGTTCTTGGGTTCAAGCCTCCTCACATTAGGGAGCAGCTGCTCATTGCCCTTGTTTTGGTGCTATGAGATTGCTTCGTGGGGGCTGGTGATTCTATATGCAGGAGCTGCCATCTTCTTAAGGAGGAGAGCTGCCATAATTCTTGATGAAGGAGAGTTTGGTAGTCGAAATCTTGGTTTAGAAATGTTGGAGGCTAACCCCTTGGAAGTGACCCCAGATGTGGAAAGGCGTGTTAATGAGGGCTTCAAAGCATGGATGGGATCATCCCTCCTATCGTCTGATGATGAAGATGAACCTGAGAGTTATCATGACGCGCCTCATTTAACACATACAGCATCTAACAGGCAGAGAGTGTGATCTTATATCAAGTCACACCCAGTTACAGACTTTGTGTGGAAAATTTCACTACTTTGTTGTCAGCAGGAAGCTGGTTCAATTTTGGAGTGTGGAAGCTCAGGTGTAAGAGTTGTTCAACCAACAGCACATGAACGAATGAGTTCTAACTGTAGTGACAATCATGATGTCTGGTTGATTGTGCTGTTGATTGCTTCTCTCCTCATAGGTGACCTTCGTAGCTTGTGAATAGTTTAACCACAGTGACTCATTGCCATTTTGTGTTTTGCGCCTTACTCATGAAAAAGTGATATGCGTTTTAGGTACACTTTCTTGTAGAGCTTTTGTACTTGCCCAACTGGGTCATCAAAGCTTCAAAATTAAGTAATGGCAGAAACCATTAAAAGCTGTTCATTGTGCCTCTATCATGCTTTGTTGGTGGATGAATGTCAACTGATTTTAATGTGCTGTGCATGTCATTTCGCAAATTTGACCAGGTGCAGCTGATGTCTATGTTTAGAAAAAATAAAAAGAAAATTGTAAAAATATAGAATTTTGCATTTTCTCTGGACGAGCTTGGCATTTGGACTTGGCGAGGTAAAGTCGGTTAGGCAAGTTTTTTTGTGGGCCGAAAAGGGATTGTGGCAAGCTTTCAACTAAGCCCAAAACTTAGAACCGGAATGGGCTACTAATTTAGCCCAACTGCTGAGTGGCTCAGCAGTTTCGAGTAAGATTGGGTTTAGATAAACCAATTGAAAGCCCAAAATCCTAAGTTCCCAACATCACATGTTCTTTCCTCACTAAACCCTAATCTCTCTCTCTCTGTCTACTATCGTTAACAGTCGACGGTCCTCACTCCCAAATCTCTTCGTTGAGGTGCACAACTCCTATCTCCTCAACATCTTCTAATTACTTGACAGTCTCTCCTTAACGATGGCAACCAACTACGATTACGAGGAGGCCCCAGCCAACTACGACGAAACCCACCGCCAAGACCTTGGCTACGACCCCAACTTCGTCCCCGACTCCGTCAAGTCATTCGTCGTCCACCTATACCGTCACATTCGCGAGAAAAATGTCTACGAGATTCACCAGATGTACGAGATCTCATTCCAGACCCTCTCGGACCGTCTCTTCAAAGACACTCCTTGGCCCTCCGTCGACGCCGTCGCTCAATACGTCGACAACGACCAAGTATTTTGCCTCCTTTACCGTGAGATGTGGTTTCGCCACCTCTATGCTCGCCTTTCTCCCACTCTCAAGCAGAGGATTGATTCTTGGGATAATTATTGTAGCCTCTTTCAGGTAATTATTTTTAATTTGTGATCATATCTGTGATTCTGTGACGTGGAGTAATTTGATTGGGCTTTGGTTTTATCTTAGGTGGTGTTGCATAGGGTAGTTAACATGCAGTTACCAAATCAATGGTTGTGGGACATGGTGGATGAATTTGTATACCAGTTCCAGAGTTTCTGTCAATACAGAGCCAAAATGAAGAACAAAAATGAGCAGGAAATCGCTCTTCTGAGGCAATATGATCAGGTATTTCAATTCCCTGCAACTTGATTATTGGTCTTTTTGCATTATGAAATTATGAAAGTAAATTGTCATTTGAACTGTAGTTATTCTCATTGTCGTTGTGGGGATTTGATGTTTTTCTGTTTCTTTTATAGGCGTGGAATGTGTATGGGGTGCTTAACTACTTGCAAGCCTTTGTGGAGAAGTCGAATATTATTCAGATATTAGAGCAGGAGAAGGAGGGTCTTGAACAATTTACTGCTACTGATGGGTATGATTACAGTGGTGGAAGCAATGTCTTGAAGGTGTTGGGATACTTCAGTATGGTGGGTTTGTTACGCGTACATTGCCTGTTGGGTGATTACCAAACCGGGCTCAAGTGCTTGCTTCCTATTGACATTAGTCAACAAGGTGTTTACACCAGTGTTATTGGAAGTCACATTACAACCATATATCATTATGGTTTTGCGAATCTCATGTTGAGGAGGTATGTTTTCATTTTGCCATATTTACCATGTAATGAGTTCTTAATGTATAATAACTTTTTCTGCCTGTACTAAAATTGTTATTCAACTTTAGTTCTTGTGTCCTTTTTTGGTTGAGCTTGATAATAATAGCTTTTTTTTTTATTAAAGGTAGTTTTTTTTATTAAAGGTATGTCGAGGCTATTCGTGAATTCAATAAGATTCTCTTGTACATTTTCAAGACCAAGCAGTATCATCAGAAATCTCCGCAGTATGAACAGATACTGAAAAAGAATGAACAGATGTATGCCTTGCTGGCAATATGTCTTTCACTTTGCCCCCAAGTGAAGCTTGTTGAGGAGACTGTGAACTCTCAATTGCGGGAGAAATATGGTGAAAAGATGGCTAGGATGCAAAGATATGACGATGAAGCTTTTGCCATCTATGATGAGCTCTTCTCTTATGCATGTCCTAAGTTTATTACCCCTTCAGCTCCAAGTTTTGAGGAGCCCCTTGTAAATTACAACCAGGTACTTAGGTTTGTTGTTTTCTAGGCAATCTTAAGAAAGATTCGGTGGAAGCACATTAAATAAATCATTTATGCTTGTTCCTTTCAATATTTACACCCACACTCCTTTCAGTTATTTTCAGCATACATGTTTATGTCACATAAACTTGCAGTAGTTAGGCTCTTTCATATTTCTTATATTGCTAATAGTTTAGTTGCCCACTAAAACAATCAATTATCAGGCCATAGGTTGTTTACTATTTCTTGGAACTGATAGGTTGTGCACCCTAGTTTTTGTATGAAAAAAACATACCTGCAAATTTATTTTGTTAGATTCGCAAATAATGTGGATGTAGAGCTTAGGCACATGTTATGTTGGTTCATTGTATTTAGTAGATGATTAGCTTTCCACAATCTGTCTGTCAGTTCCAGGAATTATTGTGTCTCTTTTGGATGGAGACCTAGTCCCTAGGACAAAGCTTAGGCGGTAGTAGGGTGGGAGAGATAGTGTAGATCTTAAGTTCATAAGCTTATTTATTGTTGAGGAAGGGAAGTAAAAAGGTCACTTGGCATGTTCTTGAAGCTTGGTCATCTTATATTGGCCTTTTTTTTTGTTTGTGTTATGGGAGTTTTACCAACTGCGATTTAATTTATTTTACTGCAGGATGCCTACAGACTTCAGTTGAAGCTGTTTCTTTATGAAGTGAAGCAGCAACAGTTGTTATCAGGTGTCCGGACTTTTCTTAAAGTGTATTCAACTATATCACTTGGGAAGCTTGCAAATTACATGGAAGTGGATGAGCCCACTCTTAGGTGGACATTTTTTTTCTTCCTCATGTTCCTTTGTATTTGATTTAACCATGGTTGCTTAATTTATTGTGTATGAGGTACTGACCACCTTTTGGTCATATGTTATAGGACCATCTTGTTGACATACAAGCACAAAACTCATGCTGTTGATTCTGATGGAAAGATTACCTCTAATGCTGATGTGGACTTCTACATTGATGATGTATGTTAATTTTTATCTTAAGCAAGTATCTATGTGCTGTTTTGAAAAAATACTTTAAGCCATGATGCCATCTTTAGAGCTATTTTTAGTTGCAGGCACAGATAGCACACACAAGCAAGTTTTTGTTGATATCTCCATTGGAAAACAATAGCTGAATTACTTTCAGACTAGCTTATGTAAATTAAAACTTGAAGTTGTTTCAGGAGATGGTTTTCAATATATTATGTTAGGCTGTGAATTCCCATTTTCTTTGGAGGTTAGCTTGAAAGAATTTTTCTATTTTTTGGCATTGCAAGTCACACTCTGCTTTGCTGCAGGATATGATCCATGTTGTTGAATCCAAGCCAGTGAAACGTTATGGTGATTACTTCTTGCGACAGATTGTCAAGGTATGGTATAAAGACTTCTTTCTTATGCATGCGTAGCCAAGCATTTTGGGTTTATTCTACTTACTACTTATGGTGATCTTTTTTGGACCTTTTTATTACAGCTTGAAGGAGTGATAAATGATATGGATCGGATAAAGCTGGAATAGGTTGCCAATTTATCTCGCTTGGAGTTGACAGATTTTACTTGATGGTTTTACCTTCACATTTGGCAGAGATTTAATTTTATTTACATTGGCATTTTGATGCCATATTTTGAATTAGTGGAATGTGCTTAGCTTAAGATGTAGTTGTGTACCTGCTGTGTCGAATTCAATTTAAGATATAAATAGTTCCTTGATAAGAGCACCGTAAGAACTAAGAACGTCAAAGAGGTTTAATCCTAGTTATGCTTTGCTGGCATGGCAGAAAATTTTTTGTTGTGATACTGTAATCTTCTACCGAGCAATCAATGAACTGAACATTCAACTCTGCAAAATGAATGTCATTGAGTACTCATCTCCTTCCATGAGGGACGAAGCTGATTTCCATCCAATATTACCTACATTGCCTCTCATGGTGTATATTAGTTGTAGAAGCAAGATTGGGCATCAATGGTGACTCTGTCCAGAAGTTTGGTATGGGCCATAATTATAAAGGACAAAGATTCATAATTCAATGGGAGGTTAGGTGACTTGTTTTTCCACTGTGGGTTAGACGACCATTGGCAAGAGGAAAGGGAACTTGCGTTATTCAGAAATTCACGAAATTTCTGTGCTTTTTCCAAAGCCATGGATATTGCCAAAAGAATTGAAGCTGGTTTTGCCTGGACGATGCTTTCCCTCCAAAGGGCTATCGTCATTCACACCTAAAATATCAAGGACTCTCTGTAATTTTAGTCTCCATACGCTGCAGGAATTATTTGACTTGTTTCACGTTTTGAATGACAGTTACACCCGCCCTTTGCGTCTCTTCTTCTTTTTCTTCTTCTTCTTCTTCTTCAAACTGCAGTCTTTGTTCGTATCCCATCTAACTTTCAACCTAACCACCTTTTCGGCTATTACATCTATTTCGCTCTCTCTCTCTCTCTCTCTCTCTCTCTCTCTGGCTCTGAGTTGATCATCACTCGCTCGCTCGCTCACAGTCAAGCGCAAGTGTCGACTCCAAATTGCCAAGAGAACAAATGTGTCCCTAAAAATATGAAGGCTTAAGGCTACCCTTTCTCTTCTTTTTCTCATGAGTCACATGCTCTTCATCTCTTTCCGGCCTAACCACATGGCTGCGACCATCACCACTCTGATACATAAAGTCTCCGTTCAGTGGTATCTCAGATCGAAAGGCAAGTCCATGTTTGCTTACCAATAGTGTTTGTGACCAATTACGGACACTTATCTGCCAGCCAGCCAGCCAGCCATGACAAGATGCGGCAGGTGCTGCTTGCACTACTCAATGAATATAGTCAACCTCGTTATGAATTTTCTTGGGATTGCCATTATTGTCTACTCCCTCTGGCTCCAGAAGAAGTGGAATGATGGTTTTGCTGGACTGCCGTATCACTCATCTCTTCCCCAACCATGGTAGACTCTTAATTTCTCTTTCTCCCTATAATAGTATATCAGTTGAAGCATGTTTTACCTACACTTCTTCTTGGTCTATGTTGAAATCATATTATTCTCATTTTTTTTGTTATTTTCATTGATTATTTCCTACTATAGCATGTTTCTCTTCTTATTCATAGTTTTGGGCATATATACTCATCTATGTTCAAGGAAAATTTTCTCTGTTCAAGTTAGTTGTTTATGTAGAATTTCCCATTTAGCATTGGCCAAGCTTGGTCATAAACATAGATAGCTTAGCTTGGTCAGGCACTAAATGGAAAATTGTACATAAACATGGTTTACTTTGAGTTATTTTCATATATCTGCTTCTTTTAGTTCAATTTGTTCAAATGGACTCTGAAAATCAACTAGCTTCTTTTAGTTCGAAACATATGAAATCACTGCCTCACCAACTTTGCTATCTTTGGTGCCAAATCTACACACTTCTGAGCATTTTTGCCTCTGTTTAACAGGTTTATCTATACATGTTTAGGTGTGGGAATTGCTGTCTGCTTGAGCACGCTGTTCAGTTATATGGTCTCTAATTATATCAACAATTCCATTCTTTGCATAGTATCCTTTTTAATGAGCTTGGATTTCCTTAATTTGTAACTTGCCATGATTAAGAGAGAAGAAAAATGAAGAAGGAAAAATGGATATGTAGGACTCTGAAGTTTCATTAATTGAAACTTTTATGGGAAGATGGAAATGAGGTTGCTTTCCTCATTGCTTATATGTGCTGTGGAAAGAAAAGAACACTTTTTTGGAATAACTAATTATCTCAAATTTTTTTACGTAGTATTTCCATTCAGTCATTGACCAAGCTATTCCTCAACCAAGCTTTTAGTACATTTTCAGCATCTGCTCCCTTCTTTTTCTGGAAGTTGCTGTGATTGTCACAATTTTCTTCAAGTATGACTGGAGTTTGGTATGCTCTCTCGACACCCATATTAACTACCATGGTGCATTTTTTGGATATCTCCTGTTTGAATATAGCTTCACATGTTAACAATCAATCAGCTTAATCTCAATTGACATGTTCAAATCCTGGAAAAGGGTTTAACGTTTGCTGAAAGTGATATATTCTGATTTTCTTTCTTAAAGTTGCTTCACAAGTAGCTCTCTCAGTTGGTTCAAACCATTCTTCTAGCTTGGTTGTAAATTCCTCTTACCTCCCATCTTACTTCATCGATCCTTCCTCTGTGACAGCTAATAGCTAAATACATTGATGAGAGCCATGAAGATTTCATGAGTTTTATTATCTTCCATGAGAAGATGTGTCAGTTGATTGCTCTCATGATTTTAGTGCCACAGGTAATCCTATCTCTTTCATGCTGTCCTGTGATTACATTTCCATCAAACACAACACTGCTTCTTTTTCACGAAACTTGTATACAAGCCTTTACTTTCTATTTTGATGGGAAAGCAACCCAAAATTTTTGTGGTTAATAGCCACAAATGTGTTCATAGAAAGAAAATCATTTCGTTACAATCCTTTCCACTTTGTAATCGAGAAAACATCTTGAAAGTGACCATAAATTATTGTTCAGTAATTGCTGTTGGTTGTTGCATACTTGCCAGTCAAAGATATAAGACCATTTGATAAGTTTTGGACCATTTTGTTTTTTGCAGGTCAGTGTCATTGCTTTGGCAATAATCCTGTGGACTGTTGGCACTGAGAGAATGGCCCAGACCCGGCATTTAGAAATACCCGATTTCACCAGGTCCTTTCTGGTGGGAACCGGGTCTGGTATACTCGATAACACCAGACTCATTTGCGGAAGATGTGAAGTTTTACGTACAGGCCATCCAAGACAAAGCTTGTTGGCATATGTTGAGAGTGTTTTTAGAATGCAATCCCAAAGAGCACCTATTGTTTGTTGAATTTTTTGTTACCTTAATGACAAAAAATGTCAAATTCTTTTTGTACTTTATTCTGGGTTAATTGTTAAAAGAAGAATCATCTCTTGGCTTTCCCCGTTTATCTGATTGTAAACTGGAAGTTGTTGGCGGTGAAAAGGCTGGTCTTTATCGAGATATCCAAAGGGGACCAAGACTAATAACATTAGCTCTGTTTGATGAACAAAAAAACCAAATTAGCATTGAATTTGCTGCATATCCGAGTTTGCTCCATAAGGCTGACCCTGACCCACTTAGGTTTCCACTTGAGAAACCATAAAAACGCATTTGTTGCGGCAGCTTAGCTTCCATTCTTCATCTTGGTACTACTTATGGAGTATCTGAAGCTTAACGAGATGACCACAACTGACTCAGCTGGCGATTCTCTGTTCCATAACGTACCTCCAGCTCCTGATATTCCAGTCTACGCGGTACTGGCTTTTATGCTTTTTCCAAGTAATTGTACCAAATTCTTACTGCTTGCTCTATACCCTACTGCTTTCTGTTCAAATTAAAGAGGTTTGGAGTTCATTCACTGCCTGGGAGTACTTTGCTGTTGTCTATGGAGCCTACTAGCAAGTACTTGATTAGGGACTCAAAAATCCAACCTGGTTAATGATCGTTTCAACACTTCTACTGGGTTTTGACTACTGTGCAGCCAAAGGGTCCTTGATCTGGATTTTTTTTTTATCTATTTTGATGAATATATATATGTCAAAATTGATTCTTAACTGTGGCCAAGTTCTAATCGAAGGCAGAAACACAAGGAAATGTCTCAATTCTGTCTTGTTAAGCTTGAAATTATCACCAACCCTGATTTTCAATGTCAGGTATACGAAATGTAAAGATTGGGGTTAGGAAACAAGTCAGGTTGATGTTAAATTTTTGAATAAAAAATTTGAACCGTATTTTTTAGATTTGTTTAATCAAAATGATGGGAAGCTTGTGCTGCAGCATTTCTGACCATTGTCCAGTATGACCTTTCTCTATTTTGTTTGTTGCTTCAAGAATTAAGATTTCCTTGGTTTTTAATGCTGTTATATTGTATGAAAAGACAACGGTCGCTTACAATAAGGACCCGAGCACAAATAAGCTGCACTTGGGGATTGGTGTTTATCGAACAGAGGTGAGCATTTGTTCCTTTTGCCAAGTTTATTGATATTTCTCTCACCCACATTGACCACTGCAAGTAGAAGTCTTGATGGAATGTTCATGATATGGGGTTGCATCCATCCATAATGTGTATTTATATATCCATTTCAAGATTTTGGCATGCTGCCAAAGGATGTGAACTTTTATCATGGTTATAGTCTTTGCACTTCGATATGATCATTCCTATCACCAGCTTCTCACCAGAAAAATGAAGCCATGATATTGTTGCAAGGCTGATTCTTTCAGGTATCATATTTAGTGAAATAAACACCATACCATACCATTCAGTTTCATTAGGCTGTTGATGGGTGGGCAGCAACTCTATAATTATGGATAAATATTAGAAAGATAACTTTCATGAGCATTTCATTATGTCACAATGCTTATTTGTCTTTGATGCAAACAATAGATGGGCTTTGTTTATGGTATGACAGGACGGAAAACCTCATATGCTGAATGTTGTTAGACAAGTGGAGCAGACACTAGCTAATGACCTGTAGGTATTTTATTATTGTTTTTCCAATCATAACTTTGCTCGAGTCATAACTGAATTCCATTTTATCTGACTGATATTTAGGTCTGCTGATAAGGAGTACCTTCCCAGAACAGGAATGGCAGAATTTAATAGATTAAGTGCTGAACTCATATTTGGTTCTGGCAGGTACAGAAATACTAGCCTGGTTTAAAATATTTATTAGACCAATTTTCCCATCTCATGGTGAGGAAGTATTGAAATTTTAAAAACTAAAAACACTGACTATAAGATTGTGTATCATTTAGCAAGGCTGCAGTTTGCATATTCAATCTTAAAAATATAAAGATCTCTGATGCTATTAGGCTATTTCGTGAGCTTTTTTTTTTTTTTTTGGCTTCTTTAAGCTCTGATTTTTAGCTGAAGGTATTTTTTCTGTTGCTGGCTGCTTATATTATTTGCTTTTGAAAAGCCCTGCCATCAAGGAAAGTAGAGTGACTACTGCCCAGTGTGTGTCAGGTTGTGGCTCACTGAGGCTCGGGGCTGAATTTTTAGCAAAACATTACCGCCAAGTAAATGACTTACCCCTTGTTCCTTTATGCCATACAATCGGACTGTTTAACCTTACTGTCTACCTTAATTTGCAGCTTGTGGTTTACCTTCCTGAGCCAACATATGGAAATCATCCAAATTTGTTATCTGCAGCAGGACTAGCTTTGAAGACTTACCGTTATTATGATCCAAAAACACGTGGGCTAGACTTTCAAGGTCTACTTCTTTTTGAACAAATTTCATTTGTGGAAGCTTCATCTTGCACACTGCAATTTGATTTGGACCACCAGTTCTATATATCATATTTTATTACAAGTTTAAGCTATAATTGTGTGTCTGAATTTGGATAGTGCAAGAGATACCTAATTTTATTCTAATGTCAGTTGTCTTTTGCCGAACAATGATTTATTCCAAAGTGGTTATAACATCCCCCTAACAAAGTATTTTGCACTGGAAATGATTATCATCATTGTTCTCATGGATTTAGATAATTCATCTTGGTGGTGATAGGCCTTTTGGAAGATCTTGGGTCTGCCTTAACTGGAGCGATTGTGCTTTTCCAAGCAAGTGGTCATAATCCTACTGGTGTTGATCCAACTTGTCAGCAGTGGGAACAGATCAGGCAGTTAGTGAGACTGAGAGGCTTATTACCCTTTTTTGATTGTGCTTATCAGGTAATCAACTATTAAACACTCATGGCTTTAGGTTTTTAATTGAACCTCATTTAGTGATTGATGGAATGCTTGTAGGGTTTGGTAAGTGGAAGTCTAGATGCTGATGCACAGTCCATTCGGATGTTTGTTTGTGATGGTGGTGAAAGCCTTGTAGCTCAATCATATTCAAAAACCATGGGACTATATGGGGAACGCATTGGTTCGCTTAGCATTGTAAGCCACTTCGTTAAATCTCCCAACAGCTAATATCCATCCGTGTTTTACCGAACAAGATTGTTCAAATATCTGCATATTAGTCACCACTATAATAATCATAATTTGGATATAGGTTTGCAAGACAGCGGATGTGGCAAGGCAGGTTGAGAGCCAGCTCAGGGCTGTGATCAGACCCTTTTATTCAAACCCACCCATTCATGGCGCAGCCATAGTTACCGCCATTCTGAAGGATAGGTAATAAATTATTCAGTTACTAGACTTTTAATTACTCAGGTGTCTGCCTTGTAAATGTGGCATTGGTATTCTAAAATTTATGAATTCTTGTTTTATGTAAGAAGAAGATTATTGAGAGGTAATACAAAAGGGTAAAAAACAGTAGAAATGCATTCAAACGAATATTTCTGAAATAACACAATAGAGTTAAGGCGTACCTGAGAATGTAAATGAGGTTGGATTCCCTTTCCAGTGGCAATATGAATAAATGTTATGATTATTACAAATAATTATCAAAGATAGTCTCCGGTGTACCCATGTTTTGGAGCTTTTAATCTCAATAGTGTTAGAAATGATTTATCTAGCATCGAATCCATGCTTTAAACTCTTTTCAGTTTGTTAATTCTTTACCTGTAGGGACTTGTACAACGAATGGACTAGTGAACTGAAAGCAATGAGTGATCGTCTTGCCAAAGTACGCCAGCAACTCTATGATGCTTTATGCAACAGAGGTAAACCCTTCTAAGTTCTGTCAATTCTTTACCTCTCTGTTGACTGTTGGATGAGTTGCTTTTAATCATTCAACCATGAACATAATAGTTATTAAGAGAGGCTCTCAACGGTTGCTGATTAGGCCTTTTTACCTTTTTCTTTTGGCAGGGACTCCGGGGGATTGGAGCCATATTATCAGGCAGGTCGGAATGTATACTTTGACTGGATTGAATGAAGAGCAAGTCGGCTTCATGACAAAAGAATACCATATCTACATGTCATCTGATGGGTAGTTTCATCTACTACTCATAGCTTTATGTTTAGTTTTTCTTCCTGTTGAGTCATCTAGCTCATGTTCTCTTGCTCATCATCAGCCTTGGTGCAACATTTACCCTAAACAATCTTTAGATCTTTGTCATGTTTCTATCAATAACTAAAGCAATAATCTTCATCAAGTTTCCTCATCAATCATGATTTTAACTTGCAGGAGGATTAACATGGGAGGCCTAAGTTCAAAAGCAGTTCCACATCTTGCAGATGCAATACATGCTGCAGTTACTCGCATCATCTAAAACCTATCCCTGAGCTCTCTTATCTTCCCCAGCTTCCATCCGACCGAAACCTGGACCGTAGCCTATAGCCTACACATACTACTTGATCCTTCAAGCTGCTCACAAGAGGATATTCTGAACAATTTGTTTGAACCTGCCTAATGTTTTTCCAATCTATTATTGAATAACTGAACTGAATTTTGCATACATATGGAGATTCCCCCATCCCCCATCTCTTTCCTAACAGACAAAGTTGGGTTTCTGAAGGTATGGAAACGTAGGATACGTGTTTCATACAAATAAGAAAAGTCGTGACACTGACCATTTATCCTCGTAGAAACAGTTGAACAAAACTCTGCCTTGGCAAACGTGCCAGAAACCCAACTGCTCTATCACCTTCGGAAATCTATACGCCACGTGGCTTTTCATCTTGTCCGCTCGGAAGGCGGGCAAATTAACTGCAAAGGTGGGCCCCATTGAATCAAGCAAAACGTCAGCGGATAACAGGCAACGACCATCACTCGCCGCGTACTGGCGTGAGCTATTTGTCAATCTTTTCTTTATAAAAACAAAAACCGAACTGTCAGTTTCGGCAAGCAAAAGCAAAAATATTTACCAAAGACAAAAACGAAGAAGCGTAGATTAAGCGTTCTAACGCATCAACAAAGCTAACATGCGTCCCGAGTTGACGTCATCTTCTTCTTCGCCCACCGATCGGCGGTTAAGCGCTCTGGTCAGACACCTTGCAACCGCGTCGCCGTTGATGGAGTCTCAAACCGCCGTATCATTTTCTGCCACGGCCGGTTTTCTCGGCGAGTCGGTTTTCTCTCACGTCGTTCGTGCCCCTGAAGATCCCATTCTCGGAGTATCTCTCTCTCTCTCTCTCTTTCTTTTTTCATTATAATCAAAATAACTAAGCAGTTACAGTTAGTTAATCCGTACCTCTGGCTAATTAGGTGACCGTTGCATATAACAAAGATCCCAGTCCTGTTAAGTTGAATTTAGGAGTTGGTGCTTATCGAACCGAGGTAATTTTAGTCTTTTACAAAAAAAGGTTGGATTTTCTTGTTTCTTCTTGTTTGAAATGTTCAATTCTTCTGTATTTTGGTAACAGGAAGGAAAGCCTCTTGTTCTTAATGTGGTAAGAAAAGCAGAGCAAATTTTGGTCAACGACAGGTCACGTGTTAAGGAATATCTTCCCATTGTCGGATTAACAGAATTCAATAAATTAAGTGCTAAGCTCATTTTCGGTGCTGACAGGTTTGTTAATTGGATTTTTGATCTTATCAAAGAGCTTACATTAGTTGTATTAGTTTTGTTATATAATCTTTTTCTCTTATTTTGTTTGAATGTAGCCCTGCTATTCGAGAGAATCGGGTTACTACAGTTCAATGTTTGTCTGGAACCGGTTCATTGAGAGTTGGAGCTGAATTTTTGGCTAGGCATTATCATCAAGTAATAAACTTCTTGTTTATTTTTATTACGTATTTATTAACCCTTGGGCCAATTTAGTAGTAAATCAATTTTCATTCTCGACTGTACTTTTTGGTGTTGTTTTGCAGCGCACTATCTACATTCCACAGCCAACATGGGGAAACCACCCCAAGATTTTTACTCTGTCGGGACTATCTGTGAAAACTTACCGCTACTATGATCCAGCAACACGCGGATTGAATTTCCAGGGTATGAAAACTTCTACAAATGTGTGTATTGCTTTTTACTAGCTACATCGATCCAATTGTGTATTTTCAGTCATTATTGTTGAAGTTGCTTCTTCATATTTAGTTATGCATACCTTGTTTTTGATTCTTCCTTCTCTGAAGTCTGATGAGGACCAGATAGATTTAGTTGTATTCTGTTAATTTCTTGATTATATGATATTCTTTTCTTGTGGCTAACAGGGTTATTGGAGGACCTTGGTTCTGCACCTTCTGGAGCTATTGTGCTTCTTCATGCCTGTGCTCATAATCCCACTGGTGTTGATCCCACCCTTCAGCAGTGGGAGCAAATTAGAGGGTTGATGAGATCAAAGGCGCTGTTACCTTTCTTTGATAGTGCTTATCAGGTAGGTAGAAACTGACTGCAACAATGTGTATATTACGTCTGCATATCAAAATAAATAAATAAATAAAATATGTTATGTTTGCATATCAAGAAATTTAAACAGTTTGAATCATTTAATTGATTGGATTTGAATGAAGTTACCATTTCAACGTGGATTAAATGCTGTCCTGTCATTATAGGGTTTTGCTAGTGGCAATCTGGATGCAGATGCACGGTCTGTTCGCATGTTTGTTGCTGATGGTGGTGAATGCTTTGTAGCTCAGAGTTATGCGAAGAACATGGGCCTCTATGGGGAACGTGTTGGTGCACTAAGCGTTGTGAGACTCTAAGTTTGATGTCTATGAGATTTAGTATTCACTAAATCACAATCTTTTGATTGATTATAGCTTCTTTTTTTTTTTTTTTGTGTGTGTGTGTTTCTCTTTTTGTACAAGTCATGTGTTATCAAGATTTTGTCACCACAATGTACAATTGTGACTTAGTAGATCTACTTGTGTATCTTTCTCTGTCTTGTTTGTGGACCTGCAGAAGGTATTCTGATTGTTTATCACAAATTTTATCATCAATAGGTCTGCAAGACAGCTGATGTAGCAAGCAGGGTCGAGAGCCAGTTGAAACTTGTTATTCGGCCCATGTTTTCAAATCCACCAATTCACGGTGCATCTATTGTGGCTACCATCCTGAAGGACAGGTACGTGTTTATGGTTATCCACATGGCTGTTGCCTGCATTTGTTAATTGGGTTTTGCAGATACCATGTATGATGTATCCATGAGGAAATAGGCTCAATAAATCACACCTAGCCTGCTTTTTTACTTCGGTTTTCTTGCTTTTTATGGATTTCTTACTCCTAAAAGGATGTCCTTAATTTTCTTTTTCCTTTTCCACCAACAGAAACATGTACAATGAATGGACTTTTGAGTTGAAGGCAATGGCTGACCGCATCATCAGCATGCGCCAACAACTTTTTGACGCTTTGCGTGCTAGAGGTAATCTCAAAGTTCATTCTATCTTAGGTCAATTTCTTGCTTACTTTTCTTTTAATATTCTGCCAATATACCATGCAGCAATATGCTCAACTTTTAGGCATGCTTATTTCTTGTTCTGTATAACCTTCGATATCTACTTTTGAACAAGGTTCATCCTTGTATTTATGTTTCTTTCCCGTTTGGCAGGAACACCTGGTGACTGGAGCCATATTATCAAACAAATCGGAATGTTTACCTTCACTGGACTGAATTCAGAGCAAGTAGCCTTTATGACCAGAGAATACCACATCTACATGACTTCTGATGGGTAAGAAGCTCATTTCCTGCTAAAAAAAATTATTCAAATTGGGCTGTTTACTTTTGCTGGATTGTGATTCCCATTGACATATTTTCTCGTGTACAGGAGGATTAGCATGGCAGGTCTGAGCTCTAAGACTGTCCCTCATCTTGCTGATGCAATTCATGCTGCCGTTACTCGTATGTCATAGAAACCTTTCACAGCCAATCACATCAATTGTATTTGTTTTTCCACTTCTGTGTTACCATTTCAATAATAATTGTAATCCTCAATATACTGAAAGGGCAAAAATAAGTTCACTTCAGTTGCTTACATGCTGAATATTCCCTTCATGCCTCGGTTTCTTTGTCAACCCTTAACTTGGGACACAAGTAAAAGTGAGGAGAGCAGGAGAAACTTTTATGCACTTGAACAATCTTTTTATCAATTAATTAATTAGATCCACAACAAATTGAATTCAAATTTTTAAAAGGAAAAAAAAATGACATACATATATATATATATGGTATAGACTACAAACAGTAATACATTGGGAGGCTTTTTTAGCCAAAAGAAATCACTATCTGCAACCTTTCAAAAGATAGGAGGGGCTTGAGAAACTACTCATGGCGGTTGACGACTTCCCGTTTTCAGTTTCCTTTCCAGGTGTTCCACATTCGCTGAAATCAAGAGTCCGGCGCTCTGCCTGCAAAAGTTTGCAGACCAATTTCAACTAATTGCTAAATAATAATAGCAAAGAAAGAGGACGACGCTAAGCATAGGTTCTTAGTAATACCAGGATATTTGAAGCCAAATGTGACCGGCTTTCCAACTGGTTATTCTCCTTGTCCTCATTGACGTTAGGATTGTTTGATCGTCTTCCCTTTACAATTGATTCCGGAGTTTCATTTCCCAAAACCTCCAAGGCATCAGCATAAGCAGCCGCGGTATGCTCACTTAATTGCTTCATCAACCCAATGGCATCATAGCTTCTATCCCCAGGGCTCATAAGATATCCTATGTCCTGGAAAGGAATTCGGATTATTAGTAAGCATAAGCAAAATATTATAGATTCTAATTCTACCTGAAGTTGTTATACCTCGATTGTTATTTCTGTGTCAATCCTTGGACCCGGAACAAAAGAGTTGATGAACCAAGGAGACTTCCACGCTGATGGGGATTCGATACTTCTTTTGAATGGAGTTTCACCAAATCTGGGAACCCCACATCAAGTAAGTTCATAAGCAACAAAGAGATTTATCCCGGCATTTGAAGTAGAAAATAAAAGAAAAGCAGCACTACAAGCACACTGAACAGCATAATGACAATAGGGAGGAGTGGAATCTAACATATTATGATTTTCAATAGCAGCATCAATCCCAGCATTATCAACCAAATTCTCTGCGGTTGCTGATGAAGTCACACATTGTACAGTAGTAACAGCAATTGAGTGGCCGTCACTGTTCTTTATTTTCAAAGTAGGAGAGCTAACAACTATGCATGCATTTCCGGATAAGCATTCAGAAGCAAAACCCTGATTTGATATAGCTCCAAAGCTTTTATGATACTGATTTCTTGGAGTTCGTGTGCTTGAAGCCAATAATGGTCTGTCTGCTTTAAGACCAACTTGATCAGGAGAAAACAACAGTAGATCATTTATATTATGCTCAATAAGCACTGCTGAAGGCCGTTGGACCTGTCAAAAATAGAGAGGGAGGGAGAGATTAGTAAATAATAAATAATTCAACATTTGATGCTAAAAGGAAAAGAAGAGTAATAAAGAAAGAAGAATTATGACCAAGATTTCCAACATAAGGCCACAAGAGAAAACAGTGTAAGATGTACATATAGCTATCAGCATTATGTCTGAGTTAAATAAACAATCACCATTAGTGTATTACTCCTAATCGAATCATCATTAAATAATAGGTCCAAAAAAATTGACAGGGATTTAATCAAACATCTGCACCTTAAGCTAGAAAACTAACATCAAAATAATAGATGGACAAAAAAAACTCACAACTTTATTGGAAGCATCAGCATCAATTTTGTCCTTTGTATCAACATCGCAGGCTTCTTTTTTTATATTCCCATGGGAATTAATTCCATTAGAATCTTTCTTCTGAGCTTTATCATCTAACGATTCAATGCGATCTCCCCCATTGTCTTTCTCCCCATCAAATGCTTGACATAGGTTTTCTTTTTCTTCCATGGAGGCACCAGAGTGGGTTTTAGGTTCAGATTGAGTAGGCTGAGATGTGCTGCCAGTCCCACTCTCATCAAACATAACATCCAAACGAGAGAAATCTTTGGTCAAACTGGATGTCATGTCAGTTTCCAGCTTTTTGTCACTTCTTCTTTCTGATAAAGGTGACAAAAGGTCACGGTGGCGTTTCTTCAGTATGGATGGTGTACCAGTAAAAGTTTTGGCAGCAGTTTTCAGCACAGCATCAGGACTATCATCTCGAGATGGCGAATCCCACAACCTAAATGGAGTGATGCAGTTCATAGAAGACATCATCAGCTGGCGAATTCCAAGGGGACTATATTCTTGCTGCATATCACTGCCAGATGGTATAAGATCACAGCTGAAAAATGGAATATCCAAGCTTGGAAATCGAGGTGGCTCATAACATAGAGCTCCAACATCTTGTTCTTCAGGCAAGTTTGGTTTATCATCCACGGTGGGACAAGTTTGCATTGCATCAGATTCTGAACCAAAACTATTCACCGGAACCAACTTCAAAGAATCCTTGGCAAGGTATAATTGCTCTTGCAGGTCTGTATTATCTGTATGATCATCATTAGTATAGATAAAGCAATCATGTGCATTCATAGTAAATTCCTGCTCTTGAGTTCCAAAAGGTTGACCATTTAACTGACTGGGCTCTCTGCCAGACATAAGTGTACCATACTCCACTGAAGCAACTGAAGGAGACACAAAATATTGACAACATGAGGTTGCCAATACTTCAGACCTTGAAGGACAATTAGATTGTGAGGCTGGAGTTCTTCCAGTTTCAGATATTTGGATGTCTAAAGCCTGACAAAGTGATGAACTTGTGCAGCCACCCAGGTCAACAATATTAGATCCTTGTGTAAAATTTTCAGAGGCAAAACATCCATCATTCACCACCTCCGAGAATAGGACCCTACAACATTCATCATCAGTTATCAACATATGCTCTGGTTTGTCAGAAGTTGTAACCATATTTACAAAAGATGTAGGAGCATTTAATCCTACAGAAGTTTGAAATGCAGCATTCATAACTTCATGGCTTTCGCTAGCATCTATACAGTGAGTTGGCAACCCTGATGATTCTTGCCCCAGTTCCATGGAAGAAATATTAGGTAGATTCGGTAAACTAAACTGATAATCCCCACTAGCAGAGTACCCTGCTTCACAAGATATTTCTGGAATAGGGAAATTGACATCTTCCAAAGATGGGTAATACTCTTCTGAACATAGTGCTGGACTGGAATTCTTCTCCTTTGCCACACCAGGCATTTCGGACAAGTGGAATTGCTGCTCCCTTGTATTTACAGCAGCATTAGCCATATCACTTGCAGACTGAGAGCAGCCAATCATGCTCGATTCTTGGCTGCATTCTGATATGTCCTCTGCTTCTGCCCTACCTTTGGCCCCACTATCATCTACATTGCTCTGCACCCTTGAAGAAGATGAAGGCATAGGCTGGCTTTGATTTGCAAGAAGGGGGAACTGAAATTGGTCTAGAAGGCCAGATGCTATGTAAGAGTCCAATTTCTTTTTTACTGAACTGTTCCAGTGATTTTTTATTGCATTGTCTGTCCTGTTACCCATACAAAACGATGGAAATAAAGCAAGTCATTGGTAAGTCAAATGCAAAAATTATTTTAGTTTCCAATTAGCGGAACATTACAAAAATATCAGACGATGACTTGCAGTCACTGGAGGAAGTAAGAATAAGAGAATATAGAATATATGTGACCTCTACACAACATTGAATTGATGGAAAGGAATGGCCTTGCAAAAATAGTAAGTCGACATACCTTCCTGGCAAGAACTTTGTGAGTTCTGCCCATCTGTTCCCAAAAATCTGATGAGCACGAATCAGAGCCAGCTCTTCTTCCTGAGTCCATGCCTCTTTGTTTATGGCAGGATTAAGATGATTATGCCACCTACATCAGTACTTAGTTGGATGAGCACAAATGTAAGACAGGAACAAGGTTTTTTTTCCCCTTCTATTTTGGTTGAAAAAAGGAGCTTTGCAACAGCAAAATACTTTTATGCAATCCAGCAGAATATGTTTACAATAATATCCAGAAAGAAAAACTCTCACAAACAGTAAAAAATCAACAGGTTTAAACCAATGCAACTAGGCTTAGCCTAGTGTTACCACCCTACGAAAGGTCAGATTCCAAGAATCCAAAATTCCCCCTCCCTCCTTGGCCTTATCTGAAGTTCCAAATGTAAGTGGGGTTAAATATTAAAATTAACAGCTCTACAATCACACCTTTCTCTGCATTGTTTTCCAATACGTCCAGGTAAGTGCTGAGCAATGGTTGACCACTTTTTAGGCCCAAATTTGTTCACCAACTCAATTATTAGCTCATCCTCCTGTTTAAATTTCACAAAAGCAACTCAAAATGCCATATCAAAGGAAAAACAGTTCATTTTATCAAGAACAGTCAATTCAAGGAATTGTGAGAAAGAAAGTAGCAAAAAAAATCACCTCTTTTGACCATGGCCCTTTAACAAGTTCTGGATTCAAGACTTTTTGCCACCTATGTAAACACTGTACATCAGTCCGATCCTTGAAACACTCCGCTGCAGATGAACCAGCTTTACAATTAGATCAAGCAAAACGACAAACAAAGAGCTATGATGCCACTTCGATTCGAAAATCATACCTATCTTTTTCCAGTTTTTTCCTTTGAAGCGTTGAACAGCTTTGCGCAGAATCTCATCCTGGAAGCAAATATAATATGTTTGTCAAGTGAAAAATCATCTAAATATATACATATACATATACATACACTGAAACAGACACAAACACAAATAAATTAAAGGATGGGACTAAAATCACTGGATCCATTATAATAAAGTTATCAAAAGGTATTGTCTTACTAAAACACAGGAGAGCAACCATAAACTAGGGAAAGATATCTACCTCTTCAGCTGTCCATTGTCCTTTTGTAGAACGTCTTGTAGGACCACTAGTCCTCCTATGGAAGGATTGCAAAGTCAGAAAAACTCATCAGTACATAAAACAGTCAATTTCTTGTAAGAGAACACACCAATTTAGTGAGAGAAAAAGAAATCACTATGAAAAGGACGAGAGCAGCCAAGAACACGAAGAATGGTTTTAAATTTTTCAAGTAAGAGGTATTAAAAGTAACAGTCATTATGCTTTTAAGAGAATATACCCATGAAGAGCTCGCATTGTCTGAGCACCATCGCTGATGCTGAGCCCAACTGAAGGAGTCGATATTGTTCTATCACCTTCCATAGTTTCTTTGTAGATGAATAAATCTGCATACCCCAATTCCCACTCGACAACGTTTCTCTTCGCAATAAGCTCTCCAAATCATTATAAATCAACCTAACTACAAATTTCCTCCCCGCGAAACAACAGAACAAACTAACATAAAAGGGTAAAAACAAAAAAAAGAATCAGAAGAAAGAAAACAATATGAAAGTTATTTTATAGTAATTAAAAAGTCAGAAGTCAACGATTTGAAATTTTGTAGAGAATTCGAGTTCAAAATGAATCATTTCTCTCAAATTCAAACCCTAGATCATTATCAAAATTTGATTTCAATCAGATTTCAACAACTCAGAAATTGGATTAAGCTTTTAAAGCAAATTGTTTAGTATTTGGAATAGACATCAAGATCGATGGAAGAAATTTCAAATTCATACGATGATAAAAAAATACGCTAAAAAAAGAAAAGACGTAAAGCACTCACCAAACTAAGCTTCGAAAACCGAGAAATGGAGAATCGGAGCAGAGAGGAAGTCGAAACGCCGCGCATTTGCAGATCCAGGCGAAGATAGGGAGAGAAACTAAAGACAGAGATCTGCAAATGCACTGCGAAGATTATAGAAGATGAAAAGATATGAGAGAGAGCAAAGCGAGAAAGAGAGAGAGAGAGAGAGAGAGTGAAACGGTCTAGAGAGCTATTCAAACATAAAGGGGCGGAATAATGGAGATTCAAACCCTATGGTTAAAGATCGAACATGTCTTGAATTTAATGGTCTGGATTTTTCCACGTTGGAATCGTGGCCGTCCATAGTTGGTAGGCTGGCCTTTTTTTTCAAATTCCCAACGGCCAAATTTATTTTTTCACCTTTTTCTTTTTTCTTTTTTTAGATTACTATTTAATACCTGATACACTCTCAATTTTCTAAATGTTGCCATGTCATTAACCAGATTAATAATAAAATTTATAAGGACTTAAAAATAAATATTAAAAAATTTTAATAATTAATTAAATAAAAATAAAATAATTTCACTTATTAGCAAACCTCTTTCATATTTTTTAACTCTTCACAAGGCATTCAAAATTTTCATGTTCTCTTTTCAGTTTTTTCTTCAAATTTAATGTTACGGATATTGCCTGTTCAGAACCGAAAACATTTTAAAGCAATAGGTTTTGAAACTTTAAATTTTGTTTATAATAATTCAAATTAAAGTATTTCTCAATGAACAAAACTGAATAAAACTAAAAAAAAAAAAGTTGAAATAGTCAACGATTAAACTCAAACATGCAAACTCCGACATCAACAATTCAAAAAAAAAATTATAACAAAAATGCAAAGAGCAACCTACAATACAATGATTATACTTAATTAAATTAAAACCCTAAACCCACATTCAAATAAAATAAGACACTAATTTATTTATTTAAAAAAATTAATATCTCTTTTAAATCTTTGATTATCCTCTTATTTTTAATGAAGAAGAATAACAAGAAAAAGAAAAAAAAAAGAACAAAATAATATTTTGAATGAGTTGAAGAACAAGAAAGGATATGGAGAAGTTTGGAGAAAAGTAAAAATATTTTTATTTTTTTTAATTAATTATTAAAAAAATTATATTTATTTTTAAGTCTTTGAAAATTGTACTGTGAGGTGGCAACGTTTGATGAATTGATAGCATATGAAAATGATTGACAGTACATTAAATATTATTTTTTTTTCTTTTCAGTAATGAGTAATTATAGATTAAATCTGAAATTAAATACTTGAAGGGCTTTTCCGGATGCATATTGCCCAACGAAGCTTAGCATCACCGACAACAAATACACGTGTCCCCAAACAACATAAACGACTGTATTGTGTTTTCATAATTATAAGTTTTTTTATATATTAATTTTATTTTTTTCCTTTTTAATATTTTATTATTATTATTTTACACTTAAACATCCGGTTTAATAATAAATGCATTTGTATTTATTCGAAAAGTTAAATTAAAAATTTTTTTCCAAACAAAAAAAAAGAAAATATCGTTTTGGATTTTTTTTGCTCTTATTTATAAGTGTCTTGAGAATCAAAATGAAAATGATGATATCAGGTTTGAATTTTAATTCGTGACAATTAAATTAATTAATTGTTGATTCTCACAATATTAAATTTGGTGTTCACATGCATTTAAAAACTTTATCTAAATGATAGATATATTGGTTTTGAGGTTGAATACGTAAAAAATAGCAGGACATTAGAAGTTCTAGTACTTAATTTGTTTCTAAATATTTGTCCTTTTTTTTTTTTTTACTTTCATGAATATTAAGATAAAAATTTTTATTTTGATATGTTTTATGTTAAATTTTTTAAAAAAATATAATATAATTCTAGAAAAGCTTAAAAAATGAAAAAGGACTTCATTTTGAGACATACAAAAAAAATATGAACAAAGGAAAAAAGATGGAGGGAGTAACAGTATTATAATTGACAAATTATGATCCTTGTATTTAAAGATTGTAAAGGTTTCTATCAAAGAAAGTAAACGATGATATAAAATGAAAATTTATGAAAATTATATGCTTATCTTTAATTAAACATAGAAATTAAGCAAAAAGTCTAGACATAGGGTAGTATTTACAATATAAAATTGGGGTGTGGCTATAGCAATCTCATCTGGAAATGCACCTGTCTTAATAATTAATTAAACTTGAACATCTTAAAGAGTTCAGAGTGGAGGTAGAGAAACTAAGAAGCTGCCATATTTATAAGAAGAGATAGATGATTGTGTATGTATGTATGTATGTATATATGTATGTTGTTATCGATTTGATCAATGCACTGCGTTTCGATTAATTCCACTTGTGAGAAAATGGCAGGTAGTGATGGCAATGAGTAGCAATAATTTACATAAGCAAACAAAAATAGGCCTTAGACATGCAGCTTCAAAGTATTCAATGATTCATCATCCAACAGAAGGAAGAATCCAAAGATGGCCACCTTCCTATCTGATCAAGGACTTGTTGTCTTTCTTTCACAGTCCACCATCAAACCGGCTCAACTTCATGAAGAAGTGGAACTACAGCTCCCCTTGAAGATGAGAAAGTTGAGAGTGGCCAAAGCAAAATAGATGAAGGTTCCCTTTAAATGGGTGAAGAAGCAGCTGAAGTTTGTACCCACCACGCATTGCCATCCAGGCCCATACATCTTGTCAAAATCCTGTAAACAAATATGAATCCGGAAAGTCGTGTAAAGGAAAAAACAGAAAACAAAACAAGGGATGGTCTGAAATGAACTGATAACCTTTATAATGCAGGCAGCGATGGGAATGCAGTCAAAAACTTCATAGAGATCAAGAGCCCGAGAAGCAGAAGCCAGGGCTTGAGCCTGCATCTTCAAGGGCATGTCTGTCTCTTCAATCACAGCTTTTCCTTCCAACATCTCTTCCTTTCTTTCTCTCAACCAGCTGATATCAAAGAAACCTGGGAGACTGGGGGGAAACAGATTTTAGCAGAAAGAAACAGAGAAGCTTACTTCTCTCTAGTCACAGCCTTGTCCCTCTTTCCTAGCCTAAAGGAACAATCATTCGATGCTTCTTATTCTTTTTAAGAACTTTACTTTCACCTCATCTCCCACTTCACTGTATCTGTAACCATATCTTGAGATGTTTTTGCAAAGGGTAAAGCATGTGATGTGAGGCAGATATTAAGCAAGGAATCATTGCCTTTACTTAGTTTAGAATCAAATGAAAACGAAGTACTATTTTGCATGTGGGTTCTAGACTTCCTTTTCCAATAAATAATTATAGTCATAGAATTTTAAAAAGTAATTAAAAAGAATGGAATATTTTCTTGCATTTCATTTTTTTTTTTAGGGTCCTGGTGTGATAAGATTCGGGACGACAACTTTGACTCTAAAGAACTTACTACCATGGAGTCAATGGGTTAACATTTCTTTCTCCCACAAAAGAACAAAACACAAATCCACAGATGGAAGTGACATGATTCATTTCATCCAAGTACACCACCTTATCATCCTCTATGTTTGCAAACCAATAGGCCATGGCCACTCCCCTTTGATTATCTTGATAGTAATAATTAGTACGTAGGCAGTGTAATGTAATTCACATCTTCACAGTTAACTTGAAAAACATAAGGGCATCAAAATAACATATGTTAAAATCATTCGACCTACAAAAACGTATTGGAACATGTTATATTAAAGCAAATGAATAAAACTTATGGCCAACTTCAACCAGAAATGAACAAGCACCATGGCTTCTTTCCCCCCCAAAATTCTCAAGCTACGGTGCAAAAATTATCTCAAAACCCATCTCAAGTCGATAGATCCTCTCATGCCGATCCGGTTTTTCTAGCTTTATTTGGACGACCTCCAGGAGAATTGTTTTCTCTACCATGGGAATGTTTTCCACCCCTGTAGTGCTTTCCTCCCCTGAGAAGCATAAATAAAAGATAAAGAAAAAAATAAAACAGGCAACTTAAATAGAAGAAAGACCATAGAGCGGGGATTTCCTGGGCAATTTCTTCTTCAAACGAAAGAACGAAGCCGTAGAAAGAGTATGGCACTGACCTTGCTGGAAAACGCTTGCTTTCCCGATGCTTTTCTTGGTTACCACGAAGTAGACTCCAATACTCGCTCTCAGCATCACCTATAAAATATTGCCCAGCCCTTTTTTATCAGTTCCTCATGTAATACATCAGGCTATCTTGACCTGAAGTCCTTGGTTCCTCATGTAATACATATTGTTCAGTTTTATGTAAGATGAAAATTAGTCAATAAGGAGATCAACTGTGACATCACAGTGATCATGGGGCTTTCTAAGCTATACACACCAAGTAATTGTCATAGAATATAAAGGTAACCATCCTAGTAAAACCTTCTAGTAACAACAGGAACAAAAATTACACAACATGCAACAAAAAAATTCAAATTAAGGATTAAATGAGATATAATGGAAGTTGTTTCCGCCTTACCAGTTACTGGCTCTAAAGTAGCAACGAAATTTTTTACAACCAAACCACCTTCTTTAGCCAGGACTGCAGCAGCACGAGCTTTCTGGGCTGCTTCAGGTGTATCAAACCGTATGTAACCCTTATCCTCTCCAACTTTGAAGTCAACATACTTCACATGTAAAAAGATATACATCACGAGTACGAAGTAAATAAAGAAGAAGAATTATCAAATTAATAAAAAAGAACCTAGAGAAACAATTATCTAGTACAAGGTCTGCTACTTTATCTTTCTTTTAGGTTTTAGTTATTCATTGTATAGAACTAAAAAACGTAAAACAAATTACGATATAAGTAAACGATCCAGAAAAGAGAGACCAATTTCAATTAACACTATTAAACCTCATGAAGTATTAACAAATGAATTTTGGTAAGGATCAACACAGAGAAAATAATGAAGGCTCTAAATCTCAACGAAACAGAAGAAGAAACCATCTTCCTTAATAATACCTTTACAGTGCCGAATTTTTGGAAGACACCCTTCAAATCCTCGCGCAAAACAACATTCATATCATTTTTATAGATAGATGCAGTGGATTTATCTTCCTTCTCTTCAACTTTTTGAATGGCATTTTTGGTGTTCATTCCTTCACCCCACACAACATGTTTCTCTTCAATCTCTCCTTTGTTGTCATTGTCATTTTCTGTAGTCTTCTTTTCACTGCTTCCAGTAGCATTCCCTGAGTCTAACCCTACTTCTATTTTACAAGCATTAGTACCATCCTTAGCGAGTTCGTCAGAACCATTTTGCTCTGCAGAGTCCCCAGATGAAATGCTCTTTAATGTAAATCCAACAAGTAAGCCCTTGGGGTATCTGTAATAATCATTACATGGAGTTTGGTTACCAACATATGACAACAAAAACTAATGCAAGTTGAAGATTATGATTAATTACTTACTTTTCTCCTGCATTTGAGTTGTAATCACCATTTGAACCTGTGCTCTGACGATAATCCTCAAGCTCCTCTGCTTCTTGTTCTCTTATAGCATCAAAATCCTTCCTGAAACGAAAATTGTTAGAACTATCGCATTAGAAAATAAAATCATAACTGCAACTACAACCACTTATTCACAAGTAACATCTATTTCCAAATCAACTATATCACACAACTTGATTACATTTTCTCATTCATTTGCGATGTCAATACTGATTATATCTATTTCAATATATGACACCATTAGGTAAACAAATTGCGACAAAATACATAGCCACAAGCATAACTTACTTTGGTTTTAGTTCCAGCTCAGCACCTGCAAAAACCAAGCTTTGCTCCAGCACCTTTTGAGCATCCTCCTCAGCTGAGAACTCAATCAAAGCAGTGCCACAAAAGTACTTTCTGTGTGCCACATGACGAGGCAACCTTACACTATTAACCTAAAATAAGAAAGAAGATAATCAGTAGGCATTAAACCGCAAACATATCCAAAACCCCTAAACAAATTATTGGCGTTCACAAATGTACTTACACAAGAAAGTAATTGAAACCAGAGAAACTATTCGCATTGAGCAATACCTTAGCATACTGACCAAAAAAGGCTTCTACATCCTCCCTCTTCACATTGCACTCGAATGGTGAGGCAGCAATTGTTCTACTGTCCAATTGCTCTATCAATTCCTCGGGCTCTAATAGCACAGTGCTTCTACCAACTTTCTTCCCTGAAAGACAAAAACCCAAATTTTTAATAAAAAAAAAAGAACTCTTTCTTAGCTTACAAGGAAAAAAAAAAACTTTTTCTTCTCTTCGAGTTTGTAAAACTGACCATCTTCAGAAACCTTGAGGGAAGAGGAAGTTCTGAGAGTTTCAGCAACGGCTTTCAAAGTAAGCTCTGGTACATCTTCTGCCTTCACAGCCCCTAAGTGCAAATGTGCTCTCATCTTTGAAAACGAGCAAATCAATGCCAAACTGACCACTTTTTATTCACAGTCAAGATCAACAAAAATTAAGCACCATGAAATAAATAAATAAATAAATAAATAATATACTCTCTTCACATACAAACAACAGGTAACCAAGTTTCTTAAGAAAGGATACTGCCATCCTCACTCTCGCTGATTTTTTTCTTGAGAAAATCGTCTCTCGGAATATTGCTATCGCTGAAGTAAAACTCCACCTGTAAATTGATTAAACAAAATTGAATAAAAATCATTTTTGAAGCGAGTCAAGAGCAAAAGGAAATTAAACTTAGAAAAAGTTGGGAAAGGAGGATTTTGACCTGGCGAAGAACAGCCTTGGCAGTATCTTCGCCCAAAGAAGGCGTCGCCATTGTTGTACGTTAGATGCTTGAGAGACAAAGAGAGAGAGCTCGAAGAAGAGAGAGCGTCGCGGGATGTTTAGGGTTTAGGGGTAGTTTCGGTTAAGAATTATATACGGTGGGCCTTTTTTAAATGTCACGGTTTCTATTGTATCGACTTAGAAAACTCGAACAAGAGTCCGACACGACCACATGGGACAAGCGAGGTGAGTTTACTTTCCCGCAGGAACTCGGAACTTCCCTCTGTCAGTCTTAAGTCTGAGTAAATTTTCTTTCTGAACTAGCCAATATCTTTGTCCGTTTGCCACGCCAACACAAAATTACCCATTGACGTTCCCATTCCAAGTCAAAAAAAGATTTCTTTTTTCTTTTGGCCAGAAATTGGGAAATAATTTGAATTCAAGAGATAAAATAAAATAATTAAGATCTTTAAAGTTTTATCACTTTTTTTATTTATAAACTATTTTTAGTTAAAAATTTTAAAAACTTTAAATAAAATAATTTTTAAATATATATTTTTGAAAATTTAATTTAATTCAAAAAATTAAAATAAAACTATCTCCCGACAGTGGACACAGAAAATCTCTATATAAGGCCATATGTCACGATCCACATTAACAAATACATTTACTGTTCAACTCATTGGACTTTACGACGCAAGATCATAAGATCTGACATACCGTAAATGACCTAATTTGATCTCGTGCTCGAAACAGAATCATTAACCAGAATTTCTCACTACAAACATAAACAAGAAAGAAGAAACACCACAAGAAGAACAAGAGAAACACCATCACCAAAACCGAGAGTCAAATCAATCTTAGTAGTCATCTTCTTGAAAATGAAATAGGCACAACCATATAACTTTATCAACAAATCATCTGCGGTTAGACATTACCACATTCTCAACCCTTGCGCATCCCGTGATGGCACTGGTGAGATTTTGAAGTAAACATCAGCAAAACAAAATCAAAGCCATGGTAATATGGCATAATCATTTGCAAACTTGCCATCAGAATAAATATGAAAATGACAAACGATCACACGTTAACCAGCAATGGAGATTTGAATAGGTTTAGTACAATATATAGCAACTATAACAGAAGTTCATCTCCCCCACCGTCAACCTTGACTCCATTTACTCTTTGAAGTTAGTTTCCATTCCATGTTTGTCTTTTTTCCTGATCAAACCCGATAGAAGTAAATATTCAGGACTTTGGTGACTTATTCATGAGGGAAATAACTTCAAGCCTGCAATAGAAAAGTAACAAAAAACCACCCTTCTTTGAAAGGCAGCAGGTTTTTGGCAGCTAGCAACATTTTAGTTTTTTTGCTCAGCAGCTAGCAACATCTTAATTGGCATTGAAATATGCTTCACATAAAATCCTCTTCAAGTTCCTGCAATGACTTGCTTGTCGCTGCAATTTGTTTGTTTGATGTCATCTTTTCAGAGACCATAAGACCCTTATAGCTTCTTATCTCTGCTTGCCTTTCCTTCTCAAGCTTTTCCAGTTCCTCACGTCGTTTCTATCAGAGAAATCAAAGGGATTATCATTTTAGACATATGATCAAGAACAGGTGTCATGTGTGTACATGTGTATGTGATTACCCATTACCAAATTTCTTTATCAAAATCCAGGAATTGTAAATACAATTCAATGTTTAGCACCTGTTGTGTTGGACAAACCACATGATATCCCATAAACACCTACATGAAATTATTAGGTTTTCAAGACAAATATCTAAATTATTAGCCGCACAGAAAAGCTGAACACAAGTCCATTCAATCATTGTGCCATCCTGACCATAGTTTCCAGTACCTCACTATATAGATCCGTATTTGGTCTAAGAAAGTGAACAAGAAACAAAACCTGAGTGTAGTAACATAATAAAACTACCACATATAGATGCTATTATCCTTTATTCTTTATAGATTATCCTGCACCTGCTTCAGCTCCATAAATCTGATATGGTGTAAATCCCTTTTTAACCTAAACAAAATCCTGTAGGATAACTTCTATTTTCACGCTATAGCCATTTAGGATATTCATGTTCTATAGAACACCCACATAAACCATCAACAGATTTAGCTGCCATCAAATTGACCAAATAAGGTAAAAAACAGTTTAAGGAAAAGGGGCTTACTTTTTCCCTCAGCTGTTGCTTTCTCTCTGCTCTTTCCACCGCATTAACAGCTTCTCTCTCAGCTGCAACAACATATCATAATAAGTGCCCCTACAGACATCAAGATTAGATAAAACAATACTAATTTCAAGACCAGTATACCTAATGTAAAGAAGTGTAGAAGATGCAAAAGGCAAAACAAATATAGAATAAGAGTATGCATATTATGATGGAAAACAAGATGCAGGAAACGGAACAAGCAAAATACAAAACCACAGAAATCACACCAAATTGCTTTCATAAACAATGATAATACCATCTTTAGTAGTACTAAGGCATTGCAGAAAATGAAACCGCATTCACTTGCATACCTTTGAAATCAGGTTTCCTTTCCACTTTAGTCCTGTTCAACCTGTTAACTATCTCATTTATCCGCTTTTCCACTCTCACAGTCCGTACCTAAATCACATGATAAAATCAGACAAACATCCATTCCAGAAGAAAACACAAATGAACAAAAATAATAATAATAATAACAACAATATTAATAACAAAAAAGAAATTTACCATCTTGGGATTGTGAAAGCCAACTTGTCCAACATCCATGGAAGCAGTTTTCTTCAAATTGGACCATGGAGTGTAAACAACATCAATATTGTTCACTTTGTTGCCTAACCTCACACAATAATTAAAGAAAAAAAGAAATTGCAACTTATTATATCAAACATATTTAAATTACATTTTACAAAAAGAAATTGATGAAACTAACTATAAACCTTGGATGGAATTAGCTTTAACAAGCTGAGCACAATCTTCGAGCACACCTTCGCTTATGTCATCGATGGTTTGACCTTTCTGAAGTCGTAAATAAACATGAGCAGATGACATTTTATCCACATGGAACCTGTAATAAAACGAAATTCAATCACCCAAATCTCCTAAATAACAAAAAAATCGAAAAAAAAAAGCCCTAAGGACCTTCATTTATGGCAAAAATGACGAAATTTCAATAATTTTTATCGCGATTGTAAACAAAATCATGAAAGGAATTACCAAATGTCTTCGGGGAAGCCGTATCTGATGAGTTCCTCGTTCTCGTACTTGTCAAGTCCCATGAAAATGGTGTAATCGCCAGCCTCTGCTCGGGCTTTGAAGTAAAACACCATTTTTTTTTTTGGAAAAAAAAAGGTTATTCCTTCTAGCTTCGTTCTCTCTTGTGAGACCAGAGAGGAAATTAGGTTTTCTTTTCCCCTTTCAAATAGGGATTTGTTGCGAATAACGATTACCTAAGGACTAAGGAGATCGGTGTTTGGTGCTTTGCCTTTTTCCACATCACCGCGTTTCAATTAAGCTACCGCCACTCCTAGTACGTGACCACGGCGTTACGGGGTTAAATTCTTTTTTTTCTTTCTTTTTCCATCGGTATAGTTCTAAGCAAATAAATTTTTCTAATTTTAATTAATATTTATATATTTTTTATTTTATTTAAGTTTATCTTTTTTTTTTGAAGGGCTATTTAAGTTTATCTTAATATTAATGTAATTAAGTTTTATTAATAATGATAGTTTCCATTACAAATGGGAGGATAAAGTGAAGTCCGTTAAATTATTTTTCAAAGAATTTTTGATAAAAAATGTCATTATAAAAATAAAATGAATTATTAATAATTATTGTATTATGATAATTTATTTATTTATTTAGTTTACATTGACAAGTATTTTAGCCATATTTATTAGCATTAAACATAATAAATGAATGGTACTTTTTTTAATTTTAATTTTTTTAATTTTTACAGATATTAAGATAATTTTTTTTGAAAAGAAGACAAAATTTTTTATTTTGATGTATTTTATATTAATTAGTATAGATATTCAATACTTTTTAATATAAAAAATTAAGAAAAATAAATTTAAAATATAGAAAATAAGAATATTAAATGTTTAAAGAAAGATTTATTTTGAAATATTTAAAAAAGCATGAAACGTAAAAGAAATTGAAATTTCTTATCAAATATATTTATTTTACGTCAAACATTAAACTATTAATTGTATTTAAGTAACATTTAAATAGTAAATGAATAGTAATATTTCTTGTTCTGAATGTTTGTCTTTCTTTAATTTTTATGATTATTAAAATAAAATTTGAACTTCTTTTATAATATATTAGGATGTTGCCCGTAGCTACGCTACGAAAAAAATCACAAAAAAGATTGATTATGTTGGAGTAAACTTTAATTTGGTACCTTTAAAAAAATTTATAGAGAAAATTATATTGTATTAGTCAACTACATTAATGGTTTCAATTACTGAAAATTTACATCTACATATATGATTATAAAACAGTACTTATTTTAAAAATACAATAATCTTATAAAAAATTATTAGATGTATAATAAAATATTAAAAAATGAGAGAGCATATAACATGTACTATTACTAGATTAAGATAAACAGTTGTATAATATAAGAGAACCATATAATGTAAATATCCTATCAATATAAAATAGTTGTTGATTTTTAATAATATATTTTTTATATATAAAATGAATGGCTAAAGGTTGTCAAATTTAATTGATTTATTTATTCAATGATGATTATGTGCCATTGATATTAAGAAATGAATGAACCTTTTTTATTTTTTTATTTTGTTCAATGAATTTGATGAATATTTATTGAAATTTAAACATTCATGTATAAAAAAATATGTCAAATACTATAGATTCAAGTTCATATAGAATAAGAAGATATAAATAGAAAATAATATTAAATTGCAATTGATAAATATTAAATGAATCTATATTCTAAACATTAAAAATTAAAAATTATTATTTTTAAGTATTGTTTTAATGAATTAAATAAAAATTAAAAAAAACCCTTCAAATGTAAAAAAAAAAACAACACAACTTTGATAAAAAGTGTAAAAAAAAATTTAATTCAATTGAAAATGACAACCAATTAACCCAATTAGTTATCCTATTTAAAACAGAATTTATCCAAAAATAATAATAATCCTATCAAAAATTATTATATATATAATAAACTATTAAAAAATGAGAAAGTATATAAGATATACTATTAACAGATTAAAATAAACAGTTACAGAATATAAAGTAATAGTATAACGTAAAGATCCTATTAATATAAAATAGTTAATAATTTCTAATATCATCTGTCTTTTATATATAAAATAAATGGCTAAAGGTTATCAAATTCAATTAATTTATTTATTCAATGATGATCGTGTGCCATGTATATTGAGAAATGAGTAAGGTTTTTTGATTTTTTATTTTGTTCAATGAATTGGATGGATATTTATAGGAATTTATACATTCATGTATAAAAAAGATGTTTATATACTATAAATTCAAGTTGATGCAGAATAAGAGAATATAAACAAAAAATAATATTAAATTGTAATTGTTGATAGCAACTAAAATAAATAAAAGTAAAAAAGAAAAAAAATCCTTCAAATGTCAAAAACAATATAGTTTTAACATAAGGTGTAAAAAAAATTAATTCAATTAATAATGACAAATGTCATTTATCTTCTAAGCATTAAATGTTAGAAATTATTATTTTCAAGTATTTTTTATTGAAATAAATAAAAGTAAAAAAATAAAAAAAAAACTCTTCAAATGTCAAAAACAATTAATTCAATTGAAAATGATTATAGAAAACAAAAAGTCAAAAAAATAAAAAGGAGTTCTAACTGAATGACACTTGTCATTCAATTAGATACTCAATTGAAAGAAATTAAAAGAAATTAAACATCTTACTTTTATATATATTATAGATATTCAATATTTTTAATATAAAAATTATAAAAAATAAATTTATAATATAAAAAAGTAAGAATATTAAATGTCTTAAAAAATTTTATTTTGAATACAGGCCTAATTTATTTGCTTGGGAGAAAAAAAATTCTTCAATGAACAGTCGTGAATCTGTTTGCAACTTTGCATGCAGTAGTAATGCACGAAACAAACACAAGTGAAAAGTAGTTGCTGCAAAGAACAAGGCAATAATGGTATCTATTCTATCCCTCGTATTTGCAGAGGTTCTCAAATCCCATGTAATCATTCTGCTCAATCTTCTCAATCATGCCTGATCTGCCAACCCCTCCTTCAAATCATGTACAAAAGGGACAAAAATAAGAGCACATCCAAGGTGGTAAGGGGAAATAAGAATTACAGGGATGCTCTCACCTAGTGAAATGGCGCTGACGAATATCGTGAAGGCTAGAACACAGATGATAATGGATTCCCTTCCTACCGGTTAATCTGATCAGGTTATCGACAGTGTGTTGACCTATTAAGGCCGCAATGATGGACACAACAATGAAGTAGAGAGCTGCCCTAACAGGTTGCAGAATGATTTATACCATCACCCCGATGTTTGAACAAAGGATTTTCATGGAAATCAACCCTTTTTGACTCCCCTTCGTAGAGGTGCTAGGATTATGTAACTCACCAAAAGGACCTGGGAAACGGTTCAGAAGGTAGTATTCTACAACAGACATTGAGGAGAAAGTCATCCCGAATGTGGCTGTGGCACTTGCGACCTGCACAATTTGGAAGGATCTCAACTCAAGGAAAACAACAGCTTCTACTTTCTGAAAATGAAATTTCTAGACCAGACCTATTTGTTTTCACTTATGTTTTACCTAAGGAGGAATTCCCAGCTCCAAAAACAAAGGACCCAAAACAAATCCTCCACCTATTCCAAGAAGTCCACCAACTATTCCCGCTACTATGCCACAAGCACAGCATAGAACAAGTTGATACCCTTTCCAATTCGTGCCTCCATCACCCTTGGAGGCAATCACTTTCCATCCTTTGTACAGGCCATTTGTCTCATATAGATTTATCCCAACAGAAACTGGTATCTGCAGATGCAAGATTATGAAGATAGGAGTAGCACCTTAGCTACAACAGTAGAGGGAGGAGGGTGGGGGTGTTAAGTATCTGCAACAAGTTTAATGCCCAGTACGATGTTAAACAAGTAGCTTTATAGTACTGTCACCAACAAGGCATGCCTTATCAGTATCAGTTAGTTCTGAAATTTATTAACAACAAGCATGTGAGGACAGAAAGAAAGCAAAAAACCTTCGCAATCTGAACTGCAAGACAAGCAAACCAAACGAAACAGAGTAGTCCAAGTTCTTTCCAACGAATGTTTTCTAGAATTGTGGCCTGCCATTGGCAATAGCCAATCATGGTTGCAGATTAAGATAGTTATCACAGGTCTACAACTTAACCAACGCTTTTACCTACCTCCTTCCTAATGCCTGGAGGGTTAGTGATCTCGATACTGTTGACCATTAGCCTATCAACGTAATTCTTACTTTTTCTTGCAGAAGCAACGGCGTGGAAATATTTAGTGTTCTTATCCCCTTTGAAAAACCATTTAATCCTTCATTTTCATTGCCAAGATCTTTCTTCCGCTCAGTAAAGAGACCAAAGATCAACTCTCAACTTAGCAATTTCCACCCTATGTGACCCACCTTCACTGCTAGCTTGCCACTTCTGTAGTTTCCTCTGAATCTTAGCCACCAAGACTTTAATTTTATGCTGATAGCTACCTCCTATTGATGCTTGCCATTTCTTAATGGCTGGTTTGGTGGCTCGAAGTTTTTGCCAAAGTTCACCGCCTTTACAGTGTTTCTTGCCACTCTCTTCCCATGTGGCAGCCAAAACCTCTTTAAAACTCTCCTCATTAAACTAATGGTTGAAGAATCGGAAAGGTTTTGGTCCTCAATCAACATCATCTTCACGAAGAATAATCGGATTGTGATCAAAGAGAGAGAGAGAGCAAGGAACATGCTTGCCTTAAGGTTGAGAATCTCCCTAGCATATCGACGTCCATGAGAAATCTATCCAGCCTACTGAAGGAAACCTCCTCCCTATTATTACACCAAGTGAATTTGCTATCACTCAAAGGAAAATCAACAAGACTAGCATCGTCCACAAATTGCCTGAAGTGTTCCATTCCCCTTTTATTCGATACTACCCCTATGTCTCTCATGGTCCCATAAAATAGTTCAATCCAAAGATCCTCCTCTAGCCTGTCATCATTTGGTGCGTAAATGTTACAAAAGTCGCATGGCCAATCCCCCTCGTCGATTCTGCCTATCATGAGAACATAGTTTCCGCCGATATATCTATGGTCGATACAGAAAAAATCTTCCTGCCTTAAGGTAATAATCCCCCCAGATGCCCCGTTCGACTCCACTCAAGGCCCTTGAACTTTCCCCTCCCACTTAGCATATTAAAAGTTTTTCTATTAACCTTTTTTAATTTCATCTCCTGAAATATTACCACATTTGATTTCGCATAATCCACCAATTTTTTAACAGCCCTGCATTTCTCATTCCTGCCAAGGCCTGTCTTCTCCTCTATTTTAGCCTCAAAGTTTCACTTCCCGCCCCTCTTGCACCAGAAATAAGCACAAAAAGAAACAGGGAGCAGGAAAAAGTCATCAAAATCAATCTTGCAATACCCCATTTAGGTGCAAAGACAACCATCAGGAACCAAGAAAATGGTGAGAGTGTTGGCGAAGCAGACTGCAAGGGCGAGCAGGAAGGATGAGGGGATGTTCAGAAAGCCATAATTACAAGACTGCACGTTTCTCCTTCTCTGACTCTATACTTTTACTTTATTCGCTGTCTTTCACTTTATGGCATGATACAACCATTATGAGCTCGTTTCTTCTTCAATCCTAGTTCTTGATCAACCTTGTTACGTTGGGAAGAATATGAATGGCGATGTGACGAGGATTTTATGGCTACTTTTTCATGTCTTCGAAGCCATTTGAACCTCTTGGAAGTCTCTTACTTGATGGAATTGCTCGTACTAATATGAAAATATCTACTATACTTAATAGTAAACAAATAAGCTGCAAGCATATGTAAAAATCCATTTCTGGAGAACAGAAAAATGGATCAAAGTCAATTTTTCTTTTTGTTTTGCAAAATCAATCAAAGCCGATTATTAGAATGGCAGAGAAAATTGTGAACCATAAATGATGCACCAATCAGCTGGGATTTTGTAGCTTGGGTCAATTCATTTGAAGATTCATTGCCCAACAGTTGTCCATCTTTGTGACAACTGGCATATCTATATTTGGCCATAGCCTGCAGTGACTTCAGACAAACTTGGCGGGACCTTAGCAGGTTCATTGCAGACAAGCTAGACTAGTTTTAAATTGTTGAAGTGTCGTGCAAAATCATGCAAAGATTAGATGATTGTTCCAACTTTTTTGGCAGAGGTGACAGACCATTGTCTACAGCATGAGGGTGCTTTTACACCAGGGAGGGTGGAGAACCAGAGAGAACAACTCCAAATAATACAAAACCATGCATTCCATTCATTGGTTTTCTACGCAAACAAAAAAATTCTGATGTTCGTCACTACAAGTCTCTGTTTTGAACATCCCTAAGAAACTCTGTTAAATATGACATGGAAAGTGAATAACAAGAGTTGTGTAAAAAATTGAGACTAGTGACCATCTTTCTTCCCCACCACCCAAGAAATCGAACAAAACAGAAGGCAATTTTTGTTGCCTTTGAAAAACAAATACAACACTAGGCTAATTATTAGAGGGGAAGTCGAGGGTCAAATTAAAAAAAAAAAAAAAGAAGAAAGAAGACATGTCAACTCTCATACTTGCAGAGGTTCTCAAATCCCATGTATTCATGCCGCTCAATCTTCCCGATCATGTTTGATATGCCAACCCCACCTACCAAATAGAAGCAACAATAAATTTTAAGAGTTTGAATTATTTTGCACGGTTTGAAGCATGGAAAACAGAGTATTTTGTCAAATCAATAAAAGGAATATCAAAACTCACCTAGTGATACTGCACTAACAAATATGGTGAAGGCTAGAATGAAGATAATTAGAGATGCCCTTCCAAACACAATTATCAGCTTTCTGACAATATGCTGTCCGATAAGGGCGGCGACAGTAGCCACCGCAGTTAAGTAGAGAGCTGCCAAATAAAAAAGGATCATGTAACTATATAAAAATATGGAACAACCATATCCTCACCTAGAGGCAAGATTACTGGCACCACTACCCCTATCTCCACCACATCCCTTGAAGGCCTGGATGTTTCCCTTTATTTCCTAATTATGAAAAGAAACTTCAATAAAATTATCGTGTTGCTGTGAGCTTCCAACTTACCATAAGGTACCGGAAAACGTTTTAGAAGGTAATATTCTACAACAGACATGGATGAGGAGAAAGTCATGGCAAAGGTAGCAGTAGCACTTGAGACCTGCACATATGTCAGTAAGAAGTCAACAATCAGAATTAAGAAACAATGGACAAACTTCAAGGTTATAATTGAGAGAACAAGATTTTTCCCCTTATGTTGCCATCATTCAGATTTATATTTGTAGGATAAACGTCAAGGTTATAAATTCATGCCACACATCTCAGGGATATAAAGAATCTCACCTGAGGAGGGACACCCAGCTCCAAGAAAAGTGGACCCATGATAAATCCTCCGCCCAGGCCAAGTAGACCACCAACAATTCCAGCTAGTACTCCAAAAGCACAGTAGGTAACAAGCTGATGCACTCGCAAATTTGTGCCATCATCTCCCTTGGATGCAATTACTCTCCATCCTTTATATAGACTAACTGCTTCATACAGAGATACCCCAAATGAAACTGGGATCTGGAAAACAGAAAGGACACCTTAAACCAGGTTTCAAAGAAATCGCTATGATAAGGATGATCCTTAACATTGAAGAGTTATGTCTTGATCATGCAATTCGACAAATATAAAGAGGCAATAGAGATGAAAAAGACAGAATGTACCTGCAACAAGTTCAACACCCAATATGCCACTGAACAAGTAGCTGTATGATTCTGTTGCCAAAAGTCATATTTGATCAGTTATAACTCAATAATTCAAATTCTGAAAAAACAAATCAATAAATAGAGCAGAAGATAACCTTGGAGATCTGCAGTGCAAGGAATGCAACCCAAACAAAACAAAGAAGCCCAAGTTCCTTCCAACAAACATTTTCCCAAACAGTGACCTGCAATGATTGCATTAAATTAATATTGAGAAATATCAGTACTGAATAACAACAGGTTACAGTTTACTCACTTCTTTGTCTGTGTTATCCTCCCGGGGTTCACTGTTTGGACCACTAGGAAGAGGCTTGTATTCCACATCCCCGCTATCAGTATCTGATATCATATGAGAAATATATGGGCTTACTTCGGGAGGAAAATCATTATGAAAGGATCACTGATTAAAGGATTAGGCAACTGACCATTTGATACTAAACGCCTTGCAGCCTCCTAAAATCCAAGACAAGCAGCTTTTAAGTAGTCAGCAATTAATTTTAATAATATAAACACACCACACACTTAATGAGAGAGTTTCCTCTTTGTTTTTAGTGCATTAAGCTGGAAAGGCATGACATTCTGAAGGAAATTATCCAGGTTGTCAGCAATTATGATATTCTGAAATCAAACATCCCCAAGATCTTTTAATTTCTCATTCGTGAAAATGGAAAAAAGTTGTTTAAAATATTGTGGAAGGAATTCTTATTTAAAATCACAATGGAATGGAAAAAAAGATATACAGAGCTCAAAATTCTGCACACACCAGTATGAGTTAACAAAATTACCTTTTTCAGTATGGTTTCCTTTTTCCATGTTTCAACACCTTTGAAGAATGCCTTTGTTGATGTTCCTGCAAGCCATCCAATCCATCGAAATTAAATATATAGTGCCAGAAGAACATTATGCCCACCTAATACAACAATGAATTAGCAAACCATTACCTATAAAAAGAATAATAAGTAAAATTGTGACCATCCAATCTGCAAAGATCACATTAAAAGCCACTCCTATGCTAATTCCCAGCATGAGCATCGGCTGGATAAGCAAAGCCAAATCATAATCGATGATAGGCATATCAAGTGTGGGATGCCTTAACTTAAGGTTGTAGTAAACAGTTGAAACTGCTGCACCCATGATCATACCTAGGAAAATGCCAAAAACATAGAATGCATGAATTCATTTAGTGTAACAGAGTAATCTGTTTTGTTAACAATTTTGCTAATAATTTCTTAATAACATTCAAAATTCTCAAAATGCTGCAGTTATAACTTACATAATTTTTGGAAGCATCTAAATGCACCTATTTATTTCTCTTCTTTTGTCTTGGCAAGGAAATTTCTAAATCTTAAAATCACATCACAGATAGCTTACAAGCAAATGGTAAGTGTAATTTTGAATCACTGGCAGTATGGGGATTACACAATTCCGAAAGTTTTTAAGCAACAAGATGAGTAAATTTTTTTAAAAAAAAGAATCTTTAAAAAGAAAATTAGCTTCAACAAGTTTATACTGATAATTTCGATTTTTTGGGTAATCTGCCGCAAAAATATTTTCCCTATGCTCAATGACAAATCAAACCAGATCAGAAAGAGTTCAAAATGAAAATAAGGAGGAAGTCCTTTTCTCTTGAAAAGTGAGAAGGTAAACATTTTTACCCAAAGGGAATAAAGCACCTTTTCTCTTTTTTCATTTTTTATTAGCTTCATCAAGTTCTTTGCATCTCCTAATTCTTAAATCACATCAAGTTCAAATGTAATTTTATTTCTTCATGCAAAGGTAAAAAGAACATAACCCATCTTACATTTTGAAATAGCAGTTGCTGACTTTGCATCAAACCCAATAATAAGGCTAAGCATTGGAACAAAAATGCCACCTCCACCAACTCCTCCTACACTCCCAAACGCTGCTCCAAAGAATCCAATTATACTTCCCAGCACAATTCGCCAACCAAATTCCATTTCCTATGAACCAAAAAAAAAAAGCATTAAAAAAACTTTAAAAATAAAAATTAAGGTGGTCAAAGACGTTAATATAGTGTAAGTAAAAAGGAATACATTGGGATATAAATACTTACAGGCCAAACATGCTGATAACCCGATTGATCAGATCGCCACAAGAAATTTATAGCTTTGAGGAAATAATTTGTTTCAGATTCCTTAGCTGAGTCTCCATTCTTCAAGCTTCTCTCAGCTGAAACTAACATGAAAGCTAAAGCAAAGTTGAGCAAATTCAACATTATCGATTTCAAAACACTCCGTTTCAGTCCAAATCGCGCCATCTTGATTTCAAACAACTCGACCACCTTTCTCTTTTCTTCTCTTTCTCTTTCTTCAACTTCTTTTTGAACGAATTTTCTTGAACTTCGACACTTTTTCCAACTCAAAAAATCTCTCCCTCTTGTTACACGTTTAAAAATTCTCTCTCTAAACCGTTAGCTCATAAAGCACAACGTCAAGGCGTTTGGTTTGCAAGAACCCAGGGACGAAAAAATTTCCCAGAAAACAATATCAGCTTGGGAATCTAAAAAAATCGTTTAATCATTTAAAAAAGAAAAGAACTTTGGGATTTGAGATTGGCGAAATGCTTGGAAAAAACTTGCACGCAAAATCAACAACAAGAAAAGAAGGGTCCTTTGGCTCACGTCTCTGTATTCTCTCTGGGAATGAGTGAGAGGAAGACGGTGAGATTTTATATAATCAAGTGATTGAAGAAAGAAAAAAAATAGGAGATCCTCATGCCGAGCTCGCCTGGGCACGTTTACCATTAATTTATTTATTTTTTGTTCGGATGCAGTTAATTTGTGGATGGGTGGTTGACTGCTTGCCTGCATCGGGTGGACCTCCACGTACTCAGCCAGTCAGACTTCCATTTTACCCTCCAAAAATTATTTTATTTTATATCATTTTAATTTCATATAAATAAATTTTACACACATCATTTTATCAATTTTATATATATTATTAATAAATTAAATATTATCATCTCGTTAATAAATAAATTTACAAATATAAATTTTATTTTAAAATCTTTTTAAACTTTCACATATGCGACCAAATCATAATGTATTGTTAAATGTAAATTCGATTTTGCAATTATTTTGATGTGATGTATAGAGTTGTCATTATATTATTATAAGGCTTGTCATACATTATTAATTTAATGTTGAATTGAAGTGTCACCTACCATTAAAAAGCCTAACTAGGTATACTCACTTAGATTAGAAAAATACTCCAAGTAAGAGAAGGAAAAAAAAAATATGCCTAAGATATATTAGTCCAATGATGACTTCAAAGATTCACAATGATTCAAAGTTTCAAACTTTGGGTACCACCCCTTTGCTTCTTCTTTTTTTTTTTTTCACATTTTTCATGTTGATAATATTTTGAAATTGCGTTCAAATGAATCGACATTGACAGGCTAGGATACTATTTTTCCATCGAAATTATGATAGTATGAGGACAAATTGAGATTAGAATGCATATGATTCTCGTTTATTTAAATAAAAATAAATAAAAAGTGATTTATGACTTATGAGTTGTTGAAGTCATGATAAAATTAAATAATAATTATTTTTAAACTTTATTCTATTTATATTTTCTTATCATTTTAAGCAATAGGGTCATTTCGGATTAAAATTTTTTTATCAAAATAGTACAATTTTAATCATAATTGTTTTAATTTTTGAAAAATAAAAATTTGAAGACTATCTTATTTATTTAGAATTAAATTAAAATGTATATTTATATCATCTATAAAATATATACATGTATATATACACATGTGAAGTATATTAAATTAGTTCCTAAATAAATATTTTGAACAAATATGAAAAATATAAAAATTAATAAAAATAAAAACAAATTTCAATGTTTTCTTATTTAAAAATGAAAATAAGATTTACAAAAATTAAGTAACTCCCAGATTATTATCCAAACAAGCGATAAGTTTAATGGAAAACCAGTTTTATTTTATTTTATTTATTTGACATTATAACAAATTTTCTTGATTTGCGAGTATTAAAGGAAGAAGTAAGATTTAGTAGTTAAAAAGACGTGGTTGGTACTGACATTGATTCTCGCTGTCCCGACTCCCGATTAATGATGCTGTTTGTTGTAACAAAGGACAATAATATTGGCTTGCGAGTTGAAACTTGACAGAACATTACAAGGGCCACCTCTCCTTTCTTATTCTATCACCATCCGACAAAACGATGGGGTCTGAGTCTGACTCTGACGTGAGTGTCAAGTTATCAATGCCAAGGTTTCTTGGTTTTATCCTTCCCAAGCTACAAATCAAATTATCATTTCGTGGTGAGGAATTTTTAAAGATTATATGTAAGCTGGCTTATCCTCTCCTCCCAGCATAATTCTTTCCTCTTTTCTGTAGCTGCTGACTCTATTTCCATTTGTATGTAAATATAATTAATTAAAGTATTTTAATATATATTTTATTTTTTAAAATTTTTAATAAGTTTTTTATTTTTTATTATATTCAATTAAATTTTATATTTTTATTTAAAATTAAATAAGTTATTAAAATTATAATAATAATTTAATTATCAATAATTAAAATATCATTTATTATTTTATATCATGTGATATTAACATGATATATTGACATACTATAATGATGGTAACATTATATGTTAATGTAATAAAATGATATAATCACATAATATTTTTTATTTTTCACATCAACGTCACATGTATAAAAAATAATAAGTGATATTTTAATTAATATCAATTAATTAATAATTAATTATAATAATTAATTTAATTTAAATTAAAAATATAAAAAATTAATTGAACATATAAAAGAATACAAATTTATTTAAGTTTTTTAAAAATAATTCAAAGACTTTTTAAATCATTATACTGATATAATCGAATTATCATTTAATTTCTGAATATAATAAAAAAATCATAATGAATATTTTTCAATCTTAATATCATATTACATCCTAATACAAGTATTCATATATGATTCTCTATTTTTTTTGGCACAATTATTCATGTATGATTCCCTTTTGTTTTTTCTTTTTTCAATTTAAACGTTTAGCCGTAAATTTTGAAGTTTAGGAAACAAGAGTCAATGATTCCTAACTTCAGGTCGCAGCTTAATATCCGTCAAGTCATTTTCAAACGGTTGAAAAAATAAATAATTGCATTAATGCAAACAAAAACATATTTATAAGAGTCAAGAATAAAATAGAATGATCTCTTGCTTTGAATCCAGAAATGAAATCTCAACCTCTTTCCCAAATATCCAAACTGCCTCACCACCCTTATGTCCACAAGAGAGGATGGCAAATCATACTGATCACCCCCCCACGCAGGAATCAGCCTCAGGTAAGTGTACTTATAATAGAGAATTAAGTGATGTCCCACTAAATTTAGAGACTCATTCTGCAGAATTTGAAGTCCACCCACGGGAAAGGCGCAGAAGGCACTCACATGATGAGGCTTCAATACGCAAAATTCTCAGTATACCCTCTGAAGATGCAGTGGACATGGGAGAAAACGATGAGGTCTCGGATGATGACTCCATTTCAACAAGTTATTTTGCAGCTAGAACTAAGTTTGGAACCCATGGTGAAAATTTCTAAAGTTGAATTTCTCAAAAAGAAACTGGACTTTGAAAAGGCCTCTAAGAACTGCTACCAACAACATGGCTCTTCCACTCCATTTGACGTACGTTGTAAAGTGTGGCTAAATCATCTGCAATGCCTTCATGTTAAGCTTAATATGCTTTGGCTGGGGTTTGTTACAAGGACGTGCTTCACCTTTATGATGATGAAAATAATCATAAAATGAAACTCTCCTATCTTCGTTCTTTTCTCCTTTCTCGAACTCTTGTAATTTTGGAGGTCAGGCTCATACCCTCCTCCCATCTGCACTGTGTTCTTATGATTGTTAATGAAATTTTAATAGGGTAGCTGGGCCCTACGTGAATCTTCCAGCTTTTAAAAAAAAAAAAAAAAAAAAAAAAAAAACCTCTTTCCCAAATTATCAATAAATACTTAAATCCATTGAATAGTCCACGTGCTATATAATAATATGGAAAATAATTTAATTTATTATTTTTTTTAAAGAATTTTTATTATATTCTGATAACATGAGGTACACAAAGTCCCAATAGATCATGAAATATCAAATCTGTAACAAAAGTAATCTAATTTATTCGTACCATCCTTTGAATGAATTCGAATCTACCGTTCATCGCGATCCACTTCCCCCTTTTTGCATGTTCGATCACGTGAAATTGTCTGCAAATTATTTAAACGAAAATGATGACGATGACTTCTACCTAAATCCGAATCAAGACGAAACCAAAAAAAATTATTAATTTTAATTAATTTAGGTAAGTTAATAAACATAGTGTACGTGTACCTGTCACGCACCAGACCAAAGGAGGGATTCTTTGGGAGTCTCAAGAACGGGCCGTACCAGCGGACATACAGTTAAAGTCTGGACATGTGACAATTTAACGGATCAATTAGTATAACAGATCAGATTTTGAGATTATAATACGATCGTAACTCAATTTCATTAAAATTAAGAAAATATAATTTAATAAATTATTAATGTACAGCATAGTGCTGTATGTACGGCAGTTCCAGTTGGAGAAATCCCAGTGAATTCTGAGAGTCAGGGGGACAGCTTTGTTTGGGTTGGGAGCAATTGTCCTTGTTATAAACTGTTTGTTACTATATACGTTTTAGAAAAATTTGGATCACCCAGAGTTCTAGCTGAGTTGTAATTAGTAATTTTTGTTTTTCGTCTGGAACTAAGGCAAATTAACAATGTAAAAGTAAAAAGACATTCTCATGATTTGTGAAATAGGAACGAACTAGAAAAGTCACTACCAATCAGTAACTTTGAAATCCTTTTGTTATTAACGAAGATAATTGATTCTTGGGAGTAAATAATAACATGGATGGGAAATTTAATTTTGGAAAAAAAAATTAAGTCTTTTATTTCCACGAATTGGAACAACAAAAAGTTGAATGTCGGTGGATGGAAGCACTAAAATCATTCTATGCTTGTCGTGTACTTAAATCGTCTATAAAATATTCCACTTAACACGATGAAAATTACAATTTCAAAAAAGTCAATTTAATAGTAGAAAAAGTTAAAATAAACAAATTATCTAGATTCATATTAATGCGTAGAGTTTTAATGGAAATTAACACGGTGAAAATTACAATTTCAAGAAAGCTAGTGAAAGATTAGAAAAAGTTAAAATTAACAAACTGTTTAAATTCATATTAATGCTTAGAGTTTTAGTAGAAAAGATGCAAATAACGAAATGAGCGAGACTAAGTGTCACGGTCCACACTAACTCTTATGAGGTATTGTCCATTTTAACATCATGATTTTATTTTACAAAAGACGACTCACAAGTTGAAGGTGGTGTAAATTTTCCCTAAGACCATAACGTCCACCTCTTTTATTCTACACATGAGACTTTGTGGCTTTACTTATTGAGAGAGCATTATTTCGACGATATGAGATTAACGTATATACGAGGATCGTGACATCCTCCCACTTCAACAAGAGCCTATTGTCCTCTACACAAGGACTGTGACATATTTCACACTTCAATAAAGGTTCACTGTTTTTTACGCAAGGACCATGACATCCTTCTCACTTCAACAATGGCTTACTATTCTCAATGGTACATTTGCCAGTACTTAGAGTTTTCTCTGATATCAATTGTCATGATCCACATAAACTCTTATGAGGTATTATATATTTTGATCGGTTGACTTTATAGTTTTATCTCATAAAAGATGTTTCATAAATTGAAGGTGATGTGAACTCTTATATTCTCAACATCACTTTAATGATTAACCGATGTAGAATTCATAAAAGCCATGACATCCTCTTTTATTCCTTATCAAAAATTTATTTTCAATGTAGAATATTGTGATTTTAGTTTCCAGGAGCATTATTTTGACCATGTCATATTTACGCGATGACGACACTGAAGCGCATCATATGTACGTTACTGTCCCCTCTCTCTTCTTCTGACAGGGAAAGATGAGGCAAAGCTAGGGACTAAATTAAAACGGAGAAAATCCCCACATAACACTTTCGATGCCGAAAACTTTGAAAACTGAGAGAGAATATGCGTGATAATGTCGAATGTAGAAATGGCAGGTACAAGAATGATTGCTTTGCATGCTTAAATTATAGCGTTCTCGAGGCAGCAACTTGGCATGTGTAATACAACTTTTGCTTTTGAGCTAGGCCAACGAAGCAGAGCTCGATTGTATGTATGTATGAATCAGCAAAACCCAGACTTTGCTGCTGATCTCAAACAAAGAAATTACAGGAAAAGAAACTCCCTCTGTCACCCAAAACTAGAGTATCCTACTAGTAAGTAATCATTACCCTGGCATGGCAACTGATGGTGACTATGGCGATTAATTGACAAAAGGAAAAATACTTGCTTAATTACCAATAATTCAGCAATGAAAATGGGTTTCATATTCATGGTCCAGGTTTTTTATTGGCGTTGCTTGCAAAGGCTAAGGACGGGAATGGACTGTGTGAAGTGTGAAAAGCAAGTGCAGGGTGGGCGAGATAGAGAGAGGGTTACCAAATAAGTCAAACTACAGATGCCGAAAATGATGAAAAAGGAATTTACTTATCAGACCCCGAGAACACTACGAATCTGGATAGCTTGAATGGTGATAATTGACCAGAGGCTCTGCTTTTCATCACGTCCATAGCTATCTCTGCAATCAATAGCCAAATTTTCTTGCGTAACATTGTAAGATTCTTTTCAAATTCTCGCCGTCCACACAAACGCTAACAAACAAACCAAACCATGGGACTTTGTTTTTCTCCATGGATTGATTCAGCACTCGCTTTCATTCCACATGGGCTGGAAGCCATTATCTTATATCACTTGGACGAGATCGAGCTGAGGCCAAATGCTCAAATTCGGCACGCATTTAACATAAGAGGAGTTCAGAACATTTACGACGCGTACGGATTTTCATAGGTGTATTGAGTAGTCTTCCAACATTGTCAAGGACATGTGGGCTATTTTCCTTTATGATAAAGGGTTTATGATAAAAGAATCTGAAAGAATCTTACCTTTATGATAAGCGGTTCAAAATTTTTCTGGGTTTTAATTTTTCTTTTCCTTTCTTTCTGATCTGTTATGTAGAAATTAAGTATCTTTACAATGATCAAATCTGATATATATATATATATATGTGTGTGTGTGTGTGTTTGTGTGTGTGTGTGTGTATGTATGATTCATGATCAAGATGCAAGAAACTAATTAACAAATCTTAATAGTTCATTAACATAATCACTTTTTTCTCACTGTATTTACATGTGCAAAATAGCTCACTAGTCATGATGATGATAGTTAATTAAGTAATTACCAACTAATTAAACAAATGATTCTGTCAGGATTTGATTTAATAGTGGTCGTGGCCATGTGCATATACAAGGAGGTTAAAATTGTAAAGGGCCAATATTTTTAATTTCGACAACTAGTTTTCTGTCCGAAATGATTTCTCTTCTGATTTAAACCTATCACGTGGGGGCTTTTCCATTCAGTTTCACAACTAAAGAATATGAACAATATTGTCCTCGTCAAAACTGATGTTTGAATAACCCCATCCTCGGACGGCCATTTGGCATTTCAATTTCATGTTTGTCTTTCTGCCCCTTTGCCAAAAGCAAAGATACCCTTTGCTCAGAACAGTGTGAAATGGTCCCCTTTGGCCTTAGCCACTTTTTATGATTAGTTTGACATGATTAGTTGCCCCATTGGCTCCAGTTTTAGCAAAGCAATTCAACAGGTCTGCTCGCCCGGATATTCACAAGCATAAGCCCCTTTAATGAGTTATAGGTTATTTACAATTTGTAAGTGCTTCTTGATAATGAATTCATTCTATCATTTTAGGACTTGATTTTTTTATATTAACATTTTAGGCAGGTACAGGAAAAGAAAGTAGGTTTAGACTGCAGAAATAAATATTCATAATTTTAAAAAGATTTATTTTTAAAATTTATATATATGTATTTATAAGATAAGATTTGTATGATTAAGTACTCAGGGGGGGAGGGCCACGAGCCCCCCCTAAAATTTTTGAAAATTTTTACTTAATATATATATATTTAATTATTATAAAAGTAGTATATTTATAGGGTTGTGGTTTCTTCAAAATTTTAAAAATTTCTATTTATTATATATTTTTTATATTCTCAAAATAATTTTTTATTTAATAATTTATATAAATAAAAAATAATAAAATAACTCTACTCAACTTTATCTTATATTTTAATTAAGTTTCTTCACACTTCTTTCTTTCTCTTTTTTTTCTCTTTCTATTCTATTTTGTCTTTTATGTTTACTTTACTCTTCTTTATGTAATTTACAATTGAAACACATTTAATTTTTTAAAAGAAATTTATGAGCTTGGACAATGACCACTCACCACTATTATATGATACTGAGAGGAGGTAATTTTTTTTTATATTATTTAACTATTTATATATTTAACTATGATGTAAAATCTTATATATCGTATTTATATATTTATGCATTATAGTTTAATATTTAGTATTTTAAGTTTAAATATAAATAAAATAGAAATATTAGATGTTGACTGTATTAATTTTTTTAAAGTTTGATTACAATATGAGTAAGTTGAAAATAATTGAGTGAATTGACAAGTTCTTTAAAAGAAAATATGCAAATCATCTAAAATATTCTTCTACACTTGAGCCATCAAGCCTAATAAAAATTGTGAAAAGAAATTTCGAAACTAAATGGATAATGAGTTTTTTAAATAACTTAATCAATTATATTAAAAAAGATATTATTAACCTTTTCAGCATAGAGTAAATAATTGATGAATTTAAATATATGAAACATTATCGAATACAACTTTTATAAAAAAACTATTATAAATATTTTTTTTATTTTTTTTGATTTACATGTTATATAAATTTAAATATTTTTTGATTGTTGGTTAAATTTAATAATTTTTATTTTTTATTTCTCTTTGTCTTTAACCCTTCAATAAAAGTTAGCTGATTCCGTTTCTATAATTAATAATGTATAAATATTATATACGGATAATGTATTGAATATAAATTTATTAAACAATTTTTTTTAAAACAGGAACGGGCCAATTTAGTACTGTCGGTAGAAGACTCATGGAGGATTTTAATATTTTGAAACGAGTGCATTTGTTGGTGATGGCAATGATGTATTTTCCGTCGTCTCTTCCCTATGCCAAACTAAAGGGGACAAGGAAAAAGGTGTGGGCCTCATGGTCCTAATGAAAACGTTCCATTCTTCCCAAAGAAGTAGACTGAAAACTTTCCGAAAGAGGAAATCCAGCCATGGGGCTGCTTCGTATCTCTTCTCAGAACTGTTAATGGGCCACTGGAAGAAAAGTGATGATCCTATCCTTTGGGCCTGGTTCTGATCCATTCTGGACAGATTTGGAAGTAAGGTCCAGAGCAAACCTGAGAAGCCCATTCGGCCTGTTTCAACGCCAACTAACGTTCTTTAAGTTCCCGGGGGTTTTTTGAGTATCCTCCAATGACCGTTGTTTCCATAGAAATGGGGCGGTTTCAGCTGCAACAGGCCTTGACACTGAAGTCATATCCATGCAAATTCATGCCTTTAGCTTCTTTTTCTTATTCCCCTTTTAGTCTTCTCCCAAAACTTTCCACAATTCGTCGTTTTCCCGGTTCTACGAGACTCACTGAACCCGTCAAGTTTCCTCTTCTTCTGTCTCTGCCCACCGTTCGACCTCGCTTGGTATGCAAGATGAACGGCTCAGGTTATTTTTACTTCTTAGAATCTAGTTATATGAAATCCATACTTGTAATTTTAAGTAATTTTGGATTTTTTTTTTTAGTAAGGAGAATCATTTGCCTGTTGACTTTTGAACAAGCTTGTGTCTGTTCGGAATTTTGCCGAGCAGTTTATGTGCAAATGTTGATAAATCTTTGTGTCTAGAGAAAGGAACAATTTTATCAGTCTAATGTTTTACTCATTTAGATATTGTTTCGGAGCTAGAACTTGGAAAGCCAGGGGATAGACGAAAACCAGAGAAGCGGGTTACTGGAGTATTTTGGATCATACTTCTTAATCTAGGAATATACGTGGCTGATCACTTGTTTCAGGTATTTATGTTTTTTGGGTTAGTCTCTTTTTGTTATTGATGGGCATTTTTCCTAATATAAACAATAACCCGAAAATGTTAATTTATGTGAGCTATACATTGGCCAAGGAAAAATAAAGTTTTCGATAGGTTCCTTTGTTAGTGTTCTTGTTTTATATAGCAGGAACTGACATGCTGACTCCGAAGTTTCCTTCTCATTTTTTTTTTCTTTCTCTCAATAGGTTCAGGGCATTCAGTCACTATACTTGTACCACAAATGGCCTGCTTGGTTCCAGTTTGTGACATCGACGTTCTGTCATGCTAACTGGTAAGCTCTCTAATACTACTGGATTGCATAGCATCAAATATCAATACAATAGAAAACCAAGTAGAAAAAGCTTGTTTTTCTTGACAAAGAATTGCAGTCATTCTGCGAGTTTGTCTTATTTTTTCCTTAGATGTTCATTATTTTGCTTATGGTCTTTTCAGGAAGCATCTTTCTAGCAACCTTTTCTTCTTGTACATTTTTGGTAAGCATTTTGCTCTTCTCCTTGATTTGAGAATGTTTGTAACTTGTAGACATTTGAAGTAGTTGATTTTGGGAGATTGATGTTATCCTTATTTGTAAAACAGGGAAACTCGTTGAAGAAGAGGAAGGGAATTTTGCATTGTGGATTTCTTACATTTTTACAGGTGCTGGAGCAAACATTGTTTCATGGCTGGTTTTACCAAGAAATGCAGTTTCTGTAGGTGCTTCTGGTGCCGTTTTCGGGTTATTTGCAATCAGTGTCTTTGTAAAGGTAGGCTGAGTTCACCAGACATATATGAAGAATGTAACTAAATCCCCCTTTCTCTCTTTTTCCTTTTTTTAGTTTTACTTTTATAAGCAATAATAAACTGTCAGACACTGGGGACGAACTTCTTTAACCCCCTCTTTCTTGTTCTAGATGTCTTGGGACTGGAGAAAGATCCTTGAAGTGCTCATATTGGGCCAATTTGTTATAGAGAGGGTGAGAAATTCTAAAGGGTTATCATCAGTTTTCCATGATCCTGAAAGATTGTGTTGAACCCAAGGGTTAACCTCCTCAATGTTATGTTCTTGGCTTTGACAGGTGATGGAAGCAGCCCACGCTTCAACTGGCCTGTCTGGCTCTTCCTATTCCTTGCAAAGTGTCAATCACGTTGCACATCTCTCTGGTGCTCTTATTGGTGTTCTTCTAGTATGGCTTCTCAGCAAAATTCCTTCTAAACCTCCTGATAAAGAAATATCAAATTTGCACAGAAAGAGAGGCAGAAGTTCTTAAGAATTGAGTTGCTGATTAAGTGATGATAGAGGCCTAATGCAATGATGAGCTCGGAGGGTGGATTAAATTGTTGAGGAACGGAATTGTTGCACAATTGCTTTATGCATGTAAATAATTCAATTATAAGCAGGTTGTTGTAAAATTTAATGATTCGATGAATTTAGAATAGCTTCCATAAGTATTGCTATATTCTGAGAATAATAAAGCAATTAGCATTTCCAGTGAGATTTTGCACAAGCTATGTGAGAGAATTTTGTAATTTTCCTATGTTTTTGTATATAGCATATTTGCTTACAAGAATATATAATAAAGTGATTGTGAACAGATACAAAGAACAATAGTAACTTGCATTTCTCAGCAAGCCAGAAAGAATAAAGTAGTTCATCATTGTGGAAGAGCTCTGTGCTATCTATTGTAAGTATTTTGATAACTATTTCTGTTTCTTTGGATATGAAGTGACCCTAATTACACCAAAAGCTCAGAAACTTGATTTCCTCAGTTAAGGAAAACCACTGTACATGAATGTGTAAGCTGACCATACATTCCAAGCTGCCCCTGACATTGCTTCCGGCAGACAATTGGATACCTTGCTCCAAATTTACAACCTAGTGGAAGGTACATTGATTTTGTAGCAAGCCATGAACAATCCAATGGAAAATCAGCATCTCTCAGTACCATGCGACCTTTTCTAAGAGACACAGCTGACCCCTTTTGATCACTTGCAACTACACTTGGTATCTGTAAAACATTGGAATGTGAGGCAGCCATAGTTTGCTTGTGATATAGTTTCTCTAATCTTTCAATTGGTATGTCTTTTGTTGTCTCCATTTTCTGCTCCTTACTTTTAAAGGTCCCCAGTATTCTATTTGCCTCTTTTGTCAACCCAATGGCACTCCAAGCTTCAGCAACGAGGAAGATAGTGGATTTCTCAGGCTGAACCTCAAATTCTTTCATTATTTGGAGAATTTCTTCAGCTTTCCAAGGCTGCTTGGCTTCACTATATCCCCAAACTAATGTCTCAAAGGTCTTCAAATTGGGAGAAATTCCAGATTCACACATTTGATCAAAAATCTTGATTGCAGAATCCATTCTTCCAGTACTGCACCACCCACTAATAACAGTTGTAAAGATTACAACATTTGGGCAGGATCCTGTTTTAATCATGATTGTTAGGAGTTCTTCAGCTTTCTCTGGTTCTTGTGCTCGCACAAAACCTTTAGCAAGAATGCTATAGGCATGAATGTCAGGCTGTATACCTGCTTTCACCATGTCATCAAAGATTTCCCTGCACTTACCCATGAAACCTGCTGAACTCCATGCATTCATAATAGTGCTAAAGGTTATAACATCAGGTTTGACCCTAAATTCTTCCATCAGAGTAAGTACCTGCAGATCAAAGCTTAGCATGAGTTTTTGTTCTTTTCCAGATGGAAATATTCAGTAGACAAGCACATATTTTTAAAGAAGAAGAAGAAAATGAAGACTTAGAAACCAAAACAAGCAGAACCACAGCTCAAAAGCTGTAGGAATTATAAAAATCTTGTATTGCTCTAAATGTTTGCTTACATGAAAGGAATTAGAAATAAGTATAATAATTGGTATAACTCACCTCATCAACCCCATCTCTGTCCATGATGTCAACAAACCCTTTGATCAGTGAGTTAAAAATCACAAGATTAGGATGCAATCTGAGTTCCTTCATCCTATACACAAATCTCAAGGCATCCTTTATCCTACCTTCTTTACGATATCCACTAATAATGATGCCACAAGTTCGCTCATTAGGCTGCACACCATTTTTCTGCATCTCTAAAATCATCCCTTCAGCTCTATCAGTCTCGTTATTCTGTGAATAAGCAGTTGCTATGGTATTGTAAGTAACAGCATCAGGTTGCATGCCAGAGGCTATCATCTTATTAACCACATTCCAAGCTTCTGTCATGTTCTTCTTTTTGCACCATGCTCTAACAAGTACATTATAGGTCCTGAGATTGGGTTTGACATTCCCCTGTTGTGACATCAGGTCTACCAGTTTAAGAGATTCTTCAGGCTTACCAGCAATCCCATACCCTTTGATTAATGTGTTATAAGTGCTAGTAGTTGGTTTCAATCCATTCTCCCTCATCTTCCAGAAAGTTTCCATGGCTTCTTCCATGTTTCCAGATTCAGAGAAAGCATTTATAACAGCATTGAAAAAAATTGAGTCAGGCTTCATTCCATTTTTTTCCACTTGAGAGATGATAGAATGTATGGCACTGAAGTGCTTCTGGATGGTCAAGGCAGCCAAGAGGGTAGTGTAAGTTACCAAAGATGGTTTATGACCTCCTTCAATCAAACTGTCAAAAATAGACTGAGCTTCCTGGGGTTTTCCTCTTTCTATTAGAATATTCATTAGCTTTGTCTGGTAGCGCACGGTTTGGCAACTTTCTTTTGTCATGCAGATGGAGCAATGAGATTGATTTTGGATATCCATAAGGGCAGCAATGTGGAACTACTATTTTGTATCCAGCTCTACATATCATCCATGGAAGTTTCTGTACTAAAAACATACCACAATAAAATCTTAACACCAGCAAGTTAACAGATAAAAGCAGTAAATCAATCAACCTCAAAGCAGAAGAGACAACGTGCAAGACTTCAAGCAGAGACCATAATTCCAGTAGAAAAGCTTTGTGAAGAACACAATAACATCAGGAAGAATAAGTTAATTCCATCCAGGTGGGCCCACCGGAAAGCAGATAGACAATCAATACAAGAATGGCATTTCCCTACATGCATAAATGAAATGCTATACTATCTACTAGTAACAGCAGATTATGAAAATGGAAACAAACTTTTTCCACGATTAAATGCTTTACTTTGATTTTTTTTCCTTGAACAAGAATATCCGGTCATTAGAACATGAAAAACATGTAAATTACTTTCCTGAAAAGTAATTTGCCAAAAGTAATTATAAAGAAGACAATAAATACCATGTCTGGATTCTAGAACTGGAATCAATCATTCGGATTTCTTTCCTAAGTGTTTTTCATTTCTGAAAAACAAAAACTGAAACAAAACCAAACACCGCCTGTTCTTGGAATCCACCAAAGATTTCAACTAAAGAGAATCACCAGCCAAATTTTCACAAACTACTCCCAAATTCCCATCTGGGTGTTTCACATTGTTTCCTAAATGATCAAGAAAACAAAAAGAAGGATTTACCACAAAATGGCAAATATATAGTAAAAGCACTAAAATTCAATGCACAGATCAAGTATCCATCTAATCATCTAATCATCCATGATACATAAGATTTACTGCTTCACTAGACCACGAAAAGGAAAGCATTTAAAAAAAAAAACAAAACAAAACAGCAACAAAAAAGAAATAACCCAAAAATTTGGGATTAAGGGAGTTCTGATAATAATGGAAAGGAGCTTAAATTATGCAAGAAAAAAGTCACCCTGATGGGTAATGAGCAATGGAAAAATGGCAGAGTGAGAGAGTACGTGAGTGAAACGTACCTGACGGGGCTAAATGTATCTTGGGTTCTTGCAAGAAAATGTAGGAGAGTAAAGAAAGAGGAGTTCCTGATTAGTGGAGTTATGGTGTACATGGAGTAAGTGTCGTGAAATGCAATAAAATAAATGTTATCCACATATTAAAAAAAAAAAAAACCCATTCCTGACAAACATATGGAGATAAGAAAAACAGAAAATGCGGCTGAAAATTTTGGGATATATTGCTTATTCTTTCCCTTCCTCCATTTTTTCTCACAAACTTTTTTATCCATTAGTATTTTTAGAATTTATTGCATTTCTTTTTTTCCTCCTGAGAGCAAGGTCCAGGTTGACAGGGCCGGGCTGGATTGGATCATGGTCGGTTAAAACCCAAAATAAGGAGATACACGAGAAAAGGAAGAAACCAAAGATTTGACGAAGTCTGGCCCAGTCTACAGTTCCTCGGACAGTCTCATCTTGCAAAAAGAAAAAGGGTAAATGGTTTTGTTTCTTTCCTTGCATCGTATGTCTGAAACAGATTTCCCGGAAAAATGGGTTTGTCCTGGAAAGAGAAATTCGAAGAAAAGAAAATTCTTTCTTTGATTTCGTTATTACCTAGAAAAAAGAAAGTGCTGTAATTAAAAATATCAGATCAGAGGTTTTTACTTTTACCCTACTATGATGAGGATGATGATAACGCATCTGAATGTTCGCCCCTTTTTGTTTAAATTCCATTTCTTCATCTAGAATCTTCTTTTCTTCATCGCCCTGTCTATTCTGTAGTAAAAGAAACAAATGTTGAGGTTGTGGAAATGGTACCAGAATTGCTTGGCAATCCATCCGGTGAAGACACAGGTTATAAGCTCAGGCTTGATTTGGGGATTTGGAGACATAGCTGCTCAAACCATTACTCATTCAACTGCCAAGAAACACCGTCATTTACAGGTAAAGCATCGCCTTTCTTACTTTAATATCTGATCATTTTTTTTCCCAATGTCTCTTCGTTTTCGTGCTATTTGGAAATATGGGCAGTCTTTCAATTTCCAATTTCTCCTGCCCTTGTTACTGCACATGTTTTTCCTTCCCTGATGAGATTGGTTGGTAGGTTCTTCTTGGAAGTAAGGGGGTAATCAGTGTTTCTTGGAGTATAGTTTTAACATGTTGCTCTGTAATTCAGGTTTATCAATTGATACTTGTTACTTTTGCATTTCGTCTGCGGTTTTGTAAAAATTTACGATGAACACACTGCAGCCCTTCTTTTAAAGAGAAAACTAGAACCCAAATTTACTGGAGTTGAGAGAGAAAACTAATGTACAAATAAGAAAAAATTGTGAGTTGATATATTTCATTTTACTTGGTTGGCATTATGATTCCATGAAAAGGAGGAATTTTCAGTTTTTTGGTATGTTGATTACATGCATGAAAGAATCTTTGACATGGGAGCTTCAATTTGATGGGTGCAGTTTTGCATCAGTCACCACTTGATGAAGGTCATGACATTCAGGTAACTGCAATGCAAGGAAGAGCATGGTTGCAGAGTTTCCTTTGATTTAATCACCATTGTTCCTGTTACACAAAGTGCACCTCTTTAAAATAATTTAGCTGTTGTAAATATGTCAGTAATATAAACATGCATTCTGACTTATGTATATTCTAAGCATCTTTAGTTTTGTGAGTATTTTACTGTTAATCAGCTTATTTCTTTTGGTAGAATGAAAATTTCCTTTTTTGTGCTAGGAAGAGGATAAAGCATTAAAGATCAATTGGAAAAGAGTGGCTACAACAAGCTTGTTTGGGTTTGGATTTGTTGGACCAGTTGGCCATTACTGGTAATTATCCACTGCCTTTTGTGGATGTATTTGGCTAAAGAATGTTAAGTTCACATCATAACTACTGTTCACTGCTTACTCATATATCTTAGAGCTAGCAATATATGATTCCTTCCATGCATCAAAAAATGTGCTGTGGTAAAGATTTACAATCTGTAAGGGGCCTTATTCTGGGAACAAGAGATGGTTCATGGTGGCCTAATTTTTTCTTATTTTTGGATTGGCTGCCCAACTTGGAGGTCAAGGAATTCTTCCATTGTTAAGATAAACTAACATTCAATTCTTAACACGCTTGTGCATTTTTTTGTACCTGAAAACCTTTTGTTGGGAACTCTAATTTTTTGGTAATATTTGTAGGTATGAAGGTTTGGACCGATATATAAGGTTAAGACTTTGTCTACAACCAAATTCTTTTCGTTTTGTGGCTACTAAAGTTGCAATTGATGGGTTCATCTTTGGGCCATTGGATTTACTTGTGTTTTTTACTTACATGGGATTTTCTGCTGGGAAGAGTTTCCCTCAAGTCAAGGAAAATGTAAAGAGAGATTTTGTCCCAGCCTTAATTCTTGAAGGGGGTGTATGGCCAATTGTACAAGTTGCAAATTTTCGGTATATACCGGTGAGGTACCAACTACTATATGTAAACTTCTTCTGCCTGTTGGATAGCTGTTTCTTGTCATGGATTGAGCAACAAGAGGATGCTCCTTGGAAGAAATGGCTGAATTCTTTGCTACCTTCAAAGGAGAAAAGGGGTCAGGGTGGATGAATTATCAAAATTGAATGCTCATGCATCCAAGGACCCGATATCATAATGCAATACATAGTAGGTAAAAGATAATACTATGGAGAATGCAAAAGTTTATGGTTTCGATAGATGAACTTTCACTATCTCAGTTTTTGTTTTTCTCCCTCTGGATATAAGGAAGTCAGTGATCATTGTTATTCTCAATCCACCAGATAAAAGATTTTGATAATTCTCCTTGGTAGAGAGATATATTTGGCTGTCGATTCTCTTGCCTGGTTCCCCTGCAGCACGCTTACCTTCTACTTTGTAGACCTGAATTAGCAGCATGACGTCCCCGTTACACTAGATCTCAGCCTCATACAATCGTGAATTCCATTTCTGTGTTTATTGTCATAGAACAAAGTACATTCTAGCCTACAATGCATGTGACAAAACTATTCAGTATTTTATCTATCCGTTGTTGCTGCATGAAGTAAGATTATGATTATGTAGAAAATATGCAATAGAAATTTGGTTGGGAGGCTTAACATACTGCACAACTTCAACTTTCCTGGATAAAAAAATAAATAATTAAAATTCCTGTACTGAATTTAAGAGCAAATACCACATTTAAAAGAAGAAAACGACCAAAAAGGGTGGATGAATAGGTAAACAACCAGTTAAACTATCAGCACTAAATCAAGTTTGATGTTAAGCTTGCGCATAGATGATCACTAATTCTCTCTGCTTTCTGTTTTGTCATCTGTTCCTCAGTTTGTGCTTTGGGATTTGCTGCTAGAGCCAGATGGGTTAAGGCCATATTCACTGGTGGTTTCACTGTTTACGCTGATGCCATAGTTCTTACTGCCCATTGATGTGTTATTTTTCTTCATCTTCTCGTATTGTCGGGCTTGTTGAATCGGAGTTTCTGAAGACGTGTACATTGAGCTGTTCCAGGACCTTCCTCCTACATCAAGATAAGAGAGCGAAAGATCTCCTTCTAAAGCACGAACTACCTGCATTGGTTTTGCGACTACGTTGAGACAATCTGGGTGTTTTCTCTGTTCTTAACTGCTGGTGCAAATTTTATTTTAACTTGAGCAAATAAATAAGCACCGTTTCTACCTATGAAAGCCCTGTGAACTTGGAATCTGCTTAATTGCATGTAAGTCTATATTCCCCCACCCCACCAGAAAAAAAGAAAGGGACTGGAGATACCTGGCTCATTCGAGGTCTAAGCCATGCTGACTGGCGTATGCAAGCAGCAGCACAAGTGACCATGCATGCCATCTCGCTCTTGTTGTAAGCGCCTTGTAACCTTGGATCAGCAAGAGCATCAAAATCACCGTCTTCGAGTGCACGACCTAGCAAGGGCCTCGTCTACGCCCAAAAGTATAGTAACAGAACTCGGTTAATCAACTACTCATAGTCATAGCATAAAGCACTGTTAACTACTATTTAGTCTTGAAAATGCAAAACTGGAATTGAGAAGCGACAATTTGGGTCCAAGCTTCAAAGGCAAAAACTTGGTCTAATAGTGGAGGAACCACGGCAAGCACTTTGCAGATAAGATAATCCAGACCCCATTTTAGTAAACTAACTTGGTTTTCCATCATCTGGTAGATAATATCAGTTGATATGAAAAAAATGCAAGAGGACTTACCCAGTCAACGAGGCTCTCGTTTATGGAGATTTCTTTCTTGATGATTGGTCGACGCCCAGTTATAAGCTCTAAAAGCATGACTCCATAGGAATATACGTCTGATTTCTCTGTTAATTTGCCAGTCAATGCATACTCTGGAGCAAGGTACCTGCAAGCCGTTTGCTGTTAGAGCAAATGCATCCTCAAATACTAATGAAAATTAACAAATATGCGTTCTTAATTGGAAAAAGGGAGGGGGTGAGAAAAGAAAGGATCTAACCCAAAAGTTCCCACCACTCTTGTGGAGACATGAGTAATGGAGGAACTCGCATCGGAGAAAATCTTGGCAAGGCCAAAGTCTGAAACCTGAATGCACGACATAAAGAGTCCATTAACAAGGTACACAAGTCAACAGCAAAAAATCCAAAAAAGAAAGGAATCTCACTTCAGTGCTTAATTGTCAAGCACTGGATCTCATAGGAAAAGCAACACAACTTACTGAACAACTCCTACTTTTGAGCAGTCAGAAACATATGTAATAACAGGAGTATCCTGAAATTACTTTATAGTTCATACAACATGTTAGGACAAGCCTGCACTGTAAAATAAGAAAACTAATACAGAGATTTGGAGACCTACCTTTGCCTCAAATCGAGGATCAAGAAGAATATTAGCTGCCTTGATATCGCGATGAATGATTGTTGGACTGCCTGTAGATAAAATCTACTTCAATCAGACTTGGACTCTGAAAAGATGTCCTAAGTAGTGATTTTGAGAAATATATATGTGAAAAGAATGCCTACGTTGAAGGATTAATGATAACTCTTCCTTTATTCATCAGATTCATTCATTTGTTGATTCTTAATGCAGGAAAAGAGCCGCAAGTAAAATTTTCAGAGACAGAATGTTAAGAAACGAACTCACAGTCCTCATGGAGGTATGCTATTCCTTTTGCAGACCCTATAGCAATTTTGAGTCTGCTTTCCCAAGCTATAACCGGCTGACCATTTCCTACAACCAATTGCGTTCGATGGTTAGTGCCACATCTTAAGCTGAATTGTTAACATGGTTGTGCATAGAAATAGGCATCATGGCACCAAAGACAGAATTCTAACTATCCACAGGGAAACCTACAGCTTATTGAGATATCACTCTTCAGATGAAGAGAAGGAGATGACTAACCATGCAAGTGGAATTCCAAGGTTTTGTTTGGAACAAACTCATAAGCAAGCAACCTCTCAGTCCCAGTAATGCAGTAGCCAACCAGGGAAACAAGATGTTTGTGATGCACTCGGCTAATCGTCTCAACCTCAGCCTGAAATTCACGCTCGCCCTGATGGCTCCCAGCCTTTAATTGCTTAACTGCAACTTCTTGCCCACTCGGCAGTACTCCTTTGTGGACGTAACCGAAACCGCCTTGTCCAAGGAGGTTGGATTGAGAAAAGCCATTGGTGGCCACGACCAATTCATCATAAGTGAAAATGCCATTTGAGGACCTTAAATTGTTAGTGCCAGAACCTTCAGTATTGGTGAAAGGCGGTGGAGGCAGGGCAGTTGGTGGCACTGTGATAACGTGGACTCCTGGCGGTGGGGCAACTTTTTCTTGTTCATGTTGGATTGGAGCAGCATAAAGGTCATCTAACAACTCAACCAAACATTGAAATTCCATCAGAAAGTTAGAGAAAGTAGTTTTGATTGTAACAATTATTTACCAATTAATCTCACCTTTTGTCACCAAACATTGTTGTTTTCTTCTGTCCTCCAAAGGTTTCTGTTTTCTCCTTCTACTTTTGCAACAAATGCAGACGAGTGCAAACACAACAAACAGTAGAATTCCAACACCAATGCATGAAACTATAAGCCCAATAGGAGAATCTGACCCCTGCTGAGTGGCTGGCAATCCTCCTTTTCCAACTGCTAACGGTAATGGTGGTGGTGGTGCAGGGAGCGGAAATGCCTGAGACGATCCTGGAGCGTCAGGAACCCCAATAGAATGAGAAGCTGCAGGTGGTGGTGGAGACTTTAAAAAAAATGGTGGTGGACCAGTAGGTGGCCTCGGTGGTGGCAGAGAGGGAGCTGTTGTTGCTGGAGGTGGAAGAATAATAGATGGTGGAGTTGCAGGGGTGGGAGAGGGAAGTGGAGAAGTTAATGGCAAGGATACAGAGGGTTGAGGAGTTTGGACTGGAGTTTGGGGTGGCGGTGGGGAAGAAATGACCAATGCAGGTGGTGGGGGTTGCGGTGGAGAAGCTACTGGACTAATGGTACTAGCTGCAGTTGATGGTGGTGGTGGTGTAACAACTGGCGGTGTTGGAGGCTGTGGAGGAGCAACCGGACTCATAGCAATGACTGCAGCTGGGGGAGATGCCACAGGGAGAAATGGAGGTGGAGTTTTCGGGGTTGATATAGGGGCCAACGGCGGAGTCAGCAAGGGTGGAGAAACAACGGGAGATGCAGAATTTGTTGGCGGAAATGGTGGCGAAAGGAGTGGTGCTGCTAGAGGTAGCTGCACCACCGGAGGTGACTGTCGAGGAGGCGGTGAAGTGGTGAACGGCGAACCCTCCGGAGATGGGGACGATACGGGTGTTAACAACATTGTTGAATCTTATCACCGGAAGAATTCTTTACAAGTTCTTTTGGGTAGTCCACATGCAAATCACTTGATCAACTATCTGGGTGGATTCCATAGCTGGAATTCTTCTTTCTTTTTTCACAATTCATGAGTCGCTTTCGTTTATTATAGTAACGATGGTATCCACAAACAAAAAGCCAAGTAATATTTTTACTGACAAAAACTAGAAACCAACTACTCAGACAGACAGACGGACAGGAAGTAGTTAGTACTACTTGCTGGTTTTTTAGTAAATTTCAACACTATCTAGCCTAAGCTAATCTAACAATTTATTTAAAAATAGTTATGATAAGTCTAAGCTAATCTATGGAATTTTAAAATAACACTAATTCACGGATCAAGACATGAGAACTCGTCTCTAACAAGTGGGACCACCTACCCATTCGAAAGCGGGAAGTAGATAGTCACTTCACTTACTAGTTATTTTGTTTTATTTTTATCTATTTTACGAACCAAATAATCATGTAAAGTTTTTATTACTTAACAGTGATTCATATCTTATTATAATTTTAACATGTTTTTTAATTTTAAATTATGTATTGTTTTATTTTTCTCTAAAAAAATAATAAAAGAAAAGAATTATTCATGATCTTAAGTTTGCAAGAAAGCTCTCCAATTACCTTATAAAATCATCAATGAAATTTTTAATTTTTTATCTCAACAATATCCAATATTCAAATTTTAACTTAAATTAGACTTATCCAAACAATTGAATTAATAACTGAATTTTGTCCTTCTATATATCTTCAAGTCTGCTTTTGATATTGTGCTATGTCCTTCACAAAGAACGCCAGCCATCATTCAAGAAAAAAAAAGTAGGGAAATAACAGGCGAAGCATGTATTAATCTTTGAAAAGAAGAAACTCGCAAAATTTTGTGCTAAGGTTTAGCCAGAAAGCTAACTCACTCGAAATCTAGTCTTGCAAAATAACACGATGAACGAGGATGGAAATCAAGAAGGACAAAAGATGTTAATCACAAGCACACATCTACACCTACAAAAAAGGGTGTTTTATCAATTCTTTCTCGGTAAAGCAATTTTCTCTTTTAATTTCTTCCTCAAAGAAAAGGAATCAATAACATTAACAACCAACATCTTCTCATCGAGCCATTAAATGAAGAATGCGTTCCAAGTCCTCATGGAACACCAAATCTGGACAAGGCTGATTGGAAAAGAGTTGAGAATGCCGAGGATGTACTTTGATCATCGGCTTTGATCTTTATTTGGGCTTTAGCCGATGATGTGTTGATTATACATTCCACGAGATAATTCGATGTCTCCTCCGCCTTTTGTGCAAAGAAGAAGAACTTGAAATTAGGGGCTTGACCACCTGATGCGATGCAGTGAATGGAGTGGCTTTGCATGTGCCGAAGGAGAGCTTGAGGAGCTGTAAATGCCGCAACACCTTGAGGGCTCACTGAGCATTCCTGCACCGATTAAAAGACGGAGTTTTGAGAAAGGTGGCATATATAAGCAAAGTTTCTGCCCCAAGTATCGACAACAACATAAGGGACCAGGCATGGTTCCCATTCTAGGGGCCATCTGGTGGTTTAGTTTTCAAGGAAAGGAACGGTTTTTGTCCTTAACTCTTAGGATAGTTTTGATGCCAAGGATGTAATACTTTCATAAATAGTTTACTCTCTAGACATAAGGTTGCAGCATAAGTGGCCATCAGCCAGAAATAAAATTCAGGCAATAATATAAAGATAGTATCCAACTGCATTATCCCTGCTAAAATTCAGCCAAATAAAGGTTTTAATGTCTAAGAGAGAGCAAGCAAGAGATAGGGATGACCAACAGGAGGTAGTAACAAGTGAAAACAAATCAAACTATATATTGTTATATTTGACAAGCAAACCTGCGACAAAACAACTGGTAACTGGCGCCACTTTTGCTGAAATGCACTTGGATCTAGTGCAGCTTTTGAACTAAGCTTCAACTGAGGAGACGAAGGAGCAGCTGCTGCTGGTAAACCAAGACCAAGTAGATCATCAATTCCCAGGCTAGCTTGTGGAGCATGGCCTGCTGAGGTGGGCTTCGAAATTTCTGACTCCATCCGTGTTTGTGAGGCAAAGACAGATGTAGACGAACTATCATAAGGAGCAGTATAATCAGAACTGTTATTACTCAAACCTCTAGTTTCCTCTTTCTCTGAAGTAGTTAAAAGTAGATCCTTATCATTTGCCTCCACTCTCTGAGCCGAAACAACATTATCTGCTGCTTCTCCACCAATAGATAGATTTCCAAGTTCATCTGAAAACTCAAAAGGACCCCTGTGTTCCTTATCTGTAAACATGTAAGATGGCTGCAGATATTTACAAATATCAGTTAACCCTGACTCCATTATGATTCAAGTACAACAACTGAACCACCTAGATTCCTTAAAACAAAGGAAAAGAAACACAAAACAGATGCGGAGTGGATATAGTATACTACACCGTTTAATAGCATAAAGGAAACTTTGCGTGAAATTAAGAAAATGCTTTGAGAGGCACAATACAGTGATTAGAGCAAAAAACCTATATTTCATGAGTAGTCCATTTTTTAGCTATCAAGAGTACACAAAGTAAAGTTGTAGCAAGTTATGTCACAGCTGTAACACAAACTAAAGTTGCAAGCCCATTCCACAGGTATCTTCATTGGTTCTTCCATGGGTTATTACATTTGACAATTACGCAGGAAATGGAATTGACAAAGGTAAGGATAACTTAAGAGATGCAAGTACTTTGAAAAGTAAAACTTCACGTTGTTTAAAAATGCACCATTCACTAAGGGAAAGAAAAATTCTTTCCCCCTTAATTCCATGGCTAACTGGCTTGTAGATGAGGAGATAAGCAAATAAGACTTATTTTTAGACCCTCACCTAATGGCTTATACATTTTGGTCTAGTGGTTCCCAAGAACAAATTTTCTTACACATCAAGGGGAGTATTAAATATGTAATGTCCCACATATATTTGGTTGAGATTGCATGTGATATTATTTTCTAGTTTTTTAGGTTGTTATGTTAGAATAACACTTTCCTGGCAAGCTTCGTGGCACACCTTGAAGCAAGGCAGACTCCCTCTGCCATGAGACTTAGAATGGAAAAAGGCCTTATTGAAGAACTATTATTATTTCAGGCAAAAGAAAAAGTACTATTACTTATTGAGAAAACCCAATCAGTTTTCACCAGCATGTAAGTTATGAATGAATAAAAAATGCAAATAGATACGGATTTCAACAACCAGATCCACATCATCAACTTTGATTAAGGTTGAAACTACAAACTATGTAATTAGGTTATTGCATATGCCTTGTCTTTGCCTTAATTTTTTTCTTTGAATACGCAAATTGGATGCTTTAACAACCCATCACAAGAGCTTTCCAAACAGTCTAAAGTACAAAAAAATGGCCTATAGCATAAAGTTGGAAGAAGCTAGTAGTTACCTTCTGGTATACAACAGATAAACTGTTAAATTCATCAAATATCCGATCTTTAATTTCACTGCTCTGAGTATCAGCAAAAACAGAAACAGCTTGCTTTGGAGGGTTTACCACACGTTCTGCTACACATACATTATACTGTAAAATCCTATAGTAGAATAAGGCTCTGTCATGAACATCCTGCATTCAAGTTGAAGATTTAATTTATTGTTTCCAGAAAACAACTTGACAATTCAAATGACACTATTGATGTAAGAGGGAAAAAAAAAGACATAAAAAGACAAACTCATACCTGGTGAAAATCAGCAATACCTGCAGCCAAAGCAGCTCCCAAAGCATTTTGAGTCTCAGCTGGCCTTTTAAAAAAGCACTTCATTACCGCAGTGAGAAGATGTAACCGAACCTGTCCAACAGCATCATCCATCATCCAAGTAAATGACGTAATTCATGATGCAGATCTTTGAATCCAATTTCCAAAATTTCAGTATAAAAAAGAGGCTTTAATTCTACTGCCAATGGAAACTTTAGAAATACTTAATCTACAATAACAAAATAGCAGTGTGTTAAGTAAACACATAGAATAATTAGAAACAATCAAAGTACCTAAGATGATATACATTTGCCAAGCAACCATACTATACTAGTATGTAAACCATATTAACACATTTACCGCACCACATATCCACTAGAAAGATATGAATAAGAACATTTGAGAACAAACAAGGGCATAAGAATACCGTAATAGATACAAACTGGCAGTTGAATAAAATGGCTCAACAACCTTTTCTTTTCTCACAAAAGAAACCAACTCCAAAATATAAGAAGTATTAACTACTATCAGAAATGGTTCAAAACAACAGATCATGGATTAACATGTGATCATTGGACAATATCCAAGCAGGTTGTTTACCTCAGCAGAATGCTCCTCATCCCAGTTTTCAACTAAACTCTCCAAAATATAAGGAGCATCCTGCATATCCTGAGAATATTCCCCCAACATCCATATAAGAGCTGCCTTCGCCTTGGGTTCCTGTACATTTTTGCTGCTTATGTTCCCAACCACAGCAATGCAATCATGGCTCCACTGAGGATATTTTCTAAGAAGATCTTTTACAAGTACCTGCACAAAAGAACTTATATCAATCTAGCTGGCAATGGTGAACTAATTATGCTTTTGTGCGAAGACAGTAAGGTATGTTAATTATGCATAAATTTAAAATCCCAAACTTCTAGTAATGGCAGAAATATATTTATTTACCAGAGCTTCAGCAGTAACATAGTCTTTCTCCATTTCAAGAAATTGAAGAAGCCTATCAACAATTGCATTCACATCATACTGCTGCAGTGCTATTTTGCCCACAGCTCTTATTGACTCTCTGGCAATGGGAATATCAACATTTGCAGCATACTCACATAATTCCGTCACTGAAATTGACTCAACAAGGTTACATATCCGAATACACAAGAGAGAAGATTGAAAATTTACTGATGTCATCTTTTTCCAGAGAGGCCCTCACAAACAAACTGCGAGGCTATTTGCTTACCAATTTCATAAGTATTGCTCTCATTTGCCACTGCAGTCAACATTTCAAGCTTCAACCTTTTGACATAAGATGGTTCATTATACTGGCAATAGAAGTGTTTGTAGTCTGAGGAAAATATATAAGGTGCCCGCATCACCAAGATATGCAGATGACTTAAAACTGCATAAGACTGTTCTGGGCTTCCTGAACTCACAAGGGTCAACAAGGGTGCTTTGATACGTTCATAAACCTTAACATAAAAGAATTGTGTTAGCAAACTCCTGAGTCCACAAACGAAACCAAGTGATATGTGGGTACTATTAATGTAACTAATACAATCAAAGTATGGTTTAACATCAAGGTCATGCAGGATGGTTCAGGGTCAAAAACACCGGCCCCAATTTTTTTTTCCAAATAGCAAGAAGAAATAACTTCTCTTTAGAGATAAAAGTAAGGAAGGTATTGATGATTGACAAAAGAAGCATGAACCACAATCTCATAATTAACTGAAAAGCACCTCCCTGATTGCAAATATGCAAGTAAACTTCTTTTGCAAAAGTAGAAATTTAACAATATTCCACACATTGAATTAAATAGTTAGATAAAAGAAGTTTGATAGGCACCTGCTGATGAACATCAGTCAAGGATAGAGTCAACTGTAGAAACACCTTGATTGTGGCTAAGACAACAGCCCCGTTGGCATGCTGAAGTCTATCCTCAAGGAGATTCATAATGTCAAAAATCTCATCGCTCTCTAACGGCACATATTTAACTACCAACTCCAGCACAAGGCACTGCGCCCATTCACTAAATTCCTTGATCCTACACATAAAAACACGTTGGAAAGCATTCATTTAACATTAAATCACAGAAATTTTTATTAACTAAACAGCATGACTAAGAATTGAACCTCAGAAAAATGACAGCACAATCACCACAACATCTCAATTTTCCCCTTAATTCTTGATTTTAACCATACAACATACCGATTCAATAGGTAATATATAACCGGCTTGCTAATCAAAGCTTCCCTTTCCCTCGATGCCTCTTCAGAAGTGCTAGCTTCCGCGCTCCAAATCTCTTGTAAAGCAGACAAACAATTTGCAACTACCTAATGAAACAAATAACTCAATAATCCACGAGCTAATTCAACAAAAAAAAATTATTTTGACGATCAATTCTAGCATTTTAACTAGCTCTCACTTGAGCATCTGAGTCATTGAGCATCAAATGCTTCAATATTGAAGGAAAATCTGCATCGACACAAGTGGAAGCTGAGATATGATATAGCTTCAAAACTCCAATAACCGCCACCATTCTCACGTAACTATTACTATCTTTCAATCCGGATCCTAACGGCCCCACCAAATACTCCACTAGATTTGCGACACGTAACGAGCACAAGCTCCGCAAGGCAAGCCCTCGGATCATTGGATCTTCGTCGTGGCAATCCCTTTGGAGGAAATTGATGGTCAAGAGAGCGAGATCAGGGTTGACTTTGGCGTAATTACCTACGTAGAGATAACACATTTTCTTTAAAACGATGTCGGATGTGGCCGAGCACATCACCATCTCGCCGAAGAGAGACGACACGTCGATTCCGATCGTCATATAGGAGATAACTTTTTTGAATAGCTCTCGCTTCGAATCGTCGACGCCCGGTGCTCGGCTGCCGGCCAGCTGCCGGAGCTGTAGTTTCAAATCGGAGACTTCACTTTTACTGTTCATAGTAATTAGCAAGTTTAAATAGAGGTCCATCAAAAGAGAACAAAAATTAAATAGGAACTTAAACCGATGAGAACAAAACAAACACCGAGTAAAATTGCTGTTAAAATTGAAGGCTTGGGGTAAGGGGAAATGATAGAGTTACCCGGAAGGTTGAGACGGTGAGGATGACCGTTGAGACTGAGCCGAGGGAGCCATGGCTGGTGGCTAACGGAATCCGATGTCAGCTCAAACCAAAGATCCACCAAACCGTAGGCTGATCGGCCGCGGAAGGGAGACAAGAGTTGTTGGAATTGGAGAGATGAGACAGTTACAGTTTTATGACACGTTTAAAACCTCTCCGTTTGGTGTTTATCAGTCCATACGACAGCGTTTCCTTAACAAGTTGGCGTATTTATCTATGTTAGTGTTACTCTCTCTGGGTACCAACCGGTGCGTTTTAACCCAAGAATATCGGCCTCGGCCAGATTTTTAGCTTGCCTTTGCGGCTTTGCCTAGCAACGGAGGAGAGCTACTTATCGGTTTGGTTGGAAGGGAGGGTGATGGTTCTAACTCAGCTTCCAAGATTTCAATATTTGGTCTTTAAAGGACCGCCGCGAAATTTAAATTTTTTCCCCAAACCAAAACTACCCATCAAAGTCACTTGCCCGACACTTTTCTCTGCTCCAAAATCGACTCTTTCACCCACTGAGTCAATACCCATCACTCATTTTTCTGTCCCCGAAGAGCCGCGGGTGGAGATTTCACTGGACAAGTTGTTTGTTCCTCCGGAGACAGAGGTTTCTTTTGACGATCCTAACTTAAGTACAAGAATCTTGAAAGGGTCCAACATAGTGGTGAGCAAGTATGCAAGGGAGGCTCAAGTGGTTCAAGCTGAGTTTGTGAAGAGTAGTGTGAGGACCGAGGATTGTCCTTCTGATGGATTGCCTGAGTTTGCGCTTGTTGGTCGGTCTAATGTGGGGAAATCTTCACTTCTCAATTCGCTTGTAAGAAGGAAACGCCTTGCTCTCACGTCTAAGAAACCTGGTAGGAGAGGGTTTAATGGATTTAAGTAGTAGCAGTTTAGTGTTAAGCTTCTTGGTGTTAATGGTTTTTCAATTCTTGGTGGGTACGGAGTAATCTTAGTATCGAGACAGTCTTTTTATTGGTTCATTCTATTCAAAGTTTTTCATTTTAGCTTCAAAGTCCGTGAGGAGGTATGCATTGACCAGTAGTGCTTTTATCCTTGCAGGGAAGACACAATGCATCAACCATTTCCGCATCAATGATAATTGGTACTTGGTGGATTTGCCTGGATATGGGTATGCTTTACCAATTGCCTGCTATATACTAGTCCTATATACAGCTTATATAAACAGTAACATGCTATATTAAAACCAAACACTAGGTAACTTCTGTTGTTTGTGTAAATTTGATTTTACCATTAGTGGAATCTCAGAAACTTACATTTATTAGGCTTATTCACTGTCTTGGAGAAAAAGAATTTATGTACCCTTCTCAAATGATTAATCTGGGGCTAGGGCTTAGTTGAATCAGTTTTTTCAATCTTAAACAGTGAGAGATCAATATATTGATTTATAATCTTTACTTGTATGTGGGCTTAAGTCTCTTTTCTAAGTTCATTTCTTAAGACGAGTCAATTACAGCTTGAGATTGTTTAAGATGCAAATAGTACTATCAAAAATGATATCGAGAATAATACTTCCTTCTTTTGTCCAAGTTGATGGTAATAAGTATCTATGCCAAGTTCTCTTTGAACCTCATTTTTTTATAAGTAAATTTGTATTTGTTCAAAGAAAACAGGATAGACCTGCTACAAAAAGAAATTGTGCCAATGCTGGAAAACCATGCACAAAAAATCAAACAAGTATATGATCACCCAATCCCCAGTTTTTAAATAGCTCCCTATTTACACCATCTGCTGCTATTTGTTTTAAGCCATTCAGTTAATATCTAACAGATTTCGCCATTCAAAGCAGAATACTCTTGGGAGACTTCCCAGCTTTACCAAAAACTCTGTAATTCCTGTCTCTCCAGATGAAGTAGATACAGGCACACCACACAATTCTTAGGACAAATGACAGGAGAGCTTTGCCTTCAACCTCTATTTTGCCTGTCCTCCATTGAATCTAAATTATAACTATCAGCTGTTAAATTACATTCTTTTTCCCAAATTTTTTGTGGACCGATGTCACCCAGCAAGAGGATTTCCTCTATGTTTTAATTAAAAATGGTTGTAGTATGTGTTTCCTAGTGCATGACACTGTGTCCTTTGCCATCAATAAATCTTACTTTCAATTTATGTATATTAGTTCACCATTTTAGCTGTTTAGGACTTCACATGTGATTCCAAACTTAGGAAAATATTGCCTTGAGATGGTTTTTGTCTTAACTTTCATGGAACTTGTTCAAGTGTAAACTATAACTTTTGAGCTAAGCTAAAGAGTGCAAAGGGGAACAAAGCTGGCATATTTTATTGAATCGGCTCTATCTAACATCCACCAGCCACCCCCAAAAGTTCACATTATGCTGTTTCAAAGATTTATGCTATTATTTTCGTACAACCAAACTTCAAGTGTTGAGGACTATGCATGTGGCACTTCTGCAAGAGTTAAATTGGATTACACTTTTTCTTGAACAGGTATGCAACTGCCCCTCAGGAACTCCGGACAGACTGGAGCAAGTTTACCAAAGACTATTTCCTGAACCGTTCAACATTAGTCTCAGTTTTCCTGCTTATAGATGCTAGCATTCCTGCAAAGAAAATTGATCTTGAATATGCTAGTTGGCTTGGTCAGAACCAGGTAAATTTTCTTCGACCTATAACAAGAGAAAAGTATAGGGAGATGCAACCCACTTTGATATGTCAACCATACCATCTTCTCAAGACAGCAGGCGAAAGCCTGTTGATCCTGAGTACTGACTTCTTTGAATAAGGTTGCTAATTGTTCATGAAGTATGTTATCTGCTTTCTCTTTAACCCTAGTTTGTGGTCTTCAGATCCCCATGACACTAATCTTCACCAAATGTGACAAGCGGAAGAAGAAAAAGAACGGAGGGAAAAGGCCTGAAGAAAATGTGAGTGACTTTCAGGAGCTGATACGTGGCTTCTTCCAGACTGCACCACCATGGATTATGACCAGCAGTGTTACAAACCAAGGTCGTGATGAGATACTATTGCACATGGCTCAACTACGGAATTACTGGCTGAAACACTGAAGGGAAAGAGTGCAGAATCAAGCATTTGCATGTTGCCAATATAGTGGATTTTTTAACCTTTTTTTATGTACATTAGCAACAATTTATGGTGTAGCTGAAGGTTTTTAATATAAGTTATGGACGTTTTATGCCATACGCATATGTAGGAATGCTATCAAAGCCCCAAAAGCTAGCCTGTGCATCAGGATTTATGTAATCAAAACTTCTTGTTTAATAATAACAGAAAACTTCTTCCTGGGAGTTGCTTGAGTACCTGACAATAATTCAAGAACATCCCATTACTACAAATCGTCCAACAAACACAGATTTCAGTTCAAACAGCATAAGATTCAGTAAGAAGATCATGTACCTTCTCTGAAGCCAGTCTTGAACCTCCGGGGCACATGACGGAGGTATTTCATGCGGCCAGTCCCGGTGTTCTTTCCTCTAATAGCCTTCACACTCTAGTTATCTAAAGCCATACACAACCAAAATTCACCAATCAACCAAACAAGCTAATGTTTCCAATAAAAGCCATTGTTTCAGCATGCAAAGTTAGATAAGGAAAATGGACTGAAACAAATTAGGATAAATCCAGGAACCCATTTATGACAAAGCAATGAAATTGACAATCAATCGAAGATGGCTTAATATAATAATCTTCTATGCAAGAAAAAACGATATAGGAATGACAGGAAAGATCAAAAGAATCGACATGGAAAATGTTTTATGATTTGCTGAATTTAAAACAAGAAAACAAATCAAAATAAGTTGAATTGAAATTAACAGATTTAAAATAATGGTTCAATTTATATAAATTATTGTATAAAGATTCTGTTCACATTTCTGTAAGATATAGAGGCTAATTACATAATTTAATCAACAAGAAATATATACACTTATTTTGAAATCAAATACTCGTATGTGTATCTCTTAATAAGAAAACTATTTATATTATTTTTTATGAAATTATTATAAGAAGTAATTACATTAGCAATGAAATGACTTCCAATATTTTACATTTATGAAAGAAATTAATTAACAAATATATAAACAAACAACCAAACGAAAATAAAATAAACTTAGATTAAACCCAAAAATAACGAAATCTGAACTTGGGATGTAAATGTTTCAAGATTTATATTCACTTATAAATGATTTTATGATGTCAAATAATAATAAAAATTTTTTAAATATAACTAAAGAAGGGTTTTGAGATCATTCAAGTATTTAACTTATTAATTAATGCACAATCTTCTAACTTAAAGAGTATGGGTCATTATTAAAAGAACAATTGTTTCCTTTTCTTTTTCTTTTCTTTTTGTTTTTTACATTATTTATACAAAACCACTTTATAAATGTAAATTTTTTCACAAATTAATATCTTTTGAGGAATTATAAATTAAATTATTAAATGAAATTAATCAATTATAACTAATATAACAGATTTATAATTCAATTGAACTAATAAGAACTCAAAAAAAAAAAAAAAGCAACAACTAACAAGCATATAAACATTAATTCAACTGATGATTTATGAGAACAAGTACTTAATTTTTTGTACTCTAAAATTTTGATTATTTATGTGAATATAAAAACTATAATTAACTTTTAAGAAAATTGTAGTTAAAAGTTATATATGGGATTGAGTTAACACTAAAATAAGTAATTTTATTAGTTAAGTTATATATTAACTTATGTACGTAAAAGTTAAAATTTCTCTTTTATTTAGTAATTTCAATTTGAAAGTCAACAAAATATAATTATATATAATTTCATTAATATTTTTTTCAATATTAAAAATTTTGACCGCAGCATGCGTAAGTATTTTCTATATAACTTGTAAATTCTAATAAAAGCATAAAAAGAGAATCGGTTTAACATCTTTCTCATGCTACATAATTTATCTGTTTGAAAAAAGAAAAGAAAAGAAAAAAAAGCAATAAATTATTTATTTTTAACAAGGGATATAATCTAAATAAAACAATAAAAATATCAACTGAGGAATTATTATTTTCTACATTATCCCTGAAGTTTTCAAAATTTACAAATAGTATTAAAAATTGTCACATATTTTATTAAAATATATAATCAAGTAAAAAAATTAATAAATTAATATAATAATTAGAAAAAGGCCAATAGAATCAGTGGTCAAAACTCAACGTTGCATTAATCCCTGATAAATTAGGATATCTGTTTTCCTAATCCTCAACAATCACCGAGTCCACCTCTTGCCCTTCCTATATATATCTAGCTTTCCTCTTACCTTTCTTTTCACGTTTTTGCATAGCTTTCTCCTTAGCTTTCTTTTCACGTTCTTGCATTGCAGGGTTAATTAAGAACACAATGAAGAAAAAATCCACCGATATCAAGTCTCTTCCAAGGGAGATGTTGGCAGAAATTCTTAGACATGCAGCTTCTAATTCAATTGTTGATTTCCGCAATGTTAAATTAAGTTGCAAGGCTTTTCTTGAAGCATCAAATGATAATTATATCTTTGAGAATGTTTCGATGGAGAATATCAGTCTTGTCCCATGGTATAAAAAGGAGAAAATCTTTTTAAAAAGATGCAAAGATGCCAAGAATGCAGAGGCGCTCTATAGGACGGGGATGCTCAATTTTTTTAGCCAAAAAAAATTAGAGTTGGGATTGCGTTATTTAAAGAAAGCAGTCGAGAAAGATCACGTCGAAGCTAAATATGTGTATGGCATTATCTTGATTTGTTTGGGAGGTGAGCTTAAACAAAAGGGTCTTCAAATTCTGTCTTCTCTCGATCGCACGAGCTCCGGCACGAGAAGTAAAATTAAGAAGATGTTGAGGATGATGTGGGTTCGTGTGTCTTTGGAGAGGCCAAAAGAATCTTTCCACGATGCAAAATTCAGCTGCAATTCTGATGACAATTTGAGTTCAAATCAAGGCCAAGCTTGGGAAGCAAAGTATAATCCATTTGATAACCTCCCTTGTTGTAATTCTTGCTTTTGGGATAGTGAAGCAATCTTATTTTCTGATATGGTTAGGAAATACCTAGTTAGATAAAGTTGATTAATTAGTCCTTGTTGATCTAGTGTATGTAATCTAAATTTTATATATGCATTTGTTCTTTCAATCTTGTAGTGGAAATATAGTTAGATTCACCGATTACCAGTTTCTAATGCATAAGATGTGAAAAGATTTATGAAAGCAACAGCAAAAATCAATTCTAAAAACGATAGCTCGAGACGAAGAAAGCTTCATATATATTTTCTTCTTCTTCAAGCAAAAGCAATAGAAGGCATTAGGCATAGTCCATCACCGGGAATAAAAAGGGCACTAGCCGTTACGGCTCATAAGGAGACGTAATACATCAGAGGTATCGGCTCACACGCATCGTATCGTTGCATGGCTTTCTTTCTTTTATAAGTGGTAAGAATTTGCTACCTGGAGGGTTGTAGGAGCCTGCCACTACTACCTTGCATGATGTTTACAGATTCCTGCAGAAATATTACTGTCAGGGTCTTTCCTATATAGCCTCTCACCTCTGCCCTTCATATGTAAATGCTTCTTAATCCCTGGGTAATGCCTTCTTATCACTTCATAATATTTACTTATCTATGAGCTTAAATCTCTTTTCTAAGCATTACAGCTTGAGATTATTTAAGATGTAAATATTATTCAAAAATATGATATCGAGTATAATACTAAACTTTTTTTGTCCAAGTTGATGGTAATAATTATTTTTGTCAAGTTCTATTTTTATTATAAGTAAATTTGTATTTGTCCAAGGAATAGACCTGCTACAAAAAGACATCCTACCAATGCAGGAAAACCATGCACAAAAAATCAAACTAGTTTATGATCACCCAATCCCCAGGATTTAAATAACTTCCTAATTACAGCATCTGTTGCTATTTGTTTCTACCCATTCAGTTTATTTCTAACAGATTCCACCATACGAAGCAGAATACCAGTGGGAGAGAGACTTCCCAGCTTTACCAAAAACCCTGTAATTCCTGTCTTTCCGGATGAAGTAGAAATAGGCACTCCACACAACACTTAAGGACAAATAATAGGAGAGCCTTGCCTTCAGCCTCTATTTTGTTTGTCCTCCTTTGAATCTAAATTATAACCCAAAAATGTTTCAACTAATATATATATATATATATATATATTAGTTCACTATTTTAGCTGTTTGGGACTTCATTGATTCCAAACTTTAGGCAAATATTGACTTGAGTTGATTTTTGTCTCAACTTTCATAGAACTTGTCCAAGTGTAAACTATAACTTTTGAGCTTAAGTTAAAGAGTGCAAAGGGGAACACAGCTGGCATATTTTACTGAATCCGCTCTATATAACTAACATCCAGCAGCCATCCCCAAAAGTTCACATTATGCTGTTTCAAAGATTTATGCTATTATATTCGATTACACCAAACTTCAAGTGTTGAGGACTATGCATGTGGCATTTCCGCCAGAGTTACATTGGATTACACTTTTTCTTGAACAGGTATGCAGCTGCCCCTCAGAAACCCCGGACAGACTGGAGCAAGTTTACCAAAGACTATTTCCGGAACCGTTCAGCATTAGTCTCAGTTTTCCTGCTTATAGATGCTAGCATTCCTGCAAAGAAAATTGACCTTGAATATGCTAGTTGGCTTGGTCAGTACCGGGTAGATTTTCTTCAAGCTATAACAAGAGAAAAGCATAGGGAGATGCAACCCACTTTGCTACGTCAACCATACCATCTTCTCAAGACTGCAGAAGAAAGCCTGCTGATCCTGAGTACTGACTTCGTTGTAAAAGGATGCTAATTGTTCATGAAGTATGGTATCTGCTTTCCTCCTAACCCTTTATTTGTGGTCTTCAGATCCCCATGACACTAATCTTCACCAAATGAGACAAGCGGAAGAAGAAAAAGAATGAAGGGAAAAGGCCTGAGAAAACGTGAGTGACCTTCAGGAGCTGATACGCAGCTTCTTCCAGACTGCGCCACCATGGATTATGACCAGCAGTGTTACAAACCAAGGTCGTGATGAGATACTATTAAACATGGCTCAACTACGGAATTACTGGCTGAAACACTGAAGGGAAAGAGTGCAGAATTAAGCACTTGCATGTTGTCAATTTAGTGGATTTTTTAACCTTTTTTATATATACATTAGCAACAATTTATCTTGTCGCTGAAGGTGTTTAATATAAGTTATGGACGTTTTATGCCATACACATTTGTAGGAACGCAATCAAAGCCCCAAAAACTATCAAGGTTTAGATTATTAACTGTTTAAATCTACTCAGTTCGAGATGCCAAACAATATATACAACATATGTTGTTGAACCTGAGCTGCATTTGGGCTGAATTATAAAGATGAATTTGGGCTGTACTAACGATAGTTATTCATCAGTTAAGAGATCATCCTGCTGCTTGAGTCAGCCATTGGCCCAACCCAAAAGAAAGAATCAAAACCTAGAGAGATTTACCCCTTGTGATGCTTCTTCGATAAGAGTGACGCTCGAGCCTACCGTTGGCCAAAAAGGAAAACTCGGAATCCAAAGCCCTCTGACGCCATAAGTGGGCAATCGGAATAAAACGAGATGTGTTAAAGAGTAAGATGGAAATGACATAAATTATACCATCACACATTGCACAAAAGTGTAAATTATAATCAGTAATCAAAATAAAATTGTTTAAATTCATAATGAAACAAAATTTAAAGTTGGCAGGGATTACTAGGAAAACAAAAAATAACACACAACTGATAATAACAGAAAACTTCTTGTTTGTAAATCTCATAACAAAATGCACTAGCATCGCCCCACAATGAACTTATGAGGCAGCAACAGCTGCCTTCTTCCTGGGAGTTGCTTGAGTACCTGACAATAATTGAAGAACATCCCATTACTACAAATCATCCAATCACCACAGATTTTCAGTTGAAACAGCATAAGGTTCAGTAAGAAGATCATGTACCTTCTCTGAAGCCAGTCTTGAACCTCCGGGGCACATGACGGAGGTACCTCATGCGGCCAGTCCCGGTGGTCTTTCTTCTAATAGCCTTCACACTCCAGTTATCTAAAGCCATACACAAAACCAATTCACCAAATCAATCAAACGAGCTAATGTTGCCAATACAAGCCACTGTTCAGCATGCAAAGTTAGATGAGCAAAGTAAACTGAAACAAATCAGCAATAAATCCAGGAACCCATTTATGACAAAGCAATGAAATTTACAATCAATCAAAGATGGCTTAATATATTAATTTCTTATGCAAGAAAATACGATATAGAAATGACAGGAAAAATCAAACGAATCGACATGGAAAATGTTTTATGATCTGCTGAATCCAAAACAAGAAAACAAACAAAAATAAGTTTCGTGGGATGATTACCGTGAATTATTTAATTTGCCTACCTTATCAAAGTTCAGCTAAGCAACTAAAAACAGAGCTAAAATTACTATTATATACATGGATTTGAAAAATCTGAAGTATAGAAGCAAAAGAAAGATTACATTTCCGGATGCGGCTAGCAGGGTAGCCACAAGCACCGCAACGGCTCTTCTGGAGATGGAAGCTTCGGCGTCCACATCGAACGCAGAGAGTGTGAGTCTTGTTCCTTCTCTTTCCAAAGCTTCCAGTTCCTTTTCCCTATCAAAAAATCAAACTTTCATACAATCAATTTCAATTTCTCTATAACCAACATGAACAAAAAAAAAAACTGAATTCAAATTTAATAATAATACCATTTCTTCTGTTGATGCTGCTGCAAAAACCCTGGAACTGCGAGGGACTTGGGGAAAAACTTTGACGAAAACGAGGTTAAGATATTTATATAGTGATGAAGAAATTAGGGTTTTTCTTCACCTTTGCTTTAGGACCAACACGCCGGGGGTCCAAGCGAATTCTTAAGGCTTATCTTGCTCAGCCCATTTCAGACAAAAGCCCACCAAAGCCCAATTTGTTTTTGGATAATTAAAAAGCCCAAAATCCTTAAAACCATACTTGGGCATGTAAACCAAAAGTTGTTCGGCCCTTTACTCCTTTGGGATCTTGGACTACCGAATAAAAGGCCTGAAATATAGAAAAGGAAAATTTTGGTGAAATAAGAGAATGAAGCTCTCATTTTTTTTTTGTTATTTAAATTAAAACCAATGCAATTAGAAATTATGTTTTTTCATTTTCGAAAAATTTTCAAAGCTATCTCTCCCAACAACTTCTACTCTATAATAAGGGTTAAGAAGTATTCGATTAAAATCGAATTAATCAAAAAAATTTGATTAATTCGAAACTAAACATTATTAAATTGATTAATTCAATCGCTTTTGGTTTTGAAAATTTTTTCACTTAACTGAATCAAGCAATTTCTATATAAATCATTTATAAGTTATAATATATGTAATAATATTAAATTTATTATTAATATAATATATAATAATATTATAAATTATTTGATTAATTTGATTGTTAACCAAATTAATCGATTACAAATTCATTTTCAGACTATTTGATTAATTTTTACAGTATTTTTTTATTAATTTGATTAAAAAAAGTAATCATGTTAACTGTTTGCACTATTTAACTAGGTTGAGAGACTAGGCTTGCGTTGCATAGCGTGCGATTTAGAGACAATAATGAATTAGGATTTTGCATAAAAAGTGATTAAAATGTAGTTATAAAAATAATCATATTATTTATTAAATTTTATATCTATAATAATAAAAAATTAAAAAATAGCGATCGCCACCGCCTACCACCCCTAAGCTCCGTCCCTATTCATTGATCTCAAGGTTAAACTGTAGTATTCTCCTCTTTCACAAATTATTTTCCTACCAAAAATTAACTTACAAAGAAAGCAAGGAATCAAGATCATAGGACATAATAATAATAATACAACAGAGAAAATACAGACACGCTATTGAGGTTTAGGCCCAAGGCCCATATTAAAGGAACACTCTCCTTGACTGTTGCTCTCACATTAGAAAGTTCCAAAAGCATAATGATCATCTCAAGTAAGACCAACAAGGATGACCTTTGCCTCTTCGACAAAGCCATTTGAAGCTCATCAATATACTTTCTTAAAATTTAAACAATAAATAATCTTAAAACAATATAAAAACACGATCAATTAAATTTCTCTTAACCTTACAAAATGTAATTAAATTTAAAAAACAGATAATTTTGAAATAATATAAAAATACGACCAATCAAGTTTAACTTGAAAAAATAAATAAAACAAAAGCTAGCATTGAAATTGCTATCACTGGCACATAACAGGAGAAGGGCAACCATTAGAGAGAGATATGAAGCCCTAACAAAAGATATATAACCTCTAAATATCTCGAGTTGTTTGCACTAGTTAAACTTGCTTCTTTTTAATATGTAAAGAAATTAAGCACCCAAATATATATAACACAAGGTCGAGAGGACGAACAGAAAGCCAACCTTCTAATCTCTTTGTATTGATTTAGAAACTTGGTGAATGATTTGACCAAACTATTAGAATATCCCAAGTGCACGATACTAGTTTCGTTTTCTTGGGTGCTTTGTTACTTTTAATCTTTAAGAAAACATGGAGGAGTGTTAGTATATATCCCTATCATTCAACTGAGAATTGGGTAGAAACTTGACACAAAGGGAATTAGAAAGAAAGCCAAAGAAGAAGCAATGTTTTGGTCCAAATTAAGGATATGAAGTTGAAAAAATGAAAATGTGAGGGCTTTCCGCAAGAGGGCTTTTGAAAATTCCCACTTGAACTGCAAAGTGCAAACCATGCAAAAGGGCTCCCAATAATATTCATGCATATGCTTGGAATAATGAGCAAGTAACATGCATGCAGTGGTGCAAAAAAAAATTTGAGTGGAAGAGAAAATGGATGGTGTGAATGAGTTCCACTTAATTCTCAAGATAATAGCAACCTGGAGAAGAATCCTTGCTCAACGCTAGTCATCTAGCTAGATTCTTTAAAGAGAAAGCGCAAGGAGAGAGGGAAAAAGTGAGCAAGTGGGTTTGATGCTTTGCTTTCACCAAGCACATAAAACGTCCCTCTTAATTCCCTCTAGCTCTTTCTCTCTTAATTTGCTCTGCGTTAGCTGTCTCCCTCAATGCACTGACATAGGGAAAGAAACCGTAGGGACTGAGACATAAAGAAGAAAAGAAAAGAAGATAGCAAAAATCTGTACTAAGTACAGAGAGAGAGAGAGAGAGAGTGGTGAAAAAGCTTGTTGAACTTTTTATAAGGGTTGAGATTACGCAAAAGACCCTTTTTTCCCTGGTTTTAGCCAAGAGAGAAAGTGTATCTTGGACCCTGCAAAACACCCTTCACTTTGGAATCTGCATAGAGCATGTGAACTGAGGATTGAGTTATGATTTGAAGATTAGAAAGGTCGTGGTCTTGCTTGAGAGAGTGGCGGTCCCAACTCCCCCAACCTAATTCAAGAAAGAGCCAGAGCGAGAGCAAGAGATAAAAAGAGTAGCACAAATTTGCATGAACTCTCTAGTCTCTAGCTAAGTCTCTCCCTTAGTGTGACATGATCTTCTTCAAATTATGAGCACTATTATAGTCTGTCAATTTCATCTACACGCACGCGCTTGCTCGTCTTGCCCTTTTCAGACACGCAAAAAGTTCTCCCCTTGCAGCAAGGAGATTGTGGACTTGGGAAGCCATGGCAATACCTGGGGTAGAAATCCCATTAGTTCCTGAGTCAAATCCCAACAGCCGTGTCAACCAAGACTTCTTATTTAAATGGTTTAATTGGAATTAATGATCAGATAAGATTCTTCTAACTGACTTTTTAAGGAGTTAATTAAACAATTAACTAGCACTTAATTGTCTATGTAAAAGAAACAAAGAAGATAAAGATTGAGCCATGTTCCATTTGACCACTGTTCTTGTCTTTATGATAAAAATTTTGGGAATGGCAACAAACCAATGTGTCTATTTTCTGTCCTTGTTGATACCTATATGCAATCAGGAGTGATCAAAGACGGTGGAGATTTTATGTTAGGAAGAATTGTGATCAACTAATGGATCATCCATCTCAGTCGTGAATACAACTCAATGAACTTGACACTCTGATGATTGAATCGTTACATCTTTTGGAAATACCTGTGATGCATGCCAACAAGTTGCCAACACTATCAACCACCCCAGCACTGCAATGGTGAAAGATCATTTTTAGTTTAGTTTCTTTGATAGGAACTAGTCAAAGTTCCACCAGCACCTGATAACCCCATAAATTTATTTATTTTTTTAAGCGTTTTTACTTTTTAAAAGGAACTTAAAAAAAATTATTAAGTAATTAACATATTATGGTATAACTGTAATGTCGCATTGAGTCTATAGTTTGATTGTTCATAACAGTAGACTCGAATTAATATTTATGTAATCATTGTCAACTTATTAATACGAGTTATATTTAAAAATATATATATATTTTTTTTATTTGAGTAAAATCATGATGGATTTAGATTTCAATGTGCAAGCAACTCTTTCACATTCAATAAAATTAAGCCTCTCTCAATATATTCAAATTAATATCAAAATTATAAGTCCAAAGCTTTATATCGTTAAAATACCTCTTCATAATTCATATATATACTTGTGCTACTTTTGTTTAAAATGAAATAAAGCTATAGCAAAACGAGTTAAGCCGAATTAATGTATTCAAGAACTAATTTGTCAAATCTCTACTACTAAGACTAAGAGAGAAATTTCAAATACTAAAAACATTTGAATTATTCAAGAAATTCAAATAAATATTGATTATGATACATCAATATCAAATGATAAGTAATATTTTAATTAATAATAATTATTCAATTATTCAATTATTCAATTTTTTTAGATATTATGCTGTTATTTTAATCTTTAATAAAATTTAAAATATATAATGATTAAAAATTAGAGCTACTCAACTGTCACATGAGTAGACGAGCAAATCCTTCTTTTTTTTTTTTTTTGAGTAAATCTCTTCCATAGATGACGCTTAGGAGCTGCCAATTCCCATAGCCAATAAGTCAATATATTTGGGGTGCTCAAGAAAATTAATTAAACAAAATTAAATATAAAAAAAAATTGTAACAAAATTGATAATTACTCCTGAAGAATTAAATGAAGATGGAGACACCTCAAAATATCAGAACAGCAACAACACAAATATTCATTCTATTTTATTTTTCTTTGAATTAATTTTCCAGCTCAATCCATTGCAATGTTTAATAATATTTGTCTACTTGTCAGAACACACATATATATTTGGGATCAAATCTAGCCAATAGGATGAGATCTGTATGCATTTTCGTGACAGACATTCCAGGATTAATCATCATTTTGATCGATTCCAATCATGGGTTTCCGATTGTTGGATGGATGACCTTTTCGTTTAACTGATAACTCCCCACCATCCGATCTGATGCTGACTTCTGGTAAATGGTCCATGGTTCAATTAAATCTTTCTTTGTTTCTTTATTTTTTTTTTTTTTTGGGTAAGAAAAAGTTGTATCGATCAAACCGTTCGGATAATCAATTTTGATGGACCACAACAAATTAAGGCTGCTTAACACATCAAATGGGCAAAAACAAAAAATAAAAAATAAAATTGGATGGTCCTGATTTGCCCACCATGTGCTACCGATGTGTACGTACACTAAGAAAGAAAGAAGTAGCGAACTTGCCTATCATCAGCTGGTGGATGCTATACACACCTTATGGCAAGGACCACTCTAGCTGGTTAAGTAAAGGGCTGCCCTTAAAAGGATGCCTTTAGTTTGTTCACTAAACCTAATCATTTTTCTTATTTCTCCGATATTTTTGTTGATGTTTTTTTTTTTTTGTTTTAAATATCTACGCATGAAATTTAACTGACGGGGATAACAACTTAACATTGTCACTGTCTACATATTTATACGAATACAAACAAACTCAAAGCATTATCGACATTTTTGTTTGTTCCGATCACTTTCATTGTCTGAGTAGATATAGGTCAATAATATATAATTGCTTACATATTGAAGAGAAAACTATGTGTTGTTGGAATGCATAAGAATATATGTTCATATATCCTTTCTAGGGGTTTTGGTTTGGTGGGATTGTGATTGATAATAGACATTTTTTAGTGAAAAGAAAAACAGTTCAATAAATTACAAATCTTAACAATTAATTTAAAAAATATTTCATTAATGTGATCTACTGGAAAATCCTAGTTCCTTTTGTCAAATAACAAAAGCCAGCTAATAGATGTCTAAGTCAAGCTTTGGAAACAACCACTAGATAGGATTTTTCACCAATTTAAGTTAATTGAATGCTTTTTTGTATTAATTTGGTGGAGGTTGCTAATATATCTATCCATCAATGAAAACTAGCGACAATTCCTTTGGGAAGACAGGAATCATGGCCAAAGAAATGGTAGATTTGGTTCATGCTAAAGTTGAAACAAAAAGCAATTCTCATTTCATGCGTGAATCCATTTCTTCCAAAAAAGAAACAGAACAGCAAGATTGGTCCCTTCCGACACATCCAATAAAATTAGAACGATTTTAAAAAGATTAGCATGATCCCTGCTCAAAGATAACATGCACAAATCGAAATTTTTAGATGAAAAAAAATAAAAACAAAACAACATCGAATTCCTAACACTGCCTAACCATAATTTTGGAGGAAAGGTGGGTAAGTGAGGATGGAATTGCAAAACAAAAAGTTTCCCAAAGCATGGTTTAGAAAATCTAATATATGTTATATCTCTTCCCTTTTGATATCAACCGTTAATTAGATACCAAATAAGAACATTAAGGTTAAAAAAAGCTCATTAGGGCGGTGTATATTTGCTTTAGTTAAAGGGGTCCTCAGAGCATTATCTTTTCTATCAGAGGCATAAAAAAAAAAAAGTAAGATACCCATATTTGGAGCTAAAGTCGGTTGGTCAGTCATCAGATTTCCTTACCACTATTTGTATAATTGCAAGAGAAAAGGAACAAGGGATGAGCATGAGAAGTGACAGTTGATGGTAATAAAGGCCCAAAGGGGTCCAATGCAGATGGCCGTATAAGATATCATGGGCCATGCAACTGCTCGTATCCTCTCTTTGCTTGCCTTAAATACTAGAAGAAAACCAACCTTTTGATGCTGAAATCTCTCTTTTTATACCTCTTATATATTTTAATTTCAGGACACACAATTCGTATTTATATACATATATATATATAAAATAAAATGCTTAACACTTTAATTTCTTTATCAGCTTGTCGCGTTAATTGAATCAATCTCGCTCTATATATATATATATATATATATATTTATGCACGCTTAGGGGACATTTGGCAGTAAATTGTAGGTACCTGAAATTGGCCCACATCAGATTCCTGATATGCAAAAGTGTTTGATGCTAAGTTCTGTACATTGAAGTTATAAGACAGAAAAATTAAGACAAAAGAAATTAATTACTACCAAAAAGAAACGATATTTGTAATTCAAATGATTGGGGCTTAATGATTGGTTCAATTAGAGGAAAGAGATATTTTTCCCGGGCTGAAATGGTTCGAGGGGGGGCACACGAGGCTGATATACCTAGACAGATCACTAGAGGCGAGACATCCCGTCGCTGGCTCGAGCCAATCAACCCAAAAGGGTGTGGAGATAATATCACGCCCCTGGTCAGATTTGACATCATATATGCATGCATACGTACACATAAAAAGACAAAATAATAATTACGATTTGTATAAGAAAAATTGGTATATGATGAAGAATTTGGAAATATGATAACATATCTTAAAATTTTATTTTATACCTTAAGATGGATGTTATGGGTAATTAATCAACTGCTCCAATCTTCTTCTTTTTATCTCTTATATATATGCTAAAATAAAAATTAAAGGAGATGGACCACATTGTTATATCTTATTGATCCTCTTAATTCGGGATCTTAACGGTCTATTTTCAAAAGGATAATGCGTCATAGAAATAGAGGAAGTGGAATACTCAAGTCAATAGTCTTGGAATTGAATAACTTTTTTATGAGGAGAGTTGGTCCAAGCTAATCCTACCAATATCCACCTGGATTCTAGCCAACACATGCTAATCAGGCTCCTTGATGAAAGGGACGAAAAGTATGACTCATTCCTTTTCCTATTTACAAAAGCTGCTACTATACTTCTTAATTTGACCTAAATTTTTTTGCATTTTCGTTGTTTAGAAGCTACGGTCATGATGATAAAGGATAAAAAGTTGTTCTAATTCCGAGATTCTTGCCTGTCTGACCTAAAGAAAATGGGGAATCCAGGGGACTCAGGCTTTTGGGTTTTAGATATCTATCTTAGATTCTGAAATTGATTCTAATGTAACGTGTTCCTCTCACCCATAAAAAAACAAAAACCAATAATAATTAATTTTAAGAAAGAATTGGATTTCTTTTGTTGGATACATATAGGTTTTTGTTTATTATTGATATGATGATGATGATGATGAACAACTTTGTGACAGGCTATCTACCAAATCCAGCTGAATTGTCAAACCAGCTCAACTTTTCCAGGTGACAAACATTGGTCACGTACAGATACAGGTCGACCCTTTTGCCTTGATGGTGTGGAAGCTTTATGCAACTTTTTTGGATTATAAAAAAGAAAGATTGGGGGTCGGGGATATCACGTCTGCTTGCCCATTTCCAGTTACCCCTTTCCCCCCTTATTTTCCAAAAAGGTGAAATTAATGGCCTTCATTTATGCTGAAGCATTTGCTCAACTTGCAGGGCCAAACGGGGATTGTACTAGCTCCCTGACTTCCTTTGAATATAGATTGAAAAAAATTGAATTATTTCAAGTAATGATGCTAGCTGCTACTTGCCAATGGAAGTAGCAAGGATATATCAGCCAAATTTAAGCATAGGGTCCACGGAAAAATGTAGTAATTATTGAGTAATTTACAGCATTATGGCATTACCCTAGGAGGAAAAATATTAAAAGTTTGGGTGTTGCTTAGGCAATTAATAAGATTCTGCTGAAATTTAAATGCACATGTTTAACTTCTGATCGAAGTGGTGGTCCAAGCTTCTACATGGAATGAAATCATTTTGACAGCGATATTGCCCGAAGACAAAAAAAGGGAACATCTAACCCTTGAAACAATGTTTGGTATGAAGCATTCACTATACCAAGCAGAAAACAACAAGTCATAACTTCACTATATGAGTGAAGAGTTTCAATTTTGTAAAGTCATTTCTTCAATATCTCCGGTCACCTTGGAAACCCGCCCCCCAAAAACAAAGGAAAACGCAAAAAAAGAAAATCCTGATAAAAGGAAAGACTGAATCTGGCTGCTAGCTAGGCATCAGATCAAATTGTTATATGACTCTCATATGGATCCCAATTCCCAAGCCCCATGGAAGATAGAGGGTAAGAAAAACACAATCATATCGCTTTGCAATACAAATACCAAACACCCTAGCAACCTTGGCTCTGAATCTCTTTTTCTCTCTCTCTAAAAAGAAAACAAAAAAGTCATTACCTAATTAGAGAAAAATGGTAATGTACAAGATGTACAGATAGTCTGAGGTCCCCCCCCCCCCCCCCCGGAACAACACCAACTCCTTTTTTAACACTTTGAATTGAAACATCTTTCCTTCCTCCTTCCCAAGGCCATGGCAGGCGGGCAGCTGGCTGGTGTCATCTTGATAAAGATAAGGGTTCACTGAGACACAAGTACTCTCTCCCTTTTTTTCTAAGTTTTGCTTTACTCTTTTTCTTTCTCTCTTCTTCTTCTCCTCAAGGATTGGGGGAAGCAACATCGAACTTTTGATGTGCCTGTGGCATATATCAATCAAAATCCCCCGCTGCTGCGCTTGTGTAGTATAGTATCTTCAACAAAAAATCTCTATACATCTCGGATCTTAATCCAAAAAAAACCAAAACTAGAAATGCAAAATCATGGTGTCGATTGGGGCAAAAGTGAACGAGTGAAGACCATAGTATGTTTTGCCTCTTCTTTCAAACATTGACCTTGTTTTGCCTCCTCTTTCGAACACCGTTCAATGTCTTCTGCTATCCTCTTAGCATCCATTGATGTACCTAGCAGTCCACGTTTAGTGAACCCCACGGCGTATAGCCCACATTCACCTTTCCACCCATTAGGGAATGGCTTTTGAGGGTACCCATCTTTCTCTGAGAACATATTTGTTTCCTGACATTCAATTGCCCATTTTTTTTAGCCCCTTTTGCACTAAGTTGTTGAAAAATTTAACATATCTTTAAGAATCAAGAAAATAGATAAAAAAGAAACAGAGTAGTAAAAAGGAAAGGGGAGAGAAAGATAAAGGGTATACCTTTAGCCAAGAGGGTACATTGCTTTTATAACCAGTTGCTAAGATGATTGCATCAAAGTTCTCAGTTTTGCCATTCACAAACTCCACAGCATGTCGTTTTAGGCGCCTGATGCTGGGACATACCTACAGATCCAAATTAAGAAATATTTCGAAATTTATATATAAATAATTGGGCAAGAAAATTAAGTTCCAAATGCAAAGAAAATACTAAAAATTCAATAATCACGACTCCCAAAAGAAGTTAAAAAGAAGTATATGATTAAAACCCCTCATCATAAGCCTCAATGCCGAGCCTTTTTTATTGGAAAAGTTTGCAGGTTTTGAAATGAATTACAAGATCAAAAATGGAGGGTAATTATTGCGAAACTATCTTGTGTGGCATAAAGAAAAGTAAGTGGTACGATCGTTTTGATTGAAACACAGTATTATAGGATCAATCAAACACTCGCTAGTTAGTTGCCAATGGAAAAGTGATGTGATTTCAATGACAAAAGTCGAAGTACCTTAATGTCTCCACTTTTGATTTTGGCAAGCGTGCCAACATCTAAGACGGGGGTCTTTCCAGACAGATTCTTGAGTTCAAGGGGACCCAACCGCGGCCGGTCCAATCCAAAGCGAGCAGTATCACCGAGCATCAACCATGACACAATCAACAAGAAGCGGTCGACAAGCCGCATGGGCAGCCACTTGAGCAGCCACATGGACAACCCGAAAGTCGATCTTCCCAGCATCTCTCGTGGGAGGACGTGCACCTTCATTCAGTTCATAAACACACACACACACACACACACACAAAGGTTAATTTTTACCCACAAAAAAGTTCAATGGACTAAAAAGCAAGGACACATAAAAAAGACTGAGTTGATGGGATGATTCCCCTAGTTGTGCAGTATGGGCTAATTGCATCCAGGCCATTCCTCCATATTTTGGGAGTTAGGTTTTTTAGTTCTTTACAGAGAAAAACAATCGATCGTAGGGGAAAAAAGGGAGGAGATTCATGATTACGACAACATATATAAGATCCCAAGTTGTTTTTTTAGCGATGTCGCGTATGCTTGGGATTCCCAAGAAAGTGAAAGATCAAAGATCTCTTTCTTCTTCACCTAGTAATATATGTAGCAGCGAAAGCTTTCTTCAACGGAATAACCGTTTGGAACTTGAAGTCACAAACCCCGGCAGTGGTGAACGGGTATTCAAATGCCATGAATGAAATGATTAGGTGTCAATGACATAGTCTTAGATACCTTGTTTTGCTCATGTAAATCTCTTTGAAAGATTTAGACAATGAAAAATCATGTTACCGTTTTCCTTTTTCAGATGATGGTTTTATTTGACTATAGTTACTAAGCAATACTGTTTATTATTTTATTGCTTTCTTTAATACTAATAAATTAGGAAAACAAATGAAAATCCATCTGGGTTTTTGCCCAATGTATAAGCAAATTTAGAGGGGAAAAAGAAAATTAAAAATTGAAAAACTTGCTCAATCAAAACTACCTTTTTTTTTTTCCTTATTAAATCAAGAATTCTAAAACCTGAGGGGACAGCTTGAGAACCTTTTTTTCTTCCAACGACCTTTATCATAAAACAATCCAAAAAATTTTAATAAAAACCCTTTAGTGGGGGATTTTTGCTTTAATGTTTAGAGGGAAAGAGAAATTAAAAATGAAAAAGGAGGAAGAGTGAGAGACAGAGAGAGAGAGAGAGGGAGAGGGGAGGGAGGCGCCATGGTTTAGAGTTCTTACTGTATCTCTGACCGCGATTGAAGGCCTAGCATTATGATTGCAAAGATCCAAACACACCTCCATTCCTGAATTCCCACACCCCACCACCAAAACCTTTTTTCCTCGGAACTCCTCTCCACTTTTATAAAAACTTGTATGCCTTATGTCCCCACCAAATTCTGCCCTTCCTTCGATCTCCGGCATCATCGCCTCCGCATTCTCTCCTGTCGCCACCACCAGCCACCAGCACACATATTCCACCTTCTTCCCCTCCAAATCAGAACTCCTCACGCGCCAAAACTTGAGCTTGTCGTCGTACTCAGCTTGTGAAACGGTCTCATTGAACCGTGGCCTAATATCGAACCTCCTAGCATATGCTTCCAAGTAGTCCACAAATTGTTGCTTAGTAGGGTAAGTAGGGAAATCACTGGGGAATCCCATCAGCGGAAGTTCGCAAAACTGCTTTGGCAAGTGAAGGCGTAGACGATCATAGGTCTTGAGTTGCCACAAAGATGCTATGCAGTTAGATCTCTCTAAGACTACACTTGGAACACCTTTCTCTTTCAGACAAGCGGCTGTGGCTAGACCCGAAGGCCCTGCACCAACGATTACTGGCCCTGGAACCATTAAGCAACGCGGCTTGGACGACTTGTTCATCTTCTCAATGAACATGGGATCATGAGCTTGTTTGCCTTCTATTTCTCTCAAGCAGTCCATGAACAGAGACAATTTCAGACAACTTTTTATACCACTACACGTACGTAGCCCTTTTGTTAGCTATACGTAGCTATACAACTAATAGCTACAGCTGAGCTTAATTTCGAGGTTGAGGTTTTGATGAGTTTCCAAAGCCAAAAAAAACCTGGTTGTCGAGTTCAAGAGAACAGGCAAAACTGAAGAGAAACCATATTAACAGGAAAAAACGTGGTGTTTGTTGTAGCACAGAGTGAGTGGAGGGGGACTGAGTTCTGGGAGATTAGGCCGAGATTTAGTGATAAATTTCTCTCTTATCCAAAGAAAGATTAGGTTTTTTTTGTGAGGGAATTCTTCCCTTAAATATTGGAGTGGATTAAGAGGGTCTTATCCTCTTGTGTGAATGAGTTGTTTGCATCTCTCTGTATATGTTCTATGAAGGGTTGAGCGGAAGTTGAGCAAGAACTACGGGGCTTAATCAGCATTCAACATAGAGAGAGAGAGAGAGAGAGAAAGGACGAATGACAGAATGAAACAAAGAGAGAGAGAGAGAGAGTTGGTGATATGTCTATAACTCTCTATATATATATTCCTTCCGTTCGTGAGGAATTCCTCCGTGGGGAATGAACTTTTTTTTTTTTGTAAAGAACAGCAAAAAAAAATTTTGTGGGGACATTTAATAAAAAAAAAGGAGGGGGAATGTAAACTAAATATATTTACTGCAACACATTACATACCATCGGGACGTCACTCTGTCTGTCATAGTAGATACTTAGAGACCTCATTGGGTGTGGCTCAGTAAAAAAGAAATAATCCTCAATGGACTTCCCTTCTTTTGACAAAATCCCTAAATTTATAATCCCAATTAGGATAACTTAAACAGTCATTAATCTAGAAGATTGTTGGTACGATTTCACAGGATTCGGAGGTTTGATTATAGTTTGCATTGGCAATCCTGGGTTGGACCGGACCAACTTGGGAGCTGGTGGATTTTGAATTGTAGCCAAGATGTCCCCCACATCCAATGGCCTTCAATTTGGACTATTACTATTAGGATATTTTTTGATTCTAGGGGCGATTGTGTAATCATGGAAGGTTAGATTAAAGACGTTCAAGTGAAAAAAAAATAAAAACAAAAGTGAGTTCAATGCATGTGCATTTGGTTCAGTTATGCACATAGCTTGCCCCCCTCATCAATGTTTCAGTTTGATTTTCCGCTGTTTGACAGGACTGGCCTCCTTTTCTTTTCTTTTTTTTCCAAGAAAATGGCGATGCTATATGAATGTTTCAATGTTCCAAACTCAATTTGGGTTGTCCACTGCGTTTTGAAAATGAAATCGGATTCTGCTTGTCATACTCAGATGGTAAACTGATGAAGTGATGATGTTACCCTATAATGGAACTCAGTTAGTGTATAGAGCATGGTGGTGACAACTGTGGCAATGGTGGTGCTGGTTACAGTGATGGGTCAGGGAAGGCAGAGGGCCATGGTGGTGGGGAGGTAATGAAGGTTAATGTGGCGCGGATCCGATCAGTGGCAGTAGTCACTAATGGTGATTGTAGCAGGCAGTGACAACGGGACCAACACAGAATATTTGAAGTTGCTTGTTTGCAGTGGAGGACCTACCAATGTCCAAGGCCTCCTGCTGATGTTTTTCTTTGCCAACGGGATGGCAAGAATTTGAAACATACTAGATCCCCATTAAGGATTTGATTTGATCATTTCAACAAAATCTACATATTGATCATAGTATTTAATTTCATGATGGTGATGATTTTAATAATTAAGACAAGTTAAAGATGGTGGAGTTTAAACCAAAGGTCAAAATGGGTTTTTTCTGCTGTTTTGAATTGAGAGTTCCTAGTACAAAATGGGTTTGAATCCATGTAGCTTTGACCTTTTAGGCACATGGGATTGTTGAAAGATTCAACATGACAAAAGTACATTGATTAACTGCTGTTAAAATGAGGAATGGGAAGCAGAGAGAGAGATTCAGCCGTTGCAGACCACTTCAAAGTGAGAGTGAGGTGAGCCTGCAGGTCTGATCATTGGAAAATATCAGCAAACAATTCGAAGAACATGAAGCCCAAATGGGTGGCATGGCATATATACTTGGGCGAAAGAGGGCCACCCTTAGACATGACAAACTTAGGTGGTTATTAACTACCTCTCTGCAAGGTAATCATTTCCTCACTCATCGGCCACATAACTAACTGTCCCTCCAACAATAAATTTTCCTCTTTTTTTTCAATTTCTTTGCATTTTTTGCCTATTGTCTGAAAATCGTATTCAGTATGATATGAATACTTCCAAAATTGCTTCTTTTTTTTTTATAAATCAAGATTTTATTAAGAAAATAGTTTGAAAGTTACGTATCAAAATTAAAATTCAAAAAAAATATATATAAATTATTTAAATACAATTTCTTGATTTTTGTCAATCTGTCGACGAATAAATTTATCTTTTTTAAATTTAATTAAAAGATAAATCAAAGACATATAAACCCAAAACTTTGACAATTATATATATATATATATATATATTAAGTTGGCCCTTAGTGAGGTTGTACTTGTAGCATTTCCCTAATCAAAGAGGCACGAAAGAATAATTAAAATCAGAAGATCTTCATTATACTAAAAGACTAATAATTGAAATGCTTTTCAGCATAAAATAAAAAAGGATTGAAAGAATTTGCAAAGAAAATAATTTATATGGCTATAAGGTACAAGATGAATATTTGAGCATATGATTAAAGTTTAAACTTTTATTGTCTTTGACTTTCATTAAACTATTGTTTTCCATTTTTTTTTAAAAAAAAAAACTTTTTGATCAACAATTATTGGTACCATATTTTTGCATACACAAAAACATTGTACTTTTTCAACCCCAAAAAAAAAATTATATAGTACTACTTGATAAGAGTGCAACATGATGTCCGGTCGCAGATTGTAATGCTATTTTAATCTCAAACCGTCCATTAAGATTACAGATTCAATTTGACATTCTTAGAATCATATTTTAATTAATATACGAAATTATTATTTAAAAATACAAGAAAAATAAATGGTTACATATCTCTCTATCCTATACTTTAAACATTTTTTTCTTTAATATCTAGAAGGATTGCAGCTCCTCGGATTGAGGAAAAATAGTAGTATAAAAAGTAAAGGTTTGGGGTTTCTGCCAAAGGGGGTATACTCTATGATTTGTAAGTTGGGTGTTTGAGAGCTTAAAGGTCATGTAGAAATGTTACTGTAGCACTGACAGTAGATTCAAATCAATAATTATATATTTAATTTTAGTTAATTAATCGAATTATGTTTTAAAAAAAAAACCATGAAAAGTTCTCACCTCCCAAAATTATTGGTAACTATTTTTTGACCTTTTTGGAGGTTTTTTCACTCATGGGGGTGAAGGAATTGAAGCAAACAAACAACATTCGAATCGTATCTTGAAAACAAACAATGTAAACTTATCTTATAATTAAAAAATGGGAAAAATAAAAGATCTACACATATAGGGCACTGTTTCATAGCGATGGTTAGCAAAGTAGGCAAACAATAAAAAAATTGTCATGAGATGAATCACATGATTTTTGAAGAAAAGAAGGATCAATGAAAAGATTCATCAAGACCAGCAAATTCATCTGGCAAACTTGAGTCTTTTCACATTTCCAATCAATCAAAATGCTCTAAAACCCACAGAAGATAACACACCCACATAATGCTCCAAAATCCGATAAGAGTGTCTAGTTTTTTGACCCACCATCCAATCACTTGGAACCAGGTAAAAAAAGAAAAACAAAACCCTTTTGAGCATCCCAGTCAAACTTAATTACCGTTGTGATCTCCTGACTTTGTCTCAGTCACCCCATCATCACGGCGAAATAAATGTATATAATAACAGCAAGCATGTCTTCTTTTCTTTCTTTATACTCATTCATTGCATTTATTTATGTTTATGTGTTTTCTTTTTTGAGTTTTCTTTTTGTTTGATATGATGAGAAACAAACCCCAAGAAATTTAATTTGAAAGCTGTGAGTAGGTGAGAAACAGATTGGAAAATATATGGATACTTGACGAAGCCGTACTCCTTTGATTCTTTTCAGAGTCTCTGAAATCTTTTCGTTATATGGTTGTCACAGCTCATGAATTCCACATGCAGCAGACAACAAAGTTAAAAAGTTGTATACCTAAGATTCTATAGGATGATTTTCCATGGTCCAAAATTTAATTAAACATGGCTAATGAGTCTTTTTCAAGTGTTCAATATCTTTCCTGAGTAAGGAGTGGGATGGCTATGGAAACTTGATTTTGGTTTGTTAGTTTGATGGGATTCGAAACTTCCGGTTATATGCCGAATAAGGAAAAGAAACTTCCAGTTAATGTTGCAGGTGCACCGGTTAATGTGATGTGGCGACACATTGATCAAGCTTTTATGTTCTGATTTAGTTTCTAGGGGTTTTAAGAGAGTTGACCCATGCATGTATCTCATATATTCCCTTTTGTTTTTGATTGCTTCCATGTTCAAAATCCAATTATAACCCTAGGGGGACCAACATTCTTCAATTTGAGATGTCATGTTTGTGCTAATTCGACGACACACGTTCTCAACCAGCGGCAACATCCTGAAAAATATGTATGAAAACAACTACAACAGATATATACGAAATTTCTCCATTTATAAATGGGAAACACAGTACCATTATGATGAGATCCTTGCCCCCTGGGATGTCTCATCCTGCTATTGGTTGAAACGTATGAATGGAATTCAGTTTTACATGGAGTATTTCGATAGTAAAAGCAAAGTTAAAAAAGATTGTGTGCCTTTGGATTGACGTAACGTTATCTCAATACTGTTGCTCTACAAAATCCACCGACAACTAATTCAATCATAAGGGCACAGCTTGAGAATATATATTGTAGAATAAAAAACAAGTGGACTTGCCATCGATTTTGCAGTCCAGCAAGCATATGTTCCCTGATAGACAAATTGTCACCTGATGGGGGAGGCTCCGGATTAAGGCCTGGCGGGTGGGCTTTGTCCTTACAATGTCATACATCTCTGTGTACGGAGAGAGGGGTAGGGACATCGAAGGGGCTTGTATCATGCAAAAAGGTCGGGACTGCTATATATGCTAACACCGCTTGTTTTGGTTCCTGACGTGAATCATGATCATTTCATGAACGCCTGTAAGCAACTGAAACATCTCGTCAAACAATAAAAAATTAAAAATGTTGAAATAAACATAAGATTCTTTTGCCTGGCAATATCTTTCAATGTAATGTGGCCAAAAGCACTGATTCACCACGTATAGGATAAGATATTTGCTCTAAACAACAACTAGTACTGCTTGAAGAATGCAATCAAACAGCAGCAGCAGCCTGTCCTTCTCATGGTTTGCCTTACGTATACACAGCATCCTCCCTCTCTCTCTCTCCAAATGGTTTCAAAAAATTCCATTTTTTGACAACTTGGACTCTTGGGGGCGTTGTCTCATTAATGCATTGAAAAGTCATGGCTGGATTTTATCACAATTTCCTTTACCACAAGTAGTAATAATAATGTTTGCAAAGGAATTATTAATTCAATGCCTTTGATTACTGGTGCAGCGGTTTTCTCCCAAGCCCTGGTTGTCAAAATCAGTAAGCAAAACTCAATTTGTTAACTTTATCATGTCATGATGTATGCGGAGAAAGAAAAAGAAAATAGCTGTTGGACTCCTCCCTCTTTTTTTTTTTTTCAAAATTTTTGACTGAACTTGATTTCTATCTTCAGCCTGATTAAATTGTAGATTTTGGCTGTGCTTAATAATTAGGCCAGGGTTTGGGTGATTGAGTTGGACCCCTTTTGTGTAAATGTCCCAATCCTGAAAGATGCTTCTGAAATTTTCTAAGCCACTTAGATGTCTGAGGACACATCGAAGGGAGTCCTTGGCACTTGACATTGCAGCAGCATAAATCAGGGTCTTAAATGAAAGCCTCTGCCTAGTAATTTGGTGAGCAGGAACCATATGTTCCTTAGAGGCCTAGAGAAGATTTGTATCTTGCTGCTGCCCCTTTCCCCTACATCTGTATTGTGACATCTGCACAACTTTAAAGGCTAAAGTTGATGAGATTATTGCTCGTTTTTTCTCCTGCTTGATGTGTCACTTGGGAAAATTCTTGCAAGGTAAAACAAAGAAAAAAAAGCTGAGAACACCAAGTCTTCCTTTACAGCAAGTGTTAGAAAAGGCACGTTCTATAAAAAAACATAACAACAGTAAAGGGTAACCGTCAACTCATGTCTCACTGTTTTTTCTTGGTTTTAACACACTAAAAACATCATCTAAAAAGGAGTGCAACCTAATTAAATAACAAAAAAGGAAAGGAAAAGATTCATACCTCAAGTGGTCGGAATATACTTTTCTTTCATAAAATGAAAAAATTTTCAAACAATTTTCAGCCTCAAATTAAGAATCCTTCAACATATTTGAATCCCTTTGATCAAAGTACCTGGAAATCATCTATAAGCAAAAGATGCTGCAATCTATTAATATAGTATATATGAGTGTAAAAAGAGAACCGAAAAGAATGCTGCAACCACATGGAAGTAGCTAAAATGTATGTGCAAATTATAATGGGGAAAGGCTCAGGAAGAGCCGAAAGTTTAAAGTGAATGGTAATATTGATATGGGTATAGTAGCATATATTAAAAGAAGAAGAAAGCGGAGGCATAAAGGCCTAGAGACCTATTCTCCAATATAGAAGGAAGAGGCGCAAGGAGAGGTGTATGTTATTAACAGATAAAAAACAATAGCAGTTTGAGATTAAAAGTTGATACTAAATATAGTAACATTCCTTAGTCCCTCTCAAGTGGGAACGCATCTGGCCTCAGCTTTGGACTTTAGCCTATTGTGCTGGTGCCTTGTAGCCAAAACGAACCACAGATAGAGAAAGGATTTTTAATTTTGATTATTGTATTGTACCCTTACATGGGGTGGGATGGGGCCCCTGAAAGGTAGTTCCCAAAGCCCAAACCAGCCAATGATATGGGCTTCTTTGGAACAAGCCCTACCATGTGGGCCTTTTTAAGAAATTATAAATCTATAATTAAACAATCTGATTACGACACGTTTAAATATTCTTTGTTGATAAAAAATTTTAATTTAAAAAAAAAAAACTTAGAAGGATAAAAAGATGTATAAACAATATCGCAAAATTTAAGCTATATACCTATCATGTTCATGTTTAATAATTTTATTGATTAATGGCCAAAAAAAGTTGAACATTTTCTTCCTAGTGGGGATATTTGTATGGGTTTGAAGGAAGAGGGGGGGGCGGAAGGCACAATTTTGTGGAGTAAAATAGAAAATAGTAATGAGGATCTCAAGGGATCGACCTCACCTCACTTCACTTCACTTGTAAATTATTTAAAGCATCCATTCAAGACTCTCAAAGTCAGCTTTATTTTATTTAATTACTTGTGCTTACTTTACCTAAGCACACTGTTTTTGTTGGATGTATGATAACTTTATGGAAGAAGAACATTGGAAGGCTTGAATTCCACTAAATGGTTACAAAGGCACCCCATGCCTATCTTCTTTTAAGTTGGTCATCATGAACATATATATATATGTAGTCCACATGAAATCTAATCATAACCATTGAAACTCTAAAATACTCTTAGAAGCTTCATCTCCATCTCTATCACTGTCATCATGTGAATTTAATCAACAGATGATATAGTTCCCAAACAAGCCCTAATTTGGCACTATCCTTCGTGATGAAATTTGAAATCATTTATGGGTCTATTTTAGTCAACAAAAAATGATCTAATACAACTAGTAGGGCCATTAAAAGTGGAGGCTTAATCATATTTAGGGGTATAAAATAATCAACTAAGATGTGCTTCCCCTCCCCCAAAAAAGTTGTTTAACCTAATAAATCTTCATTGAAACAACAAAATGGAAAGATCGTAAGCAAGATCATGTTAACCCCACCAAAACCCTCTCTTTTGGAAAAAAAAACAAAAAAAAACAAAAAACACATGCATCCTTCCAACAAATTTTTTTTCTTGTTGCCAAGTAGTGTTCCATTTTCACTCAAAACTTTCCAATCACAATTCATACAAATAATTAGTTGATCTTTGGTCATGTTTCTTGAAAGTCAATCAATCAAAAAAATGTGGGAAAAGTTTATGATTGAGTAATGAAAAACCAAAAAAAGACTCAAACCCCTGGTTTAATGCAGTATGACTGTAAGACAACATGAATGTGATAAAGTCCATGCCCAAATGATGATGAAACAACAAAAGGGAAGAAAAAAGATACCATCGAAATCTTGGTTATGTAAGAGGGTTTGCCCCAATTGTAAGTCTAGAATCGTTTTGACTTCACATAAATCAAATCATCAAGTCACAAGGCCTTCAACAACATACTAATTTGGTCAGCCTTCTCCTTTTTCTGCAACATACTTCAGAAACAAGCCAAGAAAAGATCCTCTTAATGTTATTTTCCCCTTCTGTTTCTTATTGTAAGTCTTAATTCTTCCTCCTTTGGTCATAGCTCAATTTGATTGGTTCAGTTTAAGTACAAAATATTAAACCAATTATACCTAAAGTATTACATAAATGAATATGAATACATATACTTAATTTTTAATTAAAAGGATCTCCATCCCCAATCTTATTTGTGCTTGCTCTCTACGAAATCAACTATTCCTTTTAAGTTTTTCCTTCTACTTTTTGGCTGGTGTTTTCATATTTCATTATTGGCATTGAACTAGCAACTTTCCAAAAGGGGAAAAAAAAAAACTTACATACTGATATGCATGCTTGTGATGTATAAAGTCCATGCACTCCTACCAATTAATTAGATAAGAGTAGGCATTTTTTTAATTATGCCCATTAATTATGATCTAATAGAAAATAGTAACTGGCATGCGCAAAGAATTAAGTAGATTAACTTATAAAAGTACTCAGAAAAAAATATTTTCAATAGCGATAGTTGACGATCTTTTTGCTATTTACTTTGATTAGACAAAAAAAATTAATACCGAAAGCAAAATGCAATGATCCTCTAAAAACTGTCATTAGCAATTTAATATTGGTGCGATTAGTGAAATGAAATATAGATTTATTCAAATCAAACTAATCATCATGAAATTTAGTGGGGTCGTGAGGAAAGATTAGGAAAGTAAAGCAACACACTTTGGAAGTATTACTTAAGTAAAGTTATACACCCAAAGATTACTAATAAATTGGTGTTTAATGGGAAAAGGGTGGTGGTCTAGCGTGATTAAGCACAATGAAAAGTTCTCAAATGAAAGTAGCTTCACTGTGAAGTTAGGACCCGTTTAAAGCAGTAAAAGACAGAAGGAAGGAGAAAATAATATTTAAAACCAATTTTACATGTTAATTAATTTCACTGTTTGGAAATTAAAATGGGAATTCTTTACTCTATTAATTTTGTCTTGATATGGCCTTTTTTCGAAGCTAAACTTTCATATATGTTAGAAAGCAGAAGAGAAGCTGCCTTTCATATTGCTGCAACACAACTTCTTTTTCATCTGTTGTTGACTTTGTAGGTTATAATTAGAAAGTAATGGTTAATTTACTTTATGCACACAAAGAAGTTTGATGTCTTCTTCTTCTTCTTCTTCTTCTTCGAGGCCTATTTTATTCTCAATTCTGGATTGTTTATTAAATCAATTAGTTACTCAAGCATAAACTTTATCCATCTAGCTTCATGCTTTTCTACTTTACAAATTTTTAATCTCCTGAGTACTTAAGTGATAAAAATAACATTAATAAAGGCACGAAATTAATTATATTTATTATACGGTTCTCCTTCCACTAAAGAACTTAAACAGTAAACGTCATCCTAAATAATCAACTATATATATATATATATATATATATAATCAAGTAAAGCACATTATAAGTCTTTTTAAAACATTTATGTAAAATACTGGTTTTAAGGGTTTGTTTTCTTTCTTGCTTTTGAAGTAAAAAAACAACTCATCTCATCAAATCAAGCTTAACATAATACCTTTATTTTGCTAATAATTCTGATTTTTTTTTATTTTTAGGAGTATTAAATCTCCGTCTTAAAATTTCTATCCAAATTTTTCGCTCATCCGTTTATTCTAGATTTATACAAAAATTAATTTTATTGTAGCTTTTCATATTAATGAGATAATTCTATGGTCATGCTAATTAATAGTGTTGGAAACCACATGAGTCTACTAATAATTAATTAAGATATACTTTTATATTTGCTGACTGTAAAAGGGGCATTATCATGATCATGGTTGCTCAATCACACACCCCATGTTATACATTGCATTATATTTTGACCGAATTAGGTTTTCTTTACGAAACCTATAAGCAAAAAGGAGGAAAATATCTACCAATTAGGTTGTTTGCATGCAGCAACAGCAGCTAGCCTCCATCGAAATGCTGGATACTTTGCATTATTTGCTATACAATGGGAAAAGAAATGAACCCATTAACCAATTAATATGATCACTAGTAATTAAATTTATCTGTTATTGGTTTTCTCCCTGTGGTTCCATTAATTTTTTTTCCTATACTATTGCATGCAATTTTTCTATGGGCAAAACAAAAAAAAAAAGAAAGTGTTTAGATGATGGGAAAAGATACTTTGATAAAGAATAAAAATTTAGGTGATGAATTTGTCCATGTGGACCTTTGCCCACATGGAAAGCTTTTCTCCATGGGTTCTTCCCACCTCATATGATTGCAAATCTCTCTCACCCCCTCCTATTTAAGAAGTTCAAATATGAGCTTTTTAAACCCTTTATTTAAACAAACACAGAAGAAACACTTTGGGTTCCATCAGAAATCATTGTGCACATATGATGTATCTATTTGATAAAGACATGTTGATATGAGAACAGAAAAAGGGGTTAGAGAGAAAAAAAAAATACAAAAAGAAGAGAAAAAGAAAAACAAATTAAATAAACAAAACCCAAAGTAAGCAAAGAAATTCCCCAATAGGCCATGGGGTTTAATTTTTGGGGGGGGGGGGGGGGGGGGGGGAGAGAAAATCCTTAACTTTATGATAATCATTTCTTCCACTGCCTTGCTAGGGCAACTATATTACTATATAAGACATAGAATCTGTGTGGGTCATATATTCCACTCTTTCAAAGCTTTTATTTTTTTTCCCCAAGAGACTGAGTATCTGTTTACGGTTTTAATCACTTCACAAAGCTTGATTAGACAGTCGTGGAGACTTGCCTTGCCTCCATCATTTAAAGCATATTTGTCCAAACCAATTTGCAAATTCCTTTTTTTTAGGAATATATATATATATTATTAAATTATTTATTACCCTTTTTTCAATAGAATAAACAGATTCCCAATCCAAAGAACATTTAGTTCAAGGATAATATATCTATATATAAGCATATCTTGACAATTAAACCTATAGGGAACCTTGGCAATGGAGAAAAATATAGAATATTAATTGTATCAAACAATGAAAAAATTGGGAAATAAAAAGTAAATATTCTCATTTTACCCATTATTATTCTTTCTAAAATTATGAGATTCCCTTCTCCTTTTGGGTGGAAAAGATTAAAACCCATTTAATATTATCATTGCAATATTGTGATTGTATAGTTCATGAACCTTGGCTTTTGCTAAACATTTTTTTTTTTTGCTCTCATCCTTTTTGTGAATTTGTTCCTTTTCTTTATTAATTCTTTCGAAAAGCCACCACTCCAAGCAAGAAAAATCAAAATATAAACTAATAAACAACTTTAGGCTAAGTTAAATATTAGAACTATCTTAATTCTTAATTTAAAGATGGATCAAGTTTCCCTTATGTATCAAGAAGCTTGTCTAAGTGTCAAACTGGTGTGAAACTACTTAATACTAAATATAAGTGATATGGGTTCTGCACAAACTTTAGTAGAATGGCCAATTGGATGCTCTTAACATGCTAAACATGATTAAAAATTTTTCTATTAAATAAAAATAAATGAAAGGACACCCTTACACTCCCTCATGTATAAAAACAATAGATTAAATATACGTTCGACACTTATTTTATAAGTAACATTATAATCATCAGAGGTGTGAATTTTAAAACTCGAACTTCGGATTGTTATATCTAAAAGATGTACAAAATTGAAAGTATTAAACGAGGGATATAACGGAAAAATAAAAGGGAAGAAAATAGTGGTAATATGTTGTATTAGGAAAAGGAGAAAAAAGGGTTTTAATATCTCTATAGATAGTGATTGATTTGGGGAATTGAGTTTCCATCAACTGAAGAAAGTAGGGGGGGTGAAGAAATGCATGGAGAAACAACAAAAGAATTGGTCCCTAAGATGAAAGTTTTCTTACATACACAATGAAGTTGCTTTAATCATTTTTCTTTCCAATAAAAAGGATTTTTACTGCTTTGTGCTGGTGATTATTACTGGCAACAAAGAACAAAATTGGGGCATTCTTCACAAACCGCCCCACCAACGTTGGTTTGCCAAGAACTATATCCCAACAAGATTGACTTGATAACTTGATCATCAAAATTGCAGTGCTAAAATCACAAGAAGAAAAAGAAGAAATTCTTTTAATGAGTGGATGACACAAATCCCCACCCAGAGCAATTGCTGATGGAAACAAACAGGGTCTTAATTAAAGACTAAAAATAAAAAGACAGGTTATTAGTGGGAAAAAAGGAGGTTTTTAGATACACCTGAATTGGCTTACATGTGAGCAAAGATGAAAAAAAGAAGATAGTGCGCTTATCCCACCGAAGAGATAGGATTGAATGTGGGTTCATAAAGGTGTTAAAAAAACAAAGAAAGGCGAGGCCATTGGCATTGCCAAACCTTTCTTCCCTCCCAAAATTTAAATGGACGGCGCCCAACCATGCATGGCCTTCAAAGTTCAAGCCACATGTTCATTTTGGTTAGGGTTGAACTTTTGTTGTGCTATGCACATAATCACATGCAAGAAACTTAAAAAGCTTTGCTTAACTTAGAATTTAGGTTGGATGCTGGACAAAGCATAGAGACTAAAAGCAAAGAACTTAGGAGGCTAAAACCTGCCCCCCATCATTGACACGTCTACTGACCTAAAAAAGAGGCCACAAAGATTGGGTTTTGATCTTAAAGCTTCGTTATTAATTTATAATACAAATTTCACCGTTAAAATAGTTGTCATAAGCCTTTTGACATTCAGCTCAAAAATCCTATAATCACGTAGCTAGTAGGTTTTGAATTCCGAATTTCTCTTTAATTTACAGCCTATCTACCTAAACTTGGTTGGGTTTTTCAGGCCCAGTTTTGAGTCTATGTACTATGGGTTCAGGCAGCATGGAAAGTTAGATTTGTTGGGTCACAGACAGAATTCAAAAGAACCTATATGGTCCAAGCCACTTTCTAAAAAACATGTAAATTAAGGTTTTAGTTTAGGCTGTAGGCTTCTTCTGGCTTCTTCTAGCCTCTAGGCCTAGAAGAAAAACCAGAGACCGATCATAAAGAAAAGAAGAAAAATGGCTTCCAAGTTCTAACCTCTAACTTCCAATCTCCATGACACAAGCGTATGGTCTCAAGTGCAAGGGCGGTGCACGGCTTTTCATTCGGTGGGGATATATTTATTTAAAGGATATATTTTTATAATATATAATATCACAGATGAAATACTTGTTGTAATCTGATCAGGTTAGGAGTTAGGACGATAGGTTAGGGTGTTGTCAGGTTCTTTAAACATTTTCTAAGCAGGTAATCCCCTTTAATTCAGCTCCCAAATTTGGAGGTGGCAGCCCAAATCTTAAATGCTAGTTGAATTATCTTTCAATGTATTTTCGCATACAATTTATGTATTTCACATCCCGTGGCTCTTATTTCATCTAATATCTCCCAAACAATTTTCATAAATACATAGCATTTATGGGCAACTACTGACAACAATCCTGTCAATCTGCCACTCCACAAAATTTTCCTAAAGACAATGATCTTACTAGAATGTAAAAGTATCCCAAATGTAACATAATTATTGCTAAACAAACCCAGTTAGAAAGGCCAAAACCCATGCTAAATTTGGGGATCACCTGATAAGAACAAATATTCAACCCTCATAAATTTGGGTAGTTGTTAGTTTAGTAAATCTCAATAAAAGTCCACAAGAATTAAAACAGATTCTTGTTGAGGCTGCTATTTCGTCCAAAATGAAGCCATCACTGGCGTCCAATGGCCCAATCAATTGTGTTAGCGAATGCAAATTCAACACACCGTTCCCCGTCGCTCTCCACTTAAGCCCATATGACACAAATCGCATTTAAGTGAAACCAGTGGCAGTTGAGGAGACATTATTTCGGTTGAATAACACTGTTGGACTGTTGTTCCTAAGTACTTGATCTTGGAATACCTCTTATAAATTTGGAGGATACTTAGCTCTTATTTCCATGCAACCCTAAGTTTCATAGTCTCTTTTTCTCTTTGTCTTGCTCTTCTTGAGGTCTTGCTATTGCATACACTCGGTTCTTTATGGAGTTTCATCTCTCCCCGGTTCTTGCTTTTCTGGCTGTAAGTTTTGTCTTTGAAGTGGATTTTGCTGTGAATTACTTGTTGTTTAAGAGTGCCAGAACTAATGAGGTTTGATTTGAACTTGCTGTTGCAGCTAGCGGTGGTGGCAAGCCATGCTGCTTTATCACCTGAGCAATATTGGAACTATGTGCTGCCAAATACTCCAATGCCGAAGGCTGTCAAAGTTTCCCTACATCCTGGTGAGTGCTCAATACCCAAAGATTCATTTTCTTGAGTCATTTTTACTGACCAAAAGGAAGCAGCTACTGTAATGGTTTTATGCCCCCACCACCATGGTTTATGAGAAAAAACTCTTACCTTGAGAGGTTCAGGGAAGTGAGGACTTAAGAAGCTCACACCTTTCTTTTCCCTATAGGATTGGCTTAATAGTCTAACAGAGCACACAATCATGTAATCAGTGAAGCAGGCTGCTAATCTGTGTATCCAATAGTTCAAATGTGAAGTGCTAAAATATATTATGTTTTCGGCAATTTTATATAAGAGTATGAACAAAAAAATGTTCCGTTTTGCAATCTCTTCAGGAAAAGGAATGGAATATATGTTCTGTATGTATCGACTTATCATGAAAAAACTTATGAAAACTGCTGCATTCATAAGCATGTCATAATACTGATAAGAATCATCTGAGCTCTCCTAGCACATGTTGGTTTGTTTGCAGACTTCATGGAGAACAAAGGTACCTCTGTCAATGTAGGGGGAGGTGGTGTAAACGTCAATACAGGAAAAGGGAAGCCTGGGGGCACGGCTGTGAACGTTGGAAAAGGTGGAGTAAGTGTGAACACCGGGAAAGGAAAGCCAGGAGGTGGCACCCATGTGAATGTTGGAGGCAAAGGAGTTGGAGTGGACACTGGAAAGCCAGGTGATGGCACCTCCGTAAATGTGGGTGGCAAAGGTGGAGGAGTATCTGTGAACACAGGACCCAAGGGAAAGCCGGTATATGTTAACGTATCACCGTTTATTTACAAGTATGCAGCCACCGAGACTCAAGTCCATGATGATCCAAATGTCGCTCTTTTCTTTCTGGAAAAGGATATGCATCCCAGAGCAACAATGACCCTGCATTTCACTGAAAATACAGAGACAGCAACTTTCTTACCTCGCCAAATTGCCCATAAGATACCATTTTCATCTGACAAGTTGCCAGAAATTTTTAACAAGTTTTCAGTGAAACCTGGATCAGCGGAAGCTGAGATAATGGAGAACACAATTAAGGAGTGTGAACAGCCGCAAATTCAAGGAGAGGACAAATATTGTGCAACCTCACTAGAGTCAATGATTGACTTTAGTACTTCCAAGATCGGGAAAAATGCTCATGCAATCTCTACAGAGGTGCAAAAACAAACCCCCAAACAGAAGTACACAATAGCAGCTGGAGTGCAGAAGATGGGAGGTGACAAATCTGTAGTGTGCCATAAGCAGAATTATGCATATGCTGTCTTCTATTGCCACAAATCAGAAACAACAAGGGCTTACATGGTTCCTTTGGAGGGTGCTGACGGGACAAAAGCCAAAGCAGTAGCAGTCTGCCACACAGATACATCAGCATGGAACCCAAAGCATTTGGCTTTCCAAGTCCTTAAAGTTGAGACAGGAACCATTCCTATCTGCCATTTCCTTCCTCAGGATCACATTGTTTGGAACCCCAAGTAAAAGCCTGAAGAGTACACTGAGCCTCTTTAATTTCATCAATCAACTAAGTATAGTGTGCATTAAGACAGCCTAAAGCCATAGCCAGTTTGTTCTATAATAATATACCTCAAACCCACGGGTTTAGTTATCCACAATCTATTTGTTCACTTTTATAATAAACGATGAATCAGGTACTCAGTAATAGATAACATGGTGTTACTTTCTGTATCTCAATGGTTTGGTGGTAAATCTATTAGAGTTCTATCCCATGATGAAAACCACTTGAGAATGTACTAAAATCAAATAACCAAATGAAAAGACAATTCAATAACAATGATATGTCATTGATATGTGAACGATGATAAATTCATGGGGGAAAAAAAGAGGGGCCACTTAGGTTCCTGGAAACAATCAACGCATCCAAAGACATTTGCCCAAATGATTAGCCATAAAACCCTCAGGATGTCACAAGTAATGAAGTAATAAAGATGATGGGGTGGATTGGATGGCAGATTTTTCACCCTCATGAATCTTAAGTCACTGATTAGAATGATAGAAAATAACCACATTTAAAAAAGAATCATGGCTCAGATAGAAATTAAAACAAATAGATACAGACAAACATGCATACATATATAACAACTACTCAAAGTTTGCTGGGACTCAAAACTAGCAAGAAAGGGCCAGAAATGTCAGCAATGGAATGTGGTCATACCCGACGGGAAGGCAGCACCATCACACAAATTTGGTTTGTTGAAGTAGCCCAAGTGAAAGAGCACCTTCAATTCATTCCACACCTAAAGGTTCTTTCAAGGTTAACAGCACACTGACATAAAAGTTACGACAGTGACAACAACACAAAGTTTGCTGGGACTCAAAACTAGCAAGAAAGGGCCAGAAATGTCAGCAATGACATGTGGTCATACCTGACTGCAAAGTAGCACCATCACATAAATTTGGTTTGTTGAAGTAGCCCAAGTGAAAAAGCACCTTCAATTCATTACACACCTAAAGGTTCTTTCAAGGTTAACAGCACACTGACATGAAAGTTACGACAGTGAGTAAGATAAATATGAGGTGACAATAAAAGATGTCCTCTGATGATGCATGTCAATAAACATTTAATTCAAGCTATAGAAGTAATGTAAACCATTCTGATCCACCAATTGTAAGTATCAACCAAGTAATCGAAGTTATTATTAGAGCGACAATTCAACATAGAATCACTCATATCATAACAGGGAAGAGGCCCTGGTGCATTAGAGTCTATTACAACTAAGTTTCCCTTAAAATTTTCTCTTCATCTTTTACCATTAGAAAATTTATGATTTCATCAGAACTAACTGACTAATGCAAACATGTCTTCCAATTTTTTCTTAATCTTTCTGACAGTTTTTTTTCTTTTTTATATTCATCGCCATTAACTATCAGAAGTTACAGCACATTTTAAAATCAATTCAGCCTTCAAGATCTATAAGAGGACAAAAGGACAAAGCTAGTTAATTTAACCGTTTTAATTGAATCAAAATACTGAAAAGGCCACAAAAAAATTTCAAATCAAAGCATTAATCGTAAATGTACGGACTGCAATGTTTAGGTGCATAAAGAAAACAGATGTAATGAGGTGTAAAGTGTTCTAATTCCTTGTACTCCAAATTGTGAGCAGTCATTAGGTCACCACTTATGAACTATTGCTGTGGGTTTACTGGATGGAACTAAGTTCTTCAGCAATGGCCCATCTGACAGTGGATTAAAATATACTATTCCTACAGAAGGTAACAACTATCCTGGCTGCTATCGTGTTTGTACTAGTGAACCTAGGATCTAGTCTTTTATGTGACATGGTTTGAGTGGTTAAGTAAAGGGGAGGTTAACCCCTGACTGCTCGTGCACACATGCAGTCCAAAAGGAACAATTGGATGGATTTCTTTCAGAGGCTGAAAGCTCAGACTACGGGTTCAGGCAGCATGGAAAGTTAGATTTGTTGGATCACAGAGAGAATCCAAAAGAACCTAAATGGTCCAAACCACAATCTAAAAAACATCTAAATTAAGGTTTTGAGTTTACGCTTCTTCTAGCTTCTTTTAGCCTCTAGGCCTAGAAGAAAAACCAGAGACTAATCATAAAAGAAAAGGAGACAAATGGCTTCCAAGTTCTAACCTCTACCTTCCAATCTCCATGACACGAGCGTATGGTCTAAAGTGCAAAGGCGGTGCACCGCTTTTCATTCGGTGGGGATAGTTTCATTGAACGATTTATTTAGGGTAAATTACCAAACCCTTTTAAATTTTAACTATAATTCAATCTGAGTCCATTAATAACACTGTTAAACAGGTTTTAGTTAGTTTTTTTCTAAAATCTGTTAACAGCGTTATTAATGGACTCAGATTAAATTAAAAAACTAAAATGCCCATCAACATAAAAACACCTGAGCCGGAATCACCGCAGGTTTTGGTTTTAGTTTCTTTTTCTTTCCTCTTCTCTCTAAAACCGTTTCTTCTCCTTGAACTCTTTCTCTCTAGATCCGTTTTTCTTCTCTTTTTTCTCCCCTCTCATGGCGTTTCTTTTCCTTTGCTTTCCCTTCTCTTCCCTTCTCTTCTCCTTGGTTGAAGTCCTGACAGCTTTAGTCGACTTCTCTTAGCCAATTTTTCTTCTTTTTGATCATAAAATTAAATTGAAAAATTATACCTAACGAGAAGTCTAGAGCACTCCAATAGGGTTAGTCTTGGAATATCCTTCCAGAAACCTCTTACCGTTTCATCTGCAGAGAATGCTTTATCTTTTATCCCACTTAGCTATTGAAATCTGCTAAGGACAGTAATGGTGTTAACCGCTGGTAACTTTTATGAGCTTGAGCTGCTAAGGACAGGGAGTTGGACAGCTGTGGTTTTTGTTTGGTTGTATAATAAATGGAAATTTGGTTGTGGCTGGATGACTCTGTGATCTCTGGGATTTGTATATGCAACTCTTTTCTTGGCACTTGATGGGGGTCATGTCCTAAAGGGTTTGCCTGCCCATCTGCCACAAAGGTCAAAAAAAAAAAAAAGTATTGAAAGCTATTGAAATCTGCAACAGCTTAGCAGATTGACACCTACCCTTCCACATGTCACACTCTAGCCATGTCCAAGACTAAAATGAACTTCTTCAACGCAATCAATTATTCACTTTTGAATTTGATTTGTAACTTCTGATTGTGAGTTAAAGAGAAATTTTGTTTCGTTTTCTGTGAGGATGGGGATTGATGCTGGTCGACAAGGTGGTGGTCTCGGGAATGAGTGTATAGACAGGTTTAAAAGAGCTGCCGCGAAAAGCCAGCACCTGGTGTTTTCTGATTGGAATCGGCTAAGAAAATTGTTCATGAAAGTAGTGTTTTAAGGGGAGGATTAGCATTTGGAGAAATGGAGGTTTGGGGGTTTGACAGAGCAGAGCATTCATGCGTCATAAGAGGAGATGAACAGTAAATAAAAGGTAAAATGAGTATTAAATTAATGTCACATTGATAACGACAAACTTTATGTATCCGATGGAATGTATACTTTTGAAACAGGTTATTCATTTTCACTGATGCGAACTTAAAAAGGTTGGGGTGTTGTTAGGTGCTTTAAACATTTTCTAGGCAAGCAATCCTCTTAAATCCAGCTCCTAATTTGGAGGTGGCATCCCAAATCTTATATGCTACTGCTAGTTGAATTATCTTTCAATGCACTTTCACATACACATAGCTTTCACACACTGTATTAACATTCATGTATTTCACATCCGGTGGCTCTTATTTCATCTGACATCTCCCAAACAAATCTCATAAACACGTAGTACTAATGGGCAACTACTGACCACAATCCTGTCAATCTGCCACCTCCAAAAATTTTACCTAGACAATGATGTAACTAGATGAAAAGCTCCCAAATGTTACATCATAAATACGTTCTACTGATAAGCAACTACTGACCACAATCCTGTTAATCTGCCACCCCAAAAATTTTTACTAAAGACAATGATGTAACTAGAATGAAAAACTCCAAAATGTTTTAATTATTGTTCATTGTCATAGCGAAAACATGTAGAAAGGCCATAACCCATTCTAAATTTGGGAATTACCTGATAAGAACACATATTCAATCCTCAAAAATTTGGGTACTCGTTCGTGTAGTGAATTTCATAAAAAAGTCCACAAAAATTAAAACAGATTTTTGTTGAGGCTGCTAACTCGTCCAATTAAAGGCATCATTGGTGACCAATGGCCCAATCAATTATGTTAGCGAATGCATATTTAACACACCATCGTTCCCTGTCTCACTCCACCTAGCCCACATGACACAAATTGCATTTAGTCGAAACCAGTGGCAGTTGAGCCATTATTTCAGTTGAAAAATACTGTTGGACTGTTGTTCCTAAGTACTTGGTCTAATGGTCGTAGAATACTTCTTATAAATTTGGAGCATACTTAGCTCTTTTTCCATGCAACCCTAAGTTTTAGAGTCTCTTTCCTCTGTCTTGCTCTTCCTGAGTTCTTTCTATTGCATACACTCGGTTCTCTATGGAGTTTCGTTTCTCCCCGGTTCTGGCTTTTCTAGCTGTAAGTTGTCATTGAAGTGGATTTTGATGTGAATTACTTACTGTTTAAGAGTGCCGGAACTAATGAAGTTTAATTTGAACTTACTGTTGCAGCTAGCGGTGGTAGCAAGCCATGCTGCTTTATCACCTGAGCAATATTGGAACTATGTGCTGCCAAATACTCCAATGCCGAAGGCTGTCAAAGTTATGCTACATCCTGGTGAGTGCTTAATACCCAAGTATTCATTTTCTTAAATCATTTTTACTGACCAAAAGGAAGCAGCTACTGTAATAGTTTTATGCCCCCACCACCATTGTTTTATGAGAAAAAACTCTTACCTTGAGAGGTTCAGGGAAGTGAGGACTTGGGAAGACCACACCTTTCTTTTCCCTATAGGATTGGCTTAATAGTCTAACACAGCACACAATCATGCAATCGGAGAAGCAGGCTGGTAATCTGTGTAGCAAAAAGTTCAAATGTGAAGTGCTAAAATATATTATGTTTTTCGCAATTTAATGTAGGAGTATGAACAAAAATATGTTCTGTTTTGCAACTTTTTCGGGAAAATGAATGGAATATATGTTCGGTATGTATCGACTTATCATGAAAAAACTTATGTAAACCGCTGCATTCATGAGCATGTCAAAGTACAAATAAGAAATCATCTAAGCTCTCCTAGCACATGTTGGTATCTTTGCAGACTTCATGGAGAACAAAGGTACCTCTGTCAACGTAGCGGGCTAAACGTCAATACAGGAAAAGAGAAGCCTGGGGGCACGGCTGTGAATGTTGGAAAAGGTGGCGTAAGTGTGAACACCGGGAAAGGAAAGCCAGGAGGTGGCACCCATGTGAATGTTGGAGGCAAAGGAGTTGGAGTGAACACTGGAAAGCCAGGTGGTGGCACCTCCGTAAATGTGGGTGGCAAAGGTGTAGGAGTATCTGTGAACACAGGACACAAGGTAAAGCTGGTATATGTTAACGTATCACCATTTCTATACAAATATGCAGCCACCGAGACTCAAGTCCATGATGATCCAAATGTTGCTCTTTTCTTTCTGGAAAAGGATATGCATCCCAGAGCAACAATGACCCTGCATTTCACTGAAAATACAGAGACAGCAACTTTCTTACCACACCAAATTGCCCAAAAGATACCATTTTCAGCTGACAAGTTGCCAGAAATTTTTAACAAGTTTTCAGGGAAACCTGGATCAGCGGAAGCTGAGATAATGAAGCACACAATTAAGGAGTGTGAAGAGCCCCAAATTCAAGGAGAGGACAAATATTGTGCAACCTCACTAGAGTCAATGATTGACTTTAGTACTTCCAAGATCAGGAAAAATGCTCAGGCAATGTTTACAGAGGTGCAAAAACAAACCCCCAAACAGAAGTACACAATAGCAGCTGGAGTGCAGAAGATGGGAGGTGACAAATCTGTAGTGTGCCATAAGCAGAATTATGCATATGCTGCCGTCTATTGCCACAAATCAGAAACAACAAGGGCTTCATGGTTCCTTTGGAGGGCGCTGACGGGACAAAAGCCAATGCACTAGCAGTCTGCCACACAGATACATCAGCATGAAACCCAAAGCATTTGGCTTTCCAAGTCCTTAAAGTTGAGCCAGGAACCATTCCTATCTGCCATTTCCTTCCTCAGGATCACATTGTTTGGATCCCCAAGTAAAAGCCTGAAGAGTACGCTGAGACCCTTTAATTTCATCAATCAACTAAGTATAGTGTGCATTAAAATAGCTTAAAGCCATATCCAGTTTGTTCTATAATAATATACCTCAAACCCACGGGGTTTAGTTATCCACAATCTATTTGTTCACTTTTGTAATAAATGATGAATCATGTACTAATAGATAAAATGGTGTTACTTTTTGTATCATAACGGTTTGGTGGTAAATCGATTAGAGTTCTATCCCATGATGAAAACCACTTGAGAAGGTACTAAAAACAAATAACCAAATGAAAAGACAATTCAAGACAATGATATATGTCATTGATATGTGAATGATGATAAATTCATGGGGGAAAAAAAGAGGGGCCACTTAGGTTCCTGGAACAATCAATGCATCCAAAGACACATTTGCCCAAATGATTAGCCATGAAAACCTCAGGATGTCGCAAGTAATGAAGTAATAAAGATGATGGGGTGGATTGGATGGCAGTTTTTTCACTCTCATGAATCTTTAAAGTCACTGATTATAAGGCTAGAGAATAACCACATTTAAAGAAGAATCATGGCTCAGATAGAAATTAAAACATAAATAGACACATACATACATGCATGTATATATAACAAAAAATAAAAGTTTGCTGGGACTCAAAACTAGCAAGAAAGGGCCAGAAATGTCAGTATTGGAATGTGGTCATACCTGACGGCAAAGCAGTGCCATCACATAAATTTGGTTTGTTCAAGTAGCCCAAGTGAAATAGTAACATCAATTCATTCCACACCTAAAGGTTCTTTGAAGGTTTACAGCACAGTGATGAGAAAGTTATGACAGTGACAACAACTCAAAGTTTGCTGGGATGCAGAACTAGCAAGAAAGGGCCAGAAATGTCAGCAATGGAATGTGGTCATACCTGACGGCAAAGCAGCACCATCACATAAATTTGGTTTGTTGATGTAGCCCAAGTGGAAAAGCACCTTCAATTGATTCCACACCTAAAGGTTCTTTCAAGGTTAACAGCACACTGACATGAAAGTTACGACAGTGAGTAAGATAAATATGAGGTGACAGTAAAAGATGTCCACTGATGATGCATGTTAATAAACATTTAATTCAAGCAACAGAAGTAATGTAAACCATTCTGATCCACCAAGTGTAAGTATCAAACAAGCAATCAAAGTTATTATTAGAGTGACAAATCAACATGGAATCACTCATATCATAACAGGGTTGGAAAAGGCCCTGGTGCGTTCGAGTCTATTACAACTAAGTTTCCTTTAAAATTTTCTCTTCACCTTTAGCATTAGAAAATTTATGATTTCATGAGAACTAACTGACTAATGCAAACATCTCTTCCAATTTTTTCTTAATCTTTCTGACACTGTTTTTTTCTTTTTTATATTCATTGCCATTATCTATCAGAACTTCAGCATGCTCGAGCATTTGGCTTATTGGTTGATGCATTGTCCCCCTGTCTAAAAAATAAGATTCGAATTCCCCTTCTCCCAATTATAAAAGAAAAAAAAAAACTATTAGAACTTCAGCACATTTTGCAATCAATTCAACCTTCAAGATCTACAAGAAAACAAAAAAACAAAGCTAGTTAATTTAACCGTTTAATTGAATCAAAATACTGAAAAGGCAACAAAAAAATTTCAAATCAAAGCATTAATCATAAATGTATGGACTGCAACTGTTTAGGTGCATAACAAAAACAGATGAAATGAACATGTTCTAATTCCTTGTACTCAAAATTGTAAGCAGCCGTTAGGTCACCACTTTTGAACTATAGCTGTGGGTTTACCGGGTGGAATTAATTTCTTCAGCAATGGCCCATCTGGCAGTGGATTAAAATATACTATTCCTACAGAAGGTAACAACTAGCCTGGTTGCTATTGTAGTTGTACTAGTAACCTAGGATCTAGTCTTGCATGTGCCATGGTTTGAGGGGTTAAGTGAAGGGAAGGTTAACCCCTGACTGCATGTGCACACATGTAGTCCAAGCCCAAAAAGCTCAAAAGGAAAATTTGGATAGATTTCTTTCAGAGGCTGAAAGCACAGAAAAAACAATTTTCAAAACAGGAAACCAAGAAAAGCACTGAATCCAAAGAAGCAAAAGTATCTTTCCACTCTTGCTAAGCTGATGACAGCCCTAGAGTATCCTAAAGTGAGTTGAGTGAGCAGATTCCAAGAAATTTAAAAGACATCAACCGGCAAATTGATGACACCAAATGGTGGAAAGCAAGGTTCAAACCAGTTTTCATGATTCATAGGAGCTTTGATGCCATGTTATTTAAGATAGCAGATAATGAGATAAACAGAGCTTGCATGCCACATTATTCAATGATTATGTAAAATACTTGGATAAATAAAACATTAGCAAAACCTGGCTTCTACATCATTAGGGCTGTGAAGGCCAGCCATCGAAGAAACAAGCTCAGCAATCCCCACTCTGCAGCAGTTCGAAGACAAAAAACAAATCACATTAAAAAAGACATGCTATTGTTCTCTGCAGATCACCTCTTATATGCTTGAACATGAAGCTTAAGACAACTTACTGATGCTACTTAATCATAAGTATAAACAAAGATAAATCTGTGGGCTCAACAGTGTTCTTATTATTTTGGAGCATTTATTGCACCACAACTATCTCCTTCGATAACATTTCTTCCAGATGATGGCAGGAGAAAAGTTGAAGGCTTCCAATTGCACAATTCCATCCAAGCACACTCAACTTATCGCTTTCCATAGATGTTTTTTCCTTAACCTGTAATAGAAGACATTGGAAATCAGAAAATCTCCAACAAGTTAAAATATTGTGGAAGATATGACTTGCCACCTCCTCATTACATACATGCTCTTCATTTCCATCAATATTTGCTGTAACTGTAATCCCAAAATTACGAACAAGGACATCTACTGATCTAAGATTTGGAAACAGCTTCCTCCATTCCTTGATCAGCAAGAAAAGGCTCCAAAGAGCCCCACGTCTTTCCAACATTCAGTTTGACACGCAAAGGAACTGGAAACAAAAGTAAAAACAGAAGACCATGGAAATGTGTCCTGAAAATATCAGAGAGTCATTAAATATGTGAACACCTACCCAGAAGAGAGACAGCACTTTCCATACTCATTCGCAGCATCCATGCAGCTTCCTTTATCACAGAGGGATCAACTTCCAGTACTAATTCATCATGCACCTGGAAAATGGTAACCTGGATTTTCAGTCAACTATATTTCAAAATATAAATTTTAAGATAAAATTTGAAGAATGACCTGAAATCACAAGCAAACAGGATGAAAATTGCCAGATTAAATTAATTCATCCGATTATTTTATCAAAACTTCAAATGGTAGGAATTGCTTCACTCAAGAAAACATAATGAGGAGGAAAATATAAATGAAACGCAGCAATTTCTAAAAGAAACCTGTAAAAGGATTCTGCACCGGCCCTTGAGCATTTGAAACTTAGTAGAAATTGAAGAGCCAGAGTCTAGCCTACCAACCCCTTCAACAATCATAGAATAAATTTTTATCATTGCTATTTTGATTATGTCAGCAGCAGATCCCTGTAGATAAGAAACTATCAGCAAAAGGAGACTATGATATGCCACCTCAAACTTGCAAAACAAAAGATTGTTATACCTGACAAATAGAATTCACAGCTTGCCTTTGAGCTTTTGACATTTCTTTACTGTTTCCAAATTTTATTTTGGACAAGAAGCGCTTTCTTCCTTTAAGAGTTTCTACATATCTGGATTACAAGCACATATAGAAAAAAATCATTTAGTTTAGTGCTTTGCTAAGCTTAAGTTTTGACCATGGTGCAGCATTCAAATTTTAAAAGAAAAATGCAAGAAAAACCTTTTTTCATTACAGATATTTATTTGCTTATGCCTGACACTGTTTAGGCATAAAAGCCCCTAGAGAAGACATATTTAATGCCAATGACAAAAACATCAGAAAATAATACATTAACCAGTTATAGATCAGTCAAAGCACAGATGTGAAGTTTATAAAGCATAAGTCCTTAATATGAAGCAACAATAAACAAAAAAGAAAGCGAAGAAAAGAAGAATTTTAGGAAAAAAGAAACATATGCATTAGAGAGAAGGCAGATGAGACAATCAATAAAAGCACGCAATTCTTTACTTCTGTTCTTTTCTTTTTCTTTTCGGTTTAGCCTTCATAAATAAACAGTTGCTGCATTTTTGTATACTTGATGAGTCAAGAAAGGGCATAGAATATGAGATGATCTTGGAGAGTATGGAAGGCATCTCAGACAAAACTGGTACATTATCTAGTCTTCTTAAAAATATTTGAGAAACTCCTTACCCCTTTTGACGACAAGATGAAATGGCTTCACAAAGCCAGGATGCAACACTAGGAAAAGAGTTTTTAAAGCTTTTAATTTTTTCTTTAGCTTCATCCGCGGTGCAGTTTAGTTGTTCAGCAAGAGTGTCAGCACCCATTCCATAAAGAATGCCATAGATTAACCTTTTGGTTTGGTCTCGCTCATCGGAGCTGACAGAATCTTCAGCCCTCCCGGTCCATATTGCTGACATCATGGTGAAAACATCACCCTGTGGCTTGCTTAGGAGTTCAATTAACGCAGAGTCCTTAGAGAAGTGGGCCATCAACCGCAGTTCTATTTGAGAATAATCTGCCGTTAATAGTAACCAGTCATCCTGCAGCAAAAATTTGGAAATACTCACCAAGGTATACACAAACAACGTCAAAATAATGATCTTTTGATCAATGACTAGATCAAAAAGGAAAAACAAAACATAAACAAAAAAATTTCCAAATATGCCTAACCACAAAGAGATTTGCCTGGATCTTAATCTCCCCTGCCCCAAACCCCAATTTCCATCATTGCCTAGCATGCAAAACCAGTTAGCTACCCCACTTACAGCCTTACAAAAAAAAAAAGCTGCCCATGTTACAAAATTCAACCACTCTTACACCACCTATGAGTCTACAAAATTCTCACCTCCCTTGATTAAACCAACAATAAGCAGGTCAACTGCCTTAATCTATTTAGGAGCCACAATCCAACATAAATGGGAAGATTCATAGATACAGAATCCCCAGCATAATTTTACACCCAAAAAGTAAGAAATTCTGATCTGTTTTCAAAAACACCACACAGCAGATAATCTATCAATAAGACACTCTGTTCTATCTTTAAACACATCATAAACTCGTTGAATAGAAACATAAAGGGCTACAGAAGACAAACTAACTCCATTTCTACAAAGTAACTCTTCCTGGTAAATATAGCAAACAAGAAATAGGCACTTCAACCTCTTTAAGGATTGGAAGATTTTAGGTTTTCAAGTTACAGGGTAGGGTCATGTAAGCAGAAAAAAGGAGAGGAAAAAGTTGGATACATACATACATAAATTCATCTATAGAGAGAGAGAGAGAGAGAGATTGCACATTGTGACAGCATTAACTGTGCAAGAACCCTGTTTTCTGATAAGTAGCTTTTTGGTCAATACTTGAAAGTATACAATAGCATTGCACGATATGATCAAAAGCACTTTGAAGGAACATGAGCTACACAGCCCTTACCTGAGTAGGAACAAAGAAGTCACGGACATTAACCTTATAGTGATCAACATTGGCATCACTTCCATTTTTATCTTTGCTCAGGCTGAATTTAACCATATGCTCAACACACTACACATCACAAAGAAACAAACTGCTAAACAAAATGGTTCATAACATGTAATAGAAAATGCTAGTTGTAAAAGAAAAACAACAGGAAAGATAAAGTGTGAGAATGTAACCAGAACCTGAAGATTAGGTTCCTCCATTGAAAGACGTCCTGTTGCTGTCGATGTTTGGAGCCAGCGGCCATGTAGTGTGTATTTGTGTGTACTCCGAGACAGCCTAGCTAGTGAACAAATGGATCCCAGTGTACAGTTTAAGAGCTTCGCCAATGTTCGATGCTCTCTAATGACTGGAATAATTGGATGTTCATCCCTGAAACAAAACCAAATCCATATTACAATAAAATCAACATCATCTAAATAATTCATAAAAGTCAAAAGGACGTTGTGAAAATAATTTTCTAGTTTGTACTTGCAGGTAAAACAAAAGGAAAATGCATGCATAAACAATTACCAATATCCTTAGGACATTTTTAGAAACACCATTTTACACAATCTTATATAAGCACTTACGATTTTCCATCTATGAGGAGCACAAAAAACAGAAGCTAAATCTTTTAAATACCTCAGTAGATCCAAACACTGTTTGTCAGTACTTGGATGTTGTTTTCCTTTATTGTGCCCCTCCGGCACAGGCAACTTCAAGTGCCCATACAGGACATTTGCAATATCAGCTGCTGTGTACAATGAAAATGTCATGCCAGCCAACTTATAAGCTTCCTTCTCAAGACATCTTAGTTTTTTCCCCAACACATTCCGTGCCCAGAGGCATCCCTCCATGTTGATGCCTATTCCCCAAAGCTCCATCTCAGCAAGGACATTAACCTGATATATTAAAACCAACGTTATATTACTTTAAATTGCTTCAAGCATATAACCTGTTAAAGTGAAAAATTACTACTTATCATTCCATAGTTTCAAAGATGAGAAACTATCATTACCACATACTGGATGGCCAAGAAAAGTTCAAGGGAAACCAACAGTCATAAAGTACACTAGAACCACTAGAAGACGCAAGAAAAATATGAGTCGAAACTAACAACAGCTCAGAAGCAGTACACCGAAAGCACCACCCGAGAAGCAGGACCCCTGAGGAACCAGCCATCTCTGCCTCTAAGGGGCCAGAGATGGGATTGATTTCAATCAAAGACCAAGGTCAAGGACAGGGATGGTGAGCATTAAACTACCCACCCCCCCTTTTTTTTCTGTTAGACTTTCAAGACCTGACATGCCTAGATCTAATATTTCTCCCTCAAAGATTGAAAAAGTATAAGAGAATTTACCAATGGTGTTTCAATATATGTAAACACTTCAATAAGTTTTTCAGAGATGAGTAACTTCCAAAGTGTAGAACACAAGGCACGTGTTTGAGCAACTCGACGGCAGCAACCATTATGTGCAGCTCTTCGCATCTGATTCTTCCACCTGCCACTCTGGTTAGCAGCTGCAGCAGCCTCACTGGATAACCTTTTCTTTACTTCCTAATTAATCATAATAACAACTTCTTAAGCTAGCTTGAACAATAATGAACATCTAATGATTTCAAGGTCTAATAATAAGTTAGGCAAGCCAAAAATTGAAAGTAAATAAGAAACATATAAAATATGCAAAACTATTAACTCAAAATTGTTAATCTGTCGGTCTCACAGCAATACCTTCTCTAGGCTGGGACTAGAGCTTCTCTCCTCATCAGGCCAAAGAACCCATGCTGCAATGGACATATCAATTCCATCATTAATCAGAACTGGTGGTAATAACAAGTATGAGTTGTCAATAATTTCTAGACCCAAATCTTTCACTCCAAGATTCATGCCACCAAATTTCTGAACAGAGATTGCAGGACTTTTAAGCACTTGAACCTGAACTTTCAAGTTCCAAGTAACTTTGCGGACACCACTTTTCCCCATTATATCACCAATTCTCTTCCATCTCAGTTTAGCCATCTCCAAAAACTGCTTAGGAAGTAGGCTATCATGTTTATCACTAGATGCACATGTTGACGAGAAATTGTTTGCTCTGTTGTCAGACCAGATTAAATCCTTGGGCAAATTTACATAGTACACAGGAGAATTTTCCCAACAGATTGCTATGCCATGTACCTCAAAGGAAGCAACAGAGTTCGGTTCTGATCGTCTGTTGTAGTGAATATCAAAACAGAATTCTGTTGTAGTCTCCCACAGTTCCAGGAAAGAATCAATTCCACCTGGAGTGTTAACTGCATTTAGAGGACCTTTCCTACAAGCACTATCCACATTGCCAACACAGAGATCTTCATTGAGCCCGTCATGCACTCCTTGATCCAGATATCCACAAACTGTTGCCATCACTATACTTCTGCCTCGATCAATGGCGGCATTGACCTCATAGCCATTTACCGGCCCTTCAACTGAAACTCCAGGATTTTCCATACCCAAGTTACATGGCAAGGTAGTAGCTAAGTTCACTTCTGCTGAAGCCACTAAGTTATCAGCTGAGGTTTTTGTCACTATTAAACCTTCATTAGCTGAAGAAACTTTCTCCAAATTCTTACTTCTTTCGGCTAGTGGCTTGGCTAACACATGCTCTATTTGCTCAACCCAAACAACACTACCAAGGGAGTCATCCCCAACACTGGTAATTGCAGCTTCCTGTTCTCCTGGACTGCCATTCAATACCAATGGTCGAGAAAACTGTGGGACACTATATCCAAGCGATTTAAAAGCTGAGAAGGCAGCGATCCTTGCCTCTTCAGCTTTGTTAAGAACAATTTTACGCGCACCATTCTTGATCTTCTTTGCCACTCCCAATTGCATGCGCCGCTGTGCTGAACTTTCTAAAGACATATCTAACTTCTCAATATGGTAAAAGAGAGCAAAAAGAAAAATGCAAAGAAAAGGAACAAAACAAAGAAAGAAGTGGAGACATAGCATCTTTTCAGCATAACAAAGGAAAGTACTACAACTATGCCAGAGTCCCAAACCAAAACATAACAATAACAAAAATATAGTACTCTTAAATTATGAAAATGTCAGAAATAGGTAAGAAATTTCAGACAGTGCAACAAAATAAGTCTCACTGCATAATCATAACCCTTAATCAGAGAAGCCATAAAACCAAAACCTCCAAAAACTTCACCTTGTGCAGCCCATGATGAGGATTCAAAAAGAGCTTTAAAAATCTCAGGAATAGATGCCTCCGCAATTGCTAGAGGTGTGCGCAAACCAACTTTATAAAATGCTCTTGCCCGTGATCCCTAAAAATAAGATGATAAAAGTTGCAAATATAAGACAATGATAATACTAATTTCATCAGACTCTCTACTAGACATCAATAGCAACGAATCACCATGATGATATCTTTGTATACTCACATTACAAACACATCAAACATTTCATAAGATTTTTCCCTATAAATGAAGGATCATAACCAAACACGCATGCCAGTTCAAGGCATCTGACTGCATATTTGTTTGAAATGGAGAACCGAAGTAACATAGTCTATAACAACCCAAGTAAAAACCCAAAAATTAAAATTTACCTTCACATATGGAATAGTAGTAAGCTCTACAATCTCTGCTCTGACTCCAAAAGAAACACGATTTTGGAACTTTGCAACCAAGCCCTCTAGGTCATGCCATCCAAGCCTCTCACAAAACACAGAGACCATTGATGCAAACCTTCCAGCATTCTCTTGTAAGGCTTGTACCATGCCTTTTGCCACTCGAAAAGCTTCACAAACCTCACCTACTGGAGCTTCCTTCATTGCAGAATTTAGAGAACATTAATTTAAATAGCAGGAAATATTTAAAAAAAAAATCTTCGATTAAAAACAGTTGTAACATTATAAAAGGAAAAGGTTAAGAATGATCTGCTGCATCAGGGAATTATGTGCAGGCAACAAATCAATGGAACTTCTATGCATATTAATCACATGGTTGAAGATTAACTGAGATGGTTTTATGGAGTTTGTGATATAGATTTGCCATGCCAGAAACATATGCATAAGATTTGTGCCTTAAATTCAACTAGCACATACAGGTAATAGCAGTAATGAAAACATATATGCTATGTGCTAAAAATATTAGTGCAGCGAACATCTATTAACTTGAAGGGAAAAAATGGCAAAGAGACCTGCACTAATCTTGACAAAATGAGGGCAACATAAAATCTTTTGCACACTCGAAGTGCTTGCTCGTCCGAGAGCACAGTGTTGTTGCTGATCCCAAGGTGATTTTCAAACTTTCTGTGAAGCCTCTTCCAACTATCTCTTAATCCATTTGAAATGTGGATAGGTGCACCATGTGCCATGCGCATCAAAAATGGTTCTGCTACTCCAACTCGATAACCAACAGACTGCATTTCATTAAGCACAGAAGAAAACAGAACAAATCAAATATCTCTTTAGCATAATTGCTCTTTAACAAACCAAATATCTCTTCAGCATAATTGATGCATCCACTCAAGAATCAGAAGTTTAAACTTACAAACACATAAATGATATCAAGTACAGGGTTGCCCAGCCCTTCCATGTAAGACTAAAGATGACTAAAAGAGAGCAACTGGGATCTGGGAACCAGGCTTTAGTTTAAGACTAAAAATGGGGCTTACCTATACTAAGGCTAAAATTTACTGTTACAACGCACCCAAAGGAAGTGCAATTTTAGACAGGTAGCAAACATTACCTGTTCAAGAGCAGACAATTCCATGAAGCGTTCATAATACAATTCCCAATCTGGCTCAACTTCAACATTAATTGGTGTTACTAGATAAACTAAATGTAAATCAGATGCAAGCACGAAACCTTCTCTGGCCCTTGAAAGATCATCCAACACAATCTGTGAGATAAGCCGAATAATTACACTTGATGACAGCACCACAAATCCATATATTCCTACTACCAGGGATCAGATCCACAAATACAGTACTGATAAAAGAGAAACAATGCTGAAAACTGAAAGACCATAAAAAATGTAATACCAGTGACTCCTCCGGGCAAAGGGAACTGCCAAAAGCTGCACGTCCAAGGGGAGTAGTACCATACAACTTGGTCTCATCATTCCATTCAAGAAATTTTCTGTGACACAGCCACCGAAGGGAATCCTGAGCTGATTTCACCACATCTTGAAATGGTTTTGTAGAATTGAGAAGAGTACACCTAACATAGCGGTTAATATCACTGGCAGTTTGAACCATTCCACCAGCCACAACTTCTAAAATTGCATGAGTCATTCCGTTCTTATCTTCAGATAAACAAGATTGCAATGGTGGGCAACTTTCATTAAGAAGTCCCTTAATTCTTTTTATCTCTTCTGGCTTGCAAATAAGCACCTGTTTACATGAAAACATTAGAAAGTAAAAAACTAATGAAAAATACAAAAAAGAAGAAAAGCTGTTTCAAATACAATGCCAAGACATGAAAGGGAACAGTTCTAACAATTGGAGTCAAGCAGTTACTGTATTTGCCCAGAATGTAACAAATGAGAAGACAAAACCAGATGTTAGCAAAAATTATTGAACCTACACTTTCTCCTTTTGTATCTATACCAGTTCGACCAGCCCGACCAGCCATCTGTTTGTATCTAGTTCCATCAATAAAATCACGGCCAACCCGGGGTTGTCGAAAAATGACTCTCCTAGCAGGTAGGTTGACACCAGCAGCTAAGGTTGATGTGGCAGTTAAGACACGAACGAACCCTCTACGATAGCATGTTTCAATAATCTCTCTTTCCTCAACCTTTACAAAGATAAGAAGAAACCTTGACCATTAAAAAGGGAATAGAGCTTACAAGATTGGACAATCAATAAGCAAGCTAACAACCATACATTATTGTAATTTGTACAGGATAATAAAGGAAATAGGAAACAAGCAAAAAGTTGCTATTAAACAAAAAGCAGTAAAGATAAAAGTGGGGAAAAGTACTGTAAGGCCAGCATGGTGATATGCAACACCAGAAGGAAGAGTTTCTTCCAATATTGGATCCAACCCAGCAGGACACCTTCGCAAGGCATCAATTGCAGAAGAAATATCAACAAACTCACAGTTATCACCATGGACATTGACAGAAAATTTCTTGAGAAATTTTGACACATGCTTGGCAGTTGATTCACATCCTTTCCGACTAGAACAAAATATCAACACTGAATGACCCTCTTGAACAACCTGAAGCATATTCCCAATATTCAAAATTGGTCAACACTCAAAATAGTGCCAAGCTAGAGCTTTACTGAAAAAAAAAAAGGAAAAATATAATAGAGCAAAAAATACCATGAGTCCCAACCTCATTGCACAATTCGACAATATGATCAGGATCTTTACCACCAAGGTCAACAGCCTTTGGAATTGTTCTAACGATGTCCAAATTCTTGTTGTAAATGGTGTTGCCAACTTTTATAAATTCCTCCAATGGAACTGGTCGAAAATCTGTCTGGTACAATGCTGCCTAAACATGGAGTTGAGAAAAACAAATGTAAAATCATTAACAACATCAGAAAGCAGATATAATATAAAAAGGAGAGGAGTTAGACAAAATTTCTCTATCACCCCTTTCCTTTATAAGTCCAACAACTCTCCTTTGTATATACGACAACCAACACTTTTTTCTTTCTTAAAGTAGAGCAACATGTTAAAACCAAGTAATCTGATAGATACATCCTCAGACCATCAGTTTGACAACTACATAAGCATTTTCCATGTAGACACCAATATTATGCACAAAATGTACCGGAGATAAGAGATATTTTGTGAAACTAAATATCTAGTGAACAATGAAAAAGAGAGAGCAGCAGGAAAAGAAGAAAAAACCGATACTTTGTGTGTCTCACTTACTTGAAGCCAGTCGGCAACAGCTTCCACGTTTGGCATTGTTGCACTCATCCCTACAATTTGTAAACCATGAGCTGGATCAGCCTTACCACTACTGGAACCTGAACTTTCTCCGCTACTTGATTCTGACATGCCTTCCCCAGCTGCATAACGAAGCTTTGTCAACAGAAGTTCCAGAAGATAACCCCTACTCTGATCACCAACCTGTCACAAATCATAGGTATGGTAACTATCGATATTAGTCCATCAAAAAGGTAAAAGACTGAAGGGAGAATAAAGACAATTAGGAAAAGACATGCAGAAGAATGAGGGTGTACATTGAGCAAAAAAAAAAAGAATGAGGGTGTACATTGAGCAAAAAAAAAAAAAAAGAATGACGGTGTACTAAAAAGTAATGACAACAAGATTTGTTCTAAATATACCATGTGTAGTTCGTCTATCACAATAATTCCAATTTCTGATAGACGACCCTCTTCCAGCAATCTGTTAATTAAAGAGTTTGCCTTCTCTATTGTACAAACAGCTACAGAAGTATCTTTAGGAAGTGTTCCACCACCCTGATTTCCATAATAACTACGAACTTGTTTGCCAAGTGGTTCAAGAAGGACCTCCAGATGTTCTGCCTGCAGTATGTTTAGGCAATAAGTAAAATCAATTGCCCAAGAAGACTTAATTTGTATCAGCTAATATCTGGTGGAAAAAAAAAACAACCTTTTCTGCACAGATTGAAACATAAGGAAGAACAAGTAATGCTACTTTTCCGGTTAATATCACCCGCCGCAACATCAAAATTTCTGCCACAAAGCTTTTACCAGCACTGGAGCAGAAAGTACGAGATTAAGCATAAATAATGCAAGACACATATCAAGAACAAGCAAAGACCTATACAACTTTCTCCTTCGCTACAAAAGGTAAAGTTGCTAGAATGTCAGACAAAGAGAGGATTGAGAACGATAAACATTCAGACCCACAGAAGATGACCATGACAAAGCTTACGCTGAATCCTAAATACTTATGAAATACCTTGTAGAAGCACAATATACAAGATTCTTTCTCTGCAGTACACCGTCTACCTGAAGGCAGTCAACCTGGAAAGGAGGCATTACTATCATGCTTTCAGTGAAGCAAATAAAATACTTAAACACAAGATACAATTAGTAAAAAAGATACCAATGCTTGAAAGTACTTCAGCATTCCATTTTAATAAACAAGGCAAGTGTGAGTAACATAAAATTAATGGGTAGACTTTAAAGCAAAACTGAAAGATCAACCAACAGAAGTACATAAGGAACAGAGACCAGAAGCAGAAGTCAGAAAAATAACAGATATAAACACATGTGCACATAAATAGGTAGCATCGCTAAGGCAAGAAGTAGAAAAGGATTATTAATACCTTAGCATTGCTTTTAACAACAACATAAAGTGTAAAATACAAATGATAAAAGCCGGTCTCAGTGTGTTCAAAGTGAAAATTTTTAAGTTGTAAGATAGAAGAAAAATAGTTTTGCACTGAAAAGACAGCAGATAAACAAAAATGAAAAAGCTGGTCATTTTCTCAACATAACATAAGTAGAGGAGTCAAGCATGGTCTATGAAACCATTTACACTTGAAATCTGTACAAATGAGAGAGTGGGCAAATGAGAGAGAGAGAAAGAGAGAGAGAGAGAGAGAGAGAGTGATGAGCACTTGAGCAGTGGCCACTACCACCTCAGAATAATTCCATTACAACTAAAACTCAGGCACCTGATAATCACATTAATGTCAATGTACAGTCTCATTAAGAGTACAAAAGGACAAGTTATACTATCTGAGAAAGCATGTCTACAAGAAAATTGTGTCTGGAAACATGTAAATATAAGTACAATTCAAAATCCAAAAACAAGACCAAGTTTGGTTTAGTTTATAACCAAAAATCAAAACTCTAATAAAAAGTGCTGAAAATATCTTGTAAAAGAACATGACACCATGATAACTCTGAACCAACCTGTCCCATTTAATCCCCAATTCCTTTCTAGAAAAAGACAGGGAAAAAGGGTGAGGGGGAGGGAGACAAAGGCAATCATGAATTATTTGAATTCATTCAAATATTGATATATACCTGCCATGGATATAATTCTGAAATTCCTTTCTTTTTATATATTCTGCATATTTCAAAAGGAAGCCAACTACTGAGACTTAACCGGTCTTTAAGCGCCACAAAACTTAGTGGAGTAGTGGTTTCATTGCATTCACCAATTGACTTATTGGCTTGATTAGCTGCTGTAGTGGAAGTAATGTTATTATTATCTTGACTTGACAAATTGTCTTCCTTTTTGTGTACCACATGAACAGAAGCCCTTTCCTGTTGTTCTCCTTCCACCTCTTCAATTGTCTGTAGTTCATCATGATCTGTCAGTGTATTAGCGATTGATGGACCTTTAGGATTGACAATACCATATTCAGTCACTTCACTGTCCCTCTGTATAATGTGAGGGATACCTCCATCCAAAATTTTGTCGTCAAATGAAAAGTCAAGATGCTTAACAGGCAGCAGGGACGCTTCTTTATCCATTTCTTTCTTCTGCTTCACTGCTGACTCCAAAGAAGTACCAACTCCCTTAAGTTTCACTCTGCTCTCACATTCATCTGGCAATTCCTTTGACTTGTCATCAACAATTTTATTTCCTAAATTGTATATATTATTAATCTCATATTGGCTCTTCAGATTATTAGTTTCTTCAGCAACTTGAGCAGATAATACATCACTTCGAGAAAACAAACCATCAGCTATTTCAATCGCTTCGTTCCAAAAAGCTTCCCCAGGCGAAAACATGGAGCTCCCTCGCATTGACTGCGGTGTTCGATAAGCACATGCTTTAACAATTGAAGAACCAGGTGTACTGCATTCCATTGTATTTAGGACAGGTTTGGTTGTTGTAGTGCATTTTCTTAAGCTTGCTTGAAGCTCAATGAGATTACTACCCGTGTTTACCTTAACAAACAAAAATTAGTTAAAAAAAAAAATCAGGGGAATTCCAATCATCAAAACTGACACAGAGTGGTTGCTTACCTCTCTTGAAAGGTTCAAAATGAACTCTCCAGTTTCATTTTTGAGATTCTTCTTAGGAGAACAAACAGTTTCAACTTCTGTTTGTAACTGATGGGATGTCAGATGTCTTTTCTTGAATCTTTTATCCTCCTCACTCAGCATAGATAGACAACCATGTCTCCTCTGGTCATTCGCTTTCAGCTGTGACGGTGAACATACATGTGGTTGAACTTCACTGCATACCGACACAAATAGAAATAACAGTAAAATGTTTCTTTTGCAGAGTTGAAGAAAAGGCACGATTTAAATACTAGAAAAGTCTAAACTACCATAGAAATTTTTGTAAATAAATGAGATACAAAAGCATTACCGACAATACAAAGACAAAAAATCAGTAGCAAATTCTTTTAGTTCTGAATTTTCCCTGCCTTGCGCAGCCACCTCAGCAGGATCTCCCAAGGCAAAATTTCCTTCCTCAGATGAACCCAGATATATTCCGTTATGAGTCACTTGAAATGCTTCACAACTTCGAGACTTCACATCAGCCAATAAAAAGGACTGTTCATTCTCGTTTTCAGAACATTTGTCAATCTCCGATGCCAAGCTTCTTTTAACAGGATCCTGTCCAAGAATCGTGCATGAAGGTTGCACGATTTCATTCTCTTGTGAAGTTCTTAGGTAATTGTCTAGAGTGCCTTTGGCACTAGGAGAGCCTTCGATCGTAGTTTTTGCCTTCTTTTCAAATCTCCCTGTCTTCAAACCGGGTGACTGGGTTTTCCTCTTCTTCGAGGCAAAAAACTGAATAACCAATAAGACAAGCAAATATCATTTCAAGCTTTCTCATGTTGAGTTTTCTTGGGAATATCAATTTCCCATAATACAGCATTAGGCCAGAAACAGATATCTTCCTTCTTGTAATTAAGAAAAACAATCGAAAAAAGAAGAAAAAGAAAAGAGAGTATAGTCCAATCTTTAAATTGATATTCAAGAGCAAAACGAAATGATCGTTGGGAAAGATAATTAGGGTTTTGAAATTTTCTTTTAAAGGAAAAAAAATAGATGGGATTGAGGATAAACCTGATCGATGTGGGCTCGAGGCGAACCAGAAGCCATTATCTGAGATGGGAAAGATCGACGACGATCTGAAAAACCCTAGCTCCCGCCCTCTTTCTTTCTGCTCTTGAGAGTCCCAAATGCGACACCGTTTAGATGTTTGAATCATGGAAGTGAGCGCCAAGGAGACACTGTTGGTGAAAGTGAACAGTTCTGATACTTGATGCACAGAGTTGTAATTCAAATATATTAGGTATTTGCAATGGTGCCCTCCGTCTTTACCGTATTTAGCTTTTTCACCTTTCTACCATCACCGAATGCTCTGAGCTGGCAAATTAGGTTTAGTTTAACGACAAAACATCGAATCAGTGCTTCAAACAATAGTTAAATACGCAGTGATGTTCCCACAAAAACATCGGATCAGTGCCTATGTCACTCCGCTGGCTCCGCCTTTCCGATCTTGCTCAAGTTTCTAAATATCTCAAATATTTTTTAAAAATTTATATAATTCCACATACAAATATCGTTTATAAACCATACCTTTATTTTTAATAAGACATTTAAACATTTAACATTTGAATCACATAATACCTTTCAAAAATATCAAATCATGGGAAATATATTAAATTAATAATCTTAATTCATAATCTCTAAATTCAATTATGATAAATCATTTTTAATCACTTTACCATATTTTATATTTTGAATTTTTATATCTTTCTCGATTTTTTAATCTGATTTCAAAAAAGGATATTAATTTTTCAATCTGATTACAATATCAATTTAAAATATAATCATTAATTAATAAAAAGAAAAGAATCAAAGAGGGAGAATTGATAATAATCAAACAATTGATCCAAATACTTACACGGATTTTTGATTCGTTTCAGCAAGTTAGTCAAAAATCTTCATTATATAATCATTGCATCATCTTTTTTAATACTATATTATCAAATTCAATATTATAATGATATAATTAAATATTATGTTAATATAGATAATGAAAATATTTTAACATATCTACTATATATAAAAGTAGCATAATTTGATTTCTCAATTTCTTTTAATTAAGTGTCTAATTGAATTCTAATTGAGTGTCTAATTGAATGACAAGTGTCATTCAATTAGAATTTTTTTTTATTTTTTTAACTTTTTGTTCTCTATAATAATTTTCAATTAAATTAATTATTTTTGACATTTGAAGAGTTTTTTTTAATTTTTTTGATTTCTCAATTTCTTTCAATTAAGTGTCTAATTGAATTCTAATTGAGTGTAGAATTTTTTTTTTATTTTTTTAACTTTTTGTTCTATATAAAAGTAGCATAATTTGATTTCTCAATTTCTTTCAATTAAGTGTCTAATTGAATTCTAATTGAGTGTCTGTCATTCAATTAGAATTTTTTTTTTATTTTTTTAACTTTTTGTTCTCTATAATAATTTTCAATTGAATTAATTATTTTTGACATTTGAAGGGTTTTTTTTAATTTTTTTGATTTCTCAATTTCTTTCAATTAAGTGTCTAATTGAATTCTAATTGAGTGTCTAATTGAATGACAAATGTCATTCAATTAGAATTTTTTTTTATTTTTTTAACTTTTTGTTCTCTATAATAATTTTCAATTGAATTAATTATTTTTGACATTTGAAGGGTTTTTTTTAATTTTTTTACTTTTATTTATTTCAATAAAAAATACTTTAAAATAATAATTTCTAACATTTAATGCTTAGAAGATAAATGACATTTGTCATTCTTAATTGAATTAATTTTTTTTACACCTTATGTTAAAACTACATTGTTTTTGTCATTTGAAGATTTTTTTTTCTTTTTTACTTTTATTTATTTTAGTAAAAAATATTTGAAAACAATAATTTTTAACTTTTAATGCTTATAAGATAGATTTATTTAATATTTACAATTAAAATTTAATATAATTTTTTATTTATATTCTCTTATTCTGCATGAACTTGAATTTGTAATATATAGATTTTTTTTTATACATGAATGTTTAAATTTCAATAAATATCCATTTAATTAATTATATAAAAGTAGAATAATTGATTGGGTCAATTAATTGAGATTTGACATTTTTAATTGAATTATTTTTTTTTACATCTTATGTCAAAATTACATTATTTTTGACATTTGAAGGTTTTTTTTTCTTTTTTACTTTTATTTATTTTAGTAAAAAATATTTAAAAACAATAAATTTTAACTTTTAAAGCTTATAAGATAGACACATTTAATATTTATCAATTACAATTTAATATTATTTTTTGTTTATATTCTCTTATTCTGCACCAACTTGAATTTATAGTATATAAACATCTTTTTTATACATGAATGTATAAATTCTTATAAACATCCATCCAATTCATTGAACGAAATAAAAAATCAAAAAAGCTTACTTATTTCTCAATATACATGGCACACGATCATCATTGAATAAATAAATTAATTGAATTTGATAACATTTCACCATTTATTTTATATATAAAAGACAGATGATACTAGAAATTATTAACTATTTTATATTAATAGGATCTTTACATTATACTATTACCTTATATTCTGTAACTGTTTATTTTAATCTGTTAATAGTATAGCTTATATACTTTCTTATTTTTTAATAGTTTATTATATATATAATAATCTTTGATAGGATTATTATTATTTTTGGATAAATTCTGTTTTAAATAGGATAACTAATTGGGTCAATTCGTTGTCATTTTCAATTGAATTAAATTTTTTTTTACACTTTTTATCAAAGCTGTGTTGTTTTTTAACATTTGAAGGGTTTATTTTAATTTTTATTTATTTCATTAAAAAATACTTGAAAATAATAATTTTTAATTTTTAATGTTTAGAATATAAATTCATTTAATATTTATCAATTGCAATTTAATATTATTTTCTGTTAATATCCTCTTATTCTATATGAACTTGAATCTATAGTATTTGACATATTTTTTATACATGAATATTTAAATTTCAATAAATTTTCATTTAATTCATTGAACAAAATAAAAAAATTAAAAAAGTTTATTCATTTCTTAATATACATAGCATATAGTCATTATTGAATAAATAAATCAACTAAATTTGATAACCTTTAGTCATTTATTTTATATATAAAAGATATATTATTAAAAAATAATTACTATTTTATATTGATAGGATCTTTACATTATATGGTTATCTTATACTATACAATTGTTTATCTTAATTTAGCAATAGTACATGTTATATGCTCTTTCATTTTTTAATATTTTATTATACATTTAATAATTTTTTATAAGATTATTGTATTATTTAAATAAGTACTGTTTTATAATCATATATGTAGGTATAAATTTTCAGTAATTAAAACCATTTATGCAGTTGATTAATACAATATAACTTTATCTATAAACTTTTTTAAAGGTACCAAATTAAAGTTTACTCTAGTTAATAATTAAATTAACATTGTCAATTTTTAAATTTACACGAATTAAATTTTTGTAAATTATTATATAAGAATTAATTCACTACTTTGAAAGAGTACAAAATTAATTACATAATTTGACCAAAATCTTTATACAAAATATAATCTTATTTTCAATCATTAATATAAGTTGAAATCTGTAACATACATGTTTGCAACTCAATTTCTCTAGTATTTTATTTTATGTTATTGTTTCTATTTCAAAAAATCAAAAAAATATTATAAATTATCATTCATTCATGTCTCGAATGTAAATTTAATTTTTATATTTTTTATAAGTTTTTTTTTTTGCAACATTTACTAGCATTATAATGAATAAATTTGTTAATTTTGAACAAAAATACAAAAAACACCTAAAACTCAAAAAGTATAATAAATTTACTAAATTTTTTAATTTACTCTACTTAATATTGACATACATGAAAAATACATGAGGTTAAAGTGTAATTTCTTCATATTTTTTTACTACCGTCGGTAGTTTGACCAAAGCAACTCGCGGGAAAGCCAAACCTCCAACTCTCGTGTTGAAGTCAAAACAGAAAAGAGATTTGGGGTTGAATTGGAGGCATAATCCAATCTCTAGGCCCATGCAATGTGTTCGGTTAAGGAAGGACAAAAACATATCGAGAAATTAATTTAAACTCAATTAATTTTATGTCTAATAAAAAAAATCAGTAAGAGATATTAGACTCCACTTAATTCTAATACTAAAAAAATTACATAAAACATTAATCATAGTTTTAATTATCAAAATTAAAAATTTAATAATATATTAATTGTATATAAAAAGAATTGTGTTTGAAATACTGCAACATTTCAGTTATTAATTTATTTTTATATTTAAATTAAATATGATTTTGTATTTTGAGTTAAGATTCTATAAAAATTGCTTCTAAAATCTCTTGTTTATATCCTTAATAATTATATTGTTACATCAGTTAATTTTTACTTTGTATTATAAATAACACAGCAAACCATTCTTTTATTCATGCATTATAAATTACTTTGTATTATAATTTTTACTTTGTATTTATCATTTCCATCTTCTTCTCGAATAGTAAACCTTAAATTAAAACTTATACTGTATTATTAGGATTTCTATATAGCAGTAATTGGTCTCTTCCTATAAATTTAAACTTTTGGGACAATTAACTAATATTAGAAGTACATACATGGCAATTAATCAACGTGTATATTCTTATATATATTTTTAAAATATTATTTATAATTGTATATTCATTTGATATTATTGTAATATTAATATGGGTTGTGACAGTAAGATGTGATTACATTATTTACGTAAATATATAATGTAATTATTTATTAAAATATATAGACCTCTTAATATAAATGATAATTTGATTAATAATAATTAATTAATAATAATAAAATTTTATTCTATCAAAAATAAAAATATAAAAATTTAATTGAATATAATAAAAGAATAAAAATTTATTTAATTTTTTGAATAATTTACAAGTTTTTTAAATAATATACATATATTTTTCTTTTTTTTTTGTAAGATAAACTATCCAGTGAAAAAAAAAGAACATATTTCAAAATTTTATTAATAAAAGAAATATTTTATTATTGTCGAAATATAGAAAGGAATTATTTTGTTGACAAAAAATAAAAGAAAGATTGCTCTATACTGTTATCACTGCCGCCACTCGTAGATTTGGAGACGGTAGGAACAAACACGTCACAATCGCACATGTAAATACGATTATAATTAAGAAGAGGAAGGAGTTTACCAATCGATCGGAGAGAAGAGGGAAACTAAGCTTGCTATTCGCTAGGGTTTTTTTTTTTTTTTTTCCTCGCCAAGAACAACAGAAAGAACAAGAAGCTAAAGCAGACACGCCTCACTCTACGCCTCTTCTGAAATCGTAAGTGAATTGCCCGACAAACTCTTTCTCTCTCTCTCTCTCTCTATTGAAGACTTGAATAGCTATTGCTCACAGCATTGTTTCGTATGAAATGAGTTTAAGGTTTAATTGCGGCTTTTGGCTTCCCCCGGAAAGTAGTTTCTGGAAAATGTTATAGTAAGAAATTGTTTTCTTTGCAGTCTTTGACGATTGTTTTTTATTTCGAACTTTATTGGTATTTAATTTTTTTCATCGTGTAATTAATTTTGGGGAAATTATTTGTTTGCATGATAATGGTTAGTCTCTTTTGTTATCTTTTAAGAAAATACGTAAATGTTTTTCCATAGAATTGCAATGCTGTTGTTGCATGTTAAGTAATTCCACTCTGTTATCTTATTTCCAGGTTTTACCACTCTGGTCAAGGAGAGGCCTGCTATGAGAGTATGGTAGAAGTTGATGAAGTCGAGAATCTTGAATTTAAGTGGGGTAAAAAAAGAGGAATTGGTGGCGGAAAGAAAGATGTTCAGTTTTATGAATCTTTTACTTATGATGGTATCGAGTACAACCTTTATGACAATGTTGGTATTCTCCAGGAAGGTGACCCATTGCCTTATCTCGGCAAACTTATAGAAATATGGGAGAATCCTGATAAATCAAAGAGAGTGAAGGTTTTATGGTTTTTCCGACCTTGTGAGATCTCAAATTTTCTTGTGTTTGAATTGACTCATTCGAATGAAGTATTTTTGGCATCTGGTGAAGGAGTAGGCCTTGCTAACGTTAATCCCTTGGTAATTGGAAATTTATAAATTGTTTCAGTATTTGATCTTTCATTTTCAGGGTGTTAATGTTCAATACCCGCCGCAGTTATACATGTGCAGTTACTTGTCATGTTACAGTCTGATTTCTGAGTTTTGGTATTGACTGACAGCTAAATTTTTATGCTTTCTTTTGCTCTTTAGTATCGGAAGTATTTTGAGCTTGACAAATTTGAGGGGTTTTTGGTTTTCCATTCATCTAAACAGTCAAATGTTAATTTCCCTGTTTTGTAAGCTGTTAAGATTTTGTTAACAATTTGCTGGAAAATGCAATTTCAGGAAGTAATTTCTGGAAAATGCAATATAGTTTGCGTTTCAAAGGATAGCAGAAACCCAAAACCCTCAAATGAAGAGCTCCAAATGGCTGACTATGTGTTTTACCGTACTTTTGATGTTGGGCTACACATTATCTCGGATAAGATAGGCGATAAAATTGCTGGAATTGATGGTATTTTTTTTAATCATCTAATGCTCCTTCACAGCAATTTCTAGTTTAATTCTGGCTAATTTGACTGTTGAAATTCCTTTTTTTCCCCTCAAATGGTTGCAGTTAAATTTATCTTTAACCAAGTGGGTTCTCAGAAGCCCTGTTCTGTTTGTAACCTTGGTATAGACAATACACGTGCTAGGGAGAATGCTATGGCAACGAATGAAAGGGATATTTTGTGTCAGCTAAATTCATCTGATGATCAATTTCCTGAAGATGATGAACAAGAGGAACAAAAACGTGTGGTTGGAGAGAAGCTTGCTGCCAATGATAGACAAGAGAATGTGTTTATTTGTAAAACTGCTTCTCCTAAAGTTGAAGAAAATTCAGATGTAAAAGTGTCGTTAGTTAAACAGGAAAGCACTTCTAGTAAGAAGATAGGTAGGGTTGGTAAGTCTTTTGTCAATCAAGTAAAAGTTGATGAAAAGTTAAAATCAACTAAGGATTCAGGTGAGGTAGATCAGAGGTCACGGAAGAAAGCAAAGCTTGATAGTACTGTGAAAGTGTCCAATGACAAGAACACGAATAAGGATTCAGGTGAGGTAGATGAGAGGCCACAGAAGAAAGCAAAGCTTGATAGTGCTGTGAAAGTGTCCACTGACAAGAACATGAATACAGATTCAGGTGAGGTAGATGAGGGGCCACAAAAGAAAGCAAAGCTTGCTAGTGCTGTGAAAGTGTCCAATGACAAGAACATGAATAAAGATTCAGGTAAGGCAGATGAGAGGCCACATGAGAAAGCAAAGCTTGCTAGTGCTGTGAAAGTGTCCAGTGACAAGAACACGAATAATGTGCTTAACCTAAACCATGATTTTGATGGCAATAATTCAAAGCCCTCAGTGCTAAATTTCACTGCTTCTGGAGATAAATCAAGACGTGCTATAGATCCTCTTGGGACAACTGGAAACTCTTCCAAGAAGGTGAAGGTTGATGATAAACTCACAAAACCTACAAATGGCAAGCAGTCCAAAGAGTCTCCTGCTTGGCCTCCAAAGGATGGCATCAAAACTGGCAATAAAGCAGTGGAAGTTACCAGGAGGCCTGATTCTGTAAGTGCTATTTTAGGGTTGCCTTCTCCTTTCCTTTCCTATTCTTTTTTCCTAATCGGTTTCATTTTAATAGATCTTATGTTAAGGAACATGGGGTTCTAATGCATATTTAAGGTATAAGTAAGGGGATTGGAATGTATCTGATAAGAAAGATGTGATTACTTTGCAAAATTTTAACAGTTCTTTTCCAAATATCTTAATTTGGAAATTATATTGTTCTGAAGTAATAGTTTTGTTGCACCTGTGGTATTATTATATAGATGATAGATAATCTTATGAAACTCAAATTTACATAGAATAATAGTGTGGTCTCATGTGAATTTTTTGCTACCTTAGTTCTTGTTTTTACTCAAATCCCTTTTTTGGATGAATAAGTTTTATTCTGGCCTTGCTCATTGTGTCCTGGATAGTATTGTTCTTGCAAGTTTCTGCTTTCCCCCTTTTTGTGGATGAACTTACTATTGTCCTGATATCCCAGTTTGTTCTCCATGATGTGAAAAATTCTTGTGGAGATGAGATTTTTTTTTTAGTTCTTACAATTTATTGTTTATGCATGCTGACAGGATAGGAGGAAATGGTTTGCAGAACTTGTAAGTAGTTCTCTGTCACTCTTTGCATTTGTTTAAATTAGTTTCAGCAGTCCACTTTGACAGTCATCACACTTGTGAAAATTGGTCTACTATCTTTAGACTGATCTGTAAATTACCTCATACAATGTTTCAGCCTTGGGAAGAAAGAATGCAGGACGCACATGAGCATGGAAGACTTGTCCTGTTTCAAAATTTGGATCCATGTTGCACATCAGCGGAAGTGGAGGTATTATCTATATTTTGAATCACAGTGATGTTGTTGTGTTTAGTAGTATTTCATATTTCCATGCATACATTTCTCTTTTTCTTTTCCTCTTCCTATGTTTTGACTTGCTCTTTTTTCTGCTTCCATCTGAAGAATTTAGTTTTATATTTTAGGATATTGTTTGGAGTGTCTTCAAGGAAACTTGCAGAGCAAAGATGGTGCAGCGGACTGCATACTCTAGCCCCCATTCTGGTATAAAAGCATCCTATATGCAGCTTTGATGATTTGATAAAGTGCTAGAAAACAGTTTTCTTCCCTTGGAACTATCCAAAAGTAATACGGTGGCCTTGGATAGTTATCTGAAGCTTGAAATGAAATATTGCCAAAATTTTAGAAATATCATATGATATTTTGAGTATCTAGAGGTCCTGATATAGAACTCTGCTTTTTTCCTCATTAAGACAGGATATACAGTCATGTTTCCGATGTGACATATCAAACAAGATACCAGAACAGGGAGCTGAGTAAGCCTGGCCTGAGTGTCGTGCTGAATGCTTTTGTTGTTTGCCTTAAGTGTTTTTTGAGAATTTGTTGTGCTGTTGTGTCTGTGTCATATAATCTTCATGTCCTGTGTCCCTGTTTGTGCTTCCTATCCTAGTTTTTCAAAATACCAATACTTAAATCCTTATCTAGAACTAAAAGGAACCTCTTTTGGTCCCTCAAGTATAGCAATTACTGATTCACTATGTGTTCATGTCGTAGCTCAAGCTTTGGCTATATTCAAAACAAGTGAAGTAGCAGAGGGGGTTGTTACAAAATTGGATGAGGGATGCTTGTTGCTACCGAATCGGAGGTATGGGTGCAACCATAATCCATCAGTGGTGTTGTGCATATGTAATCATTGTCATTACTCCAGTTTCATGCTTTTTGACTAGTGGCTTCAACTGCCATTGTCAAGTGATGCTGCGGTTTGCTAGTACTCATGTCAGTTAGAATATGTTGCATGAAGTACTAGTATGCCCCTTACGGCCCAGATGTTGGGTTTGAAAAGTTTAATCTTCACATCTTACTAGAGGCATTTTCATTTTCTTTTTTATTGTTCTTTTTTCATACGACCTATCCGTTCTTGATCGGCTTTTCTGTTTCTGCGATGAAAAGAACTGGTTTAGGTCTTCTGGGCACATGATCTCATTTTGTAGTGTATGCACATTCACCTCTTTCTGTTCGCTCATCCTTGGCTCTTTCAATTGTGTACTTTGTTTTGTATCTTGCCTGTTTACACCACATTGTTAGTCTATGCCAGTCCCATTGTATGGTAAATTTCTACCTTGTTCATGACCTTGAGATCAATTTATGGCATTCAGAACTGGCCTTAGGAGCAGTTAGGATGGTCCTTGTTTGCTTTTTATGTAACTTTATTTCCTGTTGTGTAGGCCACTTGTTGCCAGCATGGCAAATCCTTGCTTTCCAAGGAAGCAATCAACATTTGTAGGCCATCTCATTCTTGATAAACTCAAACCCCAACGAGAGATGGTACCTCTTTCTCTCTCTCAGGTTATAGGTGTTTGATTGATGTTATAACATGGTTGCTAGGTTGCACACACCTTCAATTTTGACTTTTTTGGTGATTTCTTTTTCCTTTTCTATATCTGTTAATTGGTTTCTGGGTGTTCCTTTTTTTGCCAGAAAGAAGCGGTATCTACTTCACATTCTTCCCAGCCTAACACACTTGAATATGATATGGCAATGGAATGGTGCTTGCTTGTAGAAAGATCAGATCAGTTCTGGAAAAGATTATATAAGGTCTTAAATTTCTGTTTTTTTTTTTTTATTTGTGCATCTGCGTTTCATGGTTTGTGTTTGGTAAACTGAGTATTTTGAATATTTTAGCAACAAAGGGAAGAGCTGGAAAAACTGAAAGCTAAATTTAAGTCCAAATGAGCACTAATAGTATTTTGCGTCCCCTAATTTTGGTAAGTAATTCCAAAACAATTTACTACCCGCTTCTGTTGTAAGAATATTGTGCTTTTCTTTATGAATGATATAGCTGCTAATGTTCTGGACCGTGTGTACTTTTGAACCAAAAAGGAAGCCTCGTTGTGATGCAAAACCACCAATGTGGACTTTTTGTTCAGACCATCTGATAGTATGGTATGGTCTCTAACTAACACATCATTTTCTTTATTTGTTGCGAATCCACTGTACTTATCGCTTCTTTTGAAAAATATTTTCCAGTGGTCAAGCTGGTGGAAACCTGATGCCAACTCTGTTCTCAGATGCTCTCCAACCAGGTTATGCTTGCTGGAACAGATAGAATATGCACAATCAAAGGCCCGAGCTCCTGTCTTAGGCAGTGGAGGCAAATTTTGTGATGAGAAGGATGTAAATGTAATTCTCTTTTGCTGCTCAGTTTTAGCATGATGTGCTAATTCCTTATACATACATACATACATATATATATATATATATGTATGTATGTATGTATGTCCTCGATTAGGCGCAATTTTGTATAATCCGTTTGTGTTGTCCTCGTTTTCTCTTGGAGAGGTTTTACTAGCCCTTTAGTTATGTTTGCATGTGCCTATTAACTTCGATGCCGGGATTAAACTAAAATATAATGCTTAAAATCTTTCCAAGTTACACCAATTATGGGTGGGAACTTTTAGAGTTAGTTCTGATATATAATTCGCTAAGTGAACGTTTTCAAATGGTTGCTGTCGGGGGTGTTGGGTAACTTTAGAATTAGAACTTAGAGCAGTTGCTCATCGATTGAAGAAGGGATGCAGTCTTTAATGGTTAGGTGGTTTGATTTGGACATCCCTACTACCGAATTACCTGTATGCGTTTTGTCCGTCTTTCACTTTTCGGTTGAAAGTCGACAGTTTAGATATTGTTAATGGCTTATTGAAAGGGACACTGGCATTGACTTGATTTGCAAAGAAGAAACTCGAGACAACGTTGGTTCATTGATTCGCAAGGTTGAAAAAGAGAACTAGGCGGTGCGCTTTTAAGACAATGAACGTGGTTCAAGACTCAAAAGGTAAGTCTTTTTCTTTGAAAAATGGTGTTCGGGGACCGAATATTTCAAACTGATTTGCTTGTAATTAGTGTATAGGAAACATCTGGCGGATGGCATCTAGAGCAAAGTGCCCAATGCATGCTGTTCTTTCCTTAGACAGAGTTTCCTAATTCCTCTTTCTTATATAAAAAAAAATGTATAATGTTGGAAAATGTTCATGGATTATTTTTTAAAAAAATTATTTTTTATTATATATAATTAAATATTTTCATTTTAAATTAAATATATTTTTATAATTAAATTAATTAATATTAATCATAATGTAACTTATTATTTTATGTTCACATTATATTGATGTAATATGATAATGTTATCTATATTATCAATCTATTAATGTGTTAGTATGTGTATAAAGTAATGATATTTTAATTAATAATATATTATTTGATTTAAAATAAAATTTTAAATATTTAATTAAATATAATAAAAATATAATTAATTTAAATATTTTTAAATAATTTAAAATTTTTTTAAAATATTAATCCAAGCTTTATCATTCGATTTTACCGACCGGTAAAGAATAATCCAAGAATTCTCAGCGAACCCAATCGGAATGCCCGATGCACGGAGATGATTCGTTGTTAAATTTTGGGGTTGTTTGCTTGGATCTGTTTCTTACTTTTTATCTCCACTGTATGAACCATTTATAGTAATGGAGGCCGAAAAGAAAGGTGAAAAGGGTTTGTAGGGCAATTTAAAACCGTCATGGGTGATCAGAGCGGTCCATCAAGACGATGCGAGGCCAGTTGCAAGACATAATCGAGCAATGAAGAAAACGACGTCGTAAAGCTTTAAAAAATGTGACCGTTAATTTAAAAAACAGGGAGACAAGGACACCTCGTAATCAATTACAGCGAGTACAAACGCATACCCCACTCTCATCACTCCTCTTTTTCTTTCTCTCTGCTGCGTGCCTTCCCTCTGCAAACCTCTCTGTACAGGCTTGGCAGTATTCCACTCTCTTTTCATGCTCCACCTCATTCTCATCTCCCTCTTCTCTCCCCCCACCAATCCCTCTTCTCTCTCTCACCTCTAACCCTGACTCATTTCCTAACCAAACCAAAACAAGAAAAAGTAGTAAGAGAGAAACCGAACCACTGCACCGTTCCGTGTTCACTCTTTTTCAAAAGAAAAAAAAAGAAAAATGGGTTGCGCCCAGTCCAGAATAGATAACGAAGAATCGGTGGCTCGTTGCAAGGACCGCAAGACCTTGATGAAAGATGCGGTTATAGCTCGCAACGCCTTCGCGGCTGGTCACTCTGGCTACGCCATTTCCTTGAAGAACACGGGCGCCGCCTTGAGTGACTACGGCCACGGAGAAGCTGAAGAGCCTCTCGAACACCAACACCAGATCCCTCCTCTTGACTCCACTCCTCAGCCGCCTCCACCGCCTCCTATAATTGACAACCTGCCTCCGCCGCCTCCACTTCCTAACTTCTCTCCTAGCCCCACCGCCCCCATCAAACGCACCGTCAGTATGCCTGCTATGCCCCTCAAGAGTCGTAAGGAGTTTGATTCTTCCCTCGCTATTGAAGAAGAAGAGGAAGAGGAAGAGGAAGAAGAAGAGGAGGAGGAAGAAGAACATCATCTAGGAAACGAGGAGCGTGGAAATAATAATAATGAAGATTTGAGAAAAGATTCAAGAGGACCCAACAGGGAGGAGATAACCCCACCAAGGACTCCGGAGAACAACAATGTGGGCCACCAGCCGCCTCCGATGCCCGACGCTAAAAACATGGCTTGGGATTACTTCTTCAGGGTCGACGATAACATGCCGGGTCCGAGCTTGGGTTTGGACAACATCAATGATGAAACTGAGAATACAAATGCTGCTGCTTTAGAGAAGAATGTTGGTGTTGGTGTTGGTGTGGGGTTTAACGGCCACGGGGGAGTTGATAGTGAAATTGAGCCGAAGACGCCGGAGAGGCCGGAGGAGAAGGTGGCGATGCCTATGGAGGTTGATGATAAAGGGAAGCAGCAGGTTCATGTTGAACATTCGAAAACTGCTCCCGCAGATTTCAGGGGAGTGGTGAAGGCTGTTTCTAGTGTGAATTTAATGCAGGTTCTGAATGAGATTGATGATTATTTCTTGAAAGCATCAGAGAGTGCTCAGGAGGTTTCTAAGATGCTGGAGACTACAAGGTTGCATTATCATTCCAATTTTGCTGACAATCGAGGTAATTTGCTTGTTTTGCTGCATTGCTTTGGTCGTACGGTATATAGATTATTGTTAATTCGCTAACAAGTTTTGGCTGTGAAGAATTTGAGTTTTTTCATGGTTGATGTCCTTGGTTGTGTTCGATCAAAGCAGGAATTTGTCAACATCTTTTCTGTGAAAGATTGAAGCTTGAAGTCTTTTTAGATCTGAAAAAAGAAAAAAAAATTGTAATTTTGGATGATTTAATGGGCTTTTTGTGTTGGGTGGCTTTACATTTAGATCTTGTTGTCCTTTAGCTTTATGTGAGAATCTGACCTTGACCTCAGATCTTTTTGCTTTGTTCTTTACAAAAAAATAAGCTGCTGTATTTTTTGGGGGTCAAATGGTGTCGGGTTAACTATTCTAAAGTTACCAATATTTTTCTCTGTGTTATTTCAAAGGTGATAGTCGTCACGTTTCCAGTAGAATAATGCACATTTAGCTTTAAAAGTTAAAAAACAACTCTCTGTTGGGTTGATATTTAAGAATATGTGTATCCAGCTCACAGAAATTATGGATTTTGGCTCATAATCTTGTTTTTTTAAGTTGTAATTGCAGTTACAATGACAAATGCTTCAATGTATTATATGACATATATTGATCATGTTTGTGATCCTGTTGATTGCAGGACATATTGATCATTCTGCAAGGGTCTTGCGTGTCATTACATGGAATAGGTCTTTCAGAGGTATGACAAATGGTGAAAATGGGAAGGATGAACTTGATTCAGAAGAGTATGAGACTCATGCCACTGTTCTGGATAAGTTGCTGGCATGGGAAAAGAAACTTTATGATGAAGTTAAGGTATATTTTTTTAATCTTCGGTTTATCTGTTTTTTCTTTTTCAAATTATATGGTCTGCTGTATACCATGGCAATCTATATTGCTTCTTCAACAAACACCTTTCTCTGTAAATTTGGATTAATTATACCTATGTAGATAATAGCCATGTCATGTTAAGTTCCCTGTTAATCAATCATAAAGCTAATTTCTGCTAAATGTATATTTGCATAAATGAAAGGTCATTTTAATTTTAATATTGGTAGGCTATTCTTTTTCTTGTATTTGACCTTGTTCTGAATCTTATGAAAATTTGGTCCCTGTTGTAGCAAGGAGAGCTGATGAAGCTTGAGTATAAAAGGAAGGTTGCTTGGTTAAACAAGCAGAAGAAACGTGGAGCTAGTGCTGAATCATTGGAGAAAACAAAAGCGGCTGTAAGTCATTTACATACGAGATACATAGTTGACATGCAGTCCATGGATTCAACAGTGTCAGAAGTTAACCGATTACGTGATGAGCAGCTGTATCCAAAACTTGTTGTACTTGTTCATGGGTAAGTTTTTCCTATGAAAATATCAAGAAAGCCATGTATTGCTTCTAATTTTTCTGTATAATATCTTTGATGAAGAGATTATGCTTTCTTTGTATTTGGCATCTTTTCGTCATCAACTTATCCTCAATTGTTTGTGTTGCGTTAAGAAACCAACTTATCACCAATGACTTTTGCTGGTTTTGAACATGTACCCTTATTGCACTTAAGTGCATGCAAATCTTGAAGTGAATTTAATTGTGATCATCAAATTTGACATCTGTATCGCAGGATGGCTAGCATGTGGGCAAGTATGTGCATACATCATAATAGCCAGCTCCAGATTGTTGAAAAGCTTAAACTTCTTGACATTGCTCATACTTCCAAAGAAACGACAAAGCACCACCATGAGCGCACCATCCAACTTCACAATGTTGTCCAAGAGTGGCATTTACAATTTGATAAGCTAGTGACTCATCAAAAGCATTACATCCAAGCTCTCAACAGCTGGTTAAAGTTAAATCTCATCCCTATCGAAAGCAGCTTGAAAGAGAAAATCTCATCTCCTCCACGTGCGCAGAATCCTCCAATCCAGGCACTCCTCCATGCATGGCATGACCATCTTGAAAAGCTTCCTGATGAGGTTGCTAAATCTTCAATCTTGTCATTTGCTGCTGTGATAAAAACCATAATTATTCATCAAGACGAAGAGATGAAGCTAAAAGAAAAATGTGAGGAAACTAGGAAGGAATATTTTCGCAAGAACCAGGCATTCGAGGAATGGTATCAGAAGTATAAGCAACGGAGAACTGCATCTGATGAAATAGATGCAGAAAGAGGTGAAGATGCGCATGCAAAGGATCCTGTCTCAGAGAGGCAAGTTGCGGTTGAGAGCTTGAAAAAGAGGTTGGAAGAGGAAGCCGAAGCTCACCAAAAACATTGCATTCAAGTGAGAGAGAAGTCTTTGGGAAATCTTAAAATTCGCTTGCCTGAGCTATTCCGGGCAATGTCAGACTATTCTCGTGCCTGCTCTGATGCTTATGAGAAGTTGAGGACCATCACCCTTTCACAGAAACCAAATGGTGCCCCTTCCTAGAGACATCAGCTCCGTTTTGTCAGTAATTTCCTCTTAGCTTGTATCTTAGTGAACTCCAGTTTTTACGCCAGACAGTAGTTCTTGGCAATGCAATGTAGCTATCTTTTATTTATTCATCGTCCATGCGCAAAAGAATTTGGTGTTATGCTCCTTTCCACTGCCTTATTCAACACGAAAGAAAAACAAAATCCACTTCATTTGATCCTTTTGGTTTTGGAAATACTAGAAAATTGCTGGAGGTTGATGCGTGACAATCAAAAAAGAATTGAAAGTCTAATGTTCTATCCACTCCGTAGGATATTCTCCCATATATTATCATGGTCAGAAGGGTATTCAAATAAAGTAAAACTCATCCTACAATCCCAAATGCAAGGTTGTATACTGAAATCTTCCCAACTTTTCATTTGACTTAGAAGTGGTTCATGATTAATTTGTTCTCAAAGGCAAAGATTATTATTTGAGTTCATGGATTTGTGTCTTTATCGTTTCGATTCATATTGAGTTCAAGCCGTGTTACCGACCTGTGTTGAAAATTGTCTCATGAGCGTGTGAATATTCTGGGCATCAACAGACAACAGCCAACTGCTGCTACACATCTGCCTCCTAGTGTGGCTCGCTCGTCATGTCTAAACTTATCAATTTGTATTTCTTTTATTTTAATGGTATTGTGTAAACATAAAATATGAACAATTATGTAAGTAAATACGAATATGACACAATTAGTTAATAATGTCAAAGGTGTTAAATATGTACGTTGATACGTTTAATAAAAAAGTAATGCAAAACGACACGATTAAAACATATATTAAATGTGTCAAATTAAATTTATATAACATGACATGATTAAAATTTATATAATTTATAACATGTTTACACGATTAAAATATAATTAAAATAAAATTTTATTATTTAAATTTATAATAAATAATTATAAATATTATAATATTTATCAAATATAATAAAAGTCAATATCCATAAACTTTAATTATCATAAAAATATTAATATTTATATAAAACAATAAAAGAATTATACGAATACGATTAAATATATAGGTCATAAATAGATACATAATAATATGATTAATTAATCATATTTTAAGTGAATCTTAGACAGCTTTGATATAATTATCATAAATTTAAATCTATTCAAATACGTATTCGGTTCGTATTTAATTATCTTGTCGTACCTTGGACATGCGTCTCGCCCAAAAGTGAGCCGGTCAAACCTTCAAAGCCATAATTCTTTATTCAGGAATGTTGGTTGAGATGATGGTTGACGTCAGGTTATTCAGGCTCCAATGTACATTCACGATAGGGACATAATTTTGGTATCTGAAAAGATGAGCAAATGACCAAAAACTTGGGTAAATAATGGGATTAACTTTTTGCAGTCCACCATTCTCAAAGCAGGAATTCACAGGTCCATTTTGCAATGGAGAAAGAGATAATGTATGATGGCGACTGAATAGCTGATCAAATGTAATTGCAAACCTTGATTCAATTAAGATTCAAGCCAGCTTTTCAAACTTGGAAACAATGGATTTGGTGTACTTTTCTACAATTGACAGTACTTGTCAACTAAGTGTTACTGCCATTGCTTACCATTCTAATATTATTCTATATATTTGTATTTCCATAGCTGATACAAAAACTGGCACGCCGCTGGCCAAGGAAGACTCTTTCGGCTGTTTAACTTTTGACTCTTAAAGCTGGAAAATGTGGTCCTCTCTTCTGTGGTAGCTTACCTTTAAAGTCTCCCATGGCTGGAGCCTTTAGCCTGTTTAAGTTCCTCAATTTCTCTCTCATTTTGTTCACAGGAATTCGGGTCCATCTTTTCTTCATGATTCCACCTTCACCAAGCGTACGTTTAGTACATTCTTATCAAGATTTATGTTATGATTTTTTATTGAAACTTTCCATTGAATCAGATGTTAAGTTGGGCATAGCCAAGCCGCTTATTGCAGCCAAGCTAATGGCTTGACAAGAACTCAGAGATGTGTTGACCAGATAAAACTTTTCTTTTTGGATGAAATGATAAATGTACTTGGGGGTCATGAATATATATGTATATACATATCATATTGTCACGTTACATGCATTTATATAAACCTCATCTTGCTCTTACCAAAGTCTAGACCATGAGTTAAGAACCGAAAAAAGAAAATAAAAGGTCAAAGTTTCTTCATTTCTAGCCATGGAAATCAAAGTATGGCACAGGCACAAACCAGGCAGAGAAACCATCACATTAGGCCGGAGCTACAGCCAGCGTGGGAAAGATGACTCGAGAACAAAGTGGAGAACGTTTTGGAAGAAATTCAGAAGAGAAAGGAAGAAGATCTTCAGTTCTCCTGTTGCATTCCAGGCTTCTTATGACCCAGATGAGTACTCACAAAATTTTGATCAAGGAACAGGATGGGCAGAACCTGATAATCTCTCTCGGTCCTTTTCAGCTCGGTTTGCTGATCCATCCAGGATCTCAAAGAAAGTTGCATTGATGTGATTAAACAAATGAATAGGAAAGTCTTGTGTGTTTAGTTTATCTTTTGAGTTTGATCTTTGTAAGAATTCAACACCTCATGATTTTTTACACAGTTTTCTTTTCTTTTCTCCTCTAGTTGCTGCTCTCAATTTTTGTCTCGGAATCATTAGTTTGAACTCTCTCTTTTCCTCTGCAAGCCCATTGGATTGAAGTCAAACAATTTCAATGGCTGTGAATTCTCAGAAATTTATGAGGCAGGCAGTCCTAATAATGAATGGTTCGTGCCATTATTTGAGTCAAATCCATATCCTGTTGTGATCCAAAACTCATTCAAAATCATTATAGAATCAGCCATTCCAATGTGTAGTTCCCAGTGCCAGGTTTTCAAGGAAACTTTAGCAAATTATTAAACCGAGAAAAATTATGTTTCTAAGCATGTTCGAGTGGTTCTCGCTCCTTTTCCTTTTCCTGTTAAATTACCCTTGTCGTTATTGGAAATACTAAACAATTTTACCTTGGTTTATGATCTCAATGCAAAGTGAACAACACAGAGACAAAGAAAAACATGGAATGTTTCCAACTTTTACATACTCTTTGCTTCGTTCACAAGGAGATGAAGATGCTTTTGAGAGGCTTCACCGCCTCTCCCATTTTACTATTTCACTTTGTGGAAGACACCATGATAAAAATAGCAAAGAGAATCTCTGCAGTATTTAGTGTTTGTTTTTATGGGGATAGAGTCATCTAGGTATGTTTTAGCGTGTTCCAATGTTTCAATCCAACTTTAACTGCTTCACGTTGTTTAACAGTGATTTTGCACACACCCAAATCTCCATAAGCTTCAAAGATATCTCTAGAACTGGAAATAACCAAATGTAAGAAGAAACAGTTCTCAAAAACTGTGTGGCATTGACACTGTTGGGCCAGCTGTGATGATGGATCCTCTTGAAGCCTATTGTCAGCCATCAAATTATGCCTCAAAAGTCTAATCAAGCAAAAGCCAGCAAGTTTTTTCCTTGTACCAAATCTAAAAATCAATTTAAAAAAGGCAAGATGATCATTCACTGATTGTAGTTAAAAGGATTACTTTCTACATGCAAAGATTCTCCAATCCGGGGTTAATCATGCCGTCCTTATCATGCAAATCTGTGTTGGAATCCGGTGTTTAATTTCTTAACTCTCTGTTACACTTCCTACAAATATTAAGTCATCAAAGATTCCAAGGGAAAAAGCAGGGGAGCTTTAGTTTCAATTTGCAGTCTAAATGAATATATTTATCACTTAATTGGTAGAGTATTACTTTAGAATCATGTCGCCAACTTAAATAGAGTGCACTATAATGATAATTATATTCCCAGGCAACCGCAGCTTATCCCTTTTACTTTTGCTGACCATGAAATCTGGATTCTGCTAAATGTGAACAGTGTTGCATTGACTCGGAACTTGGGGCGGTGGTCTGCACAGTCAGTGATGGACCCAGAGCCAGCCTCAACCTCTCTTGGTGAGAGACAATGCCCTCAGGAATGCGTAGACATGTAGCTGAGTGCCTGAGTCCCATCCCATCATCAATTTACGTTCAAGATGTAAAACGATAAGCCTCGAATAAGTACAAACGTTTGTGGTTATTGTGAAGTGAAAAATCACAATCATAAGAACTTAAACTTGGAAATCAACTAGTATTAGTCATTGACAAGATATTGCCCAAGAAACCATCAGCAACGAAAGCTGTACGTATTAGAAAATGCTTATGACTAACTAGAAAAAGTCTAGAATCAAGTGCAGATGTAAAATGTTCTCATCTTGTGGCGAGGAGAACGAGCTCGAGCTATCAATATTCTTCTCATCCTCATAGGCCGCAGCATTAGTTGGAAGAGCGCCATGAAGCACGTTCCAATTTCCATACAGAAAAGATTTATATCCCATTTAGAGTAGCTGCAAACCATTAGCTGACTTTATGGAAAAGTGCCCAATTGCCCATCACTCAATCGATTGCCAATAATCAAATCCTCAATCCAAACAGTTGCCATGACAGAAAGCACATTATCTGGCAAATAACGCCTCAAACATGTCCATCACTAGCCCAATAATCTGAAACACTACAGGAGCAGGTTGACAATGGAGCCTTTTCCAGCATTAGAAATTTTTGGCAAGTATCTGGACTCAGTAAATAAATCAACTGTAACAGGATTTCAGACTAGGTCTAATATCAGAATGAACAGCAAGGTGCCAGGCCGCAAGGGAAAATTAATTGAACCTGATCAACCACCGCAGTAGACTAACCATTGAGTTTTTTGAAGTTGAACATCATGGTAAAATCACAGAAGCAAGTTTGGCTACTCATGCTCATAAATTACCGTTTAGCCTGACCTCCATCATCCAAACGGAATATGATTAAACAAGCACAAACATGTCTAATGAGAATTCTAGACAATGATCACCATTTATCTAGAGACTCTACTTACATTTTTCCATTCTCTCTAGTAACATGTGACAGCCACAATGAGAATTCAGCTTAGAGCAAGCACATGAAATTATGGGCAACCATAATATTGTCATCAATATATAAAACAAAGTTATGTTAAAAATTCATGATTTATTCATATAAAAAGGCAGTTTAAGTTACAACACTATCATAATTAAGTGGTTAATGAATGGCAATATCCATGTTTTCTCTCAACAAAGGAATGAGGAATTCCTGTTAAAAAAGTTTAAACTGCAGCTGGCTTGCTGGATCCATGCTTACATGTAACTTGTTGGTTTTGATTCTTCAACTCATCTCCAGCCACAAGAAAGAATGCAGTGTGCCTGAAAAAACACATTATAATGTCTCATGAATTTTGAACAAGAACAAGACAACAAGCGTCCAAACACAGAGGCAAGTAAAGCATAAATTAATAGCACAAAGATGGAAAGAAGATAAAATATGTACCTGAAAAAATTCATCATTTTGATTTTTGAATCAGCATCAATGTCTGGGGTGCTCTCTAATGCCTTTTCCATATGATGCAACCATCTCTCTGCAGCTTGATGCGTAACCGGAAATGGTCTATGACGTCCAATCAATGCAGGATGACCTGCCAAGGCATCACAAGGAAAGGTAAGAAGAGCAAAATAAACCCCAGTCCAAGAACTTGTTAAGAGAAAAGACTAAAAGACAGAAGCCTTATTAGCATAAAGGAAGTGGTAACAAGAAGTTAAATTCCCATAGCCTCAAACTTTATTCTCTCTGTTATTACCCTGAGGACAACATCAATAGGGATGCTTTATCCTTCTATCACTCTCATATAAAGGAAGAATAAGCAAAAAGCTATTAAAGAGAGTAAAAACGCAAGGCTGCACCTAATGTTATCAAATACGCCTAATTGTCTGAAGTATGGAAGTAAAATTAACGCAATGATCTCCCTTTCTTCACCGTATGTCTCACAATCGAATTCAAGGAGAACATTATGCAACAGCCAGAAGATTATAGGTTGCAATTTGCTCGAAGGTTGTGAAGTCAGTTAAGCATACAATTTAGTCAAATAAAATCTGTTGAAAAGGCAACACCAGAGTATGATAGACTCTACTTGCCCAGTCTGATCTTGGCATTCCAAAACCATCAAGAAGAACACCTAGATTGGCCCCATGAAGAGTTCAACTTACTTCCTACTGTAGAATAATTGAATCCCATATTCCAATATTTACTCTAAAAATGGTTCCTTTCAGTTTTTCATTCTTAAACTACATTTCAACTAATGGTAACAAACACAGTATAAACAAAATGGAAAATTTGCCAACCTTTCCTCTGAGAATAAAGAGGAGGCCCTCCCATTCGTTGCACAAAGAATTCATATTGATTCTGAATGGCTTCTTCTTTCTTGGAATTAGCAAATATTGATCGAAACCACTCTTCTTCTTCATCATCATACACCCTAATTTCAAAGGCAACCAATCAAAAAACAAGATCTTGATCATAAAAACCCCAGTTCAAAAAGACAGTTATAAGCTTCAAAAAGCCAAAAGAAAAGAAAAGAAAAGAGTAACCTGGTGTAAAAATTGGTGGAGAGGTTGATGAAGGTTTGGAGTCCCAATTTCTGGAACAAATTCGTATCGTCAATGGCAAAGGCATCGGCAGGGTCAACGCCACTCCACTCAGAAGCCTTTTCCTGCAGTGACTGCATTTCTCTCTGCTTTTTGTTTTGTATGTGTTCGGTCCGAAGGGCAAACCGAGGAGCGATGGACGACCAGTTGAGTTCCAGTTGTTGACTATTTAAAGGCGGCTCGTGGTGGTCGCGTGGTAGGAACGCTCTTTTTTTTTTATTTTTGGCTTTTTGCCTTTTATTTTGGGTCGTTGGATGCGTGACGAAAACGTGTGGAAATCTCAAAATCTGTGTTTGGGAATGGGCGAAGAACTGTGGGCTGTGACTGGTTTGTCTCCGGCTGATGGTTTTGGTTTGCTTTTTTTTATTCTTTAAATGAAACCCATGCTTAGCTCGTTATGTCGATAACATGGGATGGACCAACGTAAGGAGTTCGATGCGACGCTATTGGTTAAGTTTCACATCGAATCTAGAACCAGCATCACGACCATATCAGAATATCAGTATCAACTTTCACAAGTTGTTCCTTAATCCCTTAACCTTGGCAATTAATTTAAGCTAAATTTAAGTATTTTCAATAATTAATATATATTACTTTGTTACATTAATAGTACCTTAAATTATTTCTTTTTTCATAAATCATATAGTAAAACTAAAATTATCGCCTATAATTGAATATAGAAATTACCCATCATGAGTATACCTGTCAAAATAAGTCGATTCATTTTTCATGAAATATAAAGTAGATTGGACTTGAAATTTTAGGTTTATATTAAATTTAGGCCTAAATGAACTAGCTAACCAAATCAGTGAGTTAAGTGGACTAGAGCGGACCGGTCCTATAAGTTAAAAAAAATTAATAATTTAATTAATTTAATAATTTTATATATTTAATTATATAAAATTAATAATTTAATTTTTAATAATATTACTTATTTTATTTATTTTAATGTGTTTAATTTTTACTTATCAAATTAATAATTTTAATTTATAAATTAAATCATAAAATAATTTTATTAATACAAAATTTATTAAGTAAAATTATAAAAATGAATTTAAAAAAAAAATGAACTAACCCAACCCAATCCATATATTAACAAGGGATGAGCTGGGTTGAGATTTTCATGATCCATATAAAAAAAGGACTGACCCTACTCAGTCAATATTTTTTAACTTACAAGAATTTAGGGCGAACTGAGCAGAACCAGCTCATATTGACAACTCTAATCATGAGTTCAAATAATGATTCAAGTATTTTATCAAATAATAGAGTACAGAGTTCACGTAAAAATCATAACTCCTTCATTGTTGAATAAATCTTGTTATTGATGGACTTAAATGAAGCAAATAGAGATTGAAGAGATTATTTGTATTTCTTTGGATATTATGGAAAGTATGAAATAACTTAATTTTTAAGAAAGAAAAAAAATACACTCACAAAATAGTGATTGAACAAAATTTTAACATGAAACGACAATTTAGAAAAGCAAATATGTCTACAAGAATTAATGAACTTGAGGTGACGAATGTTGTGTGTAAATGGAGGAAGCCCATTAGTGTCAAAGTTAATGTTGATGTCGTCATTATTAAAGCTAATGGGTTAGCGAAAGTTGACGCAAGTTTCATATTTAAGAATAATTAGTAAATGAGGCTGAGATGGATTGTCAACAGGTTGTCAAATGGGTGGGGGATAAGTGTGGTACGGGCACGTCAATGGAGAAGTCTCACTGCAAACAGATAAATTATTGTTCAAGCAATGCAAATAGGGCGACTCATACTTAGAAGGGTATCTTATTATGGAATAGTTGTGTTCTGATGATGTTTATTGGATTAAAATGAGTGGCTATTGGGTAGAATACTCTTTTTCCTTTTTTGTGGGTTTTTGTCCCATTAGGTTCTACCATGAGAAGGTTTTAATGACACTCTCCAATACGCAAAAGGTACTTGTGAATTTTGCATCATGGGATGTTATGAGCCAGTGATATTAATGTATTGATTTCATGATTTGGTGTTTAATGAACCAAAAAAAAAAAAAAACAGATGCCTTAGACATTTACATGTTGATGGGCCTGTCTGCATGCTCAATAGAGGCCCAAAAAGAAATTTCTGCTTAGCCCAACTGACCCACCAGCCCAAAAGTGAAAACAGTTAGACTTAACCGCCATACGGAGGGAGAAGCAAGGGCTAAGAGATTTAATGTATTACAACGGGAAAACGTACATACAATTAACAAATTCGCGCAAAAATCCCCAATCGCATATAAAGTGATAAAAGCCCTAACCGGCTAACCGCCTCTGTCCTCAAAGAAAAAAAAATTCATTTTTAAAATCTTCCGACTGCTTTCCTCTTGGAAAGATACTGTAAAATCTGTTGTAAGTTTAAAGATTCTGTGTTGCAGATATATAAAGGGATCGATTGCCAGAAGTTTAAACGATGGTAATTGAAGTGGAAGAGATGGAGAAGGCGCGAACCAGGAAACGGCCTCGTCTTGGGTGGGACGTGGCGCCAGCTGGGCCAGAGGTTGGTTCTTCATAAAAAAAAGAAAAATTAGGGTTAGGGCACAGCCAGAGCAAGAAGGGAGAAAGCTAACCCTATAAGGCTAAAGTTGTTTTCTTGGATATGAAATAAAAAATCTGACCTTTTTGGGGTTTGTAGGCGCAACGAGCTCTGGTGACGGCTCGACGTTCGTCGCCGCCGAAGAGGGATGATGATCACGAAGGCCATTACGTTTTTAATCTCGGCGAAAATCTCACTCCAAGATGTAAGCTTTTTTTTTCACCTTAATTTTCAGTTGTTTTTTATTTTTAGGATTTAGTTTTTTATTAATAATTTGGTTTATTAATGTTTTGTCAGATAAAATACTTAGTAAGATGGGTGAAGGTTAGCTGTCAAAGTGCTCTGCTCTGCTGTGAGATCTTTTAATTTTTGTGATTCTGGTTGTGGCACATTTCAGCAAAAAATTGCTAGTGTTGTAGGCACATTTGGCCGAGTATTGGAATGTTGGGATCGTCAAACACGAGAGTATGTTGCAATTAAGGTAGTTAGAAGCATACATAAATACCGTGATGCAGCAATGATTGAAGTTGATATACTTCAACATCTTGCTAAGAATGATAAAGGGACCTCACGGTACGTGTATTACTAATTTCAGTTTATAGGTATTGTGTCTCATCTCATCATTTGCTGTTACAGACTCTTTTGGTCTCTTCTTGCAGCTGTGTGCAGATTCGAAATTGGTTTGATTACCGCAATCACATTTGTATCGTAAGTATTAAACTTCTTTAATCATTTTGTGTTTCTTTTCATTCATGCCTTTTCTTTAAGGAAATTATGGAACTCATAAGCTATGAAAGCTGTGGCTGAAGTGTTGAAGTTGCTTGTTCTCTTAGTATGCATGATGCTTCATTCCTTCTCAGTTTACTGTGATTCTTTTCAGGAGAATTAGTGGATGAGTCCTTATCTTTGTGCTGTGAATGAATGAAATAGTTAAATCTGTTACGATGCCTTTGTTATTGTTTGTTTGTGGACTTCATTCATGCAAGTGGGACTAAACACAAACCTTCCTGTGGATGCATTTTAATGGTGTTATCAGGTGTTTGAGAAGCTTGGGCCAAGTTTATTTGATTTTCTAAAGAGAAATAAATACTGCCCATTTCCTGTGGATCTTGTTCGGGAATTTGGACGTCAGCTTTTGGAATCTGTAGCATGTGTGTGGATTGTTCTTGGCTCCTATTTTATCATCTTTCTTTTTCTAACCAATCACCCTGTTCTGTTTTTTGGCCTCTTTTGTTTGTTCAGGGGTAGCATCGGTTTACTTATTGTTTCCCTTTTGTTTAACATTTTTTTTTCTATGCTTTAATATATCTGGCAGATATGCATGATTTACGCTTAATCCACACTGACCTGAAGCCAGAAAATATTCTTCTTGTATCATCTGAATATGTAAAGCTTCCTGGCTGCAAGGTATATGGCCTTTTATAATTGACAATTTATGCCATTTTAGATTTGGGTACAAACTCAGTTATGACTATAAAGAATTGCTTCGAATGGTACAGAGGAGTTCTTCAGATGAAATGCTTTTCAGGTGCTTGCCAAAGTCAAGTGCCATTAAGCTGATTGATTTTGGTAGTACTGCATTTGATAATCAGAATCATAGCTCCATTGTTTCTACAAGGCATTACAGAGCCCCTGAGGTTATTCTAGGTAACCAATTTTTGTGTTGGTAGATTCCCATTGTTTTCTTAATGTCGTGTGCTAATTCCAAGTGTAGAAGCCAGTGGGTAGTCTCTCTTCTGTGCTCTTCCCCTTTTTTCCAGTGATAGGTAGAAGAAATCTCTTTTAAATGATAATTTCCAGGTGCTATTTGAGTAAGCCTTTCAGAATCTACAAGCAACAATACTAGATAGATTGATTCCATGGTTCCCTGAAAATCCTAACTGGAAATTGCATGAGTCATTTTCCTTTTGAATGTCATGTCTTTGATTATGTCTTATTGATTTCAGTTGCTGTCTGGATCTTTAATTCAATGTTTGATTCTCTATTGGTTCCTTTGAATCTAGCTTGTCTCTACATTTGCTTTAAAATTATTTTGACACCCTTTTAGTGTGCATTGTTTTATCTCATCTTCATATCTTTTTTTTGACACATTTTTAACTACATTGATGCAGGTCTAGGTTGGAGTTTTCCATGTGATCTATGGAGCATTGGTTGTATACTTATTGAACTCTGCACAGTCAGTCCTGCATTGTTTCAGATGCATTTAGCTTCATTCAGATGTGGAACATGGGATCTAACGCTGCTTGAATATTGTGCAGGGTGAAGCATTATTTCAGACTCATGAGAACTTGGAGCATTTGGCAATGATGGAGAGGGTATTAGGACCTCTTCCTGAGCATATGATTCGAAGGGCCAAGTAAGTTATGAGCTTACGTTTGATCTCATAATTAACTGATTGTAACTGCATGACTCACCCTATTTTGGGTTTAATACAGCCGGGGTGCTGAAAAATATTTCCGGAGAGGCTCTAGACTAAATTGGCCTGAAGGAGCAGTATCTAGGGAAAGTATTAGAGCCGTTAAGAAGCTTGATCATCTGAAGGTCAGATTCCTTTTCTTGTGTCTGCTTTGAGATGTGCTTATCCTTTCAATGATATTAACACTTGTTCTTTACTGCAGAATATGGTATCACAACATGTAGAGAGCTCAAGATATTCAGTTGCAGACCTGTTGGAAGGTTTATTGAAATATGATCCATCTGAACGTCTCACAGCACATCAAGCTCTAAATCATCCTTTTTTAAAGAATCCAAGTTAAGCGGAAATAGTAAATCGATGATTTCATAATGCTTGGGATATCCGGGTGACAAATGACAAAGGCCACAAATTTTGAGATTCCCATATATGTATGTTAATGTTGGTTTTAGTGAAAATATACAAGTTGCATCTTCTGTTGTGAAGTCCTCAATAGCCCTTTCTTTTGGGAAGTATAGGGTAGGGCTTGTCTTTGAATTGTTCAAAAGAAGTGCTCATAATGGAAGAAAAAAAAAGTTACAGAGCTTCATTTGGGGAAGTAAAGGTGGTGCTCCTGTTTGAATTCTTCAAAAGAAGTGCACAAAAAATGGAAGAAAAGAGGAGTTCATTGGGATAATAAGAGTGAAGGGAAGCAAATTATTACCTCTGTTAAAAATCAGATGAGCAATTTTGTTGTACAAATAAAAATAATTGATTCAATTTGGAAAACAGTTCAGACATTTTGCTCATTCTTCCTATCAGTGTTATGTTGTGTGTCATGGTTCACATATTATCTACTTTGACCCCATCAGGAAAGCCACATTGGATTTTATAGTTTTATCTTACAAAAGCGATAATAGTGTGAACACTGAAATATTCAGTTCCACTTTAATAATGCACAGATAATGTGAGATTTATAATGCCAGTCAATGTAAGATTTATGAGTCAATTCATGACTCCCCTCTCCATCTCGAGACCAAAGCGATTTTGAAACCTAGGAAAAGGTCAGCAATGCCAAAACAGAATCACCAATAATCTCTGCAAGAACACAGGCCATCCTTGAAGTGGTGAAATCTGTTAGCATCCCTCACCACGAAAGCTACGTTTAGAATCTTAGACAGACACTTGATGAAATCGTGACAATCCCCACAAATTCTCAAGTTCTTGAAGACCCGAATCACTCTTCCTTCATCCCAGCCCCCATGAAGAAGCGCCAACCCAATTGCCAACTTCTCACTGTGAACTCTCAAGCTCTCTTCCTTGGACTCCTCATCTATATCACGCAATGCAAATTTCACCCCATGAACATAACCCATTTCTTGTTTCATCTTCTTCTCCATCTCTGTCAGTACTTCATGAATTTTCTCTATCAGCGGGTGTGTGTTGTCCCCGCCATAGAAAAAGTGCACCTCCTTGTCAATCTCCACCCAACTACGCCCTGCCTCTTTCCTCAACCCCTTTGTTTTCGCCAATTCTCTTACTTCCTCGTAGTCCTTCCAATAGCCAGCCTCAGCATATATATTTGAAATCATCACATAATTGACAGGGTTGTCGCTATCCAATGTCAACAGACTTTGGCCTACTTCTTTCCCCAGTTGCAGGTCTCCATGTACTCTACAAGCACTGAGCAACGTTTGCCATATCCCTACATTCGGCTTGAAGGGCATGCTTTCGATCAGGTCCTTGGCTTCTTTCAAGCGTCCATCTCGACCCAGAAGATCAACCATGCAGGCATAATGCTCTATCCCAGGCTTGACCCATCGATTATGACACAGCTGTGAGAAATATTCTTCACCCTCCTTAGTGAGTCCAGAATGACTACAGGCTGAGAGTATAGCCAAGTAAGTCACCCCATCAGGGTCGATATTATCCACTCGCATTTTGTTATAGAAGCGAATTGCCTCTTTGCCCAAACCATGCTTTCCATAGCCAGCGATCATAACCGTCCAAGAGACCACATTTCTTGCTGGCATTTCATTGAAAAGTCTTTCTGCCTCATATAGTATTCCACACTTGAGATACATATCCACAACTGAGTTGAAAACAGATATCTCTAAACCAGAAGGAATCTTAACAGCATATGCATGCATTTGCTTCCCTTGCTCCACAAGCGCAAAATCAGCAAACACACCCATCATACTAGATAGAACAAACCCATCCACTCGCATGCTGCGGTTTTGGAGCTGCCTAAACAACTCAATGGCCTCTCCCAAGTTCTCTTCTTGAGCATACCCCAGAATTAATGCACTCCATGATATAACATTCTTCTCCCCAATCTGATTAAACACCCTTCGAGCCTCAACCAAGTTCCCACATTTCACATAAAAATCGATGAGAGAACCTGCAATGGCTGCCTTAGCTGAACATGGAAATCCACTAGTGATCAAATAACCATGAATCACTGATCCTTCCCTAGTCTTACCAAGACCACTACAAGCTTTCAACATGGTTGTCAATGTATACTCGTCCAGGATTTCTCCATTTTCTTGCATTCTATGGAACCAAACTAAAGCTTTCTCACTCTGGCCCGCAAGTGTATAACCTGCTATCATTGTGTTCCAACTAATTAGATTCTTAACCGGCAAAACATTAAACATCTTCGCTGCTTCATTAATTATTCCACATTTTGAGTACATATCAACTATTGAATTCCCCACCACAGGGACACTTTCAAAGCCAGATATTACACATATACCATGAATTTGCATTCCAATCTTAGGAACATTCAAAATCCCACACGCTTTGAAATTCGTGGAAAAAGTAAACTCGTTTGGCTTAACACATGAGAATACCATCTGACAGAAAAGTGTCAATGTTGCTCTGGCATTAGCATTCTGTAAATGGCCACACATGAGCGCTGTCCAAGATACCACATTTCTCTCAATCATTCTATCAAACACAAGACAAGCCATGTCCATTTCATCACATTTCGCATACATACCTATAAGATCATTGCTCAACATTAAGTCAAAACCAAATCCCATTCTCAAAGTAGCTGCATGAACCTGAACTCCTTGATCAAGCAATGAGTTTTTTGAACAATATCTTAAGAGATTGGCTAATCTCTGCCTCTTACTCCAAATAGGAAACAACAATCGGGTCATTGATTACCCTGCAAAACTGCACTCAGTTCAAGTCCGTTCTTCAGTGAAAGAACTCTGTACCCATGTTGCAAAACTGCGTGAGCTTAGCCGGATTGAGGAAAATTGATGCCCATGAGTGTTTTCTTGGAGACAAAAATGGTGGTATGCAGGAAAAGAGAAACTTAAGTTTGTAGTAAAATCTTGTGCTTGGATCATTTCTCATTCTCTGGGTAAGTTCCATAAGCACATATATGGACTAAAACCGCAATCTTTATTAATATAGTTATGTTTGAAGGACTCGTAAAGATTCCATATCTTGGAATTGTCTCACCCGTCAATATGGGTCCATTAGCAGTAACTATGAAACAGAACAAAAGCCTTATCTTATAGCAGGACCCCAATGCCTGGTATCTGGAAAATCAACTCAGGTACCATACAATTGTAGTGTGAGAATTACAAATATGCAAACCGATACTTTATTGAATATAGTTTGTAATATAAAAAAAAATGACTCACAAGTACACAAAAGAATATCATCCTTGATCTATTCAGCTCGGAAAAGTTCGGTGGGAAGCTATAACATACAACATAACACCTAACACATAGCGAAACTAATCAACAGAAATATGCTTGCTGAATTGCTATGTGAAGGAGAGTCCACATATGACAATTACTGCATATACACTGCAATCCATGAACACCGCATCAATCACCTTCTGTGCTACCAATCCAACCTCCAAAGTCTTGCTTAATTGCTCAGCCCAATTATTTTCCTCTGTGGAAGCATTCTTGTTCTCTTCTCTGATAGCTCTCTGAGAAACTCCACAATCACCAACAAGAAATCGCGCAATCACCACCGTTAAATTAGTTAGCAAAATGAAGCAAAGAGGCCTAAAGCTAATAATGCTCCCTAAGAATCTGTTTCCTAGAAAAGGAAATCCCAAATGTGACAATATGACTAAAATAGCCACAGTTACTGAACATAGAAGGCGTGTCTTCTCAGATGCATCAATGGCAGAACTTATTTGCTTAGGAGTGAAAAAATTGTTTTGCCGTGTCCGTGTTCCTGACTGCTGTTCCAATCCTGAAATAGAACTAAATGAACTTTGATCATCCAACAAAACTGGCAATGAATTTGCCTCAACACTTGCATCCAAGGCAGGATCTTTTGAAGAATCAATGCTCGTCCCGCTTCTGTGCAACACTGATCCCTCACCAATTTCACCATTATAAGCACTGGTCAGACTCTGACCAGCATCAAAATAATCATGTTTTGGCAACACAGAACTAGCGGCTTTAGCATGGGCATCAGGAGAAGCTGCAAAATAATAAAAATCCAAAAGCAATTAGTCAAAAGAACATGCAATCCATCAACAAAACCACTAGCATAGTACCTTTTCAATTTTTGTTCGTTATTTCAGTTACTTGGGTGACACCACCAAAGGATATGTAATTGCACACGGACATACAACAAGCAAGTTCAATACTTTCAAGAACCCAAAAAGCTAAACCTGAAAAGAGACTCCGACTAACTTTCCCAAAAGCAGAATTTTGTTACCATTCTATATTCAATAGCTAGGATTCAACTAAACCTTGATCCTCAATTAACCCCTCCGATTATCAAGACATGATAAACTGAAACAACCCTTTAAAAACATATTTAAATTGGAACGAAGGGAGGGAGAGGAAGACGGGTACCGGCGGCTTGAGTTGAGATGGTCGGTGGAGGATCTTGGTCGTGGGGAACCAGCGGCTGAAGAGGGTCACTGTCGGTTTGGTCAAGCGACTGAGAAGGCAGGTTTTGGATTCGACCCTTAATAAAAGCCAAGCGGTCGGATCCTCTTTCAACGATTTTTCTCCGCCGACTTTCTCTGGTGCTTGTAGCCATGTTGACGATAAAACTTCGTTTCAGAATGACGGCTGCTCTCCGTCGAAATTTTAGTACTAAGCAGATACATACATAAAATCTTTGATTCCACGAGCAAGGAAATAATTGGGTTTCCTATGGATTTTGGTTTGCCGTGGAAAGACATTTGGGCCTTTCTTTGTCGTCGATAGGACGCTTGGGCTGCTGTCCTTTTATCATTGGGCCCATAGCAAAATTTCGTCGCGTTTTGAGACACGTAAAGAAAAATTTAAGAAAATGTACCCTCTTTCAAGGAACCAGAACTTAAGGCTTAGACTACTCAAACCATACGAGCGTGTACAGATATCTCACAAAAATAGAAATGGTAATAGGAACAGTATTCTGCAATTATTCGATCTGATTATATAAAATTAAAATATTTTATAATTAAATTTAAAATGAATTTAAATAGTCATTTTACTATTCGTATCAAATTCAAATATCATTTTTAAATATTTGATATTCAAATTTGATTATTATTTATAAATATTTTATTATTATTTAAATAATTAAATTAAAAATATATCATTTCATCAACTTTACAAAGTAAGTAGATTTTTTTATTTAAAATTAACAAATATATAAAAAATATAATTATTCAAATTATTAATGTAATGATATTAACAAGAAATGAATGACGACAAAGGCAAAAGGTGCATAGAAAATTGCGTTGGCATTCCCTGCTGTCGAAGCATAATTCTCCTTCCCAAATCCCAATAAACCCCCAAAGCTTTTCTCTTCAAACGGTAGAGATGTTTATGAATGGTGATTCTCTATTTGGAATAAGGAAGACTTGCTGGCTTCCATTAATACAGTTACTGTTTCTCGATCAAACTAAAGAGTCGAAAAAATTCAAGAACCATGGCTTCTCATAATCATAAATTACATCCAGAAATCAAAATGGACAAAAGATGCCACTCTACAAAAGTCATCAAAATTTCGTGGCTGTTAGAAAAGCAGTTTGGAGGACAAGCACTTTGGGCACATTCGCTGACCTACATTCTTGGTTAATTTTGAAACTTTTGGCTGTCACTAACCTCTTCTGGATCAGCATCTCTATGCAAGTTTTCGGAGCGTAATATCCCACTGTTTGTATATTCTAACGAGATATCATCCTCTGAATCAGGCACAATAGTGTCAAGGGCAGAGTTAATAACTGGCCTTTGCCTCAACCTATTCTTTGTGCCTAAGTTTCCGGTTCCCACACCAGGATGGATAGCAACTCCAGACAAGCTCTTACTCCAGCGTGATTCCATAGACACATCTTTCTCGTGGTTCTCGTAGCCAAAATTTTCCTTTCCATCCGCAGAATTGACTGAGTCGCTACCAGTGTCATCATCACCATCCTTGCTGCTACTATAATGACCGTCATCCTTATTTCCGTCACCACCAGCTTCTTGAAGCTTGTCATCTTCAGTGTCACTACCCATAGAGTTACCTTTCCCATCTGAACTGCCTTCTGAGATTGAGCCCCCCACATCAGAACCTCCATTGGAGGTAAATGTTTGCTTCGTAAGATTCTGTACCTGCCTTTGCTCCTCAACGGTCTTCCTTCTCCTGTACCACAAATTGAAGGTTAAACCATCAAAGCAGAACACTCAGACCAAATTGGCTATTTCAGTTGAAGTAGAAGTAATAGTTTGGAGTTAACCTTCAATCTCAAGAGCAACTGTTTAACTCCATGTAGCAATTTCAGTTGAAGAAGAACCACAACCATACAGAACAAGTATACATTGAGCAAATATCACAAGTCTAGAAAAGGGCAACAGACATTAACGCCCCAGCAGTTTTAACAGTTTTGCCAAATTAAATCACTGCTTATATTCTGATGGGGCTAGAGAACCTATTAATTGCGAACTTTTGCAGAAGTAAAATAAAATGAGCTTGGTAAACCAGACAGAAAAGGCATGACTATTTTCTTTTACACAATGAATCTACTAACTTTATGAGAAAATTATTGAAGAATATTTGTGCACATTCCAAAAATTACATCTCTGAAGGATATATGATTATATCAATAAAGATATTTGAGAAGATAAAGATAAACAATCAATGTAATCAGAATAAACAAATCTTACTTTGTTAGTTCTATAGCCTCATCAATGGCACGGTCATATTCATCTGCATATTCAAATCTCAAAGCAAATGACACTTTATTACCACCAATGCACAAGTTAATTTGAAAGCAAACTGAGTCAAGGAAAAAAAAACTAAAAAATTCCCATATTCATCTGCAACATAATAACAAGCTCTCTCACAAATGCAAAATTCAAGCATTTAAGAATCAGTTTTGTCACATATTTTATGTAATAAGTCAATCAATGTGAATTTAATAAAAAAAAATGCTACAGTTTAGGTAAACTAACAACATAACATTAGTGAACCACTCTGGAGCAAAACCAGAGAAGATCAATAGCAAGATTTAACTTTATCTGATTGACCTGCCTAAGCCTTAACTTTATAAAAAAATAAGAACTAAAAGCCTTTTTTTAACCTTTTAAATATTAAGTAGAACGTGAAACCAACTTAAAACAATTATATCTAAACTAATGGTAGGACTTTCATCATTTCCAATCACCCAACATAAAATTCAGGTTATTAACTTGGTGTTTTCTAGTGAGCATGCTCAAAGGAAGCTATTAAACTAGACAAAGACAGAACCACTTACACAGATTTATAGTTAAAAGTTGAAATTCATCAAGAAACTATGACACATCATTGGATTATATCAATTGTAGATGCAAAGTTCCATCGTACCAAATGTGTAACTGATGGGCCTACGATTGCGACATGAACGGGTCATCCCGGCACCACAGGTACTTCTCAAGCCATTCAGGAGCATCTCTTGCCTTTTCTTCTGTTTCAGTGCCCTTTCTTTCTTCTACATACACAATAAAGTGAATGAGTTTACCAACAGATTCCATAAATAAAACAGAAGCACATGAAACAATGTGCTACACCAAGATTTTACCCGAGGATGGAAAAAGGAATTTCAACCTTACCTTCTGAAATTTCTCCACAACAGGAAGGGCATTAGTATTGATAGTCTTGCCAATGGCAACTTCTGCTGCAGTCTTGCTAGCCAAGAGTTTATCCTGCCATTTACAGAAAGAAAGAAAAGATTGACTTAACATTTCAAGTTGAAAACCTTAAATATTATAAACTTACCACAACTCCACGAAATTCCTTAAGATCCACTGCAAGTGTTTCCCAGTGAGAACAGACAGTTGGTAATTTTAAACATGCTTTCCCCTTTGCTTTTGTTTGAGGCTCAGTCCTGTTTACTTCCTTGTACAATCTATAACCAAAGACTGTATTTCCATCATACCTACAAAGAACAAAAGAGAATTTATCAGCACCAATCATGGCACAGATTTTACAAAATCCACAACAGGGTCAATGCTTACCAGTATGAAACATTCCCATTCCCCCCTATCTTCTCTTTTCGGAAGCAAGAAATTTCCCTTTTACTTTTTAAAGCATCATTAATGTATGACACTGAATCAGGTTGCTGTAGAATAATAGAATCCAATAGACAAAAGTTAAAACAGAATAGGATTACCACAACCAACATAAACTTCATCTTAAAACTTTCAGCACTAAAGTTAAATCAGACATTGATTATGGGCTGACACAAACAAACCATTCTAAATAATGCATGGAAGAACATGATGACAGAAAGAGTCACAAAATCAGTAGTTTCAGTTAAAAACAAGACAGAATTTAAAGGGAAGATAAATTACATCTGCTCGAATTTCACAAAGTGCTTTAAGGAGCAGCAAGCGACTTGTTGGATCAAGTTCTTTATATCTGGATATCTCTTCTCTGCAAAACAACAAAATGACCATGTAAAACAGCCTCATTAAAAGCTTGATTTGACATCAAGGATCAGCACAGACTTAGTTAAAACAATGACAGTAGTGTCATTAATACCCATTGTGAGCAGTGAGTGGAATCTCTCCTTCAGCAACCTGCAGCAATAGACAAATGAGTATAAAAATCACAAAGTCATCCACATTACCATGAAGGTGGCATATTCAATACCAAAAATTTGCCTCACCCATGGCCACCACATGGCAAGTTTCTTGCAAAGTGCAGTCACCCATGCATCAGAATTATTCAACAATTTACTCACAGGTGGTATCCCCTGTCAACAAACAATATTATAAACTAAGATATTTTAAGGAAATAAAACTCCCAAATAAGACACTATTTATGGGGAAAATTTTGACAAAATGAGGAAGTCAATAGCTTCACACTTGCCAACAAAAGCAAGTCCATTCCGTAAATAAGTCAGGTAGCTCCACTGGCATTATGAGAGCCATTGTTTTTAATGCTATTAATGTAAAATATTTCAATAAAGGCTCCAATAATGTAATTACAAACTAGATTCATAGCACCATAACATGGTGTAGAACAAGCATTAAAACAAGGTATTAATATGACAAAATTGACTTATTAATCTCCATGTTTATCAAATAATAAGAAGAATATAACCGAACCTTCAAGAGTTTGATATGAAGCGCAGCAATTGAGGCATTAGGTTTAACAAGTCCTAACTCGATCTCTTCCGCTGTTAGCTTCAAATCATTCCCGATCACGGGCTCAAAAACCTGTCAAAACGCACGATCATTCTTAAACACAAATATCTGTTTTCTCATAAACTACGGTGAAACGTTGCGTTTCTGAAACAAAAAAAGAAACGAAAGATCGATCTTACATTAAGGAAGTTAAGAACCGAGGCGAATTCCCATCTGCCACGTAGCTTAGCGAGCTCCGAGTCGGAAGACAAATCGTCCAAAATCAAGACTGAGTCATTGCCGGTTTCCTTGCCTTTCACTGCCAGCATTGCTTCGCCGGCAATTTTGCTCGTTGATGGCGTCGGTTTTCGGCGATCAACGACCATTTCTAGAGAGAGAAAACGATGATAAAAGATTCACGGAAGTAGAAGGTCATTTGAGAGATGTTGAGGTTTGAGGTTATTGAAAGAGGAAGGGAGGGTAAAAGTTGGGATTTTCCCGCCTAAATAAATCTTACCTTTGATCGTGGTTAGGTTAATTTTTGGAACTGTCTTTTCAGAATTTACCCTGTCATGAAGGTAATGTTCTTAGGGAGGGAAATGTTGTTGTTATTCGGGTATCCATCAGGATACAATAGGGTTCGGGTATTTATAATCGGTTATAAGGTAAGTTTGAATAAAACTTTTAATATTTTATTCAAATTTAGATAAATTTTGAATACCACCGTTAAAATATTTAAATTTGAATTCGAATATATTAATATTATTATATAATATATAATTTGTGTATATTTAATATACTATATAAAATTAATATATAACATATGCATATTGATATATAAAGTCCCTAACATTATTACTATTTAATATATAATATTTATTTATAAATATTACTTTATACATATATAAAATATTATATGTATTATTTATAGTTTATATAGTAAAGTTTATTATAGACATGATTTAATGTAAAATATTTTTTATTTGAGTTTGAGTTATTGAATGGATATTCATATATAGCATTCGGTTTTGAATAATATTTCATAATTTTAACTGATTTTTAATAAAATTTGAGTATTTAATATTTAAACAGTTTAAGATTCAAATACTTCAAAAATAATGAATGCCTTACCTGTTCACAACACAAAACGCAATGTTTTACCTTGCAAACTTGTTACTTTTGCAGGGGTAAATGGGTCCGATACATCCAATTGATATCTTGAAAATTTAAGTACGGCTTGAGGTTGGTCCAATACAACCCATCTATTTACAATTTGACTTATTATTAAATATTAAAATATTTTTATATTAAAAATTAATTAAAATATATTTTTTATTAATATAATAATATTTTTAAATCAAATTTGAATTTAAAAATTATATCCATAATTTAACCTGATTTGATTCAAACTTGTAAACTCGACCGACTTGTAAACATTTCTAAAATATAAGTATAACTTCAATTGTTTTGCATTATATATTATTAAATAAAAATTCAAATACTTTTATTTTTTAATTTTTAATTATAATTTCACACGATTCATTGAATTTTGAAATATACAATTTACACTAAATGTATAAATGACATAAATAGATAAATGTAAAATATCTTTCTCCTTTCCTTTTCATTATTTTCTTTTTTTTCTTTTTCGAGCCAGCTAGTAGTGCCTCCCGTTGGCCGGCCACCTCTCACACTCCCTGGGGTAGCTGTGCCCCCCACCCCGCTCTCGTTTGGGAGTGTGAGGGAGGGGGGCGCGCCTCCCTTATGAGCACGAGATCTGCACTCCTAGAGGAACACATGGGTGGAGGGGGAGCGCGACGCATAGGGAAGGGAAATCCGACTAGAGTTGGATCTGGCACTCTCAGTGCTTGTTTAGCTTGCATTTTTTCAACTTATACACGTATTAAAAGCAAAAGTGAAGCTAAATATAAATTAAAAAAAATTAAAATTAAAAAAAAAATTAAGAAAGAGTTCTTGTAAGGAGTTTTTCTTCTTTTATTTTAAAAATATAAAAAAAATTATTTTTATTTTAAAAATATCCTCATCTGTTAAAAATAATTACAATATTACCCTCTCAAAAAAAATTATCTTTTATAATAATTTTAATCAAAATTATAACTTATAAAAAAAACTTATAAAAAGAAAAAAAAATACCTAATAATTTTAACTTAATTTTAAAAATTATTATTTTTTATAAGAATTTTATAATAACTTTTAAATTAAACAAAAACTAAACCAAACAGACTCTTAAACCAAAACTTGATCTGACATTCCAATTGTAACAAGAGGTAAATGAAAGATTTTTTTTAATAAAAAAAATTAAAAAATAAAAGTTTTTAATTTATATAAAATAATTATTTACTAAATTAATAAACGATAAAATTATCTTTTTCATATTACCACATCATTAATTTAACAAAAACATTAATGATTAATTAACAATTAAACTTACATATTTACCAAAAATATTCTTTTGAAATAAATTATTCATATAAAAAATTAATAGATTCATATAAAATTATAATTAAAAGTTCAAAAAATCTAAAATATTTTACCCTTAAATAAAGGAATAAAAGCTATCAGTTATGTCCTAGTTCATGTATGTGCTGCTTCGTTTTTAGGTAAATTTGTTTCACTTTTTACCGGAATTTGATATAATATAATACATACCAATAAAATAAAATTGAATTCCACAAGTTCTCTGCTTTTTACACCTTCGATTAGCTGCTTGCGCTTCAGTCTTATGATTGAAGTTTCAAGTTAAGATACCAACTTCACAGTGAACCATAACTATAAAAAAGTTTCCATCTGCAAGTGCTATGGATGGCAATCCAAGTGAACTATACAAGTTTTTTTTTATAATATATACAACAAAAACCAATTTAAATTGCCTGTAGTAGTCGCCAGTGTCGCTGGTTTCTAAGTCAGCTGCTTGCATCGAGTGACTTCTGTAACCATCGCCTTTTAAGTGATGCCATGAATTTGTGAATTCAAGTTCTTGTAGTAGTGAAGTTGACAACCATGTCAATGTTTTGTAGCAGAACGTTTATTCAGCAACAAGTTACATGTACTGAGACAGCCATTGTTTACACATATCTAGCACGGGGAGGGCATTTGTATGTAACGCCTGAAAAGTATTCAAAGAACATCTCTCATCATCAATACCGTTAATAACAAAAGGATTCATTCTACATTTTAAACAGGATCATTGGGGATTGACAGAGGAATATTTCATAAAATCCAGGTCATGGAGGCACATTATGCATTAACTCGTTGAGGTCTTATGCCTTGCTTTTAACCCGAAGCAGGGCAAAGATAAAACCTCAAATTAACTCGGTGGTGTCACGAGTAAACTAACGTCTCCAGTCAAGGACTCAAGGAAGCATTTTCATGTCTTCAGTTACCCAGTAGGAGAACTATAGACCCCATTCCAGTTGGTGATATGTGAGTGAGTCTACTAGGTGATTAGATTAAGGGGTTCATTAAGCTAGACTTATTTTTTTGTCTTTTGCCCACAAGAGAGGGGCACATGATACCACTGGAAAATCAGCAGAAGAATGTCAAAGTATTATAACTCATAAAATTGTGACACTAGAAAACAGCTGAGAATAAGGGACAACCTGGTGTGCAACATATTGGACATCAGCCACACTTCCACTTCGAGAAGCAATCTGGAAGGCACTTTTTAGGCGACCACAAACCACACATGCCAGCACTTTCCTGCACAGAGGAGTGAAGAACAGAAGTACACACACATCAGATGGTGTTTTAGGAACTGATATAAACATAAATAATGTAATCAAAGACTACCTAATGCAAAATATAAACATATTCATCAAAACTGGCAGCAAAAAATGCAAAATATATATATGCTAAATTTCTTCTGAAAAGTAACTAAAGATGAATCCTTGTCCCTTTAAATATCCCAGTTCAAAGTCTTCTATTGCTCAGTAATTGCTGCAAGAAAGAAATATGGATATAACAGCACAGTAGAAGTGAGGAGCATACTGTAAGTATTCAAATAACCATCTATCAACAAAGTCAGAATTTATCCTGATAAACTCGGGACAAGTAAACTTATGGCATTTTTAAGCCGCACTTTGAAAGTATTCCCTAAATAATGCACTTGGTCCAAGGATCTAACCTGGAGGGCATTTAGTATCAAGTTGCCCTCAAACTTTTCAACTTATTCACTTAAATGAATAAGCCAAACAGGCTTTATTCTTTTTAAGGCAAGAAGGAATGAAACAGGAATAGTTGGAGATGCATAGCATTCATGAGTCTATTTAAAAAATACAACATTGACTAACTCAGTGGTAAAAGATTGGATTGCCAGGTAGAAGTCCATAGAGCATTCACATTTTATAATTTTTTATAGTTAGAATACTACCTAGCTGACTGGTTCACCAGTCTGAGGATCCAACAAAGTTGCCTAACCTAAATGAATATCTACCATGTATGACCCAGTGTTCCTTGGAACAAACGCAAAAATAATAACTATGAAATATTGAAATAAGCAAAAGAATTACCTGTGACTGCTGGTTAGCATGTCTATGAGACGGTCAGGGCGTTCTTTGTGCCTATTAGCATACACATTAATAGCAGCCCCTAAGACCTATAATTCCAAAAAGTACAGTATAAGTCATATTCATCAAACAAAGAATCTTGCTCTAAATAGGGAGTGAAAAGCCTATATTCTGCTCACTAAATTGCTGGTTTCGTTTTAATGAGAAAACTACCAAATATACTAAAACAGTCATCATTGAGCTCAATTTGATTGAACTTATATCATTTCATGGATCAGATGGCATTTAGACTCAGCTAGACTAATAAGCTGAACTAAGATGAAGAAGCTAAACAGGCAACCGTGCTTATGGCACCTCTATATTTTAATGAATCAAGAATACTAATAATCAAAGCAGCTTCTACGCCTTGTCAAGTTTGTTTACTATTTTGGACCATATAAAGTATATTCAGTCAAAGCTAGTAGTCTAAGGATCTTTTAGACCAGCAGATGCTAGTGGAACCTTTTTATATAAAGTTTCACTTTAGAGCATAAGTACCCGTTAATTGCTAACAGAAAGAAAATTTATTCCTCAGAGTCAATTGAATGCACTTTTGTGCCTTTGATTTGTAATTATATTTGGTGCCATTCGTGTCTGTGCACTGAGTTCTTTATTTTTGGGGCTCATTGCATCTAACTTAACAATGTCTAATATTTTATTCCATTAAAAAATTTCTTTTGGTTAAGAACCACTCAAACTATCAGAATTTACCTTAACAATGTCTAATACTATATTCTATTAAAAACTTTCTTTGGGTAAGAACCACTCGAACTATCACATACCCTCTAGTAAGTACCAATATATTGACCATACCATATCAAAAGAAAGTACGTTACCTGATCCCAATCATCATCGCCAATTGTTCCTTTTATGTTTCTAAAAAATTCAGTCAACTGGCTGCCCTTTTTTCTTTCAGCAAGTGATGCAGCCACACCAGCATATATATCAACAGCTGCAAGGTGTGGAGAAAACTTCAAATGTTAAAAGCACAGCTGCATTAACGTAAAACTTTAAGAACTTGACAGAAAGGAAACCAATATGTCACCACCTGGAAGATTAAATTCATATATCACTTGAAATGCCAAATCAAAGTTCCTCTCAACAAGAGTTTCTGCAATCTCGCACCTCCTCCTGAAAAGCACCAAGCACAACAAGCCAGTCAATTCTCATTGTCATTTTCATTATTTTTTTAAGGGTGCTCCACTAACAAGGTATCAAAACACACAAAGCGAAATAGTCAGAAGTGTAAGAGTATTCCATTCTATGCATGGTACACCATCCTAATGTAGATGCATGGAGAATTTCATTAAAATACCTCAGCATTACATGTTGACAACTGGTGTTCCACAACTGTTAGCAATTCCTGGATTGCTAAATATTATATTGAATTTTTACCCAAATCATAATAAAGATTATAAAGGCCTCTTCTCTTTATGCATTATTTTTTGAGTTAAACTTTCTACAACAAAATGCTAAATAAAGCTTCAATTAATATACAGTGATGATCTGAAGATATTTAAACTAGCTGTATTTTCTCATCATATCTTATGAGAAAAACAAGGTAACGGCTCAGATGAAGTCAAGTGGGTAGAGTTAGATAAGATCCACGTTTCACGATGGGCTTGAGCCATATGTTAGCCCACTGGGTTGCTCAATGGCTTGAACTAGTAATATCATGGTGTCCTGGCTGTTGACCAACTATTCCAAAATGTAGAAAGACCATAAAAATCTTTTTATTACTCTGATGCCTAACCATAATTAAAAATGACAATAACCTGAAGGTTTCTGGATCATTTGGATTTCCAAAAAGTGAATGTCTCCACTGTGGTCCATCTGAGTCGTTAAAGGATTTCACAACTTCCACCTGCAAAGCCGAACAAATTTAAACTAAAGATGAGACTTGCCAATGAAAGTGACATTAAATTAAAGCAATTGGAGCTTGTATTTATTCTTTAAAATCCAGTTTTAATCAAATACAATAACCAACATGCATACACATCCAAGCTACTTATTGTCTAAAAAACCAATAAGAGCAACATTAGACAACTATTTATAGCTATATCTCAATTATCTAATATAATACTAGACAAGAACTTCTATCGCAGCCGGAAGCAATAGCTTTACTGTAATGTAGTAAGGACTTGTTCATGCACAAAAAACACTAGGTGATATCTGAAAAAAGATTCTTTGACCACATTCATAAATTCGCAGCATAAATTTCATTCCATATTGGTTTTCATATTCTATAAATGTTTTGGGGTATGCAGAGATGGGGTTTCATCATAACACCAGGCAACAATATGTGTACTCAGACTTTCAGCAAAATAGCAAAGTCACAGCCACACCCATAAACATGTGAAAACCATATTATCTCCTATAGAGAAGTCTAGTATGTGTTCCACAATTTCAGCATTTACTTGGAAATTTTTTCTTCAATGAAGGAACTAATCTTTTTATTATTTAAGAATATGCACATCAAATTCTTTCCAAGAAGCAAAACGCTTAAATGCATGCCTTGTGCCTTTCCCAAATCCATTTACTACAAGCAGAATATCTTTTCTGGAGATGTTGTACCTGGATGGACACTCTAGCTGAGAACTTGACAAGTCCATCTTCTGTAAGCTTCTCAGAGGCACTTTTTCCTCTGACACCCTTCATGACAAGCTTAATAGATTCTCCACCTTTGGATCGTGCTGATAGTCCCTCGTCAAAATGCATCTACAACAAATGGAAGGGCGAGTAGCAGCAGAGCATTTAACAGTATTCAGTTTCATGTGATTTTCTAGGTTTAACAACTAGCCTTATGCCTAAGATATCTATATGGTTGATAGTTTGTACATTTTTATACATTGACCATATTACTACCATACTGTAGTTTTTGGAGCATCTTTCTTCTTTTAGGATAATTATACTTTTTAAAACATCAATTTACTCTACCATGTAGCTTTTTTCTGAACATATACTTTTTTGAACATCATTTTACACTACCATGTTGCTTATTTCTGAACATGTACTTTTTCGAACATCAATATACTCTATCATTAGTTTTCTAGTAGATTCTCTTACATATAACTAGGCATTTCAGATCCCCGAATATAAAGAAAAAAGAAGTGGTCATAATGAGATACCTTAGCACGTTCCAAATGTCTGATAGCTTCCTCTTGAGAAGAAGAATTCATGAATAACTGGATACAACAGAGTCCAGCTGCAACATGGTCTTTCTTGATTACCTGAACCATCAAATAAATTTAAGAAAATCAATGAAAAACTTTGCTTGACAATAGAAAATGTAAAACAATTACCATATATTCAGGATTTTTTTTTTGAGGGGGGGGGGGTGGGGGGGGGGGGGGGGGGGGGTGGGTGTGTTGCAGCAGCATTTCACACCAATAGAAGCCAGAAAAGAGCAAAAGCAGGTGCTTAATAAACATGAAATATACAACTTCTTATCCATCAAATTTCTTTAGCTATCTATTCCCTCTATTTACCATCTCATATTGGTAAAGATAAATACATTAAGCTCCAAGGAAGGAGAAAAATATCCTTGTAAATTGTTCAGTCTGCTCCATCAACAAGATCAAGATGAGAAAAGAGTTTTACATGGGAAGATTAGAAAGAACACTCAAGAAAAATGTTCTCTCTAATTGTTTGCACAGCACCACCCCCCACCACCCCCCCGCCCCCCCCCCCCCCCCAAAAAAAAAAAAATATTATAGCAGTTAGCACATGCATTGGAATGATGGCCTGAAACCCAGACCTTTCAGCAGCATTAAAAAAAAAAAAAAAAGTAAAGGTGGTTCCAGTTACCTGAAACTTGTATAGATAATTGAAATGCTTGTGAGTTTCACAATACGTGCAAATACGACCAAGTGCAGCAGCTGTATATTGATTTACTAATGCATCCTGTTGTTTTACAACTGAAATTCTTGTTGAAATCACTTCCTCTAAAACTGGCATAGCACCATAGCCAATGCACAAGTCACACAAATCATCAATGGTCCCATAATCAGTTGCCAAAGGATCTGGTCTTTGAGGGGACGAGGATGAAGTTACTACTCCCATTGTCGAAGGTTGAGCAGGTGGAGGAACAGCATTAGGAGGAAAGAATAACAAGCAAGCATCGTTGAAGTGACCATGTTTAAACATAAATCCAAGCAAATGCTGACGAGCATACTACAAAGACAATCATATCAAAGAATTGATCACTGGTAAGTAACCAGAGTAACATTTATTTACTATCGTGAAGAAGGAAGAATGGGCAACAAAATTTATGGCAATGGACATGCAGGTTGTTAATAAAAGTAAAGTGTACCCATTTGAGAAACAAACTGCAATTGAACACACTGCATCCAATTACTGAGTTGACACATAGCAAAAGCAGTTTGAAATATGACTAATTTCGTCTTTTTATATTTAAATAATAGCATCTATCATAGAACTTTCAGCATAAACCCTTAGGTTCAGGTGCATGCAAATCTATGAAAAGAGAAACATAATTGACTAAAAGGATAATCAGAGATGGTAGTTAAAGTGCTAACAAACTTAATGGACAACATGCAACCAAGCACCTGAAAAGAAAAAACAGTTCAGCTTACTTCTTGCAAATAGGTAACACACTCAACATAACGAGCGCTGTCCAAGTTACTACGTGGTCCAACTTCACAGTCAGGGCCATTTGGGGAATTACTATTTGCGGATTCTTGAGACCGCCTTGATCTCTCTGAACGAGGGAAGGTAGATGGCATGTACAGAACATTGAGATATGAATCAGCAGAAAGAGAATCGTCCAAGATTGTTGGTGCACTTTTGGCCAAATGTTCATACCTGCAGCATAAATTGCATTAGAAGATTCCATGCCATCATAAATAACCAAAGGTTTCCACTCACTTTTTCTTTTCACATGATAAGGTTCTCAATAGCTTAAATATAACTCTGATAGGCATAGTACTAGGTGCCTCAAAAAGATCCAGATGCAGGGTGTTGTCATCCAATTATTAATCCCTGCCTCATGTTAAAATTTTTGGACAGCAACACACAAGTTCTTGCTTGTTAGAAATGTATTGTAACTCAAGTTGCAGATCATCTTACATGGAACGAACAGCTGATACATCCACAGGTGGGCCTCCTTCCATTGTATTAATGATCTCAGTAATAACTGGTGCAGGATCACCCTTGTACAATTGAAGAGCTTGCCTAAGCCATAAAATAAGCGAAAGAATATCAACAACTTCAGCATTACATGAATCCAAAGAAGCCCTTATATTCTCCTTGCTTACTGAATAATAACATTTAAAATATATCTTAACATACTTGAACTTTACACGAGCTTGTGCATAGTGCTCCATCCGAATCAAAGCAAGTCCCCACGCATTCCACACAGGAAAAACATCAATCTGACAGATATACAATTATTTAAAACCCCAAGACATCCAAACAGAACAGTAGAATTACGTACTAGAATCTCTGCACAATATAGTTACCTTACACTTCTTGCAAGTATAGACAGCCATGCTGTACCGTTCATCAACAATCAACCTGTCACGGAGATGGGCAGATGACTCCTTGTCAGCAATATCATCAAGAGAAGCAGCTATTCCTGATCCCAGAAGACTTTGAAGAAGCTCAGCACGTCCCAGCCAAACATCTGCTTGTGACAAAACTTCAGATAACTCATCCGTGGACTGACTACCAACACTCGAGCTACCAGCATCAGAGGATGTATCATCAGCATCCCTGCTTCTTTCAGAATTAATGGCAAGATCATTGGCCCCAGTAAGTTTTCTCAGCAGCGATTTAGCATATATTAGTCCCTGCAGATGCAACATAAGACAAGATTGATAACTAACTTGGATAATTATCTGCGCTTTGTATGCAAGTTAAAACAAAAAAATATACATCATTGCTTTGGTTGCTGTAGCATTGAAAACACAAGAAAACCAGAATCAGGAATATAATTACTTCTAGCTATTGGCAGTTGAAGGGCTCAGGGTAGCCAAATACCTGGACAAATGTCTCTGTGGCATGATATGCCCGACCAATTGTTTCCATAGATGCATTCTCAGGCAACTGCTGGGAGCCCAGAACAGACTTCATCTGATTAACACATAATTCAAGGGCACTTTTGGCGGACACAAACTCATCAGAACATAAGGAAAGCAGTGCCTAGAAACAAGGAATATGAAGAATCAGCAGATCAAAAGGTCCAAAGAACAAGAACATAATAATAATAAAAAAAAAGGTGCCACAAATCACACTTATATTTCAACACTATCTCCAAGCACTCTAAAAGCCTAGTAATACTACAAACTAATGTAGATGGTTTAAAATAAAAGCCTAACATGAGTTTTTCTCTTAACATACATACACAGAAATTTGTTATGAAAATACTCAACAATGGAGATCTGATCTATCTGATCCCACAATGTGGTAGCATAAACATTCCTAGAGAACTGAAGCACTTCTACCAGCGTTTGCACCACAACTTTTGAGCTAGAAACAAATAGAAATTTGCCACACACAGTTCAGCCACATTAATTAAAACATATTTTCCCATTCCATTACCACACCTTAAAGAGAATAATGTCAGGGGAACTTTCATATCTGTGAGATGTTCGAACAACATCATCTTTACCAGTATCACCCGTTAGCATCCATTCCTCAGCAATTGAGACAGAAGGAAACCGTTCTTGCCCATCTGCATATGATGATACACGATCCTCTTGAATCCCAGCCATTGCTTCCCAAGCAACTCTATCAGAAGGTGACAAACCAGAATTCTTTCTCTTCCGATAAACATCTTTGGGGGCAGTCTTGTCCCCAGTATTACGTGGAGTCCATGAAAAAGCTCTACGAGCCTCTTTTTGCAAGTTGCTTAAACTACTAGTGAAGGATGACCTTGCAGTTACACTTAATCTTGGTTTTGGTTTTGGCCTTGTTCCAGAAACAGATATCCGTGGCTCCCGAATTGGAGAGCTAATACTGACAGTAATAGCTTTGGCAGCATATGATATAATTACACTGTTGTCTCTCAATGAAGGAAACTCTTTAAGGATCTGTCAGATAGATTATCAAATACAGGATTCAGGATTCAGCTGATGGGGATATAAGCCAAAAAAAATTCCAATGAAAGAAAAAGTGAAAGAAGAAACAAAAAGGAAGTCGCATAATCTTTGATCTCCAGATACAAGATGAGGAACCAGGAACCAGTAGTCAACCTCTCATGGAACCATGAATGGAATTATCTAGAAACTACATAATGTTATTTGAAGTAAAAAGCTAGAAAAGGCATCTAAAATGTTCTTTCAGTATAATACCAGAGAGGCTGACTGCAGTTGTTTCCTCATTAGCAGAACCTCCAATATTAAGTGCGGGTGTTCATGCAAAGAAGAACATCGTTGCTGCCATGGCAATGGCAAGGCAGCCAGAACACGAAGACCTAAAGCCCACGAGTTAAGTCGAGAAACCTCAACATCTGACAGATTCCCATCTCGTCGCTTCAAGAAGAAGTGAACCTTTACAAAAGGACAGAGATGAATCATGTACAAATTTTTTCAACCTTAATGAAACTTATGGGACACAATATCCCAAAATAGAGGCTAATGAAAATAATTAATTACAAGAAGTTGCTTTGACCGTAGGTTGGGTAATAGCTGCATTGCACCCATAGCAACCGGTAGAGCATCATCAGAGTCACGTAGTGATGATAAAAAACGTGAAGCTTCTGCAGGACCTCCACCATTCAAAGGATCTGCTGTCAGAAGCTTCACAAGCTGTCGGCCCTGAAGTTCTCTCCGCAATTCTGTTGATAATCCAGCACTTTCAGCTACTTCTAAGGCAGCAGAAACAGCTCCTTTCCCAGCTAATCTTAGTGCTAAGCCTTCAGGATCTTGCTTACACTCAGCTTCAACCTGACATTTCCAGGAATAGGAAGAAGCACAAGAAGGGTAAGTTAGACTCAAGTATGAAATGTTTACCACTTTCTCAATCAGTTCAGCCACAAAAGAAGTACAACCTCTTGCCAGCTTCCATGGTGATGATCTACACTTAATATATGGCTGTACCTCTGCAAAGCTTGCCTTCTTTGCAAGACCTGTATAACCGAAAGAATACGTCATTTACCCAGTAATTAATGCAACAATGCAGAGAAATCATAGCAACCAGCTTCTATAAGGAGAAACAAGAACACAAGCTCCAGCAGTAAGAAAAAACAAAGCAAATTACTAATCAAATCCAGAACCTCATTCCTAACTGGATCACTTTGAGGCAGGTGGCAGCTGCACATGGTTAGAACATCCAAAGCAGCATCAAGTTCCCATCTGTGCATGCACCTGGGGAAAGAAATTGAAATTTGAGGGAGAGTCCACAAGTCTAGGAAAACTATAAATCTTAAATGCATTGCAAGTAAAGCATGAATGACATTATTGCCAGTGGCCGAAACAGGCTTGAGAAAAATAATGCTTGAAGATGAAGGCTAGCTATACTCAATCCCAATGAGTGTAAAGCCTAAATGGGATACTTTGTCAACTGCTCTTATTTATTGTAGTCTTGTTTGTAAGGATCTCTTCGAAAGCAAACAGCTGGGTTTTGTTGGCAGCTGGATGTTGACAAGGGATATACATTCCTACACCCTAAACATCCCTAGAATAGCCACCTTCTATTTTGACACCCACATAGACTGGTCTTTTCTTGCCTCATCGAGGCCCACAAACAATACCATTGACACTCATCCCAGCTGTCCTACTCCGATAGAAAAAAAGCTTTTGGTGACTTTCAAATAGTGAGATTGACTGACATGAAACATCAAAAAGAGCAAAAATTTTTCTCAATCAAAACAAAGTGTGCCCAGATATAATTAATCAGGATTTCAAGGAACAAAAGTATCTTGCCAGGACCATAAACTGACAAAAACATATATGTTTCTGGCCCTACCATGCAAAGTGGCAAAAGTCCAAGTTTAGAGATCTTAGGTTTCAGATATCATGGAGAAAATGACTACAATGGATTAGAAACAAATCATTCTTTCTAGCCCTTCTGTGTAGCCTCAAACTGCACAAAATAATCAATCACTTATTACAATAACATTAAGCATGCATCATTACAGCAGAGAAAAAAGCTGAGAACTTTTACATACTTGAGGGCAAGTCCAGCTGCCAGTTGTTTGTCCTTCAACCGCAGGCAATACTGCCAACTATTGCTCCAGATGCCATGCCCCCCATAACCTTGAGGCTGCCCAGAGGTTGAATGGTTTTCTTCTCCACGTTCAATTAGTAGTTGAAGCAACCAGTCTGAGGCTCCATTACATAGAAAGCGATCAGAGAGTGCAAGAGCATCCATTAGTTTTCCTTCATCGATCAATCTGATAAACAGGAAAAAAATATTGATAAGTAGGATGACATTCCAATTGCAGCAAATGATAAATACTATTCATAACTGCCGCTAAGCTCAATTCTTTGTTCCTCAAAAGAAGGGTGTAAATTTTGTATCAGTACCAAAACTGATACCTCATATGGTGACACTCGTAAAAATAAAAATCATTTGCAACTGAAAAGTAATACATTAAATGTCACAATATTGGACAAAAAACGTAAAGGAAAGGATAGTACCGTTCCACAGCTTTCTCATATGGATCTTCATTCTCCAAACCAAAAGAAAGAAAAACTGTGCTATCAACCTCAGCTGTTTCAGGTTTTAAGCAATCATGCCATGGGTCTGGAGAAGTGCTATCTTTAGCATTGAGGTCCAAGGATGTTGAGATGTTAGAGTTACCAACGATTTCATCAACTTCTGACTCAGTGTCACTATCAGGTTCACGCAGCCTCTTAATAACAGTTCTTGTTTCAGGTTTAACCCTGCCATCATCAGCCCTTTGCCTAGCTGTAACAGCAAATTCTGAAACCCGGTGAAGGTTAGTCTGCATTTGTATCCATCTATTCAAAGTTGGGAACCTGCTTCAGAAAAACGTGAAAATTAAACAAAGTTCTGAAGTAAAAGAGATACAAATGCATTAACATTCTGCCAGGCATGTATGGCACCTTTCAGATTGATCGAGAGCAAACTCGTAAAACAACCGATCAGCATCAGGGGCCTGCATTAAGTCATCATTCAAGGAGCTAGATATAGTAGAGTCACTGCCACTGTACAACATACTGCTTCCAAAAACACAAGACAAGACAGCCCTGACAGGAGATATTTTAACTAAATGTTTTATTATATCCAGTTGGAGAGGGTACAGAGGGATCCCAGGTGTCGCAGAGGAACGACTATAACAGCTAGGCTTAGCTTCTTTAGCAGAAGGAGAAAGTGCTTTATTTTCTGAACAACTACTAGGACATGTGGGAATAACGGGAATGCATGCCCATCCATGACCAGACCGTGGAGGATAAACTGGAGGTACACATGCTGAAATCACTTCATGAACAAAGTCAGCAGACATTATTTCTGCTACTTTGCCAGCTGCATCTGTGCTGCCTCGGTCAAAGACCAAACGAGTTAAAAGCTGAAAAGCAAAATGGTAAACAATGAATATTTTGCATGTAGGAAAGAAATCAAGCTAATCAGCTAAGGCTATTATTACTAACGTTCACTCTTGCCTTTTCTTGGGTACAATAAAATATCATTCCCAAATTATCCTTGCATTCAACTCAAACAAAATAAACAACAGAAACAGAGGATCCTCAACTATGCTATTCCATCCAGAAAAAGGAAGAAAGCTATTGACAACATGACAAGAAAACATTGAAAAGCATGGCAACATACTCTGCTTCAGGAAAATAATCTAGGAAGCAGGGAAAGAAAAATTCTTACATCTTTAGGCCACTCATATACAAGTGAGAAAAAGTTAAAATCATGAGTTGTATCTGTTCCATCCACTATGTCACCAATTGCAGCAATATGGAGAATAAATTGTGATAAATAGGTTGTGGGCTTTGCACTTAAAGGACCAAACAGTCTCTTCCCAGTATCCTTCATATCATAACCAACAGGCTGCATGCTACTATCTCCAGCCATGGAACTTGATGATGTCTGTTTGACAGTTTTTAACCCAAGCCCAAGAACCCCATCCTTGTCAAGACTGGACTGTACTTTCCTATCGATACCCGGTCCTTCCCCTTTAGTGAAATTTACTTCCATTTCTTCATCAGCAATAGCTCTCGCTAGATTGTGAAGCTTACCTAAGGTTTCACAGCACAAGGACACATGAGAACCATAGGAACACATTTACTGCAGCAAACATCAAAACAACAACAGCACCACCAGGAAAATATTGTGTAGGATCCCTTTCACTGAAAAACCTAAAAGAGAGTAAGTACCACTAAGAAACTGTCGCTTGCCCATATGAGCATCTTCAATCATCTGATGTAGCAGAGCAAGAGCACGTTCTCTTTGTCCCTGTCGATGAGAGTCCTTAGTTGATGAAATAGAGATCTCCCCTGTCAGAATGGCCTGAAGGGCTGGAGGACTATCCTGGAAGAAAAGGTCACACAGAAGAATCAGAAATCCTGCAATTATCTCCCAAGAAAAGCACCACATATACATGAGGTTTTCCAAAGAATGCATCATTTTCTAGATCAACTAGAAAAGAGAGAGAGGAAAGGGAGGCAAGAGGTAGCTGCAAGCAAAAAAGAGCATTTGAAAAAATTCAAATACTTACCTGTTCCAAGAACTCATACAGTCGTTTGAGGACACGTCGTAATGCAGAAATAACTCCGACTTCATGGATCTGATCCCAGTAAGTGGAACCCACCTTTGGAGAACCTCCTGGATATATCTCAGATAACATAACTTGAGCCTGAACATGAACAGAGTCAACAGTCAATAACAACATATATAAAACTAAACACATCAATTAATACATGAGAATCTCATTAAACTAGAAGTAGAAAGGAAGTTAGAGCCTAAAAGTGTTTTTCCCGCCACAAGAACTAAGATCATGAACAATGACATAAATAAAATACTGTTTTTGTTTCATACTCAAATCTCACTTAACAAGCCATATTTAATATAAGAACATATTCAATGCTGTTCTCCTAAATACCACAATGGTTTAGTTTGGGGTTTGCACAGCCTCAATTCAAGTTGACCTTTCCACATACTATTAATTGGGTTCGGTAGGAAGCTTTACATGGTATTGGAACCTGAGTTGTTTGTTGCTCCTCTTATTTACTCCAAGTCAAAGGCTCATTCCTCTCAATTGTTCTATGGGGCCTGTGCATGAGAGGTAGGATTAAGTGCTGCTATCCAACATTGGTTTAGTTTGGGATATGTAGTGGGCTTGTATTCAAGTTGAGCTCTCCTCCTATAAGACAGCAATCCTCTCTATTTCACTCTAAAAGCGATACAGTATCAGCAAAGAAGTGACCAGTAAGTCAATCTGTCTGGCCTTTCTTCTGTTTGTTCACCTGAGCTGAGCTAATTCTTACTTGCTATGGCGCGTCAGTGTTGGGAATGGAAATTTTCATTGAGAAGAGCATGAAATATACTTTCTGTTGAAGATCAGTCACATTGATAGTAAAAGAATGTTGTTTTGGCTACAATTATTACTCAATGCTATAAGGAATTGCCAAAAGAACTGGAAGAGAAGAAAAGTTAGTTCCATAAAATTTCATATAATGATAGCAACAAAAATTTATAATCAATATGGCCAACTAGATATTAAAGAAATTATGTTAAATTACTAATATTAATGGAAAAGATAACACTAGATTGTAACAAACATAAAGTATACTGAAGAATTGCCTGATCTAGAAGCCGTTGAGACATATTGGCAGACCTTGCTGAAGTTGCAGCAACATCAATGCACAGAAGAATCTGGCAGGAAAAACAACAAGATCTAACATTTTCCAAACTGGAGATATGAAAAGGAGAAGAAAGAGTCAATAATGTACGTAAGCACTCACGGCAGCCAAAGGACCTAATTGAGAGCGCAATGAAGAAAAATCCAGATCCTGTACCGGAGAAGTCCCATCAGCTGCACGAGACACTGCTTTTGCTACCTGCACAAATCACATACATGAGCTGGGGAGTTTTTCACAGGGGTAATAAGGGGAAGCGGAAGGTCTCAAAAAACCAAGTCCTGTGCACCACAGAAAAAAAGATAATTTGCATCAGCCAATGACTTCTGTTTCTTATTTGTTACAACAATTGCAGTAATCTAATAGAAATACAAGGTCACTAATTTCTCTGCCACCTCAGAGAGGGCACCACCATGCCCAGTGCAGTGATGCTTTTCTAGGAAGAAACATTCTCGTCAACTATCAAAACAGTCATGCATAACTTTCTTTATCAGTATCATTGTTGAAGGCAAAAAACTAGTTTGATTCACTTCAATATCTCAGGCCACAATCTTATAAAAGCAAATATATGGTAAAGAGAGCAAATAACCACATAGCTCAAAGTGGAAAGGAAGCAGACCTCATTAGATAAAATTTTGACTAAAATCAAAAAGCATGATGATAGATCTTAATATAAGTGCAGATTGGACTTCACTTAATAGAAACCAAAAAGAATCATGGCTCCTAAGAGAACACATGGAAAATCAGAGAACTGGCTCAATCTGTATTAGCGAATATGATATGGTAATAAATTGCTTACAAGAATTAACAATCAAACCCTTAAGGAGAAGACCAATCCCAAAATTCAATTTATGGAAACAAAATCTCAAATTTGAAACAACCCCTAAAAGTTCTGGAAATCATCAAATCATTATATTGTTAACTTAAAACTGAGTCTGCCACGCACAGCCAGAAAATAACAGAGGTTTCCGCACAAAACACTCTAAAAGAGAATATTTTCCATGATTTCCCCAGAAAACATTCTTAGTTCATCACCTCCACGCCCCACATCACTTTATTTTCCTAAGAGCGTTTTAATGATGTCAAAATCATCACTCAAAATATAGGTGGCTGCAAACGTCAAGATGGCTAAATTGATCATTTCAAAATTCTCATCAAATCCTGTTGGAGCAATAAGCCAATAAGCAGTAATATCTACAAAGCAAAGCACGATATCTACACTAGGAACAAGTAAGATCTCATATTCATATCATGGTCAACCAGAGAGGGAAATAACTATGTTGCTAGGAAACACACGCATGCAACCTCTAATTTGATGGCCTATAACCAAGAAAGTTTAATAGGATTTCACAACATATTCTGCCTTCCCAAGTCATATTTTAAGCCCAAAACCTTGGAACATTCCAGATGCAATCTTTATGAAAACAAATAACCAACTATTTCAAATAAAAAAGCTTAAAAAGAGTATAGCTTACTTTCTAATGACCAATACTTGTTTTTTGCTAGATTAATTGGGCACAAAGCCCCTTAGAACTTTCCTGGAGGTGGGGCTAGAACCTAGGCCCTGCTGGAAGATACCCCTAGAGGGATGCACAAATCACTGAGACAGACCCAGTTGTTCTCATCACCTATTCTCAAACCAGACTTAGCATGCCAAACCCTTATTTGATTACAAAAAGTTCATCTCTCAATCATCCTAACAAGGGAATATCCAGCATTTTGTTCTGACATTGCTTGAACCTACTTAGAACTAAAAAACCCACAGCCTGATGTACATAGAAAATTGTGAAATGAAACCTGACTCAAACTAATTCCCAATAAAATTACCCTCCACAAGTGCATTAAACAAGATAGTTTTCAAGTACCATTAAAAAAATCCCTAAGCCATAAAGAGTATTGTGGAAAAAAACAATGTGAAAGCATCTCTGAAAAAGTTATTTGGTAGCTGATCTTACACTTACATGCAGTTCTCTAAATGCACTATCTACCCACTCGGCTAATTCAAGGGTAGCTCTATCTTCTGCAGATAATGAAAATCGATGAACTGCCTCTTCTCCAATGTCATATTTCGCTCTTTGCATGCAACTGACAAAGAAAAATATAAGAGAACCTCAATACACATTCTAAGTTTTATTGATAATCTGTAAGGGAAAATCAATATTTTCACAGCCAAAAGCATGATTAATCATAAATATGAGAAGTATGCTTTATTGGATTACTTCCACTTTCCTACTACAACTCCTACTCCAATTTATATCATGCCATAGTTTTCTCCTAGATAGTTTTTACGTTACATGCTGAAAGGAGATGTTGCAAGAATGTTTCAATGCATTATGAAGATCATAAAGGAAACTTAAGCTCTAAAAACAAAGGTTTTGGCTCACCATATATAACCAACTCAATTAAGCTGTATTGTAGCAGCTTGCTAAATCATGCTGAGACACCATTTTTAACTTAAAAAGTTATTTCCGCAGCAATCGATGGTGATTACCAATTCAAACAGATATTTTTCTATATAGAATTAACAAACTTGATTAACAGGTTGATATCACATGAACCCTGCTATTTTAACGAGAAACACACTTCCAATGCCACTTTTTAATTAGTTGAATTAAAAAATTGTTTCAAAAGTGTTACCATCAAGCTTACAAGTTAAGTAGCTTGGATGGGGCTGCTCGTAATATAGTCAATGCCTCCTTCCAACTCCATGGCCGTTCAGATAATGGGAGAAGGCGCTGCAAAATTGATAATCGCCATTCCAAATCTTCAACGAAACTTTGACCCATTGAGATTCTCCATTCCAAGGCCTGCCTTGCAGACATGCTTAAACCATCATTGGATGCCTCCTCAGTTATGCTTGATGGAAGATTATGACGTACTATATCAAGTAACAACCCTGTGAAAGATATAACCATTTTGTTTCCCCCTTCACAAGTAGTTAAATCAATATGTTCCCTAGCACATTCAGCAGGTGGTTCAAAAAAGCTCCCAGGTGAGGCACAATGTGTCAAATTGAGAGAGATATCATCCATATGCAAAAGTGAAATTATAACATTCACCATCAGTATCTGCATGTGAACAAAATCAACATTATTTAAATTTTGAAAATAAATAATGGGAAACTAAAATGGGAAGTCTAACAACACTAATGGAAACTAAAAGAATTCAAATACAACAAAAAATGAGCAACCATACGAAGAACTAAAAGGATAACCTAAAATTTTGCTAAATGCAAATAGTGATAATTGAGTTACTAGCAGAGGAGTCTGATATATGTATAACCATCTGAAAACATTTCTATAGATAATCTACAATCCAATATAATTTTTTGAAGAAAACTTGCAATTTTCCATCAATGAAGAAAAGCACCACATTAACACCAGCAAGAAAACAAAAATTCTTCAAAAACCGCAGACCGTAACAGAATACCTTGCGTGGAATATTTTTTATGCCTGCCAAATGGTTCTTTAGGTCTTGCAAATGACATAGTGCCACTTGATGAGTCTCTTTTTCAACATTCATGCTCCTTCCCATTGCTCCTAGTGCAAGAACAGTTGATTCCAAAGCATAACGCATGTGCATAAGTTCAATATCTTGCATCCTACCGCATTAAGGAAATGTAAATAAAAAAACATCATAGTAGAGAAAAAAATGGTCTTTTTCATAAGTGACACCAGGAAAAACAAAATGTTTGCAAAGTGGAATAAGTAGCCGCCAGCAATAATGAGATATGTTATATATGAAAGAACAGCAAGCATAAACTACGGCAACCTAGGCCCAGTTGTAAATTTATATGTTGACAGTTTAAGGGCACATTCAAATAGTTTCAACGTCCTATTCTTTTACTAAACTTGATAAAAATGCAAGCTGTAAGAGCAGTATCTTTAGCCAGATAGTTGAATTCCATGTAATATTTTTGAGATAAAAGGTCATCACCCTTTCAGAAATTCAGTGATGTAGACATCTCTTGAATTTATTGGACAAAAATGTCAAGTAAAACATGAAAAAACATGAAATCAGAAAAATGCTTTATAACATGAAATCAGAAAAATGCTTTACAACCGCATCATATACCATCTGTCTGGCACCAAGACTACCCCCATACAATTGGCTGCATTGTTCTTCACCAACAAAGACCAAAACAAATTGCATTTGTGCTGATGTAAAACAAAGAATCATTTGTGTGCCAATGAAACATTATAATCTGTTAGCATAACATTTTAGTTTCAATAACATTCATTCTTAATTCTATATATCTTTTTTACAGGGGCAGATTAAATAATACAATCTGCCTATGTAAAACACAATCGATAATGCATATTCAGCTAATAATATCACAGGAAATAACATTATTCTGATCTAAAGGCCAGAGAAAATAAATAAAAAAGTTTGCAAACAAAATCCAACAGCCTGAACCAACCACATTCACCACCACAGTACAAGTAAGCAACAAAATTTGATCATCTGTAATGCCTACCATCATAGTTGAAACTTCTACCACCCAACAAGCCTTTAAATCAAATCAAGCTTTGGGAATAGCATATATCCCTAGTATGACAATAATATCGAGTGAAATCACTCAGTATAAATACCTTTTCCGGGCCTCAAGAGTAGAAGCAATTGGCTGCATGCTAATCAATTCAATAGCATCCTGAAATTTTATGCCTGGAACTACATCAAACAGTACCTACAGCAAAGAAATCTAGTTACAACTTAATACCACATTAAAAGGAGAAAAACATTGTTTACAACTTACAACAAGTAAAATTTCACATACAAGTTACTATAACCAAAATCCTTTACATGTTAGAAACACACACACAAGAAGATAAGCAGGCTGTTCACTGAATGTCAATTAACTCTTCAAATACCAAAGAATTGACTTGTCAAATAGAGGTTAACTCCACATGGAAATTATTTACACTAAGACATATAAAATTTAAATGTTAAATGAGGAATTCACTTCATCATTTTCTTTGATCAGCAATGACTCTAGATTTGATAAGCCTTCATGGCATTGATTTGAAATCAACCAGAACTACAAGTCCCATTAATAAATTTTAAGTCAGGAGGTATTCTGTTCATGCTTTCACTATTGACTATATAGCATCATGGCTATTTTGACAAACAGTTAGTTATCCTCCTCTTTTAAGTCTTTGATTAGTGATAAGTCATTATTAGTAGAAGGAATGCGGTAAAACCATGCAAAATAGACCTAGCCAAGTTCCACAGAATCTTTTCAATTTTTTTTTTTTTTGAAAGGAAGTTCCACAGAACCTTGACCAACCTCAAATGAAAAAGATACATTGAACAAAATGTACAACTATTTATAGTTGCATACAGGTTATTGGTAATGTGACAGACATAAATACATTCCTAATTACTATTTAGATTCTCACAACATGCAAACATTTTTTTATTTGATGGTAAAACCACATGTAGTGTGTCATTGTTATTTATAGTGATGATGTGTGTCTGAGTGTTTTGGGTGTGGTCAAATATATATTTTGGTCCATTTATTTAGTTACTGTGCTTTCATGTTTGATTTAAAAGTATGGTGCTTTATATTGCACCAGACACAGCTTTACTGTCAACAGGGTGCAAATTTTGATATTTTGTCTATTCAGTATTCAGTATTATGAATAAAGTTGTACTAGGTAAAGCGGTTATGGAGCCTTACCCGAAGGGGAGTTTGAACAGAAAGTCTTTCCAACACAAAATTTTCAACAAATGTGTCTAACTGAGCATTTTCACTTCCAGATGCTATATTTTCATCTCCAGACAATAGTAATGAGAATTTTGAACTCCATGGTTGACCAGAATTTACACAAGCTACGAAAGAGGCAATATCAAGGTGGTAGCATAGTGAATCACAAAGATGTTCCACACACGATACCTGTTCAAAATATAAAGAATACAGTATAAAATTTTCATTTCTTATCTATACAAAATTCAACTATAAGATCATGAAAGCTCAGAAACAAGAATTACCTCATCTGACCAATTTCCATAAAGAGAAGATTCTTCCAGCTGAATCGCTTTTGATTTACTTCTCCAAAACAGTTGCATTAAGTTCCGCCTCAACATTGTTTTACCAGACAGCAAATCCCATCCCATGGCAGCTACAAGGGGCCGAAGCCGAGGAAATAGTACAAGAACCTACAACATCGTAAACAAAGCATATTAAAAAAAATAGCCTGGTATTCACGATTGGCAAAGGAAATTAGTAACTCATATAATAATGAAAGTTTTAGGCTGACTCATTAACTTAAACATAAAATAAGACACGTACATTTGTTGCTTCTTGAATGTGCTCCCTTTTTATGGCAGACAAAGCTGTATTCATCACACACTCTAGTATATGTAACCCAGAAATACGAGCATAATGGAACATGTCTCTCAGGCAAGAACTTGCTGCCATATTCAAGGGCAAATGCTTGTTATTTAAATCTGCATCAAGTTTTAATTCCACTAAATGCTTTTGAAAATGCTCAAGAGGTGGTGGAATTTGGTTGTTATATAGAGCTCTATACGTCTCAATCTCTTGAAAAAGCAACCCGTCGTGAATAACCTGCAAGAAAGCACGGTAATATACAATCTACAAAGGTGACAGTATGGAAAGGATTTAACTAGTAGTACTATATCTTATTACTACAGCAGCATTTAGTTCTATCTGAATATTGTACTGCATTTTAGCCAACATTAACATCACAAGAACCAAACAGCAATCATATGAAAACTAACCAAAACCACTTGGAGGCTTTAGAAAACAGACCAAAACCAATCAATTAAATTACAAGTGAAACAAAAATGAAATGACCACAAAAGTTTGTTTTCAATTTTTAGGTGCCTCCAGGAATTTATCCAATATAGTGAGAGTTAAGATTCCCACCAAACATGATGATATGAAACTAGTAACCAGGTTATGGCATCTCCAAAACAGAACTCATATTAAGCAAGCTAACATGGCTCAAACAAAGAATTATATGCAATATACAAAAGTTCACCAGTTTTGAATCCTCTCAACTACAGAATAGCAATTGAAATGTGGAGAATTATTGATGTTAGAAAAAGAGAAAAAAAGGTATCACCTGAATCATTTGAACAAGATGCCTGCAATTTGATGAGAGAGATTCTCCATAAATCCGTAACAGCTTTTCTTCTGTGGACTGCCGGGACCCTCCAAATCTTTCCATTTCTGATAAAACCCTCTTGAGGAGATCTTGCAGCAGTGAGCTATTAGAAAAATCAAAAGAAATATAAACAAATACCAAAAAAAGAAGGATGAAATTATCTGAAGTGCAGAGAAGATCTAAAATGCTTTTTAAAGAGAATGCAACAGTGGTCATGTCTCAATAGTTGAGCCCAAGCAGAAAAAGAGGGATGTTAACCAAGGCTCTTGGCTACACTTGTTTTACCATACTTGCTGAAACCAATAGAAGTAGAACAAGAGCAAATACCTATGACAACCTCACAGTTGGATCTAATTTTTTTCTTATCTAACAATGACTAGTTATCATAAGCTAAGCATCATGAAGGAGAAACTAGATTGCACTGAAACAAAAACATTAGACTCATTTTAGCAATAAATGCACATACCGATACTCAACCTCCTCAACCCCATAATCAAGATGAAGAAAACGAATAAGTGATACTGCTCCTTCAATATTCCCATCCTTCACACAATTCTTGATAGCATCCAAATGGGCTAACTGAACATTCTTTTGTATCAAACCAAGAACCCTCTTATGTTCCTCATCGAATGAATCCACTCTCACCTTATCCTCTCTTCTTACCATTATAGCCATCCCCAAATCAACTCCCTCAAATCCTTTCAATTGCCTCTGGATATTCCCACATAACGCGTCGAAAACATCTGCATAATCCATAATCACCTTCCTCAAACAAACCATTTCTTCTTCCTCAATCAAAACCTCCTCCAAAACCGCCTTACTCTTCTCCCTACCATCTTCATCACCACTTTCCATGACTACATCCGGTTTCAACCTCCTCATTCCCAACTCCAAAAACCTATCTAGAACCCTAACACAGTCTCCCAGGTCATCATTTCCCTCTTTCAAATCCTCACTTTTATCTAACAACTCAGGTTTCTCTGCCTCAAAACCCTCACGCTCACATTCCTTCTCTTTTTCAATCTTATCCAAATCAACATCTCTTCTCAAACTAGCCAACACCTTATCGATCAAAACTTGAACTAACAACAAAAATTCCGCGCGTAGCCGCAATGTATCGGGATCGAAACTCCATATCGAAGTAGGATCGTTGAATTGCAAGAGTTCGAGAGTGGAAAGATACGTTAGAAGAGATGGCGATGGACAAGAAGATGACCAGACAATTTTCTCGAACCGAGCCGAGTTGGCGACGATCGTTTGAAGGATTGCCAGAGCAAGGTCGGGGTTTTTGGTCCGTAGAGCAAGAAGCGTTGCTCGTAACGGCTCGAATTGAGCTAGGTGGAGATGGTTCGCCGCTAGCCGCGAGAGGAGCTCGGTTTCTTTGTCCATTGCAAATAGAAATGGAAACAAAGTTGGTTTTTGAAATTTCGGATATTTATCTTAAGAAAATTTGTGATTTGATCAGGTGATGTTGATGCAGCATGATTTGGAACTGGCTTTCAGGATTCAGAATTTGGTGTTTGGGCATTGGGAAAACGATTGATGGAAGTACACTGTATTCCACTTCTGGTTTTTGGCGCAGTGAAAGTTTGAAGGCAGTTAAAATGGGGGAGTCGGTTTGATTCGGATCGGGAAAGATCTCGAGCTAGACCAACGGGCAAATTGGGGGTAACCGGATCAGGATGGTTAACCCCCTTAGCGGTGTTTCTCTGGACCTAACCCTTTGAGCCTGTTTGGCACAAAGTCAATTGGGTCCTATAGGGTCTGAAAAAAAATAAAGGCCCGAGAGACATCCAGGGCCCAATCCAACTATTGAGTGAATTTGGTTTACATAATGAAAATATGTTGTCCATAGGAAATTATGAACATTGTAATTGGAATTTTTTTCATATATTTAAAAAATTTTAACTTATTAAGAAATTTTTAAATAATTTTTTTTATTTTTTTTAAATATCACTTTTTAATTTTATGACACGATATTAACATAATATATTAATGTATCATAATGGATGATAATATGATATAAATATATGATCATGGGACACTTTTCACTCTCAACGTCAATATTAAATAAAAGTATAAAAATTATATGTGATATTTTATTTAATAATAATTAATCAATTATTAATTACAAAGATCTATTTAATCAAAAATAAAAATAAAAAAATTTAATTAAATATAATAAAATTTATTTTTTTAAATAATTCATGAATTTTTTCAAACTTAGCGTGAAAATCTTTTTTAACTATCTTATAACAGAGCAAATAGACATTAGAAAATCAAGGTGATTTGACAAAGAGATATACACACATTTTTCCTAGCTTGTTTTTTATTGGGAGAAATATATCAGATTTATTTATAACCAATTCGGTAAATAAATTGAAAAAAAGGGTTTTGATAAACACAATTAAATATATAATTTGTATTTGATTTTGACTTGATGTATATATATATATATATATATCTTACATGAGCATTAACCCCAAGACGTGAGAGAGAGAAAAAGAGGAAATTTATTATTAAATTACTATATATATATAATAGATTATCCATCTATATATTTTCAACGATAATTCTTTGTAGGGATTAATTTAGGACCTTCAACCTCAATATGTGGCCGAATATTGTTAAAATTTGTCTTGACTTCTATGAGTTAAAATAATTAATAATAATAATAATGATGATGATGACGTAAGATCCCTTCATTATTATAATAATATGAATTTCAAAGGGCAGGCTGAAAGCTCATTGCCACCTCCTCCTAAATATTCTAATGATCTTAGGACTTTTTTCCCTCGTCAATTAGATCTCTTAAGCCCAGATCCTATGACTTTATTAAACAAACAATAAGCAATCAAGCTAGCTAGCTTCTCTTTCTAACAAACGCAATGGCAGAAGCGAGCTCACCGTTACCGTTACTTTTCCGGAGACGATCAAGCGGTGAAATGAAGAATCTGACCTCCGTTTCCAGTAGCCTCTTACCGGCGTTCGGAACTGTGGTTGACGATGGATACCTGCACCTCAAGAAATATGTCATCGCTCCTTATGATTTTAGATATCGGTGAGTCTCTTTATGAATTTTCCTTCTCCTATTGACTCTATTTTTCATAAAGTGTTCTTTCTCCTTCTCGTTTGTTTCCAAATGATTTTCTTTCGTGTTTCTCTTTGTGTTCTTCCGGCTTAATTTAATCGTTTAAATCAAAGAAAAAAACGTTTAAAAAATATTCAGGTTTCTGACTTTCCACCTTTAGTTTGGCATTTCCTAGATTACCTTGAAAGCCTAAATGGTGCAATTAAAGGTTTAAGCTTTCGATTCAAAAAGAGTGCCCGTATATGATACAAATCCCTCACGCAGCTAGTGTCGTAGGAAGTGAATTAAATGATGGGGAAAAAGTGATGCAGCAACCTCTATAGCAATCAAATCATTTCATTAGAAGAGAGAAACTTCTGCCAAAAAAAAAAAAGAAAAAGAAGAAGATGATAAGGTTTCTTAAGGGTTTTCGAATGGAGGGTAGTGTTTGACTAGGAGTAGGAGTTTTCATTTTTGGGGATTTTTGGGTTGGGAGTTTCTCTGGGATCCCCTCGTCGGGCTTTGGTTGGTCGAAGTATGCACATGCTGGCATTGGCATGCTTCGCGTTATGATATGAATTCTCAACATTGCCCTTGATCGGTTTTTTTACTTTTATTTGCCGCCACTGCTCAAGAAGCAGATGAGAACGAGGGAGAGGAAGATTTTTTTTTTTTGGTATTTTTTAAAACAGTTAAATTTTTTTTATTATATTTAATTAAATTTTTATATTTTTATTTTTAATTAAATAAATTTTTATTATTAAGAATTAACTAATTATTATTAATTAAAGTATTTTTTATTATTTTTATATTTACATGATATTGACATAATAAGTATCATGAATTATATTATCATATCACATCATCGTTCAATTTAAAATATTAACATATCATATTATCATTATTATGACAAGTCAAAAATGAATCTCGTATGATAAAAATGATAAAGTGATGTTTTAATTAACACAATTAATTAATTATTAATTATAAAAATTTATTTAATTTTAAATAAAAGTATAATAACTTAATTAAACATAATAAAAAAATTAAAATTTATTTAATTTTTTAAAATAAATTTTATTTTTTATATATTATGTTTTTTTTCTTTCCTATCTATGTTAGAGTTTTCCTTTGATAATACACGCAAACTTTACTGAATAAGTTCCAAAAATGATAATGTGCATAATTGGTTTTACATACTGTTCTTATCAATTATTTCCTATTTCAAAAAAGAAAAGAAAGCTCCACATTAGACATTTTGCTAATTTCCACGTCAACTTGAAACATATTTTCATCAATTAAAGGAATAATATTCAATAAAAATCATAAAGGATTATGTTTCTTTTTTTAAATCTTCTAAAGAAAAATGTATGATTTCTTGATATGGTAATGCAAGGGGTGCAGATGGTGGCAAACGTTTTTGGTAGCGCTGGTGTTGTACTCGGCATGGGCATCTACTTTCGAGTTAGCTTTCAAGAAAGCAGCCAGAGGGGCGCTATTGTTCATTGATTTGGTGGTGGATGTCTTCTTTGCCACGGACATCATCCTAACTTTCTTTGTCGCTTACTTGGATAAATCAACCTATCTCCTCGTTGATGATCACAAGAGAATTGCATTGCGGTATGTCACTACATCTCCTTTGCATAGCTGATTACTCTCTTCTTTACCATTAATGGATGTTATTATTTTATTCTTATCTCGCTGCAAATAGAGAAGTTATTTCAATGAAAATATTGTTTTAACGTCCAATAAATATTTTTTTTTACTTTTTTGATAAACTTATCAAATAACTCGAATTATTTTATTACCGTTTCAAAAGAAATTTATAAATCTCACATTAACTGTATATTAAAATATAATTAAATATTTAAATATTAATATTATTTTCAACATACTTTTTATAAAACAAAATTATAAAATTTAATAAATTAAAATAGATAATGCATTGCAAATTGATGTAAACTTGATGAAATTACATGAGCTGGCCTATGATTTTGGTGAAATGCCAAAAAGGCCAAGGTTTGGGTGAAATGCGAGCTGCCCTGGTCCATCAAACAAATGTGCCTAGAGAGAGTTAAAACCCAAACGTAAAAGGCTGGAAACTGCCGAATAGGCCCACCAAAGAAATGAATGCATAGATTTGGCTTGAACTGTCATAGACAAAATGTGGAGATTTACACCAAGTAATCTCACATGCATGAAATGATTTCTAAAGTTCTAAAGTATTAATTCTGTCTTAAACCTAAAGATTTATGAGTGTGAATGTTTAATAATTGCAAAAATATGCGTTCTAATATCTGAACAAAATTTTGTTCTTACAGATATGTGACAAGGTTCTGGTTCTTTATGGATGTAGCATCTACTCTGCCGTTCCAGTTCATATACAGAATCTTCACTGGCAAATGGCATGCTGGTGAGGTCTTCAGTTTCCTCAACTTGCTTCGTCTATGGCGTCTCTGGCGTGTTAGTGAACTCTTCAAAAGGTAAAGCAATGTCTAATTTAACAACTACAAAGTATTCTTTTAAGCAAGCCTCATTTTCCTCTCTTTCTCTTTTGTATATGCTACATTCCTTCAAACTTCAAGAGATAGACAAAGAGGGATTGAACACAAATACTATCCTATCTAATTTGAAGTCATTTTTGATAGGTTAGAAAAGGACCCACGGTTTAGCTACTTTTGGACAAGACTCCTTAAACTAGTCTGTGTGAGCATCCTGTTCTACTCCTACTTTCTTACCCTCCATCCCCAACCAAACATTTACAAGTAAATTTGCTTTCTACTCAATGGCAGGTTACTGTATTTGTGGTGCACTCAGCTGGTTGCTTCTATTACTGGCTGGCTGCACACCACAGAACACCAGCTAAGACATGGATTGGAAGCGAGGTTGAAGATTTTAAGCACAGAAGTATCTGGGTAGGCTACACCTATTCCATTTACTGGTCAATTGTCACTCTCACCACAGTTGGCTATGGAGACTTGCATGCAGTGAATACAGGAGAGAAGGTTTTTAACATGATTTATATGCTCTTCAATATTGGTCTCACTTCCTACATAATTGGTAACATGACAAATCTCATCGTCCATGCTGCAGTCAGGACTTTTGCCATGGTGATTCTCTCTTCTTCTCTCCATTCATTTTCAAAGAACATCTTCCATCTCATAGCCAACAATAGCAATACAAGATTAGCAGCACATAAAGTACTTGATGAACCAAGAAATATATTGATAACTCCTTGCTTTGTTGGTCCTAGAGAAAGTCTATATAATCCTAATGTTTTTTAGATTGATATGATTCTACCTTCTTCAGTATAGAGATTCAGGTAGATCAATGCTAGTCAAATTTCACTCACGTATTTTAGACCTTGCATGATGTTGGAGTGCTACTTCACATTTGCATTTTAATCCAAACATATCAAATAGACCGTAACTAGGATCATGTCGTCTTGACAGAGAGATGCCATCAATGAGTTATTGCGTTACGCAAGCAAAAATAGACTTCCAGATGGGCTGAGAGAACAAATGCTGTCACACATGCAACTCAAGTTCAAGACAGCAGAGTTACAGCAAGAAGAAGTGCTTCAGGACCTGCCCAAGGCAATAAGATCAAGCATTTCCCAGCACCTCTTCTGCAGTACTGTTGAAAAAACCTACCTATTCAAAGGAGTCTCTGAAGATTTTGTTTCTCAGCTGGTAATAATATTTCCTTCTTTATATGTATGTATGTATGTATGTATGTATGTATATATAGTTCCATGCAGGATTCAAATCTGAAACCTCCCATTTGGTCTGTGGTGTGGGCTACCATTGAGGCAATGCCTCATCCACCTAAAAAGCAAAAAAAAAAAAAATATACTTCACCCTAACAAAATTAGGTTCCCATATATCACAGTTTTTAGTCATTACATCACCCAAAAAATAATTTGTAATCAAAAACTGTCCCCCTTACTATAGAAATACTATGTTAAAACAAAACTTTAATCCCATATATCATAAGCACTTTTTCATAATATATTCTTCTTACAGGTATCAGAGATGAAAGCTGAATATTTTCCTCCGAAGGTTGAAATTATTTTACCAAATGAGATACCCACAGACTTCTACATTCTAGTGTCTGGAGCAGTGGTATAGCATCATTCCTAGTCATATTTCTATGCCTTCTATTTAACCTCAGATGCAGAATCTAAACTCTCTGAAACTGCAGGATGTGCTCACAAACAAGAATGGAATGGAGCAGGTATATCTTTTGCTACAAGGGTATAATTTCCTAGTGCTTCCATTTATAGAACTCAATAAACTAACGGTCAAACAGTTAGATGGAACATCTATGAACTCAGAGCATAATATTCCGATTGACTCAGAATAATGGAAAAGGAACTATAATAACAGTTTTTAAGGAGCATATATGTTTTCTTTTTCTTTTTGTTTTTCCAATGTTTTAGGATGCAGGGGTAGGGGAAGCACTATCAAAATACCATTTTTTGTATATAAACAACGATATTGATGAAACATGAACACAGATAAAAATGACTTATTTTGATATCAAACTGAAACAAGATATGGCAATTGGAGTATAGCAAAAACACAGACTTTCACTATAGAGCCGATACGACTATTGCCAAACAAATATTCTGAAAGACAATGTCTCACAGACTGCCAAAAGGTTCAGAAGTAACTGCTCCCATTGCCCACCCAGAACTTCTCTAAGAGGATGGACTTGACCTTATCATTTTATACTTTCAACAATTGCTGCGGTAAATAAAAATAATTAGTTTAACACAGCAAGGTAGACGAAATCCAGGAAACAAGTATCAATAAATGAACTGCAAGCTCAATTATCAACATCTTTTACTTCTAGCCTAAAAAAAGTGTACCTGAGGAATTGCTGCATATATCTTAGACCAGAAAGACAAGATATGATCATGAAGAAACCATCTGATAACTGATCAAAGACCCAATGCATTTTAGTAATAAGAGAGTTGCTTTCTTGAGATTATAACCACCATCATAAACAAGCATTTTGGACGGTAAGAGAGCTTTTTTAGAAAAAAAAAAGTGAAAAGGCCAAAACACATGTCATATTGTAATGTTAAACTAAAGCTTCTTTCTTTCCATTTCTCATCTTAAACTAACTTCCTTTCTTTCCTTTTTAAGTTTTTGTCAAAACTAGAATCTGCAGATATGGCTGGAGAAATTGCGGTGATCTTCAATATCCCCCAACCTTTCATGGTGAGAACAAAGAGGCTCTCCCAGGTTATCAGGATAAGCCATCACCATTTCAAACAAATGGTGCAACCACAGAGTGAAGATGGAAAGATTATTATTGCTAACTTCATGAAGGTTGGTAAACATTATCATCTTACATACCCATCCATTGCCAGTTCTACACCCACAGGAGAAAAGAAAGTAATAAAGGGATCAAAAGGCACGAACTATAAGTGAAAGAAAATTTTTATGGGAAATCATCCACATGGGACCTAAGGCTGTTGACAATTATTTTAGACCAGAGCATGTAAAAGAGTTTTAAATTTGAATGAGCAGTGGGTTGGGGAAAACAAAAAAAGCAATGAAGTATCACAATGAATTCATGGATGATACACAATCTTCATCCATAAATTTTTTATGCCTTCAACCAAAGCCTCAAGAGCACTTCTGACTCTTCTATTCTCAGCACTTGAAAGGTTTAAAAGAAGACATGCTACAGGAAATACCTTTCCTAACGGAATTGCTGGCAGAGCAGAGTATAGAGGTATGTCTTCATGCTGAACCAATTAGAGGAAAGTAAGCCCCAAATGTGATCATAAGACATGGAATAAAACAGCACTTGATGAAAAATCTAGACCATTCTTGTTTGATCAAAAAGTAGATTAGATTCTATTACGTCTCCTTTGCAGCCTATAGCACAAAATGAGGAGCAACAAAGCGGAGAAGCGTTGGATTCCATGAATGCAAATCCACAAGGTAAATCAAAGCTCCCTGATCAATGATATCTAAGGGAAACAAGAAATTTCAAGTATATACTATGCAGGTAATATGTATGCTCCCATAAGCCCACACAAACTGTTGGATGCACAACCAAAGAATCATACCCTTAAATTGATAATTCCTAAAACTTATAGTAGCAGTCAGTGTTTATTTTCATATAAAAAATTCTAATATAAAATATTCACTTGTTTTCCCTATATCATGTCAACTCTTAACTTGCATCTAATTTTGTGTTTGACATGTTTGAGCATATGCGCCAATCTGGTGTTTTAAGGAGGGAAAAGGGTGAGTCTATCATCCATCTAGCATGGAAATAAAGTCCTCCCATGCCATTTAAAATAAATAATATGATCTAGCCTTCCTAGATGTATCAAAAAATAATGACTAGGAATCCACAAATGATTGTCTTAAGGTGATGATGAGATTAGTTTTCTCCATTTAGTTGTGCTAAAAGCCCAAGCTCATGGATTAGCACAAGATGGTATGCCAATACCAAATGATTTGTTAAATAAATCCAGATATATGTTCTTTTAATATAATGCATAACATTTTGTAGATATTTGCAATTTAATGATTCTACCATTTTGCAGGAACACCAAACGCTTCCAGTCCTTCACTAAGTACAAGCACCATCCGGGTGATAATCTATGGGCATCATCCAACCGAAGGAACAATGTCTAGTGACAGATTGGGAAAGCTCATATATTTGCCTGACTCAATCGAAGACCTCTTCAGACTAGCAGGTATCACAGAACTACAAGCTTCTCGAAAAGCCAATACTTATTTTCTAACTTCCATATGACATGCTAAAAGACTTGAAGGAATGGGAAAAGATGCAACCAACCCAACAAACAAAAAGATATAACCCAACTAAAACTCATTCCTAAGAGAAGGTGATGAGTACATATCAGTATGTTGAACGATTTGATCTTGAGACCTCAAACATGAAGCTAAGCCTACTAAACCAATAGAAGCAACTTTTCCTATCGCACATCACAACAACACAGACTAAACACTAACAGATATGATGCCAATTCTAGCAAAAGGGATATCATTAATCAACATATTTGGAAAGGTAATGAATTTAAGAGGAAAACAGCATGTTCTTGGATACACGAATATACACTTAATGAATGAAAAAAGAGGGAAAATGGAGCATCAATGCAGTATACTGAATTTTATTATATTTTTTTAACACAGAGAAGAAATTTGGAAAGAGAGGGAGCACAATTCTTATGGCTGATGGCTCAGAAGTTGAAGAACTGAATGCTCTGAGAGAGAATGATCACTTATTCATTGTTTAAATGTTAAGGTAATATTTGATCAGTTATCCATACATTAATCTGTTTATGCAATGATTCTAAATGCACTGGCTGTAAGAAGTTAGGTAGATGATGTTTCTAAACAACAAAAATATTTGCAATACAGCTGCTTGTTTATATAAATGGTTGTCTGTGTGTATATGCATTGTTTGTGGACAGAGGAGGCAATGCAACGTTTAGCCATTGGGCTTAAGCTTCAATGCTAATATTAACCTATCTTCAGTTATTATGTCCCCATAAAATAATGGGAAAGCGGTGATGATAGCTACAGAGCTTACAATTTTCAATCTCTGTTACTCAGCATGTCCAAAATAGTGTACGCAGCTTTCTGAAGCCGCTCCTTCTCTTCCTCCAAACCTTTCTTCCTTTCAAGAGCAGAGTCTTTGCACTTCTCTATCTCTTCCCTTACTCCTGAAGAGTTCTGATCAATTTCACTGTAGAATTTTAATTTAAAAGGTAAACAAAACTTAATTTTCAGGAGAAATATGGTGTTTGCAACAAGCTAATGATTTGATTAAACCTGTCTCCCAGAATCTAAAGAATGAGGGAGTGAAGAAATGCTGGATCTGAAAAATAAAGATTGAGCAATCTTGGAGAAGTACAACAAAATACAGGACTGTATGGGTTTAACAAATAAATGTTCTTTGCCATAAACTTGTTGCAGCATTTTAAGTGAATAAAAAAGCATAGGAAAAGTGATAGAAAAGCCATGATTCCTGAGTTTTTTAGAAGCATTAGGTAATTGATAAACAGAGAATGTTATATGACAAAAGCATAGTAGCACAGATGAAACTGTTTCACTTCCATAAAAAGTATCAGCTTATTCGCTAAGGAGACTACAAAATCAAAAAATGAAAACAAGTCAGCAAGATGTCCATTCTCGAAAACACAGTTTCTTAGCCAAACAAAAAAAAAGTAGAGATAGTGCAAAGAGACCAAAAATGATACTGACAAGAATGCAGAGAACAAGAAAAAGAAGAAAGTGGTTATACATGAAAATACACCAATTATTTCTTCGTGTAATTTTGGCAAGAAGGCTGAAGTTAAAATGAAGAAAGAAAGATAATAACAAATTGTCCAAAATAAGTTCCACATCGACAGTGTTTACCAGACGAAGTTACATTCATGATACTCACCTTATCATCTTAAGCATGTTCTCCATTGCCGTCTGAACATGCTGCGACATATCTGCATTAATTAAAGTTACCATCTATTATTCTGATATAAATAAATATCTATGTACGGAAAATTACACGATGTGAGAAAATAACTTTGTAAAAAACTTTATAAGCACGTATTTATAAAAATGAAATTTGTATGCTCAAAGTATAATCCTCTAAGGTATATAAAAGCCACAGAGATACAAGGATGACAACCGATCTCAAGAAATTATGCAATTAAAAACTGATTCAGGCCAAGATCCTCAAGTTTCACTCAGTTTGTTATACAATTTGAATTGCGCAGGTAAATAATAATAACGAAATGCGTTTCTTCAACGTGAATTTTTCAATCATGCGATGATTTCAAGTAGAAATCACATAATAACAGAGAATATTCAATGTTGTTTGAAATCAGAACCGTAAAGTAATTATTGGAGGAAGGAAGAAAAAGAAAGTGACGAAGAGAATGAACCATAGACGAGAGAAGAGAGCTGAGATTCAGCATCTGCATCAGCCTGAGATGGTGAACTCGCCATTGCTTTCTTTTCGAGCTTTTAAGAGAGAGTTTTTGAATTCGGTAGCAGAGAAACTGAGAAAAAGTGAGAGCGAGATTCTAAATTGTTTAGTAGGCGCAATTGTTTGGCGGCGAAATATTTGCTTTGCCAGCCGCTATTTCTTCCCGTACTTTAAATACGTATATTTTTATCTTCTCTACTTTATTTTATTTTAAAATACGGTGTTTCCTCGAGGTAGGTTGACAGTAAAAAAAAAAGAAATATGGGCTTATGGCCTTCTGATGCTAGAGGCCCAGTTCTGTAAGCTTGGAGCAGGACCAGCACGTCGAGCCTTGAAACCCAATCACATAGTAGTATTAAACTGATTCTATTGTAATGGCGGCAGGATTTACTTAATTTTCTCAAAATAGAACTCTCCAAATTAGTTACTGAACAGCTACAGCCTGCAAGTCACTGTGCGAAAGCATCTGGACTTGTTTAAAGCCCATTTCAGAATTCTGTTCCCATAGCCCAAATTTGCTTTTCTTTCGACTTCATCATCAAAAACACCTTCCTCCCATAAAAATGACCAACAGAGCAAGATCAAATCTTATTTCAAGCCCTGCCTGAGCATTCACTGAAGCCGGTGGAATACAACAATACGTTGGAAAATCACTACCTGAATTTCAAAGCTTTTTGTTGCCGTAAGGATTAAATGACAACTGGTACGAGTCCGGATTTATAAAGCCTGAGCATTCAATGGCCGCAGAGGAATTTAAACAATACATCGGAACAACACTACCTGAAACTCAAAGCTTCTTGTTGCTGTCAGGATTCAGTGGCAGCTGGAACGACTCAGTATTTTACTAATTAAATCTTGCCTTTATACGTATCTCAGTTAATCATGCTCATTACCGCTAACAACCAGCATCCACCGTACCATTTTTGAAAAGCATTCTAGTTTTCCAATCATAAAAACCAGAAAAGGAAAATTGAAGCTAACAATTGAAAGAACGGAAGGTAGCAAGTTTCTCTACTAAGCCTACAACAATATCACCAAATTAATAGTAGTTACATATTGAATCAGGGAAAAACAACACAATACCTAAATAAACTTCTGTCACTAGCCAAACGATTACCTAATCAAACAGACAATTACACGACGGAAGGCACTGACTAGTACTGATTCTTTGACTCCTTCCTTTGCTTGCACTCAATACTCTTCCTCTTGAAAAAATAAAGGAAGAATATGAGATGCAGTAACGATAAATTCCACAGTAAACCCAAAGCTAATTCCAATCTCCTGATTTTTCTAATGGAAATCATACCGGAACGAGCTCTAAAGATCACCGCAACAATTACGAGGATGTTCTTTCGCTCTTTCCCAAAAAACCCGGGACCGGAACCGAACTGGGCGGCGGCGAAACAAAATTAGAACCAGCAAAAAGATCGTTACGAATCTTGAATTCCTTGACCTTAATTTGCTTTTGCATCGTTTCCGGTTCTGGACCCAACCGGCTTGTGGACCCCAAAGCCAAATCAGACTCCTCTTCACCACTCGATCCGCGGATCCTTCCACGATTAGTATTCTCAGCGGCGGGGATCAACTCTTCCCCGCGTTTAAGGATCTTGACCTGGCCCATCACCAGATTCTTCCCAGGCGATTTGACCACCATGGATTCGGATTGTCTTGTGTTATCCGATTGGAACCTAGCTGAACTCCTCTTCCTACGACGAGAGTTAGAACCATCATTGCTAGATTTAGGTTTGATCGTGTTAGGGTTAGGGTTTCCACCAGATCTAAGAGGACGAGCTAGGCTAAGGGTTTCGTGGCGCAAACGATTACCTACACAGTCTTCGGGGCGAAGAATCGCCGTTGCCATTGGATTTTAGAAGGGGAAAAGAGACGCCGAAGACAGATGAAATTCCAATGCGATAATACGAAAATTCGAGATGCGATCGGGATATCTATAGTAGGTTTTCAATGCTTGTTTGATGGGAATTAGGATTTCTTTGGAAATAGGAAATATGTAATTATTCTAACGTAAGTACCTTTCACCGCCTAACCCACAGGGTGATCATAGGGTCACGCGGGTTACAGCGTGCTTACGTGTAGCTGTTTCATTGGTTACATGGACGAACTGTCTTTTCTTTTTTCTCTTTTTATTTAGAAGTGTAATAAAGCCTAGCTTATTGAGTCGGCAAAATCCAAAATGCCAGTAAATTTAAAATAAAAATAATATTAATTTTTTAAAAAATTTTAAATAATTTTTTATATTTTTAATCTTTTTAATTAAAATTTTATTTTAAATTAAATAAATTTTTATTTATTTATTTCCAATCGAAAAAGTTTTTATACTTAATAATTAATTAAATCAAAATAGTATTTAACTTAAAATAAAAATATAAAAACTTAATTATAAAATTGCTAACAAAAACTTAATTAAATCAAAAAAGTTTTTATACTTAATAAAGTTTTTATTTCCAATCTTAAAAGACTTACACAAATTGCTAGAAAATTTATTTTAATGCAACTTGGATTGATTATAAAATTTATTTGTCAAATTTCGACATTGGTTTGAATCTCAAATAATGTGAATAGAAAGAAGTTTTGAAAAGATAAAACATAAAATTATTGAATCAATTTAAATCCAAGCTTAACATGTAAAAAGAAAACAGAATAAGATTTAAAAAAATCTTTAAACTATTAAAAAAATCAAATAAACTCATATTATTTTATCGTGTTCAATTAAATTTTTATATTTTTATTTTTAGTTAAATAAGTATTTTTATTTTTATTTTAAATTAAATTAATTAATATAATTAATTATTGACTTAATCAAAATATCATTTGTAATACTAAATCACGTGACGTTAACGTAGCATGTTAAAATATCATAATTGATGGTAATGTAATATTTTAACACATCGTAATTAATGATGAGTTGACATGTTAATATGATATAATAATATAATCATATAATATTTTTTACTATAAAATCAATGTCACATTAGTAACATATTGATATAAAAAAGATAAATGACAATTTAATTGATAGAAATTAATTAATTATTAAAGATTTATTTGATTTAAAATAAAATATAAAGATTTAATTGAATATAATAAAAAATAATAAATTATTTAATTTTTTTAATTAATTCAAAAAAAATTTTGACCATAATGCTAAAGAAAACTTGGACTTTGACAAATTGATACCAAAACATGGATAATTAAAAACTTAATTGTTAACGGGTAATAACAAGCCCATACCCGTTGCAAAGTAATCTAGACGCTGTGGGCTTGTTAAGGCCCGTTTAACTAGCAATGAACTGGAGCCGAACACTGTGCTACATAGCTCGACACTGCGCAAAAGAAGGTTTGTATTTGAATCCTTTTCTGGATTAACAAATAACAGAATCTTAAGAGAAGGTTTTGGTTGACCTAGAATCATCCGGCAAGAGTCTTGGTTCGTGGATTTTCTCTCTTGGTTTGGTAAAATTTCTCTCAGCTCTCATATTCTGCCCCATGTGCAATCCTCTCTATGTCTGCATGCTGCCATTGAAGCCCCCACGTGAAGGAGGCATTGATATGGATTGATGCTGATAGAATTGGGGGAGCGAGAGGGAAGAGACGTTTACGATAGAAAATGGTGTCCTTAAATAACGTCGTCAAGTACATTTGGACCTTTAATATGTCTTAAGGAATCAAGATGCTAATGGAAGATATATACTACGATATGCAAAATTTTTCTTTTATGTTTTATCTTCGAATTTCAGAGTTTTGGTCAATATTGCTTTCTTTCTGTACGCATTGCTTTTCTAGCTCGACATTTCCCTACTTGTTCGTTACTAGCTTTTCCTGTGTTTTTTATATGTCAGTGTTGCAGATTTTTTAGATTGCGATTTACCAGGTAACTTCCAAAACCCTGTCAGACTTTGTAATGTGCTATGCTTTGTCTAAAATAGGAAATGCTGCTTAAACATCTGAGGCATAAAAAAACCTTACGCGAATGGCTGTTCAAGTCAGCATTAGGAAAGCCATTTGAAATGAAGCATCTCGTTTTCTCCGGCTATAGAACTGTTCATCTTTGTCTTGTTGTTAGGCAATCAGCCACCGCTTTGTCATCATTTCACATTTGGTTTTTAACTCCAAGTTAGTTCAATGTCTTGTCCTCATGATGTTTTGTTTTTGTTCAGGTTAGTCTTATTTTGGGGAATACTAAATTTTCCAGTTATCACGATGCGTGTTTGTCGCCATATTGTGCAAAAATATGGAGTCTTCTCTAAACAAACGGGCTGCCATACCTTAATTTGGTGAATTTCACCAACTGAAAGAAGAGTTAACACTTGATGATTGTTCACCTTCCAGTCTTAGCAGCAACCAGGGTGAAAGTTTTACATTGGGTTGAATGTGCGTTAATGAATTAATGAAATAGTGTGCTATGCCTGTTTGTATATATCATGCGATGGTACAGGGCGGGTCAACTGATGCAGATGATAAGTTGATAATGATGTCCACACCCGATTTCATCAAGGAGCTGCATTAGTTGAACATGGAAGCTACGCTGCTGCATGTGCTTGGTTCGACACCAAGACACAAAATATGGACTGGAATTTCTAGTGAAGCTGATGGGAATATGGGAAAACTGAGTGCTCAGGAAAATTCCTCAAAGCAGCTTGTAGGGTTATCAGGATGATGATGAAAACGATGAAACCAAAAAAGAGAGGACAGAGCGATGATGAACATGCCATTTTCTAATCAGAATTTGCATACCAAGGTCAGACCTGCGCCTTTTTTTCACTCTGTTAGGTTCACCGAAACTCTGACGAGCATGCCTAGGTTTAGTACTGATCAATTTGATAACCGTAGGAATGCCATTGGGATTGATGATTTTATAGTATCATTCTTTCTGGTAACAAAACACTTGTACATGGCCTCCTGATGGACCTGTTTGATTCAGGTCCTCGGCTCGGCTATGCCCAACGAAGCTGATGAGGTCACAAACTTTTAAAGTAAGTGTGGGTTGGCATTGGCCTAGCTGGTTTTACGTATTGACAAAACCAAACAAAACTAAAGAGGGGCACATGCGTGACTGCTTGAGAACTTCGGTGGGTTGAGAACGTGTCCACCAGCTGGTCCACTATGAAGTGAAAAATCATAAATTCCTGGTGCACACGACTAGGGAAGTCATTCCCTGCTGGGAATTTGCATCCATATAATAATATTCGAGCTTTCTCAGTCATGCTTTACGTGGTTCCCCACTATTAGCTCTTAAAAAGTCAATATATAAAATCTCCCTTGCTCGTGTGGTTTTGTCCCATCATCGCTTTTCGTTCCATAAAAGGATGCATTATTCCACAGAATTATACAATCCATACTTTGAAAAAGCAAATTCTTAATTAGGGTACACTGAACTGATTCAAAATTTGTGGTTTGAAATTTTCTCATTTATTAACAGTTATTAAGGAAGGTCTTTGGCTACGATGCCCAACCAACAACCACACAAAATAGTGTTAGAAACTGAAAAACGAATTAAATCAAAGTGGGGGATGCGTCGGCATCCTAGTCCTTCACGAAATGAAGAAAAGACAGATCATTCTTCTAGACCAAACAGTTGGATTTGAAAGGTCAGAAGATTGAATACACAAAGCACAAATCAACAAGGTTGGGAATTATTACATGTCCTTAATTTTGGAGGGATTTAAGAGATAATTTCCAAACTGACAATGTCGGATGTTATCATATTAAAGTATTAATCAGCACTGCTATTTTATTATTTTTTTCAACTGTCACTCGGTGACTCTGTGCAAAGTTGCCTCATGACAAGAAAAAGTTTCCAGGGAAGGTTTTGACAGGTTTTCGACAGATGATTACTTAATCCAAGAACACTTTTCATGTAAGGAAAATAAATCAATGGAGTTTTCTTTTTCTTTATAAATTAAGGAGAGTCGATCAAACTATTACCTACCAAAAAAGCATTAACAATGACACGTAAAGACCCAAGCCTTTTCATTATTGGGGGATTTACAAATTGGGACGGTGGAGTTTAAATAATACATTGGTTACTACCATGGCCAATAATATTTATTATCAAGGATATGCCAAATTACGAAATTGGTATATACGTAATTGCTTTTACAATTTTGACCCTCATGACTAATGGCTGTGCATGATATACGATAATTTACATATTCGTTTCTTTTAAATTTGAAAAAAAGGAGATTTTTAAAAAAATTATTTCAATTAAAAAAAAAGAGAGGAATTGAAATTTTATTATGATTTTGACATTCAAGCTATTAATAATCTTACTTATGATTAAGATAATCAACATGTCACGTGAGTTAAAAATAACAATTATTATTAAATTTAAAAAATAAGTTATATTTTTGTTAATATTAAAAATTTATTTAATTTAAAAAAAAAATTCAATATAAGCAGTCATTTATAATTTGGAAACTTTTTTAAATATATGGTAAATTCAATTTCTTCGTTAATTTTGCAACTTGACATTTTTCCTTCATAATAAATAAATATTTTTTACCATAGTAGTAACCAATTATTATTTCCGTTCCATTCGTATTTAACAATAAATAGGGGATAAAGCGGTCGTTGAAAATTTGAGATGTAAAAGTCACTTTCGGTGTCATTGGAGTGGGTCCTTCTTCTTTTACCGACAGTCCCAAATCATCCAACCCAATCTTACCACGTCGAACAAATACCAAACATTAGTGATGCGGCAAGATCGTAACCGAGTATCTGACCACGTGGCAAGACCAATTTTGGAAAAAGACAAATTTTCTCAGCGACGTTGACGTCTTTGGATTTTTTACCAAATTCGCCCCTCTACAAGTTTAGTCAATTGACCCAAAAACCAGCACAATGGACCCCACATTGCCAACTAGGTTCGAAAACGGAAAAAAAAAAAGGAAAAAGAAATTAAAAAATGGTGACAACAACGACGTACCCCTTACTTCCTCCCTCCCTCCTCGTGGCCTCTCTCTGCTTTATCTTTCCCTCCCTTAGATCCGCTCTCAATCAAATAAAAACAAAACTATTTTTATGATTCAAGGAAAAAAAGCTTCTGATTTATTAAATTAAACACGAATTGATTTTTTTTCCCTTTCATTGGAACGGAAAATTTGGAATATGGAAACAACGACGGCGTTGAAGAAGGCGGGAGGCGAGGGTGGACATGAGAAAGAAGGGTCGGATGGCAGCACCGGAAGCAGCAGCAACGACAACAATAACAGCAACAATAGCGGCGGTCATAAACATAGGCATAGCCGAAGCATCAGCTATGGCGGGGATGAGAAGGGGATTTTTGAATATTTCGGGTGGGTGTATCATATAGGAGTCAACTCGATCGGCCACGAGTATTGCCGTCTTCGCTTCCTCTTTATAAAGGGCAAATACGTTGAAATGTATAAAAGAGATCCTCACGAGAACCCCGGTATTGTACGTTACGTCACCTTTTTTTTTCTCTTTTATTTGAATATATTGCAGCTTGTGATTGTTGACTAGTCGAGGCAATGTAGATATGCTTATTTTCCAGGGGGTTTTTTAAACTAAATTATGGTGAAATTTTGATTCATTTCGCTATGGATTCTTGAGCTGTTGCAGGATATTAATTATTGACAGCTGAAAGTTTATTGAGTTGGAAATAAGTTTTATTTCTAATTACGGTGGTTTAGTGAATGGATTAAGATTAATTAGGGAGATGAAGATTTGAGGTTGTTGAGTTTGGGGTTCAAATATTTGATCTATATCCTAAATTTTGTTGAATTAGTAAACTGAGCTTGTATGCAAGGCTGCCTTTAGCTAATTTATCATAAGCATAGGAAGAGAAAGAAGGTTAAACACATTTCTGATTGTGAAGTCTATATAACCTTCATGAGTGTTCCTGATTCCTGTACATGCTACTTTTTGTTTTCTTGGGTGAGAAAATCATGTAATAAATTAAACATAAAAATGAAAGCGGAAGGAGAATGTATAACTTTTTGTGTGGAATTAAAATACTTGCTTCCAGGGTATCCTTCAAAAGAGAGTGCAATTCTTAGAATGCTAGATGCATTTTTGTTTGCAGGAAGCTGATTAAATTCATAAGGCAATGTTCAACAAGAAACAGCGAGGCTATCAAAAGTTAAAATAAATGACATATATTATCGTGCTTGATAATATGTGATCTTTTTAATGATCACATAATTTAACTAACACTGCTTCACTATTGTATTCTTTAGAAGTTCCCGTTTCAGTTTTAATAGAATTTAACTTCTTGTTACAATGTTATGAAATTTGGCTTTTAAAGATCTCTTGCTCAAGTTATGGGTTGCAATGTTGGGGCCTTTGACAGTAGGACTGTCATCTGTTATTAGGAAGTCACAATTCACTTTGGTCTATAATTACAAAGTTCAATTTCAAGGTTATTTTGTTCCTAACTGCCTTTAAAGGAGATCCCTTATTTGTTTATATATTTATTATAATTGTGATGTATGAGAGATCTTCAAATACAATATTATATATGGAAATTTTCTACTTTATTCTGTTGTTTTTTTTCATAGCTATGATGCTATCCATTGCCAATGTGCATGAAGGAACAATTACTTAATTTATGTGTGTTAGAGAACTCTTTGAATTTAATTGTTTATGTATTCTAGTCTTGGTTGCTATTATGTTACCTTGTCCAGAGACCAATCAGGAAGGGTGTGATAGGACCTACACTGATGGTGGAGTTAGGGCGTCGCCCAGTCAATAATGGGGTAAGTCCATATTAGTTGTCATTTGATTTATTTATTGTTATCATTTCACAATTTTTTTTTCTTTTGCTTTGCTTTCAGGTGGTACATTGTGGTTCTTCTTCTTCTTTTCCAGTTCTCTTTGCCCCTTTTTCTTTTGGGTCTTTGATTGTCTAAACTGTTTTGTGAAGTTGGTCTACTTCATGGTTTTCTTCTCTATTGGTTATTTTAATGTTTTATGGTCAATCAATAATGAAGCTCAATGCTGTGCTTGATGGTTTTCTTTTGTTAAACATTTGTAGGATCTATATGTTATACAGTTTTACAATCGATTGGAGGAGTCCAAGAAAGGAGAAGTAAGTTTGTTTCACATAATTTTATTGATAATAATTGCTTGATACTGGCTTTCACTGTACATGACATATGACATTCTGTTCGTTTGTATAACCTTTGAGTTTGTTGAGTTGGAAATTGTGGGTTACTGGTTATACAAATGTTTTGGGTGATACCATGTCTGTCTTGGCTCACTTTTTAGTCCACCCCCTACAATGAATTTTGAAACATGTTAAGATATTAAATGCTGTAATTGGGTTCTGTGACTGCGTGAGGGTTCATAAGTACTTCCTCTGGCCTAGTATGTAATGTTGAAGGGAAAGATGTGATTATGACAGTAGCTCTTTTGAAAGAACACAATGAGGGTGTTAGACAAGTAAACTTATTTGCAAAAAGCTGATGGTTGTAAGGGTTGAAAAGCACCAAATTCATTGAGAAAGTTTTAGGATTATTCTGCAGGACAATTGTCAGCCTGGCAATCTGGTGTGCTTACTGATTGGTGAGAAAATAATCTTGGGGAAGAAATAAAATTTGTGTTTTATAAGCCAATTAGATATCAAAGCCCCTAATTTTGCATGTAATACGTCCAGTTCCAAAGTTTTGATAACTTGGGAGTCTAATCTAAGTAATGCTAGCATTGTATAATACTACAATTGACGGTTGTCCAGAACTCTTGAACCTTGAGAACCACTTGTGATGCTTCGAGGGACCTTGAGGAGAGTCTACAATTTCTACGGGCATCCTAGTAAAACAATAACTAATTGACTTATCTTTTCCTTTTTTTTTTCTTTTTCCTTGCTTGATGTTTATTCTTAAAGTGCAACTGAATCACTTTCGAAAGCTATCTGTTACTGGTTAAAACTGATGGGCAGAATCACTTTGTTCTTTTCAACTTCAAACTGCCATTGGGTGTGACAACAAGCCATCTTTGAACCATGGTGCTAAGAAAGAGATAATGGCCCCCCATTCTCCTACAACAGTCAAAAGGAAAACCTCCTTTACCTGTCTTTGTGAATATAATTTGCTCTAGAATCCTGATTACCTTGTTCCCAGAATTGTCATTGTTTCAGTAATCAAAAACCTTATTTTATTTGTTTCTTAAAATCAGAGCTGTGAAACAATGTCATATAGTAAATTAATGAATCATTTTGTTGGTTCTCCAATGATGTCTACTCCATAGAATAGGGCAATGGGAACTTTCCACTTGTCTCTGCTGATGATTAGCTCTTGGAGTCACTTTTCTTTCTTATTAATAGTTAGATATTCTTTTCTTGTGCGCTGAAGTGGCTCATGACTAACTTGTATTTTTTCTGCTTCAAGATTGCTTGTTCCACAGCTGGAGAAGCTCGAAAATGGATGGACGCATTTGATCATGCCAAGCAACAGGTACAAGGGAGTCAGTTAAAACGGCTTAGTTCGTATATGTGGTTGCTTTCTTAGAAGAGAACAATTTGTTTTGCTCTCATGATTTTTTCTTATGTATTGACATAACTTTCTACCTATTTGGACAGGCTGAGTATGAGCTTTTAAGAGGAGGTAGTACCAGAAACAAATTAAACATGGAGGCTGAGTAAGCCATTTTTCCTATCTATCTTGCTATAGTAGTCTTACTTGAGTTTGTTAATGATTAAAGACTGATTTTAGGTAAATTTTGTGGGTAACTGATTGCATTTATGAAGATTGAGGGAAAATTCCATTAATAGATACCATTTGATAGGTTGAGAAGAGAAGATGGAAGTATACTTATCTGTGAGAAAATTAAATGCAGTATAACTACTGAGTCCTACATGCTTCTATGTATCATACTTAGTTTTCCCACATCTTTTTTTCTAAAAGAAAAATAAATTACTCTGCCTGTTTTATTCTGAAGTATTGATTTAGAAGGCCATCGACCTCGAGTAAGGCGGTATGCGCATGGGCTAAAAAAGCTTATAAGAATTGGACAAGGTGAGTTGGTATATGCCATCATTTTGATTTTTGGCCATTGCATTTTTTAAGGTTTAAAAAGAGAATTTTGGTTTGCCATTTTCTTATAAAACTTTTAATTTTTAAAGAAGATTTCTTAGTGTTCCACTTTGTGGTATAAAATGACCTCTTAATGTATCATAGTTAGCATGTTTCCTCACATAAATTGTAATGTGAAATCGTTTCAAATGCAGTTTATTATGTGCACCTTTTAGATATTATCAATAAATTTGCAGTCAACATCATTGTAAGCTAAATGCTTCATGCTTGAGTCTTCAATAAAGAGTATGCTGCATCACATAGGCACCATTGCATGTTTGGTGTATTTTAGCTGAGTCATGGTGGATTTTTGCATCTTAAATGAAGGTAATAAAAAAATTAAGTGTGCATCTCAAGTTAGTTCAATTGGGGACTTTTGAGAAATTAAGCTTTGTGACATGTTGAATATCAAGATAATGATTTCTTAAATTTGAAGATACCTTGGTATTAGGACGTTCAGAGGTGGCACATTGATCATTGTTGTCATGTGAAGGACATAGAAGAACCTTGAACAAAATTTATTGTGAAAATTGATGATTTGTGAAATTGGAAAAAGATTATTGTGTCATATTCAAGCCGGACAATGTGCTAGGAAATTAACACCTAAATTTAGGAATTAATTGATACGAAGGACCTTTTCTGTCCAAAAACGTTTTCCTCCTTGAGGTTCTTTTCTATTTATTTTTGAAATATAAATAAACCATTAACAAAGACTATGCAATTGTAATTCTAATTATATTATCTTGCATTTTAATATGATAACTTTTGATATTTCTAATGAGTATATGTTAAAAATTTTCAACTCTAGATAATAATTTTAGTGCTGAGTTGAATTTTTAGTTTTCTTTTATTTTGGCTGTTCATAGGTCCGGAGATGCTTTTGCGGCAAACCTCCAACTTCGGCGGTAATGGCACATCAGATGGATACTTTGAAGGGGAGTTTGGAGATGCAATTGAAGCACATGAATGGAAATGTGTTCGTACAATCAATGGTATACTTCTTATACCTTTTTTTTGTTCGGTTAAATGAAATTGCATTAATCCAAAAGAAAAATGGCAAGATAAGAAAGTGTAAGGGTACCAATAAAATCGAACCTTTTGGATTGGAGCAATGATATATATAAAAGCAACGCAGACATTAAACAATAGAGAACTTGAAAAACTATAATGGTGTATTCCTCGTACTCTCACTATTAATAGTTTACTGCAATCTATTCATGACCTTTAATCATTCTATTTGTGAGACATGCTGTAGCTTTATCATGTGATCAGGCTGGTTCTGAGTATGTTGAAATAAGATCTGAAAATTTCTTCTCTTTAAGATGTGAAAAATGAAAGAATTCACTATTTATAAAAGATATGTTATTTTGAGTCTCTCAATATGCTAAGAATATGGAATGGTCCTAATGGAGAAATAATTTATATAGCACCATCCAATAATTTGCTTTCTGTTTGGTTTCAGGTGTTAGAATCTTTGAGGATGTGGCTGATTCGAAGGTATCAATACAATCATACTTATTATTTCCCTTTTTTTTTTCTTTAGGAAAAGCATCATGATAGATTCCCCCACATACTTATTAGAACTTTAGCCTTATCCCATTCACTTTGTCAAAGAAAATGTGTACAGGAACATTTCAGATATAATACAACTTTAGATGCACTGGTATAGCAGTCAAAAACTTAATCCATTTTCTTCCTGTATCATCAAATATGTAAATGTTGATTTGTTTAGGTCAATGCCAAACACGCAGTTTACAGATATTGTGCATTGAACTTATAGATCTAAAATATCTCAGTGCCTGTGTTTGTTGCAGCAGGTTTCTTTCACCTTAAAATTATCATTGAACACAATTTTCCTTATGTTCCCTAACAATATCAAAGTTTCACAATTTGTCTTCGTCAGATGAACGACTCAAGCTCTTTAAATGTTCTTTGGATTATTTGTAGAGTGGAAAAGGTGCTCTTGTGAAGGCTGTTGCTCTTGTAGATGCAAGTGCAGATACTGTTTTTGAAGTAATCTTAAATCTGGACCACCATAAAAGATATGAGTAAGTTGTTCCACCTATGTTTGTTGATTTCATATTTCCCAGTAAGTCAAGTTTGCTCTACTAACTATCTTCACAGGTGGGATATGTTGACAGGTGACTTGGAGCTGATAGATTCTTGTGGTGGGCACTATGATGTTGTCCATGGAACATATGATCCAAAATATCTTACCCGGTAAATTTTTCCGAATGGACTACTTATTTTTCTCTTTGAAAAACTGTTTGCCAACAATGTGTCGTGCATATGCAGTTAAGATATCAATTAGTTTTTATCAAGTATGTCCAAAGTTTGCACTTCTGATAGGTTTGATGTATTCTCAGCGTTTATTTTACTCGTTAAAAAGGATACTTGAAGGCCAAACAATATTAGGTTCCTCAGTTAATCAAATTAGCATGAATCTATCTTGCCTCTTTTGTCATTGGCTGGCATTTATTTGTCCTATTACATGATTTCTAGATGGCAATCCAAGAGAGATTTTGTCTTCTCTAGGCAATGGTTTCGAGGGCAAGATGGAGCATACAGTAAGAGAATATGCTAATAATATTTAGTTTATTTATATGAAAATCAAAATGTTGCTTGCCTGTACTTGGCTCACATATGATATAATTTCTATGGCAGCAATTTTGCAATTTCCAGTTGTACATAAGAAGCAGCCTCCAAGATCTGGATACCGACGTACAACAATTAATCGTAAGGATTTGTATTCTTAGTTGGTTAAGTATTTTATGTCTGAAGCATTTGTTGATCTCTATAGCTTGATTGCTTTGTGCATTTAACACATGAGGAAATGCTATTTTCTTCTTTGGATCTTTGTAGTGTCTCTAGGTACTTCAAATTTTGAAGGGATTGATTGATCCATGAATGTGATTACTTTTATTATAAATTCTATTGGTAGCAGCAAATTCTGCTTTTAGAGGTTAAATACATTCTGTGGCTGCTTGATTATTCATAAGGTGGTGCTTATGGCTATGGAGCATTGCGGGATGACTCTTTCATAGATTTCATTAGGAAGGAGACCTTGTGCTTGTTATAAATCTTGTTTATTTCTGTTTGTAATATAGATGTATATATCTATGAATGGCAGCGTCTACTTGGGAGATTAGAAGTTTAAATGCACCCATGGGTTCAAACACTGCAAAATGCCTTGTGACGCAGATGTTGGAGATTCATAGTGCTGGTTGGTGTCGATGGAAGAAAAATAGCTGCTCAAAGTTCGAAAAGACCATCCCATACGCTTTATTATCCCAAGTCGCAGGTTGAGTTATCTGACCAAGTCTTTATTATCTGACTTATGATCTGAAACTAACAATTAATGGCTTAGAGACATCTAGAATTATGTTGTCTTAGCAAATCAGGTCTGAGATCTCTATTAGACAGGTGGACTTACAAAATTTTTTGTGCATTTTTAGAGACTTGATCAGTTAAGACAACATAACTTCATTCATCTCCAATGCGTGCAACTATTTTTCCTGTTCCTAGGACCTCCATGATAAAAGGCAGGAAGGACCTCTTTCATTTAAATCTGCAGTGATAGATTCTATTTGACAGGATTGATGTTTGTGTCAACCACTTTATAGGGTTATTATGAGTATACATTGGTGTGACTAGAAAGTAGTACTTTTATTTCCTCACATTTCACACAGACAAGGTTGCAAGCAACAGCTGGAACATAGATGACAAATTTCAAGAATTCTTGTAAAGAACAATATTGGAAGCTAATTCTCAAAACCTGCTGGATTTTGTGCTGTCATTTATGCCATGTTCACTCAGTGTCAGTTATGTTTTCTGTAAATCTTATTTCAGGTTTAAAGGAATATATTGGAGCAAATCCATCACTCAAGTGGGAATCTTCCACCATTGTCCAATCAAAACTTTCTGATGTTTCAATTTCCAGTGGCGAGTTTGAGGATGTAGAAGTGCAGGATGAATTTTATGATGCAATCGCTGGTGATTCTTCATCATCATCATCAGAAGATGAAGAGAGTGAGGGTGGTGCAGACAAGGTAGTCCCTTTCTGCTTCACCACATTGGAATACAAAAGTGTCTTCTTCTCCTTCAAAAAGAAGAGTTAAAATTGGTTGCGCTATTAGTTGGATTGGTGTAACCCAATTATTAATTGTTTTCTTGAAAACCTCTATCATTGATAGTTTGCTCTCAATGTTATCAGGAAAGGAAAATTAAGCTGAGGAACGTATCTTGGGCCATCTCAAGCTTAGCTTTGAGGCGAGCTTCAGGTTCTTTCTTTTCTTAAAATTTGTATTGGGATTTGGGAAAGACTTTCTATCTGTACATTTAACTTTACATTTAAAAGGAAGATTTTATCTAGGAAAGCTTTTGCTATTGAGTCATGCATCGGTTTTCTTTTCCGGTGTTGTGTTAGTAACAAAGAATATAGCTTAATGGCTTAAACAATGTCTTATCCTTAATTTCATCATGAGCTATTAAGTATACTAAATATTAGGTCACTATGGATGCAGCTCCAGATGCAAATAAGGAATTAGATCCTAGTGTACCTCTTGTCCATATTGATGCAAGTCAATACAATGGTTCCCTCCACAAGGGAAAGGATGAGGCTGACACAAATTGTTGGACTTCTCCTAGTGGTAGGGGATTTATGATCAGAGGAAAGACTTACTTAAAAGATAATGCCAAGGTGAGTTTTTCTTTTCTTCAAAATCATTTGACATATATTGTCCTTGTTGTTTTATTTGTTTTGAGTGCATTCTATCTCATCATCTTATATCATCAAAGCTTAAAATAAGATTTTCTGGTATGTTATTATGGCAAAATGAGATACAAATTGGAATGATAGTTGGTCTCTGCTTGGTGCATACCTGTTCTCATCCTCAGTTGATATCCATGCTTCTATTTGCCAGCTCTCATTAATTCAAGGTGGGTATGAATTTCAGTTCCTTTTATCTAATTTTGGCTGGTCTGGTTTCTAAATTTGAATAATTGACTGCCAATCGCTATACATGGGTATATATTAGCAGAATTTGCTGTCTTACCGTTGTGTTGTTTATTTGCTTTCAAAGTTGAGATCCTCTTGTTTAGTTCAGCAGTTTCATGTGCTTTGTTTGAGTTATTATTACATTGAGCCATTTATTAGTTTTACCTTTCTTATTGTATGACGTCTTTGATTGCTTTTAACTGTAATTATCTTGGCTTAATCAGTTTTCTGTTGCACACACCTGCAGCTTTAAATACAATTTAGATATTGCAGCTTGTCCTTATGAATAGAACTTTCTTTTTATTTCTTTGTTGAATAAGCTATTTTCTTTCTATGTCATATCTGACAGCCTTCCTCCTGTTGGTTTTAGTTTGCTTGTGATGTGTGCATTACATTCTTTATTCTTGCTGAGATATTGTGCATTCTGGAGAGAACAATTAAGTAACGATATAAACCTTTTCACAGGTAATGGGTGCAGATCCCCTTCTCAAGCTTATAGCTGTTGACTGGTTCAAAGTTGATAAAGCCACAGATAAAATTGCATTGCACCCAAGGTGTCTAGTTCAGGTATTATTCTAGGTTTCATACTTTGCTTCCCTTTCTATGCATGTGCGTGTTAACATCGTCTGAAGTTTGCTTCATTTCTTTGGAATTTGCTGCAATAATTGATGCTTTTAGTTTTTTTTTTTCGTTTACTTTCATCAATCATTGTGCTGAAAATTCATACTAATATAATTTTATGGAATCCTTCTTGATCTGTGTTTTACATTCTAAAAAATTGAGTGCTAAATAAAAGTAACCAGTAGCTTTCTGTGTTTCACAATTTTAAATGCTATAGCATTCCTGTGCTAAAGGAATTTGTTTTTGTTTTATACAAAATTTTATATTTTTGTAGGTTTGGCTTAGAAATATATTATTGTTCCTTGAAAGGCATCTTTAGCCTTGATTTTGTATTATAAATTTAATGAATGAACCAGGATTCTTGCAGAGAAAGTCAATTTGATATGCTTGTTACTCTTTGTTACATTTGCTTGATGACAGTTCTGAGCTGAAATAAAGAGGAGGTGTCTTCAGTTGGGGTTTTCTTAATTTTTCCCAAACTTGAGTATCCTTTGCGACTGGATGACACAATCTTTGAACTGACAATGGAAATCTTTAAAATTTTCAGTTTTTCGGGTGATCTGTATGGTGTATAGTTTCTTCTTTCAACTTATATTTAATTAAACATTTTATATTTCTATGTCTAACAATAAAATCGAAGCCCTTTTACACTTTCAACATATCTCCCTCATTCTGTTCTAGATTTCACTAACCCCATCTTTTCCCAAATCATTGGTTTCTTGTCTTATCTTTCCTTGTATAAACACACTGCCATTGCAGCATCCTCATCTCAATTGCACTCACCTTCTATGTAAGATTTTTGGTGATGTAAGATTTTTGTTTCAGTTTGGAAATTTTCTAATTTGAGAATGGTTAAACTTACTGTCCATACTTCTTTCATATTTAGGATAATATCCATTAGCATATGGTTTATACTCCCACAAGCTGTCAGGGACTACATAATTTGTTTTGTGACTCTCAAACTACCTATTCTTGCATCTTTGTATTCCCAATGTGTTGGGCATTTCTGTTTTACAGATAAATAATGCACAGATATATTTTTTGTTACACTGAACAGTAAAAGTTCCTTTTCAGATGGAACAAGCCAATTTGAGAATATTTGAGCTATCATGCATGATTTTGCATAATTTAAAATCAGCTTTATGAGTTATGACCTAACTGCTATTTTTCATTTTCAGTCAGATGCTGGAAAAAAGCTTCCATTTATCCTTGTGATTAATCTCGAGGTACACATGTGGATGCATTTCAACCTCCTTTATTTAGTACATGTTTTTGAGCACAATACCTGTTATATACTGGGAATTTTGATTAAACTCTTTCCTATGATGGCATTAGATAGGTATGAACATTTTCCTATGTTAAAGGGTTACCCCTGTGGAAATTTAACTATTAAAAGCTGAAAGTTGTTTGTTTGGGACATATAGGTTTGAGTTTCTGAGCTTTACTACCTTGCTGTGGTAGGATCATTATTGGTAATGACGCTTAGGCCATGGTTTTTAGACACAATATGATGAATTCATTTAAAGTAATGTTAATGCAGAAATAGGCATGTGTATAGTAAATAATAAGGCCAGAGTGGGAAATTTTGAACAAATTTTATTGTTGTAGATGGTCAACTAAGATCACTCTTTGGCCTTTAGAATTGCTTCTAGTTTCCGCTTTTCTCCCAAGAATACTGATTTTGGAGGATGAATAGCAGCATAAGGAGAATTTCAAATAATGGATTTCTTTTTTTGGTTGCTACAAGTTTCATTTTGGTCTTTCAAAAAAAGGATATATGTTTTAATTTCTCTCTTTCAGGTTCCTGCTAAACCAAACTATAGTTTGGTCCTCTTTTATGCTGCTGAAAGGCCTGTGAATAAAAATTCTTTATTGGGAAAGTTTGTGGATGGAACGGATATGTTTCGTGATGCAAGATTTAAACTGATTCCAAGCATTGTTGAGGTATGAAATGCTATATCGTAAACATCTCAAGTGGCTTTTAGTAATTCGTTCTAGCACCATAGAAAGGCTCATTTGTTTTCAAATGTACAGGGGTATTGGATGGTCAAGCGTGCAGTTGGAACAAAAGCTTGCCTACTTGGGAAAGCTGTTACCTGCAAATATTTCAGACAGGACAACTTTCTGGAGGTAATACAGTCTTGATTTTTTTAAAAAAAATTTTCTTGCCTTGTTAGGGAAGCTAATGTTTGCTGCATCTGCATTTTATTTTAGATATGAAATTGATGCACTTCATCACTGAAACTACAATCATATGAAAGTTAGATTATTTCATGGTTTATATTAAGCATGCATTAACTGCATGGGGTCAAGTGGGAACTTTGAATCTCATATTTTCTGCCTTATATTAGAAGACAAAGTCTTCAGATTTTATTATAATCTTGAAAGCCTAGGTAGTATAAGGATCTAAAGTCTTGAGATATCTCTACAATTTTAGAAGTTCCACTGCAGTGATATACACCGCAAGTTATCTTTAACGTATTTCTTTATTGAGAAGTTAATTCCTACTCTTGCAATTCCAAAGTTGACTTGCAATGCTACATTAATATTGAATTATATTGACTAGTTAGATGGGGAATTTCTGATCTTGATAATATTGTTGCTGAATCTTATAATATGCAGATTGATGTGGATATTGGGTCATCATCGGTAGCAAGAAGTGTTATCGGCCTCGTCCTTGGATATGTCACAAGCTTAGTAGTAGATCTTGCAATTTTAATAGAGGTTTGTGCCTTTCTGCTGTTAATCTGTGAAAGTACTGTCATCTAGTGTGGTTTTCAGAATAATGGAAGTTTTTACCAAGTGTTTTGGGAACAAAAATAGAAAACAAAAGCAACTCTAAGTAGCTCTTTCTTATGTACTTTTTGTTTGCCTAACTTGAGATTGCAGGAGTTTCCTCAAGCATTTTAGCTCTGGGTTGTGTGGTTTATCATATTGCTTCTTGCAAGCATATTATTCAAACAATTTGTTGCTTTTCTAGTTACTGTTTCGAATTGCCGAAAACCCTTCTTTGGATTTTCTTTTTCTGCTTGGGTCTTGTTGCAGCTGTGATAGGCGTGAAATGTACAATTTTAGTAGTCCATAATTTTAGTCTTCTCTTGGTTTTTCTACTCATAGTATCTTTGGTAACAAGCAGTTAAAAACTCCCAAAATTTTGGCTGCTGATTAGAAAATCCTTAATTTTTTGCTCTCGATAAAATTTCACCATGTTTCTTGATAGTTAATTATTCTTTGAGCAATATCCTTGTTGGGATTTAAAATTCGTTATCAAGTTTAGTTACATTATTATAAAAGCACTCTAGAATAAACCCTAGATATCTAAAGTGCTATGAAAGGTTGAATTGTTTCCAATTGTTACCTTAAAAATACGTATGACGAAGCCTAGATATTCATACTTTCTCCATCTGCAGGCAAAAGAAGAGGCAGAATTGCCTGAGTACATTCTGGGCACTGTTCGACTAAATCGTGTGAGGCTTGAATCTGCTTTACCACTGGAGTTTTGAGGTTTTCCTACATTAATGATCTTTAATCATCTTGTGCTCCTAGGTTACTGTCACTATGTGTAGGGTAAGACTATCAAATGGGTTGTTCCAGATTTCATATCTTTTCAGTATTCAGTTTACTTGATTTGAGGGGATAACCGTTGGGTTTGTACTTTATCTGTTGCTGAGTTATGTTGTACTTGGTAGATTCAGTGGCTAAAAAGTCGGCTGTATTCATCCTTGAACATATCACATTTGATGAAGAACAATGGAATATTTTGTACATAAAATTTACATTACAGAATTTGGGACACTCTCCGGTATACATACCACATTGTCACTTGAGACTTACTTGGAAGAGCCGTTGGAATATGTTGTAATCCATTTATCTAAAAGCATTTGTTACAATAATTTGTTTGTGAGATAGCCATTTTTCCTTTGATCTTTCCAATTACGTTTGACAAATGATCTTTCAGTTCTCATTATCACGTTCCGGCTAAGTAGGCACTTAGCCATGCACAATCTCTTTTTCTTCTGTTTTCCCATGTTTGTTTCCACTTGAGGATTCTATGATGGTTGTATCATATTCACATTTGCTTTGATAAAAGCCTGGTTACAGACAAGCAATAGAAATGAGCTTCCACCTTTCAGCTAGCATACGATCCCGGCTGGAAGAGATTATTGTCTGGAGCGTATTGTTAGCGTCTAGGTTCAACCCTGTCTTTTGCCACCATATATGAAACTAGAAATCACTGGCACTTGTGTATAAATCTACAATGACTCTGCATACTTTTCCTTTTCTGAAGTTGCATTGATCTTTTACCATTTAATGCTACTGTTAGTACTCTTTGTCTGATTGAGTTCATAGCTGGCATACGGTATCCTCTCTTCAAAAGGTTAACTTGTTTTAAGGCTTTCAAGATTTTCATACTTGTCCGATCTAAGATTGAAGCGCTTGGTGTGACACTAAAGCATAGGTTCTCTGTGGAATAAAGCCGATTTTGGGGTAATAGGTATTTCTCATAGCATTTGCAAATTGCATGGTCTTGGGTCCTACAACAAACGAAAAAATTTATTAGAGAATTCCGGTAAAAGGTAGTAGAAATTCAAACGATGTGTCCCTTTCTTCAATCACTTTACTAACTCCACTAACTCCCTTTTGCTACAGCTAGTTTCTCTTTACGCATTTTATCTATTGATGTTTTTCTTCTTTCTTTGAATGTTTATCCGTTGTGCTTGGCTCATTAGTTTCAGCACCACCTATTTTTGACTAAATGTTCCCCAGCTTCTCACTATAGCTACCTTGAAAAACTCAAACATGCCCTTCAACTCAACCCATAGGCATAACCCCCAATTCAACGTTAGCAATGGTCATTTCTGACACCATTAAAGCCCTACCGACTTAGTTGGTAAACAGATTTGGTTGTACTTTTTCTCATTTGATCAAGATTAATACATCAAATCAGATATGATCTAATTAGGCTCCTTCTCTTTTGACTGAATGAGTGGGAATCCAATTCAAGTTCAAAAACCCAAAAAAAAAGGATAATTTTCCCCTAAAAAGATGTGTTCCTCCCACAGCAAACGGCCGTGCAGTCGGTGCAGGGTCTTTTTCAATCCTGTCAGGGGCAAATTCTTTGGCACTCTTTACATCCAACTCTGACTGCTGAACAAGGGTGTAGCTATTCAATCACAGTTGTTGATCGATCTTGATCCACCCCCTCGTGTGAGTTTAACGTAATCTTTACGAAATTAACTTTTGGGGTTCTTTTGCTTGTGCTTCCTCCCTCAAGGACACCAGAAATAAAGAGAAACCCCTTTCAGAAAAAAACATAATGACAGTACATTGGCCTTCGATTCGAATTATACAAATCAAGTTTAACCTGAACGGAAGCTGTGAGTCTGTGACAATGCTTTGGTTGAAAGATTAGTTCAGCTAGTTTCTTTATTTCTACTAGCTGTGGGGGCATGCCCCCTCAAACCATAGCACTAGCAGCTGCAACAAGAAGGGAAGTGATAATACAGTCTAGGCTTTTAATGGCACATTAAAGCTCTCTCTGCCTCTGGGTCTGGGGAATTGCGTTTGGTTTTGCGGAGTTCAGAATAACTCTGGCAATGGCAGATTTTTATCACACCCTATTAATTGAAACATAATTATAACACGCAACTGGTTGGTTCTTCACGGGGCCACTGTGGAATTCATGCAGGCTTACTGCCTCTCGTGAAGTGGGCCGTGGGTACCGAGTATTTAAGGCCTTGCACTGTCTTCCGTGATGAATATGGACGTGAGCTCCGAAAATTTCAGTAATGGAAACATGAAACCAAAATTTTTTTGAAAGTAATGATAGATGGAAAGGACAAACTTCCCCATTGTGTCCAAAATCTCTTACTACTGAGTCTGTACTCTTGTTTTTTACTAACAATTTGATGTCTATGAAGTTGAAAGCGAAACCCAGAGAATAATAACCCATATGGCTCTTAAATACTGGAGGATTTTCTCAGTGTTTGCCGACTTGCATATTTATTCATGTGGCCCACTTTCCTGGATAGGGAAGAACTGTAGTGATCAAAAAAGCAAAACTGCCAACGGAGAACAAAGATCATGCAAGCCACCTAGCCTGATTGTAGGTTTAGAGTTGGATGAACAAAGAAAAAGTTTTACTGCTATCAGATTAAGTTGTTGCCTTGTTGGGTGCGGAGAATTTTGCTGGTTTACTGGATTTGATGAGGTTTAGAGCCACTCATACTCTCAACTTGTTAATCATAAAAGACCTCCATGGCTACTTCCTCGAGAGATTCTTTATTTTTTCTTTCTTTCCTTGTATAATCATTGGATCGCATGTGGACCAGGAAACCCCGAGCAGTGACTGCCAAGGAACACACATGTCAAGGAGGGGGCTTACCTTTTTGATTTCCTTCAAAGACACAAAAGGCTAAGCTCATCATAAATTAAGGGAAATGCTGCTGCTTTTATCACAACCCTTGTCTTTACTCTTTACCCTCCCCGCACCTGCTGCTGTCACTTCAACAACATGATCAAATGAAAATCCTGGCAAAGATCTTTATCTTGTCCCTGCATATACTGCCATTGCATACATGTTGAAATTAATCCACTAATACACTTAGTACATAATCTATTTTCAGTTATAAACCGTAATTGTCTTTGGGGTATAATTAGAACTTATTTTCTTGCATGGAACTTTTACAACGGGTGAAGATTCTAGACATGCTGATGAAAAGAATAAAGAAGTAGAAAAGTAAAGAATTTTATCCTTCCTTGGCCAAAATTCTGGTAACAGCTCAAGTCTGCAGGAACAGCTTTCATTTTTCCTCTGGAGCAGATGTCAAGGACATTTTCTTTTCTTCTTTCCTTTTCTTCGGTTTGAGAGAAGTTGACCACCACCAGGTTGCTGCTTTTGCAGCTGAAATACAACAGTGAGGATGTCGCTTACTCTGCATTTTCCTCACACCTGAACCACCAATTGAATATAGATTTCCATGCCCCCTTTCTTTTACCCCATGAACAACAAATCATTTCCATTTTCCATCCATATATTCTGTGTCTAGCTACAATGATTGATAATTTTTGCTTTCTCGACTTTCATCCAAATACAATGTGGCACCACGGGTGTGATACAATAATTTACACAAGGTATAATCATTAACTGTCCAAAGAATGGTTCATAGCAGCTGTCATGTTAATTGCCTAATAAGTGTCTAACTGAATATGATCCACCTTTATCTATGAGTATGCAATTTGGCTTCAACCACAAAAACCCTTTTCTTATTTCTGTAACTAAACAATGAAAGTTGATGATTTCGATGGTGTCCCACAGTGTTTCATATACTAATTCAAATTAAGACACTGCTGATAATGTATAGGATTCTTTCCAGTGGAAAAAGGAAGAAAAAGATGGCTCAAAGATATGAAAGCTTTATTCCGTAATGGCAAACACCATCCAAATAAACTTAAGACCGCAAGGCCCCATCCTGCCCCAAAAAGCAGCCAGATAATATTCTCAATTTCTCATATCAACTAATCACTATACGTCATTCCCTCCTTTTATGCATCCTTTCCCTATTTCCCATGCATCAATTCATCCAACAAAAACACAGAAACGCAGTTTGCGGTGAGCTGACTTAACTTTTTTCTTAATTGGTTGTGTTTGTAGTTTGTCTCTCTTCCTTCTTCACTGCGAGTTCCAATGGAGATTTCTCAATGGATTTACTTCAATCTTCTGTTCTCTTCCATGTTAATTGCAGTGGTAATAGCTGCTGATCCTTATTCAGATGCTCTATTGAGCTTAAAATCAGAGATTGATGATTATAACAGTCTGGATGATTGGTTAGTTCCCCCTGGAGGAAATCCTTCAGGGAAAGTGTATGCATGTTCTTGGTCTGGTGTCAAATGCAACCAGAATTCAACCATTGTTCTTGGTTTAAATCTTAGTATGAAGAATCTTGCCGGTGAATTACCTGGAAAGCAATTCAGTGTCTTCACCGAGCTTGTTGATCTCAACATCAGTCAAAACTCATTCTCCGGAGAACTTCCTGTTGAAATCTTCAATCTCACCAATCTAAGAAGCTTAGATATCAGCAGAAACAATTTTTCTAGCCACTTCCCAGGAGGAATCTCCGGTCTTAGGAACCTGGTTGTTCTTGATGCTTTTAGCAACAGTTTCTCAGGGCCATTGCCTGTTGAGCTTTCCGAGCTTGAATTTCTCAAGATTCTCAATTTAGCTGGCAGTTACTTCAATGGGCCAATCCCTTCAGCGTATGGGTCTTTCAAGAGCCTGGAATTTCTTCACTTAGCAGGAAATTTCCTCACCGGACACATACCACCTGAACTGGGTAATCTCAAAACAGTGACGCATATGGAGATTGGCTACAACTCTTATGAAGGAAACATCCCATGGCAGTTGGGCAACATGAGTGAGCTTCAGTACCTTGATATTGCCGGAGCAAATCTCTCTGGCTCAATACCCAAGCATCTCTCCAATCTTACCAAGCTTCAGTCACTTTTTCTCTTCATGAACCATCTCACTGGATTGATTCCATGGGAGTTTAGCAGAATCGTGCCACTCAACAACTTGGATCTCTCCGATAACTTAATTTCTGGGCCTATTCCTGAGAGCTTTTCAGAATTGAAGAATCTAAGACTGCTCAGTCTTATGTACAATGAAATGAATGGCACTGTCCCAGAAGACATAGCAGATCTTCCATCACTGGATACTCTGTTTATATGGAACAATTACTTCACTGGGTCACTTCCACGAAACTTGGGCAAGAACTCAAAGCTTAGATGGTTAGATGTTTCAACCAACAGTTTCATTGGCAGCATTCCACCTGATATTTGTGCAGGTGGTGAGCTATTTAAATTAATCCTCTTTTCGAACGAGTTTACAGGCACTCTTTCACCTTTATCCAATTGTTCTTCGCTTGTTCGCATTCGACTTGAGGATAATTCATTCTCGGGTGAAATCCCTTTGAAGTTTAATCATCTTCCTGATATCACATATGTAGACCTTTCCAGGAACAGGTTTACTGGCGGAATTCCCTCAGATATTTCTCAAGCTTCAGAGCTTCAGTATTTCAATATCTCTAATAATCCAGAACTAGGGGGAATGATCCCAGCACAAACATGGTCCTTGCCACTTCTTCAAAATTTCTCTGCATCATCTTGTAACATCTCAGGGAACCTACCTCCATTCAGATCGTGCAAATCCCTTCTTGTTGTTGAATTGCAGATGAACAATATGTCAGGAGCTGTCCCAAAAAGTATTTCCAATTGCCAGGCGCTTGCGATGATTAATTTAGCTAGGAATAAGTTAATTGGTCATATACCTCAGGAGCTTGCTAGTCTTCCTGCTCTAGGTGTTGTGGATTTGTCACGTAACAATTTCAGCGGTTCAATACCTGCAGAGTTTGGCAAGTCTTCAAGCTTAGTACTTCTAAATGTATCATTCAATGATATCTCCGGTGCCATTCCCTCAGAAAAGAGGTTGCAATCAATGGGTCGAAGTGCATATGTTGGAAATCCAGAGCTCTGTGGAGCACCTCTTAAATCATGTTCAGGTTCAATGGCAATCTTGGGAAGCAAAGGCAGGGGAAAGCTCAGATTAGTTCTGTTGCTCTGTGCAGGAGCAGTCATATTCATTGCAGCATCAGCTTTCTGGCTAATTTATCTCCGCAAAGGAAGCAAAGGCCAATGGAAAATGGACTCGTTTATTGGACTCCCACAGTTTACAGCAAATGACGTTTTGAGGAGCTTCAATTCAACTGATTCCATGGAGGAATTGCCACCGCTATCAGCTGCAGTTTGCAAAGCAGTGCTGCCCACTGGAATAACAGTTTTGGTGAAAAAGATTGAATGGGATGCAAAGAGAATGAAGGGTGCCTCAGAATTTATAATACAAATGGGAAATGCAAGGCACAAGAATTTGATCAGATTACTTGGTTTCTGCTACAACAAGCATTTGGCTTATCTGCTCTATGATTACTTGCCTAACGGAAATTTGACTGAGAAGGTGAGAATGCGAAGAGATTGGGCGACCAAGTACAGAATTATAATTGGTATTGCAAAGGGACTTTGCTTCCTTCACCATGACTGTAATCCTGCAATTTCTCATGGAGATTTGAAGTCAAGTAATGTTGTCTTTGATGATAATTTCGAACCCCGCCTAGCTGATTTTGGGTTCAAGTATCTGATACAGTTGATCAAAGGTATTGTTCCAGCAACAACTTCCAGAATGGGAACAGGTAAACTTAACTATTCCCTTTATATGGATTCCTTTTATTCCAAACTTTGCCATTTCAAACAAACAAAATTAACTTTTGAGCAAAAGTTCCTTAGATATTCAAAGCTGAGAGAAAGTCTGAACAAACTGGACCATATTTTTTTGGGTCTATGACATAGAATTTGCTTTCAAAGTACGACTAGACCATTAACAGTTATTATTCCCTTGTGAGCATTCCCTACAACACAAACAACTAGCAACTGCTTCAATGTTCCAAAAGGAATAGTAAAACGAGTCTATTTTCTACAGAGTTGATGGAAATACATTCTTGTTTGAAAAGACATTATCCTGATTAAGAACCTCATTTGAAGCAGTGGCTCAATTTCGGTTGATTCTTTTGTCTTCCAATCTTTCGTTTCTAGAATCAGTTCTTGAAATTCTTTTTTGAAACCTGAAACAGGTCAATCCAACGATGCAATCAAGGAGGAACTATACATGGACATATACAACTTTGGGGAGATCATTCTGGAAGTATTAACTAATGGTAGGCTGACAAATGCTGGAGCAATCATACAGAGTAAACCGAGGGATGTTCTTTTGAGAGAATTATACAATGACAGTGAAGCTGGTTCCACCAATTCACTGCAAGAGGAAGTAAAACTGGTTCTCGATGTTGCTATGCTCTGCACCAGAAGCAGGCCAGCTGATCGACCATCCATGGAAGAAGCATTGAAGCTTCTATCAGGATTGAAGCCGCAAGGTAAATAATAGCACTATTGAAGCAGGAGAGTTGAGTTGTGATATTAGCTTTCACCAATACAGCGGAAGGACCCCAACAGATACATATATGGTAGTAAATAGTTTTTGATGAAAATATTTGTATTATGATTTGGTTGTTAGCTTGTTTATATAATCTCTATAATGTTTTTCAACTAAAAATTCTTATGATAGGGACAGAGCAACTGCTATCATCTTGTTCCTTATACAATGTAAAATGTGGAAGTTTGAATTTGATGATATATTATTTCAATTTGACAGTTTTAATCTCTTTAAGGTTTTGGTTCAAAGCCTGGGTAATTTGGATCAATCAATGCTCATCTAAATGTAACTTTTCAACCCAATCTGTACCCACAGGAGTATTGCTTCAAGTAAGAAAATTTGCCATGGGCATTCTTTGATCCTTACATGGAACCAATGACAATGACAGATATATGTCTTCGTTCGGTGTCCCCTTTGGTTCTAACATTCCCAAAGTCTTCATCATTAGCCAGAGACATATGATGATTATCAAGAATCCTACGACTTATTTCAAACAATTTACATGCAATCCTGTTTCTGTCCCGACATCTTCAAACAGACATCAAGCGCGTCAACGACACCCTGAAAACTATCAAAATTTGAACTCACGACGTCAACATCCACTCCCAACCTCTTCGCCCCCGCCGCGGTAACCGGCCCATGAGCCGCAACCACTAACCGCGGCCACCTCCTTCTGACCATCCCCCAATCCCATCCGAACTCCCTTAAACTCTTCAAAAACCCCTCCACTTCCCCACTACTCGTGAAAACAACGGCGTTCACTTCCTCCTCGTGCTCCTTCCCCTTCCTTACCACTTCTTCCGCACAACTGGGCCCCACCCACCTCGTCTCGTACGCGTCAACACGAATCGGGACCCACCCACCACTCTCCAAATCCTTGAGGAAATCGGGAACAACTGGCGGCTCGTTTAGTCCGACAACTTTCGGAACCGGACACAATACTCTGCGACCGTATCCTTTCCCGAGAGACAAGGCTAAGCTGTTGGGAGTAGCGGTTGGAGGGACCAAAACTCTAATCCGTTGTAAATTGGAACAAATTTGAGAGATAAAAGGGGTGTTGATTAACTCTGAATCTTTGCCTAAGGCAGCGAGAATGAATGTGGGGCCATGAGAGGGGAGAAGGGGTTTAGGGAGAGAGAGGGCGGCAAGGGAAAAGGAGGTGATGGAGGCGCGAGAAGGGAAGGTGATAGCGGATAGGAGACTGAGGGAGTGTGGGGAAAGGTGGGTGGAGAGAGGGTGGGGAGTTGGATGAGTGGTGATGGTTGGGCACCAGAGAGGAGTGTGGCCCTTCAGAGTGAGGAGGTTGGAGAGTCTGGCGGCATAGTTTGGTGGCGTGGTGAAGATGACGGTCGGCTTCACGGTGCTGCTGGAAAGAGGGGTGAGGTCGGGGATCGGCATTGCCATGGAGGTTTGCCCTTTGCTGCGGTGGTGCTTGGTTTTATCAATTAGCCTGTTCGTCCTGTGCAGCGAGAATGTTAATGTTTAACAGGAAAAAAACATCTACCAAAATATATGTGCTTTTGGTCAGCGTCCACCCGCAAGGTCGTTGTAGTATAGTGGTAAGTATTCCCGCCTGTCACGCGGGTGACCCGGGTTCGATCCCCGGCAACGGCGATTAAAAATTTTACAAGCCAAGACTTCTGTTTTTACCAGAGATAATTGATAAGATATCTCAAATTTTATTAATTGATAATAAATTAAATTTATAAATATTTAATTAAAATTTATATTTTAATATTTTCGACACTACTCCTTAATACGCCAAAATTTTTGTTTTTACTACGAGGGTGAATGCTACAGTAAATTTAACCTTACTGTAAGGTCAAAAAATAAAATTTTTTAGAAATAATAAAAACCTGCTTAACAGGTAAACAATATATATAATTTTTATATTTTATTATTTTAGGATAATAATGTAGATAATCTTTAAATTTATTTAGTTAATTTTAAAAGTTATTTAACTTTTAATTTTATTTTATTTTTTACTCTAAACTATAAGAATATTATTCTTTTTAATATTAAAATTATATTTAATTAATTAATTTAATAAAAATTATTATTATCGCTTATTACATTAACTCTTACACATTTACGTTAAGATTTTAAATTTGTTTATTCTACTTTTACAAAATTTTACATTAATTTTTACAACTTTACGCCAAACATTTTCAATAGTAACTTTTAACTAAAATTATCTTTATCTTTATTATTTTTTATTTAAAATACAAATTTGAATATCATTACATACTTTTAGTCCGATAATATAACTATAAATGCTTATAGTTTTACGTTAAAGTTTTTACATGTTAACTTTGAATATAAATTTAAATAATCATTTTTTATTAAATTAAAATTATTTTTACTTAATTGACTTGTTACGTTAACTCTCACACATTTACGTTAAGATTTAAAATTTAGTTATTCCACCTTTACAAATTTTTACGTTCATTCTTACAATTTTATGTTAAGACTTTTCTATTTCAACTTTGAATTATAATTATTTTTATCCTTATTATTCGTTATTTAAAAATTAAAATTTGTACACCATTAAACACTTGTAATCCGAGAATATAAATTTAAATATTTATTTTTTATTAAATTGAGATTATTTTTATTTAATTGACTTGTTACGTTAACTCTTACACATTTACGTTAACATTTAAAATTTGATTTTTCCATCTTTACAAGTTTTTATGTCAATTCTTACAGTTTTACGTCAAAACTTTTTTATGCCAACTTTGAATTATAATTATTTTTACCTTTATTACTCGTTTTTTAAAAATTAAAATTTGTATTGTTAAACACTTTTAACTTGAGAATATAAATTTAAATATTCATTTTTCATTAAATTGAATTTATTTTTACTTAATTGACTTGTTACGTTAACTCTCACATATTTATGTTAAGATTTAACATTTAGTTATTCCACATTTACAGGTTTTTATGTCAATTCTTATAGTTTTACATCAAAACTTTTTCTATGTCAACTTTGACTTATAATTATTTTTATCCTTATTATTCGTTATTTAAAAGTTAAAATTTATTCCTTATTATCCTTATTATTCGTTAAACACATTTAATCGGAGGATTTAAATTTCAATATTCACTTTTAATTAATTTGAGATTATTTTTACTTAATTGACTTGTTACATTAACTCTCACACAATTACGTTAAGATTTAAAATTTAATTGTTCTACATTTACAAATTTTTACGTTAATTCTTATAGTTTTACATAAAGGATTTTTCATGTCAATTTTGAATTATAATTATTTTTATCCTTATTCTTTGTTAGTTTAAAATTAAAATTTGTACATCGTTAAACACTTTTAATCCGAGAATATAAATTTAAATATTTATTTTTTATTAAATTGAGATTATTTTTTTAATTGACTTGTTTAACTCTTACACATTTACGTTAACATTTAAAATTTAGTTATTATACTTTAACAAGTTTTTACCTTAATTCTTACAGTTTTACGTCAAAACTTTTCCATGTCAATTTTGAATTATAATTATTTTTATCCTTATTATTCGTTAGTTTAAAATTAAAATTTGTACACCATTAAACACTTTTAATCGGAAAATATAAATTTAAATATTTATTTTTTATTAAATTGAGATTATTTTTATTTAATTAACTTGTTATGTTAACTTTCACACATTTACGTTAATATTTAAAATTTAGTTATTCCACCTTTACAAGTTTTTATGTTAATTCTTACAATTTTACATCAAGGCTTTTCCATGTCACTTTTGAATTATAATTATTTTTATCCTTATTATTCGTTAGTTTAAAATTAAAATTTGTACACCGTTAAAAACTTTTAATCCGAGAATATAAATTTAAATATTTTTTTTTATTAAATTGAGATTATTTTGTTTAATTGACTTGTTATGTTAATTCTTACACATTTACGTTAATATATAAAATTTAGTTATTCCACATTTACAAGTTTTTACGTCAATTCTTATAATTTTACGTCAAGGCTTTTTTATGTCAACTTTGAAATTATAATTATTTTTATCTTTATTACTCATTATTTAAAATTTAAAATTTGTACATCGTTAAACACTTTTAATTGGAGAATATAAATTTAAATATTCCCTTTCATTAAATTGAGATTATTTTTACTTAATTGACTTGTTACGTTCACTCTCACACATTTACATTAACATTTAAAATTAGTTATTCCACGTTTACAAGTTTTTACGTTAATTCTTACAGTTTTACGTCAAAATCTTTTTATGTTAACTTTGAATTATAATTATTTTTATCTTTATTATTCATTATTTCAATTTTAAAATTTGTGCACCATTAAACACTTTTAATCGGATAATATAAATTTAAATATTCCCTTTTCATTAAATTGAGATTATTTTTACTTAATTGACTTGTTACGTTAACTCTAACATATTTACGTTAACATTTAAAATTAGTTATTTCACGTTTATAAGTTTTTACGTCAATTCTTACAGTTTTACGCCAAGGTTTTTTTATGTTAACTTTGAATTATAATTATTTTTATCTTTATTATTCATTATTTAAAAATTAAAATTTGTACACCGTTAAACACTTTTAATCGAATAATATAAATTTAAATATTCCCTTTTCATTAAATTTATATTTTTTTTACTTAATTGTTTTGTTACGTTAATTTTCACACAATTACGTTAAGATTTAAAATTTAGTTATTCCACATTTACAAGTTTTTACGTTAATTCTTACAGTTTTACGTCAAGATTTTTTCATATCAATTTTGAATTATAATTATTTTTATCCTTATTATTCGTTAGTTTAAAATTAAAATTTGTTCACCGTTAAACACTTTTAATCCGATAATATAAATTTAAATATTTATTTTTTATTAAATTGAGATTATTTTTATTTAATTAACTTGTTATGTTAACTCTCATACATTTACATTAAGATTTAAAATTTAATTATTCCACATTTATAAGTTTTTACGTTAATTCTTACAGTTTTAGATCAAGGCTTTTTCGTGTCAACTTTGAATTATAATTATTTTTATCCTCATTATTCGTTATTTAAAAATTAAAATTTGTACACCGTTAAATACTTTTAATCTGATAATATAAATTTAAATCTTTATTTTTTATTAAATTGAAATTATTTTTACTTAATTGTTTTGTTCCGTTAACTCTTACACATTTATGTTAACATTTAAAATTTAATTATTTCACATTTATAAGTTTTTACGTCAATTCTTACAGTTTTACGTCAAAACTTTTTTATGTCAACTGTGAATTATAATTATTTTTATCTTTATTATTCATTATTTAAAATTTAAAATTTGTACACCGTTAAACACTTTTAGTTGGAGAATATAAATTTAAATATTTTCTTTTCATTAAATTGAGATTATTTTTACTTAATTGACTTGTTACGTTAATTCTCACACATTTACGTTAACATTTAAAATTAGTTATTTCACGTTTACAAGTTTTTACGTTAATTCTTACAGTTTTACGTCAAGACCTTTTTATGTCAACTTTGAATAATAATTATTTTTATCTTTATTATTCATTATTTAAAATTTAAAATTTGTACACCGTTAAACACTTTTAGTTGGAGAATATAAATTTAAATATTTTCTTTTCATTAAATTGAGATTATTTTTACTTAATTGACTTGTTACGTTAATTCTCACACATTTACGTTAACATTTAAAATTAGTTATTTCACGTTTACAAGTTTTTACGTTAATTCTTACAGTTTTACGTCAAGACCTTTTTATGTCAACTTTGAATAATAATTATTTTTATCTTTATTATTCATTATTTAAATTTTAAAATTTGTACACCGTTAAACACTTTTAATCAGATAATATAAATTTAAATATTCCCTGTTCATTAAATTGAGATTATTTTTACTTAATTGACTTGTTACGTTAACTCTCATACGTTTACGTTAACATTTAAAATTAGTTATTCCACGTTTACAAGTTTTTACGTCAATTCTTACAGTTTTACGTCAAGGTTTTTTTATGTTAACTTTGAATTATAATTATTTTTATCTTTATTATTCATTGTTTAAAAATTAAAATTTGTACACCGTTAAACACTTTTAATCAAAGAATATAAATTTAAATATTCCCTTTTCATTAAATTTATATTATTTTTACTTAATTGTTTTGTTACGTTAATTTTCACACAATTACGTTAAGATTTAAAATTTAGTTATTACACATTTACAAGTTTTTACGTTAATTCTTACAGTTTTACGTCAAGATTTTTTCATATCAATTTTGAATTATAATTATTTTTATCCTTATTATTCGTTAGTTTAAAATTAAAATTTGTTCACCGTTAAACACTTTTAACTCGATAATATAAATTTAAATATTTATTTTTTATTAAATTAAGATTATTTTTATTTAATTGACTTGTTAAGTTAATTCTTACACATCTACATTAAGATTTAAAATTTAGTTATTCCACATTTACAAGTTTTTACGTTAATTCTTACAGTTTTAGATCAAGGCTTTTTCGTGTCAACTTTGAATTATAATTATTTTTATCCTCATTATTCGTTATTTAAAAATTAAAATTTGTACACCGTTAAACACTTTTAATCCAATAATATAAATTTAAATATTTATTTTTTATTAAATTGAAATTATTTTTACTTAATTATTTTGTTACGTTAACTCTTACACATTTACGTTAACATTTAAAATTTAGTTATTTCACATTTACAAGTTTTTACGTCAATTCTTACAGTTTTACGTCAAGATTTTTTTATGTCAACTTTGAATTATAATTATTTTTATCTTTATTATTCGTTATTTAAAAATTAAAATTTGTACACTGTTAAACACTTTTAATCCGAGAATATAAATTTAAATATTTATTTTTTATTAAATTGAGATTATTTTTATTTAATTGACTTGTTATGTTAACTCTTACATATTTATGTTAACATTTAAAATTTAGTTATTCCACATTTACAAGTTTTTACGTAAATTCTTACAGTTTTACGTCAAAACTTTTTTATGTCAACTTTGAAATATAATTGACAAGATAAAGATATTTCAAATTTTATTAATTGATAAATAATTAAATTTGATAAATATCTAATTAAAATTTAAAAATATTTATTGAAATTCATATTTCAATATTTTAGACATATCTCATTAAATAGATACTTGATTTTACAAAACAAATATCTAATTAAAATTTACAAATATTTATCAACATTTGTATATTAATATTTTAGACATTACTCATTAAATACATACTTGATTTTACAAATTAAATATCTGATTAAAATTTATAAATACTTATCAAAATTTGTGTTTTAATATTTTGGACATTATTCATTAAATACTTGACTTTACAAGTTTAAATTTATTTATTTATTCATGAGTACTTGAATAATTACTCCAAACTTGAACCCTGAGCTCAAAATCCAAGGCAAATATAAAAAAGATAAAAACTTCTTACTTTCATAATATCTGTTTTTACTAAGGATATCAATAGTAAGTTACTAATTAGTTTTTAAATACTCTATCTCAAATCTTATTAATTGTTAAGATAACTAAATTTTATAAACATTTAATTAAATTTTAAAAATACTATATGAATGTGTACCTTAATACCTTAGACACTCTCTAATAAAAATTTTCAATTTTATAAATCCAAATTCATTTATTTATTCATTAAAAAATAAATTATTTTTTTGTGAGCCAAGAACTGCTTTCAGAATATACATAGTAAAATTGCATTGGATATAAGTTATTTTAATTTTAATGAATTTTCTTGTCAATCTACTCATCAAACAACAAAATATTTGTTTTTTTCTTTTAACCAAAAAGTCAAATAAAATGGAAATAAAAAATTTACTCATATTTTTCTCTTTATTTTAAAAAATATCTCAAAATAATTTTTTATATTGTAATATGTTTAATATAATTTTTTAAAATTTAATAATAAATATATTAAAATAAAAACATTCAATTTAATTTTATAAAAATAAAAAAAATTTAATGACGGGGACAAACGACAGCGGTTCACGTGGGCAAGTAAAGAGAGAATCTGACAAAGATCACGTTGATTGGCTCTTCACTTGAATTTAGGTGGGACAAAATAATTTAGCAGTAATATCTTGAATTAATATTTTTTATTTGGGATTTTCTTTAATATTTTCATGCATAACTTCGAAAATAATTCAATTGATATTTTTAATTTTTTATATAATTAGCAGGTTTTTTTTCAAAAAAATAAAAAAAATGGACTTTTAGAGTTATGTGATTTGACTTTCCATTGACTTCTGGTTCCCACGATTCATTCATGAACATTAAAGCAAGAGAAAAAGGGTAGAAAAAGAATCCAACAACCCCACACCGCCTTAAATATCCGAAAGGAATTTCGTCATCCATTTATCAGAGCACGGTGTCTTTGTGTCACTCTTTTCTTCTTTTTCAAGTCTTCTACTAGCGCTGGAAAAAACACTTTTTAGTAGGGGTGAAGCAAGAATTCCCCCATCGATGCCGGACGGCGAGTTGTCCGCCGGCGGGGTCGAACCGCCCGTTACGGTTAAACCTAAAGCCTATGCTACCCCCTCGCCGATCGTTGAAGTTAGTGAAGAAAATGGAGCGAGGAAAGTGGAAAAGAAAGAGAAGGACCCGAGAAAGATAGCTAGAAAGTGAGTCTTGTTTTGTTGTTTTGTATTTGTAAATATTTACGTTATTTATTTCTTTTTTTTGAAATGTGGGTTTGCTTTGGTTTGTTTCTTTCTGATTGCTTCGTGTGAGTTTAGTCGAAGAAACAGAGAACTCTATGTTTGTCTGGGGAGAAATTTGAGTGAAAACTCGAGAAATACAAAACCTTTTTAGTTGATTATGTCTCAAAAAACGTTGAAAGCCAAGTAAAAGAACCAATATTGGCCTTTTTAGCTATTTATTGAGGTGCTGTTTCCATCAAGCTTTTGGAGGCTCAACCTTTTTGTTTAGTTTGGTTTTATTTATTATTATTTCAAAGTTGCATTGTGATTTATGCTTTTGTTTAAGGTACCAATTGGAGTTGTGCAAGAAAGCCATGGAAGAGAACATAATTGTATGTTTGGAGACTGGTTGTGGGAAGACCCATATTGCTGTGCTGCTCATTTACGAGTTTGCTCATTTGATAAGGAAACCCCAGAAAAAGATTTGCGTTTTTCTTGCTCCCACGGTGGCTCTGGTTCAGCAGGTGGGCTCCTTTCTATGATTTTCTGACTTAGTAATGATTAGGTTTATATTATTGTTTTGGCTGAGTTTGGGATTTAAGAGCCAGTGTGGATTGCCAACCTTATCATCTTAGATTCGAAGTAGCAGTGGATCATGCATGGTTTTGAATCAAATCTGTTACTGATTTGTAGCAAGGCAGGGTTATAGAAGATTCTCTTGATTTCAAGGTTGGGACTTATTGTGGGAACTGCAGGCACTTGAAGAATCATCAGGACTGGGAAAAAGAGGTTGAACTATATGAGGTGATTATGTTCTTTGGTTGACGCAATATTAATATTTATCCACATTTTGTTCAATATCTTATGATGGACTCTATTGAATATGGAAAGATGAAATATTTTTTATTAAACTTGAGACTTGTCTTATGAAGTTTACCAAAATAAGTTTATTCCTCTTTATTTTTCTTTGTTTTTTCCCCTATAGAGGATGCTGCGTTTTAGTAGGTATTATGGATCTTTGAGGCTGTGCATCATTTTTGGCTTGTATTTCTATTCATGCTGATTGTTTTGGTGCAGGTGCTTGTTATGACGCCTCAAATACTACTTCGTAGCTTATATCACTGCTTCATCAGGATGGATTTAATTGCTCTTCTGATATTTGATGAGTGTCATCATGCTCAAGTTAAAAGCAATCATCCTTATGCAGAAATCATGAGAGTAATGTGCTAAAAATATTTATCATTGTGCTCTCAATGATAGAATCACATTAGTTTCTTTCAGTTGATGTATTTTGATTTCTGTAGATTACCTTGACAATCATGTAGGCTTTCTATGATAAAGCTACTGCATCAATGCTTCCTCGTATATTTGGCATGACAGCATCTCCCATTGTTGGTAAAGGTAATTCAGAATTTCAATTCTATTGAGTCAAAATCATTGAGCTCTTACCTGACATTTTCAATCCTTTTGTCATACAAAATTTTTATTCTTATGGGAAATGTGACCAATGAAAGGTGTTTTGAGGATGTGTTATGTGTAAAGGTGGAAGAAAATGAATTTGAAAAGCTAAGGTTTCAACATCCTACAAGTTATCCTTTAGCTTAGATGAGATAAATATTTTGGATAACACTGCATCGTGTAGTGCTTTCCAATGCTATATCTTCACTTGACTGACTGGCTGTTCTAGTTTTATAGCTGATATCTGTGATCTGTTAATAGCTACTTCCATGATATCCTTAAATCTTGAAACATATAATTTACGCTTTCAGATGCTTCTAGTCAAATGAATTTACCGAAAAGCATCAACAGTCTTGAAAATTTACTTGATGCTAAGGTGAGTCTTCAAAACATTTACTTTGAGATATAATATGGTTTTTTGCAGTCTTTTGTTTTCCTTTCTAAAACTAATTATGGTTGAAGATTGGGATCTAACTAGCTGTTCTCACGTTCAATCATAAATCTTGCATGATGAAGGAAACACCTAATGAATAGTTTATGTAGTTCATAAGAAGTTGTTGGGTGCCTAAAAGTTTCCTTGTTTTGTTAGTGTTCATGGAGCATGGGTGAGTGCATGCATTTATGAAGATACTGTTCTTAGTTTATGTAGTCAGGTTTTTGTAATGCTAATTATAGATGTTGTGTCCTTCTATAGCTTGTGAAGTGGTAGTCCTGTTAGCCTGAATTGAGGACTTTGGTTTGGTCAACTCTTTCCAAACTTTTATAAGCTGGAGTAATGGCTGGTCATAGTCCATCTTGGTTTAGTGAGCCGAGGAAGACCAGAAGATATATTGGGCTTTCCTCAACTGGAGTCTAACCAATCCCAATTTACTTGATATGGCCTTATGTATATATAGCTATAGGAGAACCATCTGTTTTTTTCTATGCAGTGGATGAAACATGTGTTTGGCCCTTGTCACAATTGAAAACGCTCACTCTGGCCCTCTTCACATTTGAAAACACTCACTTCCTAGTAGAACTGCATAGGTTGAATGATCTAAGTTCTTAGTTCATTGTATAATACATAAAGAATATTTTTAAGTATTGACGAAACTTAAAACATTTTTGGTCCAACATTGATAGTGAGGTAGATTCAGCAATCCTGAAGCTTTTTATTTTCTGCTGCATATGATGGATGTACTGAGAGCTGAATAAATAAATGAATATCTTATTTTGAGTCTATTGTGGTTGATATTTCTACTATGACAGTTCCAAAGATTCACACAGCCACCATAATTTTGGCTAAGGAGGGTAATGTTAATCAACATTTATTGTTGTCATTATCATCATCGTCACTCTATTTCTCTCTCCCTTGCTCTGTGTGACTGTTTTACCATAGATCTTTGGAGATGTGGAAAACAGTAGTTGCCTTGCAATGAGGAATGCCTTTGAAGAAAAGACTTTTGGTTATAATCAAAATGGAGGGGGGAAATTTTTTCGTAAACACCATTGTTGTACTGATCTAGATGCTCACAGTAGTTGATTTTGTAATATTTCTCTCTACATAATTTGTAGGTCTATTCAGTTGGAGACAAGGAGGAATTGGAAAGCTTCGTAGCATCTCCTGTTGTTAGAGTATATAATTATGGTCCTTTTGATTTGGGTCCTTCTAGTTCCTACATGCTTTATTGCAGTAAACTCGAGGAGATGAAGCGCCAGGTATATTGAAGTGACTTGGTGCTCTTGCTTTAACTTAATTATTTTGAGATAAGCTTTAAATTTGCTGTTTCATTGTGGCAAGAACAGTGCATATCAACACTTCGCCGGAAGAATGGCGATTCTCAATGTGCCAGGAACACAAAAAAGCTGCTCAGAAGAATGCATGATAATATAATCTTTTGTTTGGAAAATCTTGGCCTTTGGGGAGCATTACAAGTAATATATTGCAAATATAACTGAATTTTTTGTTTCTGTTAATTGGCATTTGACAGCCCTTCTTTAAATTTTTAATTCTGTTTTGAGTAAATTTTCTGTTTATCTCATATGCTATTCACTAGAGTTTTGTTTTTATATGGTGTATTTAATCTATGGGTTATTATTTATTATGTGCATTTTTTGTATGTAAGCACTAAGCGTTTTTTTTTTGGCTTATCTCCTTAATGGTGTTCTAGATGAGAAAGTGGAAATATTTTGTTTATAGGGCAATTCTTCCCTTAAATTCTGATTTATTCTTCTCTTTCATCTGCATTTTGTAGGCTTGCCGCCTTCTTTTGACTGGTGATAACTCTGAGAGGAATGAATTGGTAGAAGATGAAGGGAGTTTAAGTGATGACTCTGTATGTGATCGATATCTTGCTCAGGCTGCTGATATTTTTGCGTCTGATTGTAGGAGAGGTATATAATCTGTGCAGGCATTTTAAATTTTAGCTTCAACTTCATTTTAACTGTCATGTAGTTTCCTAGTGGTTGTGTACAAAATCATATTGTGTGCTCCAAAGTTGAAGTTATATAGGAGAGATATGGTAATCTGTTCAGGGACTTTTTGATTGTAGCTTCAACTTAATTATACCTGCTGTCTCTGTTTCTTGATGGTTACATACTATTTACTACTTCATTATATGCATTAAACTACTACTAATCTGTGGACTAGTGTTGTCAGTATTGTTTGAGCAAACTCGAGTATGAACTCAGCCATCAGTCTTTGTTGCTAATATTGTAGATGGGACTGCACATGATATATCTGACATAGAGATTTTGAAGGAACCATTTTTCTCGAAAAAGCTTTTACGCCTTATTGGAATTCTTTCCACCTTCAGGTTGGTATTCAAAAATGTAAAGTGGTTTTCGGTTATTTGCTAGACATATTGCATATAAATTCTGTCAATACCAGTTCAATAGTTCTATTACATAGCAAATAAACTGTTTATGTGCATATAATAACGGATGCAGTTCTTGCAACCCTTGGAGGCAAGAGAAGGGACTTAATGCATGAAGTGTGATGGTAATTTACTTATATTTGGAGGGGAGCAGCCATTTGTGGTCAACATAAATGCAATTATAGCTCTTCGTATTAACTTTGTGTTCACACCATGTCTCATTTTCTTTCCTTACAAACAGACTCTACCATTGTGTTTTTTCATGCCTTTAAGCTTTTTGCTTTTCTCATTATTTTGTTAACCAGTAATCTATATATATACATATATATATATATATATATAACTATTTCTCTTACAGACTTTCATAACACCTTTTGCAGGTTACAGCCAAATATGAAATGTATAATTTTTGTGAATAGGATTGTTACTGCTAGATCCTTGTCATACATACTGCAAAACCTTAAGTTCCTACCATCTTTGAAGTGCCATTTTCTTGTGGGAGTCCACTCTGGTCTTAAAAGTATGTCACGGAAGACAATGAAGAAAATTCTCGAGAAGTTCAGAACTGGAGAGGTAATCCTTTTCTGCTAGTATTAAGATTCCACCCTCCAACCCTGCCCCTTGTACACCATTGAATTGTTGTTTGTAATTTCGTTTCGTAGCTGACTGGCTAATTCAATGCTTTGGGCACAATGTGCAGCAGAATTTGTTGTTTTTGAAAATGTACTTATCATTATTGTTAATGTTGCTAAATGCTAAAGGAAGTGAAATTTCCTAATCTCTCAAAGTTTTTGTGAGACAGAAGCTCCTACATTTCGTCATTATTCTTGTAGGTTGAACCTGTAGACGTAATCTGTTGTAGCCATTAGGGAAGAAACAGAAGTGTAGAAATTGCTGTGGCCCACAGAAATGGCTACTTTTCTATTGCATAAACTGAATCGATTAGGGAAAGATTTGAAATGGAAAACTAATTGTAGCTATGGAAATACTCTTATAGATTAGACCTTTTTTCTTATCATGTGGATTTATTCTTACCAGTAGTAGATGGATGGGCATCTAATAAATGTTTTGTCTGTTCTGTCCTCTTTTATCTGGAGCATGCTTCATCTATCCCTACTTACAAACATGTATGAGTGTGTTAGATTCTATAATGTAACAAAATGATATGACATTTGATTATAAGCTGAAAGCTTTTCCATTAATATCTAACAAAAAGTCTGTATGCCTTAGCAGTTTATAGCAACTGTTGCCCATAGAAGCAGACAGAAAAGGATGTCTATATATAAAAAGATCTTTTGAAAAGGAACGAAAAGATGCATCTTGAACTTGGATTACCACCAGCGCCAATGTGTCTTTAAAATAATGTGGTGCGTCAAACAACTGAGACTTTGATGTTGTTTGCATGTTAAGTTGCCTTTCAGTAGCTTTTGAGAGGATGGCTGTTATCTGCGTGGGAAAACCTTGTGTATGTATTGCCTGTGGTTCTCAGCAGGTTGAGGTCAGTTATTAATTCTTGATTCTCTGCATGCTGAATTCGCAGTTGAATCTTTTGGTCGCAACTAAAGTGGGTGAAGAAGGACTTGACATTCAGACATGCTGCCTTGTGATACGTTTTGACCTTCCAGAAACTGTTGCAAGTTTTATCCAATCAAGAGGCCGTGCAAGAATGCCTATGTCTGAGTATGCATTTCTGGTGAACAGGTGCTTTTCATAAATGCATATGCTATTTGAAGGTCTTTTCATTTGGTTCTCTTTCTGTTATTGGAAAAAGAAAATAAGTTCTTTCTCTTAATTTTGCAGTGGGAATGAGAGGGAACTAAATTTGATTAAAAATTTTAAGAACAATGAAGATCGTATGAATATGGAAATTTCTTTCAGAACATCTACTGAGATATTTACCAGTCTTGAGGAAAGAATGTATAAAGTTGATTCATCTGGTGCTTCCATCAGTTCAGGATATAGCATCTCTCTACTTCATCAGTACTGCTCAAAACTACCCCATGATGAGTATGCCCTTCTAACCTATTTATTGTTACCTACTTTTAAACTTTTGAGTTCCACTACAGATGTTTCTGCATGGAAATTCTTTTACATTTTTGGATCACATATGTGAGTTTTACTCATCTATTCTTCAGGTACTTTGACCCCAGGCCAAGCTTTTTTTATTTTGATGATATAGGAGGAACAATCTGCAATATAGTTTTACCTTCCAATGCTCCGATAAATCAAATTGCCAGTACGCCTCAATCTTCAGTGGATGCTGCTAAAAAAGATGCTTGTCTAAAAGCAGTTGAAGAATTGCATAAATTGGGAGCCTTGAATGACTATCTCTTGCCATTGCAAAACAATGCTTTTGAGGAGGAGACAGTGCTCGAGTCTTCTGATTCTGGGAGCTCTGAAGGTTGATGCAGAGCAGCTTTTTTGTCTTCTTTTTTTTTTTTAAAAAAAAAGGGAGGAAAGGGGGGGGGGGGGGGGGGGGGTTGACCAATACAGGATAAGATACTTTTGGTTGTCTTTTATCTCAACAAATTTGATTTTGTTTGTTGGCAGATGAGGATTCACGAGGCGAACTACATGAGATGCTTGTTCCTGCTGCACTTAAAGAACCATGGACAAATTTGGAAGATTATGTCCTCCTAAATTCTTACTATATAAAATTTATTCCGGATCCTGAGGATAGGAGCTATAAGGAGTTTGGTCTCTTTGTCAAGTCTCCTCTACCTAAAGAGGCTGAGAGAATGGAGCTGGATCTTCACCTAGCTCGCCGTAGATCTGTGATGACAAAGCTTGTCCCATCTGGGGATGCAGAATTCAACAGAGAAGAGGTAATAGTATTTTGTGCTGTGAAGTTTGTTCTAATAAACTTACTTTCCAAAATTCACTGTCTATACCTACATATGCAGATCATGCAAGCACAGCATTTTCAAGAAATGTTCTTGAAGGTCATCCTTGATAGATCAAAACTCCTTTCTGAATTTGTTCCCTTAGGAAACAAGGAAGTTTTTGCATCAAGCTCCTCAACATTCTATCTGTTGCTCCCTGTTATTCTGTACAATTGTGAGAATAAAGTGATGGTGGACTGGAAGATTATTAAAAGATGTTTGTCATCTCCACTTTTTAAGACTCCAGCAGAAGCTGTAGAGAATGAAAATTTCCCTTCAGGTGTTTGCTTGGAACTTGCAAATGGTTGTAGGGATGTAACAGATGTTAAGAATAGCTTTGTGTTTGCTCCACACAAGAAGGCATTTTACTTTATCACTAACATTGTTGGTGAAAAAAATGGTTACAGCCCATACAGAGATTCAGGCACTTTAAGCCATGTGGAGCACTTAAAAATGTTGGTATCTCAACTTCTTGATTCACTACTGTTAGCATTATCAGAAATTAGTTTGATTTCTAATGGAAAGTTTATGTACACCAAGTTGTTCTAGATTAGGTTTTTATCTGGTATTCAATTGAGGGAGTTTTAATATTAATGTTGCCAATTAGGTCTGACATTCATCTTAAGCATCCTGAACAACCTCTTTTGCGTGCAAAGCCACTTTTTAAATTGCGGAATTTGCTACACAATCGAAAGCCGGAGGACTCAGGTAGCTTTTTGTTTGCTTTGGTTTTCATTTCCTTTTACGGTGCTCTTTTTCCTAAGTACATTGTTTGTTGTATTGGATTTATCTTCGTTCTAAATATGATCGTCTGGGCCTTGCAACTATCTTCATGGGTATATTACCATTTGTTTTCTTCGGATTGTATTATTTTTTTTATGCTGTCTACAATTCTTTATTGGGTTTACAAGATTTATAGTTTATTATTAATTTGTGCTAAATTGCCTGTTATTGGCATGTAATGCTTGACTAGAAATTTGATGTTTGTGTAAACTAAATTTTATTTGGTCCTAGTCATTGTCCTTATCTCTTTGATCTATCAGCATCTTCATCAAGAAAGCTCTAGAAAACAAGAAATCTACCGGATTTGGAGTGGCTTACTATCCATGTTGATAGAGCAAGGAATTACATTAGACTTATGTAGCTTATTTGATGTAAAAGAGATATCATGAACTGAATTTTTTTGGAAATGAGAAATGCTCAAGTTGGAGTCAATGGAATGAGACAATGGGTTCTCACATGGTGGTGAGCATTCTAATCCTAGACTTCAGGATTACTAGCTAGTCAGTAGAATCGGGATATTGTGACAATAAAACACATTATAAGTTGCTTTGCTGGCCGTTCATAACCTGCTTCAGTAGTTTGACTTATTGAGTTTTTTAGTTAAGTTTGGTAGAATAGTTACTAAAATGTTAATCTGTAATATCAACCACTCTACTATCTAGAAAACTATGGTTTTCTTACTGTTGGACACTCTGGGTCCCCCTTCCCCCCATCCAGTCTCTAACTTTCTTTATCAGCAAATTAAATGAATGAAAAAGTTGTTTTCTAGTTGACTCTCTTTTGGTCTCTCTAATCACTTATGGCTGTTTCGTTGCCATAAACAGAATCAAATGAATTGGATGAGTACTTCATTGATTTGCCTCCTGAGCTTTGTCAGTTGAAAATAATAGGCTTCTCCAAAGATATTGGGAGTTCACTTTCTTTGTTACCATCAATTATGCACCGCCTGGAGAACTTGCTTGTGGCGATTGAACTGAAGCATGTTTTTTCTGCTTCATTCCCAGAGGGAGCTGAAGTTACAGCCAATAGGGTAAGGCCCTCTTTGCATGTGATAGTTCAGTATTGCTTTTGGTTAAGCAGCCATTTAGTTAGTTACTATGCTACTCTATTCGTTCAATCATGAAATGCCAAGATATGCATGAATCTTATCTACTACTAACAGTTTGAAGTGATGTTAGGTCCTAGAAGCACTCACTACAGAGAAGTGCCAAGAGCGTTTTTCTCTTGAAAGGCTTGAATCACTTGGTGATGCTTTCCTCAAGTTTGCTGTAGGCCGCCATCTTTTTCTTTTACATGATACTCTTGATGAAGGGGGACTGACTAGGAGAAGGTCTAATGTTGTAAATAATTCTAATTTGTTCAAGCTAGCAACAAGGAGCAATTTACAGGTTTGGTTGTCTTAGAATGTATATTCATTATGCAAAAGTTGTTAATCTTATTCTGGTTAGCATAATAGTTCCATTTTGCATGAATTGTAGTTGTTGTTCAACATACTTTTTCAAACATAAAACATTTGTGGGATAGTGGTCTGTGATTGTTCACTGCTAACAAATGTGAACCGGTTGCATTAAATGCTGAAGTGCATGGTCACGTCACTTGTCCAATATCGATAAATGATCTTTAGACCCATGGACATAAAAAATTATAGAAAAAATGTGGTATTTACAGAAATGATTAAAGTAAAACACAATGTGCTTGGCTAGATCCCTTGTCTCCCTTCCTTGCTCCCTCCTTCCTCCCTGCTGGTTTAGGCTAGGTGTTTCACCCATTTTGGAATTGTTTACATCTGTTGTTTGAAAAGTTTTGGGCATAGTCAAATGCTTTGTGTTAATGCCATTTGGAAAGGATAATTCGACTAAGAAGATTTAATTTGTTTGATGTATATTTGGTGTTTTAAGATAAACAATAAATCTTTATGATGCAATGTTTCCACTAATTTTCAGGTTTACATACGCGATCAACCTTTTGATCCTTGCCAATTCTATGCTTTGGGTCATCCCTGCCAAATAATTTGTACCGAAGAAACTGAAGGAACTATTCATTCACAGTATAATTGTCAAGCAGATCTAGCAAATAGTGAAGTCAGATGCAGTAGAAATCACCACTGGCTACATAAGAAAACAATTGCCGATGTGGTTGAGGCTCTTGTAGGAGCATTTATAGTTGATAGAGGCTTCAAAGCTGCAACTGCATTTCTTAGATGGATTGGCATACGAGTGGACTTCCAACACTCTCAAGTTAACAATGTTTGTGCTGCAAGCAAGAGGTTCATGCCGCTCTGCTCTATTGTGGATATTGGAGCTCTTGAAAATTTGTTGGGATATCAGTTTCTTCACAAGGGTCTACTCCTTCAGGCATTTGTGCATCCTTCTCACAATAAGCATGGGGGAGGCTGCTACCAGGTATACACCATTTCTTCTTTTCTACTTAAAGGAATTAGACTGGTTTGTTCTTTATTACTCATATCTTTCACCTGACTCATCAGTTTTATTAGCTTTATATTTTCTGATGCTACAAGCAGTAATACTTTAATCATTTTCTCAGAGATTGGAGTTTCTTGGAGATGCTGTCTTGGATTATTTAATCACATCATATCTGTTTTCAGTCTATCCAAAGTTGAAGCCTGGTCAGTTGACTGATTTGAGATCAGTGTCAGTGAACAACAAGTCCTTTGCCAATGTTGCAGTAGATAGATCCTTACACAAATTTCTTATCCGTGATTCTTGTCCTCTCTCTGAGGCCATAGAAAAATATGTTGACTTCATTGCATCATCACCAGAAAGGGGATTGTTTGAAGGGCCAAAATGTCCAAAGGTAGGAATTATTAACTATTATGGTTTCCGCTTATGCACACATTTTTTCCTCTTTATAACATGTAAGATTCTATTTTAACCACTCTTGAAATAATGAATTTTACAAATGCAAAGCTTCGCCCCTTGCATATAAAAGTCAAAAGGTGTAATGTCCTGATTCTTTTTCAAGATCATATGCTTCCCTTTGAAACTAGTTTATTTTCATGCCTTTTGTCTCATTTGTGGAAGAAGATATATGGATGGTGGATTTTGATTTCTTTTTTTTAATTTAATTTATGAGGGTTAGGTGGAATTCTAGATTTTGATTAAAGCCAATCATCTTCACTGATTTATTTCATCATGCCTATCATCTCATTTGTGGAAGAAGATTTTGATTTTATTTAATTCAATATTCTGATTAAAGCAAATCTTTAAAATAAATGGACGATGCGACTAAATCATTCACTTTAAGAAGGGTATTTAGTTTAATAGCTTTAATGTATTGATCCAGGTTCTTGGTGACTTGGTAGAGTCTTCGTTTGGTGCTATTCTCCTTGATACAGGGTTCAACTTGAACCGTGTTTGGAAGATAATGCTATCCATTTTGGATCCAATCAAGAGCCTTTCAACGGTGCAGCTTAATCCTATTAGGGAATTACAGGAACTTTGTCAGTCTCGCAACTGGGATCTGAAGTTTCTACCATCTAAAAGTGGCAGAAATTTTTCAGTTGATGCAAAAGTAAATGCAGGAGATGTTCCTCTAGCTGCTGTTACTGCAATCAACTCTAACACAAAAGATGCTACCAGAACTGCTGCGCAACAAATATATGCAAAGTTAAAGGTAAAAGGAGTCCTGCATGCTTTTCTATTCCCTGTTTCTTGACACCAATATATAATGCTTTTGGATGTTTACTTGTTTTTAATTCCTGTTAGAAGTTAATATTGTTTGTAGCCCAGTCTTCAATATTAGTGGAGGTACACTCCAAACTTGCAAAGTTTCCTTTATCTTGTTGACAAAATGACCTGCAGCTTAATCCTGGTAGCTCCTTGTCTTTGATGTGCAGGCTCTAGGTCATGCACCCAAGTCAAAGTCCTTGGAGGAAGTTTTAAAAAAAAGCCGCAAGATGGAAGCCAAGCTGATTGGATTTGATGAAACACCAGTTGATGTTGCTGATCCTGACACTAATGGATTAGAAAACATGAAATTGCAACAATATGTTGAGAATGATTTCAACCCCAGAATCCATTTTATCAATAAGGCAATTAATCTCTGTCAACCCTACAACTCTCCTGTTAGCGGCCCTATGCTGTCTTCTGAAGTCGAGGCAAGATGCATGCCATCACCTATTGAAGTCAAAGGAGCACTCCCTTGTTCCTCCAATGTTGATTCTGATTGTGGGATTGACACGCCATCCAGAGGTCTGTGATAGTTATACTTTTTGTGAGTTAGTGTGGAGCAGTTCTCTTATTCGTCTCTTCATTTCTCAGATGAATCACTTCCAAAAACTGCTAGATCACGATTACATGAAATCTGCGCTATCAATTGTTGGAAACCCCCTTTGTTTGAATGTTGTGAAGAGGAAGGACCAAGCCATTTGAGATCGTAAGTGCATGACCTATATAAAAAAATTTGATCGTTAGAGCTCAATGGTCTCATTTAGGATAGAATGAAAACTGGAAACCTTCATATTATTTCTCAAATTCTACTCAAAAACTTTTGCAGATTCACTTTCAAGGTGATGCTTGTAATAGAAGAAGCCCCAGATGTGATCCTGGAGTGCTTTGGCAGTCCCAGGACCAAAAAGAAAGCTGCAGCAGAGCATGCAGCAGAAGGTGCACTCTGGTACTTGAAGAATGAAGGTTACTTGCTTTAGATCAACTTGATAGGCTTTTAGCTCATTGCTCCACATTTTGGAGTTCCTTACTTGGACAACAATCTTAATTTAATTTTAATGATATTATCCATTTCAACATGTCATGTCATCCAACTTAAAAGGATAAAATTTTAACATTATTATCGATCATCTTTAAATCGATTTTAATTAATTTAATCTAAGTAATTCATTAAAATCGATTTAAAGATGATCGATAATAGTATTAAAATTTTATCTTTTTAAGTTGGATGACGTGACATGTTGAAATAGATTAATATTTTGATCATGTGACATGTACCAGTTTAAACAAATTTTATTATATTTAAATTAAATAATAATTAATATATTTATAAAAAAATAATTTTTAGTATTTTTTTAATAAAAATTAAAGTTATTTTTTTGTGCTAATTAGTGTCACATGATTAAAAAAAATCCGGTTTGATATGTCATGTCATTAACAAAAGAGTTGTGTGATCGAATTTAATTGTAAAGTTTTAATATTGTTTTTAATTATCTATGAAACCGACTTTTAATAAAATTATAAAGACTAAATTTATTAAAATCGAGATTGAAGGATTAAATTAATGAAATTAAAATACTACTCCATTACGGTGGCTGCTGAAAAGTACATTATCATAATATAGTTAATGATATGGTGTAAATTTAACCACAACCAAAGTGTTCCATTTTCAAGCATAACCAGGAATAAATACCTTGTAATTCTAATTAATAATACCTTATTAATTGTATTGGGAAAATAGGAATTTATTTTTATATTTTTTATCATGATCAAAATTACTTTGAAAATGATTTTTAATTAGTAAACATTTAATTATTTATTTATAATGGGATGAAAATTCAAAAAAGTGCATTATTTGAAACAATATGTTATAAAGTATGACTTTTGAAGTTTCGGATATTTTTTGTTAGTGATCGGAATATATGTTACATTTTAAATTATTTTAATTAATAAAAAATGATTTATTTATTTATTTATTTATAATTGGATGAATACATGTTAATTAAATAAGCGAATTTTAAAAAATTTCATTGTCGATAAAATAATTTTTAAAATCTTAAAGAAAAAACTATAAAGTTTAATCTAGGTAATCTCTGCTCGACACGTGTCACTTGAATAGTCATTCAGGCTATTTACAGGCTGGGAAATGGGATTGCCGGGATGTCCTAGTTTTCTTGGGCCTCATAGCATGGTGCAAGAAGCCCATTAGACTCACTTAATCCGATCCGCTTTACTAAACAAGCGTGTTTACGCACGTGCGAGACCATTTCCCCGCCAAAGCTCCATCACCTTCCCGCCAAAAAGATCCCGCTGGATAATTAACATAGAGGAAAATCGCCTCAGAAAGAACGATTTCGCTTGTTCATTTCAGAGAGAGAGAGGGCGAAAATAATCGCAGAAAAAAGAAAATGTCAGGATGGGACGAAGGAGCGGTGTACTACAGCAACCAGGCGCAGTTCACGGAGGCCTCCTCGGAAGCGGAAGCCGCCGCTGCATCTTCCACCGCGAGCCGCCACTCCGTCTTCCTTAAATTCAAGGAGTTCATCAGAAACTTCGAGAAGGAGAAGAACGTGTTCCCGTACAGAGAAAGCCTCGTCAATAACCCTAAATTCCTAATGGTCCATCTCGAAGACCTTCTCTCCTTCGATTCCGATCTCCCTTCCCTGCTCCGCTCCTCTCCCTCAGATTACCTACCTCTGGTAAAAAAACACTCTTACAAATTTTACCATCAATTTTATCAAAACAGATCCAATGAGCTTAATGTTTTTGGTTTTTAACAATTGGTGCAGTTTGAGACGGCGGCTGCGGAGGTTGTAGCGGGTTTGAAGATGAAAGTAGCGGCAGATTCAGGGGAAATGGTGGAGCCACAGACGGGCGAGGTTCAGATTTTGCTTACATCAAAGGAGGATCCAGTTTCTATGCGTTCACTTGGGGTAATTGTTTTGGAATTTGTTTGATCCATTAGTATGCAAGGAATGGTTAATCTCAGTTTTAACCGATTTTATTTTTTAGGCTCAATATATATCAAAATTAGTTAAGATATCGGGAATTACCATTGCTGCTTCAAGGGTTAAGGCAAAGGCAACTTACGTGCAATTAATTTGTAAGAACTGTAAAAGTCCAAGGACAGTTCCCTGCCGTCCAGGTCTTGGTGGGGCAATTGTTCCCCGATCATGTGACCATGTTCCCCAGGTTTATTCTTTATTACAGTTGTTGTTTTTCTACATATTAGTATTTTCAAATCAAAGCTCTGATAGAAGTTATGAAATGTATGTAGCCTGGAGAAGAACCTTGCCCTATTGATCCCTGGCTTGTGGTTCCTGATAGGAGCAAGTATGTTGATCAACAAACCTTGAAATTGCAAGAGAACCCAGAGGTAATGACCTTGATTTTAGGAGAAATAATAAATGAAACGAGTGATGAAGTTTTTTATTTTTATTTTTTTTGTGATGAGTTCATGTTAAATCTGAAGGATGTACCTACTGGGGAGCTTCCTAGAAATATGTTGCTTTCAGTGGATAGGCATTTGGTTCAAACGATTGTACCTGGTACGAGACTGACAATAATGGGGATTTATAGTATCTTTCAAGCTGCCAATTCATCAACTAAGTAAGTGATTATGCCTTGAGTTGAATGTTTAATGTATCTTGATTCTCATCTTTGTCTTCTAATTTGATATGATATTAATTTTATGCAGCCATAAAGGAGCAGTTGCAATTAGACAGCCTTATATCAGGGTAGTGGGAATGCAAGAGACAAATGAAGCCAGTTCCCGAGGGCCTGCGACTTTCATGCAGGAAGAGGTAAACATCACTGCATCTTTTCCCATTGCATCATGCTTTGTGTATTTGTATCAACTGGAAGCATGATAGTGCCATTCTCATGTTCCTTAGCCAGTTTATTTTTGAATTGAGTTGATTATTTTAAGTTGGATGTCTAGGAGTTCTCTGCACAAGCACTTAAATAAAATTACAATGTATTCCCTTTTCTTAATCATGGTTATTATGTTATTGATTACGTGCAGGTAGAAGAATTCAAAAAATTTGCCTCAAATCAAGATACCTATGAAGTCATATGCTCCAAGATTGCTCCCTCTATATTTGGTCATAATGATGTCAAGAAGGCTGTTGCTTGTCTTCTCTTTGGAGGAGCCAGGAAGGTAAGTTTCCATATCCTTAACCTCTATCCTGTGATATTCCTACAATCTACAGTCATCATAACTGGCTTTCACGAATGTGTAGAATTTGCCAGATGGGGTGAAGTTGAGAGGTGATATCAATGTGTTGCTTCTGGGTGATCCATCTACTGCCAAGTCCCAGGTTAGTTACTTGTTTCTTGATTGGTTGAGGTTGCTGAAATCAATTGTTGTTTGCTTTGCTGTTTCCTTTAGCCCTGTCTCTGTTGTTCTCCCAATTAGTTTTAGGGTCTCTGGGATTCTTTAAATTAAGCTATTTCATACTATAGTTTCTATTGCTTGCCACACAAGTTGATGCTAATTCTATCGTTACCTTGTAAAGTTTCTCAAGTTTGTCGAGAAGACAGCTCCTATAGCTGTTTATACTTCTGGAAAAGGCTCATCAGCTGCTGGTCTTACAGCTTCAGTTATTCGAGATAGCAGCTCTGTAAGTTCTTGATATGCTTTGGCTTCTGTGCAGATAACTTTGTTTGACTGGTTGCTTTTCTTTTGAGAAAAATTTCCTTCTGAATTTTTATTTCCCTCTACCCTTATGAAAACGTTTCTCACATTGATTCAATTATTTATGCAATTCCAGCGAGAGTTTTATCTTGAAGGAGGAGCCATGGTTTTGGCAGATGGAGGTGTAGTATGTATTGATGAGTTTGATAAGATGAGACCAGAGGATAGGTAAGTTAAATTAAAGTTAAAACTTGGTATGCCTTACCATGTATGATGCTTATGGAGTTTTACTGACTTTATATCACATAGGGTTGCTATTCATGAAGCTATGGAGCAACAGACAATATCTATTGCCAAAGCAGGAATAACAACTGTTCTCAATTCCAGAACTTCAGTGCTTGCAGCTGCTAACCCTCCTTCAGGGCGTTATGATGATCTTAAGGTCTGCAGCTATACTTCCTGTTCTGTTTTTTATCAATTTCTCCAGTTTATGCTTGCTATTCATGTGAAGCAACTGAAAGAAGTATGATCTTCTTGCAGACGGCACAGGATAATATTGATTTGCAGACTACTATTCTTTCAAGATTTGACTTAATCTTCATCGTCAAAGATATCAGGATGTATGAACAAGACAAGGTAGTCTTTGGTTATTTTGCTCACCTTAGATTTTCCCCAACTACCACCAACTTTTTAAATGACATTATTCAGCTAACTAAGAATTGGTCAGTCTATTTCTAGATCATTAAACAGTAATGCTTCTGTTTTAATGCTATAACAACAAAACGAAAGCACTTGCTTACAGTTTTAACATGACTTCCTAATGCCTCTACCAAGGGCTTTGAACTTCCATTCTCCTTTTTTAACAGATTATAGCAAGTCATATCATAAAAGTTCATGCATCTGCTGAGACAGCGTCCAGTGATAGTAGAGCTTCTAAAGAAGAGAATTGGCTGAAAAGGTACTTTTAAAGTGAAGTCACTTTTTTATTTTTGGTAATTAAAGCTGACCATATCCAACATTTATGCTACCTTGTATGTGCTGCTAAACTGAGTCACAAATTTTATAGGTATATACAATATTGTCGTGCAGAATGCCATCCTCGCCTTTCAGAAGCTGCATGTGCTAAACTTCAGAGTGATTATGTTGATATCAGAAGGGTACTCTCAAACTTTAACCATAAATGAGTATATTCTTCATGAGTTTGAGCCCAAATTAAACTAGCAAAAGGAGCCCTTGCTGCCCATTACCACCAGAAGTTGTTAAAAATAGATTTAAATATATCTAAAGATTATTTTCATATGCTAATTAACATTAGCTATCAACATGGGTTATTCTTGTAGGCAATGAGGCAGCAATCGAATGACACTGGAGAGGCTGCTGCAATCCCCATTACTGTGAGGCAGCTGGAAGCCATCATAAGGTTAAGTGAGGCTCTTGCAAAGATGAAATTGTAAGTATTGGTGCTAGCAAATCAAGTTGAGTTACAATTGTTTAAAACTAAAAATCCAACTGGAAGTTAACTCATTCTGTGAGTTTGTGACATTATAAGTAGATTAATATCTAGCGGCCTTTTTTGATATAAATAGATTAAATGTTGCCTCTTTTATCAGTTAACTGGAAATGTATTTCAGGTCACATGTTGCCACTGAAGGTGATGTAGCTGAAGCATTAAGATTGTTCAAAGTTTCCACAATGGATGCAGCACATTCTGGAATTAACCAACAAATAAATATCACTCCTGATATGGCCAATGACATAAAGGTTTGTGGACATTAGTATCATTCCTTCTACATTATTGCAGGGTTTTTTCAAATACTGTTGTGCCCTTTCTCAATTTGTTAACAAAATTTAACATGAACAGCAAGCGGAAAACCAGATAAAGAGAAGATTGGGGATTGGCAATCGCATATCAGAAAGAAGGCTGATCGATGATCTTACTAGAATGGGGATGAATGAATCAATGGTAAGTAGTTTACTTAAATGCTGAGTCATTGACCTTTTCTTTAAGATGCCAAATGTTCTGACCATTAGTCATGCTTAATCTTGACTTCAATAGCATGCTTTAGGAGTACCCCAAATTTTGGGTGGGATATTTTTTCATCTGTCAGTACACACAGATAGAAATATTACTTAAGAATATGATAATTTCTTTGGTTAAATCGGCCTTATTGTGTATTTGTTCAATATCCCATCAATTGATACAGCTGAGTTTCTTCAGAGTTTTTGTATTTATAAGTATTGTTATTTTCGGCAGGTAAGAAGAGCCGTCTTAATTATGCATCAGAGAGGTGAAGTTGAATATCAACGAGAGAGGCATATTATTGTTCGAAAAGTATAACCTGCAGTTCCTGAGCCTGAGTTGAGCCAGGGCTGTGTTTCTACCACAAGCTCCATTTGTAATCTTGGTGACATGAAGTAACCAGTTTCTCAATCTGGAATGGTCATACTAACAAAAAGCTATGTTATACTACAACTGAGGTGAGGTTTGACTTCCAATCCTTGCACTACGGTAGCCTTTCTAACGGAGGGTCTTAATGTGTTATTTCATGCTTTACATTTAATGTACTCTATGGATGGTATCAAGTATTCTTGGCATATCTGACTGTATGTTAAGCATGTAAATTATCTGAAGACTTGACTGGAGAAACTACTCTGGCTATTTTCAAGTGTTTGATTTTTTTTTATCTTTGTAAGAGTGCAAGGTGCAACACCTACATAAGGAGACTCTTAAATGTGGTAGCCCAACCCAAGTCACTGGGCAATTGGCCTTCTAGTGACATTAAAACCTTACAATTCCAATCCAACTCTCTATCGGTGTTACCTTTTTAAGTGATTAAAAGCCGTTGCTTGTTTGTCAAACCACTCCACTTCGTATGAGAATTTTATACAGAAATTGAAGTCACTTACCTAGTTGTTAATTTCGTCGATAATATTGAAATCCGAAGGACTTACATTATATTTAGAGTTTTCAAATTTTGATTTGTATTTAAATAGGTTTATAATTTTAATAAAAAATTAATATAATATATAAATGGATGTGATTATGTGATATATAACAGATTCAATGTAATAATCATGTTAATTGTTCATGTTATAAATATATTATGTGGATTTTAAATGATTGGATGATTAATTTTTTGTTAAGAGTTTATTTGGATATAAATTAAAAAACAAGAATTTGTTTGAGTACAAGAAAAGATTAGACAAATAATTGAAGAATTGATCATATATTAAATTTTTTTTTCTATTTAAACCAAAAATCTTGAGTTAATCACAAGAAAACCTGTTAAGATATTGTGCGATTACAAATTTACAATCAATTTGTAGGCCTCAAAATGTAGACGTCGATTCCAATAAGAAATTCGAGGAGGTAAAGAGATTGTGGAAAAAGTTTTTCCAATTCGAAGTCAAATTAACCTTCGAGTTTGGAATCTAAATTATGCTATGCTTTAAACTTAATAACCTTAATAATTACGTACTATAAAGTTTCTAAGTATTTATTTATTTAGTTAACTAATACGAACATGAGCCTCAAGCCTCTCCCTCGCCTCGCACTCCTAAAATATGTTTCCATTTCTTATCTCCATTCTAGAACGTTGAACTCGAACCTCCCTTATCAAGTTGAAAGACCGTAAAAGGAGAAGAGGCTTATTCTCCTCTGAAAAGCCTCATATTATAATCATTATCCTTTTGAAGTTTACACCTTGCGCTGATCCTGGTAACCCCACAGCGATAAATGCTTCTCTTTGATTCAATATCTCCCTTAACCCACTCTGGAAAGCTCACTTCCCCAGTGCTACTCTCTTCTCTCTCCCAACGTCCTCTCAGGTTCCTTTAACCTCTTCCACGTTTTTCTTTCAATCCATATTTGCAGTTAAGTTCCAACTTCAATGTTGTTTATGGATGCAGATGTGCAGTTCTTGGTGCTGGTTTTGCTGGCCTCTCTGTTGCTTGGCATTTGCTCAAGGTCGACTCTTTTTTCTTCAAAATTGAAAATCACTGTCACCATAATTAATGGGTTTTCTTCAAGTTTTCTGATTGTTGTGGAATTGCCTCTGCAGCAAAGTCCTATGGATTTGCATCTGCACGTTGACTTGTATGATGAAGTGGGCATTGGGGGAGGTGCTTCAGGAGTCTCTGGAGGACTCCTTCATCCCTATTCTCCCAGAGGTTTTCCTTCAACTCCTTTCAATGTAGCGAATCCTTTATGCTATTAAAAAAAAAAAACACTTTTTTCCCTTCAAATTGGCCTTTATTTGTTCTGCCCCTGTTAAGCTTATCAGTGAATATGCTGGCAGTTAAGCTTCTATGGAAAGGTGCCGAGTGTTGGAAAGAATGTCTAAAGCTCTTAAGCATTGCAGAACAAGCCATTAGTTCCGAGGAATTGTATTCTGAAACTGGACAATTTGGTCATGATTTTGGTGGTTTTATAGTCCGGAGAAGGTTTGTTTTTGTTCTCTGTTTTAATATGCTTGCTTTCCCTCATTGCACATGCAAATGTCTCCTTTTCACCCTCCCTTTTTAATATCTTTACCTTTTCAAAGGCATTTCATCTTCATCAATTGCCTAAGCGTATAATTGCTGGCGCAGTCTCAATTTAATTATATATATTTGCGTATGCTTCTGATGGAATCTGTGCTCACAGGGGCATTTTAAGACCAGCCACAAACATGAAGACTTTGAATGTGTTAAATGATGTAATTTCTTCAATCCTTTTAATTGCAGCCCTAATTGCTTTATATATGACATCAACTTTCAAGCTTAATGTTGCCCCTTTTTTGCTTGATGTACTCAGAATGCTCAGAGCTGCCTTGCCAGTTGCAAGATAGAGATCATTGATAAGGATGCTTCCCAAAAGCTTGTGCCCCATATACATGTGCCTTTCAACTTGGCTTTTTATATGCCTGAAGCTGTAAATGTTAATTCTCAACATTATCTCGAGGTCAGAGGAATTAGGCCAGATGTTGCTTCAATGGACATCTATCTATTCCATTTTTGTAATCTCCTTTTTTGGTTATTCTACCAGGCACTCTTCCTAGCATGTCAAAATTTAGTGAACGAATTATCTGCTTCTGGCTTTGGAGGGAAAGAGCTTTCTTTGCTGAAGAAATCTGTTTGTGAGCTCCGTGAATTAGAAGGTAATCTCCTATAACATCGTTATGAACTTTTTTCCCCAGTAGATTGTGCTTGTGAGAAATGGCGGTCAAAACATGTCGAAAACAAGTTCATCCTTTGAGTGGACTTTCTTTTATATTTAAAAATTCTGCATTCGGCCAAAAATACCGTGGAAGCTTTTTGTAGGCTTGACAGGAGAGTGATTATATGTTGATTTGTGGAATGGTTATGTTTCTTTCTTAATTAATTAATTTATGCTTCTGTTTGTCTATTAGGGGAATATGATGCTGTGGTAATATGCCTAGGTGCCAAAGCAGGCTTGCTTCCGGAGCTTGCTGGGAGGCTTCCTTTGAGGACATGTAGAGGTGTTATTTTGCACCTGCAATTGCCTGACAATATGGGGTAAAACTTCTCTTTTGCACTACAAAATCAGAAGACTGATAATTCAGGCAATAATTCCAGATCTGAAATGTAGAATGAAGTCTTCACATAAAGCAATTTCTCTGAGTTTAGAAAGTTTGACAATAAATTAATTTAATTAAGTGCCATGTAGAGGACCTAAAAATGGCATAAAAAATGATAACACTAGTTTCCTTTTGCTTTCATAAACCTCCCCAAACCGGTCTAATCCTATCCCATAGGAGAAAATTGAATACAACCAAATGTTTTCATGTCATCTGGTCTCCCGATGGCCTATGCTTTTCTCTCTCTGTTTGGGTTCATTCACATAAATCTAGCATAATGTTCTTCAGGGAAGGTTATCCAGACCATGGGCCCTCAATACTGTCAGATGCATGGCTTGCTATCCAGGGGAACCGTAGTTTGTATGTAGGTTCAACATGGGAATGGAAGTCAAGAAATTCCTCACCAAATGTCTCATCTGATGAAGCTTCGAATGCTCTTCAAGAGCTTCTACCAAAGGCATCTGCGGTTTATCCAGGGATAACGGGCTGGACTTTTGCTGGAGCAAGAGCGGGTTTGAGGGCAATGCCGCCTCTCACTCCTCATGGATCACTTCCCCTTTTAGGTTGTGTCAACAATATTTTAAGTGAAAATCTTAAATGTAAATATTGGTTACTCGGAGGACTTGGTTCAAGGGGTTTGTTTTATCATGGTTGGCTAGGTAAGTTGACGGCAGAGGCTGTGATCTCTTGTAATGAACAAATAATCCCTTCTGAACTAACCTCATGGAAAAATAAAAGATAATTGAACATGATTTTTGATAAAATTTTTGCATGGACTGCCGTTTCAAACGTTAGTTGATCATCAAAAGTGAACCACCATGGCATTTGAAGATCTGACATAATTTGATTAACCTCAAATGTCAAAAAGGAGCAGCAAATGCATTACCGACTTACTACTGATGATGTAAGGTCAATTTTGCAAAATTGACTTGTCTATCTGCATCTCTCCGGATACAGCACCTTTCAAGGTTTTAGCCATTTTGTTGCACTATGACAGTGTTCTGAAACTTCTTGTTTGATAATTATGGATTCCTCCCAAACTCCCCATTGAACAGGAGAACGGGGGGATGAAAGCTTTCATGCATGCCTATAACCATTACAACTGCTGTTTCCAAATATAGCATTATGACAATATTCTGACTCTGATCATTGTGATTTATGGCACATTTAATCACTTGTCTATGTGATATTGAATCCAAAATTGTTCAATCAGTCTGCTATTTCCTAATATTTAGGCAAGGAATAATTATCACCCCCATTTCCCCATGGCAACATGAGAACAAACATCTGAACAATCAGAATAATTCCACAGAATACAGACCATACCCTGAAGTAGAGTACATTGATTTCCTGCTTTATAGAATTTTCATTACCTATAAGATACAAAATCATACATGTTAACACTAGCTAACAAGTGTAAGCACTCATTCCTCAGAAATCAGTATTTCTATCTTGGCGTCCATATATAAACCTGACCCCCACTCGTGGCTCCTGCTAGCATTCCAACTTCAGAAGGGTGCGAATGAAATCTGCAGGGAATTGCAGACATGTGCGGACTCTGTAAAGTCATAACTACTCTTCTTTGAGCTGGAGAGATGACATCAACACCTCTTTTCATGTTGCCAATGAAGATGTACGAATCATCCCACCCCCATATTGCTCTGCTTACAAAAAAATATATGATGACAACATTATTATCGATCATCAGAAATGTCAGATTCACCAGAGAACATCAAGCAGATTATTTCAGATGAGCATATATATTAGAGCATGACACACTAGCAAAAGCCTACCTGAAAGAAGAAAGCCACCTTCCTGTATGATTATCATGGTATATCATAGAAATATCCTCAAAATTGAGTCCACTTATCATACCAACCTTGTTGTCCAAACTAAATGGAAAGAAAAAATATTAGTCCAACAAAGACCAGGATCGCATTAAATACTAGTTGCCTTAAGGTAATTGTAGAAAACACTATGCAACCAGAACAAATTCTCCAGTTATCCAGATAAAATCACCAATTTTAAGCAATGAATTCCATTTACATGTATAAGCCAAAAGTATGACATCAATTCATAAATAAGATAACGTTTCAGAACAACCTACGACAAAAGACATGCCCAAAGGAATAGAAGCTATGTCTCAACACAGAGGGACATCCATTCCACTTATCTTTATTTGACATATAATAAGTTTCTCCTGCAAAGCAGGGTGCTTAATCAGTGTTGAAGATAAATTCTACAAGTAAATTTTAAACAAAAAGTTATCAGTTAACAACTAAAGACTCACTATTGGCAAAGAGCTAAAACTGAATACTCAAAAGTAGAACGAAATTTAAGCATCAATATATTTATCCTGAAAATCGTCAAAAGCGGGTTTAGGCTCCAACAAAACTCAATACCTAGTTGTTGCGAGAGAGCTTCCAGAGGGTGAGAAATAAGCAGAATGAACAGCCCTACTATGGCTCACAGTCTTCAAGGTTTTGGGTTTATGTGCACTCATACTCCTTAAATCCCATATGCAAGCAGTTCCATCGGTGGAACTGGTTGCCATAATGTTGGGGTTCTGTGAGTTGAAGTCTATGGTGTTGATCCTGTCTTCATGCAACATCCACTTTTTGCTGGACTTCCCTGTCTGAATATCCCAGATGTTCAGCCCTCCCCGGCCCTCACCAAAATACAAGCTTGTAAAATTATCAGGCTGTTGAGAGAGGGAAAATATATCATCGCAGCAATGCACAAGATCAAATACTTCCTTCTCAGCATCCATCAGTCGAAGAAAACCATCATAGCAGCTGGTAAAGATCTGCACTCAAATGCAATAGAGAAAACATTATATTTAACAAATTGTTAACCCTGAAGTAATAATTCTGCATTTTCAAAATTCATGAAAGTAAACCCTCTGAAACCAAAAGTACCTTTGACATTGAATACTGCGGAATCAAAATCCCAGAAATAGGACCTGTATGCGGGCGATACAGATATATCCCATCTTCTTTTTCATCCTCGCAATCCACATTCCAAAATGCAACATTCCCAAATTTGTTCCCCGCTGCAATCATCCTCATACTGCTGCAAGGGAAAAACTTAACCACCATAATCCTTCCAGGCAAAAGCCGTGCTACATCCTCTGGTTTCAAATCCAATGATTCCAGCCAAGGATCACTCTTCTCAATATTAACTGAACCATCAAAACACTCGTTTTTAACCATAACCTTAACCAATCCACAAGAAACCGACTCGCTTTTTCCAACTTCAAACTCTTCTTTAACTTTCTCCACCTTCACTGGGCATTCCGAAACCTCACTTTTGCAAGAACCCGATTTTCCTTTTTCATCAATATCACTCAAAATCTCCTCTTTAACATCCTTAACATCATCAAACTCTTCCACAACTGAAACACCAACTTGGGTTTTCTTTGAAATACTCAAAATTGTCTCAATCAGCATTTTATTAGACTCCATTTCATCCCCACTAAAAGCATCACTCATATTTATAGGACCCAAGACACGCGGCGAATGCGGCTTTAAAGGGCTAACGGATTTTGGATTTTTATCAAAATTGTCACAAAAATCATCAGCCAAACCCTTTGAATCTGGCGGCATACCTCTTGTTCTCAACGATCGTCGGATTACAATAGGGATCTCAGCCTTGGGTTTCTTCACTGGACTCACTTTATAAGTTTTAGCCCTGCAAACGTATTTTTTTAAAAAATAAAAATAAAATGTTGCATCAAATCATAGCAACAAAGATATATGAAAATGCAGATGTATTTACCTTTGGCGTTTGGCAGTGGCAGAGAGAGTGGCGGCTTTGGAGTGGATTTTGAGGGCGGCCATCATTTCATCGTTTCTCTTTATGTTTTCGAGTCTTTTACGTTCATACTCTGTTAGATTCTGAGACGCCATGGGAGACAAAGATTTAATAGCTGAAATGAGAAATGAAGAGAGGAAACGGGAGGGTTATTTCCTTTTTGGTAATTATTATTGGCTAGTTCTATTCCGCGGTTTTTCATTTATATAGATGTTTAGATATAAGATTATTGGCTGGTTTTGGGCGGGAAATAATCTTGGCGGCAAAAGAATATTGTACTACCTACGTGGCAAGTCTCCAGCCGTTTAATCTTCCGGGCTTTGGAAAGTGGGGGAAATGGAGTTCGGATCCTCTGGAATGTGGGGAAATTGGACCAGATTTTGAAAGATAAATAGGCCAAAAGCCCATGAACTAGAAGACAGGGCTTTGGCCTTAAGATTGGACTTCAGGGCTTTCAGCTGACTATTTTGGCACCGCCGTAGACAAGTAACACCTAAGTATAGATTTTGGTATTCTAGGACTCGAACCTTTGAACGTCTCCACGGTACTCACAATCAAGTAAAGGCTATGACTTATATGAAATTATACCGTGCTACAGTAATTTATTCGGTAACTTCATTACGCTATTCTATTTTTTTTTTCAGTGAGATTATGATCTATAATAAATTTTATGAGATTTTCACCTATCAAAATTATAATTACAGAACATACCTCAATTACTGTATTAAATATAATATGGGTACTGGTTTATATTAAACTATTGATATAAAGAGAAAGTAATCAAAAAGATAAAATTTAAAAAAACATAAAGTATATTTCACGAGAGGATATTTTTCAAAGATTACTGATCATACTTTGATGGCTGAGGGTGAATTTATGTTTGATAGACAACAATAATCGAAGAGCTTGTATGGGAAGAAAGAAAATGATATATACAGTAAGATAAAAACATAATAACTATACTTGGTGTAACAATTTCTTTAATCTTTTCTTTCATTCCATTCTAATAGGGTTGTCAAAATCAAATAACAACTAATCCCACGATTTTTTGTCCCTCTCCAAAGAAGAAAAATCAGGACAAGAACCAAGCAGGGAGGAGAGAAATATTAAAATCGCTTAGTCTCTCAGCTTTCCCTGTGCTCCATCCTTAAATTTGTTCCACCCCTTGAATTATACCGTGTAGTGCTGCTGGATGGTATCAATGTCTAGCCCCTTCAACTTGACCACTGACTCAACGTGACCCTTGAGAGTGTGGAGCTCCCTCAGCCTGCCAAAATGATGTTTTCAGTTAAGTTGTGATTTGTGAATTATGTATAGTTAGAAACATATAATATTAAGCATTGTCCCTTATAATGGTGGCTGGCTGGCTGACTGAGGGCCCTTTGGACTTTACCTTGCAACCTCAGCTCGCTTCTTAGCCTGTTCAGCTATCTCTGACAACTCGTAGTAGCTCTTGTCGTTCAAAATGGTTTCTGGGGGTGAAAGGCCGTGAAGGGTACGTTGAGCGGCTGCCCATTGTGCCTCCCTCTCTCCTTTTCCGTAGTCCTTCTTTGTCGTGAATGCGGTCTAAATTGATAATCGGAAAGAACAAAATGAAATTAAGCTCAAGATGTATACAGAGGACGCACAAGTATGTCTAACAAGAATATTTTTGACCTTGTTCTGAAGCAGGGTATCCCAGGCTTTGCCACTCAAGGAGTAGCGGATGATGAACTTGAGGATATCAAGAGGGATGTAGGTAATCAAGCTGAAGAGCCAGATAACTCCTGCCCATCCCCATCCAATGCCTTGGATCCTGGCGAAGCCCCAGCTTGCATACACGGCTATGACAGTAGCCACCTGGTGGGACAAAGCAAAAGAGATATAATTTTGGATAAAACTTGCCTATACTATGACTATAATCAATGCATAGAAGTGAAACTTTGAAAAATATAAATGTAGTCACCAGCTGTGCTGCAATGAAGGCTCCGACAAGCAAGAGACCAGGGCGCTCAACAAAGGACCAGCTCCTTGACCTTGTCACAAAGATTAGTGCTTGACTGATGATACTCACTTGAAGGTAGAGAGCTGAAGTAAGCTCATCTATGTTATCATGGATTGGCCTCACGCCAAACTTCTCCTGCAAATATGGAAAACGATATTAATTGTTGTCATCTTTGATATAGTATAATTAATTTGGTTAATTTGTTGTCAGTGTGATTCACTCACAGTGAAGAAGTTAGTGTCATGAGCGAGCCAGAAAAAGAGCACGGTGATGATAGCCATGTAGCCCCCAAGGACAATCCCTGTGGCGAAGATTTCATTCAGCTTCCATGAGTCGGGCATAGGAGATGGCTTGACCCTGTCCTTGGAGATAGTCATGATGGTTCCATCATTGAGGATGGCAATGATCAAGACCATGAATGGTGAGAAGTCAAACTTCCAGATGAGAGCAACAAGCATGAATCCCATCACAATACGAATTGTGATGGAAACAGCATAAATTGTGTAGTTCTTCATCCTCTGAAAGATGGCTCTGCTTGTCAACACTGCGCTCACAATCACACTCAATCCTGGCTCGGTTAAGACTATGTCTGAGGCGCTCCTGGCAGCATCAGTTGCATCAGCCACAGCAATACCAATATCTGCCTTCTTAAGTGCTGGGGCATCGTTCACACCATCTCCTGTCATGCCACAGATGTGCTTCCGATCTTGGAGCCTTTTAACAATCTCGTACTTGTGCTCTGCATGCAACAAAATTTTCAGCAATTAAATAAACTACCTTCCTAACACGTCATTGCTGTTTTTAGTAATTTGAGAACTCGAGATGACTATCCAATTACCAGGGAAGACTCCGGCAAATCCATCAGCCTTCTCAATGAGCTCATCAACAGGAATGGCGGCAATAGACTCATCCTTACTCTGGCCAAGGAGGGAGGAAGAAGGATACATGTTAGTGCCCATGCCAAGTCTGCGACCAGTCTCTTTGCCAATGGCCAGCTGGTCACCAGTGATCATCTTAACATTAACACCAAGGTCAAGGGCCCGTCGAATAGTCTCAGCACTGTCATGCCTTGGAGGATCAAAGAGAGGCAAAAGACCCACAAACTCCCAAGGTCCTCCAGCGCTCTCCTTTGTTTTCTCTGGAATTGTCTGTGAAAAGGCAGAAAAAGTTGGTTAGAGAAGTGGTCAATCTTAATAGACACTTGTATAGAATCATGTATGTGCATATTAGATTTAGGGTCATCCACCTGTCTAGCAACTGCCAAGGAGCGAAGGCCACGGTCAGCAAAGTTGTCAATGACACCAAGCGCCTTCTTCCTCAATTCTCCAGTTAGGTCACAAAGGTCAATGATCTGGTACCAAATAACATTAGATTTTGAATTGAAAAGCCACACTTGTACAACCAGTGATAGTTTAGAGATCAGAAATGAGCTATCACTGCAGTTCAATTGGCGTAGTATCTTACCTGCTCAGGAGCGCCCTTGCTGCAACGATGCCACTCGCCATCACTGTCGATGTAGGTGATAGCAGTGCGCTTATCCACAGGGTTAAAGGGAAAGAAGTGTAACTCAGTGATTCCAGCCCTTGCCTGTGGATTCATAAGAACAAAATATGAGTAACTCAATGCAATAGCTCTGCTATTTCAGCCTGTTTGAATGAAATGGGGGCTATATCAGATACCTCTTTGGGGTCACCCAACATTCCTACAATTGAAGCGTCAATGGCATCCTGGTTTTCAACCCTGGAAGCCCTTGCAGCAAGCAGCATAAGGGTGTCCTTGTCAATACCATTTGCGAACACCTGGAGATATAAATATACTCATAAATAAATACCAAGTTCATGCACCTGGAACCTTGTTAGAAAGATAGCAAAACTGCTAGTAACCAACCTCAATGAGACTCTTGTCTACTGTTAGCTTGTTGAGGGTGAGGGTCCCAGTCTTATCACTGCACAAGACATCCATTCCTGCCATTTCTTCAATGGCAGTCATCCTTTTGGTAATGGCACCTTGCTCTGACAAGCGGTGAGACCCAATAGCCATTGTCACAGACAAGACTGTAGGCATGGCGATCGGGATTCCTCCAATGAGAAGCACCAACAGGTTGTCAATACCATCTCTGTACCTCCTGTGCTGGATTGGGTACATCACTATGATCTCAATGAGCATGCCCACAGCAATCGAGCAGATACAGAAGTTACCAATGGCAGTCAACACCTGCGCCATTAAGGAACATGAAGCAACGGGTTATTACATAATGTAAACATTATCAAATTGAACCATCATAACGAAACAGCCACATCGATAGTACCTTTTGGAAGTGACCAACATTGTTGGTGCTGTCAACAAGGTGAGCAGCCTTGCCAAAGAAGGTATGGACACCGGTGGCAATGACAACAGCCTCAATCTCACCTTGTTTGCAGGTGGATCCAGAGAAGACCTCATCACCTGGATTCTTGGTAACAGGTAGGGACTCACCAGTGAGGGCAGATTGGTCAATCTTGAGTGCATCACCCTCCAAGAGACGAGCATCCGCAGGGATGATATCTCCCAATTTGACACTAATTACATCTCCTGGTACCAGAATTGCTGCATCTTGCTCATCCCATTTGCCATCTCTCAACACCTACAAAAGCGAAACATGATGTTGATAGAACCAGGAAAAGAGAATCCCAAGAAGCAGTGAGACATGTATAAAAAGGAACAAACAAGAGTTACCTTAGTTTTAGGGGCAAGACCAGCCATCAAAGCAGCTGCCGCGTTGCCAGCGTTGTTTTCCTCAATGAAACTGATAGTTGAGTTGATAAAAAGCAAAGCAACGATACCAACGAAGTCTTGCCAGTCTGGAGGCTTACCTCCTCCATTGGCCAAAACAATGGCCATGATAGCAGCAGCCTCCATAACCCACGACAGAGGATTCCACATGAAGCCCAAGAACTTGAGAAATTTGCACTCTTTCTTCTCTTCAAGCTTGTTAGGGCCAAAGATTTCGAGCCTTTTCTCTCCTTCTGCTGTTGTCAAACCCTCTCTCGTACATTTCAGCTGCTTAAAAACCTCCTCCACGGGGATGCGCTCCTACATAAACACCATTTTATCAACATATTTAGAAACAAAAACCAACAGAGACCATACAAACGGAAGCTACCAGGTAAAAAACAATGGTTTCAAATGCTTACAAGGTCAACAGTCTCGTTCTTGATCTGCTCCAAAGAGGTGTCGCCATCAGAAGCCATGGCTGCGGACAATCCAGAAAACAAAATAACAAACAAGAACGTTGTTTAAGAGAAGAAAGAAGAAAGCTCTTGATCACAGGAACTGATCTTGGAGTTCCTTCTTTCTTCAGGTTATTGTGGTAGCTGCCCCTGGTCAGGCTTTCCCGTCCTCCATAACACTGGACCAGTGCCGAGGGGAAAATGAGAATAGGAGATTAGTTGTTCTTGAAGGAGACAGCAGTCTTTGGCATGAAGGGTAATGGTTTTATAACCAACTTTTGAAAGAAAACGAGAGGGAGAAAGTAACGACATTGAATTCGGGCTAGTCCATCTTTGATCTGTGGCTAGCCAGAAGTCTCGGTCTTTTAGTTGCGGTTAACTGTTTTATTAGAGGATCTGACAGCCTTTTATATTACAGAACTTAACTGTCCGTAAAGAGCTTTGAATGAAGCTTTCTATGGTTTGTGTCGAAAACAAGTGTCACCCCACATTCTTCTTTTTCTACTGAAGGGTTGACATTTCATTTTTGGGCGTCAAAATATCAGCCACCCAAAACAAGCTGAAAAGTGAAAGCTAATGCTGGCATCAAATGGTAACGAAAGAGGAATTTCTGCAGAAATACAAGGAACCATTAATAGAACGAAAAGGGTTGGATCATGGGAGTATTTTGTTCCTGTCTCTTGATAATCATATATCTTAGGAAATTGGGATATCTCAACATTAGTAGTCATTTTCTTTTCGCTACATGTTAAATTCTGTTAATCGCACTATGATAAATTGACAATAATCTAATGAGAAATAAGAAAAATCATGATTATTTCTTTACAATCATTTGCTTCCAACAGGCCATTAGGCCATAAAGGACCATATTCACATTACACAAATCCTTCATAGTCCACGGAAGCTGCTTAGCAAATGTAAAGATGCCCTCGTGAAAGGTGACACAACAACTAAGACAACAGGCAAAAGGGCTGACATGTAGCACAGAAGCAAAACTCAATGGAGAAGCTCTATATCTTTTCTACTCCTTGTACGCAAATTACAAACACACTGACGTAGCATTTAAATGTGAAAATACGATTCTGAAGAATCTGCACAAATTTGATGCATGTATATTATATCAAAATGTCAAAACTCTAACGCAACGTAAGTACATTGATGCATGTATATTATACCAGGAATTACCTATTACACCCACAACTAACACCATCTCAGAGTCCGTTCGTTTTGAAGGACAAACCTTTCCGAAAAATATTTTCATGAGGTAGTGGCGTTTGGATGACTGGAAAATGAGATCGAAGAGAAAAATATTTTACGGAACGTCCCTGAGGAGTGTAAGACAACTTTCAAAGAGAGCTAAAAAAGACTGTGTCCTTCCTGCTTCTCTACCGTCACACCCTGCTTCCTTACTTCCACCTCCACCCTCGGCTTCCTGCATCAGCGCGGTTTGGGCTTCCTCTGGCAGCAAATCTCTCTTCCTTCAGCCAGTTATGCTTTGCTCTCCGTCCTTCCTCAGATTTGAAGCAGCCCTGATGGGACTTTTGTTGTTGCTTCTTTGATCCACATATCTGCTCTCCTTCCCATCTGAAAATTTCAGATTGGTTTTTTATTGTTGGTACTGCATCTAGGATGTTCGATCTGCTGCCCCGTGTTGCTATGAGAATTTGTGTCTTGCCTGTTTTAAGTTTTCTGGATAGAGCTGTCTAGCATGACTTAGTTTTCTCACACCAGTCTTCTACCAAATCCAGATTATTAACAATGAACTTGATGGAACTGTTCTTTATCCATCATGGTTTAATAAATATTTGCATGGTTTAATGCTAAAGAATTACAATGAATCTATCTTGAGATCAGCGTACTTGATCTTAAGTAGATTAATGATAATGTTGTGAAAAATATTTTTCACAGTAGAAAATATTTCCGACAGTTTATTCAAACAATAAAAACAATTTTCTAGCAAACGGACTCGCAACTTCAAAACTTTTTCATTCTAACACTTATATAAGTCTCCTCTATTCCTCTAAAACATCGAGTACTAACACACACTTGCACAAATTCTCTGACCATATCTCATCTTCAACTTAACAGCTATCAATCAACCATGAACAATTGACCATCACACCCGTCTTGGAACCAAGAGCATTACTTGCAATGTCGCTTATCTCTCTAGTTCCCATTGATTTCTTATATCTAAATTTTACTAACTCTCCATTCCCAATCCAATGTAAATAGCACCACTATATTCCTCTAGTAATCCATCTACCTAAAGTCCCTCAACCAAAGTATTCATTTGCACAACTTACTTATATGACCTTATCAACTGTGAACTTCCTACTCAAAAGTATATTTCATTTCAAACTACCTAAATGCTCTCCTAGTCTATAAATATACAAAGCAATTGCCCCGTTCAAACGAAGTTCATGACAATCTTAAACGGAAAAGCCAGTAATCCACTCTTCAAATCATAGTCCTCTTCCTATTCTGAACCAAAGTCCTACTCTTCATATTGTCTCTAATAGTCAATCTAACATACCTCAAGTTTTTTCAATAACAGATGAGCAACACTGCTCTGAGGAAACTTAATGAATCATGCCACTCAAGAATACCGGTTTAAGCAATAGCAATACAACTATTACCTAAAAATTTCAAGTTCATTAATGCAACATAAGCCATTACAGTGTTAACTTATTCTTAACAAGGCAACAAATAAGTTTCAATAAACTCAACAAAGTGTCTCGAGCACATACAGATCATCCAGGTGAGAATAGCTTATCATATCAAGCTACGTTAAATCAACAAGCACAGCCAAATTCAACGCTGGGCACTCAAATGAAGATAAAGATAATAAGGAACTAAAAGCGGAATATAGAATCAAATATTAGCTAAAACAAAGTCGAAACTACAACTTGAAGTATTGCCAACAATCTCATCAAAATATCTAATGAAAGAACCTCTCAGTAGTTCCCAATATTAAATGCCACATCAAAAAGTCTGCAAATAAACTTGGAAAAACAAAAAAAAAGTAAGCTTGAATCCAAATATGCCCATCGAGCTTAGAACCCTAGCTTGGTGCGGCGCCAGTGCCTACGCTTCGCATTGTACCTGCACCCCAAAAACAAAAATTGAAAAGAACCCATCAATGCATGCTCCGAAAATACTTTAAAAATGAAATAAAAACAGAACCTAATGCATATAATGAAGAAAGCATGTTTGACCTGATGGTGTTGTCGGTGCGCATGCGGATCCAGTAAGGGATAGGCCTGTTCTGCCTCATCTTCTTGGCCAGCTTCTTCTTGATCATGAAAGTCTTGTGCGAAGGCTGCCATGTCAAATAAACCATTCAAAACATCAGAAAGGTATGCCTTTTACAACTGTGCTCACATATAAACAGAGATAACCGACCATTTTTGCAGAAGGAAAATGAAGAAGAACTACAGCAATACAAAGATTAAAACGACTAGCTCATACACTTATCCATGGACTAAGATTAGGCTGAAGAGGAAGGAAGGAGGTATATTACCATCTTTAGCGGTTGGGAGGGGCTGCGGCGCTAGGGTCTTGAAGCTGCGGAGTGCAAGGCTCTGACGATGGAAAGCGCTCGAACATAAATTTGTGCTGCGGCAGGGATTTTAGGGTTTTCCTTGTTGGGCCCTTTAGTGGACTTTGATTACCATGATATGGACTCTTATCGGTGATTTTGGGCCCAAATCAAACGTTTTAAGCCCATATTTTCTGGGCCTTTTGCAATATTTTTTAAACTAGTACTTAAAACAATCTTAAAATAAGAACAAATTCCTCATAATCCTAACTTATTATGATTTCTATTGTAATTGATTAATTTTAAAAAAATCATCTCTTCATCTTTTAACTTTGTTTAAAATGTTAGTCTCATATTCTGAAAAGATTTCTTTCCTTTTCTTATATATTTGAGATATTATATAAACAAACGAGAAGTAACCTTCTCTCATTTCAAAAATGATAAATTTCATTTTATTCGTATCGAAATAAATATTCAAAACCTTTAAATTAAAATCTCAAGTTTTGCTTCTTGGAATCTATTAATACCTCTTTTTATCTTTGCTTAAAATAAGACCAAAACATCTTTTTATTAAAAGATTGAAGACATTTTTTTTTTAAATCGAAACATTGATAAAGTATTGTATAGGGATAAAAATAGGTATTTTATAATCAGATACCTTATACTATCTAATTTAATTAAGTATGATTTGAATATCTTATAGTTGGGTCCAAATAGGGTCCAAATAGTAAAACTATCATCCGTCGCTAATTTGGGTTAGGTTCAAGTAATGGTTATAGGATATCCAATACTCAAACTTAATTATAAATAATAATTTTTACTATTAAATTTTAATTTTATATATTATATTTTTGTTGTAAATTTCTTTAATTATTATAATACTTATTAAATTTTGAATTTTGTTGCGAACCAATTTTAATTTATTAATTTAATTTTTATTAATAATATACATAAAAATTTAATTTTAAATTAATTTTTTTCTTTAATTTAACTTTAAATTAGTGTTTTTGACAAATATTAATAATCGGATTTAATGCTATTGATTTTGATGTAATGGATTTTTGACCCAATGGGCCTATGACAGTCTAAAATAGATTCCAATGCGGGTTAGAAAAATTCGAGCCCATTTGTAATTGGCGATCCATCCAAATCCTAGTAGCTCACACGCTCGCCATGCGCAGATGCTCGGGTCGAAGGACGACACCTCCCCCTAAAAGAAACTGGCCTTGTAAGGAAGCTTCTGTCCCTCTACTATTCAGACGTTTTTTTTTTTTTTTCAGTCTCTCTCATCTCTTATATCTAAACAGTATAAAAGCCAAAATTCCCACCAACCCAAACTCGACTACTCTCTCTCTCTCTCTCTCTCTCTCTCTCTCTCTCTCTCTCTCTCTCTCTAATATTATTGGATCTAGGGTTCTGGGTTTTTCTAACTTAGTCATTGGTCAGCAAATCGAGTGGCTGTGGTTGCTCCTCCGCAACATCTCTTTTAACGCAATGCCTCCTCGCGCACCGAAGCGAAAGTCGGCCCCACCCAACTCCTTATCCGTCACATCATCGGACGGTAGTTCTGGTATCCCCCCCCCCCCCCCCCCCCTTCTCCCTCTTTATTTTCATTTTCTTCTTTTTTGAAAAGAAAAAAGAAGAAGAATTTGTCTATGTTGGGTACGCGAGAAAGCGCGGGAAAAAAGATTAAAGAAAATAGAAGAATTTAAGCGAGAATTACGGTAACCCGATTGATTTATGGCTAGTTATGATGAAAGGTTCTTTACTGTCGTCGGCGTTGGTTTGTTTTCTTTTGTTCGAATGTTGAATGACGATTTATTCTATTCTGATCGGTTACTCAGAAACCGCGGGAAAAAGAGAATATATTAAATTGAAAAATCGTACGGTAACTATATTTTTAACGATCTTCGGTTAACTCTTCTGTCTTTATTTATTTTTTTTTAGATTGCTTTTTTTGCAGCAAAGAAACGCCCTAGTCCAAGAAAAGAATATGAATTGATTAATGACCTAGCAAATCTGATTCGGCTCTTGTTTTCTTCTTTTCCTTGATTATTATCTTGGAAACATTGGGTTATTATTCATAGTTGCTGGGTTTTGTGGCTTGAATGTAATTGTAACTTATTACCACCTCTCCGCTTAAATTTAGTTACATACCCTTTAATGAATTTTTATTAAAATTGATGTTTATGGTTTAACCTTTCACAGCAAGTTAGGGAAAGTAGTACTCTTTGTGTGCTTGGAGAACGCTATATCAAAAAGAAGGGTCCGATTGACATGGAGTTGTTAACATTAGACTTTACGTTAGGTAAGGAGTAGGGAAGACAGGTTGAATCTTGGACCTGTTGAAAAGGACCTTGCTTTTATTTAGGATAGTTCTAAATAGGACACAGTGACCTTATAGGTTATATTGTCGGTAAAGTAGCATCCTGAGAATTGTTGATTCCTATAATACGGTAATCTTGGTAGAGAACCGCTTGCCTGATGTTGGCACCTGAAAACTATTGGAATAGGCATTTTGTATCATATTGCAATTTGAATTAAATGTTTGTTAAATAGATAAAATAATGATAATGCCTGTTACCCCCAGTTGATTAGGCTATAAGAGTTCCCCCCTCCCCAAATATGCTTGTTATTATTCAACTAAACTTTTGTGGGTTTTTTTTTTGGAGTGTCTGGTATTTCTAATTTGATAATGCTATTTCTTTTTTCTTCTTTTTTCAGTCTCAAGTAAAGCTAAAACAAAAGGGTTTGTAAGAATAGATCGCATGTTCGATTCATATGCTAATAGTTCATTAGGCATGATTGAGTAAGTATATTCTGTCTACATTTTTTATATTGGTAGAGTTACTGAATAGTATTATGTTCACACTAGCTATTGTCAACGGTGATTGGTGTCCTTTCGATACAAATACAATAGAAGAAGAAGTTAAATAAATTCACTATATTTATCCAAATCATACTGTTATCATTTTCAAGGTCAAGGATCTGTCTCAGTATTGATCCTTAAAGATGTTAGAATTCATCTTTTTTCTGTTTTAAAATGTGGAACATAATGCTGATGAAAAGCTCATGAACCTTCTTAAATTAGTGGTTTGGAACATAATGTCTCAGCATTTTATTGTATCATATGTAGATTTATATTTCATATCAACGTACTTATTGAAAAGTGCTTCCATTAAGAACAACTCTCAGTTAAGGATTTTTTAGCTGCATTTCCATTGGGTGAAAAACTGATGAGTTCCCTTGAAAAACACAAAGGAGCTATAATTTTTTCTGTATCTATTTGATCTGAATAAGTTAACATAAGCCCCATTGGATGTGCAAGAGAGATTTTCTTTATAGGATGGCATGCATATCCTTTTCTAATACTCTTTGTTTGCTTGACCAGTCCAGATGGTATTGAAGCACTCTGTTCATATCTAGGAGTGGACTGCACTGATGTGAGGATATTGATGCTTGCTTGGTATAGTATATTCTGTGGATATATTACTGGACCCATACTTTGGTCTGGCTTTCTTCTAACATCATGTGCTCTGCATATCTCAGGAAATTAAAAGCTCAAAAGCAGGGCTATTTTACCCGGGTAAGCAGAAGCACTACTTATATGTTGTCCGCATTTGATAGATAACACAATAGAAGAAGTGAACTGTGGATAGACGAATGACCACCTTATTTCTTCTCTTGCACTGAATCAGGATGAGTGGCGAACTGGCCTGAAAGAGTTGAGGGTTGATTCACTTAGCAAACTAAAAAAGGCACTTCCTGAACTGGAGAAGGAGGTACTTGTATCCGTTGGAACAGTTATTGCAATCATTGTATAGTCATTTTCCAGTTGACAAGTCAGCAATTGAGTGGTAGTACTAATTTTATCTTTCCTATATCTGAAAAAAAGGTGGGGAAGCCATCAAATTATGACAATTTCTATTCCTATGCATTTCGATACTGCCTGACAGGTTTGTCCTTTAATTGAATAAAATCAGCCCTTTTTTTTCACCATGCCTGGCTTATCTTTTCTTGGAATTTGTTTTTGTTTTCTAATACAAAGCTGACATTGATCAATTGCCTCAGAGGAGATGCCAAAGAGTGTGGACATTGAAAGCATCTGTGAATTGTTGAATCTTGTTCTAGGGGCCCAATTTCGTCCCCAGGTTGATTTACTAATTGAGTATCTAAAGGTAGGTAGCCAATTTTGTTTATGAGGCTGTTATTCTTTAATCTTTAGCAAAAGAAATGCTGATAAGATGCACTGTTTATAATCAGCATTTATGTTCCACAACATGTTTTGTGATGCTTGGCCATGATTTTCTGGCAGGTCCAGAGTGATTACAAAGTAATAAATTTGGACCAGTGGATAAATTTTCTACGTTTTTGCCAGGAGGTAAGCCTTTTGAAAAAAAAAAGGAAAAATTTATTACTGTTAGTTTCCTCAAAAACTCTTTAGTATGAATTGTTTCTTTCCCTTTGCATTGAAATTTAGTGTCGGTTGCCAAAAGGAAGAAAGAGGTAAAGCAAAGAAAATAAGAAATGACATTCAAAGGGATCAAAAATGCATCCTATATTCATTTGGTGATGGTTGATGTTGTGCTTTTATTTTATATTGCATTGATAAAACTGATCTATGTTTGATTTTTGATGAAAAAGTTTTAGCTTGCCTTTGTTTTTCTCCTCAAGCAATCTAAGGCATCAATAATAATTTGAATCCTTGCTAGCAGATTAGTTTTCCAGATCTTGAAAATTATGATGCAACCCAAGCTTGGCCCTTGATCCTTGATAATTTTGTCGACTGGATGAGAGAAAAGCATAGCTTGATTTAGCATCATTTGTGTGTCTCACAGATAGCTGATTTCATAAGGTAAATGATCTCTCTCTCTCTCTCTCTCTCTCTCTCTCTCTCTCTCGTGCTCTATCTATCTATCTATGTGGATTTGTTCAATTTTAATTCTCTTGAAAGTAGTTAAACAAAGATCAAATTCATTTTATTCATCTGTCTGCAGGACCTTGTGGAAACCCTAACCAGTAACTATGGAGCTGGCTCATATCGTAACTGATTAAACTGATTTTGCCGGACCTTTTCTCAGGTTAAAACTACAATTTTGTTGTCCGGAGATGAGTTGCACATTCTGCATTCATTTTGCCTATCTTAAGCTGAAAAAATTCGTGTTACTCTTATCCAAATGAAGGATAATTCTATAAATATACTGCTAAAGCATCATCTCTCTTTACAGTTTCATTCTGGATTGTGATGTTAATCATCTACTCATCCGCAAAACCATTAGTAAGAGCTTCTGCTTTAGTTAAATGCAGTGGCTTGAGTGCAGCGTCGATTTCCTAGCTGAGCATATCAGCAAGGTGGTGGCCTATTTCCAGCAAATATTTGTGAAGCTCAATAGAACTTCTAAAAGAAAATACAAAGGTGTCTTTCTCCTAAGGTCAGTTTACTCCTGATGTTTTCGAGAATGTAACTATCCAAACGAACAAGACCATCTTTCAATACAAAAAAGCTGGCCGAAATGAAGGCTTAAAACATCAAATTTTAACAGTTAGCGGTTATGAGTCCCAGTACAGTCCAAGCCCCAATCCTTGTCACCTCTAATTCTGGTTCCTTGGCAAGTCAATATCACTATAAGGCCTAATCTACCAAAAAGTATCAATGAATTTACACCAAAAACACATTTGAATCCATAGCTTTTTAGGAAAACAATCGTTGGTTGCATCATTGCTGTCCAAGTTTAATTAATGGAATTCTGTGGGTTTGTTCATGGATCCTTGTATCCAGACCTTGGGGCAAAATCCAACAAGCAACAATATAGCACGCAAACAAAGAAGCAATTCACTAAAATTTGAGCGTGGGTTTGCCTTTGTTTAATGCATGTGATCACTCTCAAGTCTCAAACTCCTGATGGTCGAGCTTATTACGTCAGTTCATGGAGTAATGTACTAATGTTGGACCGTTGGAAGGGTCGCATTTGTTTCTTTCATATGACCAAAATGAGCTGTTCACAGCAGGCTTTCTGAATTTCTGCTTGTCAACGAGTATTTTTCTGTTTGTGACTCTATTTCGTATCTATGTGAATGGGTTTATTGATTCATCCAAAATATAAAATACTTAAGAATGAATGCTAAAGAGAAATTGAACTTGTTCCCAAGTTATTCCTCTATTGAGGAGCTGAAGTAACAAGGAAAGATATTAACAAAACAAAATTGGATTGGAAAGTAGCTTTTGGACGAGGGGAAGAAGGAAAAAAGCTTGATGCCATTGAAACTTGCTTAACCTTCATTACTGCTAAAGTACTCCATCATTAAGGAAAAGCTTCACTGCCCAATGCCCCGTCCAGAATAACAGTTACTACAATATTTTTGATGTTTTCAAACGTGATCTTTCAATGAACAAGAAAGCTGGCCGATAGCAAACCTAGGAAACAACATGAGGATTCACAAGAATTTAAGTTTCTGCCCGACATATCCAAACAGAAAACTCCAGACACAAAAAATGGAGTAAATCGATGAAACCATAGCTTAGTCATTCTACTGCCACATGCTCTATATATAACAGCATATACTCCATTGCTTCTGACAATTGGAAAAAAAGTCATTAAATTTCAAGTTCGTAAGATCATCACCATGTCCTAACCAATGGCCAAGCAAAAAATGGCATCGTTCGTCTTGGCCATTGTCTTAATCCTTGGTGCGAATATCTCATTCTCTGCTGCTTCATTTCCTACTTTGTTGACTCGTAATTTCTGGCAGAATTCTAGACCAACGAAACTGATTGGATGGCCACCGGGCGCTGACCCTGAAAATATTTCCCCGTCTCCATCACCCCAACCGGCTCCTACTCCTCCACCTCATTCTGATGATGGAATTAAAGGTGTCTATTGGCCTTCATGGCTAGCTTATAGTTTCCCTCCCTCCTCAATCCCTACCTTGTACTTCACACACGTGTTTTATGCCTTTGTTGGCATTGATGTCTCTACTTACAACTTGTCCATTACTCAACCTGATGATGAATGGATGGGAAACTTTACAGCTACCCTTCATGCCAAAAAGCCCCCAGCAAAAGCTCTGTTATCCATAGGAGGAGCGAATTCGGACCCTGGTACTTTCTCCGGCATGGCTAGTGACCCTGATAATCGTGCTGCCTTTACCAAATCTACTATTGCTACAGCCAGAAAATATGGCTTTGATGGCCTTGACATTGATTGGGAATTTCCTAGTAACCCAGATTGTTAGAAGGATGATCTTTGTTTGGCTGGTGAAAGCTCAGAACTGTGGAACAGAAAAGGAATTGTGGCGGGCTGCAACGACAAGCTGAAGTAGCCGTTGGAGTCAAAACTCAAAGAGCAGGAGTCGTTTTGCTTTAAGTGTTTCTGTCAGTTAATGAAACGTTGCTGTTGTGTGCCGTTTCATTAAAGTCTTTCTTTATATTCTTAGTGCTATGGTGTCATTTTATTCTTCTTCTAAAGCTTTAAGTTTAGTTTGTTTTTGTAAGCTGATCTGAGAACAGGGTACTGTTTTTCATGATGAATCTGTGCAAAGTTTAGGCTCGATTCATTTTTTTTGTTCAAATGTTTGTTGCTACATTTTAGGATCTAGACGGTTATAAAATTATTCATATAAATGCTAAGTAGTGTATCAAATAAATTGAATTTTTTCCAGAATCAGTTTTTACTACTCAGATCAAAGCTTCATCTTCTTTTCTTTTTTGTGTTTTCTGATTCTTTGGATTTCCATCAAACCTAAGTCAAATTCGTACATGGTATCAAAGCTTTAACTCTTAAGAGACCTGAAATTTGATCACTTTTGTTGAAAGTATCTTTTTCAAATCAGATGGCTACAGCTGGTTTTAGTGCAGGCTCACCTTCGATTTTCACTAGAGTGAATTATGCATTTTGGGTAGTTAAGATGTGGACGTACTTGAAGGCTTTTGATCTGTAGGAATCCATTGAGTTTTGAGAAGCTCCAGTACTGAGGCATGCCAATCCTACTTTGGCACAGATCAAACAACACAATGAAGATGTGGCAAAAAGGTACAAAGCCTTAATTTGTTTACAGTCTACTGTTTCTAAATCTATTTTTGCTAAAATCATGAATTATGAGGATCCTAAGTTTGTTTGGGATAGCTTGAAAGAAGAATACCGGGGTAGTGATTGAACTAGGACTATGCTAGTGTTAAATTTGTCTAGGCAGATTGAACTAATGAGAATGAAGGAGGAGGAAAACATACAGGACTACACTGATAAGCTGTTGAAATTGGTAAATCAATTGAGACTGTTAAGAGAAGATGTGAGTGATAAGAGAGTAGTAAATAAGTTGTTGGTAAGCATTTCAGAGAGATTGAAGCGAAGATCTCTTCTCTAGAAGACTCTAAAGATTTAACTAAGATTTCTGTAAATGAGCTGGTTGGTGCTTTGGTTGCTCAAGAGCAGAGGAGAGCTCTCAGGTGTGCAGCTTTTGTTGAAACTGCTTTGGTTGCAAAAACCAAAGGCTTAAAGAGCAAGGGTGAGGGTTCTAAGAAGCAAAAAAACAGTAAAGGAGGTGATGATAAGCAAGGAAAAGTGAAGGACAAGCATGTTCCTTGTCCTCACTGCAAAAAGAGCAATCATACACCTAAGTACTGTTGGTACAGGCCTAATGTGAAGTGTCGAAGTTGTAATCAGCTTGGTCATGTAGAAAGGGTCTGTAAAATGAAGAAAGATGAAGATAATAACAAAGCAGCAGTTGCTGAGGAAGTTCCTGAGATTGAAGAAGTCTTGTTTATGGCTAAAGTTGAAACTGGTTCAGCAAAAAATGATATTTGGTTGATTGATAGTGGTAATTCTAACCACATTATAAGCAATGAGAGGCTGTTTAGTGAACTTGACAAGAGTTTTAATGACAGGGTGAAAATTGGCAATGGTGTGTTTTTAAAGATACTTGGAGTAGGTACTGTTACTGTGAAGACTCCAACTGGTTTAAAGTGTATTTCTAATGTGTACTTTGTACTAGAAGCGCAGCAAAACTTATTGAGTGTTGGTCAGCTAATAAACAACATGTATATGTTGCTGTTCAAAGATAAAGAGTGTACTATCTTTGACAGAACAGGTGTTGAAATTTTGACAATAGCCATGAAGAACAGATGTTTTCCATTGAATCTAATGGAAACCGAGCATAGTGCTTTCTATGGTGAATTGAATATGTCAGAATTGTGGCACAAAAAGTTTGGACATGTGAATTATGATTCACTTGTCAGGATGACATCCGAGAATGTGGTTGATGGATTGCCTGATATACAAAGGGCTATGAAACTATGTGATGTTTGTCAATTTGGAAAACAGTGCAGGAAGCCTTATCCTAAGGAGAGGAGGTGGAAAGCTCAATAGAAATTGGAACTTGTTCATACAGATCTTTGTGGTCCTATGAAACAAGCTTCAATGAATGGTAGTAAGTATTTTTTTACTTTTCATTGATGACTTTACCAAATTTTGTTGGGTCTATTTTTTGGTGCATAAGTCAAAAGGTTTTAAATAGTTTGTTAAGTTCAGGAACTTAGTTGAAAACTTTGCAAAGCTGCATATCAAAACACTGAGAAGTGACAATGGCTTAGAGTTCACTTCATCAGAATTTGAGAAACTGTTGGAAAGTTTGGGAGTTAGGCATCAATTGACTGTTACTTACAGTCCTCATCAGAATGAGACAGCAGAGAGGAAAAACAGAACTCTCCTTGAAATGTGTAGATGCATGCTGTTTCAAATGGATTTGCGAAAGAGATTTTAGGCTGAGGCAGTGAATACTGCTAATTATATTCTGAATGTGACTTGTACTAAAGCCTTAGCCTCCAAAACTCCTTATGAATTGTGGTATAACCATAAGCCTACAGTGTCTCATCTTAGAGTTTTTGGATGTGTTTGCTTTGCAAAGATGGCTGATGAAAAAAGGTCTAAGTTAGACCCTAAGGCTGTGCAAGCTATTCATTTGGGATATAGTGATGTCTCAAAGGGTTATAGGTTACTGGATGTTAAGTCTGAAAGGTTGTTTATTAGCAAAGAAGTAAGGTTTGATGAAGGGCAGAAATGCAATTTTGAAAAAAAAGCAGTTGAAATAGTTGTTTTACTTGAATTGAATGGCAAATCAGATGATGATGAAGTCACTGAAGCTGAGGACATTGAAGATGAAAGTTTAGCAGTTAGAGGAACTAGGTCCTTGGCTAATTTTACAGTAGGTGTCATGTTGCTATGATAGAACCTACTTGCTTTGCTGAAGCCTTTGCTGATGCAAACTGGAAAGCTGCAATAGATGCAGAAATGAGTATGATCTTGAAGAACAACACCTGGAATTTGGTTGATAGGCCAAAAGATCATAATGTTATAGGAGTTAAGTGGGTCTTTAGAACTAAGTTGAATCCAGATGGTACCGTGAACAAGTACAAAGCAAGGCTGGTTGTAAAAGGATTTGCACATATTTATGGTATTGATTTTCTTGAAACATTTGCACCTGTGGCTAGGCTGGACACTATTAGATTACTTGTGGCTTTTTCAGCTAAGCAAGGCTAGAAGATTAGCCATCTTGATGTGAAGTCTGCATTCTTGAATGGTATACTTACAGAAGATATCTATGTGGAACAGCTAGAAGGCTATGTTCTGAAAGGCTCAAAATCTAAGGTATGTAAGCTAGTGAATGCCTTGTATGGTCTTAAACAGGCTCCACGAGCTTGGTATGATAGAGTTGATCAACATCTTAAAAGCTTGGGGTTTGATAGAAGTAAAACAGAATCTATTTTGTATGTTTAAAAGGTTGATGATTCTGTTAAGCTAATCGTTGCTTTATATGTTGATGACTTGTTGATAACAGGACTAGATGATAAGTATTTGATGAACTTTAAGACTTAAATGATGTCTGTTTTTGAAATGACATATTTGGGATTAATGTCCTATTTTCTTGGTATGGAAGTTCAGTAGAAAGATGATGGAATCTGTCTACATCAGGCCAAGTATGCTTGAGACTTAATAAAGAAGTTCAATATGAATGATTGCAAGCCTGTTCCTACTCCACTTACTGCTAGTGCTAAATTCTGTAAGAATGATGATTCTGGTGATGCTAATGGTCTGCTGTATAGAAGCATGATAGGTTCATTATTGTACTTGTCTGCTACTAGACCAGACATTATGTTTGCAACATGTCTTCTTTCAAGGTTCATGCAATCTCCTTTATAGGATCATTTGAGGGCAGTTAAAAGGATTATTAGATATGTGAAAGGAACAGTTCAGTTTGGTCTCAAATACTTGAAGGGTGAAAGCTGTGACGTTGTTGGGTATAGTGACAGTGATTGGGCTGGCTCTGTGGATGATTCAAAGAGCACAAGTGGGTACTGCTATTCTTTTGGCAGTGCTGTTTTTTCATGGAATTCTAGGAAACAAGAAATTGTTGCTCAATCTTTTGCAGCAGAATACATTGCTACAGCAGCAGCAGCAAATCAAGCTCAGTGGTTGAGGAAAGTTTTAACAGATTTGGGAGTGGTTTTGATTAAGGGAATTCTCCTAAATGTTGATAATCAATCTGCCATTGCGATTGCAAAAAATCCAGTATATCATGGCAGGACCAAGCACATTCGTGTCAAATTTCATGCTTTAAGGGATGCTGTTAGCAATAATGAAGTTGAACTGATGTATTGTTCTATTGAAGATCAACTTGCTGACATTTTTACTAAGGGTCTAAATCGAGAAAGGTTTGAGAGGTTAAGATCTGATTTAGGTGTTTGCCAAACTAAAGATCAAGGAGGTGTATTAGAAGGATGATCTTTATTTGGCTGGTGAAAGCTCAGAATTGTGGAACAAAAAAGGAACTGTGGCGGGCTGCAACGACAAGCTGAAGTAGCTGTTGGAGTCAAAACTCAAAGAGCAGGAGTAGTTTTGCTTTAAGTGTTTCTGTTAGTTAATGAAACGTTGCTATTGTGTGTCGTTTCATTAAAGTCTTTCTTTATATTCTTAGTGCTACGGTGTCGTTTTATTCTTCTTCTAAAGCTTTAAGTTTAGTTTGTTTCTGTTAGCTTATCTGAGGACAAGGTACTGTTTTTCATGATGAATCTTAGCAAAGTTCAGGCGTGATTCATTTTTTTGTTCAAATGTTTGTTGCTACATTTTAGGATCTAGACGGTTATAAGATTGTTCATATAAATGCTGGGTAGTGTATCAAATAAATTGAATTTTTTCCAGAATCAGTTTTTACTACTCAGATCAGAGCTTCATCTTCTTTTCTTTCTTGTGTTTTCTGGTTCTCTGGATTTCCATCAAACCTAAGTCAAATTCGTACACAGATGACATGTCAAACCTCTCAGTGCTGTTTAAAGAGTGGCGTCAGGCTGTTAAGAGTGAGGCTTCAGACTCGGGCAAGCCCCTTCTTCTTTTAAGCGCCGCTGTTTATTTTGCTTCCAGGTTTTTATTTGATCTGCCTAGGACATACCCTGGCGACGCCATTGCAAAATATGTTGATTTTGTGAATCCTATGTGCTTTGATTATCATGGAACTTGGGACACTTCCGTCACTGGTGAACATGTTTTGCTTTACGACAAATCCAGCAATATCAGCACAAGCTATGGTATATCATCCTGGATTGAGATTGGGGTCCCTCCAAAGAAGCTGGTTATGGGCATGCCACTTTATGGAAGAACATGGGAATTGGAGGACCCAAAAAAAACATAAAATTGAGATCCTGCTATTGGAGTTGGGCCTGGAGATAATGGCATACTGTTGTACAAGGACATTGTAACTTACAATGCTGACCATCATGCTGATGTAGTGTATGACGGGGACACCGTATCAGAATATTCATATTCAGGAACCGATCGGATTGGTTATGATGAGCCAACATCAGTTGCAAAGAAGGTTGAGTATGCTAAGGCTCATAACCTTGGTGGTTATTTCTTCTGGGGCCTTGGATATGACATGAACTGGACTCTTTCAGCAACAGGTAGGTTCTCAATTCAAGGCAGAATATTTGAATATAAACTTGATCATTGGGATAATAGAGCATGAACCTTCGACTAAATCCCAGAATCTCACGTTAACCTTTGATTGCTAGATCATCATTCAAAGCATATTGGCCTTAGACTAACATTTTTCATTCAAGTTAACTCTAGAGAAACAGAGGATCCAATGATCAATATTGCAAAACATATTAAGGATAGTTAAATAGGTTTGTTGCTTATACACTTCCAGGTCTTTTATGATTTATGTGTTGCCTGGTAGCATCAAATGCATGGGAAGGAATACACTAGCAGCTTGTGAAGTCAGAATTCGGATGAAGTCTTCACCAAATGTGCGGAGCTTTCATGGAGCATGATTCATTGGGAGCTCTCAGAAACTGTTTCTGTTTCTTTCCGTCCTTATATAAGCTCGTGTGTGCCATGTTACAAATCAATTTCATTATTCCTTCATTCATATTAATTATCATTGTTTGTGATTTTTTTATATCGTGAAATAATGAATAGATTATTTTTTTTGTTGTTTCTTGATCGAAATAAAAGATTTGAGAAGTTCGACGAAATGAACTAACGCGTTCAACTCTGATTGATCAATTAGACATTGTTTTTATCATGATTTACTGGACAAAGGCATAAAAAGATAAACGAAGATTCTTCCATTGTATCAGCATAACTCAAATCAATGTTCAACTAGCATTTATGAATCGCTTTGCCTGGTACTACTACTAGGCAACTACGGTATACAGACCAAAGGAGCTTCAGTTTTCATTCACCAAGAACCCACGCTCTTGAAGCTGCAAAAACATATCAAGCACAAGAAAATGTTGAGTAACAAAATCATCAGGTTAGCAATTGTATGTCAATAAAGAAGGATATAATGTCAGTATTACCTTGTCTAGAGATTTTCCACTCGTTGTCGTAGCTAAGAGCCCAGAAGAAATAGCCACGAATTCCAAGGGCCTGAGCGAACTCAATCTTCAACGTTGTTGATAAAGCATCATCATACCCAATCCAGGTTGACCCAACGTAAGAATATGTGGATACGGTTTCAATGTCATGTACTACCTTGGCACCATTCATCTTGTTGAACTCCTCCACCTGGACAAACGTCAAAACCCCACTGTCTCCTGGACCGACTGCAACTGCTGCCGATCCAATCCCATGTGAATTTGGGTCCTTGAGCTGCCAAGTCTTACCATAAAGTGGCAGGCCCATAACCAGCTTGCTCCTAGGCACCCCAGCTTGGATCCATGACCTAAGGCCATAACTTGTACTCACATTACTGTTTGGGTCATAAAGCGCAGCATGAGCGCCTGTCTTTGAAGTGTCCCATCCTCCATGATAATCGAAACACATTGCACTAACCCAATCCAGATTTTGATTGATGGAGCCCACTGGGTATTTTCGGTAGACTTCATCCAAGAAAAAGTCAACGGAGAAGTAGACCGCCGCCGTGAGAAGCAGAGGAGCTCGGTGGCTGGCCTTAGCTTCATAGTTGATTGCTTGCCGCCATTCTGTAAACAAAACACCCAAGTCTTGCATATCTTTTGGGTTTTTAGGGAACTCCCAGTCGAGGTCCATCCCGTCAAAACCAAACTTTCGTGCAACCTCTATGGCTGAATTTATAAAAGCTTTACGTGTCTTTGCCTCTGAAGCCATGCGAGAGAAGACAAGAGGATCAGCACCCCCGCCACCGATAGAGAAAAGGGTTTTAACCAGCGGCCTTTTGTGATGGAGGGTGGTAGTAAAATTTGACAGCAGATGAGCTGTTGAACTTGGGATTTCGAATGTATAGGTGACGTTGCTTGGCATGAGAAAAGCATAGTAAATATGAGTAAACAAGGATGTATCTATGGCCGATGGTGGGAAAGTTGTCGTCCATGAAGGCCAATAAGCTGCTTTGACAGCCGGTGGCAACGCCATGACAACTCTTGTAGGCACAATTAAGAAAACAATAAGAATCGAAAAGAGCTGAAAATATGTCTTGATGAGGCCTGCCATTATTGCAAAGAAGGCTTATCACTGATGATTTTCATCAAGAGTCCAGAAGCGACATATATAGCAATCATCTGGCTAATAGGCTGGCCAGAAAAAACTTTGAACACTTCTTTGTTTATAGTTTTGGATACTTGCCTTTATACATTAAACATAATTTCTAGATTATAGGGAAGTTAAAATGGCATATATTTTGGCTGCCGTTGACATTTATTTGGGTAATTTTCACTTATATTTCTTACAATTCTAACGTTTTTCATATGATATCTTCAGATAAGAAATGTGGGATTAGACTTTTCATAATTGGTGGGTTGGGTGGGCGTCTCCAGAAAATTTGACCTATTCTATTCGAACATTGATTTGAAAATGATAAAAGGGTTGTCCAATTCCGATTGGAATCAAGGTTAACATTGAGTGTATTGGGTAACTGTTCAAAACGACACTAAATATAAAATAGGAGAGCAAAGTTTTTATACTCATATAAATATGGTGGTGCTTGAACCTTACATATAATGGGCTTATGTGCTTGTCTCGCACTCTCCTTTGGTAGTGGGAGAGGGCATGCATATGAGAAAGTGGAGGGACAAGTGGAAGTCACAGTCAAGCAACTTGGCTCTTATTTACTGCTTTTGTAAATTCTTAATTAATATCAACCCAATGGACTTCCGAATCTCTTTCAATCTTTTGCCAAATGCAGGTCTATTTCATTCTCAAACCCTTAATATGATGGTTGCCCTTTGATTTTTCAAGAATTGATATTTTCTTTCATTTTCTATAATTATATCACATAAATATATTTTATTATCATTTATTATAATATATCAATATCATGTTAATATTATATTACATAAAATAATGATAAATTAAATTTTAATTATATTTTAAATTAAAATTAAGTAAATATCTTGAATTAAGATTTTTTTATTATCAGATTTCATCTACATGTTTTTCTTGTTAAGATTAGGGTTGTCATAACTTTTTTGTGATCCTTGTAGCCTGTTATTTATCTTTTGACAGGGGCTCCTTTCCTCCTGTCTTTTTTCTTTGCTGCCAAAGGTATTTTGCACAACATTCTTTTGCTAATTGTACAGGGGCAATACCCTCTCCAAATCTGGCTTTCTATGTTAAGAGAAATCTTCCACCAGTTAGGTGCTAGACTTGATATGACATTTTAGCTTTTGACTTAATAATATTTAATTTTCAAAAAAAAAAAAAAACCTTTGAATTAATCCTTGAGTGGATTGCGCCTAGATGGCCTTCTAGCAGTCGAAAATTTTCAACCTAATACTTTTTTCAACCCATGTTTATCACTCTAAAAATTTTCAACCTAATAAATTTGGTCAACCCAAAATTCTAAACCTAATACTTTTGTAATTTGGTTATCATCTGACATTATGTTGCCTCTATTCAACTATATGATTTGGAAAAATAATTGTGTGTTGACAAAAAATATCGAAATCCAAGCTTTTACTTGGCATGTATCGATTTAAGTAGCATCTTTCCTTTCCTTTCAGGGCAAAATCCGAAATAGTCTAGAGAGATTAAAGCCATGGACTAGTCCATGATGAGTAGTTCTGTGAAGTCGTCTTTAGCCAATTTACAATAGGCAAAACCAGCCATGACCAACTTTGTAGAAAATCAGAACTGCTCTTTCTGTAGCCTTACCAGAACTGGACTCATCCTACTTTTGTCCTTGAAAGTTCAACTATTTTACGGATAGTTTTTGTATTATTTTATAAAGATCAATAGCATTTGTTACACTTACTTTGGTAGATGATAGAATTCAATTAAAGCTTCATGATTGACAGTAATAATAAAATGGAAGAGAAATGGTTTCTGTTCTGTACTCTTATAATTTTTTTTCCTGCATACTGCTGCTGTATATTATTGTTTCTTTGTAGCAGGGTTTGTTTGCTTCTTTGGGTAATAAAGGATTTTCAATTATCTAAAAAATTATAACTTGTTGCCAGAAATACATTTCAGAGGAAATTTATGGCGAAGATAGCTTGCAAAAGACCTGCACTCTCATCGGGGTTCCAGTTTGGAAATTTGTGGATCATTGAAGGAGTATATTTCTTGTTGCGATGTGGATGTGCTCCCTGTATTTTTATCTGCTTTAACGGAGAAAGCTGGCCTCCTAGGACTAGTAGTCGCCACGGAATCATTTTTGAGCATGGTGAACACTTCTAACATGGATGGTCTGTCCCCTGGATTTTCTTGGACACAGAGCAACGCGATTTGCATGCATCTCATGATTTTACAAGGTAAAGATGAGTCATCCAGTGATGGATCAATAAACTCTGTGCCTCTATTATCATTCCACAAGTCATACGCCTGCATCAAACCAATGAATTCATGGGAATCATGGTCAAAATGGTTGTAATCTTTGAACCCCTTAGGCCCTATATACAATATCTCAAAACATTGGTTTGATAAAACTTACAAATTCAAGAAGGTTTAAGTTCTCATGGGGGCCGTAATAACATGTATTCCTCTTGCCACTTATGATTTGCAGAAGTAGAACTCCGAAGCTGTAAACATCGTACTTCATGGAGTAGATACCTTTTGTAACATATTCAGGAGGAACATAGCCGCTGCATTGATGTGTTGATTAAAACGCTAAGCAAGTGAGCATACATCAAAAAAGAGCAAATTCTGTTTCCAAGTTCACTTACTATGTTCCAACAATTCTGTCGGTGTTTGCTTCATATGCATCTTTTCTGAAAAGTCTAGCCATCCCAAAATCTGATATCTTGGGGTTCATCTCATCATCCAATAAAATGTTACTAGCTTTTAGATCCCGATGAATCACTGTAATATTTGCATATTCTTGGAGATACAAAAGCCCTTGAGTGACCCCTTCTATGATGTGCACACGCTTTTCCCAATCCAGCGTACTCCTTCTGATAGGGTCTGCACAAAATTTTAGCAGCTCAGTTGAAAATTTTAGAAACCAAAAAGACAGCAGGGGAAAAGAAAAAGCCATTTCAGGTCCATATTGTGCTTTAAACTGTAATAGAAGACAAAAAATTAACTTAGCGTACCAAAGAGGTATATATCTAAGCTTTTATTTGGCATGTACTCATATATCAGCATCTTTTCCTCTTTCTCAGTGCAATATCCCAAGACTCTTACTAGATTTACATGTTGAAGTCTCGCCGTCAAGGTAACCTCATTTTGGAACTCCTCAAGTCCTTGAGAAGAAGATGCAGAAAGTCTCTTTACTGCTATTTCTTGGCCTCTTGGAAGTTTACCCTATAAAATTTCAAAAGGGATACTCATAAATTTGCATTGTCTGCTACCAAGCTAGCCTTACTGCTGAAAGAAAGTGCATTAAATAGATATAAAACTCCAACCACTTAACAAAGGTAATAGAATTGTGTGTGCTCTTCTACATGCAGAATGCAAAATTCGCCCTTCAACAGTCAGTGGAAGTTGTAGTTTTTATTCTGGTTTGAATTACATGTCAGGCTCTATCTTTTCATGCGCTATGTATCTCAACACCTTCAGAAGTAGTTCACACATACAGTACCTTGTAAACAGGACCGAATCCGCCTTCTCCAAGCTTGTTTGCACTTGAAAAATTATTTGTAGCCGCTTTGATGCTGGCAAACCTGAACACTTGCAAATGAGGAGCGTCACTGGCAAAAGTTTCAGCAGCTGATGTAGTGATTCTTGGGCTAGGAATGCCTCTTAAAACCATTTCCTCTGTAAAAAGAATTGCAAGGAAAAACCAAAAAAATGTTTCCTTTCATGCCTTGATATCAATTTAAATTTTTGTTTCAATTCCTATCCTCAATGGTTGAAGGCAGTTACCTTCGGATTTGACCTTTCTTCGTCTCAAGTAATACAGGATAGCAGCTGCCAGGATAACAACTAGAGAAACTGGAAGGATGATTTTAAGCAACAACCGCTGCTTGTTTTCTTGAACTTCTCCCTCTTGAGCTGTCAATGTAGTTTAGCATATTAATTAGAGGCTGTCATCAAAATTGTTAAACTTTTCGGTACCTACTTTGTTTGATTTCTGTAAGATTGATTTGAGAAAGTTCTGAAAGATCTTAAGCTACACATAGCAAGCAAATGACATAAACCATGTCCTAGCTCTTTGTTTGATGCAGAGTTCTTAATACCGAGTGAAGCACAAAATTTTCTGAGATGATTGAAAGCAATCGGAGGAATGAAATTCCTGCTGGTCTAATTTAGTTCATAAAAATGATTTGACAGCATTTGAGTCAGCCTCATGTTTTAAGGGATTAGACAGGGGTGCCAAGCTGAAACCGTCATATGCCTGATAACATTAATAAAAAATTTAGTACCTACCTGCCAGTGATAGCGCCCAATTATCATCATTGGAAAGCTGAAACGCATTGTAACCAATAAGCCTTTTCTCCTTTGCATAAGCAATTTTTGCTTTGACAGTCTCTACACCATCAAAATTGATCCAAATTGTTGGAGAGGTGAACAAGTTCACTACATAAGTTGCATTGTATACAGAAGCAGCTCCATAACCATAATCTCGAATATATGATTTGATAGATTTGTAGCCCATAGAACCATCAATGGTGATGGCTGGACCTGAAGCATGTGCCCCAATAGCATTGTCTTGGGGGCTCACCAATTTCCATGCCCATCCATGGTAAGGCAAACCTAAAACCATCTTGCTTGGTGGAAATCCTTTGCTTAACCATTCTCTGATGCCAAAATCTGTATTAACATGACTTGATGGATTATACAAAGCAGCATGGACGCCTGTGAAATTCTCCCTTGAAGGCAAATGGTAGTCATATGCCACAACATGCGCCCAATCAACGTTTCTACTCATGGAGTCGATTGGATAACTTACCATTTCAATTTCTGGCAAGTAACGAACAGCTATTGTTAAGATCAATTGTGACTCACTGGGTTTTCTTGGCTCCGAATTTATGGCAGCTCGCCACTCATCTAATAAAACACCAATATTGGCCAAGTCTGTGCTGTTAGGCCAAAGCCAGAACAAGTCTATTCCATGAAAACCATAACTCCTAGCTGTTTTTATCGAGGAATCAACGAAAGACTTCCTTTTAGAAGATTCTGAGATCATTGAAGATAATACCGAGTCATTAACTTTTTCACCAGTTATGGATTTTCCTGTTGCAGATATCCCATTCCAGACGGACATCAACGCTTTGACAGACGGGTTTTTATGCTTGACGATACTTGTAAAGTTTGAGAAGTATTGTTCAGAGGCAGAGGGGATAAACAGCTGATAAGTTGAAGGGTTCACTTCAGCAAAAGCACATGAAAGATGAGTGAACAACGCAGAATCTATGTCTTGTATGGGAAATTCACCATTAGCATACCAGTAGCCAGCTTTAACCCAAGTTTGTGCTTCTGAGAAGTGCCATAATTGAGAAGAAAGGAAGATGAAAAGAAGGATGAAGATTGTTTGGGACGCCATTGAAATTGGATCTGCTGATTTTTTTTTCTCAGCTAGTAAGGTATTTTCATTAACAATCTGCCCAGAATTGGAGGGGTACAGTAAACTGTTCATACTACAATCGGAGTATAACTAGTGTGAGCATACATAACACCAACAAACAAAACATATATGATATGAAAGGTACCGCAATTATAAGCTAAGCTTTACAATATCAAAACATTGTGGACTGCGGATATTTACCGGGGATTGATGCCTACCAATTAGTATTATATCTCGTCATCAATACATCACGTGTTGACAATAACTCCTAGGTTATGCAACCTTTCCAGAGTGGGAACTGGGAAGTACTTCTGCCTTCTGGGTAGATTAAAGCGCACCCTTGACCCTACCCTTCACTTGCAATTAAAGGACGACGCTATTGGTTGCTTCTGTCCTGGATGCTAATAAAAAACCTACTTTCTTTTTGACTTCAATGTTTTATAACACCGGGGTATTAAAAATCAGGAAAGATCAATATATGGACTAAGGAGAAAGAACCCAACCAAAGTTGATGCGCTATGACTAAGATTTCCCGGTTGGGTAGTAACGAAGAGGTTCAGGGAAACATTCTGAAGAAGTTACCAAAAACATATCAACCTCTTCCATACAGCGGCAAGATTTGGGCTTTTGTCACTGGAGTCACATGCTTGACTAATAAACTCTCTCTTTAACGTGTCAGGAGTGTCTTTGTTGATGGACACTTGCATAAAAGGACAGGAACACAAATGAGAAAAAGACACGACCAACATAAATGACAGCTACTGTTTGCTTAAAATAAACCTGAGAGTTGGTAAGTGGTTCTAACGCTGGGAGTTTCGTAGATTTTCCATCAACCTCTGATTGGTTTTAACTTGGTCGAAAGCCTATTTGTCTAGTTTGCCTTGTTCTCCGGTTTAAAACTGTTCGCTTAATTCGGAACTCCTAGCTTTCCTTCCATTAAATCCTCGCTAGAAGTCTAAACAGTCGAACCAACCCTTTTCTCAGACGGCTGCTTTCCCGTCCCGTCGCTCAGGCTGATCAATCCTAAAACAAATTTTGGCATTCATTACATCTGTTGATTTGACACGATTATGTTAAAAGTGGACTAATGAGACAAAGCGGCAGCAGCCTTCCTTCACGCAGAGAAAATTTGACTTAATCATCATAACACAACCTTTCGTGTATGTAAAGACCACTTGATCTGGGCTTGAATTCATGTAGTAGCCATCTCTGTGCCATCTGTGTGAGTGTGTCACGTGTCACAAAAATAGGCCTATTCTGCTTAAGAGTGTCCCCATAGTCAACTGGGCCTAGATGCCCATCTACCGGCAGCCAAATTTTCCCGAACAGAATGAGATGGAACTACCATTTGGGTTATGCTTGCTTCTTTGGGTAATAAAAATTTTCTAACTATTGTATCTAAAAAATTGTAACTAGTTGCCAGAATATACATTTCAGAGGAAATTTATGGCTATGGTATCTTCAAAAAGATCTTCACCCTCATCGGGGTTCCAATTCGGAAATTTGTGGATCATTGAAGGAGCATATTTCTTGTTGCGATGCGGATGTTCTCCCTGTATTTTTATCTGCTTTCACAGAGAAAGCTGGCCTTTTTGGGGACGAAGCCGCCAGGGAACCATTTTTGAGCATGGTGAACACTTCTAACATGGATGGTCTGTCCCCTGGATTTTCTTGGACACAGAGCAACGCGATTTGCATGCATCTCATGATTTTACAAGGTGAAGATGAGTCATCCAGTGATGGATCAATAAACTCTGTGCCCCTACCATCATTCCACAAGTCATACGCCTGCATCAAACCAATGAATTCATGGGAATCATGGTCAAAATGGTTGTAATCTTTAGACCCCTTAGGCCCTTATACAATATCTCACAATATTGGCTTGATAAAACTTACATATTCAAGAAGGTTTAAGTTCTCATGGGGGCCGTAATAACATGTATTCCTCTTGCCACTTATGATTTGCAGAAGTAGAACTCCGAAGCTGTAAACATCATACTTCATAGAGTAGATACCTTTTGTAACATATTCAGGAGGAACATAGCCGCTGCATTGATGTGTTGATTAAAACGCTAAGCAAGTGAGCATACATCAAAAAAGAGCAAATTCTGTTTCCAAGTTCACTTACTATGTTCCAACAATTCTGTCAGTGTTTGCTTCATATGCATCTTTTCTGAAAAGTCTAGCTATCCCAAAATCTGATATCTTGGGATTCATCACATCATCCAGTAATATGTTACTAGCTTTTAGATCCCGATGAATCACTGTAATATTTGCATATTCTTGGAGATATAAAAGCCCTTGAGTGACCCCTTCTATGATATGCACACGCTTTTCCCAATCCAGCATATTCCTCCTCATGGGGTCTGCAAAAAATTTTAGTAACTCAGTTGAAAAGTTTAGATCCCAAAAGCCAACCGAGGAAAAGAAAGAACCACTTTTGATTGTTGAATAAAGACTTTTCAAGCCAAGACAGCAGACATGGGTCCATGCTTCACTATTTTGTAATGTGATAGTTAATTATTGTCATGCCTTCTATTAGATGCACCTAATGTACGGCTGAACTGAAGTTTAGCCTCTGATAGTATATTGTAGTATATAATGTGATAGTTGACTTTGGTGAGACCTTTGCACTAGTTGCAAGATTTGAGACAATTAGACTACTAGTTGCTTTGGTAGTTCTTCTTGATATTTCAGTTAGATCAGTGTGTTAGTGGTACTTTCTTGTCTTAGAAGAGGTATATCAGTGAGGTCTTTAAGAGGTTTAATATGGATCTATGCAAACCAATTTGTTATCCTATGGTAGTGAATGAAAAACTTACAGCCCCCAGCTCCTCTAACTTATCAGAACCATCACTACATAGAAGCCTCATTGATTGCTTTCTTTACATATGTGGTTCAAAACCTGATATGATGTTTCCTTTTAGTTATCTGTCCAGGCTCATGCAAAGTCCTACTGTGCTGCACTTTATAGCAACTAAAAGAATTCTGAGATACTTAAAAGGGACACTGGACTTTGGTTTGCACTTTAAGCATGTTGATACTGTCAAACTCACTGGTTATAGTGACAGTGATAAGGCAGGGAGTGGTGAAAACTCCAAAAGCACATCTAGTTATGCTTTTCATCTAGAAAGTGCTATATTCAGTTGGAATTCAAGAAAGTAAGAGGTTATAGCTCAATCTGCAGTAGAAACAGAATACATTCCTGCTACAGCTGCCAAAAATCAGGCAGTTTAGGAAACTACTTTGTGATTTAGAATTTAATCAAAAGGAAGCTACTGAAATGTTTATACACAACAGGTCAGCAATTGCCCTTGCAAAGAACCCAGTGAATCATGGAAGAACAAAACATACAAGTGTAAAGTATCATGCCATTTGAAAAACAGAGAAGAATAGAGAGGTTAAATTCAACCACTGCAATTCTGATATGTAGTTAGCTGATATATTCACCAAAGCTCTGCTAAGCAAGATTTGAAAACTGAGAGCTATGCTTAGGGTCTGCAAAGCAAGTCTTAAAAAGGAGTGTTGAATTAAGACTTGCATTGAAGAACTTCTTCAAGCCAAGACAGCAGACATGAGTCCATGCTTCACTGCTTTGTAATGTGAGGGTTACTTACTGTCATGCCTTATGTCAAATGCACCTAATGTATGGCTGAACTGATGTTTAGCCTCTGATAATGTATTGCAGTGTAGAAGTTATGTTTAAGCTTTGCTTTTAAGTCTTGTATGATGTATATATTTCCAAGTTAATGAACATCAGGCTTGATTAAGCCTGTATTCCTCTTGCTGTTTTATGTTCTTAATTTGTTTTGTTTTTGTTTGTCCTCATTTATGATTGCTTGTTCATCTGGTATGCAATGCTGAGTTTCATTTATGTCATAAAAACATCATTGATCATATCATTAGATATAAAATTTATGTCCAAAATGTGCTTGAAAAAACTGTAATAGAAGTCATAAAAAGAACTTATCATACCAAAGAGGTAGAGATCTAAGCTTTTATTTGGCATGTACTCGTATATCAGCATCTTTTCCTCCTTCTCCGTGCAATATCCCAAGACTCTTATTAAATTTACATGTTGAAGTCTTGCCGTCAACGTAACCTCGTTTTGAAACTCCTCAAGCCCTTGAGAAGAAGATGCAGAAAGTCTCTTTACTGCTATTTCTTGGCCTCCTGGTAGTTTACCCTATCAAAGTTCAAAAGGGATACTCATAAATTTGCATTGTCTGCCACCTAGCTAGCTTTACTGCTGAACGAAAATGCAGTAAATAAATATAGAACTCCAACCGCTTAACAAAGGTAATACAATTGTGTGAGCTCTTCTACATGCAAAATGCAAAATTTGCCCTCCAACAGTCCAGGGAAAGTTGTAGTTTATAGTCTGGTTTAAAGTACATGTCATGCTCCTTCTAATCATGTGCTACATATCTCAACTACATATCTCAACACTTTCAAAAGTAGTTCATGTAACGACTTAAGTCCAACCATTGGTCTAGTAGCTTTTTGGGCCTAAACCACGTGGTTCTTTTTGGGCTTAAACCATGTAATCCTCAAAAGCTTAAGCTCAAGTTGCTAGTAATGATAGACTTGGATTGTTATATAGGTCTTAACAATCACATTCACACCAGATGTGGGATGTTGGGTATTACAATCCTACCCACTCAAATCCTTAATGTCCTCATCAAGCTTAATGTCCTCATCAAGGCCAATTCAAATCCTTGATGTCCTCATCAAGGCATCAAGGTTGTCCTCATCAAGGCCACATATCACATCCACAGGACCATGATCTTACCAGAATGATGTGAAAGCTCACATCGGATTGGACCAAGCTTTGATACCATTTGTAACGACCCAAGTCCAACCACTGGTCCAGCAACTTTTTGGGCCTAAACCACGTGGCGCTAAAAAACTTAAGTTCAAGTTGTTAGTAGTGATGGATTTGGATTGTTATATAAGTCTTAACAATCACATTCACACCAGATGTGGGATGTTGGGTACTACAATCCCACTCACTCAAATCCTTGATGTCCTCATCAAGGTCACATATCATATCCACAGGATCAAGATCTCACCAAAACAATGTGAAAGCTCACATCGAACTGGCGCAAGCTCTGATACCATTTGTAACGACTCAAGTCCAACCACTGACTCAGTAGCTTTTTGGGCCTAAACTACGTGACTCTCAAAAGCTTAAGCTCAAGTTGCTAGTGATAGACTTGAATTGTTATATAGGTCTTAACAATCACATTCACACCAGATGCGAGATGTTGGGTATTATAGTTCATATATACAGTACCTTGTAAATAGGACCGAATCCACCTTCTCCAAGCTTGTTTGCACTTGAAAAATTATTTGTAGCTGCTTTGATGCAGGCAAACCTGAACACTTGCAAATGAGGAGCATCACTGGCAAAATTTTCAGCAGCTGATGTAGTGATTCTTGGGCTAGGAATGCCTCTTAAAACCATTTCCTCTGTAAAAAGAATTGCAAGGAAAAACCAAAAAAATGTTTCCTTACATGCCTTGATATCAATTTAAGTTTTTGTTTCAATTCCTATCCTCAATGGTTGAAGGCAGTTACCTTCGGATTTGACCTTTCTTCGTCTCAAGTAATACAGGATAGCAGCTGCCAGGACAACAACTAGAGAAACTGGAAGGATGATTTTAAGCAACAACCGCTGCTTGTTTTCTTGAGGTTCTCCCTCTTGAGCTGTCAATTTAGTTTAGCATATTATTTTTTCTTTGAAAGGCAAAAAAAAATTAATATGCTAAACTAAATTAGAGTCTGTCATCAAAACTGTTAAACTTTCAAAAAAAAATTCAAAATTGTTAAAACTTTTCGGTACCTACTTTGTTTGATTCTGTAAGATTGATTTGAGAAAGTTATGAAGATCTTAAGCTACACATAGCAAGCAAATGACATGAACCATATCCGAGCTCCCTGTTTGATGCGTGAGTCCTTAGTACCGATTGAAGCACAAAAAAGCAGCCTTAGAAATGAAATTCCTGCTGGTCAAAAATTGGTTCATAAAAAAGATTTGCTCTCTCCAGTTGTTGTACACTTCTTAACACAAAAATCTTGCAGCGTTTGAGTCAGCCTCATGCCATGAGGGATTAGACAGAGGTCCCAAACTGAAATTATCACATGCCTGATAACATAAATAAGAAATTTAGTACCTACCTGCCAGTGTTAGTGCCCAGTTCTCATCATTGGAAAGCTGGAACGCGTTGTAACCAAGCAGCCTTTTCTCCTTCGCATAGGCAATTTTTGCTTTGACAGTCTCTACACCATCAAAATTGATCCAAGTTGTTGCAGAGGTGAACAAGTTCACTACATAAGTTGCATTATATACAGGAGCAGCTCCATAACCATAATCTCGAATATATTCTTTGATAGCTTTGTAGCCCAAAGAACCATCATTTGTGATAGATGGGCCTGAAGCTAGAGCACCAACACCATTATTTTGGGGGCTCACCAATTTCCATGCCCATCCATGGTAAGGCAAACCCAAAACCAGTTTGCTTGGTGGAAATCCCTTCTTTAACCATTCTCTTATACCAAAATCTGTATTAACATGACTGGATGGATTGTACAAAGCAGCATGGACACCTGTTGAATTCTCCCTCGTAGGCAAATGGTAGTCATATGCCACAACATGCGCCCAGTCAACATTTCTACTTATGGAGTCGATTGGATAACTTACCATTTCAATTTCTGGCAAGTAACGAACAGCTATCGTTAAGATCAATTGTGATTCACTTGGTTTTCCTGGCTCAGAATTTATGGCAGCTCGCCACTCATCTAATAAAACACCAATATTGGCCAAGTCCGTGCTGTTTGGCCAAACCCAGGCCAAGTCTATTCCATGAAAACCATAGCGCCTAGCTGTTTTTATTGAGGAATCAACGAAGGACTTCCTTTTAGAAGATTCTGAGATCATTGAAGATAATACTGAGTCATTAACTTGTTCACCAGTTATGGATTTTCCTGTTGCAGATATCCCATTCCAGATGGACAACAGTGTTTTAACAGATGGGTTTTTACGCTTGACGATACTTGTAAAGGTTGAGAAGTCTTGTTCAGAGGCAGAGGGGATAAAGAGCTGATAAGTTGAAGGGTTTACTTCAGCAAAAGCGCACGAAAGATGAGTGAACAACGCAGAATCTATGTCCCGTACGGGAAATTCACCATAAGCGTACCAGTAGCCAGCTTTAACCCGAGTTTCTGCTTCAGAGAAGTGCAATAATTGAGAAGAAGTGAAGATGAAAAGAAGGATGACCATAGTTTTGGACGCCATTGAAATTGGACTGCGGATATTTTCCTCGGATTGATGCCTACCGACAAGAATTATTTATCATCATCAGTACGTCTCGTGTTGACATTAACTCTTCGATTATGCAACAGTTCCCGAGTGGAGACTGGCAAGTATTTTCTCTGTTGATTCTGCGTTGTAGCTAGGAATTGGGTGTTTTATTACTTCTTGTAGCTGTTGTATGACGTTGTTTATCAAAAAAGTTCGCCATTTTTATTCATCAAAATAAGATTGCTATCGGGTTCCTCTAATCTGAGGTTTGTCAGACTCCTGGAGCAGGGACGAAGTCTACCACTTGAGCTGGCGCCAAGTAATAGAAAGAACATAAAATGGGCTCGTAAGGACTGAGGGGAGAGAACCTGACCAAAGTTGATGTCCTATGAATAACACTTCTGAAGATTTTGTTACAGAAATTGGATTCTGTTAATATTCGAAGAAAAATTTGTTACAGAAAAATATCAGCTTCTTCTCTACAGCGACATGATTTTAGGCTTTTGTCGTTGGCGTTGCATATGTTTTGACCAATATACTCTCTCTTACATTATCAGGGGGGTTGTTACATTGTATCTAACGCTGGGAGTTTCGTACATTTTCCACCAACCTCTGATTGGTTTTTACATGGTCTAGAAACTAGAAAATTTGGCATCCCAAGAATTAGCCTTATATTCCATTGTAATCAATTTCTTTTTTGAATTTTTGTGAGCAAAAGAGTGAAAAAATGAACAGCAGATTCAACACTTCGCTCCAATCATCAATATCTATATTTGCATGATTAAAGATTGGTAAACCATAATTCTTTTTCATTAGGTCTCCCATACTGTCATCGAGGTACAATTTGGGTTATAGTGACATCATTGACTGAAAACACCTTGTCCCTGGCAATGTCTTTACTTCCCTCTTTTCCATCTCTTGTGACCGAAAAGGCAGGCTGCTTAGGGGTGGAGATTGCAACAGTTTCGTTCTTGAGACTTGTAAAAACTTCAACCATGGATGGTCTATCTGCAGGGCTTTCCTGCACGCACAGCAGTGCTACTTGCATGCATCTCATGAGCTTACACGTCGAAGATGAATCATCCAGTGATGCATCAAAAAACTCTGCCCCTCGACCTTGTTTCCACAATTCGTATGCCTGTAATGGTTCAATGTTATTGCATTTTGGCTTAAAGAACAAAAGATGTTAGAGTATGACAAATAAAGGGGAAAAAGGGGTTTGCCGAAGTAACTTACATATTCAAGAAGATTCAAGTTTTCATTGCATCCATATAGGCTGGAATTCCTCTTGCCACTTATAATTTGCAGAAGCAGAACTCCAAAACTATAAACATCATACTTCATAGAGTAGGTTCCTTTCTTAACATATTCTGGAGGAACATAGCCACTACATTGAATGAATTAATTACTAACAATAATATGGATGCAAAGCAGAAAAGAAAAAAAAATCTGATATTTCATCATTTGAGAGCCATTGGTTTACTTACTATGTCCCAACAATTCTGCTGGTGCTTGCTTCAAGTTCGTCCTTTCTGAAGAATCTGGCCACACCAAAATCTGATATTTTTGGGTTCATATCATCATCTAATAAAATGTTGCTAGCTTTTATATCACGATGAATTATTGTGAAATTTGAGTATTCTTGTAGATATAGAAGCCCTTGAGTAACACCTTCAATTATGAAAACACGTCTTCTCCAATCCAAGAGATACCTTTTAACTGGATCTGCATAAATTAAATGTATGGAAGGATTAGTTAATCACCTTACTCATACTAGGTGTGTAGAATACAGTATTGCTTACCAAAGAGGTAGAAATCCAAGCTTTTGTTTGGCATGAACTCATATATCAGCATTTTCTCTTCCCTCTCAGTACAAATTCCCATGACTGGAACTAAATTCACATGTTGAAGCCTTGCAGTAAGTGTGACCTCATTTTTGAACTCTTCGAGCCCCTGATTAGAGGTTTTTGAAAGCCTCTTTACTGCTATTTGCTGCCCTTTGGGTAACATACCCTGTTATAGTCCACATTCTTTAAAAGTTAATACCAATCATATGTTTGATTAACAATTGTTTTGTACGTAAAAGAGGAGTTTCATTGTTTGGATGTTCTGGAAGTTATAATCTCTGCTGGTAAGCAGAGTGCACCTACAGTAAAACATATGGTTCTTAGTCTAACGCAGTATTGAAGAATGCTGCAGATCCCTCACCCAAGGCTGAATCTGCCTGGTCATCATAATTTCATGTCTAGCAGATAATAAAAGTTAGAGATGAAAATACTTTTCCAATATACATTTTCAGGTTTCCTATAAGAAGTTAGCCTAATATTACCTTGTAGACAGGTCCATATCCACCCTGCCCCAGCTTATTCTCACTTGAAAAGTTATCTGTGGCTGCTTTAACGCTAGTAAAACTGAAAACTTGGAGATTAGGAGCACTGTTGTCTTGCTTCTCATCAGCAGACATTTTGGGTCTCATCCGAGAGACTGACTTTTTCAAAGTAGCCAAAATTCCTGCAGCCACAATGAAAGAGAGTTACCTGTTGGAATTAATTTAGCATTTATTCTTTTTTCTAACTGCAAATTTTCACTTGTCCAGTAAGTTACCTTGTGACTTGAATATTTTTATTTGCAGGTAACAAACGACAGTCCCCATCAGGAGAATCACTGCAGCAACTGTAACCAGAACAATCACCAATAACTGCTGCTTCTCCCGTTGACTGGTGCCTATTCCATAAGCTGTGGACATTGTTCATTATATTAATTACAAAGTCTAGTAAGGATCTCCAAACTTTACCAGGTTCTGTTCTTCTTTAGCATGCTAACATGACATAATAATGATACTTTTCAGAAAAAAAAAAAAAACATGACATAATAATGATAACACATCCTTATTGTTTACTTGGAAGGTACTGCACCATACTCCACCATGCTCAAGCTGAAAGGCTTTAAGTCAATGGGTTTTTCTCTTTGTGTGGAAATAACAAAGTGACTGCTTAACTTGAGAAAGCCCAAAAGTCAGAAAATACAAATAGAGGCAAAAATGAGTTCAGTTGACAAGTCTATACTTGAAAAACCAGTCTTGTCAAGGCATTGAATAAACAAGAAAGAAAATGAAATGGTACGATGTTCCATTTCCACATCTTTGATTAATTAGCTGTAATTTTTAGCTCCCTTAGTTGGAATTTTGTGTAAAAGAAACTGGATTAAGTTCAATATCTTTCGCATAGAACTTGATTTGGACTATTGCTAATCCTGTATCCAGAAAGGCTAAAAAAGAATGAAAAAGAAGAGATTAGAGAATCCACAGAACTAAAGGGAGATAACCATCATACCTGCTCGAGAAAGCAGCCAATTTTCGTCATTGGAGAGTTGAAACACGTTGTAACCAAGTAGACCCTTCGCCTTGGCATAAGAAACCTTAGCTTTAATAGCTTCCACATTATCAAAATTGATCCAATTTGATCCAATTTTGCAGAAACTGACCACATAAGTAGAATTATACACAGATTCAGCGCCATAACCATAATTTTCAATGAATGATTTGATTGACTTATAGCCCATGGAACCATCATTTGTGACAGCGGGCCCTAAAGCTGGTGAACCAATGTCATTTTCATCAGGGTTAACAAGTGTCCATGCAAAGCCATGGTACGGCAAGCCTAAAACTAGCTTGTCCGCAGAAAATCCTCTCTGTAACCATTCCCTTATACCAGCATCAGTGTTAGCTCCGCCAAATGGGTCATATAAAGCTGCATGAACGCCAGTAAACCTGTCTACTGTTGGCACATAGTAGTCATATGCTATAATATTTACCCAATCCAGGTTTCTCTTTGCAGAATCAATCGGATAACTCACGGAGTTGACAGTTGGCACGCGACCAAACGACATAGTTAACAGCAACTCTGTCTTACCAGAGTTTCTTGACTCAGAATCTACCTCAGCTCGCCACTCATCCAAAAAAGTTCCCAAACTGGTCATGTTGGTGCTATTTCTAGGCATAACCCCACAAAGGTCTAGGCCATGAAAGCCATAAAGCCTAGCTTTTCTTACGGAAGATTCAATGAAAGATTTTCTATTGGAAGTTTGATTTATCATCAAAGAAAAGGTTGTCGACTCACTTTTTCCAACCCAAATGGATAAAAGTGTAGTAATCCATGGATTTTTGAGTTTTACAGTGTTGGTGAATTCAGAGAAGGGTTGTTCCTTTGAGGAGTTGATTAAAAGCTTGTAGGAAGTAGAGTTTACATATGCAAAAGCGCAAAAGAGATGAGTGAAAAGAGCAGAATTTATACCAGAAACAGGAAGCTCACCGCTAGAGTCCCAGTAACCAGCTTTGATCCATATTTGTGGGCTTGAGCATTGCAGTTTGAACGGTAGAAACAGGAGGAGGAGAAGGAGGAACATGGGTTTAGAAGCCATTAATGAAAGAAGCAAGCTCTTGCGCCTAGAAGTGCACGTGAAAGTTCTGCAATTTGGTTAAGCAAGGTGACACGTCGAGTCTCTAATCTTTATCTGACTGCAAGTAGATTATGTGAGAAAAATCAAATTCTTTTCGACTGTTGTTGGCCGACAAATGCTTTCCTTATCGAAGGGTTTTGAGTATTTTTCCGGGTATTTTCATTGAAGGAAACGTCTGTTTAAGGTTGGAGAAAAAGAAAAGTCTACAAGAAAACTTTTTCTGCCTTAATTCAACTATCAGATTCGAGAGTCAAGTCAAAGAGAGTACAGTTACAACAGAAGAAGCTACCAAAAGAAATTACTAACAACTAACAAGCCTGGTCATAACCAAGTTGAATTTCAACAGGAAAAGAAGGGACAGTTGTTTATTACATCGGACAGGTGCCACCCTTTTGCCTACATTAAATCAAAACTAATTTACAGCACGAGAACCTTCTTTGACCTTTGTTGTTATGCAATTATTGTTCGTGTTTTCTCTCTTTCATTCACGTAACATGTCCATGAACATGTGGCATGCGGCCTCTTATTGCACGACCGTGTGTTTGGCCGTTCGCCCATCTCCTTTGTTGAATGGTTTGTGAGAAACAAGATAAAGAGAAGGGGAGATTTTCACTGATCAGGACCAAATTTCCTGGGTCGATCCTTGCCATTTGAAGACAAGAGGAAAGCCCATCTGTTGCCATCAGGCCAATGCCTTCGGTTCATTTCACAGTAACCCAAATGTTTTCAAGTTGAAAAACAATTAAGACTACTAACCAGTCCAGCTTTCCCTTTCAAAAAATCTGTTTCTCCTGAGGACAAGAATTCTCAAGCCCAGTTGTCATGAAATGTCTGTTTTTTGGACACCGATGGGAACCCAAGGTTGGCCCAAATTATGAAGCCCTAAACCCACCAAGAAAAACAAAACCCGCCCCACCAAGTCAATAATTACTCGTCATAAAACAGATTGGTCACTGGACGTTGAATGCTGATGCTTGTCGTTGTCGTATTTATGGTATTATTTTGGCTGTCTGCATTTAGTAATAGTTTGGACTACCTATGCCTCCATCAAGTTCAATCTATCTACTTTTTAGCTCTGCAATTTTGCTACTAAAACAGCTAAAATGTTGCAGCGAGTGGGGGCAAAAAATTGTTCTCTTTGCAAGTTGTGTTCGAGCTTCAAAAATTGGAAATGGTGAACTCTTCCCCTGCTTTTTCTTGTTCATGTTTAGGTATATAGATATGATATAACTTGTGGTAATTCAATACCATCTTGCGTCATAATGTATCAAAAGTAACACAACTTTCAACATAAAGCAGAGAATATTGAAATATATATCGAAATATGAACGGCAAGAAACTTTTTTATTATTAAAGTTAAGCTCGGCATAGTATACAATTTGCAAATAGAATTTTTTTTTTTTAAAGAAGAATTTTGGGTAGCTAGGGTGCCGCTGGGTAGGTAGCTACGATCAATTCATCATTATTCTCACCATTCAAAAGAAGAAAGCCCGCTGAAAGCAGGCAAAAATCTCCAATCTATCTCAAATTCCATGGACCATTTGTTCCATACGTGACCGCTAGTTTCTCAACCATGCTTTATGCCTCAGTTTAATCATTTGTTCATAATCAGATACCACATGCTGATGACTACCCCATATTTGTGAAGCTGCAGGCACAATGAAAACAACACCCACTGTTACATAATTTTCCAAAGAAAAATGCAAGAAAGGAGAAAAGAAATGAACTAGTAGAAGGAATTACACTAACCTCCTCGTGAAAGTCCCCAGTTGTCATCCAGGGCAACATGCCAAGCAAAGTAACCAAGCAACCCCTTGTCCTTAGCATACCTGACCTTAGTAGTAATAGTCGGGTAATCATCATAACCAATCCATGTTTTTCCAGCATAGCAGTAGTCCCCAACGACTGCAGTATCATGCACAGTTGTGGCACCGGTCTGAACTATGAATTGCCTGATTTGCTTGTAACCTATTGATCCATCCTTGTATATAGCTGATCCAGTTGTTGGCGCAAAATAACCATGGTTATTAGCATCTGCAAGAGTCCAAGCGTATCCATAAAAGGGGAAGCCGAGTACTATTTTTTTAGAAGGCATGCCAGACTGAATCCAAGCTCTGATACCAGAATTCGCGTTAACTTGACTTGAAGGGTTAAATAAGGCTGCGGGTGGTCCGGTGACATCTGACCACCCAGGGCCATAAAAGTCGTAAGCCATTACTTTGATCCAATCTAAGCTGTTTGCTACTGTCTGAACTGGGTAATCCAATGAGTAATAATTTGACGAGTAAAAAACTGCTGCGGCTAGAAGCAAAGGTGACCTGCCAATGTTCCTGGCTTCATTGTTAACAGCTACTCGCCACTCTCTAAGCAATGCTCCAAAGTTAGCCATCTCAGTCAGAGTGGATGGATACTCCCAGTCAAGGTCAAGGCCGTGAAAGCCATAAGACCTTGCCAACCTTATTGATGAATCAATGAATGATTTACGAGAACCAGCCTAGCTAGCCATGGAAGCACAAGCTCGCTTGTCAGCGCCGCCACCCCTGATGGACAGAAGGGTTTTGAGAGAAGGATTTCTTCGTTGGACAGTTTGTGTGAAAGTAGAGAACCTGTTCAAGTTCCCGGAAACAATGGTAACTTGGTTGGTTTGGACATCTAGATCAGCAAATGCACAATAAAGATAGGTAAACTGGGTGGAATCTATATTAGAAACTGGAAATTCACTTCCAGAAAACCAGTATGCTGCTTTGACAACATTTTGCCCTGCAGCTAACTGAAGCTGATGATGGAAAAATATGATAGTAGTCAAGAGAATTATAAAGGACTTGCAAACCATTTTGGAAAGATGTAGCTATTGTAGCAATGAGAAGCTGCTGCTTGAATGCAGGCAGAAGCCTGAAATTGTATATATAGCAAATGTCAAGGATCTGAGGCTGCTAATACCGATAAATTTATTGATTTTCCAACAATTCAAGGGACAAAAAGGATTGTCATAACATAAAATAATTCTAGCAGACCATGTTGTCATCAGGATAAGGCCAAAGTTATGTTACCTTAAAATATGACAATCATCTTATCAAAACCCCTTTTTCTATTCAGTCGCTTAATTGGTTTTGGTCACAGATTAGTAGTTTGCATTTGTTGGAACAACAAAGAAGAGGTCATAGGTAGACATTTTATTTATACAGATAAGACAATATCAAAGCAATTTAATCATGGAGCTTGTCCAACGTTAATAGATAGGAGGTGTCAGACCAATTTTTTACTTGAAAAGTAAAACAGATCATAAAAGATGCTTGGTAAATTGGTTTTTGAATTTTAAGATATAATTGCTTTCTCGATCGATTGTTGAATAATTGCTGTTAAAAGTTAAAATAAATGTTTGAAAAAAGACATTACATAACTGTTTGATAAAATGTATTTTATATCAGTTAAATTCAGAATATCTTGAGATCTATTATCAATTGTTTCAAAATTCAACAATATTCTTCTTGTATCAGTACATGAAATTAAACGTTCTTTTAATTTACTAGCGAAAAAACTTTGACCAATACAATTTCATTATTAATTTGAACCCAAATTCATTGCTTTAAAATTCTAATCGTGTTATTCAACCACCTAGAGCCTTATAGATTTCTAGGCAAAGCTTAGAGAACAAGGCATCTATATTCTGCAGTGTCTAAACCATGGTCCTCTGAGGAGAAAACTAGTGACTGGAACAAATGCTATTAATGGATTTTGTCTTGCAAGCCTAAACTCTCACCGAGCAACCATTTCTAAAATTGTAGAATCATCAATTGAACATATTGCTACCTGCAATTCAGGTCCCTTTTCCTTATCTTCATTGCTTTTTGTCGAGAAAGCAGGCCTCTTTGGGGCAGCCATTTGAGCGGTTTCATTTCTCAGCATTGAAGAGACATCCAACATGGTAGGTCTGTCATTTGCATTTTCCTGAACACACAACAGAGCTATTTGCAAGCATCTCACGAGTTTGCAGGCTGAAGTTCTGTCATCCAACGAGGGATCCATGAATTCCAAGCCTTTGCCTTCCATCCATAGGTCATATGCCTGAAATCATGAAATTATCATGAACCTTGCACCTCAATTAACAGAGTATGTTCGTTCACCATAATGGTAGTAAAAATATGGTTGTTATCAAGAAAGACTTACAAAATCTAGCAGACTTAAACTTTTATCCATCCCATATTCACAGGCATTTCTCTTTCCACTTATAATTTGCAAGAGTAAAACCCCAAAAGCATACACATCAGATTTGAGGGAGTATAAACCTTCTCTCACATATTCGGGAGGAACATAACCACTGCATTGTACGAGTCAAAAAAAAAAAAAGGCTAAGTAGTTTTTATAAACAATGTTCTTGTGTCAAAAAGCTCTGTGTTTGAGTGTACTTACTAAGTCCCAACTATACGTCTTGTGTTTGCTTCAAGTCCATCTTTTGCGAAGATTCTTGCCATGCCAAAATCTGATATCTTAGGCTTCATGCCAGCGTCCAGCAAGATGTTGCTAGCTTTCAAGTCTCTGTGAATAATTGTAAATCTAGAGTATTCCTGAAGATACAAAAGCCCTTGAGTAACCCCTTCAATGATCTCAACACGTTTTCTCCAGTCCAATAAAAACTTTCTGAGCGGGTCTACATCATAAGAGGTTATAAACAGTCAGTTAAATATATAACCAGCCAGAATCTAACTCAAACGCAATAATTGTAAGAGAAATTGCATGAATGTTCAATGTAAATTGTCATCAATATCGACTTAGTTACTGTATCTTAAGCAAAACAAGATCAGGGCAGACCATAAAGGTAGTAGTCCAGGCTCTTATTTGGCAAGTACTCATAGATCAGCATATGTTCTTCTGCATCCATGCAGAATCCCAAAAGTCTAACAAGATTTACATGCTGTAACCTAGCGGTAAGCATAACCTCATTCTTGAACTCTTCAAACCCTTGATTAGACGTTTCTGAAAGTCTCTTCACTGCTATTTCTTGACCATCTGGCAGCACGCCCTGGAAAAAATAGAATCCCATTTTCATTGCTTTTACATGACCAATAGAGCAATATTACTTTGTCTAGCCAATTAGAATAGCCTTGCGTTACCTTGTGCACTGGACCATATCCACCCTCCCCAAGCTTGTTTTCATGTGAGAACCTATTAGTAGCCACCTCAATATCAGAGAAAGCATAGACCTTTAGATTGGGAACCTTGCTATTAAAATCTCCAGCAGCTGCCATGTGATTTGCTTTGTACTTGAATTTTTTAGCTACGTGCACCATACCTATCAACCAACCAAAAAGAGTGAGGAGAATGCTTTTGGTTAACTACATTTGAAATAGGATGTAAATAGGAATAAATAAATAAAGAAGGAAAAAGGGATTTTTTTAAAATGAAAGTTCCCTGGTCAATGATGCTGCTAAGTGCTAAGTCGAAACAATTACCTTCCCTTTTCTTCTTGACCCTTCGAGAGTAGCATGTCAACACGCCAAGCAAAAGCATGACCAAAGCAATTGGAATTAAAATACTGATCAGGAACAACCGCCCTTTTTCCTGTCGATTGCCACCGTTGGCATAAGCTGATGCAGAAAAAAGAAGCATATCAGGAAAATCGAATTCGTTGAAAACATTGTCATATGCTTGATGTTTATCTCTTGGCTTCTTTAGATTTTATCTCTCCTAATTAACTAATATTGTTGTCCTTGTCATGCCAGCTTGGTGAACCCATCCTTCCAAATATTTTCTATGCCAGTACTCCCTTTGGATTCTTATGTGGCAAACAATTAAGTCAAATGACCGGAGAAATCCTAAATCTTAAGAAAACCTATGACAAGGACTAATTTATTGTCTGGACGTTTTGGCAAAACTTTCAGGATTAATTTTTAATATTTTCTCTGCATCTTAAAATAACCTGTCTGGTTATCTTAACTGATCAGGGTATTGAAGATGAGCTCGTTAACACATTGAATTCTTAATACTTATGCAGAAGAAAATAGAATTGGTTAAAAAGAGTGAAGCATCCTGTTTCGTACCAGCTTTGGAAAGCACCCAGTTGTCATCAAAGGAAACTTGCCAGACAACGTAACCCAGCAACTTCTTTTCTTTGGCGTAGGAAACTTTAATCTTGACAACCTCGACATCATCAAAACCAATCCAGGTCGATCCAACAGTGCAGTAATTCACTACATAAGTAGCATTATACACTAAATTGGCTCTATATGTTTGCATGTAATTCCTGATGTCCACGTAGGTCACCACCCCATCCTTTGAAAGAGCTGGACCTGATGTCGGTACGCCAATGATGTTATCCTTGGGGTTCACAAGTGTCCACGCATAGCCATAGAAAGGCAAGCTCAAAACCAACTTACTGGCTGGTAATCCTCCATTAATCCATGACTCTATACCAAAAGCTGCATTAACACTACTGGCTGGGCCATACAAAGCTGCATGAGCCCCCGTAAATTTGTCCCTTGTTGGCATGTAGAAGTCAGAAGCCTGAACATGCAGCCAGTTTAAGTTTCTCCTCAATGAATCCACAGGAAAAATTGACTTCTCGTATGGAACTACCGCAGTCAGTATCAACTGAGACTGGCTAGAGTTTCTTGTTTCTGAATTTATTGCAGCTCGCCATTCGTCAAAGAGAGTAGCCATATTGCTCATATCAGAGCTTGTGTTGGCTGAATACCAGTGAAAGTCTAGGCCTTGAAAGCCATAAAGCCTAGCCATTTTTATTGAAGAATCAATAAAAGATTTCCTGTTGGAAGCATTGCTTGCCATCGAAACTATGACCGAATGGTCTGCATTCCAACCCCCAATGGATAGAAGCGTGGTGATTGATGGGTTTTTCTGTTTGACAGTGTTTGAGAAAACGGAGAACTGTTGGTCATCAGAAGAAGAAACAGAGAGCTGATAGGAGGAATTAAGGCCAGCAAAAGCGCAGACAAGGTGGGTAAAGAGAGCAGAATTTATATCAGCAGCAGGGAATTCACTGCCTGAAAGCCAGTAACCAGCTTGTATCCAGGTTTGTGCCCTTGACGGATGCAATCCTAAAGAGAGAAAAATATGGAGAACTATGACAAATTTAGGTACCATGGAGGAAACTTGCAAGTTGGTGCCTTCCTAGTAAAGTTTAGATCTAATTGAAAAGTGAAATTTCGTTCACGAAACACATAAAGGTACAAAGACAAATGTTCAAAAGATATGAGCCATAAAAATAAAGAACATTAGGTAGAACAGAAGGAATGCTGATGATATCTTCCAAACAGCTCGAAGGTGAAGAGATTCATAAAAAATATAAAGAAAGTATTGTAGGTCAGATCTTGGTCAAGAAAGAAGGCTCATCTCAAACCAGTAAAAGAGACTAGGCAAAGAAAATGAAGAAGGCTAGCTTGTGTTGATCCGTGAAGTCCCATATCAGCTTACAGTATAAAAGCAATAGATGTTGAGATGAGTAATTCCAGCTGGTAAAAGAGAAGAAGATGAGTATGGGCAAAAGAGAAGAAGATGTTGAAGAAAGGAAGAATATAAACACGATGTCATTTTCAACCATCAATCAAAGAATTAATAAGTGAAAACTTAACTTGTCTTTTATCTCTTATTATTTTTTTTTTATTTTGGTAAAACGGTGTGTTGCTGAGCCATTTCTGGAAAGTCACCCTTTTTTTTTAATTTACCTGGTATTTTTGTTATTTCTGCTTTGCTGTTGCTGTGGTGTTGTAAGGAATAGAAATCCATTTCTGATATCCTGTGCACAGTTGATTTATTCTCTTGTTTCTTGTTTCTTTTTTCTAATGTCGAGTATTTCGGTTAGTACTCATATAAATACACTCAAGAAAAGAATGAAGAGTTGATTTTCACTTTCCAATTTTATTCATTAAAAATCCCTACTCCCTGCTCCCTCTTCCTCTGTTCTTCATTTTTCATGTTTATCAATCGAGTTTGATAAATTTTAGCAATAGATACAAATATTAAAAAAGGAAAAGCAGCTTAACAAAAGGTGCAGCCACTAAGATTGTCAGCTGTCTTTTACTATAATTGTGCAAAGGCTAATATGTTGCCTGACTGAAAAGTTAAATAGCAGAAAAAGTTGAAATAACCAGCTTTGATCCAGGTCTGTGCTTTCGTAGGAAGCAACACTAGACAGAGAAAAATGTATAAAACAACAACTATAATTTTGTAAACCATGGCGATGTTGTTTCTTGTTGTAGAGGTGGGATCTACACAACACAACATATTAAAGATCAAGTGTGACGAACAGAGCAGGAGAAAGTAAAATTTTTATGACAGTTGGCTTCTACTTCTGATATGCATTGACTTAGAACATACACGTAGCAAAGACTTAATAAACAAGCTTTGATCGAGTCTGCGGCTGTAATAATTAAAAAATAACTAGGGATAGACTTTTGGTTAATAGCATGAATTGAGAGGGTTTTCAATGCAAGTCTTAATTCAACAGGCGATTACTTGGTTGATTCCTACTACTAGATATTCTAAATATACTTGAAATAAAAGCTTGAAACAAAATAATACTACAAAGTAACAAGGCGTGCGTATATGAAACAAAAGGCATTGGAAGCAAATATCAGCTTGGAATCAAAACTCTCTCAACTTTAGAAAAGTCGTATTGTAACGAGTATTTTTTGCTCAGCTGTAAGACTAGTTTTGCTTGGATGACTTGGAAAACCGTACACCCAACCATGTGCACAAGTCAAAGGAGATGCCATCCACATTTACTTCAGCTTGGAATCAAAACTCTCTCAACTTTAGAAAAGTCGTATTGTAACGAGTATTTTTTGCTCAGCTGTAAGACTAGTTTCGCTTGGATGACTTGGAAAACCGTACACCGAACCATGTGCACCAGTCAAAGGAGATGCCATCCACATTTACTTCGGTGTAATGCCTAGGAACTTACCAAGACATTTCAGCACAGAGGGTCGATTACGTGGGACAGGGGCAGAAGTCAAAGCAAACACCGGCTTCATGCCTGGTGCAATTTTCCTTTTCATTTGCAGTATCAACCTCGGCTACTTCGACTTGGCGAAGTTTATTCAATAATCCATTATGAATAATTACTTGAAGTTTTCTATTATTTTGACGTGAGCGAAATTTAGCGGTTTGGGCTTAGTGAGCCTCATCGCACCTCGGGCCTTAAAGAGGAATGTAGATATTGCCTCCCGAAGCCCGCAAAGGATTGATTTTCCCTTATTTAAATTCTTGATTAAATTATATAATTAGTCCTTTTATTTCATAAAAAAATATAAATTTAATCCATATATAATAATTTGTACGTAAATTGAGTTTTTGTAGTTTATAATTTTGTTAATTTTAGCTCCTAACTCTATCATTGTTAAATTTCACCCTTAGTACACTATTGTGGTATTAATTGAAGTAATGTGACATTAATAACATGATGTCGTGTTGACTATGTATCAATATGACTGGCATTTATACTGATGTGGTATTTGTTGACGTGACAAATACGTTAACATGACAAAGTGTTGAGTTTAACAAAAAAATTAAAAAAACACCTTAACCTAATAGTCAATAAAAATTAAGAGAGAGTAAAAAAAATTAACAACCGAAAAGAAAGAATCAAGAGAGGGAGAATTGTGTTTGGTTTTGAATCTAGAACTGAAGAAAGGGAAAATAATGCATTTTTTTAAAATTAATGGATTTTCATTTTGAAGATTCAAAAGGTTTTGAATCAATATTTTTCCATTGAAGATTCAACTAGTATTGCAAACTGAACTCAATCAAGATACTTAGGTTAGCTTCTTAGGCTGATCAATCAAATTTAAATGAGAGGGGTCTAGTTTTAGGCTTTGTAAGACACCAATCTTCTCTATCCAAAAGTTGAGCTTGATTTTGACATGTTACAAAATGAAGATGATTTTTTGTTACGATATCTTGACAGCAAGATATTAAGAGATGTAAAATGAAAGGCCTTTGTATGGGGAGCATTGATTATCTATATGAAGACCATGACGAGATTTAATTTTAACCCCTCATGCATGGCAAGTCGTTATCTCTAAGGCTAAGACTTTGAATAAGACTTTGGCTCTAACTATGAACCGGGATGCAAGAAACACTTCTAATTCTATGTTGATCATCTATAGGTCCTCTTTACCATGTGGTTTAGTTCAATCAAAGATAAAATAAAAATTTTAAAAGAAAAAAAATGATGTTTTTATATAAAATAGTGATTGTAAGGTTTCTTACAAATTTATTTTTTTAATTAAGTAATTACCATGCCAATAATTATCATGTTAACATGATCATGTCACATTATTATATAATTAATATCATATATATTAGCAAGAAGTGAACTATTAATTTGGTCAAAATGCCACTCAATATACTTATCGGTGTGTTAGAATTAAAAATTGAAATTAACAAAATGATAAAATATAAAAATCTAATTTACATAAATTATTATATAAGAATTAAATTCGTATTTTTTTTATAATTTAAATATATTGTCATTCACCGCGTTCAACAGCAACTATCTATCCTCATACTTCCAACGGACCACATGTGGAAGGAAGATATACATGAGAATGAAGAAGCATTAAAATCAAAATATTCCTGGAAGATTGCATGAGACCAACAATTCCGTGAATCAAAAGCTTGAAACGACAGCAATGGCTAAATCTTTGATAAACTAATATTACCTTATCGCGTCATTTAGTACTGAACAGTATTTTTAACGACATATGTCATCGACCGACCACTTGTGTAATCGGAGAAGTATCGATTGAACATATTTCTAGTTGCAAGTTAGATTTCTTTCGCTCATCTTCGCTGGTTTTTGTTGAGAAAGCAGGTCTCGTCGGAATGGTGACTGGTGTGGTTTCATTTCTAAGCATTGAAGAGACTTCCAACATGGTAGGCCTGTCGTTTGCGTTTTCCTGGACACACAACAGAGCTGTTTGCATGCATCTCAGTAACTTGCAGGATGAAGCTGTGTCATCCAGCGTGGGATCCATGAATTCCATGCCTTTGCCTTCTGTCCATAGCTCATATGCCTGAGATTCATTTAAGCATTATCACGCTCTAATTTCACAAAATAATAGAAAGGGTGTAGAGATATATGTATGTTAGCAATGACACTTACGAAATCAAGAAGACTTAAATTTTCATGTGAGCCATGTAAATGTGCACTCCTCTTTCCACTTATGATTTGAAGAAGTAGGACCCCGAAGCTATACACATCAGATTTGGTGGAGTACATACCTTTTTTAACATATTCAGGAGGAACATAACCACTGCAGCAAAATGGCTAAAAGTGGTTAACAATAATAAAATTCATGTGTTGAAATAGCTTTGATTTAAATGCACTTACTATGTGCCAACAATTCGGTCTGTGTTTGCTTCAACTTCATCTTTTGTGAAAATTCTAGCCATACCAAAATCTGATATCTTAGGTTTCATGTCTTCATCTAATAAAATGTTGCTAGCTTTCAAGTCTCTATGAATAATTGTCAATCTGGAGTACTCTTGAAGATATAGAAGCCCTTGAGTAACCCCCTCAATGATTTCAACACGTTTTTTCCAGTCCAACAAATACCGCCTTATGGGATCTGCATCTCAGTATAGATTACGAGCAATCAGTAGTGATCAATCATTCTGAACCTAAGTAAATAAAGTTCAATGCAAGTCATCACCAGAAAATGCTTATGTATTGTTATTGGAAGAAAGATAGATTTAGCTGCCAACCATAAAGGTAGTAGTCCAAACTCTTATTTGGCATGCACTCATAGACCAGCATCTGTTCTTCTCTGTCAATGCAGAATCCCAAAAGTCTAACAAGATTTACATGCTGTAGTTTTGCTGTAAGCGTAACCTCATTTTTAAACTCCTCAAATCCTTGTGTAGAAGTTTTTGAAAGTTTTTTTACTGCTATTTCTTGTCCATCTGGTAACACACCCTGGCAAAGGAGGAACTATTGTTAGTCCCTTTTAAATGATGGGTAGAACCTATCAATATATCCCATGTCTTTATAGCTAGTGTCCTGGCAAAATGCAATGTGATTTCCAAAACTCTACACCAATATAGCTAGATTAGCCTAGCTAGCATTACCTTGTAAACAGGACCATATCCACCTTCACCTAGCTTATTTTCAAATGAGAACCTATCAGTAGCCACCTCAATATCAGAGAAATTATAGACCATTAGATTGGGAACATTGCTATTAAAATCTCCAGCAGCTGCCATGTGATTTGCTTTGTACTTGGACTTTTTAGCTACGTGCACCATCCCTATCAACCAACCAAAACGAGTGAGGAAAATGCTTTTGGTTAACTACATTTGAAAGAGGATTTAAATAGGAATAAATAAATAATTAAAGAAGGAAAAAGGGATTTTTTTAAAATGAAAGTTCCCTGGTCAATGATGCTGCTAAAGTGCTAAGTCGAAACAATTACCTTCCCTTTTCTTCTTTACCCTTCGAAAGTAGTATGTCAACACGCCTAGCAAAATCATGACCAAAGCAATTGGAATTAAAATACTGATCAGGAACAACCGCCTTTTTTTCTGTTGATCGCCACCGTTGGCATAAGCTGATGCAGAAAAAAGAAGCATATCAGGAAAATCGAATTCGTTGAAAACATTGTCATATGCTTGATGTTTATCTCTTGGCTTCTTTAGATTTCATCTTTCTTAATTAACTAATTTTGTTGTCCTTGTCATGCCAGCTTGGTGAACCCGTCCTTCCAAATATTTTCTATGCCAGTACTCCCTTTGGATTCTTATGTGGCAAACAATTAAGTCAAATGACCGGACAAATCCTAAATCTTCAAAAAACCTATTACAAGAACTAATTTATTGTCTGGACGTTTTGTCAAAACTTTCAGGATTAATTTTTAATATTTTCTCTGCATCTTAAAATAACCTGTCTGGTTATCTTAACTGATCAGGGTATTGAAGATGAGCTCGTTAACACATTGAATTCTTAATACTTATGCAGAAGAAGATAGAATTGGTTAAAAAGAGTGAAGCATCCTGTTTCGTACCAGCTTTGGAAAGCACCCAGTTGCCATCAAAGGGAACTTGCCAGACAACGTAACCCAGCAACTTCTTTTCTTTGGCGTAGGAAACTTTAATCTTGACAACCTCGACATCATCAAAACCAATCCAGGTCGATCCAACAGTGCAGTAATTCACTACATAAGTAGCATTATACACTGAATTGGCTCCATATGTTTGCATGTAACTCCTGATGTCCACGTAGGGCACAACCCCATCGATTGAAAGAGCTGGACCTGATGCCGGTGCGCCAATGATGTTATCCTTGGGGTTCACAAGTGTCCACGCATAGCCATAGAAAGGCAACCACAAAACCAACTTACTGGCTGGTAATCCTCCATTAATCCATGACTCTATACCAAAAGCTGCATTAACACTACTGGCTGGGTCATACAAAGCTGCATGAGCCCTCGTAAAGTTTTCCATTGTTGGCACGTAGAAGTCAGCAGCCTGAACATGCAACCAGTTTAAGTTTCTCCTCAATGAATCCACAGGAAAATTTGACGACTCGTAAGGAGCTACCGCAGTCAGTATCAACTGAGACTGGCTAGAGTTTCTTGTCTCTGAATCTATTGCAGCTCGCCATTCGTCAAAGAGAGTAGCCATATTGCGCATATCAGAGCTTGTGTTGGCTGAATCCCAGAGAAAGTCTAGGCCTTGAAAACCATAAAGCCTAGCCATTTTTATTGAAGAATCAATAAAAGATTTCCTGTTGGAAGAATTGCTTACCATCGAAACTATGACCGAATGGTCTGCATCCCAACCCCCAATGGATAGAAGCGTGGTGATTGATGGGTTTTTCTGCTTGACAGTTTTTGTGAAATCAGAAAAGTATTGTTCATTAGCCGAGGAAATGGAAAGCTGGTAAGAGGAGGAGTTTAGATCAGCAAAGGCACAAATAAGGTGAGTATAGAGATCTGCGTTTATGTCAGCAAGGGGGAATTCATCACTGCCAAGCAAGTAACCAGCTTTGATCCAGGTCTGTGCTTTCGTAGGATGCAACAATAGACAAAGAAAAAAGTATAAAAGAACAATTATAATTTTGTAAAACATGGCGATGTTGTTTCTTTTTGTAGAGGTAGGATCTACACAACATATTAAAGATCAAGTGTGAAGAACAGAGCAAGAGAAAGTAAATTTTTATGACAGTTGGCTTCTACTTCTGATATGCATTGACTTAGAACATATACATAGCAAAGACTTAACAAACAAGCTTTGATCAAGTCTGCAGCTGTCATAGTTGAAAAAATAACTAGGGATAGACTTTTGGTTAATAGCATGACTTGAGAGGGTCTTCAATGCAAGTCTTAATTCAACAGGCGATTTCCTGGTTGATCTTTGCTACTAGATGTTCTAGATTTCCTTAATTCATGGGGTTGATGGCTCCTTTATGCTTCAGGATCCTTGATTTGTGTGTACAGGGGTTTAATGTGGTCCTGGTTTCAGCCTTGCCGATGGTGGTCTTCGGTGCCTAGGGACCACATTTACTGTGGTCCTGTGCACAAGCCAAAGGGGATGACATCCACATTTACTTCGGTGTAATGCATAGGAACTTACCAAGACATTTCAGGACAGAGGGTCGGTTACGTGGGACAGGGGCAGAAGTCAAAGCAAACACCGGCTTCATGTCTGCTGCATTTGTCCTTTTCATTTGCAGTATCAACCTCGGCTGCTTCGACTTGGGGAAGTTTATCCAATAATCCACTATGAATAATTACTTGAAGTTTTCTATTATTTTGACGTGAGCGAAATTTAGCGGTTTGGGCTTAGCGAGCCTCATCGCACCTCGGGCCTTAAAGCGGAATGTAGATATTGCCTCCCGAAGCTTACAAAGGATTGATTTTCCCTTATTCAAATTCTTAATTAAATTATATAATTAGTCTGTGTTTTATAAAAAATATAAATTTAATTCATATATAATAATTTGTACGTAAATTGAGTGTTTTTTAGTTTGTAACTTTGTTAATTTCAGCTCTTAACTCTATCATTATTAAATTTTACTTTTAGTAAGTTGTTGTTGTATTAATTAAGGTGACGTGACAATGATAATGTGACCTCGTGTTAATTATGTGCCAATATAATTGACATTTATATTGTATTAATTAAGGAGACGTGACATTGATAATGTGACGTCGTGTTGACTATGTGCCAATATGACTGGCATTTATATTTGTTGACGTGACAAATACGTTAACATGACAAAGTGTTGAGTTTAACAAAAAAATAAAAAAAAAACACCTTAACCTTATATTCAATAAAAATTAAGAGAGAGTAAAAAAAATTAACAACCAAAAAGAAAAAATCAAGAGAGGGAGAATTGTGTTTGGTTTTGAATCTAGAATTGAAGAAAGGGAAAATTGTAACAACTCAAGTCCAACCACTGACCCAGCAGCTTTTTGAGCCTAAACCACGTGGCCCTCAAAAGCTTAAGCTCAAGTTACTAGTAGTGATGAACTTGGATTGTTATATAGGTCTTAACAATCACATTCACACCAGATGTGGGATGTTGGGTATCACAATCCCACCCACTCAAATCCTTGATGTCCTCATCAAGGCCACATATCACATCCACAGGGCCAAGATCTTACCAGAACAATGTGAAAGCTCACATCGGACTGATCCAAGCTCTGATACCATTTGTAACGACCCAAGTCCAACCACTGGCCCAGCAACTTTTTGAGCCTAAACCACGTGGTCCTCAAAAGCTTAAGCTCAAGTTTTAGTAGTGATGGACTTGGATTGTTATATAGGTCTTAACAATCACATTCACACCAGATGTGGGATGTTGGGTATCACAAAAATAATGCATTTTTTAAAAATTAATGGATTTTCATTTTGAAGATTCAAAAGGTTTTGAATCAATATTTTTCCATTGAAGATTCAACTAGTATTGCAAACTGAACTCAATCAAGATACTTAGGTTAGCTTCTTAGGCTGATCAATCAAATTTAAATGAGAGGGGTCTAGTTCTAGGCTTTGTAGGACACCAATCTTCTCTATCCAAAAGGTGAGCTTGATTTTGACATGTTACGAGATGAAGATGATTTTTGTTACTATATCTTGACAGCAAGATAATAAGAGATGTAAAATGAAAGGCTTTTGTATGGGGAGCATTGATTATCTATATGAAGACCATGGCGAGATTTAATTTTAACCCCTCATGCATGGCAAGTCGTTATCTCTAAGGCTAAGACTTTGAATAAGACTTTGGCTCTAACTATGAACCGGGTTGCAAGAAACACTTCTAGTTCTATGTTGATCATCTATTGGTCCTCTTTACCAAGTGATTTAGTTCAATCAAAGATAAAATAAAAATTTTAAAAGAAAAAAAAAATGATGTTTCTATATAAAATAGTGATTGTAAGATTTTTCTCAATTTTATTTTTTTAATTAAGTAATTGTCACGTTAACATGATCATGTCACATTATTATATAATTAATGTCATATTTATTAGCAAGAAGTGAACTATTAGTTTGATCAAAATGCTACTCAATATACTTAACGGTGTGTTAGAATTAAAAATTGAAATTAACAAAATGATCAAATACAAAAATTTAATTTACATAAATTATTATATAAGAATTAAATTCGTATTTTTTTATAATTTAAATATATTGTCATTCACCACGTTCAACAGTAACTATCTATCCCCATACTTCCAACGGACCACATGTGGAAGGAAGATATACATGACAATGAAGAAGCATTAAAATCAAAATATCCCTGGAAGATTGCATGAGACCAACAATTCCGTGAATCAAAAGCTTGAAACGACAGCAATGGCTAAATCTTTGATAAACTAATTGTAGACACCATTTTTTTTAAATAAAATAAAATTTTTTAAAAATAATAAATAAAATTAAAAAAATTAATTAAAAAAAAACAATCATCAAATCCCTCATCGAATTTTGGGGGATTACCCAAATTCGGTGACTGACCCCTAATTGGTAGTGTTTAGTGAAATCATGTTCAGAAGAGCATGATTTCACTTCTGGACTGTCCAAAATTTTGGACAATCCAATCAACAGCTAAAAGGGGGCATTCAGGCAAAGTAGAAAGAACCGAGGGGGAGGAGATCCAAAAAAAAAAAAGCAAAAAACCTAGCATTCAAAGAAATCAAAAATCAAAAACAAAAAAATCACAATCCAAAAAACCAAAAAAAATACCCTAGTTTTCTCTAACAACCGGCACAATACCCAAAATCACAAAAGAAGAAACCTAGAAATCTAGCAACAAGGAGCCTCAATCCACAATGAAAAAAATAAATGCAAATGAGAGAGGCAGTCCGATCGGAACCGAAAAGGGCAAGTAGAGTCAACGGCAAGAGAGGGGAACGAGAGCCGTCCGGCCAGATCTCGTGACGTGAGATCTGACCGACAGTGGGGTTTGAGAAAAGGGGTAGTGGACTGGTGACTGTCGATTGATTAGCCGACAAATGAGGAGAGGTCACCGGAGAGAAAAGGGCAAGACGGCACCGATGGGGGGAGGGGGTTGCGGTTTAGAGAGAAAGGAGAGCATCCGGGCTAGAGAGAGAAGAGAGAGGGGAAAAATAAAAGGAGAAGGAAAAAAAAGAGGTTTTTGTACTAGGGAGGAAAGGGCAAAAACGACGCCGTTTCAAGATAAGGGAGGAAGCTGAAGCATTTTGGCCAAAACGACGTTGTTTTGAGTGGCACCATGAGCCAAAAACAGTGCGTTTGGTGACATCGGACCGTGGGCTTGTTGAGCAGATTGGGTGCTGCAGTCTTGGGTCTCCTGAGTTGGGCTAGTCCAAGCCCAAATAGGTATAACCCTTTTTCATTAAGCTTTGTTTAAATAATTTTTGGGTTTAGCTTTTTTTTAATTGTAATGTGTTTTTTATTTTTAATTTAGTTTAAATTTGTTAGAGAAAATCATAAATACATAAACTATGAGTATCTATTTTAATAATAAGCATAAAAAGAAAAATATAGGATAATAAACAATAATAAAAATGAAGAATATAAACCTAGATAAATAAAACTACTAAAAAATAAAATAATAAAATAAAAAAATACAGTTTAGGAAGAGAAGCTTAGTTTATCTGTTAAAAAAATATATATAATAATAATTGTGATAAAAACACTAAAATTTATGTTTTGGGTCAATATTTATAGTTAATAAAGATTCTAAATTTGGTAAAAATAATAAAAATAATAAATAATAATAATAATATATGTTTAACAAGAAAAAATATATATGAAAATAATGAAGAAATATAATAATAATTGAGCAAATAATGATAAATAATAGCAACAATGAAAATAATTTAGAAGAATGAAATAATCACTTTAGGGTCAATACCGATGATAGAATTTTCATTCGGAACGCGAGAAGTCGTAATTCCAAGTAAACTTCCTTAGGTTAGGAATTTTAATTAGGATCCCACCAGTATGATGGGAAAGTCCTAATTCAAAATTTCGATGTTTCTAATAAAAATAATAAATAAATAAATAAAATCTTAAATATATTTAATAATTAACTAAGCAAAATCTATAAATAAAATGAATAAGAAATCGATGATGATAATAAATTTAATACAATAATAGAGGTAGACACACATATATATAACAACAACAATAACAAAAATAATAACAAAAATAATAATAATAAAATAAAAATAAAAATAAACATTGAGTTAGGAGTGCACCACGTTTCATGTTTGCATCGTTAAATGTCATGGTATATAGATCTATTCTGTGTACGGGTATAAATCCTCGATAATAGGACTTTCCGAGGAAGCTTGCGAAGGCAAGTTTTATTGGCAAACTCTTTAGGTGAAAAGATACCTCCGTACTCCACCAGCATGATGGGAGGGTTCGGAGAGATGTCTTTAATAAAAGGTTTTTGCCCGCATTAGGATTTTGCATTCACGAAAACACCGTTTTTCACTTACAAATGATTATCCCGATGATGAGATTTACCTAATAAGCTTGCAAATTTGAGTTTCTTAGGTACTTCTTTAGGTGAGAGAATACTCTCGGATCCCACCAAAATGATGGGCGGATTCGAAAAGTACACTCAATAAAAGGTCTTCGTTTGGTACTGTTTCAATTTTATGTCATGCATTTCATGATTGCATCATATGTACGTCAAACCCTCGAAAAACTTTAACTTGATTGATAGAATAAGAGATAAATCAAATAAATAATAATAAAGGAAACACAAGAACAAAATAAAAGGGTTAAGATGATAAGTGATTAAATGGTACCGTTCGTATAACGAGCGTCACGGGGTGTTAATCCTTCCCCGTACGTAACCGTACTCCCGAACCCAAACCCTAAAAAATGCGTAAACCAGTTTATTGTTCTTTCGACAAACCTAAAGTTGACTTAGTACTTCGTTGAATAGAACAAATTTGATTAGATGACCAATCACACCTAGGTAAATAAAAGATTGGTGGCGACTCCCCAAGTTGATCACGTCTAACGGTCGAGTTCTCGCACTCGCACGTTACGATACTAATATTACCTTATCGAGTCGTTTAGTACTGAACAGTATTTAAAGCGACATATGTCATTTACCGACCACTTGTGTAATCGGATAAGTATCGATTGAACATATTTCTAGTTGCAAGTTAGATTTTTTTCGCTCATCTTTGCTGTTTTTTGTTGAGAAAGCAAGTCTCTTCGGAATGGCGACTGGTGTGGTTTCATTTCTAAGCATTGAAGAGACTTCCAACATGGTAGGCCTGTCGTTTGCGTTTTCCTGGACACACAACAGAGCTATTTGCATGCATCTCAGTAACTTGCATGATGAAGCTGAGTAATCCAGCATGGGATCCATGAATTCCATGCCACCTGGTATTTCTTGGCCTCCTGGTAGTTTACCCTATCAAAGTTCAAAAGGGTTACTCATAAATTTGCATTGTTTGCCACCTAGCTAGCTTTACTGGAGAACGAAAATGCATTAAATAAATATAGAACTCACTACAGCATTTTTACCCTTTAACGGCATAATTTTAGCTACAGTTATTTTAATGTAACTAAATTTATCATATTATACTTATTACATTTCATTTAATTACACTATTTGAAGTGTAATCACATAAAATAATTAAAAGGAGAGAAGGCCACAAAAAAAAAAAAGCAAAGAAAATAGTGGCTCATGGAACAATCGAAAAAACAAAGCCCATTACCTTTTACATCCAATGCTCTTTTCTTGAAAAATCACTATAAGCTTATAACTCTGTCTCCAATTGCTTAGTGCATGTTTAGCCTGACTTTTTATCAACTAATTTATCTCTTAAAAGTAAAAGTCAGACCAAACAAGAATTTAAAAAAGTTATTAAAAAAATAAGCAGCTTTTTTTAAAAAATAAAATTTTAAAAAAAATAGTTTTAGAAAAAGCTCCAGAGAGCAGCTTTCTCTATTCTTTTTTTAAAAACAAGTTTCATTTTTAGAAAAACTTTTTTTTTTGTTTCAAAACTATCCTCATCTATTAAAAATAATTACAACATTATCTGTTTTCATTTTTATATGATTTATTAATTATAAATTTTATGTTATATAAAAATAATTTTTATACTTTTTATAAATAAAAAAAATAAAATTAACACTTTTTCATTATGAATAAAGGAATTTGTGATTAATAGAAAATTATTTATTAAATACTATTTTTGGTAATTTTAATCAAAATTAAAACTTATATAAATTATTTTACCAAACAACTTATTTATAAAAAAAACTTATAAAAGTAAATTTACCAAACAGATTTAACTTAATTTTAAAAATTATTATTTTTTATAAGAGCTTCGTAATAGCTTTTAAGTTAAAAAAAAAAGCAAGCCAAACAAGCTCTTATGACTACCTTCTCTTCATTTCTAACCAAAATTTTTCAGACTTTTCAACTCTCAATTTTTCTACTCTAAAGTTTTCTAATACAGGTAAATCTCTTTTTCTTGATTCATCAATTCTCTTTTTCTTTCTTTGATCACTTTTACCAATTGGCTACTAAGAAAATTCTCAATTGGCATGGATCTAAAGAAATTGTAGTAATTTTCTCAACTCTTTTGATTTTATGTTATTTTTTTCTTTTTTTTTCAAATTTATTTGAATTTTGAATTTTATGAGTTTTGAACAAATGTTGAACATGGCTTTTATTGTGTAACTTTCAAGCAACTCTTCATATTAAAGTCTCTGATTTTGATTCAGGTACTCACTATGTTTCTCCTCACATTTTCATTTTATTTTGAGCCTGATTTATGTACTTCAAGTTTAGATTAAGGTTTCCTCTAACACAAATTAAGGATTTTGATCGCAAATTAGGATTGTTTAGGGTTGGTTTTTCTTTTATTGATTTGTGAGATATATTTAAGACTTTGAGTTGGTATTTCTTTTCATTAAATTTCTCCTTTTTTTTGTTTTCTATTTAATTGCAATTAGTGGTTTTTATTTTGTCTCTTTGATTGTAGGAGTGAGATGACTTTGGTTGCTTGAGAATCTGACATAGGTAAGTTTTCGACGCTTTTTCTTTTAATTTCTTTGATTTTAGAGTTTTATATATACTTATAGATATCTTCTTGTTTACCATGTTGCATGTAGAGAACATGAAAAACCTTATTATTAATGTTATTTTTTATGTTATTATTGATGAAGAACATGCGTGGCAAATTGATAATGAGCCAAATGTTTCTTCTTTGGTTCCAATTATCAATGTTCATTCTCATTGTTCTACCCTTTTGGTGGTATTGAGGTTACTATTGTGTTACTCACAATTGTTCGCTGGTACAATTCTCAAGTTTGTCAATTTGTTCTCTTTTACATCTTATTTTATGGGCACCATCTTTTGGCATCCTTTTCTGTATAAATTAGCAAGCGTGCCATTCTGCCTTTTAGGAAAGATGGATATGGTTGCTTTTGCATGCTGTACTTTTCATGTGTTAAGGCTGTTTGTATTATTATTTTCTGGAAACTTGTTTTTCTGAACATGGTTAGCATAATAGGAGTGTCAGTAAAGTGCATGATGAATGGTTTGCTGATGAAGAAGGAGTACGGCAAACTGTTGGCTTGTTGGAGAGACCAGTTGTCCGAGTATCCAATGCTAGAGAAGTAAGTTCTATAAATCTGTGGATTTGTTTTTCTTCTTTTTTTTTTGGGTAACTTTTTCTTTTCTGATTGTTTATCTCTGTGAATTACCCATTTATGACACATATTGTTGCTTCTTGACCAGCTTACTTGTGGGATTTGTTTTGAATATCTTTCGGGTGACAATATTACTTCAGCTGCTTGTGGTCATCCTTTTTGTCAGACTTGCTGGCAAGGTATCTCTCATATGTTGTGTCTAATAGGCTAACTTTCCATCCAATCTAAGTGATGGTTGTATGCAAATGTTTTCACTGTTGTTCAAAATTAAAGTTTTTGCTGAATATGGCCTTAACAACATACGCATCAGGCTTTGGTAATCAAGGTTTTGATTTTCATTTATTATGTAGCTAATATATACCGCATTTAGTGTACTTTTGTTATTCAAAGCACTTCATCCTTGTCTGCTTTTTAACATGCAAGCTTGGCTTATACTTTTTGTTGCTATATTTGGTTTATTATAGCAGGCTACATTTGCACAACCAGTAATGATGGTCTTGGATGTTTATCACTAAGATGTCCTGTTCCATCTTGTAATGCTGCCATTGGCCAAGATATGATTGATAAATTGGCAACTAGTGAAGAAAAGGAAAAGTATTCTCGTTATCTACTGAGGTCTTATATTGAAGATAACAAGAAGGTATGTTTTTCATTTGAAACCCTGAGATATACCATTATAACTTTATGATACAATGGATTCTTTTTCTTCTTACTTAAATTAGCAATAAAAAATTTAAACTTGTGTGATTCCTGATGGATTATTGAAAGTTGGGTAGACTCTTCTTGATACATATAGGCGTGCATGCATGTGTCCCTATTTATTTAGCACTTGTGAGTGCAATGTGTAATTAAACATGAATTTCTTGTTCCCTTAGTTTTAATAGGGCTTCTCTTTATGCTTGTAGTTCTTACCTTTTTTTTCCTTGTTTCTTCTTTTCTTCTTGTTTGCTGCTAGACCAAATGGTGTCCTGCTCCAGGGTGTGAATTTGCTGTTGATTTTGCTGTCGGCAGTGGAAATTTTGATGTCTCCTGCATTTGCTCACATAGCTTTTGTTAGAATGTAAGTTTCTTTTGACTTTTGGTAATTTATTAAATTAGATTTCATGGACATTATTCTCTTCCAGATGTCTAAGTTCTACCAAATCTTGGTCACAGTGTACTGAAGAAGCTCATCGTCCTGTTGACTGTAATACTGTGGCAAAATGGATTTTAAAGAATAGTGCGGAGTCAGAAAACTTGAATTGGTAAAGATTCACTCTAACGAAACATTATTAACTTTTTTATAACTTTGTGCTAAGACTTAACCTTGTTTGATTAATATTTTTAATTGCAAAGCCTGTTCTATCTATCTTTATTCTATTGCATGTATTATCCCTTTCATTCATTTAAATAGTCTGTTATCTTGTAGCTTGGATACAATATGGTGGATTCACAAATCAATCAGGTTTTATTCAATCGTAAATCTGAAAAGAACATTGAAATTGAGGGGAAAGAGTGCTGGAGAAATTTTAGGTAGTGTCCTGTGAATGGTAAACCAAGAGTATCATGACAATTAAGTTAAAGAAAGAAGGGGGAGGAAGAAAAAAAAAAGAATACAACTATATTTTAGGTAAGCATGCCTTAATAATCTTTATTCTTGTAATTTCATTAATTAAAAAGCTTACATTAATTTCTATTCTCATAATTTCTAGTTTAGTAATGTGTTTTCGTTGATGCAGCAGCAAGGCCAGCATCGACAGAAGGCTCTCCAGTGATTGGGGTCATTGATGCGAAATTTGAGAGTGGCTATCTTGTTACTGTTACCATTGTCTCAGAGAAGCTAAAAGGTGTCCTTTATCAAGCTCCATAGGGTGCAGCACCCCAAATACCACAGCAATATGGCATATTTGCCAGTAAGAGTGATAATCCTCATCGCATGAGAACAAAGTTTTTTGACCTGAAGGATGATGACCTTGATTCCATGTTCATAAAGAAAAGGATTTTATCTATATTTCATTGAGTTGATTTTTTAGCTTTATTAGTGTCTTTAGATTATTTTATATCATATTTTATAATTTAATGTTCTTTTACTTTTCTTATTTTAGGATTAGCAAACTTGTTAGAGCAACCTTTTTGCTAGAGCAACAAATTTGGATAAAGGAGCATTCTTTATGTAAAATTTGAGATTGAATGCTGTAAACTTTGTTGCTGTATGCTTTTGTGAAATTTGTTGTAACATCAAAGTTTGATGATCAACATATACTGAAGTTTGCTATAAAATTTACATGGTTTGTATTTTATAGGTTGCTATTGTTGCATATTAGAATGTTGTATGTATTGTTATGTATACCTTTAAGCTGCATAATTTAAATGATGCCATAGGTTTTAGGATTGCAGCCATATGCTAAATGGCTGAATATTAATTCTGTTGCAAAATCATATAATGATGTGCAGCTAAATTTTTCCATACATTGGCTAAGGTTGCACTTTTTTTAAGTGCAGCCTTAACCTAAGGCAGCAGATTTGTCACTTATGGCTGTAATTTTTTTTGCAGCCATAGATAAAAAATGTTGTAGTGACTCCAACCAGTTAACAAAGCTAATACAATTGTGCGAGCTCTTCTACATGCAAAATGCAAAATTCGCCCTCCAACAGTCCGGGGGAAGTTGTAGTTTTTAGTCTGGTTTAAAGTACATGTCATGCTCCTTCTAATCATGTGCTACATATCTCAACACCTTCAGAAGTAGTTCATACGTACAGTACCTTGTAAATAGGACCGAATCCGCCTTCTCCAAGCTTGTTTGCACTTGAAAAATTATTTGTAGCCGCTTTGATGTTGGCAAACCTGAACACTTGCCAATGAGGAGCATCGCAGGCAAAATTTTCAGTAGCTGATGTACTGATTCTTGGGCTAGGAATGCCTCTTAAAACCATTTCCTCTGTAAAAGGAATTGCAAGGAAAAACCAAAAAAATGTTTCCTTTCATGCCTTGATATCAATTTAAATTTTTGTTTCAATTCCTATCCTCAATGGTTGAAGGCAGTTACCTTCGGATTTGACCTTTCTTCGTCTCAAGTAATGCAGAACAGCAGCTGCCAGGATAACAACCAGAGAAACTGGAAGGATGATTTTAAGCAACAACCGCTGCTTGTTTTCTTGAGGTTCTCCCTCTTGAGCTGTCAATTTAGTTTAGCATATTATTTTTTCTTTGAAAGGCGAAAAAAAATTAATATTGCTAAACTAAATTAGAGTCTGTCATCAAAACTATCAAACTTTCAAAAAAAAAAATCAAAATTGTTAAAACTTTTCGGTTCCTACTTTGTTTGATTTCTGTAAGATTGATTTGAGAAAGTTATGAAGATCTTAAGCTACACATAGCAAGCAAATGACATGAACCATATCCGAGCTCTCCGTTTGATGCGTGAGTTCTTAGTACCGATTGAAGCACAAAAAAGCAGCCTTAGAAATGAAATTCCTGCTGGTCAAAAATTGGTTCATAAAAAAGTTTTGCTCTCTCCAGTTGTTGTACACTTCTTAAGACCAAAATCTTGCAGCATTTGAGTCAGCCTCATGCCATGAGGGATTAGACAGAGGTCCAAAACTGAAATTATCACATGCCTGATAACATAAATAAGAAATTTAGTACCTACCTGCCAGTGTTAGTGGCCAGTTCTCATCATTGGAAAGCTGGAACGCGTTGTAACCAAGAAGAAGCCTTTTCTCCTTCGCATAGGCAATTTTTGCTTTGACAGTCTCTACACCATCAAAATTGATCCAAGTTGTTGCAGAGGTGAACAAGTTCACTACATAAGTTGCATTGTATACAGGAGCAGCTCCATAACCATAATCTCGAATATATTCTTTGATAGCTTTGTAGCCCAAAGAACCATCAAGTGCGATAGATGGGCCTGACGCTAGAGCACCGACACCATTATTTTGGGGGCTCACCAATTTCCATGCCCATCCATGGTAAGGCAAACCCAAAACCAGTTTGCCTGGTGGAAATCCCTTCTTTAACCATTCTCTTATACCAAAATATGTATTAACATGACTGGATGGATTGTACAAAGCAGCATGGACACCTGTTAAATTCTCCCTCATAGGCAAATGGTAGTCATATGCCACAGCACGCGCCCAGTCAACATTTCTACTTATGGAGTCGATTGGATAACTTACCATTTCAATTTCTGGCAAGTAACGAACAGCTATCGTTAAGATCAATTGTGATTCACTTGGTCTTCTTGGCTCAGAATTTATGGCAGCTCGCCACTAATCTAATAAAACGCCAATATTGGCCAAGTCCGTGCTGTTTGGCCAAACCCAGGCCAAGTCTATTCCATGAAAACCATAGCGCCTAGCTGTTTTTATTGAGGAATCAACGAAGGACTTCCTTTTAGAAGATTCTGAGATCATTGAAGATAATACTGGGTCATTAACTTTTTCACCAGTTATGGATTTTCCTGTTGCAGATATCCCATTCCAGATGGACAACAGTGTTTTAACAGATGGGTTTTTACACTTGACGATACTTGCAAAGGTTGAGAAGTCTTGTTCAGAGGTAGAGGGGATAAAGAGCTGATAAGTTGAAGGGTTTACTTCAGCAAAAGCGCACGAAAGATGAGTGAACAACGCAGAATCTATGTCCTGTACGGGAAATTCACCATAAGCGTACCAGTAGCCAGCTTTAACCCAAGTTTCTGCTTCAGAGAAGTGCAATAATTGAGAAGAAAGGAAGTTGAAAAGTAGGATGACGATAGTTTTGGACGCCATTGAAATTGGACTGCGGATATTTTCCTCGGATTGATGCCTACCTACAAGAATTATTTATCATCATCAGTACGTCTCGTGTTGACATTAACTCTTCGATTATGCAACAGTTCCCGAGTGGAGACTGGCAAGTATTTTCTCTGTTGATTCTGCGTTGTAGCTAGGAATTGGGTGTTTTATTACTTCTTGTAGCTGTTGTATGACGTTGTTTATCAAAAAAGTTTGCCATTTTTATTCATCAAAATAAGATTGCTATCAGGTTCCTCTAATCTGAGGTTTGTCAGACTCCTGGAGCAGGGACCAATTCTACGACTTGAGCTGGCGCCAAGTAATAGAAAGAACATAAAATGGGCTTGTAAGGACTAAGGAGAGAGAACCTGACCAAAGTTGATGTGCTGTGAATAAGACTTCTGGAGATTTTGTCACAGAAATTGGGTTCTGTTAATGTTCTGAGAAAAAATTGTTACAGAAAAATATCAGCTTCTTCTCTACAGCGACAAGATTTTGGGCTTTTGTCCTTGGCGTTGTATATGTTTCACTAATAAACTCTCTCTTACATTATCAGGGGGGTTGTTACATTGTATCTAACGCTGGGAGTTTCGTACATTTTCCACCAACCTCGGATTGGTTTTTGCATGGTCTAGAAACTAGAAAATTTGGCACCCCAATAATTAGCCTTATATTCAATTGTAATCAATTTATTTTTTGAATTTTTGTGAGCAAAAGAGTGAAAAAATAAACAGCAGATTCAACACTTCGCTCCAATCATCAATATCTATATTTGCATGATTAAAGATTGGTAAACCATAATTCTTTTCCATTAGGTCTCCCATACTGTCATCGAGGCACCACTTGGGTTATAGTGGCATCATTGACTGAAAACACCTTGTCCCTGGCAATGTCTTTACTTCCCTCTTTTCCATCTCTTATGACTGAAAAGGCAGGCTGCGTAGGGGTGGAGATTGCAACAGTTTCGTTCTTGAGACTTGTAAAAACTTCCACCATGGATGGTCTATCTGCAGGGCTTTCCTGCACGCACAGCAGTGCTACTTGCATGCATCTCATGAGCTTACACGTCGAAGATGAATCATTCAGTGATGCATCAAAAAACTCTGCCCCTCGACCTTGTTTCCACAATTCGTATGCCTGTAATGGTTCAATGTTATTGCATTTCGGCTTAAAGAACAAAAGATGTTAAGAGTATGACAAATAAAGGGGAAAAAGGGGTTTGCCGAAGTAACTTACATATTCAAGAAGATTCAAGTTTTCATTGCGTCCATATAGGCTGGAATTCCTCTTGCCACTTATAATTTGCAGAAGCAGAACTCCAAAACTATAAACATCATACTTCATAGAGTAGGTTCCTTTCTTAACATATTCTGGAGGAACATAGCCACTACATTGAATGAATTAATTACTAACAATAATATAGATGCAAAGCAGAAAAGAAAAAAAAATCTGATATTTCATCATTTGAGATCCATTGGTTTACTTACTATGTCCCAACAATTCTGCTGGTGCTTGCTTCAAGTTCGTCCTTTCTGAATAATCTGGCCACACCAAAATCTGATATTTTTGGGTTCATATCATCATCTAATAAAATGTTGCTAGCTTTTATATCACGATGAATTATTGTGAAATTTGAGTATTCTTGTAGATATAGAAGCCGTTGAGTAACACCTTCAATTATGAAAACACGTCTTCTCCAATCTAAGAGATACCTTTTAACTGGATCTGCATAAATTAAATGTATGGAAGGATTAGTTAATCACCTTACTCATACTAGGTGTGTAGAATACAGTATTGCTTACCAAAGAGGTAGAAATCCAAGCTTTTGTTTGGCATGAACTCATATATCAGCATTTTCTCTTCCCTCTCAGTACAAATTCCCATGACTGGAACTAAATTCACATGTTGAAGCCTTGCAGTAAGTGTGACCTCATTTTTGAACTCTTCAAGCCCTTGATTAGAGGTTTTTGAAAGCCTCTTTACTGCTATTTGCTGCCCTTTGGGTAACATACCCTGTTATAGTCCATATTCTTTAAAAGTTAATACCAATCATATGTTTGATTAACAATTGTTTTGTACGTAAAAGAGGAGTTTCAATGTTTGGATGTTCTGGAAGTTATAATCTCTGCTGGTAAGCAGAGTGCACCTACAGTAAAACATATGGTTCTTATTCTAACGCAGTACCGAAGAATGCTGCAGATTCCTCACCCAAGGCTGAATCTGCCTGGTCATCATAATTTCATGTCTAGCAGATAATAAAAGTTAGAGATGAAAATACTTTTCCAATATACATTTTCAGGTTTCCTATAAGAAGTTAGCCTAATATTACCTTGTAGACAGGTCCATATCCACCCTGCCCCAGCTTATTCTCACTTGAAAAGTTATCAGTGGCTGCTTTAATGCTAGTAAAACTGAAAACTTGGAGATTAGGAGCACTGTTGTCTTGCTCCTCATCAGCAGACATTTTGGGTCTCATCCGAGAGACTGACTTTTTCAAAGTAGCCAAAATTCCTGCAGCCAAAATGAAAGAGAGTTACCTGTTGGAATTAATTTAGAACTTATTCTTTTTTCTAACTGCAAATTTTCACTTGTCCAGTAAGTTACCTTGTGACTTGAATATTTTTATTTGCAGGTAACAAACGATAGTCCCCATCAGGAGAATCACTGCAGCAACCGTAACCAGAACAATCACCAATAACTGCTGCTTCTCCCGTTGACTGGTGCCTATTCCATAAGCTGTGGACATTGTTCATATTATTAATTACAAAGTCTAGTAAGGATCTCCAAACTTTACCAGGTTCTGTTCTTCTTTAGCATGCTAACATGACATAATAATGATACTTTTCAGAAAAAAAAAAAAACATGACATAATAATGATAACACATCCTTATTGTTTACTTGGAAGGTACTGCACCATACTCCACCATGCTCAAGCTGAAAGGCTTCAAGTCAATGGGTTTTTCTCTTTGTGTGGAAATAACAAAGTGACTGCTTAACTTGAAAAAGCCCAAAAGTCAGAAAATACAAATAGAGGCAAAAATGAGTTCAGTTGACAAGTCTATACTTGAAAAACCAGTCTTGTCTAGGCATTGAATAAACAAGAAAGAAAATGAAATGGTACGATGTTCCATTTCCACATCTTTGATTAATTAGGTGTAATTTTTAGCTCCCTTAGGTGGAATTTTGTGTAAAAGAAACTGGATTGAGTTCAATATCTTTCGCATAGAACTTGATTTTGACTATTGCTAATCCTGTATCCAGAAAGGCTAAAAAAGAATGAAAAAGAAGAGATTAGAGAATCCACAGAACTAAAGGGAGATAACCATCATACCAGCTTGAGAAAGCAGCCAATTTTCGTCATTGGAGAGTTGAAACACGTTGTAACCAAGTAGCCCCTTCGCCTTGGCATAAGAAACCTTAGCTTTAATAGCTTCCACATCATCAAAATTGATCCAATTTGATCCAATTTTGCAGAAACTGACCACATAAGTAGAATTATACACAGATTCAGCGCCATAACCATAATTTTGAATGATTGATTTGATTAACTTAAAGCCCATGGAACCATCAATTGTGACAGCGGGCCCTGAAGCTGGTGAACCAATGTCATTCTCACTAGAGTTAACAAGTTTCCACGCAAAGCCATGGTAAGGCAAACCTAAAACTAGCTTGTCTGCAGAAAATCCTCTCTGTAACCATTCCCTTATACCAGCATCAGTGTTAGCCCCGCCAAATGGGTTATATAAAGCTGCATGAACGCCAGTGAACCTGTCTACTGTTGGCACATGGTAGTCATATGCTTTAATATTTACCCAATCCAGGTTTCTCTTTGCAGAATCAATCGGATAACTCACCGAGTTGACAGTTGGCACGCGACCAAACGACATAGTTAACACCAACTGTGTCTTACCAGAGTTTCTTGACTCAGAATCTACCTCAGCTCGCCACTCATCCAAAAAAGTTCCCAAACTGGTCATGTTGGTGCTATTTCTAGGCATAACCCCACGAAGGTCTAGGCCATGAAAGCCATAAAGCCTAGCTTTTCTTACGGAAGATTCAATGAAAGATTTTCTATTGGAAGTTTGATTTATCATCAAAGAAAAGGTTGTAGACTCACTTTTTCCAACCCAAATGGATAAAAGTGTAGTAATCGATGGATTTTTGAGTTTTACAGTGTTGGTGAATTCAGAGAAGGGTTGTTCCTTTGAGGAGTTGATTAAAAGCTTGTAGGAAGTAGAGTTTACATAAGCAAAAGCGCAAAAGAGATGAGTGAAAAGAGCAGAATTTATATCAGAAACAGGAAGCTCACCGCTAGAGTCCCAGTAACCAGCTTTGATCCATGTTTGTGGGCTTGAGCATTGCAGTTTGAACGGTAGAAACTGGAGGAGGAGAAGGAGGAACATGGGTTTAGAAGCCATTAATGAAAGAAGCAAGCTCTTGAGCCTAGAAGTGCACGTGAAAGTTCTGCAATTTGGTTAAGCAAGGTGACACGTCGAGTCCCTAATCTTTATCTGACTGCAAGTAGATTATGTGAGAAAAATCAAATTCTTTTCGACTGTTGTTGGCCGACAAATGCTTTCCGTATCGAAGGGTTTTGAGTATTTTTCCGGGTATTTTCATTGAAGGAAACGTCTGTTTAAGGTTGGAGAAAAAGAAAAGTCTACAAGAAAACTTTTTCTGCCTTAAATTCAACTATCAGATTCGAGAGTCAAGTCAAAGAGAGTACAGTTACAACAGAAGAAGCTACCAAATGAAATTACTAACAACTAACAAGCCTGGTCATAACCAAGTTGAATTTCAACAGGAAAAGAAGGGACAGTTGTTTATTGCATCGGACAGGTGCCACCCTTTTGCCTACTTTAAATCAAAACTAATTTACATCACGAGAGCCTTCTTTGACCTTTGTTGTTATGCAATTATTGTTCGTGTTTTCTCTCTTTCATTCACGTAACACGTCCATGAACAGGTGGCATGCGGCCTCCTATTGCACGACCATGTGTTTGGCCGTTCGCCCATCTGCTTTGTTGAATGGTTTGTGAGAAACAAGATAAGAGAAGGGGAGATTTTCACTGATCAGGACCAAATTTCCTGGGTCGATCCTTGCCATTTGAAGACAAGAGGAAAGCCCATCTGTTGCCATCAGGCCAATGCCTTCGGTTTCATTTCACAGTAACCCAAATGTTTTCAAGTTGAAAAGCAATTAAGACTACTAACCAGTCCAGCTTTCCCTGCCAAAAAATCTGTTTCTCCTGAGGACTAGAATTCTCAAGCCCAGTTGTCATGAAATGTCTGTTTTTTGGACACCGATGGGAACCCAAGGTTGGCCCAAATTATGAAGCCCTAAACCCACCAAGAAAAACAAAACCCGCCCCACCAAGTCAATAATTACACGTCATAAAACAGATTGGTCGCTGGACGTTGAATGCTGATGCTTGTCGTTGTCGTATTTATGGTATTATTTTGGCTGTCTACATTTAGTAATAGTTTGGACTAACTATGCTTCCATCAAGTTCAATCTATCTACTTTTTAGCTCTGCAATTTTGCTACTAAAACAGCTAAAATGTTGCAGCGAGTTGGGGCAAAAAATTGTTCTCTTTGCAAGTTGTGTTCGAGCTTCAAAAATTGGAAATGGTGAACTCTTCCCCTGCTTTTTCTTGTTCATGTTTAGGTATATAGATATGATATAACTTGTGGTAATTCAATACCATCTTGCGTCATAATGTATCAAAAGTAACACAACTTTCAACATAAAGCAGAGAATATTGAAATATATATCGAAATATGAACGGCAAAAAACTTTTTTATTATTAAAGTTAAGCTCGGCATAGTATACAATTTGCAAATAGAATTTTTTTTTTTTAAAGAAGAATTTTGGGTAGCTAGGGTGCCGCTGGGTAGGTAGCTACGATCAATTCATCATTATTCTCACCATTCAAAAGAAGAAAGCCCGCTGAAAGCAGGCAAAAATCTCCAATCTATCTCAAATTCCATGGACCATTTGTTCCATACATGACCACTAGTTTCTCAACCATGCTTTTTGCCTCAGTTTAATCATTTGTTCATAATCAGATACCACATGCTGATGACTACCCCATATTTGTGAAGTTGCAGGCACAATGAAAACAACACCCACTGTTACATAATTTTCCAAAGAAAAATGCAAGAAAGGAGAAAAGAAATGAACTAGTAGAAGGAATTACACTAACCTCCTCGTGAAAGTCCCCAGTTGTCATCCAGGGCAACATGCCAAGCAAAGTAACCAAGCAACCCCTTGTCCTTAGCATACCTGACCTTAGTAGTAATAGTCGGGTAATCATCATAACCAATCCATGTTTTTCCAGCATAGCAGTAGTCCCCAACGACTGCAGTATCATGCACAGTTGTGGCACCGGTCTGAACTATGAATTGCCTGATTTGCTTGTAACCTATTGATCCATCCTTGTATATAGCTGATCCAGTTGTTGGCGCAAAATAACCATGATTATTAGCATCTGCAAGAGTCCAAGCGTATCCATAAAAGGGGAAGCCGAGTACTATTTTTTTAGAAGGCATGCCAGACTGAATCCAGGCTCTGATACCAGAATTCACGTTAACTTGACTTGAAGGGTTAAATAAGGCTGCGGGTGGTCTGGTGACATCTGACCACCCAGGGCCATAAAAGTCGTAAGCCATTACTTTGATCCAATCTAAGCTGTTTGCTACTGTATGAACTGGGTAATCCAATGAGTAATTATTTGACGAGTAAAAAACTGCTGCGGCTAGAAGCAAAGGTGACCTGCCAATGTTCCTGGCTTCATTGTTAACAGCTAATCGCCACTCTCTAAGCAATGCTCCAAAGTTAGCCATCTCAGTCAGAGTGGATGGATATTCCCAGTCAAGGTCAAGGCCGTGAAAGCCATAAGACCTTGCCAACCTTATTGATGAATCGATGAATGATTTACGAGAACCAGCCTAGCTAGCCATGGAAGCATAAGCTCGCTTGTCAGCGCCGCCACCCCCGATGGACAGAAGGGTTTTGACAGAAGGATTTCTTCGTTGGACAGTTTGTGTGAAAGTAGAGAACCTGTTCAAGTTCCCAGAAACAATGGTAACTTGGTTGGTTTGGACATCTAGATCAGCAAATGCACAATAAAGATAGGTAAATTGGGTGGAATCTATATCAGAAACTGGAAATTCACTTCCAGAAAACCAGTATGCTGCTTTGACAACATTTTGCCCTGCAGCTAACTGAAGCTGATGATGGAAAAATATGATAGTAGTCAAGAGAATTATAAAGGACTTGCAAACCATTTTGGAAAGATGTAGCTATTGTCGCAATGAGAAGCTGCTGCTTGAATGCAGGCAGAAGCCTGAAATTGTATATATAGCAAATGTCAAGGATCTGAGGCTGCTAATACCGATAAATTTATTGATTTTCCAACAATTCAAGGGACAAAAAGGATTGTCATAACATAAAATAATTCTAGCAGCCCATGTTGTCATCAGGATAAGGCCAAAATTATGTTACCTTAAAATATGACAATCATCTTATCAAAACCCCTTTTTCTATTCAGTCGCTTAATTGGTTTTGGTCACAAATTAGTAGTTTGCATTTGTTGGAACGCCAAAGAAGAGGTCATAGGTAGACATTTTATTTATACAGATAAGACAATATCAAAGCAATTTAATCATGGAGTTTGTCCAACGTTAATAGATAGGAGGTGTCAGACCAATTTTTTACTTGAAAAGTAAAACAGATCATAAAAGATGCTTGGTAAATTCGTTTTTGGATTTTAAGATATAATTACTTTCTCGATCGATTGTTGAATAATTGCTGTTAAGAGTTAAAATAAATGTTTGAAAAAAGACATTACATAATTGTTTGATAAAATATATTTTATATCAGTTAAATTCAGAATATCTTGAGATCTATTATCAATTGATGTTAACTTAAATATTCGTTTCAAAATTCAACAATATTCTTCTTGTATCAGTACATGAAAATTAAACGTTCTTTTAATTTACTAGCGAAAAAACTTTGACCAATACAATTTCATTATTAATTTGAACCCAAATTCATTGCTTTAAAATTCTAATCGTGTTATTCAACCACCTAGAGCCTTATAAATTTCTAGGCAAAGCTTAGAGAACAAGGCATCTATATTCTGCAGTGTCTAAACCATGGTCCTCTGAGGAGAAAACTAGTGACTGGAACAAATGCTATTAATGGATTTTGTCTTGCAAGCCTAAACTCTCACCGAGCAACCATTTCTGAAATTGTAGAATCATCAATTGAACATATTGCTTCCTGCAATTCATGTCCCTTTTCCTTATCTTCATTGCTTTTTGTCGAGAAAGCAGGCCTCTTTGGGGCAGCCATTTGAGCGGTTTCATTTCTCAGCATTGAAGAGACATCCAACATGGTAGGTCTGTCATTTGCATTTTCCTGAACACACAACAGAGCTATTTGCAAGCATCTCACGAGTTTGCAAGTTGAAGTTCTGTCATCCAACGAGGGATCCATGAATTCCAAGCCTTTGCCTTCCATCCATAGGTCATATGCCTGAAATCATGAAATTATCATGAACCTTGCACCTCAATTAACAGAGTATGTTCGTTCACCATAATGGTAGTAAAAATATGGTCGTAATCAAGAAAGACTTACAAAATCTAGCAGACTTAAACTTTTATCCACCCCATATTCACAGGCATTTCTCTTTCCACTTATAATTTGCAAAAGTAAAACCCCAAAAGCATACACATCAGATTTGAGGGAGTATAAACCTTCTCTCACGTATTCGGGAGGAACATAACCACTACATTGTACGAGTCAAAAAAAAAAGAGGCTAAGTAGTATTTATAAACAATGTTCTTGTGTCAAAAAGCTCCGTGTTTGAGTGCACTTACTAAGTCCCAACAATACGACTTGTGTTTGCTTCAAGTCCATCTTTTGCGAAGATTCTTGCCATGCCAAAATCTGATATCTTAGGCTTCATGCCAGCGTCCAGCAAGATGTTGCTAGCTTTTAAGTCTCTGTGAATAATTGTAAATCTAGAGTATTCCTGAAGATACAAAAGCCCTTGAGTAACCCCTTCAATGATCTCAACACGTTTTCCCCAGTCCAATAAAAACTTTCTGAGCGGGTCTACATAATAAGAGGTTATAAGCAGTTAATTAAATATATAACCAGCCAGAATCTAACTCAAACACAAAAATTGTAAGAGAAATTGCATGAATGTTCAATGCAAATTGTCATCAATATCTACTTAGTTACTGTATTTTAAACAAAACAAGATTGAGGCCGACCATAAAGGTAGTTGTCCAGGCTCTTATTTGGCAAGTACTCATAGATCACCATATGTTCTTTTCTATCCATGCAAAATCCCAAAAGTCTAACAAGATTTACATGTTGTAACTTAGCTGTAAGCATGACCTCATTCTTGAACTCTTCAAACCCTTGATTAGACGTTTTTGAAAGTTTCTTCACTGCTATTTCTTGACCATCTGGCAGCACGCCCTGGAAAAAATAAAATCCTTTTTCATTGCTTTTACATGACCAATAGAGCAAGATTACTTTGTCTTGCCAATTAGAATAACCTTGCATTACCTTGTACACTAGACCATATCCACCCTCCCCAAGCTTGTTTTCATGTAAAAATCCATCCGTAGCCACCTCGATAGTAGAGAAAGCATATACTGTCAGATTAGGAACATCGTTATTAAAATCGCCATTAGCTGCTATATTTTTTGGTTTGGACTTTGATTCTTTAGCTGTTTGCTTTTGCACCGTATCTATAGATCAACCAAAACAAAAGAATGCAAAGCCCTTTGTTAGATTCCCAGAAAATATTTCATTACCTTAATTAGGATTCGGGTATTGAGATTTGAGTTGAATTTTACTATTGTCAAACATGTAGTACTAAAAGTAATTCAGAAAGAGTAACCTTTTGGCTTGCTCTTTTTTCTTCGAAAGTAATAACTCACAGTGCCAAGCAGAGCTATAACCACAACAATTGGAATCAAAATAACTAGAATCAACGGCAGTCTGTTCTTTCTTCGGTTTCCAATGGAATTTGCTGACAAAGATTAAGGAAACTTGTCAGGAACATTTACGATGTTTTTTTTTTATTATTATTCTTGAAATTCTTCTCGTTCTAGTTTTCTTAATTAACCCATTTTGTTTCCATGCCATGCCAGCTTGGTGGCCAGTATCTTCCTTATCACAAAATTATCTAATGGATATTACTAGATAAAAAGGTGAAAATCTTATGAATAATTCATAATCCACAGATATTTTTACTCAGTTTGATAAACTAAATCTAATTTTCTATAGTTAGAACAATAGCTCTCAAAATGGGTTATATAAGCATTAAATTGCGAGCTTTATGTTGTGATTGGAAAGAGGGAGATAATTATTGCATTGGTTGGCAAGCGTAAAGCATAGTTTCTTACCAGCTTGAGAAAGAACCCAATTGTCATCATTGGGAACTCTCCAGACAACATAACCGAGAAGCTTCTTCTCCTTGGCATATTTAACCTTGGTCTTCACAGCCTGAACATCATCAAAACAGATCCAGGTTGCCCCGACCGTGCAGTAATTCACCACGTAAGTCGCATTGTATTTTGTGTTTGCACCATGTTCCTGAATGTATTTCCTAATGTTTTTAGAGCTCATGTCTCCATCCTCTGTCTCAGATGGCCCATTAGCTGTCCTATTAGCCGGCCCATTTGCTCTTGCACCAATAGCATTATTTACAGGATTTGCCAGCGTCCACGCGTAGCCATAGAAAGGCAAACTCAGCACCATTTTGGTAGCTGGAAATCCACTATTAATCCACTCCCCAATACCGTAATCTGTGTCTACATTACTATCAGGATCATATAAAGCTGCATGAGCTCCGGTGAGCCTATCCCGAAGAGGAGTATGGTAGCCAAAAGCCATAACATGAACCCAATTCAAGTTTTCCTTCATTGAGTCTATTGGAAAACGAAGCGACTCTGATATATAGGGTGAGTATGGAACTGTCGCAGTCAAGATCAACTGAGACTGGCTAAGGTTTCTTGTCTCTGAATCTATTGCAGCTCTCCATTCCTCATAGAGAGTAGTCATATTGCTAATATCCGAGCTTGTCTCAACTGAAACCCAGCTAAAGTCTAGGCCCTGGAAGTCATAAAGCCTAGCTACTTTTATTGAGGAATCAATGAAAGATTTCCTGTGGGAAAAATTGCTTACCATTAAAGCAAAGTCTACATTTTCACCGCCGACGGATAGAAGCGTGGTAATTGATGGGTTTTTCTGCTTGACAGTTTTTGTGAAATCAGAAAAGTATTGTTCATTAGCCGAGGAAATGGAAAGCTGATAAGAGGAGGAGTTTAGATCAGCAAAGGCACAAATAAGGTGAGTATAGAGATCTGTGTTTATGTCAACAAGGGGGAATTCATCACTGCCAAGCAAGTAACCAGCTTTGATCCAGGTCTGTGCTTTCGTAGGATGCAACATTAGACAAAGAAAAATGTGTAAAAGAACAATTATAATTTTGCAAAACATGGCGATGTTGTTTCTTTTTGTAGAAGTAGGATCTACACAACACAACATATTAAAGATCAAGTGTGACGAACAGAGCTAGAGAAAGTAAAATTTTATGACAGTTGGCCGGTACTTCTGATATGCATTGACTTAGAACATATAAATAGCAAAGACTTAACAAACAAGCTTTGATCAAGTCTGCAGCCGTCATAATTGAAAATATAACTAGGGATAGACATTTGGTTAATAGCATGACTTGAAAGGGTCTTCAATGCAAGTCTTAATTCAACAGACGATTTCCTGGTTGATTCCTACTACTAGATGTTCTAAATATACTTGGAATAAAAGCTTGAAACAAAATAATACTACAAAGTAACAAGGCGTGCGTATATGAAACGAAAGGCATTGGAAGCAAATATCAGCTTGGAATCAAAAACTCTCTCAACTTTAGAAAAGTCGTATTGTAACTTGTATTTTTTGCTCAGCTGTAAGACTAGTTTTGCTTGGATGACTTAGAAAACCATACACCGAACCATGTGCACAAGTCAAAGGAGATGACATCCACATTTACTTCGGTGTAATGCATAGGAACTTACCAAGACATTTCATCACAGAGGGTCGGTTACGTGGGACAGGGGCCGAAGTCAAAGCAAACACCAGCTTCATGTCTGGTGCATTTTTCCTTTTCATTTGTAGTATCAACCTCGGCTACTTCGACTTGGCGAAGTTTATTCAATAATCCATTATGAATAATTACTTCAAGTTTTCTATTATTTTGACTTGAGCGAAATTTAGCGGTTTTGGCTTAGCAAGCCTCATCGCACCTCGGGCCTTAAAGCGAAATGTAGATCCTGCCTCCCAAAACCCACAAAGGATTGATTTTCCCTTATTTAAATTCTTGATTACATTATATAATTAGTCTTTGTATTTTATAAAAAATATAAATTTAATTTATATATAATAATTTGTACGTAAATTGAGTGTTTTTTAGTTTGTAACTTTGTTAATTTCAGCTTTTAACTCTATCATTATTAAATTTTCCCTTTAGTAAGTTGTTGTTGTATTAATTAAGGTGAAGTGACATTGATATTGTGACGTTGTGTTGACTATGTGCCAATATGACTGGCATTTATATTGATGTGGTATTTGTTGACGTGACAAATACGTCAACATGACAAAGTGTTAGTTTGACAAAAAATTTAAAAAAGACACCTTAACCCTATATTCAATAAGATTAAAATAAAAATTAAGAGAAAGTAAAAAAAATTAGCAACCGAAAAGAAAGAATCAGGAGAGGGAGAATTGTGTTTGGTTTTGAATCTAGAATTGAAGATAGGGAAAAAAATGCATTTTTTAAAAATTAATGGACTTTCATTTTGAAGATTCAAAAGGTTTTGAATCAATTATTTTCCATTGAAGATTCAACTAGTATTGCAAACTGAACTCAATCAAGATACTTAGGTAAGCTTCTTTGGCTGATCAATCAAATTTAAATGAAAGAGGTCTAGTTTTAGGCTTTGTAAGACACCAATCTTCTCTATCCAAAAGGTGAGCTGGATTTTGACATGTTACAAGATGAAGATGATTTTTTGTTACGATAACTTGATAGCAAGATATTAGGAGATGTAAAATGAAAGGCCTTTGCATGGGGAGCATCGATTATCTATATGAAGACCATGGCGAAATTTACCAGGTATTTTTTCTTTTATTTTGGTAAACGGTGTGTTGCTGAGCCATTTCTAGAAAGTGACCTTTTTTTTTTAATTTACCAGGTATTTTTGTTATTTCTGCTTTGTTGTTGTTGTGGCGTTGTAAGGAATAGAAATCCATTTCTGATATCCTGTGCACAGTTGATTTATTCTCTTGTTTCTTGTTTCTTTTTTCTAATGTCAAGTATTTCGGATCGGCTATTAGTACTCATATAAATATACTCAAGAAAAGAATGTAGAGTTGATTTTCACTTTCCAATTTTCTTCATTAAAAATCCCTACTCCCTGCTCCCTCTTCCTCTGTTCTTCATTTTTCATGTTTATCAATCGAGTTTGATAAATTTTAGCAATGGATACAAATATTAAAACAAGGAAAAGCAGCTTAACAAAAGGTGCAGCCACCAAGATTGTCAGCTGTCTTTTACTATAATTGTGCAAAGGCTAATATGTTGCCTGACTGAAAGCTAAATAGCAGAAAAAGTTGAAATAACCAGCTTTGATCCAGGTCTGTGCTTTCGTAGGAAGCAACACTAGACAGAGAAAAATGTATAAAACAACAACTATAATTTTGTAAACCATGGCGATGTTGTTTCTTGTTGTAGAGTTGGGATCTACACAACACAACATATTAAAGATCAAGTGTGACGAACAGAGCAGGAGAAAGTAAATTTTTATGACAGTTGGCTTCTACTTCTGATATGCATTGACTTAGAACATACACGTAGCAAAGACTTAACAAACAAGCTTTGATCGAGTCTGCGGCTGTCATAATTAAAAAATAACTAGGGATAGACTTTTGGTTAATAGCATGAATTGAGAGGGTTTTCAATGCAAGTCTTAATTCAACAGGCGATTACCTGGTTGATTCCTACTACTAGATATTCTAAATATACTTGAAATAAAAGCTTGAAACAAAATAATACTACAAAGTAACAAGGCGTGCGTATATGAAACAAAAGGCATTGGAAGCAAATATCAGCTTGGAATCAAAACTCTCTCAACTTTAGAAAAGTCGTATTGTAACGAGTATTTTTTGCTCAGCTGTAAGACTAGTTTTGCTTGGATGACTTAGAAAACCATACACCGAACCATGTGCACAAGTCAAAGGAGATGACATCCACATTTACTTCGGTGTAATGCATAGGAACTTACCAAGACATTTCATCACAGAGGGTCGGTTACGTGGGACAAGGGCCGAAGTCAAAGCAAACACCGGCTTCATGTCTGGTGCATTTTTCCTTTTCATTTGCAGTATCAACCTCGGCTACTTCGACTTGGCGAAGTTTATTCAATAATCCATTATGAATAATTACTTCAAGTTTTCTATTATTTTGACTTGAGCGAAATTTAGCGGTTTGGGCTTAGCGAGCCTCATCGCACCTCGAGCCTTAAAGCGAAATGTAGATCCTGCCTCCCAAAACCCACAAAGGATTGATTTTCCCTTATTTAAATTCTTGATTAAATTATATAATTAGTCTTTGTATTTTATAAAAAATATAAATTTAATTTATATATAATAATTTGTACGTAAATTGAGTGTTTTTTAATTTGTAACTTTGTTAATTTCAGCTTTTAACTCTATCATTATTAAATTTTCCCTTTAGTAAGTTGTTGTTGTATTAATTAAGGTGAAGTGACATTGATAATGTGACGTTGTGTTGACTATGTGCCAATATGACTGGCATTTATATTGATGTGGTATTTGTTGACGTGACAAATACGTTAACATGACAAAGTGTTAGTTTGACAAAAAATTTAAAAAAGACAACTTAACCCTATATTCAATAAGATTAAAATAAAAATTAAGAGAAAGTAAAAAAAATTAGCAACCGAAAAGAAAGAATCAGGAGAGGGAGAATTGTGTTTGGTTTTGAATATAGAATTGAAGATAGGGAAAATAATGCATTTTTTAAAATTTAATGGACTTTCATTTTGAAGATTCAAAAGGTTTTGAATCAATATTTTTCCATTGAAGATTCAACTAGTATTGCAAACTGAACTCAATCAAGATACTTAGGTAAGCTTCTTAGGCTGATCAATCAAATTCAAATGAAAGGGGTCTAGTTTTAGGCTTTGTAAGACACCAATCTTCTCTATCCAAAAGGTGAGCTCGATTTTGACATGTTACGAGATGAAGATGATTTTTTGTTACGATATCTTGATAACAAGATATTAAGAGATGTAAAATGAAAGGCCTTTGTATGGGGAGCATTGATTATCTATATGAAGACCATGGCGAGATTTAATTTTAACCCTTCATGCATGGCAAGTCGTTATCTCTAAGGCTAAGACTTTGAATAAGACTTTGGCTATAACTATGAACCGGCTTGCAAGAAACACTTCGGGGGCGTTTGTTTAGGGGGATGTAAAGTACATTCCCTGCAAAGTGGTGAATTAAATTACATTGCAGCGTTTGTTTTGCAACAAACCGCTGCAATGTGTGGATGCAATGTAATCACATTGCAGCCATAGGCTGCAATGTGATTGCAGTCCAAACCGACTGCAATCTACATTACAGTTGAGGCTGTAATGTGTTAAGGACGTTTTTACCCATCATAATTTTAAAAAATTACTCAAAATGCCCCAGCAATTCCCTGTTGTTTTTTGCCGACCTGCTGCTTCTTCCCCATTTTCCTTAAGTCACTCCTCCTTCTTCAAGATCTGCTCCTTCATCTGCTCCTTCTTCAAGAGGTTGGATTTCTGGGCTCTTCAACAACAGTCACAGGTAATCACGCTGGTTCCTCCGAGCTCATGCTTTTGTCTTTTTCCAAAATTTTTTCTTTTTCTGGAACTCTCCCATCGCCCCCATTTCCTGCTGAGTTCCCGTGACCAAGGGGAGAGCTTCCCGTGACATTTCCTGCTGACTCTCCCATCGCCCCCATTGCCGTGTTCAGCATTACATTTTTGGGGTTCATTTTCAGGCTCAATTCACACACAAAATTAATTATGACTGAACAAAGAACCCAGCTTACTTAGTTGTGGATTTTTGCTAGGATGTGTTCGCTTTAGGACTGGGTAATTAGGCATCATATTTCTCCTCTATCTAATACTTGATGGGTTTGCAAATGTTAGTGCTGTCTTCTTACTTAAGGATGTTAGAAATAACAATTGATCATTTTTCAAGGTATAACTAATTTCATGTGCACAAGTTTATTTGAGAGGGCTGAGTTGTAGCATACATATAAGATTGATGAGCCAGAGGAGGGACGTAATATCTTACACTATCTTTAGTGGATGGATAACAAGGTCCTGTGAACAAACTTACCAAGGCAAGTCAAGACTGGAACCTTGTACAGTTGAAGTTTTGATTTCTTTTTCTAGCTTCATCTGAGGATGAAGTATGCTTGCTGAACCTTTGCAAAGAAACAAGATATTTCAACTTTTCTGATGTTGAATCATTGCAAAACTTCAACATATAGTTCTATATATGCCAATAGGGTAACATGGTAGTTCAAGGTGCAAAGTATCTGTCTGCTTGCATGCTTGTTCATATATATGTGCAAATGTGCATCTGTATGCAAATATCTGTATTTATGAAAGCTAGATCTAAAGAACCATAATGTACCGTCAGACTAGTGCAACCTCAGAATGCAATTTAATCTAAATTGGATTTGCAGTTCTATATTGGTAATTGAATATATACATGAAATGACTTTACTTTTTTGGTGGATGGAGTTCCTAGTGGTTTTCTTGGTGCTGAAACACAACTATGTCTTTTCTCTTCATCTGTTTGTTAGAAACTTAGAACCTCCTGTTAACCCTGAGTGTTTTCTTCTTCTTTTTTCCTTTTTTTTCTCAGCATGCAAAAATTAAACAAGTGGAAGAACAATGGCATAATTTTCTTGTAATACATCTATCACTTTTAGCAGCTTACCTTAATATTCTTTTATTTTCTTGGTCCAGCCCTCATATTTTGGATTTAATGGTTCGACTTTCTGACTGGCTCAAATGGGTATACATCCATGGAAATTAAGCATTCCCAGTTGAATCATACCTGTGTAGGATCGTAGTTTGTGTTTGATCAACTTTCTGAGTGGTTCAAATGGAAAGCGTTGCAAGTTGAATCATGTGTGCGTGGGATAGTCCATGGGATTGGACTTTTCCACCCGTCTGGTATTGGGGGAACCTTACTGTTCACTCAACGGAGTTTAACTGGCCTTAGCAACAATTTTCACTTTGCTGTTCATTAGCCAATACTATTTGTTAGGAGTTATGAAGATGTTTATTAGGAGTTGGAACTGTGGTTCTGTCTATATTATTTTTAGGGTGCTTTTTTTGGTTTGCTCTGTTCTTTTCTATCAGAAGCAGAATTATGTATACGCATTAAAAAGAAGACAAGTGAAAGTCTGTTATTTTTTAATTCCTTGGCCTTCTCATCATTGCAGTGCAAGCTTCATTTCTACAAAAGTTTTCTGTGAACTCAAAAAAAGAAGAAAACTTCAGCGACTTTGTGAGATTGCCTGGATCAAAATAGAAGCCCATCTTGGTTCCTGAAAGTTCATCTATAGATTTCCTTGGTATGTAAATTTTCATCTTTCTCTTTTGCGGTTTATTTGTCTTGATTTTACGTTTGAGTAGATATTTAAATGTTCGGTACTTTACTGTTTGGAATCCGTAAGAAAACTGCTTCCTACTATTAGTTAAGCAAATCCACTGACAAATTTCAACTATGAAATTTAGTCACTATTATTTCGTAAATATGTCCTTATGACTATAAATAATTTATTTGTTTAAAAAAGAAAAACCTTCACCGACTTTGTTAGCGTCTGTAATATATTTTGGCTGGATCATAATAGAAGCTCTGTCTTGGCTCCTCAAAGTTCACATATATTTCCTTGGTATGTCAATCTTCATCCTCGTCTTCACTGGGTTATTTGTGTTGGTTTTACAGTTGAGTATATATTTGCAAGGTCAGATGCTTTAGCACATATTTTCTTTTTTCAAATTAAGCTATTCTTTTCATCTTAGCTTGACAGATATTTGTAATTAATTTTATTTTTCTGTAAGCTGATCTCTTGGGTTTGGGGCAAACAGTTTCTTAATAATTAGTACTAGTTATTAGTCAAGCAAATCCACTGAAAATTTTCAACAATGAAATTTAGTCATTATTAGTCAATTTTAATATTAAAACCAACTCCACTGATAATGAGTTGAGTGCTACCCCACAGAAATAATGTATTTGATTTTGTATATTTCTTGTTGCTAGACAATGTTTTTTATATAATGTTCATATTTCATTATTTTAATTAGTTTTTTATATTGTTAGTTCACACAATGGACGGCTTTTCTCAAGAGCAAACTGCAACGATCGTGTCTGCTATTGCATTAGCCATTGAGCTGTTTAACATGATACTTTTGGCCAATACTTTGGTTCAAGGATGTTATCATATTTTAATGTATGCTAGAAAGCGTAAAAGATCCAAATTGTCTACTTATAGGAGACATATTATTAGGCAATTAAATTTTAGGAGAATGGTGTTTGATTCTGATTTAACATGCATAGAAAATCTTAGAATGGATAGAGCTGCATTTTATAAACTATGTAATATGCTTCAATGCATTGGTAGGCTGAACCCAACAAAAAACATGAATGTTGAGGAAATGGTGGCTATCTTTTTGTACATTATTTCTCATCATGCAAAGAATAGGATCATAAAGAGAGAATTTGTTAGAAGTGGTGAGACAGTGAGTAGGCATTTCGGCTTAGTGTTGAATTCTGTTTTAAGATTGCAATCAATACTGCTAAAGAAGCCAGACCCTGTACCTGAGAATTCAACTGACTTCAGATGGAAATGGTTTAAGGTAAACAATAAATTTCTTAAACATTTATAGCTTACGTATAAGAATCTATTTAAAATACAATTGAAGGATAATTTTGTCATTATTCTATTGGAAACAATAGAATTGTTTAGGTGCTTTAGATGGAACTTACATTAAAGTCAATGCCCTGGAACTTGATAAGCCTAGATACAGAACAAGGAAGAATGAAATTGCTACAAATGTGTTAGGGGTATGTTCCCAGGATATGCAATTCATATATATCTTACCTGGATGGGAGGGTTCAGCTTCAGACTCTAGGGTTCTTCGAGATGCAATATGTAGAAGAAATGGATTGAATGTCCCAAAAGGTATGAGGAAAATATACATTAAATTGTTATCTATTTTAGCTTGACATTTGGTTTAGTGATGGGCTAAAATAAATTTTTTATCATAGGTTTTTTCTACTTATGTGATGCTGGGTATACAAATGGAGAGGGATTTTTAGCTCCATATAGAAGTCAGCGTTATCATTTGAATGAATGGCGACAAAATCGCACTCCTCGTTCAAAAGAAGAACTGTTTAATTACAAACACTCAGGTGCTAGGAATGTTATTGAGAGATGTTTTGGATTCCTTAAGATGAGATGGGCAATACTTAGAGAGAAGTCGTGGTACCCAGTGAAAACAAAATGTCGAATTATCTCTGCTTGTGCATTGTTACATAATCACATTAGGCGAGAAATGGGACATGATCCACTTGAGGATGAAATGGATGAAGAGTATGTGGAATCAGACGCGACGGAAAATGCAGATACGATCCAGTACATTGAGACATCAAATGCATGGACAGCTTGGAGAAATAACTTGGCACAAGATATGTGGAATGATTGGATAGCTTCTACACATGAAACTTAGGGTGCTGTTTGGTTGAATTCTGTTGTATGCTTTATTTGTAATTACTTAAATTTGTGATTGTTGAGACATATTTCTATTTGTTCTTAATTAAATATGCTATGTTTCTGCTTTAATTTTTAATTAACTCTTGTATACTATATATTGGTTACTATGCTGTTTCTCCTGCTCATGTTTTCTATTGTAGATGGAAGTTGGATCATCTCAAGGATCAGGAAGGACAAGCAAAAGATCTAACCATCAATGGACACCAACTGAAGATGGAATCCTAATTGATTGCTGCATTGATCTTGTGAATGAAGGAAGTTGGGGTAGAGATAATGGGACATTCAAGCCTGGTTACTTGCAACAACTTGAGAAATGGATGAATGAAAGGATCCCAAATTGCAACATAAGGGCTATTCCCCATATTAACTCTAGAATGAGGTTGTTGAAGACACAATATAGGGAAGTTGCTGAGATGATATCGCATTCTGCTTCTGGATTCGGTTGGGATGATATCAAGAAATGTGTTACTTGTGATGATGATGTTTGGAATGGTTGGGTTAAGGTAATTTCTCTAATTAATTGTACAACATTGTTTTTGCATTGTAAAGTTAGGTATATATATGTTTTTGCATAGGTTATTAATGCTTTTTATTTGTTTATATATATAGAGTCACCCAGCTGCTGCAGGACTTAAAAACAGGCCTTTCCCTCACTTTGATCAATTAGCCATTATCTTTGGGAAGGATAGAGCAACTGGGGAAGGAGCAGAGTCACCAGCTGATGCAGTGGAGAACATAGAAACTGAGGAAGTTGCATTTGCAGGAACAGGGGCAGCTTCAGAAGCTTACAGTGCAATGAATGCTGATGAAGATGACAATGGTGATGATGATGTTTCTCCTAGAATTGCTACCAACAGTGATGGATCCACTGCTGCTAGAAGAAGGACTACAGAGCAAGGTGATAGAGAGGTTAGTCGAAAAAAATCTAGGACAAAAAGTAGAGAAGACAACATTGTTCATGCATTCCAATCTAGTGTGGATAAGATTGGAGAAATCTGTCAAGGTGCAAGGGAAGGAATTGATAAATTAGCAAGTTGTTTTCAATTCATGGCTGAAGATGCGATGTTGAAAAAGCGTGTAGCTGAGATAGTTCAAGGAGTTGAAGGTTTGACTTCCGAAGAAATTGTTAAGGCTGGACATATCATCTCTAGTGATATGTGGAAGATAAATTATCTAGTTTCATTATCAGGGGAGTTGCAGAAAATTTATGTGAAGGCTTTGCTTAATGGCTCACTCTAAAGTAATGGTAGGTATTGTTATTGCAAAGAACTAGTTATCAATCTAGGTTGAACTTTAATAGTGTTGTTAACTTTGAACTCTTTTGTGTTTTAATAATGGTCTGTCTACGACTAATGTCTGGGGTGTGGGGCCCTGTTGTTCTTTTGTTTTTTGGTTGAACTGCTATTGGTGAATGGCTGGAAGTTTGGGATGTGTCTTGCTGGTGGCTGTGATAAAGACAAGGTGAAAGTGATGGCTCCTGCTTTTGTGATTGTGGGTGGAGAGTTGGAATCTGATCTTTCAGATGTTCAGAAGATGACGTTGGCATCCTTTAGAAAGGCAACCTCAGAGAAATGGATATTTATGGCTCAGGGGTTCTTTTTTGTTGCAACTGCTTGGGGCTTCTGAGGGGTCATGGGGTAGTTTTGTTTTTGTGTGCTACCCTGTTTCTCTGGTAGGTAGCTAGGGAGAGCTGATATGGGGTGCTGTGTACAGTTTACGGTAGGCTCATCTGTTGTGTTTTGAGGATGGCAGGAGGAGCTTTTGATTTCTCTTTGGAAAGGTATGGGCGACGGGTACTGCTTTGACTAAGGTATGTTATGCTCTAATAGGGTGTTACAGACTTTATTCAAGTGTGTACTATTCCAGAGGTGAACCTTTGGTACCCTCTGTTATGAAATGAACAACACCTTTCAAAAAAAAAATAATATTGGTCTGTCTATCCTTTACATCACTTTAACTTGGTGGTTATTAGAACTTTATGACTTTTGGTTTAGAGTATCAATCAAGATACTTTATTTATGATTTTTAGTTATATGGTTTTTGTGATGTTATGTTGCTATTTTGTTCTTGACATATTCTTCTTTTCGTTTAAAACCTTTTAAGCATCATTGTCTCATGTTAAATAATTATATCTTGTGGGTGTTTGATTGATAAATTTCACCCAATCTGTATGTGTTCTTCTGCTAAAAACTATGTATTTATTTGTGTGTGCTATGTAATACATTAGATGTAGAGAATGTGAAATTTTGTTTTTATCTGCCTGTTTCTAAAGTGGTAATCTATGAGGTGATCTTATGTGTGGATGGAGAGGCTCACAAATTTCAAGGGGGGTTACAACAAATAAATCAATAATTTTGTCTTGGGAAAAAGATGTCTTGAGACTGGGATGATGCTTTTGTAAATTAATTGCAGATGCTTCAGTAGCTCTCATGAAATTTGTATCTGGAGCAACCTTTATTCTGTTTGAAGTAACAACTAATCAAAGGGGAAAAAGATTCTTGAGACTGGAATGATGGATTTAAATTGTCTATGATAAAATATAGAAAATTTTAGAATTTGTGTGTTTCCTTTTGGGTGGGGACAGCAACTGAAAGAACTCTGAGTTTTGAGACCTCTCCCGTCAAGATTTTTTTTGGAGAGAATTATGATCACCTGTTATGGTGGATCTGATAATATGTGGGGCCAGCTGAAATAAATTGTTTAAAGCCTCTGTAGCTTGTACTAGCAAGAAAGCTTCCACTTTATTAGAATTTGAGGTTGAATCAACTCAAAGAGGTAACCTTTAATATAGAATTTTGCTGTGAACTTTCCTGCCCAGGCAGAGCACTGGGAAGAGAGGCAGCTAATTCAACAACTGAATTGCTAGGGTATAGTACCATCTTGTATCTAGACTTTCTGTTTGTTTTTTCTTGAATCATGAATGACTGTCATGACATTCTTGTTGTCTTGTATTTCTTAAAGTTAAAATTAACCTTTTTATTGCATCCCAGCCAAATATGCCACAAGGCAGTCATGCCATAACCTTTAACATATTCTGTTTCCCTTTGTGCTCTTATTATAGTGTGTTGTGTTGTCACGTGTTTCAAACATAGTTCCTATGTGATATCTCATTTTTTTTTTCACTTTTTGTTAAGTCCTAAGATAAATTATGTTTGAACAGTGATATGGATTTTGGGCATCTTGGTGGATGCAGGGGATATATCAGATGAAAAAGAAGTGCTTAGAATGGACTTCTTGAATAATTGAACTATCAAAATTTGACAACTAATTCATATATTAGCTGTGTCCATTCTAATCATCACATTTTAGAAATTAACACAGTTCCTAGTTGGTCTGCTGGGTCCTTTCTTTAGGAATTATCACTTTTTGTACCATCAACATATTCTATTGTATGCATTTAGATTGACATTATCTTATATAGCTAATTTTATTTATCTTATTTTATTTATTTATTTATTTCTGGACTCCTACAAAACAAAGAAAAGAATCATAGCATAATACCTATCCCCTGTAGAAGAGATGTTAGCTTTCGGTGGCTGAGGTTGTGAAAGAAAAACTTTCCAAAGTGTGACAGATAGGGTCCACTTGAGATGCCTTTATCCAGTTTTGACTTCTCTTATTGATACCTGATCAAGCAGTAATCACAAACATGTGGCTCAACTGTAAATGTTCTTCAGAGGCAGTGTGAGTATAATGATATGGTCTTGTAGCATGTTCAGTCTATTGTTTCATTTGAGTGTGAAGGGAAGATTTTTATTTGTTCCCTGAGCAATGAATTGTAATGATGATCACCTGTCTGTGCAGTGCAAGCTGCTGTGCTTTGTGAGTCTTATTTACCACTGTGCAATTATGGTAATCTCATATCAGTTTGAAAATTGTACAAAGAGTATCTGCATTTGATACAGCAAAGCAAGGCAGGGTTACTCTTGATCTAAACCAATTTGTCTACTGCGTTGCAAGCTGTAGAATATAATGTGCACTACACCAGGCAAACTGGATTTCTGCAATGCCTTTGTACATTCGAATGGGCCATGAGGACTGATATCATGATCTGTTTGGAAAACCTATGCCATTGATAACGTGCCAATAAATTTTCATTTTGACTGTGGATCAATATCCCAAGTTCTTATTACATCAACAAATGCTTATATTGTGTAGGTTTCCCCATGTATCTGACAGTGGATAAACTAGCCGATGCAAATTCTTCTGTAGTCTATTGCTTCAAAATTTGGTCAAATTAAGATGGTGTTTTGCGTTTCTTTCTCATATTTTTCTTCCATGTATGCTGATGTGAACAAAATTCAACTGTATTATCCAAAAGAAGGAAAAGAGGCAGTAATGCCCAATGGTGAAGGACCGGATTTTGATAATGTTAGTTTATAAGATTGGTAGGAACCCAAGATCAGAAGAAATCCATGGGGGCAAATTGAAGCAACTTTTTAGAACCACTCCTGTAAATTTTCATCTAGCAAATTTTCATTGCATTGGCAATATTGTATTCAGGGTTTACGGTGACAAGAATAAGGCTCATTCCTTTATTTGCAAAAAAAAAAAAATAGCTATCACATTAATGTATAAATATAAAATCTATTAAGAAATGAAAATAAAATATTACTTTCTTAAGAAAAAATTTAAAGTAAAATATACAATTTAAAAAATTATATTAAAAATAAAAATAAAAATAAAATATATATTTCTAATAAGAAATGAAAAATAAAATATATTTAATTAATAATATATTTAGAAAATAACATTATATAAAAATTAACAATAAAAAATTACATGTTAAACTTGTATTAATGTATAAGGGTAGTTTTGGAATTTAACATTACATTCCCTGTAAAGTACTTGTAAAACAAACACTGCAATGTTATCTTCCCTGCATTTTAATCATTACATTACTTATATACCAAACACTGCAATGTTATCTTCCCTGCAATCACATTACCTGCAATCACATTCCCTGCAATCACATTACCTGTAATCACATTGCATTGTAAAGTACCAAACGCACCCTTCTAGTTCTATGTTGATCATCTATAGGTCCTCTTTACCATGTGGTTTAGTTCAATCAAAGATAAAATAAAATTTTTTTTTTAAAAAAATGATGTTTCTATATAAAATAGTAATTGTAAAGTTTCTCTCAATTTTATTTTTTTAATTAAGTAATTGCCATGTCAGTAATTATCACGTTAACATGATCATGTCACATTATTATATAATTAATGTCATATATATTAGCAAGAAGTGAACTATTAGTTTGGTCAAAATGCTACTCAATATACTTAACGATGTGTTGGAATTAAAAATTGAAAATAACAAAATGATAAAATATAAAAATTTAATTTACATAAATTATTGTATATAAATTAAATTCGTATTTTTTTATAATTTAAATATGTTGTCATTCACCGCCTTCAACAGTAACCATCTATCCCCATACTTCCAACGGACCACATATGCGTGAGAAAGATATACATGAGAATGAAGAAGCATTAAAATCAAAATATTACTGGAAGATTGTATGAGACCAACAATTCCGTGAATCAAAAGCTTGAAACGACAGCAATGGCTAAATCTTTGATAAACTAATATTACCTTATCGAGTCATTTAGTACTGAACAATATTTTGAACGACATATGTCATCGACCGACCACTTGTGTAATCGGAGAAGAATCGATTGAACATAATTCTAGTTGCAAGTTAGATTTCTTTCGCTCATCTTCGCTGTTTTTTGTTGAGAAAGCAGGTCTCTTCGGAATGGCAACTGGTGTGGTTTCATTTCTAAGCATTGAACAGACTTCCAACATGGTAGGCCTGTCGTTGGCGTTTTCCTGGACACACAACAGAGCTATTTGCATGCATCTCAGTAACTTGCAGGATGAAGCTGTGTCATCCAGCGTGGGAACCATGAATTCCATGCCTTTGCCTTCTGTCCATAGCTCGTATGCCTGAGATTCATTTAAGCATTATCACCCTCTAATTTCACAAAATAATAGAAAGGGTGTAGAGATATATGTATGTTAGCAATGACACTTACGAAATCAAGAAGACTTAAATTTTCATGTAAGCCATGTAATGGTGCACTCCTCTTTCCACTTATGATTTGAAGAAGTAGGACCCCGAAGCTATACACATCAGATTTCGTGGAGTATATACCTTTTTTAACATATTCAGGAGGAACATAACCACTGCAGCAAAATTGCTAAAAGTGGTTAACAATAATAAAGTTCATCTGTCGAAATAGCTTTGATTTAAATGCACTTACTATGTGCCAACAATTCGGCCTGTGTTTGCTTCAACTTCATCTTTTGTGAAAATTCTAGCCATACCAAAATCTGATATCTTAGGTTTCATGTCTTCATCTAACAAAATGTTGCTAGCTTTCAGGTCTCTATGAATAATTGTCAATCTGGAGTACTCTTGAAGGTATAGAAGCCCTTGAGTAACCCCCTCAATGATTTCAACACGTTTTTTCCAGTCCAACAAACACCGCCTTATGGGGTCTGCATCTCAGCATAGATTACGAGCAGTCAGTGACCAATCATTCTGAACCTAAGTAAATAGAGTTCAATGCAAGTCATCACCGAAAAATGCTTATGTATTGTTATTGGAAGAAAGATAGATCTAGCTGCCAACCATAAAGGTGGTAGTCCAAACTCTTATTTGGCATGTACTCATAGACCAGCATCTGTTCTTCTCTGTCAATGCAGAATCCCAAAAGTCTAACAAGATTTACATGCTGTAGTTTTGCTGTAAGCGTAACCTCATTTTTAAACTCCTCAAATCCTTGTGTGGAAGTTTTTGAAAGTTTTTTTACTGCTATTTCTTGTCCATCTGGCAACACACCCTGGCAAAGGAGGAACTATTGTTAGTCCCTTTTAAATGACGGGCAGAACCTATCAATATATCCCATGTCTTTATAGCTAGTGTCCTGGCAAAATGCAATGTGATTTCCAAAACTTTACACCAAGATAGCTAGATTAGCCTAGCTAGCATTACCTTGTAAACAGGACCATATCCACCTTCCCCTAGCTTATTTTCAAATGAGAACCTATCAGTAGCCACCTCAATATCAGAGAAAGTATAGACCTTTAGATTCGGAACATTGCTATTAAAATCTCCAGCAGCTGCCATGTGATTTGCTTTGTACTTGGACTTTTTAGCTACGTGCACCATCCCTATCAACCGACCAAAAAGAGTGAGGAAAATGCTTTTGGTTAACTACATTTGAAATACGATTTAAACAGGAATAAATAAATAAAGAAGGAAAAAGGGATTTTTTTAAAATGAAAGTTCCCTGGTCAATGATGCTGCTAAGCGCTAAGTCGAAACAATTACCTTCCCTTTTCTTCTTTACCCTTCGAAAGTAGTATGTCAACACGCCTAGCAAAATCATGACCAAAGCAATTGGAATTAAAATACTGATCAGGAACAACCGCCCTTTTTTCTGTCGATTGCCACCGTTGGCATAAGCTGATGCAGAAAAAAGAAGCATATCAGGAAAATCGAATTCGTTGAAAACATTGTCATATGCTTGATGTTTATCTCTTAGCTTCTTTAGATTTTATCTTTCTTAATTAACTAATTTTGTTGTCCTTGTCCTGCCAGCTTGGTGAACCCGTCCTTCCAAATATTTTCTATGCCAGTACTCCCTTTGGATTCTTATGTGGCAAACAATTAAGTCAAATGACCGGAGAAATCCTAAATCTTAAGAAAACCTATGACAAGGACTAATTTATTGTCTGAACGTTTTGGCTAAACTTTCAGGATTAATTTTTAATATTTGCTCTGCATCTTAAAATAACCTGTCCGGTTACCTTAACTGATCAGGTTATTGAAGATGAGCTCGTTAAAACATTGAATTCTTAATACTTATGCAGAAGAAGATAGAATAAATTAAAAACAGTGAAGCATCCTGTTTCGTACCAGCTTTGGAAAGCACCCAGTTGTCATCATGGGGAACTTGCCAGACAACGTAACCCAGCAACTTCTTTTCTTTGGCATAGGAAACTTTAATCTTGACAACCTCGACATCATCAAAACCAATCCAGGTCGATCCAACAGTGCAGTAATTCACTACATAAGTAGCATTATACACTGAATTGGCTCCATAACTTTGCATGTGATTCCTGATGTCCTTGTAGCTCACCGCCCCATCGTTTGAAATAGCTGGACCTGATGCCGGTGCGCCAATGATGTTATCCTTGGGGTTCACAAGTGTCCACGCATAGCCATAGAAAGGCAAGCTCAAAACCAACTTACTGGCGGGTAATCCTCCATTAATCCATGACTCTATACCAAAATCTGCATTTAAAATACTGGCTGGGTCATACAAAGCTGCATGAGCCCTCGTAAAGTTTTCCCATGTTGGCATGTAGAAGTCATAAGCCATAACATGCAGCCAGTTTAAGTTTCTCCTCAATGAATCCACAGGAAAAATTGAATACACTGGATTTTGCGAGTATGGAACTGCCGCAGTCAGTATCAACGGAGACTGGCTAGAGTTTCTTGTCTCTGAATCTATTGCAGATCGCCATTCGTCAAAGAGAGTAGCCATATTGCTCATATCAGACCTTGTGTTGGCTGAAACCCAGCTAAAGTCCAGGCCTTGAAAGCCATAAAGCCTAGCCATTTTTATTGAGGAATCAATGAAAGATTTCCTGTTGGAAGAATTGCTTAACATCGAAACTATGACCGAATGGTTTGCATTTCCACCCCCAATGGATAGCAGCGTGGTGATTGATGGGTTTTTCTGTTTGACAGTGTTTGTGAAAACGGAGAAGTATTGCTCATCAGAAGAAGAAGTAGAGAGCTCATAGGAGGAGGAATTCAGACCAGCAAAAGCGCAAATAAGGTGGGTAAAGAGCGCAGAATTTATATCAGCAGCGGGGAATTCACTGCCTGAAAACCAGTATCCAGCTTGTATCCAGTTTTGTGCCCTTGACGGATGAAATCCTAAAGAAAGGAAAATATGGAGAAGAACTATCACAAATTTAGGTACCATGGAGGAAACTTGCAGGTCGATGCCTTCCTACTAGAGTTTAGTTCTAGTTAAAAGGTGAGATTCCGTTGACCAAATACATAAAAGTACAAAGGCAAATGGTCAGAAGATATGATCACCTCAGCTTTCATGGAGAAAAAAATTAACAGCATTAGGCAGAAGGATTTCTGCCGACCTAAAATATTGCATGCAACGTCAAAACCAGAAAGAGTCCTGAACCCGCAGGATTCACGCATCTTTTCATGAGATCGTAACTTAGAAAAATACTAATAGGAACAGGGCCGGCCCTTTAGGCCCCCACATTGGGAGGCCTTAAAATTTTATGATATAATTTATTATATTAAAAAATAAAAAAATAATTAATAATTAATAAAATTAATTATTTTTTCACTTTCTTAATTATGGGTTTAATAAATTTCAATTTTCTATCACTATCTAATTTCTAGAACACTATATTATTTCCAATCAACTAAGGGTCATATGTATTTAATCATTTCTTACAATTATTTTTTTTTCACTTATTTCTCTTATTTCAAATTAACATATTTAATGATTTCTAACAATTATTTTTTCTCTTATATATAAAACTAATTATTTCATTTTTAATGTATAATATCTACTTTTAAATTCTTTTTTTTTCATTTGCTCTTTCTTCCTTCTTCCTTTTAACTTCACTTTTCTTCTAAAGAATACGCAATAAGTCCGTTATAGTATTATTCTCATAAAGTTGTGAATCTCATTTGCGGTTCGCAATACGCATTCAACAATTAGGTACTATTATTCTAATATTTATAAACTTTTTTTAAATTTTTAATTTATATTATATTATTATATTACTTTTATTTTATGTTATAGTTGATTTATTTGAATTAAAATTTTTAATTGTTGATTTTGTATTAACTATTTAAAAAATATAAAAATTTTACATATCAAAAAACAAGAAGAATAAAAATCTAATAATTTTTTAATTTTAATAAAAAAATATCTCATTAAATATTTCGTTTTAAATTTTTAAATTTATTAAGTTGCTCCTGAACAGGAAAGACTTACCCGTGGAAATTTACAATGGAACGCGTTATAATTTTCAGAGATAGAACCAGTTAACAATGAACATAAACAGTTAAGTCAGAAAGTCGACAAGCTTCCCTCTGAGGAAAAGATGCCGGCATTTGACCGGAGAACTCGTTTCGGGGCCTGGACCTTTTGTTGCGTTCGTACTAGCTCTTGACAGAAACGAAGGCAGATTTTAATCCATGTTTGGTCTTTGTCACAACTCCGGTTCAGCTACATGTACGAATTGGAGTACACGACAAATTCCCATGGCCTTCCCCTTTACCCTTGTGCTGCCTCGATTATCCTAGGCATATAGCTTAACGGATGCGTTGTGTAGAAATCATAAATGTCCTTCAACCAATCAACTTCTAATTAAGATATTTAATCAAGAATTAAACAATTAGCTTAATTTACATCATTAACTACCTAAATGACATCCCAAACTCCCAATAGCAGTAACAACAGAGATACAATCCACTTTGGCTATGGGGAAACCCTTGTTTAACCAGTCACTAAACATGAAGTTTCACATTTTAGTTTCACAGAAAGAGAGATTACATCCCCTATGCATAGAATAAAAAATTATTTGATTTGATATTACTTTTTTTTTATATGTTGACTGTTCGGTTATCACTTTGTTTGATGTTTAAATTTTCTATAATCATTATGTCATCTTGATATAAATAAAATTTTTCCCAAAAAAATGATTTGTTTGACTTATGAGATGGTCATAGTTGTATGAACCAAATTAAGTAAAAGCAATTTAATTAATATTATAAATTTCTATCATCATAGTTTATGAATTTTAGGCAGGAAATTGGTTAAAAATCTTGACGAATTTATCTTCTTATCAATCTTTATAGCATGCCTAATGTCATTGCCAAATGCACCTCATTTCTTTTATGTTACACAAATATATGTTTCAATTGTGTGATTCTTTTTTTAATTGTGCACATGGAAATGATCCAATCGATAGTGATTCTTTTCTATTTTTGGTGTAAATAATGGATAAAGTTCCACTCGATCAAATTTTTTTTTTTTTGATTTGGTTAAAATGGGAATTGAAAGTGGTCAAATTAATTTGTGCTTAATTATCAACTGGTGCCAATAGTTGAAAACTACTATGTTTTCTTCATTAGCAAACAGGAAATTAACATCATTATTCTTGTCTGGGGCCTTCAATTACAAATGGCATAAACAAGGAGGATCATTTTTTTCTCATAACTCATATCATTAAATTACACCATGGGCAGGGATTTGACGTCTATGATCCCCATGTTTCCGATGCTGTACAAAAGAACAAAGAAGAGGCACGTAATTAGGACTAAAAAAACTTGAAATATAAGCAGAAACTTAACAGTTCTGATTGAGAAGCATGTTGATTATGAAAGTATTAGGAAAGTCTGATCAGAATGAGTCATGACTGACCTGCTTGAGACAGAGTCCAACCCTCATCTGCACCAACATGCCATGCGAAGTAGCCGAGCAAGCCATTGTCCTTGGCGTACGAAACCTTGGTTGTAATACTTTGCGTATCATCAAAACCAATCCATGTCGTGCCAGAGTAGCAGTAATTGGAAACCACCGTTGAGTTGTAAACTTCTGTGGCGCTGTTCTGGGAAATGAAATCCTTGATCCGACCGTAACCCAAGTCTCCATCTTGTGATATAGCTGGTCCGCTAGTAGGTGCAAAAAATCCATGGTTATTTGCGTCTACAAGCCGCCAGGCGTAGCCGTAGAAGGGAAAGCCGAGCACTAATTTATTCGATGGAATCCCTGCCTGAATCCACGATCTGATCCCATGATCCCCACTGACTTGAGTTCCAGGATTGTATAATGCTGCAGGAGGTCCGGTTACATTTGACCATCTTGGACCGTAAAAATCATAAGCCATCACATTGATCCAATCCAAGCTGTTTTCTATAGCCTGGATTGGATAATCCAGAGTGTAGTAATCCGAGGACCGGAAAAGTGCAGCAGATAGAAGCAACGGTGAGTTACCAGTGCTGGCGGATTCATCATCCACAGCAGCTCTCCATTGATTGAGAAGCAAACCCAAGTTAGTCATTTCGGTAGCTGTGGATGGGTACTCCCAATCAAGGTCAAGGCCATGGAAGCCATAAGACCTTGCTAAGTTTATCGAGGAATCAATGAATGATTTCCGTCTACTGGCCTGGCTTGCCATGGAAGCAAAATCTGACGCCCTTGAATTTCCCCCTCCAATTGACAAGAGTGTTACGATGGAAGGATTCTTTTGTTGGACGGTTTCAGTGAAGGTGGAGAATCGGGGCTGATTTGCAGAAGAAACAGTAACTTGATTGGTTTGAGGATCAAGATCAGCGAACGCACAGAAAAGGTGAGTGAAAAGCGAGGAATCTATGTCCGAAACAGGAAACTCACTTCCTGCAGACCAATAAGCAGCTCTAACAACATTCTGCCCGGTAGAAAATTGCAGTCGAAACAGAAAATGGAAGGTGATCAAAAACAAGAAGCTAACAAGTTTTGCAGCCATTGCAAAAGTAGCAAATGCACCTTGCCTGGTATAACAACTAGCTTGGATACCTGCAAATATATAAAGGGGGCGATGCTTAAATATGACTTCTGAAAGCTCATACAATTCCTTCAATCCATACCCTTTCTGTCGTGGCAATTGACCCCGACAACTTGAGAAGATAAAATCTGGCCAAACCTTTTACAAATCCCACTTATGCAGGGTACTGAATATTCAAGAATAGATATCCAAAGACAAGTATTGCACAAGCTTGCTTGGCTAAATCTGTTAGCCGTCTGATGCAATTTGGATAATTGGGTGTAAAACACCATTAATTGAAGGAAGCGGTCGAAACATGCCACTGACCAACTTGCCTTCTCCAGTCAAAAATATCAGCTATATTTATTCAGGAAATTGGTCAAACATACCCAAATGGGACAACATACAATGCTAGGCTTTTATTCTAGTACAAGTTAAAGCCCTGTTCCTTTGCCTAAACAGTTATGTGACTTTCCAAACCGGACAAGAGATTAACTAAATGGGCAACTAAAAATGTTTACTTCTTCTCATTTGACATGAGATTATCATTAGCCCGCAGATATGAGTTAAAAGGGGCTTATTGGCATAGAACCTAAAACTTCTTCCTAAACATTGTTGACATTTGGATGATTTCAATGGTCAATTTAATTAGTAAAGTCAAGTTGATAACATCAACATTTATTTTTTAAATGAAAATTTTAAATAAATTTCACTTATAATGTTCGTAATTTCAACTTATTTGACGTGACAATTTATTTTTTTTCAATTAGTATTTTGATCAACATATTACGTATAACTTTTATTTTTACAAAAAGTTAAATTATTAATTTTATTCAACAAAATTATGAAATTACTCTTAAATATAAATAAATATGTTGATTTTAAATAGAGTATATTAGTAATTTTTTGATAAATTTAATAATTTAATCGGTTATTGAAATAAAATTTATTTACATGTTAATTGAAAAAAATATATTTATAAGGTACTAATTAAGAAAGAAAACATTAAATGAGTTTTTTATATGAATAAAATCTTCAAAAAAAAATGAAGATGAATTCTTTTTATTTTTAATTTTTTGGTTAAAATAAAATGAAATCCTTAAAAATTTAGTACCTAATCCGACGGCCAACGGCCAGAAGGCCTCCTTTCCTTGCTTGATCAAGAATAAATGGGTTGACTGTTTAATGTTATGATCGCCTGTCAACCGATTGTCGGTTATTATAAGCGGGAAAACTACCGTAACAACAAATGTTAAGCGCGTTAATCCACGCGCCCACTCTCAATTTTCTTTGCTCTTCTCCTCAGCCAAAGCCCGGAGGTTGTCGCTCTTCCATGGCGTACTCCTCTCTCGTTCGAATCGCTGTCGTCGGAGACGTCGTAAGTTCTCACCTCGTTCACTCGCTAGGGTTTCCTTTTCGTTTTATGATGATATATTTTGTCTAAAAAAAAATTGATTTAATTTTTTTTAATTGGGGTTTTTGTTGAAGCACGATGATTGGGACCTGGTAGAAGATACAAAGGCACTTCAATTTCTGAAGGTAATTTTTTTATTTTAAATTTGTACGATTTCGAAGAAAAAAGTGTAAAATGCTAACGTTGTGACAAAAGTTTGGATTTTGAGAGAGAAAAAGAAGAAAAAAATAGGAAAAAGGGATCTGCTTTAATGTGAAAAGTTAAAAGTTTTATAATAGAAATGGAATTAAATTGATCCCAATTCTGTATTATAGTCTTTGCTAGTTGCCATGATTAAGTCGATGCACTATTACTCCAACCCTGCTTCTAATTAACTCTGCATTCTAGTTTTGAGGATTCTAATTTTTCAAACTGCTTTTCTTTTTTGTTGACTGTGGGGACTAATTAGGTAACATTTTCGTAGATTTGTTGCTTGTTTACGAATTGCCATTCAATTAAAGATATGTTTTTTATTTGAAATTTTGCATATTGATCTTGGGTACCTATCTGATATAAAATTTTGTGAAAATGCAGCCAGATTTGGTGCTCTTCACAGGCAGGTTTCTTATTTCTCATTGTCTATTCACCCCAATGTCTGCTATGTGTGGTTCTTCATTCGTGGTGTCTGTGCTCTATATTTTGCTGGCTTTAAATTTTGAGTCAAATAGAAAGGACACATGTGATGGAATCATGTCGGTGCTGGACTCTATTGCTACTTGACACTGTCAGAAATGTGCAACACAATCTAGAGTTGTCCATTCATTTCTAAGAAAATAGATAACCGTAGATTATTTGCCTGAGTCACGCAGCCAACCTCTAGCTATAGCGCTAAATAACCAACTTGTTATTAGATTCATTTCACCCAAATCTAACCCTGCAAATCTTGTCTCCTTTTTTCCTGTTTCACCTGCTTTTACTTTATTCAGGTGATTTTGGTAACGAGAATGTTGAACTAGTTCAAAACGTTGCTGCTCTCAATTTTCCGAAAGCAGTTATTTTGGGAAATCATGATTCTTGGAACACTCAACAGTTTTCCGGAAAGTAAGTTACCGATGGCCAATGAATCCTCTAATATGGGGTTTAGGGTGTGTTTCCATGTGGATGTTGCAGTTTTCTGTGCATGTCTATAGTAGCTAGTACAAGCTAATGATTTCTAATCCAGCGCATATTTTGATGGTTAGGAGGAAGGATCAAGTTCAACTTCAGCTAGAATGGTGAGCTTTGCTGACCTATAATAAGGAATTATATGGATGCATGCTTTTATAGTTTTTTCTATTCTCTGTTTTTCATCTTATATTTTATTGTAACATTTTGAGGCTTGAATTAGTCAGGTAAATTTGTTGCAGATCTCAATATAATTCTTGGAAATAATGATATTCTGTTACAAAAAATAAAATAAAAAGAGAAGATGTGGATATAGGGACTTTGAGTACAGAACTGGTTAATTGTATGCATCAAAATAAGAGAGGAGAATCATATGGCCTTTGGCCACATTATGATCATTTGTCAGTTGTAGAATTTGTGGGGTATCAGTTGATAATGACGTTGCTTTCATGCTCTAGTCTTGGACAGGAACATGTAGGTTATAAACGTCTGGACTTTCCTTTACTAAAGCTCAGCATTGTTGGTGGAAGGCCATTTTCGTGTGGGGGTCAGCAAATCTTTCGGAAAAGGCTTGTGTCTGCAAGGTGGTATTGCCAAATGGCAGCTATTAGCTACTCTTTTGTTTTACCTTATATATATTCCTGTTTTGTACGTTTGAGTCCTTTGTCTCTTTCTCCCCAGTGACACACACATCTTTGCAAGATTGTATTTGAACCTTCATCTACTATTTCCTTTCCACTTTACATCTTGTTTGGCTTTTCTATTAATTTTGCAGAACACTTAAATTAACTTTATTAGATTTAAATTTTTCTGTAACCTAATAAGCTATCAAATTAAGCGTATAGTGCTGAGAAGATTCTTGATTGTAGAGTTTTGCTCTTGTTTTACAATTATATTGCAATTTATGGAATTGGTGTGTCCTTTAGATATGGAGTCCAAGATATGGAGGGAAGTGCCAAAAGAATCTATGAAGCCGCACTTGGGACCCCTGAAGATCATTTAGTTATATTTCTTGCACATAATGGACCCACAGGTGTATGGCCTTGCCAAATTCACCTTTTGTTTAGACAAATTGGTTGTTCTTATAAAGTATTAGGCGATACTTTTTGCAGGTCTTGGCAGTGAATTGAATGACATTTGTGGAAAAGATTGGGTGTTTGGAGGTGGTGATCATGGTGATCCAGGTAATTTATCAGAGTTTGTGTTCTACCTTTCCTTAAAATTATGTGGTTATTTCACTGTGTCTTGCACTTGACAAGATTGGTGGCATAATGAGCCTGATGACTAGATGTAGAAGGGTGAGAACTAATATATTAATGTCCTTCCTCATGCTATATATTTGTCTACACTTAGATAGATTAGTGGACTCATTTTGTCATGCTAACCATAGCATCTTCTCATACAGATCTAGCACAAGCCATCTCCCACTTGAAAGAGACTAGTACATTCTCTATTCCACTTGTCGTGTTTGGTCACATGCATAAAGAGCTGGCCTATGGGAATGGTCTTCGGAAAATGATTGTAGTTGGAACTGACAACATTATATACTTGAATGGGGCCATAGTTCCCAGGGTTAGAAGACCTATAAATGAGCAACAAGCAGCATATCGAAGCTCCATAGATAATGAGACCTCGCTACACGCATCCAATTCTGATGGCACAAATCGAGCCTTCACTTTAGTTGAGATATTAAACGGACAAATGGATAAAATTTCAGAAAATTGGGTTTCTGTTGTTGGAAATGAGACGACATTAGAAGAGGAGCACATACTATTTAAATCTAACGGGCAGTCTTCTCTCTGATTGGAGGTCAGCTCGAGTCCTCATAGCTTTATGAGACTAGGAACAGAATTGGTCCGCTAAAGATGGCTCTTGGATCTTGCATACCACTCATCAGCATGTAGCAAGCACGTGACTTCTATAAGAACTCTGTAAACAATCATCAACACGAAATAAGAAGTTATGGCTGTTATGTTTGGAAATGTTATACTGGCTTTTTAAGAACTAACCTGAAGGATGTAGTTTCCCTATGTGCAAACATGAAGCAGGAAAGCAGCAGGAGGATTGATCAACGCCCTGGCTGGTTTAACTTCACAGAGTCTTGCTGATGTTACCACTATTAAGCCTATGCTCTCTCAAGAGGTCTTGGGGAAGAGTGTGGTGAAAGGAACGAGAACAATTAGTAAATGGGGCCGTTATGTTCCAACTTTTTCTGCTGTTTCCATTAATATTCCGATTCATTCAATCTCTTTTTCCAGGCAAATATTCAGAGATAAGTTTGATCCATGCTTTTACATTTTATGTGTATTGCTTAAGTATTGTAACATGAACCCCCTAGTTCCATTGTGGCAGATAGAAGCAAGGGTGAGGACCCAAAAAAAGAAAAGCTGAAGAGACAAGTCAAAAGGGGAGTGGGGTGGCAAAGGTTGACCAATTTGTTGATGATTTGATATGTGCTCACCAATTTTTTACCTATATTTAATAGAACAGTAGAACCTTTTTCTTGGTGTTTCTTTTCCTTAATCTATTAGTTAATCATGGCCAAAAGGAAACATGGATTAATTAGTCAATTATATTTGCCAATGAAAAAAGGTATTATGCACATGAAGGTGATGATCCATTTCCTAGATTTCTTCAATCATGATCTTAAATAAAGGGGAAAAAAGGGGGTATGGCAACTAATCTTAATATATTAAAATAATATAGTCTGGGGGACCTTTTCTTTTTGGTTAAGCCCCTTTTAACCAGTTGTCTTTCTAGTTAGCACATACATTTTTTCAGAACTAATCTTTATGTCTTTAGTCATCTTTAAAACCTGGCTCTTTTTTTCTCTTTTCTTAGTGTGCACCAACTCCCAAGCATTCTATGGGGGGCTTTTTGACTCAAATCTCTTCCTTTGGACTGAAGCTTACTCCCACTTGATACAAACCGTTGAATAGAAAAACTCGCCCCGGTACCATCATTATTGAGGGTTAGCAGCCAATCCAAATGCATTTTAACTTAAAACAACTGCAATTATTTCATACCCTCTCCTGCTTTCACTTTGGAATCTCACTCCTTATTCCAAACTATAATTATGAGCTTAGTTTATCAAACTCAATAATTGAGGTCCAAAATCATAAAAATTAGTACTAATATATACTAGGATTATTATTCAATGTATTAAATGAATATAAGATAGTCGTATTAATCCGTTGGAGGAGTTTAGAAAGACCTGACAAATCACTGCAGAGAATGATAATCCTATCTACTATAGTGAATGTTGTGATTACAAGTGTTTTTAGACGAAGTAATCTTGGCTTCCTGTATGGAACTGTGCCCTGTTGAGTAATTGTAAACCCTTTCGAAAATCACTAGAATCAAATGTTAGTTTAATGCTTTCTGGGGTCTGGGTAATCAAAACCTGGCCAATGGAAACGAGAAATCTTGTTGCAGACGTAGCAGAAGCTGTCCTGTCCAGTGTGCACTAAAGCCTTTTTGAGTGTTGATTATGGGGATGGGGAACCAATAATTTTTATGGCTTGTAATGAATGCTTTTTGTTCATTTATTAGGTCTCTCCAAACTCTTCATTTTTCCATTAGTTCTGGATGATAACAGGAAGGTCCCCCCCACCCCCCCCTACCCACCCCACTGTCCCCTGATCTACTGTTTCTAAAGACAAAAGTCCATTAATTTTGTTCCTCCACCTACCCCAAAATGTCACACCAAAAATATTCCCCATTTTTCATATTTTTAATCTTAATGACCCCTTTTTCAGTTCAAGTTATTCAACTTCATTTTTCAATCTTTTCACAATTTAATTAAAAAAGTTCAAAATCATTCATTGAATTTTATTACCAGTGCATAAAAGGCAGCATAAAACCTCATTTCAATCTTACAAACTTGCTGTTTAAAGGATAGCACATGAGAAAGCTAATGATCATTTACCTATTGTGTAGTTTAGATTTAAAAAAAAAAAAAGAATTGAAGATCAAAATCAAATATCTCATCTCTCAGGGGTGACAATATTGTTTTGCAAATACATAATGCTTTGAAAAATACCTACACTATTTAAAAAAATTAAATAAATTTTTATTTTCCTATTGTCATATTCACGTTAATATAAAAAAGTAAAAAATATCATGTAATCATATATTATCATGTCACATATACATACCATATTATCATCTACTATATCACGATAGTACTACATAGTATATAATGATAAATGAGGTTTTATTAATTATAATTAATCAATTATAATTTATAATAACTTATTTGACTCAATATAAAAATTTAATTAAATATAATAAAAAGATAAAAGCTTTTTTTATTTATGTTTGACATCGATGGTACATATAGAAAAATAGACTTGTCCATTTTATTAGAAAATCTTGTAAAGTTTGAAAACTAACTACAAAATGCACAACTTTACATGCTACATTACATGAACTTCAATAATTGGTGCAACCCATATATTAAATCTAGTCACACCCACTTGTTTTTTTAGACAATGACTTTACAATATATCTTTATTGAATTTTGATGCCTACAAAAATAAATAAAAAGGAGAGAAAAAATATGAAGATTTTTCCATTCTTGAACAATAAAGACCCAACTCTTTGGGTAAATACTGGGGGGGGTAGTAAATTTGGGGAGGACCAAAGAGTGAAAAGCAAAATATTTGTGGTAAAAATGGTCAAAGTTGCAGAAAGACATTTTGTTTGTTAAAAACTTGGGCTGAAACAAAGCAAAGAAGGGGAATGTCTGACCCTGACAATTTCTCTGATATCTTCTCCCCTTCCTATAGATCCCCCCACCAGCCTTTGACCAAATCTCAGCCCTCCATTTTCACAATTCCTTCTTGCCCTCTTTGCTTAACTAATCCATCCATCTTCCTTAATTTTGAGTATAATTTATAGGAGCATATTTTAAGGGCACTAGATTTTAGGGAACTACCCATTGTTTTGGATAAAGGGAACATTCAATCTAATCATTTAAAAGTCCAAAACACCCTTCCCATTTTCATCCAAACTCTTCAATCTCAAAAAGATTGAAAATCTTTTGTTTTTGGGATTAAGTTGATTTAGTATTATCAGATTTCGTGCTTGTTTGGCCTAGCTTTTTTTCAACTTATCTACCTCTTAAAAGCAAAAGTTAGGCCAAACATAAATTTTGAAAAGCTCTTAAAATAAAAAGCAGCTTTTTTTTAAAGAATAAAATTTTTTAAAAAAGAGCTTAAAAAAAAGTTCCTATAAAGAGCTTTTTCTTCTCTTCTTTTAAAAATACAAAAAATTTTTTTATTTTTTTTCAAAAATATCCTTATCTATTAAAGATAATTACAATATTACCATTTAAAAAAAAATACTCTCTACAATAATTTTAATCAAAATTATAACTTATATAAATAAAAACTTATAAAAAAAATTTACCAAACAACTTTAACTTAATTTTAAAAGCTATTATTTTTCATAAAAGCTTCATAATAGCTTTTAAACTAGAAAAAAACTAAGCCAAACAGCCCCTTCGGATTTATATTTGATTCATTATCAGTTTATAAAATTTATATATTATTATTTAATCCCATAAGGTCAGTTCATAAATAAAATAATAATATTTGATTTATTTAAACAGTGTATAGAATTTAGTTAAGGATAATTCATAAAAGATAAACTCCTAAACCCTTTATTTAAACTCAACTAGCTAAGTACAAAAAAGTTTACATTCCTAGATAGTGTTATTACGAGAGAAATAAATAAAGAGGAATCTATGGGTATAATTGGCATCACAATTTTGTTTTTGTTTAATTAGCACTAATTAAAGTAAAAAAGAAAGGGCAAATTGGATATTTCGAGAAATACTATCCCAAAACAAGGTGTTGTCAATCAGTGAAAAAATAGAAGCCAGATCATCATGAAGCCGGCCATTGCTTCAAAGCTCCTTGAAAGCAATAAAACAAGAGGAAGGAAGGGAAATAAAAAAGAAAAAGCTTATTAGCTTAGCTAATATTTCTAGGCCCCTGTTCCTCTCCGGCAACACTTCCAGCTCACCCGCTTAGATCGGATCCAATTCCCCGTTCCCTTCCATCCCCTTTGATTTTTCACCTTTGGATTTTTGCTTTTCATCATCCCAAGTAAAACCAAATACTATTCAACAAAACTCAAGAAAAGAAAAGAAAAAGATAACCCACCAATCAGCCGAGAGCCAGAACCCAAAAACCACTCCCCCACAAACAGAAAATTTGCCAAAACCAAAAACACAAAGTGAAAACTCAAGGAAACATAACAAAAACAATACCTTCAAGCAGAAAAAAGCTGTTGCCCACATGTTCATTGCATGTGTTTTCCAGTTCCATATTTAGAAAAACTGGGTTTTTTCTTTTCTTTGGTGTGGTTGTAAATGGGGAATGTGACGTCGAGTGTGGCTGCAAAGTTTGCGTTTTTTCCACCAGAACCACCAACGTACGATGTTTACAGGGAAGAAAATGGGAAGCTGGTTTTGCCAGGGGTCGCGGCTGACAAGAACATGGATGTTCATTTGCTCGATACCAAAGGTGGCAATAAGATCGTAGCAACCTTTTGGAAACACCCTTTTGCCAGGTTCACGCTCTTGTATTCCCATGGCAATGCTGCTGACTTAGGCCAGATGCATGAACTCTTCATCGAGCTCAGAGCCCACCTCCGTGTCAATATTATGAGGTACCTTTCCTTTATTTGTTTCATTGTTTTGTTTTGTTATTATTCTGGCTTTTGATTGATTTGGGAGATAGGTTTTCATCTTTTATTTGGATTTTGATTATGGTGAAATGGGGTTCCACCCCCTCCAAAGAAAGGGCTATTTAAAAAAAAAAAATAGTTTTGATATTGGTTTGAGACCAGTTTTTAGTTTCTGCTTTCTTTTTCTTTTTGGTTTCTTATTCTTTTTCCTCTTCCAAGGTTATGTTTTTAGTTTAATGTATTCTGAGTTCGGTCGTTCTGTTGTTGTTACTTGTTTTTGCTTATGTTGTTGTGTTCTGTCTGTGGCGACTTATCATAATTTCCTGTTGGAGGAACATGTGTTTGTCGTATGGAACTTCTTTTTTAGTTTTCAATTGGTTTTCCTTTTTGTCTTTGCATATTTGGGAACCATTCTTTTCGTCAACTTTATTTATTATGGAAAACCAATTTCAGATGTGCTGCCCATCATTGCTTCAATTGAAGGTCGGTCGGCTATAGCTTTTTCTTTTCCTTCCTCTCTCTGGAATTAGCATCTGGAACTACAACGGAAAAGAAAAGTAAAATGAAAATTAGAAGAAATATGATAGTAACTTTCAATTTGATTAATGTTTTTGTTCTCATCAGAGCTCTCATATTTGCTAGCCTTCTTTTTCCAAGAGCTGTCATGAAATGGCTTCAGCTCCATTCGTCCTATGCATAAATTCTTAGATAACTTTTTCCCACCAAAAGAAAAAAAGGGAAAATTAAATCTTGAAAATTTTGGTTGTTGGTGATGTTTCACGATAGTATCACTTTCTTTTTTCTGTGACTACTGACTAGATTAGGAGGTCCAGTTATCTTTCAAATTGTATGTAAAAGGCTAAGGAGCTGCTTACCTAAACTCGTAGCTATTAGCTAACATAATTTTCTCAGGTAGAATCTGTCAGATATGGCTGTGATTTGATAACATTGACTAGGAATCGTCCTCTATTATTAACTTTATCGTTTTGCTTTTGTTTTGCAGTTATGATTATTCAGGATATGGAGCATCATCTGGCAAGGTAAATGAATCTTTGAGATTGTCCGCATTTGTATTTTCTTGTATCTCTCTTTGTTTTAAGGGCTTACAACACTTTGGATCAACTCTTAAATTGCTTGAAAATTTTCTATGAACAGGTTTTTAGCTAATAAAAAAATTAACTGGAATCAAGGAAATGACTGATAACTTAGCTGGCCAAATCTTTATTCAAGTCTTTTCCTGCCTGACTAATTTTGTAACTGATAATATGCTTTTTCTGCAATGGCACTAGCCAACCGAGCTCAACACATATTATGACATAGAGGCAGTGTACAATTGCTTGAAGAAGGAATATGGAGTTAAACAGGAAGACTTGATAGTGTATGGCCAATCTGTCGGAAGTGGGCCGACTCTGCACTTGGCTTCTCATTTACAGAAACTAAGGGGAGTTGTTCTTCATAGTGCCATCCTTTCAGGCATACGGGTCTTGTATCCAGTCAAGATGACATTTTGGTTTGATATTTTCAAAGTAAGTTTAATTTGGTGTTCCTGTAATCTTCCATTCTGCTGCAAGGTTAAACGATTTGGTTTGTATTGAGGAAGCTCTTTCCAAATATTTACAGAATATAGACAAAATAAGGCGGGTCAACTGTCCAGTTCTAGTTATACATGTAAGTATCTTCTCCTCTATTTAATTATTTTGGTTAATTTCTTTAGTTACATTTCCTTCAATTTGTGGAAATCCATCATGGAGACAGGAGACCATTAGCACTCACATTTAGTTAATATCGGCAAATTCCCTGTTAGGTTTGATATAGTGTTTCACTTTGATATGTTTCATGTTGAATAGATCTAATAAGTTTTATCATGTTGTGTAATCCTCCTAGATACTATCAATAAGGAAAAACTGTTAGAACTTTTGGTAGTATTATCCTCCATTTGCATATGAACTAAGGTTCTTCTAATTTAATCTCAGGCATCATTGATGCATATTTGTTGATCAACGCTTGCAGGGTACAAATGATGACATTGTTGATTGGTCTCATGGAAAGCGATTGTGGGAACTTTCCAAGGAAAAATATGATCCTTTGTGGGTCAAGGGCGGCGGCCATTGCAACCTTGAAACTTATCCAGAGTACATTAAGCATCTACGCAAATTCATAAATGCGATGGAGAAGATATCCATTACAAAACCAACAAAACAACTTACCTCTATCCCCAGTCTCACCGAATCTAAACACAATAAATGCTTGAGATTTAAGAAAAAGGTAGCTGTACCGAAAAAGGAGTGAGTTCGAACAGGTAGTTTCCATTGTAATTTGAAGACCAGCTTCCAGAATTGATCTACTGGCTAGCCTGCTTCATGGACCCAATGACTGGCAGCCAAGGTTGTTGTGCTTGATCTGTTTCTCGGAGATTGTGAACTGATAGGAATCATAGTATTTATGTAGTCTGTTTGATCCAGATCCCGTTTTTGAACCATTTATGTGGGTAAGGAGTTCTTGCTCTTTCTTGTGGCCATCAATGTTCCATCAGAAAATCCCAGGGAACATGCTTCTTGGTCTGGGTTTCACTTGTGACAAAGTTTGTCTATGTAAAAACTATCAAACATTTAGAAAAAAAAAAAAGGAAATAGGTAGATTACTTTACTTTAGTTTCATATTAGATTCAATTTGTTTCTCCTAGTTCTGTACCTTCTATGTTTTTGTCTAATCATGGATAAGTACCAGCTTCAATTTCATCCATGTCCTGTATTTGTCCCATGATATTATGGGTTTCTCTCAATAAAAGTTTCAACTAAAATCTTGGTGAAGGAAGAAACATCCATGGACCCAAGGTCTAAACCTCCATTCAAGATGGACCCAAATCTTGTATTCCTACCCAAATCCTGAAAATCAAGGCCCAACCCATTAACAACAACATCCTTTGCAGATGGAAAACCTGATTTGTAAACATGTTGCCCACAATACATGTGGCCCAAATGAAAACCAGCCAGTGTAAACTAAGCCGTTGCAATCGAGATGAACTCCTTGTTGTTCAAAGGTTTTTTTTTTTTTTTTTCTACTATTTTTTTATGTAGTTGGGCAAAGATTAAGAGTCACTTGGCTAAGCAAATATGTTTGTTAAGAAAGAGAACAAAAAGCAAAAGGGTTTTATTCTTTAATAAATTTGGACTAGGCCTTTGGTTTTCCTTTTTAAGTGTTCATCCATGAACAACAAAATGACAGCTACCTAGCTAGATATGCAATATCTACGTCCCAAAGATACACATGCCAAAACTGCCCATTGATATCTCAACAATTTTCAACAGGATGTTAAAGGGCCTTTCAATAATATTATATTTTTTTTATAACCAACTATCAACGTCTTAATGTTATGCACGGTTCTTCAAAAGATGTAGATTGAGATGTTTCAATCCCATATCGGACATATAGGAGGTCTTGAAACACTGTGGATTTTGCATACTCTATCGGATCATCTTTTTAGAGAGAAAATAATGATTTCATTTCAAGTGATGTCAAAATAATCTCGATTTTGATTCAATTCACACCAAACACTTTTAGAGAGAAGGATTGTTTGTTAACGTTTCGAGAAAAGGTAATATCCCTAATCTATACATTTTATTCTTAGCGGTATAAACAAAATTCTAAAAAAAAAACATATATTAAATTTTAAAACTCATAAAGTGAATATATTTTGTTTTAAGGAAATTTCAGTTTTTTTTATTATTTACCTAAATGAAATGCCAGCTTTCCCACTTTAAAGGAAAAACAAATTGTTGTTAGTGAAAGCTTACATGGGTAGTTCATAATCCTCACATGGCTAAGCATTAAAAAAAACCTAACGTTAATTACTTTATTATAAAGTTTATAAACATTATACTGATGCTACATTGAGATGGAAGCTCCTAGGAGGCCTCCTTGGACAGAATATTCTTGTGGGGACAATATTTATTGGGCAGATCCAACAATACAAGGTTAGTGTGAGATATTTATTTCTAAATTCCTATTTTTAATTAAACATATGACATGTTTTTATTAGAAAATTTGATGAAAATGACATAAAAAAACAATAGTAAAATGTATTGTTTTGTTCTTTTTAAGCTATGAGGCTTAGCCTTTATTTAGGCTAAGTTGTTTTCCTAAAGTTGCTACTAAGACTGTTATGAAAGATTTTTTTTTTATGGTCATGAATTGAAAAAATGTTTTTATTTAATTTTTTATGATTTTGGTATTGATAGACAATCAAGAATCAAGAATCAAAAATCAGTAATTAGTAATTCTGAATTTTAATTCTGTCACGTATACAGGATGAGGACAGTTAGTATTAAATATTACTGCAATTACATTTTCGTTAGGTTAATGATGAAAAAGTTACATTAAATTTATGAATGAGTAAAGGTTAAAAATTGCTTTATGGGCGTCACAAACTTTATCCTCCCAAATAGACCATAGATAGTCAATGTATGCCCACAGTCGCACAACAAAAGAAAGAGCCAAAAGCAGCACAAAGGGTACGAGAACATGAAAGTTTGGAAACATATGCAAACAAAACAAGAAAGCAAAAACAATAGAATCTCCAACATCAATGAATACAAATAAGGGCATTAAAAAAAGAAGAAGAAGATGAGGCAAAACGGCTAAAAAGTCTTTAACAGACCAAAATAAGACATAGTCATGATAAAAGGGAAGGGAACACAACATGTTTAATGGGGGATTTCATGTCTCCAACTGCAAGTATTTGAAATAAGAAATTGGTGTCAAAACCCCCCCAAATCAGCAAATGAAGCTTCAAACCAAGCAATGGGTACCCTTCAGATATCAGCAATGGGAGATGTCTGCAGGTAGCTTCATTATAATTGTTTGATTAGTTGGGTGTGAAGCTTGTTGGCTGTTTTCCATCTGTATTATGTGGAATGAATCTTTTTTGTTTCCTTAAGAAACCCATGTGAGAATCCTTTTGAAATAATATATATAAGAACAACTATGACTCAAACAGTACTTTCCCACTTTGAAAAAAGAAACCCTTTGTTTAAACTTTAAAACTCTCACTATTATCCACTAAGTTGGAGAGAGAGAGAGAGAGAGAGAGAGAGAGAGAGAGAGTTAGCCAAAATCCTTATGCATGATCACCAACTTCTCAAACTTTTATGAAGCCAAAACTATTATTATATATTGAAATTTCAAGCCACATGGATTTCATTTCTCCAATAACAGAGCTTTCCCTCCACAGCAATGTAATGGGCATTCAAGTGTTTGATGATTTGTTCACATAATCCACTTTTTCCCCACCAAACAAGTAGTTTAAAGTTCACCCTCTTTTTTTTTTTTGTTTTTCTTTTACTAATCAATGGTTCTTGTTATGTTATGTATGCTGATTCTAATTTGGAAAATGATAGAAATGAATTGAGAGTTGAAGATTTTGGGATATTCCATTCCATCCCAAGAAACTTCAAGCTTTTGTTAGGCTTGAAGTTGTAGTATTCATTTAAGATACATAGTGTTGGATTATTTGGTATACCTGCACCTATATTTGAAAAAAAAAAATTTTTTTAATCATATGTTTTGCGAAACAATTTCTAAATTATAAAATTTGCAAAAAATTTAATTTCGATCTTATAAAGAAGAAGAGAGATTGGGATAATTAACTTTGTGGGGATCATTATCAGGGCCATACTACATAAATGAAGTGCATCACCACTCATGTGGACCACTAAAATGCTTTATTCATTGTTTGATTAAAGTGAATTGAAAACCAAAATCTGTCTCATAGTTTTTGCTTTTGCAAATCTCACAAGCCTCCCATTGGACAGCTTGGAATGATATCCATGCTGTTGAAAGACTAATAAAAAAAACAAGAGGTGGAGTCTGATTACTCAGGGGACTGGGGCCAAGCTTGTTCAATGAAATTGAGTCTAAGTGTGATTCAGACCCCCCTCCCTTCCCTAATCCCATCATAAAATCATGTTCCTGGCTCTGAACCAACTCTCTCAACCTCATGGTTTACACCTTTTATCAACTTGGTGTCCATACCATGTTGTTAAACTTACTTCTAATTTTCATCATGATAGTTGATTAAACACCCATTGTTGCTTTTTAAATGGATATTGGTACGATCAATGTCACGCGTTTTAAAAAAAATAAACAAAATATTTTAATTTCAAATCAGGTAGGTAAAAAAAATTTTGAAAGTCTTATAAACTTTATGCCGCACATCCTATCAAATTAATTTTTTTAAAAAAATAATAATTTCACCATAAAATAACATTAAAATAAACCCGAACTAACCATATCAAGTATTTCAAAACAAGTATTAACTCTTGGGATATGAATCCCATTTCCAGGAGCAAATAGCTTGTCACTTTCTTCTTATTTTCCCCACCACTTCCCATGCTTTCAATCATCAAGTCAAACAGCAGCCCCTCACTTCCTAAATTGGAGGCTAATCCAACCACCGTATGTCTCTAAATTTCACTGTTTCCGTTTGATTCCGAATTCCCCCTGAAACATATCCCCGAATGGGGTTGGAGAGTTTTTGGAAGGTGATCAACAAAGCCAAAATGAACAGTGACTTTGAAAGAAAGAATAGACCACTTGGGGCTCAAAAAATATGTTCCATCAAAGGTAGCATTGCTGTATTTAGCTGGATGGCAACCAAATTTTGTCAAGGATTTTGGGTCATGGACATTAAAGTATTAATTAATCATTAAGCAACTTGCTTGAATCACATAACACATGTCTCACCTTGTTGGCTCTAAATAATTTTATTAGCTAGATGGCATCATCTAACTAATGGATTGTCAATTATGATGATATGACCTTTAATCTTTCATTACCATTCTTAAGCTACGGATTTTATTTTATTTTATTATAGTTAATAACATGAGGTGATTTGAAGTTAACATGAAATAGATCATGTTTGTCCCAAACTCCCAATACTTGCATAGTCCCACTAGGTAAATAAATCACTCATTCCACTTCCTAACAATAACCTTATGTTAAACTCAAGATCTATAATTAGATGTATAATCTTATATAAACAAACTATTATTCTCTATACATCATTAAAATAAATTTAACTTTATGACAAAAGATTATGTATAGCTCAAAGTCACTCAAATTAGAATTTCACACTTAATTTTGTTAATTTTGAAACGCTCGAATTGCTCAAATTCAATTAAAAATTAACTTTTAATACTCTAACACAATTATTAACATGCATAAGAATTTCAAACTTGACATATTAAATTATAAATAATATGAGTACTTCTAACAAAACTCAATCCAAATTAGAAGTTGCAATAAAAAATAAATTTAAAATTAATTTTTATGTATATAATTAATGAAAGTTGAATTAATAAATTAAAATTAACTCATAAAAAATAATTTAAAGTGAAAATTATACTCAAATTAATTATGAAACATCATAATCCTGTTTGAATGAGTGTAATAGCATCAAATTATAAGGAACTTAATCTTATCCGTAGCCGAAATGCGAAAGGGAGAGAAGCAAAGGCAGGGGGGTGGCAAAGCGTAAAGGGCAATCGAGTAGGTGCGGGCACAGTTTTGCTTGTAAATATATATGATGGTGGAGCCCACAAGTTCCGAATTCCCAGCAAGTCCCTGTCTCTGATATCCTGCGACCGACGTGTCGTTATCAAAAAAGGCTGCATTTCATTCTGGGTTCTGGACGCTGGAATCTAGCATGGGTCCCATCTTTAGACCGTCTAGCCAATGGACAGATGAAACGTGGAGGACTCTGGCTTCAAAAGCCGGACTGGCCCTGTCTTACCCATGAGAGAGCCCAAAAATAAAAAATAAGAAAAAAGTGTACTTCTTTTTGGTACTTTTCGTCTGGGGACACGCTGACCTCTTCCCCTGCTTACTCTCCTTTTTTTATTGCGTGGGAATCAACCCCTTTCTTTGAATTTTACTATAAGTTCGATATTTAAATGTTGAAATATGGGATTTTAATCAGAGGGTTCGATGAGTATTTTATAAACGAATATTATTATATATTATTAATCTTACCAATTCAAATAAAATAAAATTATAATATTTAATAATCACATTTAAATATTATTTTTATATTAAAATTACTATTCAAACACAATTATAAATAATGACAAGATATTAAAATATAAAATCAGATATTTATAATATTCAAATATTCAATCAAATAATAAAATTCGGATTCAAGTATTTCAGAAATAATAAATACTTTGTTAGAATTTTTTATTTTTGGGTAAAATTCAACAATGGTATTTTCTGGAATTAGTGAAAGTCAAAATAATTTTAATTCCAAGGAGTGTTTAAATCTAATGCTTGGAAAATGAGGAAAAGTCAATGATCCTATTTAAAATAAAATAAAACCACATGAGAAAAATAAAAGAAAAAAAAATAAAATTAATGAATGCACATGTTGAAATTGTATTTCGTGGATGCAACTTTTTATATCTTTTGCCATAACATTTTGAGTGCTATTACTGTCATACGCGTAATTACAACCTTATATTACAAGGAAAATGGATTATTTCAACACCATTTTTTTAAAAATATTTAAAAAAAAAACGTTTTGCTTGAAAATAAATAAAAAATATGAAATGATTGAGGAGTGAGCGGAAAACGAGGAAATGGTGTGAATAAACAAAACCAATCAATAAAATGATTTGAAAACGTGCAATGTATTTAGGCTTAAAATATATTAGTTTTTTAAATGATTATCAAATTTATGATGATATTGTTAAAATATGTTGTCCCTACAACTTCTACTAATTATTTAAAAATTATTTAGTAACAAAAATATTTAGCATTTAGAGATAGAGTAGCTAGGGCTGGAGAGACTTACATAATGAGATAGATCACTGATTCTGAGGTTAAACCAATGAATGTGATCATGATTAGCCAATAACAAAAATCAAAGCAGCAAAACAACACACATTTCTACTGCATTGATTGTGTGAAGAATTTGGCTTTTATTTGATTTTTTTTTCTATTTAACTTTATTTGAATTTTAAAATGATTAAAATCTGATTTTTCATGTTATTTTATTAATTAAAAATTAAAAAAAATTTAACATGTTGAAGTCAAAAAGAGAATTTGATTTTTTTAATAATTTTTATCTAAAATTTAAATCTTAAATATTAAAACTCATAAAAAAATAATTTGATTAAAAAACACTTGAAGAATATATCGTTTCGTATCATACGCATATTATGTGATACTTGATTAAAACGATAAAATATATTAATAGGTATTATTTTTCATAAATATTTTAACGGATTGTACAATACGTAACGTATATCATATAATATTGATAATTACAAGTATAGCAAGCCATTAGAGAATAATTGTGTATTCATTTAATTTAATAGATACAACTTATATAGTTAAATCGAATATTCAAATACAATACTTTGTAGAGTTTTTAAATTTTTTACATGATTTTAAAAATTGATTTAGAGCTTGGGATAACTATCTATGGCAAAAAATGAAAGCATTTTTGTGCAAGGATTCTCATTTTACTAAAAGCAATATTGCATCCTTGATTAATTTGGATACACAACTTCACGATAAAATCGAAATTTCTTTTTGAAGGATTTATATTTGATGTATTACGAGTATATAGCAAATTGACGATATTTGATTTCAGATGCAATGGTAGTAACTATTTTTCGAATGCTTTAATTATAAAATGACAATTATACATTTGATAAACTCCTTTAGACACTACAAAAATGAAGGACCAAACTGTCTTTTAACAGGCTTGAGTTTGAACATGAAAATTCTTGAAGCAAATCATGGGACTATTAAAGGAAATAATTTATGTCAGACAAGGTTATAACTAGCTTCCCAAAAAAAGGCCAATTAGTATTTAAAGATACTAAATAATTATCATAATAATTAGGTTAGATTTTCTTGCTAACCATCTTTAGTAAATATAGCCCTCTTTTGTAATTAATTTTAAATATTTAAAAGTCTAGCTAAAGAAATTAATCCAGCTTAAAGATGAAAAATTATGTTAAAGGAATAACTATATCATTTTTCTCGTTTTTATTCCTAAATTTTGTTTGATTTATTTTTAAATAAAGAATAATTATTCATTAAAACTGTAAAATAGTTAAATCGATTTTTTTATTATTAATTATTTAGATCAAAATGTTACGAAATAATTAACATCGATCCTTCGTGACCAAAAAGGTTAAAAGACTGCATAAGGAAGGATTACCTTTAAAAAGGTTTATATTAGACACAAATAGACGTTAATATTTTATTCGTATTAGCTAAATCTAAACCGACGGTCGAGATTTCATAATTGATTGAATCTGGCGGCAGAAATGGTAAGGTCTATTTATGGTGGATTTGATAACGTTTCCACGATATTATTTCTTTGGAAAAATAGGGTTACAAAAAAAATAAAGAAATAAATAATAAAATAAAAAAAGGATGCTCTGTTCAGTTGACAAGAAAAAGCTAAAGACAAATACAGAGGGGAGAGAGGGAGAGAGAGAATTGAAACAGAAAACTTTAAAAAAAAAAAAACAAACACAAAACAGACCGAGAAAGAGAAAGGAGGAGAGTGTTGCACCCAAAAGATTAAAAGAAGAAAAGGTTTCTGTTTGTTTGGAGGGTTGAAACATCTCAACTCTGTTTTGGCTATCAACATCATTGTCCCTTTGTACAGCTTTTACTTGCAAAGCTCTCTCCTTTTTTCACGGTTTCAGGCTTCCAATTCTCTCTCACTCTCAATCTTTGTCTTCGTACTCTTTTTTATATAATTTTTTTTTGCTTTTTAGGGGTTTTGGCTATCTGGGTTTATTTTGAAGTTTTGATAAACAGTGGATTAACTTTAAAAAGATTGAAAACTTTGGTTCTGTGATCTTTGTTTTGGCTCTGTTTTCTTATCTGGGTGGTTTCAATTGCTTATTTTATCAATGGCTGTGGAGGAGAAAATGGGTGGTTCTAATGGTGAAGATGGCGGCAGGGACCGGTTTCCAGTTGGTATGCGTGTTTTAGCAGTTGATGATGACCCTATTTGCCTCAAAGTTTTGGAAAATCTGCTTCGTAAATGTCAATATCACGGTTAGTTGTTTCTCTTTCTTTTTTTTTCTCTTTTGAATTCTCGTGAAATTATCATGTTTTTTTTTTTTTGCTAAAAGTTTTATTTTGAATTAGAAATTCACTCTTAATTCTATTGTTAAGTTTTCTGTTTACCGTTCTGTTGTTCTCAGGCTTTTATTCAAGGTTTCCTTTTTGTTCTAAAAAAAATGTTGCTTAAATTGTTTTGATGTGTAAACTTAAAAAAAAAAAAAGTTGTGATGTGTCTTCTCTTTGGGTTTATTGTGTGGTTGGTTTAGATACTGTTTCTGTTAGGGAGATCTGTCTACGGTGCTTTGCAGTGTGAATTTGATTTGGATCTTCATAATTGTAGTATGCAAGTTTTGACTCTTAACATTGTTAGGACTTGGGGGCTTTCTTTTGACATGTCATTTATGGTTTTTTTTTTTTTTGATGTGCAGTTACTACCACCAATCAGGCAATTACAGCCCTCAAAATGTTGAGGGAAAACAGAAACAAATATGACTTGGTTATTAGCGATGTTAATATGCCAGATATGGATGGCTTTAAGCTTCTTGAGCTTGTGGGGCTTGAAATGGACCTACCTGTAATCAGTAAGCATTTACCCTTTTTCCATTTATAGCACTGAATGATACTCATTTGTTTTTGCCTTTCCCCCCTTTTTTCTTTGAATTATTTGTGGAATGAATGAATTTTCTTTTTGTGATTCTTCATTCCCTTTAAAGGTTAAAGTTCAGTAATTTTCTAAAATTGTAGTTTTTCTAGGTTTGCTAAATTGAGCAATAGATTATAATTGTTTCAGAATTTATTTAACATAATTTCTTTCTTCTTAATGAATTCCAGTGTTGTCAGCTCACAGTGATACCAAGCTTGTAATGAAGGGGATTACCCATGGTGCTTGTGACTACTTATTGAAGCCTGTTCGCATTGAGGAGCTAAAAAACATATGGCAACATGTGGTTAGAAGAAAGAAAACTGACTCTAAGGATCAAATTAAGGCCCCAAATCAAGATAAGGCTTGGGCAGGAAATGGAGAATTCGGTCAAACATCAACAGGCAGTTCTGACCAAAAGGTCAATAAGAAGCGAAAGGACCAAAGTGAAGATGAAGAAGAAGAGGGTGAAGATAATGGACATGAGAATGATGACCCTTCAACTCAGAAGAAGCCTCGAGTTGTTTGGTCTGTAGAGCTGCATAGGAAGTTTGTTGCAGCTGTCAACCAATTGGGTCTTGACAGTGAGTTTTCTCATGTTGAGATTAGTGTCTTATATTTCTGACACAGTGATCCTCGTGCCCAACTGCATTTCTAATTTTAGTTTCCCTATTCTTTTTATTCAAATGCAGAGGCCGTTCCAAAGAAAATTCTGGACCTGATGAATGTTGAAGGACTCACAAGGGAAAATGTAGCAAGCCATCTACAGGTAAACCACTTTCCTCTGTTCATTTCCATCTGCATTATAGATTCTTATATATTGCCCTTGCAACAATTATCAATTATCGGTATACATGTTAAAGTTATAAGTATACATGGGATCTAGTTAAGAGGTTGCTGGTTCTGAAGAAATTGGATACTCTATTGAGAATAACTGAATAAAATACAATAGCAAATCTGGTAAGTAAAAAAGCTTCACTTACCATAGGCTTGTTATTGTCTCCTATGTAATTGGCTGTACTAGTTTATAAGAGAGAGAGTTTCTTTATTGTTCTACTCCATGTTAAGATCAACTCATAGTTTGTGAATTTGTTGCAACTCCAATTCAAGCTGGTAAGAGCTAGGCTGGGCCATACACTGGGAAAAATTCAGGCACTTGAATTAGGACCTCTTATAAAAATGTGCAGTGACTGGGTACTTGTCACTTCTTTAGGTTTAATGTCTTATGTTGTCTTGCAGAAATATAGGCTTTACCTGAAACGACTCAGCAGTGTTGCAACTCAGCAAGCAAACATGGTTGCTGCATTAGGCAGTAAAGATCCCTCTTACTTGCGCATGAGTTCACTAGATGGCTTTGGAGATTTTCGCACATTGACTGGACCTGGAAGACTTTCGAGTGCTTCTCTATCATCGTACCAACCGGGTGGAATGTTTGGTAGACTGAACTCCTCAGCTGCTTTAAGCCTACGTGGGATTTCTTCTGGTGTCATTCAACAGGGACATTCTCAAACCTTGAACAATTCTATCAATGGTCTTGGGAAGATTCAGCCAGCTGTGTTGCCTGCAAACCAAAATCAAAATGGAACTTTGTTTCAAGGGATCCCAACCTCAATAGAGCTCAACCAGCTGTCGCAGAACAAGTCCACTAACCACTTTGGAGAATTTAATCGTGTTAATGATCCAAATGTTTTTGGTGTTGCCACTAACTTCTCTGATGCCAGAGTGCCAGTTGGTAGCTCGAGCAATTCTCTATCTACTGCCTCAGGCAACCCTTTGTTGTTACAAGCAAACACACAACAGACACACGCTAGTGGTTCATTTGGAAATCAATCATCTCTTGGTGTGGCATCACTGAATCAGGAATCCTTTGACATGGGTGTTCGTGGTTCTAGTAATTTTCTTGATCATGGTAGATGCAGTGAAAACTGGCAGGGTGCAGTTCAATTATCCAGTTTCCCATCAAGTTCATTGTCAACAAGTGAAGCTTTCAATCACGAGCAGTTGCCACCTAATAATTTGCGGGAAAATCTCTCTTGGACGAGCTCTCACGTTAGTAACAGCCCTATTGATCTTTCTTCTTCCATGGCAAATTCAGCACGTTTGGAGGACTCTAGAGGAGACATGCAGTGCCAAGTTGGCCTAAATAATAATGTTATCCAGAATGTAGGTTACACAGCAAAGCAACAGTGGGGAGACCACAGACATGATTACAATGGAAATTTAAATAATTCATTTAGCAGGGTGGACTCCCTCGTTTCTGCAAGTGGTGCTATGATGGACCAAAGTAATGCCGTCACCGGTAAAAGGACTGACGTCTCTTTGTTCAGTCAATTAAGTGGTGACGCTCCTTATGTTGTTCAGCACTCTGAGGGTGAGAAATCAGCTTTTGACGCAAAATTGAGGTCCAATGAGGACTATCTCTTCGAGCAGACAAAGCCACAAAGTGGTTTCAGTCAAAATAATTTTGAATCCTTGGAGGATATAATGAGTTCCATGATCAAACAGGTATGACAAGGGAACTTCCTTTGCCTCTGTAGTTTCATTTTTGATGTTTTCTTTTTCTTTTCCATGTCATAGTCTAAATTGGGTGCTGAATGTGAGACTCTATAAAGCACAGTAAGCACAATAGTTAGGAGTACGAAGTTTGGCATAGATTAGATACAGATATAGAGCTTATATTGCCTTGACAAGTATTTCGCGTCTTCCCCGTGCTTATATTTTCCTTCTCCATTAGTTAACTATAACAATAAGTGCCAAATGGTGAAATTCGTGCATGCTTAAGAATTGTGAAAATGTTCATTTCTCTACATGGCAAGATATATACATGATAAGTTTTCAAGTCTCTAGAAGTACAAGGGATGGCATTCTTGCTATCCCAGGATCTAACTAGCAGTAATTGGCACTTGGAAAAAATAAGTGAGGACTAATTTGTCTCTGGTTAAGACTATTTAATTTCCTTGAAAATGTAGGAAAAATTATTGTGACTGAACCTGGTTTGCTTTTAGCCTTGGTTAGGTAATCTTTTTGTATTTATTAAATATATACTTATTCTTTATGAGCATAGATTCTTTAACTTGACTGTATCTGAGATGCAGGGACAAAATAATGAGACAGCGTTGATGGATGGGGAATTTGGGTTTGATGCATACCCCCTTGGGTCATGTATATGAGACGGTTGATGCTGATTCTTGAGCAAAAGACGGTGACAATGGCATAAGTCTACCTCTCTTTATGAGAGTCTGTATCATTGTGTAATTTATTCTCTATTGCTATATTTGATTTCTGGTTGAAACTGATGACAGCATCCTTTTTGGAATTCTTTCTCCATGTCCTTTTTCCCCATTGATGGAATAGTAGCTTGAGAAATTTACAGTTTTCAGTTTTTCTTGGTTCCTAGTTTCATTTGTATCTTGCTTCTCATAATTTTATTTGAAGGTAGCAGTTGTAAGGATAAAAAAAGGGGCCTCTGACAACCATAATTTGAAACTTCAAAATTTCAGTGTTTCACCAGGGTAGAAATATTTTCGATATTTAAATTGTTTAGATTGAAGCCCTTCATGTGTGCATTGAAGGCTACATCTCTTTGCTATTGCCCTTATCATTAAGATTAGCATTGGAGGTGTGCTTGAAGGGTTTATCTGCTTTTCTTGATTTGGATTGGTGTTAATATTTTCCTTGATAGTTTGATACTTATTTTTTTCTTGGGATCACTTGGTTTCATTTAGATTTAATGGTTGATTCAATTCCAATTCCATGTCATTAGCCATGGAAGCCAACCATGGTGTATCTTCCACATCCTGAAAACAATCATATATCTTGTTGCTTGGATAATCAGGAATAATAATATCACCTTCTTTGGGTTGAAACTTTACAAAATAAAGCTACATTCCCTTATGGAAGAATATAACGAATGAAATTACGCGTTAAAAGCATGAAAACCATTATACTGTCAGGTATTTGTAACAAAGAGAATGGCATAAAATTGCCCTCTGAACTTTCATATACAGCAATTCTTTCGACTTCTGATCTTCTCTCTACTTGTCATCAGCTTTCTTTGAGTGCCTACCAGATATTGGCAAAGCTTAGAGAGCTTGGAACCATGCAACAATGTTTCCAACGAGGGTTAATGATTTCTGAGCCACCAATCCTCTGTTAACCAGCTAAAAATATGGTCAAGAATAAGTTTTAAGCATAAGAGTCAACTAATCAAGCTCAACAAGCTGAGCTCTTCTCTCAGCAGCTCTCTTTCTTATAAATATTCCCCACCTTAAAGCAGCTTTCAACTTAAGCCACCCCACGACCGCCTTCCCTGAGCCTTTGCCACGTTCCTGGGCGTAAGAGTGGTCTATCTGATGATCATAAGGAATGGTGTAAGTGTAACAAGCCTCGTCAGAATGACCAAAACCGGCCCCCATACCAACTCCCACTCCAAATGTTTTCAGCAGTCTCTGCATGTCATCACTCTCTAACATTTCTGAACTCCTAAGCCGGATGTCCTCGGCAAAGAAATCTTCCAATCCCGGCCCATTCCTTGGCCTAGACCAATCTGCTGCAAAACCTGACACTCCGGCTGTAGAGTTGCCAATTGGCATGTAATTCGTGCTACCAGGTAATAGTTCTTTTTGACTGTTCATTGTCATTACCGCATTCTGATCAGACCTTCCAAAGGGAAATTCAATCAACTGATGGACTGCATGGTGGGTATTATTATTCTGGCACTGTGGGCTTGGCCCTGAGGTGATATTCTGCTGCCTAGTCTTCTGAGTAGTCGTGCTGTAGTAATCTGCATCGTAGTTGTTCTCATTTATTGATGCAGTTGAGGGATTTGTTCTCTTTGTACTTGCAAGGGAGTTGAGGACCTTGTCATCATATTCTATTACCTGATGCCAATTTTCATATGCTCTCTTCACCAGGGAATCTACAAAAACCTGTAGGCAAAATTTCATGTCAATGAGTTAAATTTTTTTTGCTGGGATATCCGAATAGGTAACATAAACAGTAATCTGCAGATAAAAAGCAGGCCTGGAGCTTGTGTTATGAAAGGCGCAATGCCAAATAGCTCAGTGCCATGAAGAAATTGATTACAACATAGCAGATGTGAGAGATCCTAACAATCCATTCATTACACATTTTAAGGGACAAACAGACATTATTCTCCCTGCCGGGCCCAGTCCAGCTCAAACACTTCGGAGACATCAATAATTCTGTAGTTAAATCTATTCTATTCTGTCAATTTACTTGTATATTTTTGATGCTGCTTGTCGGTTCATCAGATATTTTGCCGCAAGTTGCTTTCCAGTATCAATTTTAAAGAAAAGAATAGCCAAATAAATGTTGAGAAACGTCAGCAGCATTGCAAATATAAAGAAAATCTAACCTTTTGACTGTCGTTAAGTGATTCCAAAGGGAGGAATTGCCCATCAGAGACGAAGCCTCTGAGTTCATAAATGTGATTGAAAGCAACACCGGTGCTATTGGTTTGATCAGCGTAGTAAATGTAAAGCTTTCCTCCCAAGACGCAAGTCTTTGCATGCTCCACCGTATTCTCCCACATTCTATTAGACATTCCGCTTCCCAGGATCTATATCAGGAATTTGAAGTGATTTAAGAATTATCAATCCAAAGAAAGAAAGACTTTGAATATAGAAGTAAAATGTCTATATGAAGACATATTGAGAGGGGAAGGCAGAGATCTAAGGGAAAGGAAATCCGTTACATTTCTTAATCTTTGTGGATCCCTGACAAGAAGTCGAAGAAAATCTTCAACTGTTACAATTTCAGCCTTTAACAGCTTTTTATGTAATGCTCCATCCTTGGCTATTCTGTCCAATCTCCACACTTCATCATGCAATGCAGGTGGGTAATGTTTCTTGTACACTGCAAGTTAAAAAAGAAGGAAAAATCATGACAACACCCAGACTAATGCAAGTCAAACAGAAAAGCAGTAGGAAAATGCTGGAGATTTTGTAAAGAGCAGAGCATATGAAATAATTTCACCTAACTAAACTGGTTAATTGCATTAATCAAGAGGAGAGGACAACTAAAGTGTTATATAGCAGAGAAAACAACTGGAGAACTATTCAACCAAATGCAAAAGCAGCATATGGTATGATTCAGGACATGCAGCATGTATGGTTTCTAGAATTGCCTACCAATCACAATGCACAAAGCTCTACTGGAATACTCACATTCTCCCCTATGATCTTTAACAGCAAAAGCCTCTGTTTTAGCCTCACGCACACGAATCCCTTCACAAAACCCAGGAGCAACCTTCAAACCAAGCCTAAATTTTCTACTCCTAATCCAGCTTGAATTGTCAGTGAAAGTAAGATCTCCTAGAGTTCCTACTCCTTCCTTGAGGGTTACTTGTAATTCCCCAGTCAAAAGCGGCCTTTTCCCCTCACGCTCTTTTACTTCATAGTTCTCAAAGTGCTCTTTACTCCAATCCTCATCAGCTTCCTCATTGAAGTCACCTTCTAGCACCACAACATTTAGTTTGGCTGCTGATTCTGGTCCAGTTTGCACCGCAGTGCCTGTGATCACATCTAGCAAGACGACATGGATGGCTGCTCCTTGCTCACCCTCCACCTTCCCTCCTGTGAATAGGTGAGGCGGCATTCTTGTTCTGAATTGAAGTTGTAGGTTTCTTCCATCTGCACTTTGTAGTCTCGGTGGTGAAGACCTGTTATAGGTAGGACTACAATTCATTCGAAACATATGACACCCAATTCTGTTTGTTTAACAAATTAAGTAAACTTTTAATTACCAAAAACACATTTTTGTTCTTCGTAATATAACTCATTAGGACGTCTATCACTACTGTTTATGAGCATCGTGAGGCTCCAAGAGAAAAAAAGAGAAATTCTAATTTTAATGCCCAAATATTGGTGTAGAAACAAACCTTCCAGTCAATTTGGCATTCCCTATTCTTGTCAAAGCCCGCTCCACTTCCTCACTGACCTGTAATTCATTCAAAATGCAGTATCAGTAGGAGCAGAGTCAAGATATAACACAAATATATTTCTTAGTACTGTTACTTCACTGAAACAAAAAAAAAAAAAAAAACAAAAAGAAAAAAACGAAACTTTATCCTTAAGATACAAGCCAAAATGAAAAATAGCTGACGCAGCATCATAAACAAATTCTGCTTATTATAAAAAAAAATTTACATGAGCAGCATGCAGGCTTGGTTGCTGAGAACTGGCAATGTTCTCCAACGTTTTTCTTGATAAAAACAACAGTAAGACTTCATTGAGACAAGAAATAAGTCTAAGAAGGGATTGATGAATCCCATAGCGCAATAATTTATATGGGAATAATTCTGCAATGGCAAAGTACTGCCAAGAAACATTTGACTCACAATTCTGCGTAACATAGGCTCCAAAGATGAGCAAAGTCTTTGCATACTATCCACCTTCAGAGCTTCCACTATTACACTGCATGTAGATCAATTTGTATATCACAGGAATGGACTTGCAGAAAAATTTGACATTCAATCATTTGCAACAAAGCATGTTAAAAAAAACTCACAAGAATTAACAAAACCTGTTCATCTACTTGATCTTGAACTGTGAAGTTATTAAAAAATCTATAACAATTTCAATGAGAACTAAATCAACCCCTAAAGATTTTGAATTGTTTTTTGCAGAACTAAGAATGAACACATTGTGTTCCTACCAATTCTTGACATAGCCATCTCCATAGCTTTCTGATTTATTGAAGTCACTGAATCTTCTCTGGCATTTGAGACATACAAAAAACAAGAAAGAAAGAAAACTAGATGATCGCCTGAATCAAAAGGTCAACCTTTGTTTGAAGGTGTTCAACGGTGCAAGGAATCAGATATACATGTGGTCAAGAAAACCTGATTCAAGAACTCAGGCTTATATCAATCAAATTTGATCTCTAACACTAAATCTTTCTTAGAACGAACAATCATGAATCACCCAAAGCGTTAGAGTCCATCAAGAGCATCCAAAGCAATTCAAGCACTTCAGTCCAAAAGTCAAAACTTAGTTTCTATGCTAGGTAAAAAACGATATGAAGATCGCCCATTAACAAAAGTTTGAAACTTGAAGAAGTACCTTGCCAAAGCGGGTAACTTTGGTTTTTTGGGTTCTGTCAGGTAGTCTGCATCTCCAACACCCTCCTCGTATCCTCTCTTGTTTCTTGAGCTTTCCATATATGGAAACTTAACCAACTCTCTTCCACCTCTACTTTTAGTATTGTTACTTGGAATTAGAAGGAAAAAAGGGAAAAAAGAAAAACAACCCAAGATAGTTCCAAAGATCGGAGGAAGCTTCAAAGAACAAAACTTTAGAACATAACTCAAAGTTTGCTAAATCAAAGTCCAAAGAAAGACCCCATTTATTATTTTTACTGTAAAACGAAAAAACCCCACACGTAATAACAATTATAGATCTAGATGCTGTAAAAATAACTGATATTACAAGACAGAGAGATCTGTTTTTGGACCGTGTTTTTTGGGTAGATCTAGATTTATAGTATTGTATTTTATTTTTTGTTTGTGATCAAATATTATACTAATAGCTTTGACAGAATTGAAGAAGAACACAGCTGTGTTTTGTGTTTTGAGGGTGAATGCATGAACGTTGAAAGTTGAAAGCGCGTCTGCTGGTAGCCTACTGTCGTTTTAACTCAATTGCTACGCATGTTGTATTTGACTATTTTTTGTCTTTCGTTTCTCAGGGAAAGTCAATGGTTGGTCCACGTATATCCATTGCTGACAATATTTACATGTTTCCCTGTTTCGATACTCAGAAAAAACAGAAAAATTCTACAATGTTTTCAGATTAAATGTACTGCTGAAAACTTAATGTTATCTATCTACGTCATCATCTTAAATGAGTGAAATGATTGACCTGGGATCATTGTTGGGTCAAGTTCATCATCCATTTTCATCCTATCTTAGACTTAATAAAGATACTGAGATGATTCCATTTTCCTAGTGTTCAAAATATTTTTCCCTGTGTCGGCGAGAGTTGAGTTACCTCCCTCCATGCCTTTTTTTCTTTCTCCGAATACATGCAGACATAACATATTTTTTAACTATGGCAGTCTCAGCCTCCCAGGCAGGGCAGAAAAGAAATTACCACTAAAGCTTTTGCACAGGAAAGAAAAAGAAAAGACTTTTCTTTTGTAACTTTGCTTCAAGTGAAGAAATTGAGATGATATTAAAATAAGCAGTCCACAAAAACATGACAGTTACAGGTGATAATTCTTTCGAAACTTATATCATCAAAGGAATTCATGCAACTACAAATGGAGGATGGGAGGGAAGGATTGAAGGGGCCTTTTGCCCTTACAAGACTACTCAAGCAACTTGCTTGCCTGATTAAATAAAAATCAAGGTGGAATGCTTCGATTTGTTGACTAGGATATTTAGATGAATTATACAAACAGTTATTCCCCTTCCCATCCCATTTGTCGAGCTCTCTGCTCCCATAATGTTGTAACTTTCCTCTCCCTAATCAGCAAGGCCTCAGCCCGCTCTCTGGCCCCCTCACAGGTTTCTGTGGCAGCAATACATTTTTCCGCCTCCCTTTGGTACTGGGAAGCTACCCTTTTTGCTTCACCAAAGGTAATGTTCACATGTCGAGCATGCTCTGCCGTAACAGCTTCCTGCAACTTCAACTCCTCTGTCAGAAGGTCCACAAATTGCTTCTCCATCTCTTGCTTGAGATCAGGGTCATTGCTTCCACAATCTGTGTCACCATAATTCATATCATGCGTACATGATTGTGGTTTCACCAGATGAATGGACAACTTAATTACAAGAAACAAAGCAGGGCAATGACTTGATCAAAATTAAAAAGATAAATCATAAAGTTAACGATTTGAGATGACGGAATAAACTCTAACCTGTAACTGAGAGATTGGCCAACCCTGCAAAAGAATAACAAAAGCACAAGAAAATGTATAAGTAATTCGAACAGATAACCAAAACTTGACACAAAATTTTACAAGCACAGCCCCTGTAACTATCAGGAACATATAAAAACAAGGAAATCAACAGCTTAAGGAGCTGCAAATTCTGCACGCCAGCTTATGATTACATGGTAGTATCGTACAAACACAAAAGAAGGCATACAATGGTATATGGAAGAAAGAAAGAAAATAGAGCTTGCATGTATTTATCTAGGCAGGTTAGGAATGTAAGAAGTTCCCCCCTTCTTATGCCAGCTTATGATTACAAGGTAGTATCGTACAAACACAAAAGAAGGCATACAATCGTGTGTGGAAGAAAGAAAATAGAGCTTGCATGTATTTATCTAGGCAGGTTAGGAATGTAAGAAGTTCTCCCCTTCTTTTGAACACCAGTGTCAAGTAAGAGGCAACTAAAATTTTGACATTTTTCAATTTCTGCTCATAATTTCTGTCAATGTGGTTTGTGAAGAATTGAAACAGCCCAAATGCAAGTATTATTTTCATGATCAATATCACATTTGTTCATATTCTGGTCACACACCACCACCATTGTTAATAAGTTAAAAAGCAAGATCAATAGTGCAACAGCACTGCAAATAATCAATGAAATTCCTGAATTATAATCAATTTCCATCATTATTGAACAACTCATCTATATGATCCTGATGTCATTCCGAGTTTCAATAAAATCATGCAGTTCATTACTCTACACAAGCTCACCAACACAGTTAGGCAAAGTGTAACAAAATTCTATAAAGAGATCCATATTAAATGTTACCAAAAATGAGTCAATTCATAAAGGACCAAGGCAGGAAAAGAATATCTTCATTCTGAAGTTATAAGAAAGAGATGGATTTTTAGAAGTCAACATGCTATGATATCTCAATAGTCATTCTACAAAGGTAGAGATCATTTCAGTGCCGTTGAAGTAAAACCCAAAAAAGTTGTTGTTTATACCTCCTTCCTTATTGCATGGTTATTTGGCCCCTAAAGTCCAGAAAGGTCATCACCTTATTCAACTTCCTTCTTTATCACATGCATCAGAAATGGACCTAGAAGTGTCATTTTTCTTCCAATTAATATTAATAGAGCCATTCTGCACACAAGGAAGGAGGTACAAAGCAGAATGCTCGGGTTCCATAGTTAGTTACAATGAAAACAAACCGGGTGCCTCTGAATTGCTCCACTTAATATATGATTAAACAAGCATTAATTTAAACTGAAATTTGGTTTTACTTGATTACATCCTGTTGGCCAGGCAAACAGATACCTCCAAAATTAGCAGCAGCAATAGATCAAAACCTCAAATCGAAGGAACAGGAATTTCACAAAGAATAAAACTTAAATCCAAACCCAACTTGGAGCGCACCCTGTCACTCCTAAAAACTAAAGAAAATATAACATTCCCCAAGCTCAAAATGCAAAATTAGCAAGAAGAGCAGATCAAGACCTCAAATTTCCCAAAAGGGTATTTCTTAACTTCACACCAATAATCAAAAAACCAATCAAAATCAAAGTTTGGCAACAACCCAGAATCACAAAAACAGAAAAACATGACATTTGATTGATAAAATAAGAGGCCCTAAACAAGAAAGGAGTAATACCAGGGGCAATCTTGAGAAGGGAAAGAGGAGGAGGACAATCACAGATGCAAGGGGGACAAGAGGATTTGGAATCACCCAATCTAAGAGTTTTCTTGAATCTCCAATAAAGAGCTGGTCCACACACTCCCAATGCTGAAACTACAGCAAATATTACAAGACATAACCTCAAGCAAGTCCCTGATCGTCGTGACATGTTTTTATCTCTCTCGCTTTAGTTTTTTTCTCCTTCTAGATTCTCTCTCTCTCTCTCTCTCTCTTTACTCTGTGTTTATGGAATAGTGAGATCTAACCAGGGACGCATTGATTGATAGCTATGAATATATGAAATCTAGTGCTTCAACTGTCCTTTTAATGGTTTTATTATTCTCATGCTTTTTTTTTTTTTTTCCTTTTTCACCTTTGCTTTTGAAGAAGTCAGTGTCAGCAAGCCGAACTTCATCTCACCATCTTCAAAATCTGAGGCTGAGGTGGTATTGACCCACCGTCACTAAAAAGGAAACTTATCCAGGCCCAACAAAAGCCATATGTAAGAAATTCTGTAATGTCCGTGTCTGTATCTCAGTGGTCGTTGTCCTGTCGGTTTTGGGCTTGGGTTATTATTTATTCTATTTTAAGAAAAGCAATTGTAAGTCTGAAATTGGATAAATTAGTACTAGTATATCATGGTAACATTTGGTTCGATGAGAGCAAGGGACATATCCGTTTTCTCTCAATAAAATTTGCAGACAAAGTTAATGTGTTGAGATAGATGTCTTGAGTTTCACATTGTCCTTGATAATCATTGTCTGTTTCTAGCAAATTATGAAGCTTTTGTGGAATGACGGGATGGGGGGTGAAAAGAGAGTAGAAGGGAATAGCCAACACGCACTTGTGTCGGTGCCATCAGGCTCCATACGTAAAGAAGGCCATGGCACATAGCTCACAGCTGTTGAATACAATTAGCAATACTTCTAGGCAACCCTTGATCATGGAAAGTTTAAAGTCAAATATTTAAATGAGATTTTTTTTATTAAAATTAAAAAAAATTATTAAAATTTTATTGTTTTAATTTTTTGAAATGTAAAATTTTTAATTAAATTTTTATAATCAAATTCTTCTAATATTTATTTTTCAATTGATAATATAGTAAATCTATTTAATTTTTCTTGGAACATTGTTGATCTTAAATAAGATTTTATTAATTTTAATTTAATTCATTTAAATAAGATATTTTATAATCAACTATTATAATTATCTTATATTTTCTAAATAGTTAATATAAAATTAACAATCAAAATTTCTAATTCAAACAAATCAACTATCACATGAAATAAAAATAATATAACAATATAATATAAAATCTAAATTAAAGTAAAAAAATCTGTAAAGATTTAAACAATAATACCTAATTGTTGAATGCTTATTACAAACCGTAAATGAGGCTTATAGCTTTATGAAGATAATAAAAGAACAGACTTCTTGTGTATTCTTTAGAGAAAAATTAAAGTTAAAGAAAAAAAAAGTAAATGAGAAAGGAAAATTTTAAAAGTAGATATTATACATTAAAAAAAATAGTTTTATATATAGGAAAAAAATAACTGTTGAAAATCATTAAATGTATTGATTGGAAATAAGAAAAATAAGTAAAAAAAAAAAACTGTTGGAGATGAATAAATACATATAATTGTTAGTTTATTAAAAATAAGAGAATATAATTGAAAATTAATAGCATTTTAGAAAAAAGGAAGTAATAAAAAATTAAAATTATTGAACACATAATTAAAAAAGTAAAAAAATAATTTTAATAATTATTTTTTACTTATATATATATTTTAATTTTTATATATTTTTAATATAATTAATTATATTATAATTATTATAAAATTATAATTTTTTTTAAAAAAATTGGGCCTCCCCAAATTGGAGGCCTAAAGCCATTGCTTGGGTGGCTTCACCCAAGGGCCGGCACTGGCAATAGTTTTGCAAGGTTTTTCATAAGATTGAGTGGACATAGCTTGCAGACATGAATTGCCTGAATTCTTCATGAGCTTAAAATTAGATGAGCAGTTCTGCAAGTTAGATGACACATACAGCTTCTGGGAAGAAGAGCTTCAAAACATTGATTGATGCAATTAACCAAGGTTTTACATCAAAGCTTCTATCATCAATTTATTATGCATGTCTGAGATCTGCATAGTACTCATATAACCACTTTTGGATGATCTCAACTTCTTGTCTCCTCTGTTCAACAAGCCAGTCAGGGTCATCTTTTGTTGAGGACCGGAAATCAACATGGTGAGCTCCTAAGAAAGAAGAATGAGAGAGTTTCTTAAAGTTCATAACATTGACAAATGTGTCAAAAGAGCAATCTAGGACAGAAATATTTTGTCATAATTCACATACCCTTTTCTGTGACAAGAGCAATGATGCTGGCAGATATATTTTTTAGCACACTGTATGATTCAAATCATGTATCAGTTTCTTTATGACAAAAATCGTAATCTAAGAAGCTAAAGGAACAGGATGTATGGTCGCCTGGTAGTCGGCGTCTGATCTGTTTTACTGAATCAAAAGGAAAGAAAGGATTTAAAAGAGAACGACTTACCCTCCTCTGCTCCATGGATCCTGCATTCCATTGGAAAATATGATATTGCTACCAAATCTCTTTAATACTTTCTGAATCCTCTGCACAGGCAAGAGACAGTAAGTTCTTTATCTGCATCTTCTGGAAAATGGTATATTTAAATAGAAGGAATTAAGAAGGAGAAACAAGGTAAAAGAAACCTACTTCGCCACCAAATTCAGTTGTGATCCAGTGTGGCCGAGGCAGAACTCCATATTTCATTTGGCATTGTTCGGCAAACTCTTCATAATCAAAGCCAGATGGAGGAAACATGCTCTCTTTAGAGCAAGTCATTGGCATAACCATCTCTGTGCATGTCTGCACGATCATTTATGCTACAATGCATTAGGGGTGAGTAATCAAACTCTAGTTAAACTGTTATATTATTCCTAAACAGATATTGATTATTTGATATAGTTTGAAACTGCTTCCATAAATTGGTGATCACAAAGAACTAGATTAATTAAAGCTCATCAATCATCAGCAGGCTCCAACATGTACACTGATGTGATCTGATATATAACTACATAGAAAAGGTAGTAGCAAGCTCCAAATTCTGGACAAATTTTGGATCTACAACCTACTACAGGAATACTGCAAATGTTGTGACCATGTCAGCTTTATGATTAATTCCTCAATAGGTCCAGTTGCAGCTGTCTCCAATCAACTTAATAAGCTTTGAAATTGGTACATTTTGTATTAGATACCAAACAAAATGTTTACCTGCCAGTCCCAACCGTGAAGGCCATGTGTATCAACTTCATGTTCTATCTCAAAGCAATTTTCTGCACGAGAATAGTTGTAGTATAAGCTCGCAGCTGCAAAACTGCGACTAAGCTTTGTTGCTCCTGCTGGAAATTTATCAATTATCTTGCACATCTACATGTAAATAAGGTTAAATGCCAAAAGAAAAAATCAAGAACAGATCTTCAAAAATGTTCAAACTTAGAGCTTGCAACAAACCAGCTCATGTACACAAGTCTTACCTCCTGCACAGGATAAGCAGGTAATGGCTTCAGGAAATTTGCTTCAGTTGGATAATTAACCATGGCTGTGTAAACAAATGCAGTCCATAGCCAATCTCGAGCAGAAGCTGTTGAATGAAGGCTCCTGAATTTTGAAGAAAGAAATATAATTAATTTTCAGGAAGTAATATACATCATATGAATTGCTTCAAGGCATGAGAACTGTTAAACATGGTTGTAATTGCTGGTCATTAACTTGGCTGAAGGTAAGAAGAATTTTTTATGAAAAAAAAAATGAACTTCATGCACAAATGTACCAATGAAAGTTGATCCACAATGTCCCCAGAGTACTTAAGAAAAATTTTCAGCATGCTTATTTGGATTTCAGGACTTCAACCAAAGCAGGACCCCAAAGAGCAACTCTTCTTACTAGACACTAAACTTTTAACTGCCTAATCTTGGCTGTGCTAATTCTTGGCTCTGTTGACATCCATCTCCCATTAGTGGTCTCATTGCACCTAAATTGCTTCATTATCATATAATTCCTCCTTGGAATGTTTACAACACACAAAATATGTATTAAAGGAAACCAAAACTAATGACAAAATAATATATTTATTATCCCTACAAATGAAGGCTTACCCATTGCATAATCAAGCCACTTTGAAAACAATCGAAGGATCAGAATTAAACTCTAGAAACAAGTTTACTGAATAAAATCCTGTTTTCATGACTCACTTGCAGGTTCTGAAAGCTTTGCTTAGTTCAGCCAAGGCTTCTTTCTGAGTTGACATTGCCTCCAGTTCTTCCCAGCTCCCCTTTATCACTTCATAGCAATTCCAGCTTACATCCTGAATGCCATGTTAGTTACAGAGGAGAATTGAAGAACAGAAAGAAATTTATAGTTCAAGCACAGATTCATCTCTATGTGAGAACTAAAAATAGACCTTGAAATCCTGAGAAACAGCATCATAGAAGCTTGACCATGGAATTATCTTATCAAACTGTAATATAGGGGCTGAAGAAGCCAATGCACCAATTGCTATATGAGGGTATTTAAGTCTAAACCACGCTGCCAGCACTGCAGAAAGAGAGAAAATTTTCATTAATGACAGGAGATCATAGAAACAGTAAAAAGAAAGAGCAATATAACCATTTTTCTGATAAATTCACTTCAAGTACCAGTATACCAGTATCCCACATTCACACCAGTAACCAATAGATTTTTCACTAATATAAGACGTTCCTTGAAATTCTATACTGATAAACAAGTGCGACTTAACTAGAAGGAAAAGGATGTTCTTTGCTAATTGCTACCAATATGAAAGATAGATATGCTCTCTTTAATCCATACATCATAGCCATAACGTCTTGAAAAAGACTAAGAAAATGAAAGGCTATATTTGGTTTCTGTTGAACTTACTTCCTCCATAAGACCCACCAAAGACCACGACAGGGGATGCTTCAGTTGACAGATTCTGCTTCAAGTTCCTTATCAGAACTGCAAAATCAGCCAAGGCTTGCTGTGAATTCAAGTATCCCAACGTTTTCGCTGACTTGTACGATTCCTTCCCAAATGGCATTGACTGCCCATAAAATCTATGCTGAAAAATCACAACAAAGTACAATGACTTACAAAAAAAAAGAAGATAATGTTTTTGAGAAAGACATTTGTTTTAGGATATGTTTTCGGTTAGGAAAAACGCCCACAGAGTTACAACAGACCAGGGTATTTTCTGTGATTTCAAGAACACCAAGAAACTATTTTTAATGCTGTGAGTTACCCCCAAATAACTTTTTTCTTTTTAAACTAAGATTATGGAACCCCAAGGAAGTGATTTTGCAAACGTTACTTCAATGAAGACAAGAAGAGCTTTGAACTTGGGAGCAATGTCAAGCATGAACCCGGTGTTAGCAGCAAACCACTCAATATCTCCTTCATTTCCAGTGTAGACAAAAATAGGAGCGCCTTTGTGCCAGTAATGACTGTTGATTAGGTACTTTTGGTGGAAAATTTTGGAGCTCTTGGGCTGGAAAGTGAAGTGGTCTAAAGTCTGAGGGAAGTAGTGCGCCTCGAATGCAAGCTTTGGTTTTGGACTCTTGGCTTGTTTGATTAAAGATTGATAGGTAGCTCCAGGGAAAAAGGTTGGCAATGAATTGGCTGGAGTTGTTAGTGTTGCAGAAAAAGCAATGAGGAATAGAAAGAAAGGAGATAGGCTGGAAGCCATTATCTCACAAGAAGCAGAGTGCTGGTTCCGGGCTGCTACTTCCTTGCCTTCACCCTTCACTTGGGTTACATCTTTTGTAAGTTAGAACAGTAGGGGAAAGGTAGAAGTTAAAAAAGATCAGTTCTAGATTCTGTGTACATGGATGGTTATGGGCCATGAAGTGTGCTAAACCTTTTTGAGTTGAATAGCACTAAGTAGTCAGCTAGCTGCCAACTGCCAGCTGAGACTAGAAATAGCAGATTAGCAGGTGACTGGAGAAAGTAGTCTTAAATAAGCATCAACCAGATCATAAAAGAACAGATACTAGAAAATACCACAGATGTTACAATTCAGTAAGGCCAAGAAGAGCAGGATGTCAATTTCTAAATTAAATAGGGGATTAAAAACTACTGGGATAAGGTTGTTGTTGTAGAGAGGGGCCTTGATTCCAAACAATCAAAGTATTGTCAGTATTTGCCCATCACACTTAATGTACAAAACGCTTACTCAATATATGGACCTTGAAAACTGTGACACTCTAATCCTAGAGCAAATGCAACATCTTGGAGACAGAATCAAGCTAAATATAGATCCCACTATTTAGAGAAGTTGGCAAGCTTAATTATCAAAAGCAGAAAAAATGTTGGTAGTTTCAGCGTTGACATCAAAAGAGATAGACCTAGAATTGACCCCATGGCAATGAGAGACACTAGCTAGGGTCCAAGAAAAATAATGCATGTGCTTACAGCTTCCTGAGAAAAGATAGAACCTGCCCTTTGCCAATATCTAGATTGTCAGATCAATTCTCTGGCATCAACATTTCTTGTAATTATTGGTTTTTCTTAAGGATAACTAGGTGGCATTCAATATTAGGTTCAAGTGACCAAAAACAAGAAGATTAATCATGGTAGGCTATCTGTTTTTATGATACTTCAAACCCAATTTAAGATACATTTTCTTTTTCCAGCTAATTAAGAGAGAGAAACTTTGAAGTTTGGCAGGAACAATAAATATTACTCCTACTACTATCTGTTTTCAGTGTGCTAAAATTCAACAATAGAGTTTCTTTTAGTTGGATGTGATATAAATTTAACTTTCTTGTTTTCAAAAGCTTCAACTTGGGGGGTTCATTACCATTTATAGAGGTTAGATGTTAATCAATTATCAAACCAAAGAACAATGTTACTTTCAGATCATTTACAGGTATATCATAACATCTACTAGCATTCATTTCTGACTGAGATGCACCAAAAATATTGAAGTCTAACTTGCCCCAGGGACCAACCTATTTACTTAACGGTAGTTGTTCAACGGTAGAAAATCTCAGTTGGCCTGCCAACCTTCATTTCTTTCCATCCAACGAAATGAACACTAGGTGCAACACATTACACATGATTAACACATCTTGTCTTTGTTAAAGGACCCATCATTCACTGTTCAAAGGAGATTGGTGAGCAATCATTATGAAAGTTCTTTATCAATTTTGAATTATTGCAGACTCTCAATCAAGGCATTCATAATTTCTTTTGACCTGACTCGGTCATATGCTCCTTGAGAATGTCTAGCTTGTCTTGCAGCTTGTAAGCACATATCAATGTCTTGTCGACCTAGCCTGCAATCAAGAAAGTCTAGCTAGTCCTGAAATCAAACACCGAGGTCCTATTGTGTCCCACTTCCTTGATTTGTTATTGAAATCTACCTTTAACTTTGGAATGCTATTTTGATCTAGACTAAAATTTGTAAGACTCTTAACTGTTCCCTTAAACAGAGTCAAAGGCTCCCAGAAGAAATCTGGCAGTTTGATTTGTTAACCATTCAAAGCATACACATGTTAAGATAGTTACTCTTCCACGTCTCACTTAAAGCTCTCCACTGCACCAGGAAAATCTCTATTTACTGAAACCTCCCAAAAACCTGACCAAAATCTGTGGTATTTGTAACAAATTGGGCAATGCAAGCGGTGAAGAAACTCAATATCAAAAGGTACATGGGAAGATGGTATGAGATAGCTTCATTCCCATCAAGATTTCAGCCCAAAGATGGGATGAACACAAGGGCTACGTACAGTTTAAGTGAAGATGGAACTGTGAATGTGCTCAATGAGACTTGGTCTGGTGGCAAGAGAGCATACATCGAGGGCAGTGCCTACAAGGCAAACCCCAGCAGCAATGAGGCCAAGCTCAAAGTGAAATTCTATGTGCCTCCTTTCTTGCCCATTATTCCAGTTGTTGGGGATTATTGGGTTTTATACATTAGTGATGATTACAAGTATGCTTTGGTTGGCCAGCCTAGCAGGCAGTACCTTTGGGTATACCTCTATGACACTCGCTCAAATCTTTGTGTATCTACTAGCATGTTTATGCAATAAAAGATTTTGTAGTAGCATTTCTTGAAAAAGGGTGTCGGGCCAATGAGCTGGATTTCACTTTGAGTATTTGATTCTCTTCAGTTTTGTTTTGTTGTGTTGCTTTTGTAGATATTATGCAGGCAGAATCATCTTGATGATGAGATATACAACCAGTTGGTACAGAGGGCTGAAGGTGAGGGGTATGATGTTAGCAAGCTGCAGAAGACACGACAAACTGACCCTCCATCAGAAGAAGATAAAACCAGCCCCGAGGACACCAAAGGCATTTGGTGGATCAAATCCATCTTTGGGAAGTAGGAATCAGTTACTGATAATCTAGGTCCTAAAAGGTAACTAGCAATTTATGATACAAAAAATGAAAGCTAGAACGATGAGCCTCAGATAGGGGTGTGGTTCAGCTTTTGTTTTCTTTCTCTTTTAACTTTTGTTGAGAAATAAACCCAGCCTTGGAAGAGTTACAGATATCAGTATCATTTGTTAGACATGATTCCATTTGCAGCATTCTTCCAAATAATTGCATTTTGGCATTTGCCTTTTTTGTTAAGATAGGATAGCCCCATAGCCACAAAGTAAAATCAAAGTCCTTCAATCAACTATACTGCAGCAATTTCGGCGGGACTTGGTCCAGGCCCACTCGAATAACTACAGCCCCCCATGGCCATTGGCATACAAGCTGCATCAAATATTGAAAGCTTGGGCTTATAATTGAGCTTCAGCAAGACGTTACAAGCCTGGGCTTAGATTGTTATGTATGGTGCATGGACAGTTCTACTTGGTACTTTGTAACTATCTGATTGAGTCCTGTAAAAGCCCAAAGAATGCAGCTATCTGTTGCTAGATGGAAAACACAATCAAAATCTTACCTCTTTCCTGAAGTGAACATAAGCTGACGTCGACTAATTTGACCATTCGTACTCCTTTTCTTCCTGTTTAAGTTTTGCTTCTTTGCAATCTCAACATGACCCAAACCTGTTCCCACTTACCATAGATGGGACGGTCTGGAAGCTTCCTTGTGCATCTGGTGGTTACAACCAGACATAAGGACACAACACATGTAAGGCCCTTAGTCCTTCACGTCTCACTTGAGAATCTCCATTGCACCGAACATTTTTCCCTATATTACCTTATCAAGAATCAACAAAAAGCAGATTACGAAACCGTATTAAACCCCAATAAAAATCTGTCCTCTCTCGATATCTAAAACAGGAACCCGGAACAATGTCCCAGAAAACAATGGAAGTGGTAAAGAATTTGGACATCAACAGATACATGGGAAGGTGGTACGAGATTGCTTCATTCCCGTCGAGGTTTCAGCCTAGGAGTGGGGTGAACACGAGGGCTACCTACACTCTGAATGAAGATGGAACTGTCCATGTGCTTAATGAGACTTTCACTGATGGCAAAAGAGGGTCTATAGAAGGCGCTGCCTACAAGGCTGATCCCAAGAGTGATGAGGCAAAGCTGAAAGTCAAATTCTATGTTCCTCCATTCTTGCCCATCATTCCTATCGTTGGGAATTACTGGGTTTTGTACATTGATGATGATTATCAGTATGCTCTCATTGGTCAGCCTAGCAGGAAGTATCTCTGGGTATATCTTTTATTCTCTCAATCTCTTTTAAAAGTTCTAACAGTTTAAATCCAGACATAGTCTGAGTGCATACAGGCATGTTAGCTGGAATTATGGAGTTCGTTAGCATATTAACCAGAATTCTTAATATAGATTCTACTCAATTATAGAGGAGACAATTGAGAGGAGAAAGTGCTAATGTAGGACAAGAAAGCAACTGACTGTTTCTATTGGGATAATTGTAATTCTTTAACATATCTCGAGAAATAATTGCTGCAAGCACTGATTGGTTGTCTTGGAATATTTTTGGTTGTTTTGTTGTAGATTTTATGCAGGCAGACACATATGGATGATGAAATCTACAATCAGCTGGTGCAGAAGGCCAAAGATGAGGGCTATGATGTGGGCACACTGCACAAGACCCCTCAAAGTGATACTCCACCAGAAGGAGAGGAGACCCCCAAGGACACCAAAGGCATATGGTGGATCAAATCCATTTTTGGAAAGTAGGACTTAGTATGAACATGACAACCTTATGGTTTAGTATAAATATGCAAATAAAATATTGGATCAAAACCCAGTTTGTAGCATAGGGCCTGCAGTCGATTCCCATCTTTGTCTTGTTACATGTAAAGAGTAGGGTGTGTGAACTCATCTTATAGCTGTATGCAAGTTTGGTTTGGTGTGTAGGATGAAGTATGATGCGGAGGATTCTAAGACTTGTACACTACAGTTAATTAATTTTGTTTGTTGGAATCCAATGATGAACAGTTGAATATCTGGGTGCAGTCTTCAATCTCGTTTCTTCTCCGATGTGACAGCATGCTTATCGATATATCATATAAAGCAATCAGGAGTCAGGATAAAGCTTCCCTCCTCGTGAAACCATATGTGCATTTATGGCAGGCAAAATTTCTAGTGAAAAACACATTCATACTCCTATCTGATTCAAACTCATCTACTTCCAAGATATTACAGAAGTGCACTTTTCTCAACTAGTACTCAATTTATGGTTATTTTGACCGTATTTGATGATGTAATCTCTCGAACCATTTGCACAATCTCCATTATTTTGGATCCTGTAAGTATCACTGAATAAAATTGCATTATTGGATAAGATAAAGCATTTCGGGAAATGTGACCCGTGACTTGATTCTTTCAGATTGATATGTTTATTAGTGTACGCAAGACCTGATCAAAGGAAAAATGTCACCAGATCCCCACACAGCAAGCATTGGACCTTCGAAGGGTCAATCTATTAGCAATAAAGATGGATGGAACAGAAGAAACAGATTTGAGCAAGCAAGCCAAAGATAAAGTATACTATTATCATAACAGAAGGATTGCATACGTCCAGAAAAACCAAGAAATGAAATCTACCATATGTCAGAAGAGAGCGTACACGTAATAAAAATATTTTTAATAAGAAAATGTTCTTGTAAACATTTTGGTTTCCCTTCCCCTTTTCATACCAGAAAGAGAAAGCCACGGAATTCTCTCAAACAATCAATTGATAAAACCATATAAACAAGTTACAGTCACCATCTTGTCATACATCAGCTTCAGACGCTAGAACAAGTGAATGCCATCACAGCGTAGCTGCTTTCTCCACAAGTTTACAGTATGGTACAACACTGATTGGTTTTCTTAGCCTGCTTGTAGAACATCTGTTTCAATACATCAAAATTAGGTCTGATGTTAGCAACAATATATGGTTGTTCCATTGAGTATGGATGATGATTACTCGGTGATATAAAATGGATTTCAAAAGTTACACCCCATCGGGATAAGTGTATAATTGTCACAAGCCCACGATTTGAAGAAACAATATGAATATGCTGACTAGCATAATGATATCAATTTACAGTGCAGTAAAGACAACAAAAAGTCTATCACAGAAAAACAAAAAGGGGGAACGGGACAAAGTAAAACTAACGCTAGAGTGGAGAACTATTAATAATCGTGAAAAATAGGAAAGAAACATGGGCGGGCCTTCCAAACTATGGCTATAAGCATATGTATATTAATAAATATATATGGGATTACATTAAGTCTTGCACGTGTACCTGAGATGCCGCACTCAGATCCGAGCTCTTCTCAACTAAACTGTCCAGCCTCTCACCTCTTGCAAGGACACTGTCAATAGTTTTATGCTGCATCAAAGAAACAATAATTTCTATGAATGCGAGAAGAAATATTAATCAATCAAATTCTGACACAAACATAATAATTCTTCAACACTTCATCTACAAGTTACGCTTTTAAACAGCAAACTTTAACAGAAAAGTACTAGACATGAAGAAAATACAAGGAAAGAATTCAGCATAACTAACATAGGTTGCTAGTTAAATCATCAGCTAGCCAATATTTGTTAAAAATCCTCAAGTTGAGGAAAGGAGTGAAAGTGAACACACAGCGTTAACTGCTTCATGTGCCAACTGCCAAACATATCAAACACTGACACAATCTGTTGATAGATCTGTAATCAATTCCACAAGGAATTGCTGCCAACCATTAGCAATATTTGCAAGTATGAACGAATTTGCACAAACCATATGCCAAGAATGGAACCTGAATTTACTTCAGTTGGCGGTAACAAAAAACCTATTTCTCTTTTCTTAATAGCCACTTGGCAGTTGACATGACTAAAACTTGAGTATTTCATAACATATTTCTTCCCACAATGACAACTAGGCTATAACTATAGCTCAAACTCATTTTGGCACTTTCCAGTCAACTCTGAGACAACAGAATATGAAACAGGAACAGTTTACCAAACCAATGGACTTGCAAATTGTACTCCTATCATCCAACCCAAAAAACACTAAATTAGTTACCATAACATCACTCATAGTTATACAACATCAATCATGATCTTACCTAGTTTGCTATAATAAACAAATCTTTCTATGAAATGTTATCAGTGTATCACAATATTAAATCGAAAACATTTTCAATCTAAATCATGTGTTTTGTATGTTACACAATCAACAGTCAATAAAAGTATGAATTGTCAACAAAATGATAATTCTAAGGTGAAGTGATTGCATGGTATAATAGCTCAAAGCTAAAGGGAAAGCACGCAAAATCATCAAATCCATGCAACAGCAACGGCAAAATACTTACCAGGATGATTTTAGTTTCATCCAACTCCCTCTGAATTTTCAATAATTTATCTGCCTCTGCAGGGTCCTGAAGATGAAAAAAAGCGTGCTTAAAAAGGCTTTTCAAATATAACTCCTTTAAAGCTCCAGTGAATATCCTTTAAAAATTGCTTCTAAGAAAGTATAACTCCACATCCTGAATTAATACTACTGCTGACATGTAAGAGAAAGAAAACCGATACCTGAAATTTGGTCAAAGCTTCATTCAAATAGGGCCAAGGTTGAGTGCTATCAGCTTGCACAGTCCTCCATGAATCCCCAAAATTTTTCTGATATTCATCTAGAACCTGCCAAAGATTATGATTTGAAATTTATCAAAGAAACCAAAGAAGATACTAACTAACAGATAAGCTTCTGAAAATCAAAGCGAAGAACAATGAAAAATAGATGCATACCAGATGTGATCATATGTAAGCCACAGACTCCTGACATCATCTTACAATCTTAATGCATACATAAACACAATATCTTCATCCACCTATCCATCTAGTTATCACTATCAGATGCAAAGAAAGGGCAACAGAACCTCTATCTATCTATCTATCCACAACATGAAAAGGATAACCATATCCAACACATGTGCCAAGCAACAAACATAAACATGAGTGCATTACTAGTGAACATCCATTAAAAACTAACAGTGTTTAAAAGAAAATTTACTGTCAGTGATACTTTTGTATAATTTCTTGAAACCTGGGACTAACACAAGGAGCGAGAACCCTTTAAATTTGTAGTCATACAACCAATGCAAAACACCAGATATTGCAGTCTATAAGATTGGATGAAACTGAAGCATAAAGCAAAATATGAGACAGAGAAAATGGATTTGCACTTTGTTCCTATACCTGGTTGAGAAGTGAAAAAGCACTTCGAACAGGATAGTGATCATCCATAAATGCCAAGGCACAAAGTCCATTTCTGTTGTAAGCATGTACCTTGTACTCTACAATTACATCACCAAACAACTAATTACAATCATAATTCTCATATTCTCATCAAAATCAATTAAAATCATATTCTCAAACCTAGAAAAGTTACGAAATTCACAAAAATAAACAGATCACATATACATCTAAGGTCAGACCTTCATTACTCGCAAAAAACACATCCCAATTATGATTTCTTTTACTACTAAAATCACTTTTTTAAACTACAAAATTTCCTCTCAGAACAGATCAAAAGATTCACAATCCAATACAAAAGATCCAAACACGGTCTTATTAATCTAATCGCCAAGATATTCATAATCAACAGAACAAAATTGAAAAACTCAATCGGGTTGAACCAGACTGAAAATAATTGGAAAAAAAAAAAGGGGGGGGGGGGGGGGGGGGGGAAGGACCTTCGTGCTGGACGGACTGGCGCTGACCGGGAGGGGTACGTTTGGCGACGGTTCGAGACACAAAGACCATAAACTCCTTGACGCTTGACCTTTGGAAGTAACCGAAATGGCTCACATCGGTTGCGTTCGCTAGTATTATCGGATCGGATCCTTCCGGATTGCACTTCAACACCAATAACGACGTGATCTTCATCTTTCTCTTTCTCTCTCAATTCTCCCAAAAAGAAACAATTAACAATAACAAATTTCTATTTCTTTCTCTCTCTCTCTCTTTGCGAAAAATTCTTCTTCTTTGTTTGGTTTCGTGTGTAACAGTGCCTGCCTATAAGATTTCGCGTGAGTAGAGGAAAGGATCCAAGGAAGAATGGGAATAGTCGAATAAGGATCTGGTGTAGTCGCGGCTTTGTTCGGATTCCTTGTAATCGCTTGGCTGGCGCGCATTTAATTATGTGCCGACACCAAAAAAGCTGTTGCAGGAAGTTTGAAGATCAGGACCGTTGATCTATTTGGTCCCACTAGAATCTCTCGTTATTGGCCGTCCGATTTTCATAATAGTAAGTTTCAAGTTGGACCCACCCCGTCCGGTTAAAACCCAATCCACTTACGAAGTTTGGGCTTTTTCGGCCCGTTTGGATGGTAGCAGGCCAAAGCCCAATGTCTCCCTCTCTTAAATTAAAGGATTATTTTTTCTTTTTAGATAGAAACGGAAATTAAATTAAGAGCTTCTTGTCCCTTTAATTTTTTTATTATAAATTATGAAAAATATCAAAATCATAATAAATAATTAATTAAAAATAAACGTGATATTGGGTAAAAAAAAAAAAAAGAGCTATTTCCAAAAAATAAATAAGTGAACAAAAAGAAAGTCCTTATCAAATTCTCTATAAAGGAAAGTTGCAATTTGTTATTAATAGGTAACTAATGAGAAATAACTATAGAGTCTCAAGGTTCCAATATAAGATGCCATGTTATTTGCTCTTTTAATTATTCAAGATATTTCTTTTCTTTGGTCAAACAAGATCCTTTATGTTTTGGAGTTATGTTAGAAAACCCATTTATTTTCTCAATTTTTTAAGTTACCAAAATAAGCAAAAACAACCAATTTCCAATACCACCTGACCAAACTTTTTTTTCCAAAATTGGGTTCAATTCACTACAAAATAAAAAAACATTTTCGATTAAATTTTTCATTAAAATTTCATAAAAAAATTTGTCCAAAAAAAGTATTTTTAATGAATTTTTAACAAATTATTTTAAAGGATTAATTGATGTCTAAAATCGGTTGGAATTTTATGTCTAATAAATAAAAGAGGAGGGTTTTACAATTCAATAGATTAGTCCTTTTAGAAGAAAGTAATGGTCTCATGACACGTGTATGTATATCTTAGTATGTTTTTAATTGTTTATTTTTAAACAATTATAGGTTAAAAATTTGTTATGTTATAAACTGTATGATGTAATTATCATAGTTGAGTCTCAATTCTTTCTTCTAATTTTGAGCCTTGAACATGGAACAGGATGAACGAAACACATCTTAAAAGCAAAACCATAAACAAGGTTTGAGGAATGGAAGTGGGAGTTTCAAAAAACGGTTAAGCCGTTAGCTGTTTTTGGAGTTGTCCTTTCCCGCTTAAGTCATTTGTTGTCCAAGAAAACAGGAACAAGAATAGCAAATAACTATGAGCCCCCTTTAATATAAAAGAAAAAGAAAAGAAAAAAACTGCCTCTCACTTGAAATAAATTCAGACCAGCTATTACTGCCAAAAAAAATTTGTGGGGAGTTATTAAAGAACAACTTTAAACCAGTTACTCTCTGCCTCTCTTTTGTTTTTGTTTTTTTTTTCATTACATTCCCTTTGAGAGTTTCTTCCATAGTTTATGTGAAACTTGACAGGGGAATGTTCTTTCCACACATCTAATCAGTCAAGGTTCAAGTAAGTTAAATTTCCCTTGTTTTTTTGGTTGGGAGAAAAGGGTAGACAGGATTGTGTGATATATGTTTGATGATGATGTTTCTGTTGCTTAAACGGTTATAAAGAGATTGGGTGTTTATCAGATTTTGGCTTCATGGATTTAAGTGACTTGTGGCATCAGATGAAACATATATCAGGAAGAAGTTCTGAAATGTAACTCACAGAGTTGTGATAATGCACTAGGTTCTGAAAAGGAATATGTTGATTGTTTCAATCAAATGAATCGATATATGAATTGTTCTTTTTATGTCGATTAGGTGACAGATGATAATCTTGTGAATAAATCGCAGGATTTTTGGAGGAAAAATGATCAGGTGTTTGCTTTTCATTTCCCTGTTGATGCATGCCTCATTGGCTAAAAAACAAGCACCTCAGGCTGATGGGGCTCAGGCTTCTGTCAAGAAATGGCAGACTTTAAGCGGTAACACTACTTCTTCCCCCCCGCCCCCCCTTCTTTGATAATTAAATAGATTTGCAACGTGAACAGGGTGGTAAAGTAAGATAATCCCTTGTGTTTCCTGTTTGGTCTCCAGGTCAACCACCCCTTGTGATTGCTCGGGGTGGATTCTCAGGGCTTTTTCCTGAATCTAGCTCATTTGCAAATGACATGGCCAATCAGTTAAAATCTACGGATGTGGCTTTGTTCTGCAATCTGCAGCTGACAAAAGATGGCATCGGCATTTGCCTGTCAGATATCAGGCTTGACAATTCAACAACCATAGGGATGATCTTCCCAAAAGATTCCAAGACCTACAACATTAATGGACAGCAGGTTAAGGGCTGGTTTGCTGTGGATTACACATCTGATGTAATATTCAACAATGTGTCATGTGAGTCTCAAATCTTCCTACTTTATTAGCAATATCTTGTTTTTTCTCCAATGAAAGAATGGTGAAGACGGTCAAATTGGTGTGAAGTCACAAATTTATAAGGTTTGGAGCTAAGCATTCAATTATAGTTTATGGTTTAAATTTCCTGACAACTTCTGCTTTGTCATGTTCTTTCCCTGGCAGTGGTTCAAAGTGTATTGTCTCGAACAAATGCATTTGATGGTCAACTGCCAGTATCTACTCTTGAGGATGTCACAGGAGTTAGACCCTCATCGTTTTGGGTGAATGTTCAGGTTTCATATTTCTCTTCAAGCTCCTTTTAACTTTCATTACTGCCATGGAAAGAAAACACCTGAGAGTAACTCAACAGGTGACAGGACCTCCCTGATTGGTCTCTTCTATCTTGCAGTATGACGCTTTCTATACAGAACACAAACTCAGTGTGTCAGGATATCTGGAAAAGGCTATGAGATTTATGGGGATAAACTTCATTTCATCTCCTGAAATTGGTTTCTTGAAGAACATGAATGGAAAAGTGAACAGAGCGAGGACAAAGCTCATCTTCCAGGTCCTTGATCCAGATGTAGTTGAACCGACAACCAAACAAACATACGGTGCAATATTGAAGGATCTTGCAGCCATCAAGACATTTGCATCAGGGATTCTTGTCCCCAAAGGATACATATGGCCTGTTAATACAAACAAATACTTGGGAAATCCTACTACTCTCGTGGCTGATGCTCACAAGCTTGGCCTAGAAGTCTATGCTTCTGGATTTGCAAATGATATGCCAGCAAGTTACAATTATAGTTATGATCCAACAACTGAATACTTGCAGTTCATCGATAGTCCCCAGTTTTCTGTCGATGGGTTGCTTACAGATTTCTCTCCTACAGCATCAGCAGCAATTGGTGAGCTTTTTAAATGCTCTAGTGCTGTGCCATTTTTCTCTGTTCATCACAAATATTATATAAATATATCAAAGAAAAATCGTTCAACCAGTGAAACTTGAGATTAAACCCTTCAAATGGTAATTTTTGATGCAGCATGCTTTGCAGCCGATGAAACCGCCAAGCCTAAGAAAGGTAAATGCTAATTTTGAATCCTTCAAATAAGTTTTCTTTCTGCATCATTAATGTTCATAGATACTTGAGTATAAAATATAATGTTTTCCTACGATGTTGTTCCTTTACAGGGAAAGCTTTGATCATAACTCACAATGGAGCAAGTGGGATGTATCCTGGTTGCACTGATCTCGCTTATGAGCAAGCAGTAAATGATGGAGCTGACATAATAGACTGCTCAGTCCAAATGTCAAAAGATGGAGTAGCTTTCTGTTTGGATTCAGCCGATCTGACAGGGGATACTACTGCAATGCCTACCTTCATGTCTCGCTCTTCCTCCATGCCCGAAGTTCAAAAAGAGGAGGGAATATTTTCATTTGATCTCACATGGAGCGAGATACAAACCTTGAAGCGTAAACTTCTTAAACACGTTGCTACATACAACCATAAATTTTCAATCTTTAAGTACTCCCACTAATGGTACATCTGTCTTTCTTCAGCTCAAATTGTAAGCCCTTTTGGACAAAATGCTGGCTACCAAAGGAACCCTGAAGCCCAGAACAAGGGTAAATTCATGACACTCACAGACTTTTTGGAGTTTGCTAAGACAAAGGCAGTTTCTGGAATCTTGATCAACATAGAAGTAAGAACTCTTGATTTTTCTAACACTCTTGTTCCAACTTCCAACATGCAACTCACATTTCTTCACAAACATAATCATTCACCAGTAGCAGAATCTGTCGAATTTAAGATTTATTTACATCAATCATGCCAGCTTTCATTCTTTACCACTGTCACAAAATCCTAACACTTAATGCCTCTCCAGAATGCTGCTTACCTAGCATCAAAGAAGGGTCTTGACATGGTAGATTCTGTTACCAAAGCCCTGGGTAATGCAACCTTTGACAAACAACAAACTCAACAAGTTTTGATCCAATCAGACGACACCTCAGTATTGTCCAAGTTCCAAGGTGTCCCAGCTTACAAAAGATTGTTACGCATCAAAGAGCAGATAGGTGATGCGCCTAAACTGACTGTAGATGAAATCAAGAAGTATGCTGATGGAGTTGTTGTCTCAAGACCTTCCCTGATTTCAACTGATAATGGCTTTGCTAAGGCTCAAACCAACGTTCTCCAGGAAATGCACGCAGGAAACATCTCAGTATACGTCTTTGTTTTGAGAAATGAGTTTGTCGCCCTTCCATTCGATTTCTATGCGGATCCCATGGTGGAGCTTGCTACCTATGTTGCTGCCCTAGAAGTTGATGGGGTTATAACTGACTTCCCTGGAACTGCCAGCAGATATATGAGTGAGTGCTTCGAATGCTATTTTTCATAACAAGTGATGATTTCATTATATGCAATGCAATGCAATGTAACATGTGTTACAAACTTTGGCTTTGGTGCTGCAGGGAGCCCATGCGTGGATCTCAATGGAGAGATTGCCATCATACCAGCTGAACCTGGTGCGCTGCTTAAGCAAGTTCCTCCCATGGCATTGTCACCAGCAAATCCCCCCAATCCCCCCCTCGAGGTTGCAGATGTTGTTGACCCTCCACTACCGCCAGTAGCCAATGTGTCATCATCCACAGCAGATTCACCGGGTGCACCTGCACCTTCTTCAAGTGGAATGGCGATTACTGCCAACTTTGGTCTTGGTCTAGCAGCAATTATGGCGCTCAGCTTACTCTCTCAGGGATATTGACCTTAATAACTATCAATTCTTGTCACTTTGAATTTTTTTTTTTTTTTGTTCTCCTACAGTTTAAATATTTCACAGCTTAACATTTCATGGTAATTTGTACTATAGCGAACAAACAACTGGGATAAGTTCCCAAATTCTCATACCACATGAATTTCATTTGAATCTCTGATCCATAGCCTGTTCTCCATTTCTTTTACTTTTCTTTTTATTTCGTAACCAATTAGCAATTGCAGTATGTTGGGTTGGAAGGGAATTTGAAATCTCCACTATGATAGTAAAATCTTATGGAAATTCATGCTTTAGCTAGATAAACTACAATTCTGCATCACATCAAAATTATCCAACTGCTACAGAATATGCCACAGTGTACATCCTCCGCCGGGCAGTAAAACTCAACCAAGCAAAACCACACACAGAACCTGGAGAAAAAAAAAAGAAAATGGGGAGATGGGGTTGGTGGAAGCAAGCGAGGCTCAGATTCGCCTTTTATCAGACAGGTAAGGGAACAAAGGCCGGTGGCTGCAACAAAAACGAGAGTTGCCCCGCCAAGCTACGGCCTTTTTTCCTCAAAGCCTGGACTTTCATAAGCAAAAATGAAGTCATCATAGCCTTATCGCATTCGTTTTCAGAGAAAGAGAGAGAGAGAGAGAGAAGAAGAAGAAAAAGAAGTAGAAAAGAAGCAGGCAAAGCATTAACAAACGAAGCAGGCATTGATGATGAAGGAAGAGAGAGAGAGAGAGAGAGTTTCCCTGTGTGTTAGTGTGGAAAAAGGGACCAAGGGCTGTTGCAGATTGAATGTTGCGGAGTGAAATCATAGGCTCCGCTATCAATCAGAGGAGGGGGGCAACCACCCTTCAGAAACCATCCACCTCCCTGAGAGCGAAGCCTCATTCTTAAACTAATGAGCCTTGTAACCCTAAAGCCTCAGACGCGTCTCTGCTTTTATGTTGCTCCTGTTTTTTGTTTATTCCACATTTATCCTTCTACCCCTCCTTTACAAAACAAGGTGGAAGACAGAAACAAGAGTTGATAATCTAGTCATTTCACTATTTTAGATGGTACATTGGTTGAGTATTAAAAGCTGTTCTTTTATCGACTTTTCTTGTTCAGAGTCAGAGGTCTTGATTAAAGATTTGTCCTTTTTTTAGTATCAAAATCTCTTCTTTAAAAGAATTAATTTCTGGGAAATGGGGAGGGTCAGGTTTGGTATTTGATCATCAAAGTGAAGGGAAAAAATAACAAAATAACACCTCCGCCATTGCTGCAACAGACTGGTTTCCCGTGAAGAAAGAACCCAAAGAAAGGTAGTTCTTAGCCCTCACTTTAACCTTTCCCTCTTCCCTGTAATGGCAAACTTTAAGTTAAAATCAGGGTATTTTAATCACTTGGTATGCAGCCTGATAGCACTGGACTATGTCCGTTAGGATCATTCAACATATTTTGAAGAGTAGAAAGAGAGAACATTTGATGACAAACAAAATTTGTCAGTGCTAATTTACAAGGAGGAACAAGCTGAACAATCACCCCAATAGAGGGTGGAGGTCTCATCAATTGAATGCCATCTACATGAACTGTTGAAAAGTTTGGGGTTAACTCAGAGAAGATCAAACACAACTGAAAATTCTGGAAGCAGTTGCACAGGCTTCAGAGAATTGTTGAATGTGCTTTCACCACTAGACATTTACATTACCTCTTTGCCCCTTTCTTGGACTACAATTTTGTTCACGACCTTCCCTTCTGAGGTAACAAAGTAGGTCACCTGCCATAGAATGAGGGAATGATGCATCAGTATTCAGTCATTAGATTTAGAGCTTTGGCAAGAACAAAAGCAGTAAGAAGATTTAGTCATCCAATGCATGATTTCAACAATGGAACATCAAACACCCATAAGTCTATTCGACATAAATCAAATACTACTTACCATCTCCAGCAAGCTGAGTCTATGGAGAAGAAACCCATTACTCATTTCTCTGAGAAACAAAAAGACAATGAAATTCGCTTCATGATGAATATTTGAAACAGAATGACATGAGGAACTTGAACAAATAACTCACTTTCTAACTAGGTATCTTCCATTGGCAAAAGGCAAATGAGAGTTCTCTTCAGTCAAACCCGGGTTACCTATATAAGCAACACTACCTTGAAGGGCATAGCTAGAGCAACCTTGCCGGCTTAGGTAAACATTCTAGAAACAAGCACAAGATTAAGAGTCAGTACAAGCATCAAGATTACTAGCAATGTTAAGTTGAAATTTATCGACTTCAAATTGTTGTGGATCCCAGAGTTGTTAACTTGGGAATTGGCGTTCACTCTAATACTGAACTTGAAGACGACTAACCACTCCAAACTTCATAAATATTTGGTGTAGAGGCTCATGAATCTGCTTTACAACCATTTGCTCCTCACTCTCTTCACATGCAATCAATGGGTGGAATCCAACTACCATGCGCCTGGTTTCATCAACCATAAAACAACAATCAATACTAGGGGTGGAAATCTTTTAGCATCCAATACTAAGGAGCTGAAGCATAAACAGGAAGCTTGAGGAAAAAAGCAGTACAAGTCAAGAAAATATGGACCATTTCTCGGAGTTTTAACTTCTGCAGGCTGGAACAGTTGCCAAAGAGCCAAAAATTCAAGATTTCACTAACAACCACAGGACCTAACCAAATTGAAACTATATTTCAATTTAGATCTTTACAATTATCACTGGGATCAGAAACCTTGTCAATGCTTCAGTTAAGACCTAACCACAACCAGCCGGCAAGATATAGACTCATTTACCAGCTACTAATGGTGGGTTCTAGTGTCCTTGTCAGCCAATTTAACAAATTGTCCATCATGCCACTTGATGATCCCACAAGCATTGTATCCTTACAGTTTCAAAATGAGACCGAATTAGAGGAAAGAAGAAAGATTATTAATACAAATGCGTATGCTCACTAGAGAGACAAAAAATAAGCAAATTATTTCTTGACAGTACACTTCAATAAACAGAAACTGTATATTCTACAACTAGATAGCAGTTGAACAAATTCAAATTTCTGAGAGTAGCAACAAGACAGAGACATACTCTAGCATGTAGGGGGCCTCTTACCATGGCAATATCCCTATAGCCATTCCATAAGGTTTGAACCCAAGAAGTATGATAAAAATGCTATACATTAAACGGTAGCTTAAGCAACTAAGACTGACTACTTTATAACTGCCATTCTAAGGGATGGTGCAGGAAGGCTTTTCTTTTTATTCTCATCATACTTGCAGTAAATAAAGAACGATTTTAAAAGCTGGATTTGACAAACAAATATCCACCTGCAATGAAGCAGTGTTCAAACTGACAATATCTAATGTTCTCCCATTAGGTAATTTGATTTGCTCGAGAAAGCAACCAAGTCCTTCATGTTTAAAAACTCCAGTGGTGTACCTACAAGCATCATTATCCATCACTACTGACTGCCGCAAGGCTGACAGATAAATGAAATCATCTTATTATCTTTATAGAGCACTGGATTTCAAGACATTGCAGCAAAAATGACAACTTCTGCATATGATGCTAATGTATCCAATTCAGAGACTTGATTGGCAAGAAGATATAATACCAGGGAACTTTCAGTAATGGAGAGAGCCTGGTCACCTGCAAAAGATATTTCTAGAGTCATTACTAGCTACGGAAACCAAGCAAAAGACAATTTGTATATTATTTTTCAAAAAGGATTCTGGCTGCATGAATAGAATCTAGTGTTTATAAAGATTCAATCAGACAAGTAAGATAAAATGCAAAGAGGTTTTACATTCTGAAGGAGTGGATCACCCTTCCCAAGCTCACTTATGTTCACCACAAACTTTACATCGTAAGCTTTTGCCACGTTCTCCATCTTTATCAAGAGCAAAAACTTTAGTAAATACCAGGAAATATACACTACAAATATTCTGAGGCATCCTCTGACTATGATTTGATGAAACCATATCAGATAAACAGAACAAAGATAGGAAACCAATGAGAATGAGCTAACGACAATCAAGCAAATAGAATTGGAAATCAAGATGAAAGAATTAAAGGTAATCTTATTTTGCTAAAAGAAGAAAGCTTTAACCCCTACCCCACCGATTCAGTATCAGTATCCTATTAGACTAATTCAGCTTAGTTACCGTAAAATTCTCTTTTCCAGAACCATATCAGCGTATAACAAGCCAAAATATTCGTTTTGTGTTCATTCCATTACAACAATTATCAACTCCATTATCACAGGCAGTAAAGGGCAGTGCTGGATTGTGTCTAAAGGAAGCGTTATGTATGGTAGAGTGACTTTCCAACATAAAGCGCGAGATGGGAACTCATTTTTAGACATGCTTGCTGAACATGGTGTTGATTGAGAGTCTATGTTCACAGCATGGTAGCAGCTTTCACCGGCAATTTTCTTTATGAACACTTTTACTTCACAATGTTTTGATATTGTAAAGCTGAGCCTAGAATTGTGGTACTCTTCATACCAGATATGTTTTGTTTGCTGGTGTTACGTATGCGTACGCCAGTTATACTCTTGTTGCAATCGGAACAGTTTACTGTACCCTTACTGCCTCGGGCAGTTTATTAATGTAAATACCTTACTAGCTGAGCAATAAAAAAAGGAATAAATAATTAATTCATGCCCAAATCCAAACACCGATAGACCATCCACAGGAAAAGGAGGAAGAAAAAGGCAAACGATATCAAAATTCTCCAAGGAATAGAAACTTCAAAGTGAAAACAAAATAAAAAAAGAAGAAAGAAACAGAGAAACTGACCAGTTTGAGAAGATGGTTCTGTTCTTTAAGTGGTCTAAAGCCTCCTCTAACACTGATAAAGTACAGGTCAAGCGGCCTACTATTATCGTTGTATACCAACTTTTGAGGCTGACCCAAGTTGATAACTATGTAGAGAGCAAAGCAAAGAGATAGCTGAGTAGCCGAAGTACAAAGCCAAGATGTTGATCTCTTCATCTCTGGGCTCTGCAAATTTGTTTCCTTGATAGGTCTATTACTTCTAAGCGTGGAAGTCCCTGTCTGAGATCCAGACAGCCACTTTTGTTTCAGCTAGACCGTTGATAAGCCTCCACATGGTGACATCACTGGTATGGGGACCAGGTTGCTGTCCTAGGAAATAACCGTCAAGTTTCCTTTCTTGTCTCGACAGGGAAACTTTAATTGACATATAGATTCATTGTCCTTTCTGATCGGAAATAAGGTTGGGTTGGTATCATGTGGCATAACATTGGTTCCTCAAAATTTCTTATTTTCTCTGCATTATGAACTTTAAAAACCTCAATGGAATTCCTTTCTTTCTTTTTTTTATTTTTTTGTTATTTGTAGTTTATAGTAATGGAATTCTTTCAAGGGATGGAATTGAAAAAGCAGGCCTGATTGTGCTAAACTAAAACCTGGCCAACTCGGATGCCATTTTGTCACTCACTACTTGGATGGAAGTCACTTCAGCATTCAACCCAACCACAATATGCGCCCTGCTTTTCTCTCCCTTCACAAATTGTGTTGTAACCTTTTACTACTAGTTTATTTGATAAGTGGAGGGACATTCAAGACAGGGTTTCTAGCCAACCATGTTATTCGGATTTGAACATTTGAGCCATCAATCACAAAATGTTATTCTATTGCCGAAAAAGATGAATGGAAACAGCAGATTACAGAGGAGAAACATAGCCTGAAAACAATCAGAGTTCAATCGGCAAGCAGGCCAGAAGCTGATTTCAGGGTATGAAATAGATTACGAGTTCAGAGATCATCGACCCACCACATACAAGGCTCCGTTAAAGCTGTCTCAATGAGGGTCTCGTCTCCTCAAGAAGCATTGAGACCCATAGTTCAAACAAAAGACTAAATCAGAAAGCTCAATGCGCCCAAGCGCACCAGTGTTTTGTCTCGGTCTCTGTGTAGACTTATATTTCTGGCAAGATTGTACTGAATGGATGGCTTCCTAACTAGATCATTCCGGATTCTGTATCGAGCAGTATCGCTGTGGTAATGGCTTTAGCACAAGGAAAAGTTTTCTCCAAGACATGAAGAATCACCAAATATGGGAAAAAGTTGGCCAAACTTGTCAGGCAATAGGAATGTTACTTGGTCTGGTTTATGCGATGTCTGAACGATCAAGCATATCTACCAAAGTCATCCTTCTAGGGAACCTTGGTGGCAACCTCAAATTCATGGCATCTTCAATCTGAATTGGGAGATGCGTTGCAACAATTACAATCCCACCCTTCTTTCTGTGCTCTGCAATAATGTATTCCAGCAACCTCACCCCTTCATCATCTAATGCAACTGAAGGCTCGTCCAGCAGCCAAATCGGCCGATCAATGGCAAGCAACCTTGCCAGCTGGAGCCTCTTTCGCTGGCCCATTGAAAGCATTCTTGCCTTCTCTTTTGCTAATCTTCCGAGGCCCATCAACTCCAGAGCAGGCAATGACTTACCATGCTTACCTTCAAGAATCTCAAACCACTGAACGTTATCAAGGACGGTAAACTTTTCCTTTACAGCATCCTTGAGGGAAAGCCAATTTAGTTGAAGCTTGTACTGGTGGAATATGCCCGATTGAGTAATGTCATGACCGTTCCAAAGGATCTGACCAGCTGAAGGTCGAGAGAATCCTGCTAACATACGTAGGAAAGTGGTCTTGCCAGAGCCATTGCTGCCTGTCAACACAAGTGCACCACCATCATGAACAGAGACATTCACATGTCGCAAGATTTGTTGGGCATTTCTCATGCAAGAGACATCATTGAGAAGGATTCTAGGGAGTGGGGGCTTCCGCAGAGACATTGAAGTTACAGAAGAAGAATATTATCCTTAAGTTTGGGATTCCGTAATAGAACTGCAAACTGTAGGACTTTGCGCAACAACGCAAACCAATGAAGATTTCACGAGAGACTCTGGTTGAGAGCAACAGACAAAACTACTAATACTGTGGAAAAGGAAAAAAACTCATGTTAGATGCTAAATAAGAAATGCCATGGTTTTCAGAGTAAGCGAAAACAGCCCAAAGTTTTCACTAACTTCAATGCTGAAACTGACTTATAAGATGAAAAACAAACCTCCCAGGATCTTGAATTTAGCAGGAAATAAGATCAAACACTTAAAATGCAATCCCCTTTCACCAGGATCGGACTAGAGAATACAGGTTGAAACCCAAGGCAAACAAACAATTGCCTGCATTAAGAAAAGCATAAAGAATCCAATCTGTCTTGTCAACAGACAATCACAGAAACAAAGACCCCGTTGATTAAAACTACGTATCGATTTAGACTGCTGAGAGTGATTTCGTAGAAGCCAATGCAAAATGAAACTTTTCTGCTCAATGCATAGCACTAACAGCAGCCAATCAAAGCAAAAAGAGGAAGAAAAAGCATACTACTGTTCATGTTAGTTATTAAAGAGAGATGGAAGAAACTTGACCGGTTTCTTCTCCTCTCGGAAAGGTGTTCCCTCCCTCCGCGGCGCCCCAATTGCCATTGCCGGTGCTAAATTGAGCTTCTTATACTTCAACTGGACTGGGCTCTCAAAACCCAAATTGGTTTTTGCCTTTTGCCTTGCTCGGATCATCATCATAGACCCACGTTTTCCAATCCACTTAAGACTCAACACTTCAACCGCATTGGGCTAACTAAACCCAAATTTGTTTTTTCTGTCAACTACAATTCCCCCGTAAGATCAACAAGTTCACGTACGCCGACATTTGTGATTTTGTTAATTGTTTACATTGGAATAGGAAGATTGACGGAGCACTCCCATGGAATGGAAATGACTCAAAAATTATCCCTTTTTTATCAATTTATCTAATTTCTTTCTCAAATTACAAAAGCTTTGGACACAGTGTTTCGGGCTTCCCCCCCAATCGCCAAAAATGAAATGTAAGAACAACATAAACAATTAGAAAAAACAAGGAGAAGATTGATAAAACTCTAATCAAGCTAGGGTATACAATAATGGTTACCAACCATTCACCCATGCCACCTTCTCCAAGGTATCTTCTCTAGCCATTGTAAAGGTAGCTCATACGCTCTCACCGGTTTGCACCAATTTTTCTTCAAACACCAAAGCTATCAGAATCGAAGGCTGTAAGCATCAAAACAAGTTCCTCATCTCTGATGCCGCCAACTTCTACACAAGGCCAGATGAAAGGACCCTGTTACCAAATTTTCTTTTCCTGTGTTTTGATCTTCATCACAGCCCAGATTAACTAATCTGAGCAACACATCTCAATTTGACACTAAATGGAATATGTGCCACCACTGTGACTAGTTCAATGTTACATTCTCTGGTATATACACATAGGACTGAGAAAAAGTACACGGCAGCCGCATTGTTACAGTATCCTACGACTACACTGTGGTACATGCCCATCCCTGGAACCCTATAGTAGCCAAATCAAAATATATGGCATGACAGGACCTTTGGGGTTCGATAAATTGAATAATCAGGGCCGGTACACCTTGCAACACAGCAAAAATGTAGGTTACTTATTCCATTATTAGTTGCTGATCCACCTTCGTTTTCGGGCCGGCCTCTCTGGTTTAATCTCTGAATCTGCAGGAGTTTCATTCTTGGCCGAAGGTAGTGCCTCGCTCTCCATCTTCTTTATTGCCTGGGCATCTTTCTCACTAGGCATTGGAAGTTTGAACCTCTCACTTCGCTTCTTCAGCTTCTCAACAGTGTCAAGGTGCCGATCCTCCAATGGTCTTGTATCAGCATCCTTGATCTCTGGCTCACCAACACCTTTTTCTTCAGATAAAGGATGATGGTTCTCAGCAGGCTCAACTGACTCAGGTTCATCTGGAATTTTGTTTGATTCTGAAGATCCCACATTATTAATCTTCTCAATCTCCTTGAACTTCAAGGAAACCGATGACTTGCTGTTGATACTGTAATCCCTCTCCTTATGGCTCGTCCAACGTTCCAATTTGGAGCGCCCTCGTTTCAACTCTTGCTGTTCATCATCTGAAGAAGCATCTTCTTTATGCTTTCTGGAAGAGTTATAGTGTGCTGGGTTCTCGTTCTTCTCATCACTTTTCAAGCCCTAACCAACGCAAAAGGCAATAATAATAATGATAATAACAATTATTATTGTTATAACTATAATGACAACATTAATAGGTGAGTTCTGCAGCAGGACAACTCCAGCATTTAATTAAGAAGGGATCACAAAGTTAACCTACCTAAATTACATTAGAATACGCTATGTCTTTATGATGGCACAGGAAAAGTCCAAAAACCAAAGTGTTAAGTTCAAAATTCAACTTTCCTTCGTGTTCAAATTAGATAATGTTATCTGAAATCAAGCTTAATGTCAATGATAACTCATTGTTTTCTTTTAGAATTACAACCTTTACATATTAAAATGAAAGGTTAAAATAAGAGTAATTTTGTCTACACAGTCAAAGAAGTTTTAACAAGGAATCCTTCCCCTCCAAATCCCCCTGATTAGGAGTGCTTAAAAAAATAAAAAATTGAAAGGTCTTCCCCCATCCCCTCCTCTCAATCCAAACAAAGCCTTAATGTCAAACCAATATCAATACAAAATTCATACCCAAACAGCAGGACTTTAAAGAATTCACTTTGCAAGCCTCAAAAATGATCAAGATCATGAGAGCCAAATATTAAGGTAAAAAAAGAAGTTACTAATAAAATAAATAGAAATTCATGTCCAACAGTGGCAGGCTTTATAAACAGCAGTAAATTATTCATAGCATCCAAATCACACCAAGTTTGACAGGAGATAAAGAGTTTGTTATTAAACATTGCTTCCTGAAACTTTTGCCCAAACTGATTGAATGATCACAGAAATTGAGATAGCTGGTGTGTTCTTGCTGGAGCATTTAAAAAAAAATTGAAAAGACAATAACTAATGACCAGGATGATAAGATTGATCTCATCGTGAGACTAACACCCTCAGTATATCCTCAGCACATGCTTAAGACCAGGAAAAAAAATAACTGCACCCATGATAGGTATCTACCCTAACAACAAATCCTATCTGCTTGGCAAAAAGATTCATGAATTAGGTGCTTTTAAATTACTCTCAATCTTAAAGTAAATGTCTGGACCGAGAATTCTGCTAGTAGCCACACACAGTCCTCTAAACTCTTAAAAGATATATATTGATAAAAGAAGATATTTCAACCAAAGACATCAATGATCAAGTAATCAAAACCAGAATCTCTAATTTTGAAGAAACTGCATCAACTTTCAATAAAAAATTTATCTTTATAGAAGTATGCACATGTATTGGCTCGTTTCCAGAAAACTGCTGTGGTATTTTTCTCCTTATTACTAAAGAAACATTATGTCCTTGAGTCTATGAAACATACCGTTTCATTGTTCTGACCACTTAAATCTTCTTGATTTCTCTTGGCAGAACCCAAAGTGATTGGATCTCCAACTTCAGATTCTCTATCCTTCCTAGTGTTTTCTTTATGTTTCTTCTCCCCTCTTTGGCTATCTGAAGCATTGGCAGAATGGTCATTCCGAGTGCTTGACCTTTCCTGCCTGGATCTTCTCTCCTCATTGCCAAATTGGTTTCCACGTGCATAAGAATCTTCACGCCCTCTATGGCGTGAGAAACTTTCATCATCATTCCGTTCCCTTCTCTTCACCTGTTCACTGTGACGTACTGTCTCTTTGAGTTGGTATTCTTTTTCAGAACCTTTATATTCATCCTTTGCCCTGGTATGGGCAACCCATGCTTTGTCTTCTGAACCACGGCCACTCCTCACAGTACCTCGTACTTCTTCTCTCTCCCGTTTTGGTAAACATTCGTCATGGGATTGCTTTAGCCTATGCCATTCATCCCTCTCCCGCTGCCTCTCAACCCTCTCTCTGTGCAACCAGACCTCATCTTTATGCCGAACTGAATGATGTTCATCAAAATTGTCTCTAATTCTTGGTCGCTCATTTCTCTTACGCTGGTCTATAATTTCATCCCTTTCTCGCTTCCTGCGACTGCTGCTGGATTCTCTGTGACCATGTAAGATTTCCTCCTTGTCTGCATGGTCCCTTCTCAGATATTCCTCATCTTTCCTTCTTTTGCTTTGGTAATCATCCACTGCTTCATACCTACTCTTCAAATTATCATCTCTTTCCCTATGTCTTGCGCTGACATCCTTATCATGATGAACTTTAAAACTGCCATTATCCAACTGTTTTCTAGAATGCGGATAATCATCTTTGTCACTCCTCTCACTTTCTCGAACCTTAGCCCTGTTCCTAGAACCCATTTCATCATCACGCTCTCTCTTCCTTAAGTCCTCAGTTCTACTTTTTCTATTGTAAGGATCATCTTCTCTCCGTTGCCAAGTACCATCAGGGTTGTCACGCTCCCTTCGCCTATCAAAACCCTCTGCTTTAGTGTGCAAATTATGTGACAAGCTAGCATCAAAGTCCCTAAGAGGATAAGAATCCTCCCCTGGTTTACCTACCATGCGATTTCTTTCAATCTCATGTCTCCCCTCTCGATCTTTTCTCCGGAAATTCTGATCATGTTCATCAAGATGCTTCTTGACAATTCCCACGCGGGACGAACGTCCACCTTGAACAACTTCCTCTTCAGCACCATCTCGCCACTTCTGATAATCTCTGCTGCTGCCAGATCTTGCTTTGCTGTTTTCACTACTTCTTGCAGCCCTAGAATCCTCGTCATCATCAAGTTCTTGGAGCATCCGTTGTTCCCCATGGGAACTTCTTTTTCCATTTTTCATGGGATTAGGAGAATTCTCAACTTCATGGGTCTCATTTATCTGCTCATCCTTTTCTGTAATAGGGTTTCCATCAGCCAGCTCAAGCTCATCATCAACATCACCCTTATGCTCCACACTTATCTCCCTGGCATCTCTAACTAGGACAGGAGATTTACCATCCATGCTTTCAACAGATTCTTCCTTCTGGGCATCACTGAACTTCTCACGTTTACCTTGAATAGGTGCCATGCGAGGGGATCTCTCATGTGCTCTTCCCTGTTGATGCCTGTTTGGAGGAGAGGGTTAGTGGCATTTATACGTGCAGTTGTAATATTACCACCTCAATAATGAACTAAAACATCAAGCTAACGGAAACCCCAAAAATAACCGAAGACAATTAAGTAAGAAATCCTAGATCAAAGTCACAACCAGCCTTTCAAACCAAATTGTATCTCTCACTATCAAATTATGAAATGATCATGAAGGCTGGAATTCATTATGAGCTCAGCAAAAGATACAAAATAAATAATGATAACAACAACCAGAGTTCATTTCCCTTCACAGCCAAACATTCAAGAAAGTAATCCATCTGCTTAAAGAAAACAAACTATGACGAAAACTGCTACAGCTTAATAAGTTACGAAAGGCAAAAGCATCTCTATCAATTAGACCTATATGGTACAAGAAATAAAGAACTGCTACCAACTTCATCAATTTTCACCACAGCCATTTTGGTTCACATTTATTTTCCCTGCTTCAGATAAACAGGAAACTAACACATCATATGACTCCCGAAATCCATAAAGTTCCTTCATGCTTCTCAAGGCACATGAATTCTTAACATAGCAACTAATATATCTCTTTCACTATAAAGTGTTTCTTCAAGAAAATGAATTATCAATTTATCACAACTACATCATTTCTTTAGCATGCATTTATTTTTCTAATTGAAAGATGCCAAGGAAAAAGTGTACAATTGAGATCTACACAACCAGAACCAGCAAGTGTAGGATCATATTTGAGGTGGACCAGAGCTTCACCTCTCTACTTGAAGTAGCGTAGTATCACCAAAAAAGGTAACAACATACATGATATTAGACAACACTATTAACTTTATCCAAAAGTAAATTGATTCGAGGTGGCTTCATACCTCTCGTTACGAGGGCTACCAAAGTTTCCACTAGGATACATAGGACTCTGACCCCTAGATCCAGAACCATATGGAAGTGGTGCTTCTGCAGGGAAGGGCAAAATCCCATCTTCAGGCACATTACTCTGAACAGAGTTCAGAGTCCTCCTTCCAACTACCTCCCTCTTTCGACTATTATAAGCATCTGGAAAACCATCAGAATATTCAGCATCTTCACGTGCAACATCAGCTTCGGATGCAAGATCTCCTCTAAGATCCCCTCTTGGCAGATCATTTTCTGTTTGGTCTACAACAACATTGCCTGTGGAGGAATCATCGTCTAAAGTGTCCTGACAGACAATCTGTTTACAAAATTATGAGTTCAACTATATTGGATGAGTAACGCATAGATACTAAATAAGACTTAGGCTAAGTGCAATCAAAACAAGATTTGACTGCTAACCTCAATAATTGCATCTGAATCACGGATACGAGGTGGCCGAGTATCAATGGATGGAAGGCGTTCACCATAACCACCCTCCACCTGTATTGCTCTCCCAGTTGGCTGGTACAATAAATAAAAAATGGTAAATTATCAAACAGATAAAAAATAGGAAAAAAGGTCTACAATATATGGAAATGGAGTTGTCTATTACACTCACAATGAAATAGTTACTTAATATTGGAGACTGGAGAGCAAGGGAAGAGAGGATACAGACACAGGTCAAGGCATATCTCAAGAGTTGACAATACCAGGATATATACTTACAGGCAAAATATAAATATGGTTGAAGAATCTACATCTAACAGGATGGTTTTTATAATTATGCTTTTCTGTAAAACCAGCGACTGAAGCTTACTATTGGTGGTCGCACTCGAGCAGTTCCTTTTGTCACGTCATGTTGTCCACCATCTGACTTTCCAAGATTAGCTGCATCAGCTCGAACCTCTTGCCCAGTTGCTGCTGCCAATTCTGGAGGCAAATCCGGATCATAATCCTAAAAGAAAGCAAGACAATTATACCATTAATAGCAATAGCAGAACCAATGCCATCAACCAATGCACTTAACTGTTACACGGAAACATTTTCTCAGATATGCACAAACACCTAATTACCTGCTCTGTTCGCCCACTTTCATAAACACGAATTTTGCTTTGCATGGTAGTCTCCAAGCGGTGTTGTTCCTACAAGATTTTAAAATCCAAACTTCTTAGACCTTAGTTCCCACAAGAATGAAATAAGATATCATTAAAGCTAATAATTACCAGTTGTTTGCAATAATCTTTCCAGCTCTCCTCATTTAGACCAAAGTTGAAGAAGTCAGAGAGATCTACACCAGGATATTTCCACGGCTTTTCCTCAAAACTATCAATGTCAACATCGAATATAGTCCTGAAATCACATAGGGATTAAACAAAAATTGGTCAGGTGAAACCAAACAATGAAATTGCAAGAGTTTGGACATGATATTAGAAAAATGAAACATAACAAAGTTTGACAGAAGCCAAAAGGCATCCTGCAACAAGCAATTTGTCTCCATTTTCAGCTTCTACAAGCCAAAATAAAATGGATTTAATATATTATGCACAAAATTCACACTGTCAACTAACATTAAGTAATAACACAATTATTGAAAACTGAGCAATTACTTGTGAGAAGGAAGCGTGAATTCCAGCCCACCACCAAAACCTCGCCCCGCCATATTGTTACCCCAACCAGGCATTCCAAAACTAGAATGGAAACCTTTTTGCATGGGAGGAGCAGCTTTCATTCCAGGTGGCCTCCAATCACCTCTACCACGACCAGACATAGCACCCATGAGTGGACGAACCTGACCCTGGGCTCCTCCAGGACCACCTGTAGTGGCTCCAGGCATTGGTGCTGCACCAGGTCTTACATACTGCATTTAGCAGAAAACAGATCAAAATATAAATCAGAAACCAAAGTGAACAAGCAGCATAAGCCCCATTATAAAAGAAATGCTAAGATCATCCAGCAATGCAAGTTTTTCCCTGCTGCTATAAAAATTTACAGTTTACAACAGATGACCGGAACCTTGACATATATGCAGCTTCTTAAAATCAACTTTCCATTGGATATCACATTCCAGACTAAGGTCAACTTTTGCATCACATTAGACAGGAAATACCAACAACCATTAAGTTTTAAGTAAAAGAGACTAGTAAATCAAAATTTCTTAAGCCAAATCAAAACAAAAAGTCCACTCTATGGCATGCAACAAGACAATAAACAAATCAAGAAACAAGAATATCAGAGGATACACTGATCATAACATAGAGCTAACAGCTCATAAAGTAATTGACAAGGAAGAAGTTGCATCACATACGTGTGCAACCAAAATGTCAATTACAATAACAAATTTCAAGCTGGAAATAACTTATACTCTGTAATGCAACCATTGAAAAAGTATAGGTAAATCTAATCAACTGCTGTTTGAAAATGGTTGGGAACAAGTGTGAAGAGAAACATATTTTCAGCAAGGTTAGCAGTTAATCTTGCATTTGGAGAAACAAAAAACTTTGTGTTCAAGTTACAGAGTATAATGTTACTCTCTACAGTTTCATCCAGTGTACCAATAGGTTTGTGTCCACTTTTTCTTTGCAGAAGTATCTGGATTTGCTTTTGTCCACAAATTACTTGACACACAAATAAACAAATAGTTCTAAACATAATTGGGCATCTTCAATAGCTCCTACAGAGAATTATTGCTGTAGGTGACACATGAAAGACCAATGGCCATATCTTCACAGATTACATTAAAAAAGCATTAACTGTAGTTGCAGTTATATACCTTATCCGCAAAGGTTTTACTATTGACATTTGACACCATTAACTAACGTGCCCCAGAACATTTTGAAAATCAAAACTTATGACCAAAACCCTTTTTTTAAGTTGTCATGTTCAAGTTTAGGATAAGAAGAAAGATGAATCAAATAATTCTTGCTTACAAGTCAGCATTGCATTAGCCAACAATAAGTTGAAAAAGTTTGACCCTTCAAATAAGTGAGGTTTCTAGCGAAGCAAAAAAACCAGAATGTTACTGTTGATAGATGTAACTCTGAGCCTACATAAGCATCATTGGAGGCAAGGTTTTATGTTTTAAGGATACCCATAATGATTTCTGAGTACAACGTTATGATCTTCAATATTCAAAAATAATATCAAAATGAAAAAACATAGCAATATACTCCCCACTCAAGGGGAAAAAAAGAAAAAACTGTTATTCATCATTTCATTCTGTACAAAGTTTACAAACCAACAACTATACTAAATCCTAATCATTCATCACACAATTGGGGCATATGACAAACAGAAACCCCATTTTTGCCCAAATGTTTCCAAATTGTTTGATTCAACAACACATGTTAACACACTGACCTTAAACTGAGAATGAAACGGATGGTACCCATGATTGCTGTACCCAACTTTTGGCGGAACCACACTTCCTCCTCCGCTGGCTCCACCGCCAACCTTCCCTGCTTCTCCGCCTTCTTTCCTCTCCCCATCAGCCGCCTGCCCTCCTTCTTCTCCCCATTCCTGCTCCTCCATCCCTTGGTTTGCATCTCCATCAGCCACTATCACGAGTGTGTCCCCATCTTCGTCGTCATCTTCCCCCATCATTCCTCCTCTTTCCATAGCCATCGGGCCATGGTTGTTGTCGTTTAACACTATCTGTAGATCATCTTCACTGTCACTATCCCAATCATCCCCTTCTCCTTCGGCGTCCGCTTCACCCTCTCGAATTCCGTTATCGTTTCCGTTATTGTTCCTTACAGAATCTTCCTGGCAAACCGATTCCGTTAAACCCGGGATTATCGGGTCATCTGAGCCGATATCCTCAATTCCATTACTACCCCCCTCTTCAATATCAAATTTAACGTCTTTTCCACCGTTTGCTTCTTGTTTAGAATCCAGAACCATTGGTTTGGGAGCTGAATCGCGTTTAGCAATCGAATCCGGAACAACAGCGGCCGCACCAGGAGGAAGAGAAGGAGATTTAAAAGGAGCTAGGGTTTGGGTAGCGGGAATTTGACGTGGACCTCCGAAGAGGGCGATGTCATCGTCTTGGGATTGAACGTTGAGATCGATCGGACGGTGGACATTTGCGGGCGTCGGGGAAGGCTGGTGGTGTTGTGGAGCAGTGGACGCCGATGATGTCGTGGAAGTTGATGAGAAAGGCTTGAGAACGTCCGTGTACAGATCTCCGAACTCATCCTCGTCTTCCATCGGAATTCACCAAAAGAGAGAAAAAGAGAGGCCGAGACAGAAAAAGTGAGAAACAGAGAAAAGAAGGGGACGAGAGAGTTAGGGAAAGGGTTTTGATTGCGCTTGCTTGTTAAATGTTGGCGTGCTTCCGCTTTTGTAAGAGAAGAGGCTTCATTTTAACCTTGTTACATTGAGTTTTTCCTCTGACGTTTTCCTTTTGTCCCCTTTTATAGTATTTTGTTGATTAAAAGGGGAATTTCGGGTCCATAGATATTTAAATTTATAAATAATGCATTTTTACATCTAATAAACATGCCTTTTAAATCTAAAATATAAATTTTCACACATAAAATAATTATAATTAAATTAAATTAATTAATCTAATTCAATGATAATTAAAAAAATTAATATGATTTATAAAACCCTTTTATGATGAAAGTCAATTTTTACAAGCATGGTCAGCCTAAATAGATTTACTACAACATATAAGATGATTTAATGCGTATGTTTATGTTTTTTCTATACTTTTTAATTTTGAGAGATGAAGATTTTTAATGTAAAAATCAATTCAAATGCTTTAATTGAATTATCTTTTCAAATAATTAATTAAAAGCATAATATTCAAATAATTATTTATAAAAATTCAAATAACTCTTTTATTTTTTGAGATTTTTTTTTTTTTGTCATTGAAAAGAACGTGTTTTTTAAAATAACCTTCTAAATAAATTTGATTGTTTTTAGCCCTCAGAAAAGATTTTTGGACAAAAATGCTCTCAGTAAGATAACTTGGGAGATGTGCACTCCCAAACAGGCGAAAAATGAAAAAATAAATATGCCATGAATTTCGAACAATTTTGAATTCCTGAACATTTAATTTTGTGTAAAACATCTATTTTTTTCCCCAGAAGCTTGTGCAAAACAAAATAACGTTGCATGAGAGGGTGTGTGATGAATATTTCGAACATGGCATTTAGATAATACTAGAAGGGTAATATGAAATCAAATGAGGAACCGGTCGTGATAAATCGAAAGCTTCGAGAATGATGCGAAACAAAAAATCCCTGATACGGTGGTGAATCGAAATGAGAAAAATGTGAATCTGAAACAAGAAATGATCATGCTACAGCAGGCCATATGGCTATCGTGAAACGGCACGGAAGGAATATGTGAAACGGCCCGGTGAGAATGTGTGACACGACCTGGTTTATAGCCTATGACACGCCATGGTGAAACGTGTGACACGGTAGGGTTATAATTTATGAAAAGGCAGGTTTAATGTGTGACACGGTAAGGTTTAGAGTGTGTGACATGCCATGGTCAGACGTGTGACATGGCAGGGTTATAATGTGTGAAACGGCACGGGAGAATGTGTGACACGGATGGGTTTAGAGTGTGTGACATGCCATGGTTAGACATGTGACACGGCAGGGTTATAATGTGTGAAATGGCACGGGAGAATGTGTGACACGGTTGTGACACAGCAGGGTTTAAAGTGTGTGACACGCCATGCTTAAACGTGTCACACGGCAGGGTTATAATGTGTAAAACGACAGGGTGAAAATGTGTGACACGACAGGTTTAGAGTGTGTGACACGCCATGGTTAGACATGTGACACGGCATGGTTATAATGTGTGTGACAGGCCATGGTCTCCACGTGTGACACGTCATGGGTTTAAGACCTGACACGCCATAATTTGAAAAAAGACGGGTAAATAACGAGGCGCAATAACTACGAAACCCTTTAGACTTTCACTGAATTTATGAAATGAATATAAAATGCCATTTAATTTTAAGTAAATATTTTTCTGAAATCACTATCCCATATGTGAAGGAAGTTAGAGATTTTGAATCGATCATCATCCCGAAACGTAGCAGAGAGTTCGACCTCGTTCTTGCCAAGCTCACCAGTATCACAGCAACAATGTCGGTTATCAGTGAACAAGTCAATGAGTCTAAAATTCAAATTAAAACTTTCTTCTATTTGTTGTTTTTTTTCGATTAGGATTAGTTTGATAAGTTGTTTTTTTTTTTTTTCCATTTGTTATGCTTGGCGTAACTGTTATTTTCGTGGTTTAGGGTTTAGACAAAGTGTTGAAGAAGATATTCCGTGTCTGCATATGGCGTCTTATGGGTTTACTGGTTTTTTGGGTTTTTTGGCGTGTCACGACTTAAAGTAGCGTGTTGTAGGATAATTGGTTTTTTGGGTTTTTAGCGTGTCACGGCTTTAGGTGTACAGGAGTCAGTAGTTGCAGTGCACGGCGTGTCACGACACTGTAATGCATGGTGTGTCACGACACTAATGCATGGAGTGTCACAACATTAATGCATGGAGTGTCATGACACTTATGCATAACGTGTCACGACACTTATGCATGGCGTGTCACGACACTGTAATGCATGGCGTGTCACGACACTAATGCATGGAGTGTCACAACATTAATGCATGGAGTGTCATGACACTTATGCATAACGTGTCACGACACTTATGCATGGCGTGTCACGACACTGTAATGCATGGTGTGTAATGACACTTACGCATGACATGTCACGACACTTACGCATGGCGTGTCACGACACTTATGCATGGCATGTCACGACACTTATTTCTTTCTTTCTTTTTCTTTCTTCATTGTACCTTGTTTCCACGTTATAGGCTAACTCAATTGTGCATATGTCCCATGTTTTGCAGATGTAGTCTGGACAGCATGAAGACCTTGATAGCTTGTTGTTTGTGCCAAGGGAAAAATGGGCGTTCAATGTCGGCATCAACACCCACTATAAGTAGTCTCAGCTGCATTATATCAACAAGACTCTAAGAGAAATGGGAGTACGATGCAATGAAAAGTACGTGTTTCGGATAGCTTCTGGATGTATATCCACAAGGCTACTTCAGCGCCAGTCTCCTGCATAACATCATGATTCGTTGAATTAAGGTGACAGAATCAGTGGAGCATAAGCTGTGGTATGCCATTGGCAAGAGCAAGGCGCAGATATCTAAACAAGAGTTCTGCATTATCATTGGACTGAAGTTTGGTCCAATACCCAATATGTTCACATGACCGTACGAGGTTGTTGCTGACAGAATTCATACACGATACTGGAACGAGCAGCGGAGCATTAAGCTGCAGGAGTTGCTGAATACATTCAGCGGAAGCAGCTTGCAGCGACCAGGTGACGCGACAACAATGGCACTTGTCTTGATCACGAATAACATTTTATTCGGTCAAGATTACCGTAAACGGGTGACGCTTTGGCTATTGTCATTGGTAGAGGGCATCGACTCTTGGAATGCCTTCCCATGGGGTCATTACGTATGGAGGCTGATCGAAAACTACCTTTTGAAAGGGTTCAAAGTGCTTGCCTTAAACTTGCATCCGGTAACCCGTTTACACTACAACATTTACGGATTCGCGTGGGTGATTCAAGTACGGGCACTTAACATTGATGAGTTTTCTTTTGACTTAAAAATTTATTGTTGCACTCGTTTATCATTTACGGTCTAACGATGTTATATTTGACTTGTAGTTCTGAGCAATAGAGGCAATTCCAACCTTCTGAAAACTAGTTGCCCCCTCTGCTCCAAAGGACGTCTACCCAAGTATGCTGAAATAGGAATACAATTAGAAGTCGATAATCTTCTACAAAGCAGTTGAGAAGTTAGAATCATCTGAGCAGGTGAGTGAACAGCTTGGTCAATTTATGATGTGCATTTCTATAATAATTTTCCATAAAATTATATTTAATCACAATCCCTATTTTGCAGTTGTGGGCAATCGAGACCTTGGAGCCCACCCCGGATAAGGCTAGGCATGATTACTTCATGGACATTGATGTCCCGCTTTCTGAGGGCCATCAGTTCCTGCCTATAGGGCACATGGAGCATCGTGTGGACTAGGGCTTAGGTTCAAGGGAAAAAAAGAGGCAGTTAAAGGACAAAAGAGCCAGTGGTGCCATTAAGCTGAGTCACACCACCGCTGTTTTAGAAGATAAGGATGAGCAGTCAGTCCTTGAGTTGGAGGAAGGGGGTGACCATGCTACGATACCTCCTCAACCACCCATAACTCATCCTCATACGCATAGTGATAACGAGCCGACAGTAAGATCGGTTGTAACGGTTTGTGTTAAACATTTTTGCATATGTTTTTCGATTAACACAGTAATTTCTGTCATTGCAGTTAAAGGAGGCGACACAAGCACCTTAAGAGTCGATTGGTCATGCTCAATCGCACAATACCGATAACGAGCCACCGATAAGGATTTTAGAGTTCTAACGGTTAATGTTCAACAATTCCATATATGATTACACACTAATTTATAGCATATATGTTATTGCAGTTGACCGAATCCACAAGAGTCAATGACGGACTAGTGACGAAACGTCAATTGCGACGGTTCATGCACCGACATAAAAAGGAGATGTCGGAGTTGAAGGTTTCAATCCAGTCATTGACTCTATCTTTACAAACGTTTGAGGACCGCGTCATCGCTCGAATTCTAGAGGGACTGAAATCACAAGTACGATATTCAATCTTTGCGTATAATATTGGTTGTTTATGTTTATTACGGTAAGTTTTAATTAGAGGCATCGATTTATGCTAACGATTTTCTCATTTGTCTCGTTCTGTAGGGCAGTCCTTTATCTCACGATGCCGATGAGGACCACGAGGATGTCGCTGATCCATTAAACCATGATGAACTTGGTGTTGGCATTGACGATGATGATGTTGTTGGTGCCGACGGAGATAATACTGTCGCAGCGGATGCTGATCCGATGATCGATGCACCTACGGAAGGGGATGGGAACCTTGCAATAGTTGTTTATGAAGGAGACCATCTTCTGAACAGCACTCTTGAACCCAGCAACTTGCAATTATCGCCAACAGAGGCGTCTGATGTCCAAAATTGAGCAGCATTCATTTTTGACCCTACTGAGCAGGCACGGGTGAGAATAGCAAGCAAGTACATTGCTAGCCCGTACGTCGACCCCTCATTAAGTCGTCGGGATCAAAAGAACTCAATGCTAGAAGCGTACGATGCTTTCAAGAAAGACGAGTGCGCGAGGTTAGCTCATAAATAACATTGCAAATTTTGTTGTTTAATTAAACATCTATCCACTAAGGCTAAATTAATTAATTCATTATGTTACATATACAAGCGAAACGTAGGGATCTTAAGGGATCAAGGTGTGAAATTTTTCGTGTCATTAGAGGATCCTGAAGAAGAAATGACAAGTGAATATGTCGACGCATGCCTCAACGTACTCTGTAAGCCGATGACAGGTCTGAAGTGGAAGCTGTACAATGCTCATGCATGCGTGGTTGACACGATATTCTTTGTAAGTTTATTTTTCATTATTTTCAATTATGAAAATAGTAAGTTATTTATTGCATTAATTGTAAGCTAATGTATACATGCTTCACAAGACGCCCTCCATATGCTACACCAGGCGTTCCGCACTGAAGATACCCGGGCCAGTATGAAAATTACAGATAAGTTACGGGGATACGTGCAGGGTGAGAGGTCGACATACGCGAAAAAATAGGAAGATGTCGATTTCATTCTCGCACCTTAAAATGTGAGTGGTCATTGGGTGGTGGTGAAGATCGACTTGGTAAGGTAGATGATCAAGGTGGTGGACTCCGCGATAACTTCGGTTGCTAAGGATAATGGAGTTCGTGCGACTCAAATGACCCCCCTAATGACATTGTTGCCAATCATCTGTCACCAAGCAGGTTATTTCAACAGAACACACCGAAAGAGACAAAGATATGAGGTCGATGCCATTAGAAATTCATCTGCCCAAAAGCTACAGTGCATCGACAAAACGATACTGTCAGCTGCGGTATGTTCATGGTTGCGTACATTGACGATATTTTGTAATTGAAAAAAATCAGAGTTAAACAGAATATAATTGCAAATTTGCATCGCCAATACGCTTTTGAAATTTTTTTCAACAATTGTGAGAGTGAACCTTGAACATAATAGCTTCGCTAATGTCTGTACTTGATTCTTTTTTTTGTATATACAATTTATTTTATTCATTTTAATAATATTTATACAGTTTATACATTACTTTCTCATTACTTTTGCAGAAATTACATTACGTTTCTATATTTTCTAATTGTTTTGATATAGTATGTAAATTTAAAGTTGTATAATTATTTTGTTCAATTATCAGTACTAATATCTTTCGAAGAATATGTCGGTGACATGTTCGGAGAATTTGTATAATTATATTATAAGTATGCATGGCGTGTCACCACAATTCTGTATCAACTCAGCGTGTGGCCACAGAAGACGACATGCACCTTGGCGTGTCACCACAAAAGTATTTGTGGTGTGTCACCCCAAAATCCTGCATCTACTCAACATGTGACCACATAAGACTGCATGCACTTGGCGTGTCACCACCAATATCTACATGCACTTGGTGTGTCACCACCATATCTGCATGCACTTGGCGTGTCTCCACCAATATGCATGCACTTGGCGTGACACCACCAGGTCCGTGCCTTTACTCGAAACGTTTAAACTGCCTGCGTCAGTTTATATTCCTTTACTATATATGGTCCACAACTCCTCAATTCTCAGCGATAGACCGTACATCTCCTTAAAAGTAATTTTATCAATGCTTCCTCTGCAATTCTACCGAGCATGAGAATGTCGAACCCTGGCTATTTGAAATCCAGAGTCTCATTCATAGAAATTTGCTCTTGCGTAATGATATTTATCCCATGTTTTGTTGTAAATATTCATTACGCAATAGCAAATTTCAATGAAGAGACTCTGGATTTCAAATACCCAAGGTTAGAGAATTCTAAAGTTGAATATATCAATGGGGGGAGAAAGTCCTCACTGTTAGTGATTTTAAGTTTGTTTTGAGCTGTTAAAGCAACAGAAAACTTTCTTCTGTTGGATGTTGTTCGATCCGATTTCTTTTGTTCTTATGTATTCTAAAGTTGAATATACCTGCACTTGGCGAGTCACCAGCATGTCTGCTTGCACTTGGCATGTGACCAGCATGTCTGCCTATACTAGATGTGTCACCAACATATCTGCCTGTACTTGGCGTGTCACCAGTATGTTTTTATGAATAATTTTATACTAATTTTGTCAAATACTTACGTTGCAAGAGCTACTCTTTATGTTAAGAAAATAATAGCACTTTTACTTAGGTTATATTTTATTTCAGATAATTTCCCTTTCAAATAAATAATTTGAATTTATTTATAAAATATATAAATTTAATTAAAAATAATTATGATGATTCAAAGATGAAATATGATTGGATGATCCTTAAATTTTTACAAAATTAATAAAAAAGACTCATTTACAAGCAGAAACTAACAATTTGTCTTCAAATATGAATGAATGTAAGATACTGCAAGTGAGAATTGTGAGAAATGTATTGCACATGGGTTACACATTTAGTTGGGCCGACAATCTGTCTTCATCAATAACACACTCAACATTTTCAGACATTGTCTTTCGGATTGAACAGTTGTTGCGGGTGTGACCGCTTTCTTTGCAATTTGAGCAGGCTTTCGGTCGGCGTACTCATGGAAGCGCTGATTAACTTAGAGATAGTGCAGGATTTGTTAATGGAATTGCAAATAGAGATGGACAATTCTGTCTGTTATGCCCGCACCTCTTGCATTATGAACATCTCCGTCTTCAACTGCCTTCACCAGTCTACGGAATCCTTCTTCTCCTTGGTCTTCCTGCTTAGCCTCGCCAAGGTGGTGGCAAGATGACAATTTGTTTCACATGCGGGGGGATGTCCCACTCACTAGGATGCCCTACTGGACGAATAAACCCCGCATAATCCTCTACCAAAATAGTTGTCTTGTAGTAATCGGCGCATAATTCAATGGCTTCACATTTGCATTTACTGAAAAATACAATGAACTCAATCTTCAAGCACAATGTAAATGCTATGTCAATTAGGGATCAAATAAGAAATAAAGAAAGATATTCTGACCTTATTGTTGCAATGGCATGTCTACATAGCAGTAAATCTGTTTGAAACTCACAGCATGAACACATCTTCGTCAACAGGTTAACAAGTCCGTCCATCTTCCCGTCTTTAACTTCGAACTCCACTCGATTGATAGGCTTAACTACAAAGCGATGTGCATCATTGAAACGTTTGCTCAACTGCTTGGCAACCCAACGGCTGAGGGGCATGGTTGCCTTGATGGCCTCCTCGTACCGATCATGGAACCAACACTGGAACATGTCTCTTATGAACTCGATCAAAACAGTGATTGGCATTTGTCTTGCATGCTTCAAGCAAGAGTTAACATATTCTGCAATGTTCGGGGTCATAATTTGGTATCGCCTTGCTGGTGAACATACACGTGCCCATCTCTCAGGGCCTATTCTCAAAAGATCAGCATGAATCTGCTTGAGCTTGTTCATATGTCTGTTGAAATCGGACACCTTATAACAATCTCGAGCAATGGTGAAAATCATAAAAACATCATCACGCTTGAACTTGTTTTTAAAGTTTTTCTTCAAATGGTAACCGCATAAACTGTGGTGTGCTTTTGGGTATGCATTTTTTATTGCTTTCTTAATACTGAAATGCTGATAAAAAATGAACATAGTGTTTTCAGGACAACCAACCGCATCACGCAGCTTACTGAGAAACCACGTCCACGAGTCTTCGTCCTTAACATGGCTGATGCCAAACGCAACTGGATATACACACTCGTTCGCGTCTTTGCATACAGCGACAAACAGAACACCCTTGAACTTGCCTTTCAGATGTGTCACATCAATTACAACCGTAGGACGCATTACTTCCCTAAACCCCCAAATACAAGCCCCATATAACCAGCAATAATATTTGAATCTTTCAATCTCATCAGTAGCAACTGCAATGACTGTGCTAGGATTTTCTTGTTCCAACATATAAAAAATACGAGGGTAGTAGTTGAAAGGACTCTTTCGAGGGACCAAAAACAATCCTCTCTGTATACTCCTTTGCTTGCTAAGCCTTACCATACAAGCATTCCAATCCCCACTGAACCCTCATCTTAGCAATTATGTCTTTAGGTCTCAATGCTACTTCATTAGCCCAAAGCTTGGGTGCCATAAGTTCACAAATTATCTTCACACTCGCAGTTGGAAATCTCGCTTGCAAACCATCGACAGTACATGTGTATACTTTGTGGAACGTCCGAACTTGCCAATACTCTCATTCGTCAGGTAACTTCGTTGAATGCACACTAAACTTGCATGCCTTGTTCTTGCAACCAACCTTGTAACGACTTTTACATGACCTTTTTACTCTTATCCCAAACTGCTCTTTTAGAGCCAACATGTTCAGAGCTTGTTTCAACTCGGTCTTTGTGGAAAACATTATTCCTTTGTATAAGCAATCATCGGCACATGTCGACTCCTCAATGGTAATTGTTTAGAAGGAGAACTTTTCTACATCTACAATTTACCACGTACGAGATATCCCTGCATTTCCCATTTCCTGATATCTATCATCGAGCAATGTATCAACAGAATGAATCTCGTCCTCACCAGTGATAAGGTTATTGTGTATGGGGTCATCACTCTGAACATTTCGTACATCGAAACCTCCAACACGTTCCGTTTCACCTCTAACATCTTCCGTTTCGTATTCAACATTATTACAAATTAGAATGTCACTGTCATAAAGGCAGTCATTGTCTGAACTATCATGATCCCATTCCTTAAGCCCCTCATTTGAATTGTCATCAAATCTATCTTCACCGGCAGCGAACAAATCCTCATTTCCCTCATCACATGCAGTATTATCCTCCAGCGTCGCACTGTTAACATCCAAAGTCACAATGTTGTACTCAAGTGTCGTATTCTCATTTGAAATTGGAATTGCACACTCTACCGTTTCACCCGATTGTTGCTTTCCTTTTACAGAAGCAACAAATTGGTTTGATGCACATCCTGATCGGAATTGTGCACCCAACTCTTCAATCAATGTCCTCTGTCTACCAGGCTGCACAAACTCCTGCGTATACCTCAATTGCGGGTTATGGACCGAATGCTCTGTCATATGTGAAGCATTGTAAATCTCATTCCGATTAACCTGATTACCATGTTGTTCAGCTTTTTCATGTGACATAACATTTGTTTAGTGTCTCTTAATGCTGACATACACAACCGGAACATTCCTCTGTTTTAGTAGAATTAATGCAACATCCTCATCGTTCTTGATAATTGGCCGTGATAACTCCCCGGGTGTACTGATCAATGCATGTAACTCAATATCATCAATTTTTGAGTTTACCCCAACAACATCTTCAACCAGCTTCATCAAGCTCGCAAACGACAAATCACTCATAACCCCTCGAATTCGTGACTCACCACCCTTGTACATGCCATCCACCCACTGACCACCGTGTCTTATCACAAGTCGCAGAATTAGAATCCCACTAAAATTTTGAAAATAAAAATAAATATTTAATTTACTTAATTATTTATAAATTTACTTAATTACATGCTGGTGACACGCCAAGTGCAGGCAGACATGCTGGTGACACGCCAAATGCATGCAGATATACTGGTGACACGCCAAGTGCAGGCAGACATGCTGGTGACACGCCAAGTGCATGCAGTATTATGTGGTCACATGCTGAGTAGATGCATGGCGTGTAACAACTCTGTGCAATGTTTCTAATCCATGCGAAATTTACAGAAAAAATTTCACAAATTTATCTGTTGCAGCAATAAACCCAAAAACATACATTGATGTCATCTCCGCTATGGGGTCTATTTTTTGAGAATAATATGGCTAGATGGTGAGAGATATACCACGACACGATGACGATGGTGCTCAACAGAGAGTTGACATAGCTCATACAGTTCAGAGAGCTGATGATGATGGTGTTTAACACAGAGTTGATACAGTTCAGAGAGTAGAGAAAGAAAGATGAGCGAGCACAAACAGCTGAGCAGTAATTTCTATTTTTTCTCAATGGCGGGAGGCAGATATCGACAGCTTAATTTGCCACAATGTTTTTTAAGGGCATTTTCGTCTACTCATGCTTCTTTTTTGGTAGAAACAGGTAATTTTATTTGGGTTGTTATTTTTGAAATCACCCTACAATGAGGGTTATTTCTCACAATTTTCTCTTATTTTTTTATATCAAATTAGCATGTTACGACATCATTAATTATGATATATCAATATTTCATATTATCATCAATTATGATATGTTCTCATATCATGTGACATAAAATGATAAATGATATTTTGATTAACTCAATTACTAATTATAAGAGCTTATTTAACTTAAAATAAATATATATGAGTTTATTTAGCTTAAAATAAATATATAAAAGCTTGATAATGTAATAAAAGTATAAAAATTTATTTAAAATTTCTTAAATAGTTTAAAAGATTTTTTAGTTATTACGTGTTAATTAAAAGTAATTCAATAAAAAATGAATAAGTAAAATGAATCAATAACTTTATTGTTTTTAATTTTTGCCTATCTCTAGAATACGCATTGAATATACATTAGGTTTGGTAAGTAGCATTTAAGTGAGAGATTCACCTTTAGCATAGAAATGGCGTATGCTTTTTTGTTGTAGGAAAACATGTACAACATTTAAAGCTAGCACCGAAAATTTACGACACTACATAAAAGCTAGTAATTGGTTCAAAATATCAAAGTGCAATATGATTCATGAATATCTTATATTGTCTTTTTTTTTCATTTATTTTTATGATTTTTCTATATATAAATATATTTGGTGAATTAAAATTAGTTTATCACAGACGTTGTCGAACACAAAGCTATAAAAAAGAATAATAACTAAGTTAATCTCAAGTTCAAATTACAAATTATAAAAAAAAAGTGAAATGAAATTATAAAGGAATTGAAAGAAACATCTAGGATTAATCTAGATTGAAAATAATTGCATTTATAGTCAAAATAAAGATTGAATTTGATAGATTCATGTATTCGATGAATGAGAATTACATGTAAAAATGCACACTCATATTTATTTTAAGATAAAATATCTTGATTTTTAAAGTTTTGATTATAAGTTTACACGAGTTCATCAGTATTCGAAATGAATAGCCTACTCCAAAAGATTATTTTTCATTGGACACATAAATCTAGTCATTAGTCGACCATTAATGTTTCTGTTAGTTTGATATGTAATAATATTTTTTTCAAGCAATTTTATCTTTTATTAATTTTAAAATTTACTATACTGTATAAACTATAATTTTTCATTTATATATTTTTTTCTCTCTAATTCAAAAAAAAAAATCTCTCTACCTTATCTCTCACTGGTTAATCACTCCGTGACTGAATTTGATCGTAAAATGCCAAATTTGGCAAGATCTCCCCAAAGGGAGTGCAATTTAGGCATATTGCCTTAAGGCCATACTCCATAAGGGAGTGTCAGTCGAAGGGGAGTATGACCCTAGATCACACTCCATTAGGGAGATCATATTAGATATGGCATTTCAGGATCAAATCTGGTTGCAAAGTGATCAATTGGCATAAAAGAGTGCCGTTGATTGGTATGAGAAAAAAAATTAGTAAAAAAGGGAGAAAAAGAAAAATAATATTTTACATATTTCATGTTTTTTCGTCATCTACATGTTTAAGGTAAATTGTTCATTTTAAATATTAATGGGTCTATATAAAATTGTAACTAAAATTAAAAAAAAATTACCCTTACTGTTAACGTGATAATTCAATTAAAAAAAAAAGTATCAAAATTCTTTCATATTATTTGTTTTAATAACGTGTCATATGTTTATAAAAAAAATTTAAGAGAGTAGTGGTGATTCAAATATTAATCCATATACTTCGAATAAGCATTTAAGTTTAGATTACTCTTTCTATTTTAGATTAAATGTTCACTTTTTAAACTATATAACAATTTAAAGAAAGAGTATTTTACTTATTACTTTGCAAAATTTATTATTCCAGTGATGTAAAAAGCTAGCTGTCCAAACCAAAATTAGTATTTTAATAAAATATAATATTAAAAAATAATTTTTATCTTAAAATATGAATATTATTTTAAAATATTTTAAAACACATAATAAGATGAATATTCAAACTGATTTTTTTAATATTTAAATACAATAATAAACTTATTAGTATTTTTTTTAAAGCTAGGAAATTTGAAAAAAAAAAAAAGAAAAACGGAGGACAAAAGAGGGGGGGGGGGGGGGGGGGGGGGAAACGCGTGGGTGCGCGTGTGTTCGATACGGAGGAAAAACCAACCAGACCGGCGGTTCAAAACGGGCTTGCGTAGTGATGCGGTTCAAAACACTCATACTCGCTCGGTGCTCGCATAGCTCATAGCTGATTCATTTTTCCTGCGATTTCTCAGCAGCCAAACAGAAAATAATTTTTCCTTCCAGTAGAAAATGATCGGAGTCGGGAAGATCAAGCAATACTCCAACGTCCTCGACAAGCCCCTCAGCAAGGGCAAACAAGAGGTTTCTCCTCTCCCTCTCTCTTTTATTCTCCGTATGTTGGGCTTCCTGTGAAAATGTTGCAAAATACGATTTAAAATTTAAACTAGAGAGTTGCAATTTTTGTTCTTGTTATTTTAGATAAAACTCTATTTTCAGCTTCTTAGCAAGCAAGCTGAGTTTCAAATATTTTCGATATTTACTTTTTTTTTTGTTGCAATATTTGAGATCTAACTGTTTTATTTCTTTTAAATAGTATTATTTTCTCAGTGAACTATTTGAATTGGACATTAGTTGACAAATTCTGATCCAATCACACAAATTAGGCATAAACTCAAACTAACCGAATCGACAATAGCTTTGATTGGGGATTTCTTTTTTCAATTTGGAGTCAAATTCCAAACTATACTTTTGCATTAATGGATGGTTGTGCTTTCATTGCAGGTTAGCTTGAGTGCATTTGCATTCTTGTTTTCGGAGCTTGTTCAGTACAATCAAACACAGGTTGATAACATTGCCGAATTAGAAAGAAGGTAGTGATATTTTGACCTTTGATATATCTTGCTTGAATCTTTCCATTGGCAATCGATGTGTACTTGAGATTAGATTCTTTATTGAAGAATCCAATGACAATGAATAAATGACAGAAAAATAGAACAAAGAGCTCCTTATGTTTAATTATATGCAAATACTTTTACAATGCTTAGTTCAGTCAGTGGTTCTTCTAGTGTGAATGAATCTAATATTATTCATGGGAATGGATCAGGCTGGAGGATGCAGGGTATGCAGTTGGGGCTCGAGTTCTTGAACTTTTGTGCCATAGGGATAAGGTACAGCACATTCACAGATTATACTTGAGATGAGACTTCAATAGCAATAAGGTTCTCCTGTTTAATCTTCATTACTGTTCTCAAGGTATTACTTGGAAGCTAGCATCTGACTTCTTAAAGTAGAGTTTTAATTCTGCTAATTAGGTGAGAAGTATGCTGGTCTTACTCACCTTATATGCTTGGTGGTGGTATCTGAATTAAATTTGCTTTCATTTTGTGTATCTTGGTTTGGCAATGTGTTTGCAATGATGTGTGCTCATTTGTATGAATATGTGTATTCTTCCATGGTGTCAATTTAGGGGTGTAATTGAGCCAATCTAGTGTCAGGCTCAAGCTTGGTTGAGTTTTACTTTTTGGTGCTCGAGCTTGGCTTGAAAGATAATTGAGCTACTAGAGCTTGACTCGATTAGGCTCAATTATGACTAATTTATATAAAAATCTTGAAACTCAATAGCTCAAGTTCAATATAAAATCTCAAATAAAAATTAAAATATGTAAATAAATATTATATTTTATTTATATATGTATTAATATTATAAAATTTTAAAAGTTCAAAAGCTCGATATGACTCATGAACCACTTTAGTCAAGTATTGCAAAGCTTTAACTCGGCTCAACTCGTTACTCAAGTAGCCCGAGCTCAAGCTCAGCTTGACAATCAACGAGTCGAACTCATGTACTCATCAAGTCGAGCCCTACTAGCTCACGTGTAGCTTGACTTGTTTACATCCATATGTCAGCGCCAGTACTAAACTTATGTTATTTTATGCCACAGGGAAATAGAAGGGAGACTCGATTGTTGGGTATTTTATCTTTTGTGCACAGCACTGTCTGGAAGGTGTTATTTGGAAAGGTAATTCTGCAATCTTGTCTAGTGGCGCAACTATTGAAAGTTTGTTGATATTGTCAAATAGATTTGTGTATTTTCCTATAAGCCTATAGGCATGGCGACTCTAGCTGGTTAACATCTTCAACATATGCTTAAAATCAGTGTAGCCTCCAATATAGCACATCTCTGACCTCCTCATTTTTCGTACTGTGTTAGGTGGCTGACTCACTTGAGAAGGGCACTGAACATGAAGACGAATACATGATCAGTGAGAAGGAACTCCTTGTGAACAAGTTATGCATTGCCCACTACTTATCACTTATAATGCCATTGCTTCAGCTAGCTAGATCTCTAGTTTCAGATTAATAACCAACTGGTCTGTATTTCATTGTAGGTTTATTTCAATTCCAAAAGACATGGGGACTTTTAACTGTGGGGCATTTGTTGCTGGAATAGTGAGGGTAAGTGCTTTATTAATTATTTTGTTTGAAATGACTGATCTGGTGGATGGAAGCTCTTATAGACTCTTTTTGTTGGTTGGAAGGGTGTTTTGGATAGTGCAGGATTTCCAGCGGTAGTAACAGCTCATTTTGTACCTATGGAGGGACAGCAAAGACCTCGAACAACTATTTTGATAAAGTTTGCTGAAGAGGTGGGCACTACTCTTATGCTCTTGCATCATATTCCCTGCTTAAACAAAGTCTGGTGTGCCCAAGTGTAGTTGTCCCATTTAATAAAAGTATTGATGCTTGGTATTATGTTTGTGATTCATTCAATGATGTCTAGCTTACCTCTCTCTTAGTTTGTTTTGGACTGGGATGATTATAAACTCAGTTTATTCTTATGGATAGATCTCTACAGTATCAAAAGAAGCATTTTCACTATTTTAGATTTAATTAATGAACTACTGGCTTTCCAAAAAATAATTATGAGCTACTGGTAGAGGCTCAAAAGGAGTAGTGCTAATAGAAGAGAGTTGCTTGGGATATGTAAAAAAAAATTAAGTAGAAAATTTAGGGCTTGGTTTTGAACACTTATTACAATATATACAATGTATTTGAGTTACCATTCTCTGAGCAATATTCAGCTTGTCATGCAAGTTTCTTTTTCTTTAACTTTTTAAAAACTTTTGGCACTGCTGTTGTCTTTCCACACTAACATATATCTATACCTATTTATCATCGTCATCATCACCATAACAGCATGGAAGGGGAAAAGTCCACATATGTTCTATTATATTTGTGAAGAAGGCTTTAAAAGCCCAAAGAGCAAAATGTAGCTTGTATCAGAATATGGTATTTTTGCTTCTATGTGGCATAGCATAGTGACTTATTGTAGTGTGGATTACATGCATATTACCGAAGAAGGCATCTCCAGTTAGTTCTAAGTTAATGGTGGCTGCATCATAAACTAACATTTTAATGTTTTCCCTGGGAATAGATTCTTATGTTCTGGCTGTTGCTAAAAATTTGATTCAAACCTGCCCTTTTTTTTCCTTAACCAGGTATTGCAAAGAGAAGCGAGGTTAGGTTGATTACTATGCTTGGGTTATCTTTGAGTTGTCCATGTTCTGCAACACTGGGAATGGAACAATGAACTTCTGCTGGTTTGTTAATCTAACAAGGATTTCACCTGCCAATCACACTGGCAAATCTATATTCCTCTCTCTGATTAATGATGGTTATGTATTATTCTTTATGGCATCGTGGTTACTGATATGATGGCAAAAGATTATTGCAAGTGCAGTTGATGTAAAGTAAATGTCATCATTACTGTTAAGTTTTGTGTTAATATGAACTCAAATGGATTATTACTGAGGAGAATACGATTTGAAGGATTTGTTGCTTACTGATCCCTCCATTGAATGTAAGAAGGTGAGAATATAGCTTTACTACGGGCATCATATTACCACAGATTGTGGAACATCATATTACCACAGTGACAAACACCCTGCATCTCTTCATCTCTCTTATTCGCCACAAACTTCAGCTGCACCTGGCCTCGTTGCCGGAAATCGTTGCTGGAAAAACACCTCGCTTTTGTCCTTTTCTTTGCCCCTGTCAACGGAAGCATTTTTTTCTCTCAAACATGTGCCTAAAATGGAAAACTGATCCGTGGAGCATGAGATGAAGAACCAGAAGGGAGCTTAGAGACAAAATTAAGGAAGCAACCACCCTTACGTGAAGAAGAAAGAATGAATACACATTTATTTCATCTTTACATTTGTTTGTGATGGTTCAATTCTCTCTTCTTCTTTTTTTTGCCATTTATGGTCTAGATTCTTTCTTTTTTTTCTTTTCTGTTAATTATGGAGATTATTATTATGTTGGTAAGGTTTCTCTCTTCTAATTATGGAAATTTGTTTGAGGTATTTTGCACTCCCCAAATTCATAACATAAACATAAAAAAAAAAAAAAAAAAAAAAAAAAGAGGAGACAACAAAGAAATTGCAAATGGAAATCCAAGAATTAAAGGGACAACTCAAGGTGCTGGAGTCCATGGGAGGTGGTAGTGATAAGGGATCGGAATGCAGAAATGAGGCTGGACATGGAAGAAGAATCGAAGGAAAAGGCCGAAGCATTGGAAGATTCTGAATCTTTGCTAATTTGAAGCCAGACTTTTTGCATTATAGGGGTTGGATGGGCATCCGACTCATCATCCTACAGTCATCGGAGTCAAGAAGGTGGGAGAAGCCATTTCAAAATGCATTTAAGAAGTGTGAGATATCCAATGAATGAAGCACCTGGAGGAGCCTGCCAAGTTTAGTCCCAATGGCGAGAATACATCCAGGTTCAGGGTTGAAGGGAATAACCGAGGTATGCCTTTGATAGTCTGATTTTTCATTGTACTGGTATTTTTCATAGCATATGCCGCCGGAAATGTGGATCAGTTCTTTGTGTGAAGAAATATCCTCACCCGTGATGTTTTTACAGGTTCCAGGAAGCTTTGGATGAAATGACGGGAAAGAAGAGCTAAACGAAAACTGGGGTGAAGAGGTTTATAGGGCTCTGGTACCAGCTTTCAAAGAGTTAAAACGAGTGCAACCCAAGTTACAGATACCCTTTACGTGAGCTCTGAAACTTCAGAAACGATTGTAATCTTAAAGCCAAAGGAAGCCACTGCTTTGTATAGAACAGAGAATTGTCAGGAAACAGAGGAGGAGATGATGTAAGGTAAACAGCTGCATTGAATTCTATTATTCCTTCTTCAATGCAAATATCCGAGAATATCACATAACGGCTCAACAAGAATATATAGTTTTAGAGAGTCCTGTTAAATCTTTTTCCCCCTCCTCCGCTCCCCCAATTTTACTTCATTTACTTAATTGTGATGATGATGACAGATGAATCTTACAGTTTATTTCCCCTAATCATGTCCCTTTTTTTTGCCTTTTTTAAGTATGATTAACAATAGCTTTATCAGTCTGCAATCTTTGATTCAGCATCTGCTTTGCAAAATGGCAGTGTCTTAGCATCAAATAATATAGCACTAGAACGAATTACATACAAGAAACTCAAGTTACATCACAGTTGCTCCTTAGCAAAGCTGAGTTATGGCTGTTGAACTGAGACACGATGAAATAATTGCAATGAAAGAAAGAGACACCAAGTAGAATTTGATCTTATACACACATTTGGATAAGGTGACCGTATCAGTAAACAAACACATAGGAATAGGTCAAAGCCACCTTGAAACTATCCTTCCACCTATTTTATTTGAATGCAGTTACTCAGAAGACCAGGGCATGACACATCTTTGTCAGGATTCAGGAAAGTAAGCATAGAATTAGACAGAAAATGCCAGGAGAAAGGGCCTTCTCCCTTGGCTATTCTGAAACATTTCTATTTCTTTCCCTTCCTCCTCTCCCTCCACTCATATGCATTCTTTGATAACCAACAAGAGTATAACAACCAAGTACAACAGGTCTACCAACATAGGCGGATTACAAGAGAATAGATAGTAGAAGTAGATAGCAAAATGGAACACAAAATCTAAGAAAAAGATTTTATTTTCATCTTATTTCCATAATTCTTTGCTTTCTAATGTGTATTCTGTCCATTCTCAACACCAAGACCATACAATACACCAGCATATTTCTCAGTCGACCCACTAAAGAAATTTTCTTTCAATTTCATAAATGTACAACTAGTAAGCAAACTATCCGAACCAGCTTGGTGACAGATACCAATCCTCTCCACATCTAACAGCTCCGCAAGCTTGTTCAACCCGCCGTGAAGGCTGTTGCAAAACTTCATCAGATGCTTGATATCATAAAGAGTAGGGAAATAGATATCGATCAAACTAAAGAACTCTGCTTGTGTCTCGGGAAGATTCTTGCAAGTAAGCAACTTAAGCAAATACCCAAAATCATAACCACTATGAAAAGTCACCCAATGCACACTATCATTCAAAACAACCCCAGATGACATTAACAGTTCACTAAACCGATGAGCGCTAACACCCTTTTCCTTGTTCTTCTTAAAATCAATGCCACTTTGAGATAAAAGCTCAATGGAATCATTAGCATAAACATCCTCATTGAGATCGAATTCACGGAAATTGAATTGCCAAACACAGAATTTATCAGTTCCACAAGTAGGTAAATTCCCTTCGTCATCAGAGAAAGTAAGGCCCAACTGAATCAATTTCAAAAGATCAACATTTGCTTTCAAAGTTTGGTAATTGTATTCAAAGCTACTCTTGAAATTGCCTATTGGGCGTAGAACAATACCCGGGAACTCAGTGTCCATAGCGATGTAAGGGTACTCGTCCACAATATTTTTAATTAACTCGATTTCACTTCCTAGATTCTCCTCCCAAACTTCCCTAATGTGAATCGATTCACTCTTTGGCAAAATCGACATCTTTCTTCACCAAGAAAGGAACAACTTTTGATTCTAGGACAAATCGCAAAATCCCAAAATCCTCAAAATCTGCAATAACAAAATCTAAAAAAAAAAATTAATTAGTACCCATTTCTCCAAATCAACAGAAAAACCAATCAAAACACTGAAAATTCAACAAACTTTAAGAAAAAGCAAGGCAAAGAACATGAGATCTTACCAATGTCAGATTGGAGGCAATGAAATGGGAAGTAGATCCAAACTTGTACCGGGATTAAGGGAGATGAAATGAAAGATGATAGAAGAGGGCTTATGGCAAATTTCTTATCTCAGAAGAGGACAATCTGAGGGAAAATTTTTTGGGGCTCAAAAATTTTCCTTTTCATGTAATGATGATCAATGGGATGGTGAAGAGGAAGAAAGCTCCAGAAGCTTTCCTGGTCTTCACATTGCAACAGCATGGAAGGGATCAAGAGAGAGAAGAGCAAAGGACCAGGCACTTTCTTATGAGTAGACAGGCTTTTATACCCCTTTATGTACTGCTGCTTCAACTTTCACTGTTTCTTTTTCATTTTTGGTAATTTACTTTTTTTTTAATTTAATTTAACTATTCTTTTACCAAGCAATTAGAAGTAAGCAAAATCAAACTAATTTAATTAATAATTTATTCAAATTAAATATAATTTGAGTAAAATAATTTGATTTAATTAATTTATTAGATTAATTAGTTTAAAATGTTTGATTTAATTAATTTTTTATCAATCCCAATTTTAAAATTTTAAACTAATCCAACTAAAAAATCAAATTAATTATATATACATTTATATATATTACGAAGAATTGATAATAAACTTAATTAATAATATAGTTAAAATATATTAATTTATTATATATACGTATATAAATTATAATTATAATAATTTAATTTTAATTATATATATTTTTATTTATACATTTATATTAATATGAAATTAAAAATTATATATTTTAAATTATATAACTTATATGCTAATATTGTAATATATAATAGTAAATGTCTTATATATTAATATGTTATAATTATTACACTTTGATAATGTTTCATAATATAAAATGTTATGAATATATATATAATTGTATAAACATTATATATATATTTAATTTATACATAAGTATTACTATAACTTATAATAAACTTTATTTATATGACTACACTTAATAATCTTATTAATTATCACCTTAATCTTTGTGACATATTATTTATACAAACTTTCATATAAAAACATTATAATATATAAGTTATGTCATTAATTTCATATATACACAATAAAGTAATATAATATATATTTAATTTATACATAAACATTCCTGTAACTTATAATAGATTTTATTTATATAATTACACTTAATAATTTTATTAGTTATCGTCTTAATTTTTATAATATATTGTATATAATTAGTTACTATTATACAAACATTGATATAAAAATTAAAATATTATAACATATAAGTTATGCAATTACTATCATATCTACTATATATAAAAGTAGTATAATTTGATTTCTCAATTTCTTTCAATTGGGTGTCTAATTGAATTCCAATTGAGTGTCTAATTGAATGACAAATGTCATTCAATTAGAATTTTTTTTATTTTTTTAACTTTTTGTTCTTTATAATAATTTTCAATTGAATTAATTGTTTTTGACATTTGAAGGTTTTTTTTCTTTTACTTTTATTTATTTCAATAAAAAATACTTAAAAATAATAATTTCTAACATTTAATGCTTAAAAGATAAATGACATTTGTTATTCTTAATTGAATTAATTTTTTTTACACCTTATGTTAAAACTACATTGTTTTTGACATTTGAAAGTTTTTTTTCTTTTTTACTTTTATTTATTTTAGTAAAAAATATTTGAAAACAATAATTTTTAACTTTTAATGCTTATAAGATAGATTTATTTAATAATTTGATTTCTCAATTTCTTTCAATTGGGTGTCTAATTGAATTTCAATTGAGTGTTTAATTAAATGACAAGTGTCATTCAATTAGAATTTTTTTTATTTTTTTAACTTTTTGTTCTTTATAATAATTTTCAATTGAATTAATTGTTTTTGACATTTGAAGGGTTTTTGTTCTTTTACTTTTATTTATTTCAATAAAAAATACTTGAAAATAATAATTTCTAACATTTAATGCTTAGAAGATAAATGACATTTGTCATTCTTAATTGAATTAATTTTTTTTACACTTTATGTTAAAACTACATTGTTTTTGACATTTGAATGTTTTTTTTTTATTTATTTTAGTAAAAAATATTTGAAAACAATAATTTTTAACTTTTAATGCTTATAAGATAGATTTATTTAATATTTATCAATTAAAATTTAATATAATTTTTTATCTATATTCTTTTATTCTACATGAACTTGAATCCGTAATATATAGATATTGTTTTTATACATGAATGTTTAAATTTCAAAAAATATCTATATTATATATAAAAGTAGAATGTTCAATTTTTTTCAATTTCTTTTAATTGAGTATCCAATTGAATGACAAGTGTCATTCTATATATAAAAGTAGAATGTTCAATTTCTTTCAATTTCTTTTAATTGAGTTTCCAATTGAATGACAAGTGTCATTCAATTAGAATTCGTTTTTATTTTTTTAACTTTTTGTTCTCTATAATAATTTTCAATTGAATTAATTGTTTTTGACATTTGAAGGGTTTTTTTTTTATTTTTTTACTTTTATTTATTTCAATAAAAAATACTTGAAAATAATAATTTCTAACATTTAATGCTTAGAAGATAAATGACATTTGTCATTCTTAATTAAATTAATTTTTTTTACACTTTATGTTAAAACTACATTGTTTTTGACATTTGAAGGTTTTTTTTTTTTTTTTACTTTTATTTATTTTAGTAAAAAATATTTGAAAACAATAATTTTTAACTTTTAATGCTTATAAGATAGATTTATTTAATATTTATCAATTAAAATTTAATATAATTTTTTATCTATATTCTCTTATTCTGCATGAACTTGAATTCGTAATATATAGATTTTTTTTTATACATGAATGTTTAAATTTCAATAAATATCCATTTAATTAATTATATAAAAGTAGGATAATTGATTGGGTCAATTAATTGACATTTGACATTCTTAATTGAATTTTTTTTTTACACCTTATGTCAAAACTACATTGTTTTTGACATTTGAAGGTTTTTTTTTCTTTTTTACTTTTATTTATTTTAGTAAAAAATATTTGAAAACAATAAATTTTAACTTTTAAAGCTTATAAGATAGACTCATTTAATATTTATCAATTACAATTTAATATTATTTTTTGTTTATATTCTCTTATTCTGCACTAACTTGAATTTATAGTATATAAACATCTTTTTTATACATGAATGTATAAATTCTTATAAACATCCATCCAATTCATTTGAACAAAATAAAAAAAATAAAAAAGACCTACTTATTTCTTAATATACATGGCACACGATCATCATTGAATAAATAAATTAATTGAATTTGATAACATTTAGTTATTTATTTCATATATAAAAGACAGATAATACTAGCAATTATTAACTATTTTATATTAATAGGATCTTTACATTATACTATTACTTTATATTCTGTAACTGTTTATTTTAATCTGTTAATAGTATAGCTTATATACTTTCTCATTTTTTAATAGTTTATTATATATATAATAATTTTTGATAGGATTATTATTATTTTTGGATAAATTCTATTTTAAATAAGATAATTAATTGGGTCAATTCGTTGTCATTTTCAATTAAATTAATTTTTTTTTACACTTTTTATCAAAACTGTGTTGTTTTTTTACATTTGAAGGGTTTTTTTTATTTTTATTTATTTCATTATAAAAATACTTGAAAATAATAATTTTTAATTTTTAATGTTTAGAATATAGATTCATTTAATATTTATCAATTGCAATTTAATATTATTTTCTGTTTATATCCTCTTATTCTATATGAACTTGAATCTATAGTATTTGACCTATTTTTTATACATAAATGTTTAAATTTCAATAAATTTTCATTCAATTCATTGAACAAAATAAAAAAATTAAAAAAGTTTATTCATTTCTTAATATACATAGCACATAGTCATCATTGAATAAATAAATCAACTAAATTTGACAACTTTTAGCTATTCATTTTATATATAAAAGATATATTATTAGAAATCAGTAACTATTTTATATTGATAGGATCTTTACATTATATGGTTCTCTTATATTATACAATTATTTATCTTAATCTAGCAATAGTACATGTTATATGCTCTCTCATTTTTGAATATTTTATGATACATCTAACAATTTTTTATAAGATTACTGTATTCTTTAAATAAGTACTGTTTTATAATTATATATGTAGGTATAAATTTTCAGTAATTGAAACCATTCATGCAGTTGATTAATACAATATAGCTTTCTTTATAAACTTTTTTAAAGGTACCAAATTAAAGTTTACTCCAGCATAATCAATATTTTCTATGATTTTTTTCGTAACGTAGCTACGGGCACCATCCTAGTATATAATAAAGTAATATATTATATATATACATATATTTAATTTATACATAATTAGTATATTTTTTGATTATGTATCAAGCTTATAAGTTTTAGTATTATAACTTGTCAAAAAAACTAATAAAATTTTGATCAATTAGTCCAAAATTAAACTGATCAAATCAATTCTATGTTTGATCAATTTAGTGTTCTTTTATATTTGATCAATTTTTTAAAAATATTTAATTTATTTGGTCATTAAATATGGTGGATTAAACCACCAAATCCATATATTTGCTCATTTCTAATTAGATCTGTCAAAATGGGCTAAGCCCATTTTTATTAAATATGAGATGGGTTTGGTCAAAAAAATTAAGGCCCATATTGCAACCGGGCCTAGATGGGCTAGCTCTGTTGCTTAAGGGCTGACCCTAGTTGGGGTGAGCCAGCCCGACAGGTCAAAGGAAAAAAAAAATCCCTAAATCCTAATATACCTAACTTAGTAACCCGATTCTCCCGACTGGCCGACTCTCCGTCTCCCCCAAACCCAATCCCAACTCCCAAGCCAAGTCCCAAGCTCCCCGACTCAGCGTCCGGTCCGGCATCTGCCCATTGTCCTCCCATCCGGCACGAGCATCTTATTCCCCCGGCTCCCCCAGGTCCAATCCCAAGCTAAGTGGTCCAATCGTCCAAGTCTCAAGCAAGCTCCTCGAAAATGTTTCAAAAAAAAAATCTAATTTTTCAAAAACCAAAAAACACAAAAACCACCAAAAATCATAAACCTCTAACAGCTAGAACCACAATCCACAACAATCAAAAATATAGAAAAAACAAATAAAAAAAAACAAAAAGTGAGAAAGGTAGTGAGGGATTTTCGATTTGGGTTTTATAGGGAGAGGTTAGATCTTTAGAGCGCTGGCTAAAGGAGAGTGGAAGTCAAGTTTTTTGGGTGTGGTATACCGGTTACCGACAAGAGGAAAGGGGCCTGATCTGGGCGATGAAACAGGAGGAGAGTAAAACGCTGACAATGAGAGAAGGGCATGATTTATGCAAGAAAAGGGGAAGAGAGAAGAAGAAAGAGGGAGAAAGAGAAAAGGAGTGTCATCGACGGGGAAAAGAGAGAGAGAGAGAAAGAGAGAGAGAGAGAGAAGCGGGGAAAGGGAGGGAAGGAAGAAATAAGAAGAAAGGGAGAAGAGAAGAAGAAGAGCTAATCGAGAGAAAAAGAAAAAGAAAGAAAAGAAGAAAAAAAAGAAACAAGAAAGAGAGAGAGAAAGGAAAGGAAGAGAAAGAGATCGATTGGAGAAGAAGAAAAAAAGTGTAAAAAAAATTAAAAAAAAAGATTGAGAAATTCTCAACCTATATAAAATATGGGTCAGCTTGATCCGACCCTTATTTTTACAGATCATAAGGGCTGGGGTCGGGCCGGCCTATATTGACTGCTCTATCTCTAATAGTAGTAACAGACTTTTTTTTACTATTTAATTGTAAGTAATTTACTTTTTTTATTCAAATCAACAAAGCTTTCATAGCTCAGTTGGTTAGAGCACCCGTTTAGTAAGCGGGAGGTCTTGAGTTCGACTCTCAATGAAAGCACGGCTTTTATCATTTTTGTTCCTAAATGGGCTGGCTTAAATCTGGGCCATTCCCTTAATTTCCAATATTTGGATTGGGCCGAAATCTGGGCCGTCCGATATCCTTTATCCGCTGTTCCTTCATTTCCAATATTGGGCCTGCATAAATAGGGTCTGAGCTTTTACCCGATCAGTTATATGTTCCCCTCTGTCTTTCTTTCGTCTTAGGTTTTTTCAGTTTATATATTTTTTAAAAATAAAAATTAGATCAAATTTAAATTTTAAAAATTTTTAAAAAAATAATTTTTTTTAAAAATAAAATTTTAAAAAAAATTTAAAAAAAATTCCTGTAAAGGACTTTTTTTTTAAATACAAAAAAAAATTTTATTTTTATTTTAAAAATATTTTTATTTATTAAAAATAATTATAATATTTTTTTAAAAAATAAAATACCTTTTAAAATAATTTTAACTAAAATTATAATTTATATAAAAAAATTTATAAAAAAAATTTATCAAATAATTTTAATTTAATTTTAAAAATTATTATTTTTCATAACAACTTCCTAATAACTTTTAAGTTAAAAAAAAATCAAGCCAAATGCCCTCTTAGTCTCCTTTCGTAGACGAATCGCCGAACCGCTGTCGTTCGAAAGTCGGTGTTCCTCTCCGCTATCGGCTATAAAAGTGACCCACACGATTTCTCGTTAACCAAATTCACTGACGAAATCTCCTGAAAAGATGCATCTTCAGTTCTTCGTCCGATCCCCAAATCACCAAACCCTGACCCTAACCCTAGAAGCAACCCAATCCCTAACCCTCCACCACCTCAAATCGTCTCTCCTTCCAGAGCCCCAGTTGCTCTCCTCCTTCTACTTTACCCTCAATGGAAAACCTTTGTCCGATTCTACCCTTCTCCCAAATTCCCAACTCACCCCTCTCTCCACCCTCTTTCTCGTCCCCCGCCTCTCTGGCGGCGGCGGAGATGGCGGAGCCACGGGAGCCGAGTCCCGCGACTGTTATCTCAAGATGTACGCCGTTAAAAAGCCCGATAAAGTCGACCCGAATGAGCAAAGGCTCGGTAAGTGGCTCAATTGCGCGTTATCTAACGAACCCTTGAGAGAACCTTGTGTGATTGATAAATTAGGGAATATTTTCAATAAGGAAGCTCTGGTTCAAGCTTTGTTGGGCAAGAAATTGCCCAAAGAGTTTAGACACGTAAAGGGTTTGAAAGATATGGTCAATATTAAGATGTCGGTAATTCCCGGGAAGGAATCAGATGCTGCTGATGGAGCCACGTTTCAGTGCCCGATAACGGGGCTTGAATTCAACGGGAAGTATAAGTTTTTTGCATTGAAGAATTGTGGGCATGTGGTTAGTGCCAAGGCTTTGAAAGAGGTTAAGTCATCAGCTTGTTTGGTTTGTCATAAGGAGTTTGTGGAGACTGATAAGATGGTGATTAATGGGAATGAGGAGGAGGTATCTGTGTTGAGGGAGATGATGGAGGAAGAGAAGGCGAAAACAGTGAAGGAGAAGAAGAAAAGGGGTATTGATGCTGTGGATGGGGAGAAGGGTTGTGGTAAATTGGAAGGGAATGGAAAACTTGAGAATGAGAAGGCATTAAGTAATGGTGGGGTGAAGAAGTTTAGAGCTGCGGATTTGGCACCAGCTAATGCCACAAAGGAAGTTTACGCATCTATATTTACTTCTTCAAAGAAGTCGAATTTTAAGGAAACTTTCACCTGTAGATCACTGCCGCTTGGTCGGAATTGATGGTGTCAGTTGTATTCTAGTGCTTCCTTGTTAAGGTGATGTGTTGGTGTTTTTCTTTGTTAGTTCATGAATGGAGAATGTTGATGTGTTTTGAGGTTGCCATTCCCTCAATTGTATTTTTTCTTATTTTTAAAAACTGAATTGAATTATACTTGTTTATCCTACAATTCTAGTATCTACCTAATTTCACTTCTGAACCGTCATAACATGCTTTATAACTGTTGCTTTGGTTTAGTATGATGGCTTTTGGAAGGCAGGGTTATCTCTAGATACTGTTGTTACTGAATTTGAGTTTTGTCCTATATTAGCTGAGAACAGAATAGGGGAAAGCATTGAGGATGAATCAACAACAGCTTTCAAGACATGGAATAAAAGAGGTGTTGAGAGCAATTAACATCAGTCTTCAGTATTCTTATATAGTTCCATATCAGATGAATCCTCTGATGGAATAATGTTGTTAAATATTTGTGTTGATTTCAAAGATCAATTGTTGGACCCATCGCTGGATTTGGATGGATAATTTTAGACGTTTTCCTTATGATTTTATTATGTTGGTCACTTTGTCTACCAAATCTTTCTCATAAATTACAACTCTGCTTGAAGCCTATTTGAGGTGTTCATTCCTGGTCATAGCTATGTTAAGAGAATTTGGTGCAAAGCAAGGGTATCTATGTTGCTCATCCTAGTGATGTATGGTAGTGAATCACTTGAACTTTGAATCATTGTAGTATGAGTTTCGTCTTCATTTCTTACCTTTCAACAGGGAGATAAGTGCTATACAGTAAAATTTTTAGAAATTAATACATGGTGAAAATTTATTAATTAATGAGATATTATTTAATTGATAAATAAATAATTTATTAATTAATAAAAAATTAATTTACTAAAGAATTTTTTTTGAAAACATTGAATTTGATACACGTATTATATGTCATGATTATATGAATATTATTTAATTATTAAAATGCGATATATTATTATTTTATATATTTGTTTAATTAAAATAAGTTAATCATGAATTTATTGACATTTTTAATATTTTAAGTTAAATATTTATATTCATCAAATTTATATTACTAGATTTAATACAAGAGTTTAATTTGTTCTTTGGAAAATGTCTTATGCTTTTTAAAGGCATAAGGAGAGTAAGACATTTTTCATAATTGACTGTTTTTTTCATTAACTCATAAAATATTTTACATTTAAAGTAAATTTTTCGTTTTCCAATCCAACATAAATCTTGAAAATATTTTTATATTTTCTAAAAATTAATTCACGTTAAAACAGTTGAACTTACTTTTGTCATAAGCAGACAAAGGAACAGGGAATGGAATTCGGCCCAATCAAGCCGACAGAACGGAGAAGAAGAAAAAGGCCCACGGGCCATTAAAGAAAAATTAAAATGAAAATAGGGTTTGAGAGGCCGTCTGCGCTATAAAATCTCCACACTTTGCTAAACCCTTCCCATCCCTCCGCCCCAGCAGATTAGCGCCGCTCTTCAGTTTCTTCGCTTCTTCTAAGGTTAGCTCTCTCTTGTTCCTTAACCCTTTTCCTGCAAGTTTGATTTGATTCCTCTGTTTTAACTCCTCCAACGATCCTTTTGATTTCTGCCACCAAAAAGAATTACTGAATAACAGAGTAAAATGTTTTTGCTCGTCTTTCGGTGTCGTACTCTACAAGATCTGTTTGGTTGACTTTGTTTTTATTTCTTTTGGCACCAGGAAGCAGAACCTCTGATCCCTACTTCAGCTCAAAAAATGTCCGGGTAAGTGACAAGTTTTTCCTATGTAAAGATTTAGGGCCGTCTTTAGTAGAATATAAGTGGTATTTCCATTGTTTTAGCTGTGGTTGTTGGGTTTGTTTAATATCTCCAATATGACTTCTAGCTGCTTGCATTTTCAGTTTATACACTTTGGGTTTAGTTTGCTTTAAGCGTAGAATGAATTGCGATGGTACTTATTTTATGCGAGGATATGTTTACTCTGTGTTTTATTTGAGATGTTTCGCCTGCTTGTTTGAATTGTTTAAGATTTGTTAGAATGGGGGAATCAAAGCATCTTAGGATTTACTGGGTATTCGTGTATTATTTCTATCTTTGAAAGATATAAACTTTTGTGTTTTTTATATTATCTGCATGTATTTATGCTGTTTTTGTTTATTTCTTTTCCAGAGAAGAAGTTGCTGTTGCTACACCTGAGGTACCAGTTGCAGCTGGTGAGCCAATGGACATCAACACAGCCTTGCCCCTTGTGGTGAGGAAGTCACAAGCTCATGGTGGCCTTGCACGTGGCCTCCATGAAGCTGCCAAGGCAATTGAAAAGAACACTGCGCATCTTTGTGTTATTGCTGAGGACTGTGACCAGCCAGATTATGTTAAACTGGTCAAGGCACTCTGTGCAGATCACAATGTAAAAGTGCTAGTTGCACCGAGTGCAAAAACTCTTGGCGAGTGGGCTGGTGTAAGTGACATGCCATTGCTTATTCATATTTTATTTGTTTCCTTGCATTTCAGGACATGCTGAGGTTCTATCTGATGTTTGGTTGGGTGATTTTTTACAGTCTGTTAGGTGGTTCTTAGTTATATGGCAGATGTCTGTGATTCTTCCTTATCAAATATTCATCAATTTGTTTTGGTTGAGACTTTAAAAAAATAAAAAATCAGCTGGTGTCTGTTTGTATGATATGAAACATGAGTTATTTCTCTGCTCTCTCTAATTTGTACTCACAAGCACACCCCTATGACAATGTAACTAGTTCTTCCTCTGTGAATAATGTCACAAACTCACAATTAAGTTACGCTGCCGAATCCTAATACTGTAAATGCTAATTGTGTTTCATCTCTGTATGCAGTTGTGTAAGATAGATTCTGAGGGGAAAGCAAGGAAGGTAGTTGGTTGCTCTTGTGTAGTTGTGAAGGTATGAACATATGCATGAAAGTACATTCCAGTTTACTCTGACAATATTTGTTTCATCAATCTGTTTTCTTCCTTTTTACCGTATTTTGGCTAGCAATTTGTAGAAAACTTTGGAATGCATATTCCTAATTTTATGATTGATGGGATTTATTTCTTTTCCCCTGCAGGATTACGGGGAACAACACGAGGGTGTTGAAGTTGTTCAGCAGCACAAGGATTAAGGAATTCATTAGAGGAGGGTTTCTTTACTAGAAGCAGAGTTCATGTTTTTGATCATTTATGATGTTTGATAGTAAACGAGAGAGTACTTTGCTTTTTTTTGTTCTTCAAAATTGTCATGAGATTGCGATGTCCAACTGCTTGTTTCTTAAGTATGCTACCTGTTTTACCTTTCTATGAACTTAAATTATTGGCTTAGGACTTGCAAACCACTTTGAAATCCAACAATTTTATTTGATGTTGCTTCCTTTTTTCAGTCGAACTCACCAAAAGAACTCTCTCCCTATCTTTCCTGCTCACAAAATAAATAGTTTGAGATTGTTTGCCTTTTAATTGGGATTAAGGCCTCTCTAAATCAACACAAGATGATGTCTGGTTTTTACGCCAATATTATCAGGGTGGGCTTGGCTGGGCCGAAATCATTACCGAGACTGTATCTGAAGAATTTTTAAGTCCCATCAGCTGAGTCAAGCCAGTCCAAGTCGAGTTTGACATTTGATTTGGGTCTCAAAGCTGGATGCTATGTAAAATGATTCAGAATCTTCAGTTCAAAGTAAAAACTAAGATTTAGTAAGAGTCTTCGTCTAATATCAGTATTTTAACTCTAAGTACTGTGCTTAATCTAAGCCTCACTAATCATCAAAGTTTGATGCCGTTGCCAAAGATGATTTTACATTTCATGTAGGCTTCTCTCAAGATATGGGATTTATGGTTCTCTGGATCAGGGGCTTTCGCTTGGAGCGTAACATCATTCCCACACTAACAAAGGTTTGTTATTTTCAGTAACACATTGTTAGTATTTCAAAGTTTATTCTAATACCAATTCACAATTCATGGAATTGTCCACTTTGACTCAATAGCCTCATAGTTTTGGAGCATGACAGTTTTCCCCACATCAACAAGAGCCTACTACATCATTCCTTACTTCAACAAGGGTTCATTATTTTCAATGACACATCGTTAGTATCTTAGAGTTTAATTTAATATCAATTGTCACAGTCCACATTAATTCTTATGAGGTATTGTTTACTTTAGTTTGTTAGCCTCACAATTTTATTTCACAAAAAATGCCTTGTACATTAATAGTGTGTGAACCTACCTAACATTATTTCAGTACATAGTCGATATAGGATTCTTGGTTCTCTTCCCTTGATTCCTTATTGAAAACTTCTCTTCAATATGGGATTTATGGCTTTACTCGTCGAGATCATATATTCTCACTAATAAGGGATTCACATGGCTCTTTGTTAGGAGGGATTGTAACATCCTCCACATTGGCTGTGTGATGTCACAATCCCAACGGGGAGTCATGTAAATCCCACATGATATGCTCCTAGCAAGTAGAGCAATAAAAATCTCACATAAAAAAGAAGATCAAGGGAAGATTTCATGATTTTAAAGTGATATTAAGTATTTAAGAGTTCACACTACTTTCAATTTATGAGTTATTTTTTGCAAAACAAAATCATGAAGCTAACGAGTTAAAACAAATAATACTTTATAAGAATTGGTGTGAATTGTGACAGTTGGTATTAACGTGGAGTTAGATCTTTGTTAAAGGGAGAAAGATGTCAAGGTCTCAATGATAAGTCATGTAAATATGCTCTCGGAAGAGCAATAAATCTCACATCGATATCATGGTCTCAGAGGGGATCCAAGCCCACATCATGTGCTCGTTCCTGGTAGATCTAGGTAGAATTATAAATCCTAATTGATATTCTCTTTCGTGAGATAAAATACTATGAAACTAGCAAGCCAAAACGAAACAGACGACATAACGGGCTAAAGTACAAGGGCCAAATCCAACTTTTGGGCGAGACAGTAACTGCAATATAATGAGAAAATGGTAGTCGTTGTTTTATGGGCTTTTGTGGGTAAATGAACTCGTGTGTCAGTCAGTTTCATTAGCATGGTCAGGTTTTGTGGTCCATGGAACGTAACCCATCACTTAGACATCAACCACCTAACTCCAGTTTTGTGGCTCGAATCATAAGGTGATCCTCCACCGAGAAGCCGACAAGGTTTGTCAACCACTAACTATGCTTTGAAGCCTCCCGCTTCATCTTCCAGCTACCTCTTCTATGATTCAGCACTACTCCTTCTGCTTTGAAATTTAATAGATCCCTTTGATTATGAGAGGCCAATTTGGAAATGGAAGACATTTTCATTTTAAGAAATGGATAAAACGAGTTCAAGAAGAACATGCATCCATCCCCTGCAAAAACTGTGTTTGAAGTGCTGTTGAAACTCCAACAGGGGGAGGTGGGAGACTTTGGGCACAGCATTTTATGGAGGATGAATACTAGGTAAGGTATGGCAGTTGCATGGTGATGGATGAGGATAACGGTTTGCTGGTAAAGGGGGGATGCCCATCCCCCTAAAGGATAAACCGACGAATACATTCATTGCTTTAATCAGTTGTGTAGCTGTCTGCAATTTTCATCCTGTTTCACATGGCAGATAAACTCTTAACACACACATCCAATTAATATTCCATACAATGGGAAAGGTATTGAATATCATATTTTTGGAAAGAATTGCCAACATTAAACTGTTGATGGTAACCATAGTGGAAACTGTTGAATGATATGAGCTCTTGTATAAGTAAATCATGGTTTTTGAGTGTTATTAACTCAATTAATAACCCATTAATAACCCAGAAAGTACATAGCTTCATCATAAAAGCATAGTGCCATATCTGATTTTGGGACTAGTTGGACGACTGTGACAGGGAAATGGGGGCATTTTACATAGACAAGAAACTACCGTTTGTTTCTGATAGCAGCAAATGAGCAGAAGAACTTAGTTTCCCAAGGTCGCATTTCTTTCCTATCACTTCCATTTTCTACCTGGAGGCAGAAATTATAATCAACTTGGACTCATCACTATGTTAAGAGCTTATAAAACCTGTAAAACTAGTACAAGAAGAAGAAGAAGAAAGAGGAAGAAGAAGGGCTCAACTCTCCATTAACTTTCCTGTACCTACATCCATTTCTGCTATTTCTTGTCACAGATTAGGAAGAAGGGCTTCATTAAGTTACGTGAAGGGTAAAAGAGAGGCGTAAAAAACCAAAACAAGTTAGAGCTGAGTCCACAGCCGAGAAAAACGAGGCTAACTAACGTTTTTCATTGTAAGCTATTGAGTGGTCAGGCACAAGAGTGACGTTTAGCGACTAGAAAAGGGTTAGAACCATTTACTTCTAACTTGGCACAATGTGAACCACCTAACACAAAAGTCCTTTGTCCGAAGTAGCTGGAACCAAGGCAAGGCGTGGCTCACCTTCTCCCTATATATTTATATTTCTAACACCAAACTCACACCAGACGCTCCCTGCCTCACCTTTCATTCTCTTTGCTCTGCTTCTCTAGCAAAGTTTCTTTGCTCTTAGAGCAAGGAAATCTAAGGAAACAAGTAGACAGAGTTCTTTTTTTTTTATTTATTTCCTTTTTTTTTCTGCGGGATTTTCTTTGGTGGGTGAGTTTCTTTTTCATAATGGCTGGGACTGGAGTGTTTGCAGACATTTTGGACGGAGATGTTTACAAGTACTATGCTGATGGAGAATGGAAGAAGTCTTCTTCAGGGAAAGCTGTTGCTATTATCAACCCAACTACGAGAAAGACTCAGTACAAGGTTCAAGGTAAACAGCTGAACTTGTAGACTCACTGTTCTGCTAAGCAAGTGATCATATGTATACCCTCATTCAAAATATTTTTACCAAGTTTTGCTTTTCTTTAGAACGATGGAGTGTTTTTTTTTTCTTCATTCCATTTTTGTTAGCTGATGCTTCCCTTTAAAACTTAACTTTGTTCCTTAACGAAATTGTATGGTGATGAAACAGCTTGTACACAAGAAGAGGTGAACAAGGCCATGGAATCTGCAAAAACTGCGCAAAAATCATGGGCTAAGACTCCACTTTGGAAGCGAGCAGAGCTCCTCCACAAAGCTGCTGCCATCCTGAAGGAGCATAGAGCACCTATTGCGGAGTGCCTGGTTAAGGAAATTGCAAAACCAGCCAAAGATGCAGTTACCGAGGTATATACAATTTGTTCTAGCTTTTGTCTATGCTCTTCTTTCGTTCAGAAGTGAACAAGTCATCTTAAGGGAATTGGTTTTGATGTTCTGGTTTCGTGAAGGTTGTTAGGTCCGGGGATCTTGTTTCTTACTGTGCTGAAGAGGGGGTCAGGATTCTTGGCGAAGGGAAATTCTTGGTTTCTGATAGTTTTCCCGGGAATGAGAGAACCAAATATTGCCTCACCTCCAAGGTAAACTTTCGTTTCTTATTCCATTTTAAATTTCTTCAGGTTCTTGTCAAGTACTAGTATTGAACTGATATAGATTACGAAACTGATTCATTCCAATATTTAACTCAACTAGATACAAAAGAACTCAGAGACAACATTTGCATATATAGATGATGTCATCTGATAGACAGTTTTCTTTTTGCAGAATGTTCTGTAAGGTGGAAAAACCTTTGTGTATATATATATGTCCAATATTTTAATTTAGCTTAGGTCCAAACTTACTGGCTTGACTCATCTAACCATACCGTTCGGACTGGTATAATAACCATCCACATCTAGTACATAATTTGGGAAGGGATGGATGGGAGATTTTTAGTTGATCTTGATTCTTTTATATGCAGCAGTCGCGCACCTTTGTCAGTTGCCTTTCTTGCCCATGTTTGAGTAGCATCAGCAGAGAGTTTGTTATAAGCGGCAATCTCATCTGATACTGTGACATACTGAGAAGATAAGACCTAGAGTACTAAAAGCCAACCTTTTGAAATGATCTTTTGGATTGCTTCCCATTGCATTTGTGATTCATGATATTCCTAAGTTTCCATAATTCTTTCAGTTACTTCCCTTTTCATTGAATCATCAATGGAAAGTTCCTGTTCCATTTGTTTAAGTTCAATGTAAGATGTTTTACTTTCAGATTACAAATGTAACTAATTAAGAAACCCAAATTCTGATGCATGATTGGCTGGGAAGTTATGAAGCACATACGAAACTGATTGAATTAGTATAGAGCTGGTGTAATGAGAAACGATTAACAAAATGTTAGTCCTCCTCTGGTTGATCAATTTATAACCAATTAAGATGGTTAAGGCTTTGACTATAAAGTATGAACATGACTCTCCTATTGTTTCATATCTTATCAATGTTTTGATGGTGTAGTTTGTGATATAAAGTTGTATCTTAAACTGCAGATTCCACTTGGAGTGATTCTAGCCATTCCACCATTCAACTATCCTGTCAACCTGGCTGTTTCAAAAATTGCTCCGGCATTAATTGCTGGAAACTCCCTTGTACTCAAGCCACCAACACAGGTATTTTCTAGAAACAAGCTGATAACACAGGTTGAAACAAATGTCTCAATCAAAACAAATGGTGTCCTAAAATTACTTCTAGCAACAAAACTCTAAATGTCTCCGGTAACCTTCTTCCAGGGTGCTGTTTCTGCTCTCCATATGGTGCACTGCTTTGATTTGGCTGGTTTTCCCAAAGGGCTCATCAGCTGTGTGACAGGGAAAGGCTCTGAGATTGGTGATTTCCTTACTATGCATCCTGGAGTTAACTGTATAAGGTAATTCCAGTTCATCTTGTGGCCACTATATTAGCTCCCTAGTAATCTTCGTTTTACTATATAGCGAGTCATACATATATAACTTGCGTTCCCTTTTTGCTCAGCTTCACTGGTGGAGACACTGGTATTGCAATCTCAAAGAAGGCGGGAATGATCCCTCTTCAGATGGAGTTGGGAGGAAAAGATGCCTGTATTGTACTTGAGGATGCTGACTTAGATTTGGTTGCTGCAAACATTGTAAAAGGAGGATTTTCTTACAGGTTAAAGGAAATCTGTTAATGTGACAACACTAACTCTTTTCATTTCTACTACACATTAATATAGTCTTAACTCTTTTGCACCTACAACTACCACAGTGGTCAAAGATGCACTGCTGTTAAGGTTGTCTTGGTGATGGAATCTGTTGCTGATGTTCTGGTGGAAAAGGTGAAGGCAAAAGTGGCAAAGTTAACAGTTGGAGCACCGGAAGATGACTGTGATATCACTCCAGTTGTGTCAGAGTCATCTGCAAATTTCATTGAAGGGCTGGTGAAGGATGCCAAAGAGAAAGGAGCTACATTTTGTCAGCAGTACAAGAGAGATGGCAACCTTATCTGGCCATTGTTGTTGGACAATGTTCGACCTGACATGAGGATTGCCTGGGAGGAACCATTTGGACCAGTTTTACCAGTTATAAGGATCAACTCCATTGAGGAAGGAATCCACCATTGCAATGCTAGCAACTTTGGACTTCAGGTATAGATGATAAACTTATCAAAGCGTTGAACATATCTCTTTCTCCCCATGTATAGTAGCTTGATACTGGAAAAAAATGCATATGAAATTCAGGGATGTGTCTTCACTAAGGATGTCAATAAAGCAATATTGATCAGTGATGCAATGGAGACGGGGACAGTTCAGATCAATTCCGCACCAGCTCGTGGACCAGATCATTTCCCATTCCAGGTAAATAAAATCCACAGAGAACCCCACCTGGAAATACTTTTCTTCTTACATTTGCTTCATGAACTTCAACAAATGCTTTTGCTAACAGGGTTTGAAAGAGAGTGGAATCGGGTCACAGGGGATTACCAACAGCATCAACATGATGACCAAGATAAAGAGCACCGTCATCAACTTACCCACCCCATCTTACACCATGGGTTAGTATTGCCAATTAGGGAATACATAATATCAGAACCAGTAATTTTAGATAGATGGTACAATTATGCAAGTAAATTCTGTGTTTTAGACTTTATTGCCTAGTGAAAAAGGATGAATAATGGAGACACATAAATCAGCAGCCAGCTATGTTGTGTGTTACTAAATGTAGCAAGTTTCTGCTGACTTAGCAAGGAAATTGGATCTGTTGTTATCACTGAAGTCACTGCTTCTTTTATCAGAAGGGTGATTATGGTTAAAGAAGAAAGCCAAAAGCTTTGCAAATAAACTGCTTTGTCATGTGATTGCTAGTTTTTCAAAGAGGGTAAGTTGGCTGGTTCCTTGACCAAAGAACAAAAACCATGCAGGCAATGGACATTCCAAATTATGAGGGGGCGTGAAGGGGGCTGCATCTCTCATCCCTATCCTCATCAAATTCCATCATCCATTTGTTCATGATTTGCAGCATGGGAGGAGTTGTCTCCATTCTGAAACTTCCACCCTTTGTTTGTTGCACTCAACTTTGACAGTCTTATCCAAAAGGTCATCCTTGCCTAAAGCAAATTTCAAATGATTAAGATAAGACAACTGCACTACTCTACTTTCTGCACGCAAGGATGATAACAGATAAAGTATTCATTACTTTTTTAGAAATCTATACCCAATTTTTATTATTTATTAAAATATCTGAATCTTATAACTACTGTACTAATATTAAAAGGTTACTATTAATGTGTATGGACAGTTCCTAGTCACTTGAAGGTGCAAATCTGGTAAAGAGCAGTCCAAAAAGAAGACACCCAAAGTGTTAAAAACTGCCAGAGATATTGCCTAGGCCCAGACAAAAGCCACTCATGCCTTTTTGGGTGGAAATTTTCAATCTTCAGTTTAGTCAGTGTCATGAAGAACTTGTTCAAATCAAACCCATTCCTAGGCCCAATTACCTTTTATCTATAAAAAGTTTTCTATCATTGAGCCCCATGGGTGAATGATTTTCCATTACTCAAAATTAAAAGACAATTCATTTTTCTCCAACCCAATTTCCCATGATTGGCTAAAACTTTCGTGGATCACAACTTGTTATATCTTATCCGATCTCCTCACCATTACATCACATTGAAAGTAGTCTTAGTCATAAGGATGACTATGTTTTTACTCTCTAAAACAATCTTTAATAATTGTTGCATCTCTTTTTCTTGGGAAAAAGGAGAAAAGAATCCTTTGGGCCTTTTGTTTATTTTACGTCAAAATTATTCAAGGAACGTAAGCATTATCATATACATATATATAATTAAAGGGCGAGTCAATTAATGGAGCCCATCTCCTTAAAAAAACTTAAAACCAGAAAAATTAATGGTTGATGCTTAACTACCCAATCAATGGCCCATCTTTAAGACCCTTTTAGGCCATGGAAGGATTCCCATTTCTTTAACCATGGCCATGGAATTTCACCCACCTGCTTTTTACCCAAGTTCTCATCTCTACTTTTTCTTTCAATCCCATGGTATTAAAATATTGGGAATGGGATTTGGATTACAATATTGAAAAGGATTTTATGCTTCAAAATAATGATTATTAAGTGGGTATCACAGTGTGGGGAACTTAATTTATGGGGTATTAAAACACTAATATAAAATTATATATATATATATATATATATCCTCTCACCCTTCTTCTTTCTTTAATTACACATCAAATTAAACAAGTTTATATTTTGCAGAAAGCAAAACCCTAGAGTTGACTATCACATAGTTTTTTTATAATGTTTAAAAAGCATGTTCTTCCCTTTCTTTTTATCTTTATCATATTACTAGAATTCCCATGTATTATTTCAAACAAAAAAAATTTTAAATTAAAACGATATATTAAAAAACGAATAACGATACAAAATTTGACTGAAAAATTGATCATTTACTCTCGAAGTATTAACATTAGACTCAAGAAAAAGCTAACACACCTTATGGCTCTCATAAAACATGTGATTCTTTAAAAACCAGAATCAGCTTCTAACTTAAATTATATATTACTAAGATATTTAGATGTTATTAGGCCTTTTTCTAATGTTATTTGCTGCATCATTTGACCTAATTATAATAATTTATACTACAATCAGTTTGTTTTCTGCTGAGGCTGATCAGCCAGGCTGAAGAGATGAGCTCAAATGCAGTTAGAAAGAGGCCGCATGGTTCTCATTTTAATGATGCTAATTCAGTGATTTAATTAGGTAAAGTTGGCATGGAATGAAAGCTTATGATAAAAGAGAGAGAGAGAGAGAGAGAGAGAGGAGACCATGATTTTCAATCATGAGAATCAACGGACACAGAGCCCTTGATTCCACTCAAGCTTTATATATGTATAAAAATATATATGTGCTTCACTCATGTTGAAGCTACGTCTCTGAAACCTGGAATATTTTGATAAAGAGCTAGGTTCTGTGTGGAAGCAGTATGGAGTGTTGAACATGACATGAATTTTTATCATGTTGGCAATGATTGATTGAACGTAAATGGAAATGGGTATCATGAAATTTGATCTTTCCCATCCCTTGATCGCCCCATATATCCTATAGCACGTTACTACCTTTTCTTTCATTATACCAAATGAAGCCATATGGCAAAGGGACTCGGTATTCAAAAGGGTATCTCAATACATGGAAAAACACACACACACACACACACACACACACACACACACACACACTCGAAAACATGCTTGTTGCTTTGGAATTCCACGACATTTTCTGACCTAAGCAAATTATACTGGAATACATACGATATCATACTGTTTATTCCTCTTCACCAGTACTAGTAAGATAGGCCTTTTGCCATCATCAGGTAACTGTGTTCATTTCATTACAATAATTACTCTTCCTCGGAGGTTGAAGCACGTTTCCAACCACATATCCAAAGTTTCTACATATCAAAGCCAAAATTTCAAGTCTCTTTCTCAATCATGTTATCAGAGAAGCAAACTTCATGAAAAATGGGTTGACTAAATGACAGATGGGTTTCTTGTGTAAGCAATTTTTATGCTTTCTTTTTATAATAATTTCTTCTTCGATATGTATATCATGTCTCTATCCTTAGGATCTTTAATCCTCCTGCATCTTTACTAATAAAATCTTTATTGCTTTTCAAAAAGGCAAATTTATTAATCTTCCTCTTAAGCACCAATATGTTAACAACAAATAAGGGTTAGATTAGATAAGGCTGTTGTTTGATAGACTATAGTTATTCCAAAGGAAGAACAGGTTTCCCATTAGAAAACTCATTGATGATTGCTTTAAAAGATAAGCATGTCTTAGAACTTTGGGTTTATAATCAAAACTGGGCGTGGCAGATATGTGTAGATTTGTGGGTGGGTTTGAGGTGTAAAGAGAGCTAATCACCTGAAGAAAAGTGGACAAAGACAAGGACATATACCTACAAAAGCAAAACCTCATCTCTCTTTTCCAACGTTCTTCTTTCAAACTGGGTTCGATCGTCTGTCTTTCAAAGTCTTCACACTCCCTTTCCACCAAAGAATATTTTTATATTATTGTAGGCCACCTTCATCTTTTTTTCTTTTACAAAGAAAAAATATGGAGATTCGAATCTTTAATCTAAAATCTCTTAAAAAAATAACAACCGTTAGACTAATTCTGATAGCACCGGCCGGGGAATTTTGTTCCCTGCCTGTAAAGTTTATTGCAAACACAATTAATTAATTAGCCATAGATACGAGGGATTAAGAGAGTTAATTGAACTGTGTGAGGCAATTAATGGCAGATCAATTGCAGCCAAATGGGGGATTTCAAGATATATTGTTGAAGTAATTATATTGGAAAGCTTTTGTCAAAGGTGCAGCAAGAGATGTTGAAAATTATGAAGCAGATGATTTTTCAGTTGACTTTCAAAAAAAAAATTAATTATGGAGGGCTTTCTGCACATGGCACATGCATGATGCAGGTGAAGAGTAATATTGCTGGAAAATAGAATTAAATCATGTTAAAATTTCATTTATTTCCTGTCAATAGCAAGAAGAGTATGAACTGTAATTAATGATTTTGTAACCCAATGAATTTTCTAAGGAAAAAACATAAAATTAAATCATGTTAAAATTTCGTGATAACTCTTATGAAACCGAGTCCATTAGATTATTGCTTTGACCCTTAAATGAAAATATTTCTATGCTTTGATAATATTCTTGCGGTGGTGTAACTCTTGGCCCCATAACTAGTTTTGTATCAGCTTTGAGGCAACTGTTTGTTGAACCTGTTCCTCTAATTTTGTCATGTTTTCCCATGAGTTCATGACATGCCAAAAACATGCAGGGCGGTTACAAAGCCATTGTCCTTCGTATTTATTTTGGTGTTGTCTATTCACTAGAACAGATTCACGAATGCCAAAAGTCAAAAGGGTAGGGGTGTAGTACTGGAACCACCAATGACAACCCCCTTTATTAATGAAATTATTTGACTAAATGAAGTACTACAATTGTGCATCTTGTTTTCTGTTTCTTTTAAACTTTAATGTGAAAAATTTTAAAATCCCGTGACGTAAAATTATGAAAAAAAATCAAATTTTTATTCTTTCTAAGCAGCATGAACACAGCCTAACAACACTTGCTCTGCAAGAAAAATGATGATAAATGCCAATAATGATGAATGGATTAATGGCAGAAAAGGGTGCAAGGAAATGATTTAGGACGTACACACCATGTTTGCATATATAGCCATATATTCCACCCAAATATTGCTCTTATTCAAAGCAAAAGCTAGGGTTTCCAAGAAAGATCCTGGGGACAAATTTTGATGAAAGATTACCAGAATCAGATGATCGTTTTCTATTAATATATATCCTCCCCTGTGTACTTGGCTCCTTCATTGGTTGCCTGGTCAGCAGAAAGTTCATATGCATACAGGTCGAATGTAATCATAACTGTAAGATTCATACAACTAAGATGGTATCTTAATCATGCATAAAATGATAACAAAAACACAATGTGATCATGCTTTGCCTGGTTTGGTTTGTGGTTCCAGCATACAAGATTTGAGCATTTGAGGAATCACAAGACACACATATATATATAATAAATTATTGTCAACCATGCAATTCTTACAATGAAACTGAACTATGGAGGTTGTACCAGGATCCACTGAACTATGGAGGTTGTACCAGGATCCATGCGTATTGTCAGGTTTTTTATTCTGATCTCTCTGGGGTTGTTCTTTTGTTAACATAAAGAAAATGAAAGAGGGTATGTTGGAGAGATCCTGGCCAGTTATTTTATTTATTTTTTTATGGGTTTATTTACTGCACACCACCAGATTTTCATTTAGTATTTCTGCAATTTTTTAGGTTGGGACTAAAGACATACATAACTTCATGCCTGATGGTGTGTGATTCCAAGAATATTTATTAAAAAAAATTAAAATTATACAATTAGTTTATATATTTTATCTAAGTAATGAATTTAACTCTTATATAATAATTTGTAAAAATTAAAATTTTTTCTTCTTAAAATTGACTAGTTCAATCATTAACAAAGCTATTGAATATGGTGATATGGTATTAAGAATGATGCAATGATTATGTCTCTGTATAATAATCATTACATCATTATTAAATAACATGTCATTAAATTAAATGTCAAATCAGTCAAATATTTAATATTATTAATAATTAGATTGATATTATCAATTTTGAAAATTACAATTACTCAATTTTTACAAATTATTATATAAAGATTAAATCTACCACTGTAACAGAGAGTATAGTAATTAATTGCATAATTTTACCAAAAAAATCATGAAAAATGATTACATTACTTGGAATTATATATAAAATCTCCATTGCACTGAATCATTCATTTATAGAATGAAGATACTTGTTTTGATTCGGGTCCATATTAATATTAGTATTTCTAATGCGTATCTCATATTAATGAAGAGTTCGATATATCACTTGTTACGAATTTATATTTCTAACTCAAAATATATGTTTATTAGCGAAAAAATAAGTCTTTACTTATAAGTTTAAAACATTAAAATTGATATGTAACAAATTTGTAATTTTGATTGATTTTATAGTTAAAGTTAAATATTTTTCACCCTTAATTATGAAAAGTTGTGATTGCATTTTAGAAAAAAATCCTAACTAATGGAAACTGGTAAATGTTTTCAATCTTTTTTTTTTCAAATTTCGCCTGAATATTAATAAATTCAACTAACTCACCCCAATTTGAGGAAGAAAAATAGATATGGAAATGAGAAAAAGGGGAAAAAAAAAAAAAGAAAGAAATTATGGCGGCTAAATTGGGGTAAGTGGGGGATGCAACGCCGATCTCGCGATTGGGTAAAAGGACGGTACTCGCTCTCCACGGACGACACTTAATAAGTTGATTCGTATGATTAGATAGCAGTTGGTAATTGTGAGTTGTTTTGTCTCTCTAACGAGAATGTTGCTTTTGAGAGGTACTTAGCCGCGTGGAATATCGAGGGTAGTTTCGACAATTCGTGTCGAAGATGATAGCAAACCCTAGTGGGACACTGGCCGACCACGCGAGACTTAGGAGTGATTGTGCCATCCCACGCGATCACATTGCCCGTGCCCTAAACTCACGCGTGAGTAGTCTTTTTCCTGTACTCTTTTATTTTGGTTAGTTATGTTTTGTTTTTGATATTTTGTATTCTTTTTGAATGTTGAGACAGTACAAAAAAAATTAATGAAAATCTTAACAAAAAAATATATTTTTTGATCTATTTAATATATTTCACTATAAAAAATTTTATTTAATATAATTTTTTTAACAGTGTTATGAATAAAAATGTAGTTATAAAAATTACCATTACTAAAAAAATATACTTTTGATATAATTAACAAATATGAACAAATACAATTTAAATTTTATATAAATGGACTATTTAATATTTCACTACATAAAAAAATGTTACTGAAAGATATGTAATTAAAATCTAAATTTGTTGTAATATTTATACAAAACCAAAGAATGTATAATTATTAAGGAATGAAAATTTTCAATATCTTTAGGTTATGTTAAGTCAATTATAGGAAAAATGAAAGGGAGAAAGATTAGTCTTATTATGTTTGAAAAAAAGAAAAATACTCAAATATTTCAAAGAGTACATGAAAGTGAGCGCACGCGCTGGGAGTGGGGCGTAGGATAAATGAGTGGCTATGTCACTAATTTTGGAATTACATTGAAACCTGAGGAGGGATGATGAAGAGGCAATGAAGCGACCTCAAGAAACAAAGCTAGCTCTCTCGCTTTCCCCCTGTATTTAATAAATCCTTAACCCAAAGAACAACGAAGAGACTCGTTCCTTCATCTTCACTCTTCAGCAACGAGAAAAAGGAAAGGAAAAATCGAAAACATTCGAAGCCCAGGAGCCTTTCTCATGTTCCCTCTTGGGTTCCTCTCTCATCGGTTTCCATTTCTCTAGAAATCCCTGACCCCGGAATCAAGCTAGAAACACTTTCACCAACTCTATCTTATTCAACGCTTTCAGTCTTTTTGTTTTTTTTTTGTGGGAATTATGCAGCCTTGTAGCCGGGAAATGCAAGCAATGAACTCGCTTCTAAACCCAACCCAACAAATCCCACTCCAAGACCATCAGAACAACGGAAACGGCAACGGTCACCAACAGATCCAAAACCCACAGTTCGATCCCACATCGTCCCACGACGACTTCTTGGAACAGATGCTCTCGACCCTCCCTTCTTGCTCTTGGTCCGACCTCAAGTCGCCTTGGGACCTGCCTAAAGCCGATGAAACGGGTGGTGCTAATTTGGACAACAATGTTGGGTTCCACTACGATGAGATTCTAGCTTCCAAGCTTAGACAACATCAAATCAACGGTGGAGGAGGGTCTTCTCCCGCTACTGCAGCCATGAAGATGATGATGCAACAGCAGATGATGTTAGCAGGAAGAGCCGCCGCGGCCGCCGCTGGTGGTGGTGGTGGAGGAGGAGGAGGGTTGACTATGCCCTTGTCCTTGGGGAGTTCTGCTGCTGGGTCTCATCAGAACGACATCGTTGATGGGTCTTCGTTTAAATCCCCTAATCATCAGGTTCACGTCGGTTTTTACTTCTCTTTGTTTCCTGTTTGGGTAATATATGAACTTCAATGGCAACATATTGTTTTTCTTTTCAGGGAGGAGAGGGTTCCGTGCAAGCTTTGTTTAATAGTTTTGGTGCTGGATCTCTGCATGGGACTAATCAGTCATCGAACCAGCCTCAGCATTTTCACCATCCTCAGGCACGCCTTGTTTTCTCTTTATTTTCTTCATACAAAGAAAGAAAACGAACGCTACGAGCCTACGACTCGAACTCAGTATTTACAAAACATTAGTAACAGTCATGACTGCCTTGTTGTTTCCAGGGAGGAACTATGCAACAGGCACAAAACTTTGGAGCTCCTGCAGGAACTGTGATGAACCAAAGCCAGGCAAGTGGTTCCACGGGGGGTACACCGGCTCAACCTAAACAAAGAGTTAGGGCTAGGAGGGGTCAAGCTACTGACCCCCACAGTATTGCTGAAAGAGTAAGAGAACTCAACTCAACTCTTAAACCTGTTCTTTGGGTTCTTTTCTTCTTTCTCCTCCTTTGAGGTTGCCATGGAAGTTCATGAAGATTTGTTTGTTTCTTCTTGCGTTTTGGTAGTACAGTATAGTACCAACAAACCAAACAAAGCTCAAAAATGATTTTATTCGATCCGTATTCTGAAATGATGTGTTTTGGCAGTTACGCAGAGAGAGAATTGCAGAGAGAATGAAAGCTCTACAGGAACTGGTTCCTAATGCCAACAAGGTACACTTCTTTTTCCTTCCAGATTTCGCTCCTTTTTTTTCTAAAAAGAACAATTAAGTTAGTAATTAAGCTTAATACCCATTGCCTTTCACCATTTCATTTGAACTGGAAGCTTGACAGCGCCGTTCTCCTGCTGGAAACTCTATAACGAGCCGGTCAATGTTAGGTTACTCTTAGTCACCAACACCCATTTCTTTTGGACAGGTGTCAATAGTAGGATAAATCAATTGTCACAGTTCAGTGTGTTTAGTGTTGCGCTCCCTGACTTAACCATGCCATCCGTACTCCAGGAAGAGTGCAGTTCGGAACCGATAGCGTCGGGATATTTATTAAGCTTTGGTCATATCTTTAATCACATAATTAAACAAATTAATCCGGTGTTAGTATATATTTAATGTTTTGATTAGTTGAACAAATTGATTAACCAAGTATTATGATCTGTGTGGAATGGCAGACAGACAAGGCTTCAATGCTTGATGAGATCATCGACTATGTCAAATTCCTCCAGCTCCAAGTCAAGGTTCCCTCTCTCTTAATCAATCTCTCTCTCTCTCTCTCTCTCTCTCTCTTTCTCTCTTTAATTTTGTAGATCTTTTTATTCTATTCTGTTACAGACTACTACTTAAAAAACCCTTTCTTTTATAGAAATAATTAACTTAAAAATAGTATTATATAAGGATTCCTGTGCTGGTTGACATTGTTTTTAAGATGGATTTATATAATTATTTTAATCCAGTTGTTATGGGCCTCTGAAAAATTAAAATTCCTTTTCTCCCTTTGTGCTGTTTCCTGGAAATACACAGGTTCTGAGCATGAGCAGATTGGGCGGTGCTGCTGCTGTTGCTCCCCTTGTTACTGATATACCCTCTGAGGTATAACTCCAATCCCATCACCCCCATTTTCTTTTTTGGGTTAGAATTGTTTACTTTGACTGAGAAACACCCAGAACTCAGGTGGGTTGGTTTCCATGAAAAGAAAGAAAAAGGAATGAGTAGAATTTGCATGTGATCTTATGAAAAAATTTGAAAGCATAAAAAAGGGTTTTCACTGCTCTTCTCCCCCAATCCAACCATGTCCCCAACCACACCACAACACGACAAAACGAAAAGTAGCACGCGTGCCCCAACTTTCATAGATTCCTCCCTCTTTCTCTCTCTCTCTCTCTCTCTCTCTCTCTCTCTCAGGCTTTTCCTCTTTTTCTTGTTGTTTTCACTTTGAAAGTTTTTATGGGAAAACAAAAAGACGACGCCTGATAAATAAAATAGTAAATGCTAAAATAAAAGAGTACAATGGTTTTTTTGTCCTTGTAGGGTGGTGGTGATTGTATTCAAACCAGCGCCAACGGTGGGTCCCTTCCGCACAATTCTAACGGCAACCAAACGTCGTCGACTAACGACAGTTTAACGGTGACGGAGCAGCAAGTGGCGAAGCTGATGGAAGAGGACATGGGCTCCGCCATGCAGTACCTTCAAGGCAAGGGCCTTTGCCTCATGCCCATCTCCCTCGCCACCGCCATTTCCACCGCCACGTGTCATTCCAGGAACCCCATGATCAACAATGGAAACGCGAACAACGGCGGCAACCACCCGCTGCTGCAATCGACCGTCGAAGGGCCTTCCTCACCTAGCATGTCGGTGTTGACTGTCCAGTCAGCCACTATGGGTAACGGCGTTGTCGACGGCTCCGTTAAGGATGCCGCCTCTGTTTCCAAGCCGTGATAACGGCGTTGACTGACTTTTGGCTAGGTTGAAAGGAATAAAAAAAAAAAAACAAGGTTCATCAAAAGGGGAGAATATGGAGGGAATTCAACGGCCGCTGAAGTCTATGAAAACAAGGTGGTCTTGTCTTTCTTTACACGGCGCCGTATTTACTTAGACTTTGGCTAAAGCCTAAAGCTAACCTCACCTACACCATCCTCAAAAGACGAAACAACAAAAAAACAAGGAGGAGAAGATCAACCCAATCCCCAGAGCAACTTTGATTATTATAATTAAATAATTGTTAAGTGTTTTTGGTTTAGATTCTCTGTATTTCAATCTATTTTATAGTATTTTTTTTTTATAAAAATTTGAGGTGTTCAATGTAATTTTTTATTTGATGATGTTTACTTGGTATTAAATTAATAGAGGATTAACTACTTTAAATAATTAGGGAATTATTATCGGAGCTTTATCTGAAAAGCAATGACAGCTTTAATTACTTTTCACCCTATTCTTTCCACCCTTTCTTTGTTTCCTTCACTAGGTTACATGAAGCAATTTGTGAAAGGCAAATGTGGAATAGCTTACAAGTCAACGCCCTGTTGCCCACTTGCCCTTTGTTTTTTTATCTTGTTCCAGGCCATGCCTACATCCTTTTTACGAAGCCAAAGACATGTAAAATTGAGTTGTACTTGGACAAATTACAGGCATTAACAGTGGGGTTTGGATTGATTTCCTGATTAAGCAATCCAATTGACTACTAAAAGTTGTGTTGACTTTTTTTATTTTGGTTTGGGTTCCTTTGGAGTCTTTGATAACGTCAAGTGCATTGACCGTTTCCGAGTTTTCCGACCCTTTGTTTTACTTTGTACTTAAGGCTGTCTAATCCATCATCTTAGATAATGAACAGTGGTCCGACTCTGACCCCATCACCAGGTTTGAGCCCTTCAACGGCCCTACTAGGAACCAAAAACGTATGACGTCTGTGAACACAAGTTTGTCATTCCAAGGCGTGGCTCTCTTTCCTCAATCTTCAAATAATAGTAGGGTGAATTTGGAGTTACGTTTTGGCCAGTATTCCAAGGGAAGAAGAAAGAATACATGTGTTTCTTTAGTTCCTTTTGTTTATTTTTTAATGGCAAGAAGTTCATTGAAAACAGGAATATAGAATTGTTTGGTCAAGAATCATCAGGGCCACGAACTTGCAATTGATTATAGGTTTGACGAAGAAGAAAAGATTTGAGGAAAGGAAGAAGTGGGCAGCGACTAAGGAGTGTTGGTTCTTGTGGGGAGGGGGCTCGACGGCTGAGTCAAAGCGTGTGGAGGTCACGGCCCTATAACCAGACAATTGCGGTCCCAAGCTGCCTCACAGCTTCTCAGTGATGTTCATTGCCCTTTAGATTATTCGGCCAAGTTTCAATTGATTATCATGGTATGCTTAGTGTATGGTTGCTGATTACTACAGAGAGCTTTTTAAATTCTCAGAATCCTGATAAACAAATGTTCCTTTGAATGTTTCTCTACTGTAAGGAATCGTACGACTGATGGTCATGAGGGAACACTATGACATGCCATTGTAACCAACATTAGCAGGAACGAGCAATTCTACCACCCTGGAACATAATCAAGAACATGTAAACCACACGCATGCACTGTTACACGTAGAAGAAGATGGAGAGAGAGAGAGAGTTAAAGTTGCAAAATTGCCAAGAAGGTGAGTTTTATCACCAAAATTCAACAGGCCGGTTCGAAGTTGTTACATCACAACTCAGTAGTAGTTATGTTCTACTAACTCTTCATTTCACCCTAATGTAAAACATTGTACAAAACATTGCGTACCCATATCCAACACATTCCAAATCAATGTGTCATAGCAAAGTAGAGCCATGGCCATCTTTAAAAATGGTAGGTAACCCAGATTTTACACAGCTGGAGGCATATCTCAAATATTCTCAAATTTATTAGATCAATGGTAGGTAGAGTTCAGAGTACATTGGTTACCAACAGCTTCTTCACATTGACTTATCACCCTGCAAAGAATATCTTGTGTGCATGAGAGAGAGAGCTGTCGACTAATCTTGAAGCTCAATCTTCTTGATATCTAATAAAATTATACATCCACATCAGGCACATGGGAGTATCAAGAGACATGAAGTCCACTACTTAAGTGTCAATGAGTATTAAATGCTAGAAGCAAGTTAAACAATATTTTAGCCCATCCATCTCTTCCAACAAGCCAGTAAAAGCTACTGCTCCATAGTCTATATTCATTCAGAAAGAAAAAAGAACCATTATACAAGCTGGTAGTTCAGATTTCAAAAATTAGATGTATTCTTCCACAAGTGCATTCAATAGTTTAAACTATTGATTAGCTGTCTTCAAGATATTACTCCCTCATTCCTTTCGTAAAGAACACCTCTTTATCATAAAATTTAATGCTGTGTGAGCATGTCTAGAGAGAGTATCGCATGACAGATAGGATATTGTGTTCTAAAACTCACATTAAACCTCTATAGAACTATGTTTAAACAATAAATCAACTCATTGTTGAAGCCAAAATACAGCTTCACTAGTTGCATAGTGAAGAATGGTCACAAGCAGTGGCGGAGCCACATCTAAGCTAAGTCCAATTGTTTCCCACCAGATATGGAGAACCAATAGGATTGTATGAGTCGATGAGTGAAAGAAATTAATACTACCAATCTGTTGTATGAAAATAAACTACTCAAACTAATGATATGCCTCACGGTTTTCTTGAGTAGAGAGGTAAAGTTATTAAAGGTAGAGTTCATATAAAAAGCAACAACTTTCTACTGAACTTCAACTTGCTAGGTTGTAGTCATGGTCAATTTTATAGGAGAAATAAAGATCACAACTTGATGGCAAAAGGAACAGGAGAAGGATTCAAAACAAAAGATAGAAGTGCATACAGCGAGCAGAGGCACATCTTAAGAGTAAGAGTCACAACAAGGAAAGGAACAAAGTGATGCAAGTCTTATGCATGGAATGCAAGATAGTCTAAATTTAGAGACAGGAAACAGAAGAGAAACGATTGATGACAATGCAGAGCTCTGAATGTAACTTTAAAAAAGAATTATAAACGGGAAGTTAGAAGAAACAAAAATGTAGAAAGACATGCATCTCAATGTACACACCTAGGTGAGATATAGCATGAAGTCAACCAAATATTTACATGGAACTAACATTTGTAATTAAATGACTCAAGAAAGCTTAATTGGGATGACACTAAAAGCCGGTAACTAGTGTAAAATGTTCATTCATCATCACACTAGAGTTACATTTCCTGGATTATGGATGGTAGAACCACAAAGACATGGATAGGAAAAACCTAAAAATTGACAAAAACACAACCAAGTTTAAACCTTATTCAGACAAATCTTATTAGGTCAAAAGACATGCATCCATAATTTCTGAATCCAACAACAGATAGAATATATGAAATCAACAAATCCCAGACGGTTCAGCAAATCTTAAGCCCAGGTTATAGGGCACCTCCCACTGACTTGAATAAAGGAAGCAAGATTCAGCAATTGATGGACCATGATGATTGGTCCAATCTTCAGCAGGAGCCCAAACCGAGCCTCACACCCCCGACAAAAATATATAGACTTATCCTAAGGAGTACTATTCGCTTCAAATGCAACTACAATACCATTCTTTGTTCCTAAAGTTTATCATCTGTTATGAGTGAGCATCCCTAGGAAGCAAATTCACCCACTATATATGAACAAAAAGCACCATGAAATCACAGAAAAACTAACATTATAGAACCATAAGGCAACCATAATCCAAATTCAAAAAATCCATATTTCTTTATTATCAGATATCCAATTTCCCATAAAAAATAAAAAGCATTTATGTTATCGTATATCCTAAACACTGCACAAGTGCTATTTCAACAAGAAGTATTCAACAAGCTAAAGAAGACCCTAACCGTCTAAAAGCTTCAATAAACAATCAAGGAGAGGTTGGAGGCTTGAAAGTGTGAGGCTGTGGAAGTAACAACGGACCTCTCCTCGTTTCCCTATCATCAAGCAACCGCTGCGTCCTCTTCGTCATACAATACTGCCTATCAAAATGCTTCACCTACACACAACCCAAACCAAAAATAAAACTCAAATGCAACCCAAATTCAAAAACAGTGAAAAAAAGAGCGAAAGAAACATAATTTCTGGTTAAATGATTAAGATTAGATAGCAATCAGTTACCCAAGAAGCGCGGCAATGCTTAACGAACTCTTCCCTGGGGACTTTGCATTCAGTGGGGTAAAGCAGCCCCACTGACCCGATTTCAGTGGGTTTCTTGTCCGATTGCTTTTCCAAGCAAGAATAAAACGCATCACGAGCCTTTTTTCACCCAAACCCCAAAAAGAAAGAGAAACAAGATTTCGATTAGATTCTAAGGTTTTCACAATAAATCATAGAGATTAAAGAGATGGGTAGGAAGAGAGGGACCTTGTAGCATGCTTGCCTGGCTTTCAGAAGCACGTCAGTGTGGATTTCATCTCGTTTTCCTGATGCATAAATTTCAAGCGCCATGGCCTACCGGCTTCCCAGTTTGAACCAAGCTAACAAGGAAAGAACGAGGTGCTTCTTCACTTACCGAGTCCCTTTCATTTCGTTTCCGCAAGAGGGTCTAGTTGGGCTTGGTTTGGGCTAAATTGGACTAAGGTTTAGTGGGTCATCTGCAACAAATTTGGGTTTGGTTTAATAATGATTAATGCATGCAATTCTTGAATCTGTATTTTTTATCAAGGAATGGTTTGGGAAAGAAAAAGAAAAAGGGAAATAAGAACCAAAGCAAATTAACTTCTAACTCTATTCATAGGTTTACCTAGGGTTGGTGGGAAATTGTACTTTGTATGGTATCTAGGTACCAAATAATGGACTCATTGTAACTTACAAACGAGACTAACTTCATTTCGAATTGATTGAATTGATTATTTACTCGTATGTATGACTTTATATATCTTGTTTAACATATATACAATTAATAGCGATGTCTGCTTGCATGTGCACCATATGCATTTCCATGTCTAGTACAAGAATTTAATTAGGCTCCTTTCATTTTAAATGACACTGTTGAGAGAATGAAAGAAAAGCACTGCTAACCAATATTTGGCATGGCATCTTGGCCAGGCATACATTCCTTGATTTTCCCATCCTTAATAATTTGATTTGGCTTATGATTTCTTCTCCCATCAGTTCCTGGGTACCCGAATTCAACAACTTTATGGTACTGGTTTCACACTTTTGAGTGCTGTTAAGGAAAGATTGCTACCTTTGATCAGATGAAGTTGGAGAAAGTAATAAATAAGCTGCTTTTGGTTGGATGGCATCAGTGTCAATAGAGATAATGCATATGGTCATATCTTTACCTAGCTATCACAAATTTGTTCGAGTAGGGGATCTAATCTAAGTGGGCCAAAATGAAGAAAGAAATGTGGAATACCAGCTTCTAGCTACAAAAACAGCCTGATATGCACAAATCTGCTGCAGCATCAAACAGGATCCTTTGTTAAGTCAACTGCTGCAATTCCCTACTCCATGACCAGGAATTTTCAAGAGCAAAGTAATCAGGACTCCTTTCCCATATCTGATCATCTCGCAATTTAAACATAGAGGCTCTCATTGGAAACATGTTTTCAAACAAGAAGACAGTAGAGCCCTCACAAATATGGATAATTAAACTCTGTAAGAATACAAGGAGGTTTCCTGTTGCTAGCTGCAGGTTGCTGTTTTATGTTTGGCGAAAAAGATGAAAACTACTGCTACAATATCATTCTGAAATTATAGTGGGAAGGGAATCATTACCCAGGGAAGTGAAGGACAGTAGGGGACTAGGGGGGCTCTTCCATGACATGCACGCGCATAAACAGGCACGCAATTCAAGACAGAATGAAAGAAAGAAAAAGATAAAGGTAGAAAAAAAGTTGGGCACTAAAATGTAAATATTGATGATGTTTTGCAGCAGACACAAGCACTTCAATGTCACTTAGCTTACCAGACGTCTGCCAATTAAGCTGCAAGTTGCTATACCCCAAGCCGCCCCACTTGCACATAGAGTACTGCAGGTACGTTTCCTGCTTGCGAAGGTAGTAAGAGAGGAAAAGTGAAAAAAACAAAAAAAACCAATACCACCATATGAAAATGGGAAATGGGGGCTTGAGTTTGTGGTAGCCAATGTGCTAGGTACATGATAATGAAGTTTTGACTGCGGAAGGAAAACAAATAAATAAAGTGAGGTTAGGTTGTCCTATATGTACAACTGAAGGAAAGCTTCCTTAGTGAGTATTTGTGGTTGTTAGAAAGAGTTTTTGCCTATACAGCTAGTTGGGCCAACAAAGTTAGAATCAATTTTAGTAGGCTGTGGGAGCTAAAGCTGGCTAGTGATGTGGCCACTGTCCATGGGTAGTACAGTGAAAAAGAGGGTACCTGCTTTGATTCGCTGAACATGTTAGATTGAGTTGCTATCTGCCTAGACCTAGATAGATATACAGTGTGTACATATGGGTATATATACTACTACAATTACGCTTCCATTAGGATTGAATAACGACTGGTTGTAATCAGGCAATCGACGATTATTATAATTGTAATTGTCGATCGATTTGTTCGGACTAATGGATCAATCAACTCAATTGTCAAAGGAACTCTTTTTCTCTGGAACTGACCGATTAATCAATCGATCAATATATTTTTTTTAAGAAAGGGAAATACAAAATTACCTTTCATTAAATCTCTCTCTCCCATAAGGGTAAAGTAACACTTCTACTACTATTATTCCCCCTTTTCCTCGACCTCCTAATTTTTCCTTTCTGTTTCCGTTTCTCCAGCTCTCTCTCTCATACTAAACCCTAAACCAACAACCATTACCAAAATTGATTCTCTTTCATTCTTCAACTAGTACTTCTCAATTGACATTATTGCTACTGCAAGATAAATCATACTTTTTTTTTGTTAATTATTTTGTGAAGATAATAGGAGAGAGAAAGTTCAAGTTGAAGTCAACTAAACTCATAAAAAATGAATTGAAACCGACCGAGCTTAAACTTCTTAAAATCAATCAAAATCAATTTTAACCACCATACAATTCAGCCAATTAAAATATCTTAATTTTTTGATCGGTTTTAGAAAAAATCGAACAGAAAACCGATCAAATCAATAAATGCACAACCCTATCTTCTATAGCTGTTTTTTCCCATTGGTAATTGTCTGCAATCTTGGTCATTGGCTCATGGCCGTACAGTATAGCCCATTTCGAGAAACTAGACGAAGGTAGCTGGGGCAGCTAGCCATCGAGGTGGGAGAGGCGAAAGATACCAAGTCAAAGAAACAAGAAGTGAACAAGCTGTAACTTCACAGACAGAAACAGGCAGGCCATGATATTCCATCGTCTACTAAACTAGTACAAACTGATATATACTATCATAATCTAACGGAATCTTTCACTCATTTAAAGTGTATAATTTTATATAAGTTAACAAATACATATTACAATTGAAAAGATTACTTAAATGCATCAATGCCCATTGTCCCCATTGTCATCATCCTATCTCTGAGAGCAATAAGAAATAGAATGGCAAATCTGAATTGATACTTGGATTTTCTTTTCCCTGTGATGAGGGCAATTACCAGTATTTGATTAAGAGAAGTGAATGGAAAATGGTTCCTGCCACCACCAAAATCTTTTCTTGGTTAAGCTGTGGATCAATTTGTTACATCAGTAAAGAGTTCAACTAAACCTTAGATTAATGTATGGTTTCCTTTGGCTTGATCCCAAACTTGGGATTAGATCAAAGACAAAAGACAAAGCATTTATTAATCAAAAGAGAACAATTTCCATGTCAAAATCATACTAATTAATCTTGTCGATCTGATCAAAGTTTCTTTCAAAGATTCCTGCCTTAACCTTTCACTTAAATCAAAATTCTAACAATTTCTTTGAACCATAATAATTTATACATTTATTTTGTAAAATAAAAAAATAATATATATATATACACATTTATTGATTAATTGTTGACTTATCATTTTATATTTATGCAGCACTGATATGCTACTTACATAATGTTGATGTGAGGTGTGAAAATATCATATGATTATGTTATCATGTCATATAAGCATACAAAATACTATTTCAGCATTACATGACAAAAAATAACAAGTGTCATTTTAATAATTAGTCAACCGTTAACTATATTTGACTCAAAAAAAAAATAAGAACTTAATTAAAATAATAAAAAATAAAAAATTATTTAAAATTTTCTAAATAGTTCAAATATATTTTTAAATATTATACTTATAATAAATAATTATGCTACAAAAAATTATTTATAACAATTTCTATAGAGACTTTTATTGCAAGAAGTAGATTGTTCTCTCTATAGCAACAAAATTAAGGATTGTTATGCTGCAAAAAGTGTTACAAATAGTGTTATCAAAAGTACTTGCAACGATTTTGTATATATTCTTGCCGACAAAATGTAATCTGTAATTTGTACTAATCTATTACATTATAATATTTTTTATGCAGTAAAAAAATATATTTGTTAAATTTATATTTTAATTCAATATTCAACGGAATAGAAATTTAAGATGTATAAAAATATATCTTATTTGAATTAATGAAAAGAGGACTAAATTAACTATTACTATTTAATTTATTATGATCTTTTGAATGAAATTCTTAATGTTATTTTGTCGAGAAAAGTGACGATTTAGTCATAATTTTATACCGTGAATCTATAATTACACATATTTTTTTATACAAGTATTTGTTAATAAACTCGCATTTAAAATGAGAGTCTTACTTGCTTGATTAGATCGTATTATGAATTATAATATTATCTATTTATCACGATTAAATTAACTTAATTTGATATATGTTAAATTTAAAAATAAAAATAAATTAAATAATATAAATAATAAGCTAAGTCAACTTTTTTTTATTACAATATATAATAATTTCAATATTTGAGAATGTCCCATAATTAATTTGAAATCAATCATTTGTTTTCTTTTTAAGATAAAATTAGCATGCATTTTACGTAAAAAAATAAATTGAAACTATAATAATTCGAAGAAGTAGAGTTTATGGTTTAATTTGACTCAATACGAGAAAGTTAATCAGATCCAAACAAAATAAAAATTGACGGATCGAGAGTTCTTTTTTTATTTTGTGGGGGGTTCGATGGTGGCTGCAGGCTCTCGTCACGTGCAGCTTGGCTTGTCTGCATGCTGTGAATGTCAAAGTAAAAAAATTAAGCGCGGGTAAAGGAGGAGAGGAACCATGAGTCAAATGCCTTTGTTTTTTTATTATTTACGTGTCATTATTAATTTTTTTTTAATTTTTGGATTTTGGATAATTTAATTCACTAGTTAATTATACTATCCTTTGGCTGTCATTCAATTAAACGCTTAAACAAAAAAAGAATCGAGAGTTAGGGGGAGATATTTAGTAAATTAAAAAGGGAGAAAGGGAGGGGGTCTTTTGTCTTTGTCTCCCTTATGGCCTGATCTGACGCAGCCCCATCTACCACCACACAACTTCCTAACAGACCCACATCACCGACAAGAGGGGCCCACCATCAATTTGATGATAATCCTACGGCCCAAATCACTCCTTTCCCGGTCAAATCAGAACCGAAACTATATTCCATTTATTACCATCCACGTGGCTGACTGCCTTCTAACAAATAAACACTCGACACGTAATCAAACTCGCTTGTACTGTATTCGCTCCGTTTTTCTTTTATCCGTTCTTAGTAGAGTAGACACAGACAAAGTCAAGCCAAAACAAACCAAAATAAAAAATATATATAATAACAGTGAGTTATTATTATTATTTTATTTTCTGACATTAAAAACCTGTACATCTTTGTCTTTGATCTTTCTGTTGTTGTCTTCATTCTATGATGGTAAAATTTTGCGTGTCCAAATTTGGGTCTGAAACTGCAGGTTTTGCAAAGGAAAACGAGAAGCAAGTGGCATATAAGCATTAGAGTTAAGAGAGGGTGCAGCAGGTAGCGAGCAGCAGCTGGGGAAAGCTAATTTGCTGAAAGAAAAGAAACGAGAGAGAGAGAGAGAGAGGGAGAGAGAGAGAGAGAGAGTGTGAAGGGTTTTAGGTGGGGTTGGGGTTTATTAGGTGGTTGGAAAAAGATGAAAAGGCTTTCTTGGGTCTTTGGGGGAGTGATTAAAGAAAAACCCTAATTCTTTGTCCTACTCATAGTCATATATACCTACTTAAAATGGGTATCCAGAAAAAGGGTTGTTGAGAAATCTTTATATTTGTATATGAAAGATGATTTCAGATCTGTCTGTTGAGTTTCAAAGGAGGGGTGATCTGTATGGAGCAGCAGTTGGGTGGCGGTTTGGTTTTTCCCATTTAATCTATGACTGCACTTTTTTGTTTCCATTTCTGGTCCATTTTCAGGCAGTTTAGCTAAAGACGGTAAAGATCATGTGTATGGGACTTGGTCGGGGAAAGAGTGGATGATAATTCAGGATAAGAAGAGGAAGAGGGACACAGAGAGACTGACAGAAGAGAGTGAGCACACGCAGGCAATTGTATGAAAGGCCATACCTTTGCGGGTGCGTGCTCACTTCTCTTCTGTCAGCTTCAGCTTTTGCATTGTGTTTCCTCACAATGTTTGTTATTTAGATATCCCCCTCTTTATCTTCTTCTTTCTCTCTCTCGCTCAATCTCCAGAGATGACGCCTCGAGTGTCTATTTTTCGAGATGTTTTTGTTTTCATCCATCCACATGTCCTTCTCCCTTGCTCTTCGGATAAGAATGAGTCACTGCTCAAAAACAAGTACACGGGGAAAAAAGGGTCAGAGAGATGGGGATGACACATCAAAAAAGCAGGCTTTTTTCTTGTTGAACTACATCATGAAATAAGTCTTTTCTTCTTTCTCATCCAACGAAACCCTCTTAAACCCTTTCTTTTGCTTTAGACAGAGATTGAAATCCCCCATGTTTATGTGTGTGAGATAAGTCACAAGATAAGGGAGTTAGCGAAGAGGAAGAGTACTGTAGTTGTTGTATGGCAAAGAGATAAAGAGGGAAGTAAGCGTGAACAGAAGCTCTTTTCTTTTTTGGGGGTTATCTCTTATCAACTATTATGTTTGCGTTATTAATTGATAAATTTTGCTGCTCTTTTTGGGAATATATTTATATTAAAATAACAATAGTTTTGAGCTTTGAAAGAAGCGTGACTTTTGATGCCTCTCTCTTTTGAGGAGGACGAAGTGGCTTCTTTGAAGGTACGCCTGGTTACTGTTCTAATTTTAACGGAAAACCGTATCGGTATCTTGGAATTTTTATGTTCATTCACGTTATCAGCTTTTTTTTCTTTTTTTTTTTTTGCGTTGGTTAATACCTTCTTCCTCTTCACCTCCCTGGTTTAATTCTTGGAAACCATGCAAGGAAATGGCCATGTTTGGCTTGTGTTCTTTACCCTCACTCTGGCTCTGATTTGGGGTTTTCTCCATCTGGTGTTCCTGAGTTTTGACCCCAAACGGGAGTCCAAGAAGTCAAGTTAACAAAAGGTAATAATTTTTGGTGTTTTTGATTCTGATATCTGATTCCGTTTTGATTTTGTTGTCTAACCACTGAAGCTTTTGACTGCATTTGGGCGTGCCCCAGGGTTTTGGATCTGGTAGTATTGGCTGTTTTCTTTTCAGTTACTGAAAAACTATGGGTCACTCCTTGCGGTAGAAATCGGAAGTCATCTTTTTCTCATTTTCTGCAAAAATATGCAATATTTCCTTTTCATTATTGAAGGCTTGGCAGCAGGAAAGTTCCTAATAATGCAGGTTAGTTTGATTCAGTCAGTGGATTTTTTTCTAATTTAAAGTTCGTCTTCTTTGAAGCTGGTATTAATCTTCTTTTTTCAAGATGGTCTTTTAATATTTCAGTAGTAAATATGTTTGCAATTTTTTACACAGCACTTTGTTTGGCATTGGGTTTGGGAGGCAGCAAACTGTGTTTCTGATTTGCACAGGTTAATCATTCAGGTAACCATGTTCAATTCCCTTGAAGCTTGTTTTGGTTAATGATGATGTTTTTACTGAACCTCTTTTGTTCAAATTTTATGTGATTAGTTGAGAGGTTAGTCTTTAGTCTAGAGAAGAACGCATTTCTCAATGCTGGAATCGAGATTTTGAGCCTATCCTTGAATGTATAGATTCATTGATTAAATTGCAGCTACAGTGATTGTCTAACACTTGTCAAGGAAGAAGATAAATGATCAAAGAAGGATTAATGAATTGATTTGGTATAAAAATTTAGTGGGAACAATATGTAAACAAGATAAGAGTGACTCCGGAATTCAGTTAAAATGTCTTTTACTTTAGGATTATTTGTGCTAATTATCCTTCAATTCAGTGTTTGATCTTCATCTTAAGGGAAGTATTTCTTGCTGTTTGAGCATGCATATTTAATAAATTAATATTGAGTTCACAAGTTTTGATAGATATGTATGTATGTGTATATATATATATATATATATATATATATAACTCTTTGTTAAGTGATAATCAAACATGCATTTTGTTTGCTATGGAGTCCTTCATACAAATAAGGGAAACCTAAATTGATATGAATTTGTGTCTAAGGGCTATCTGGTGGATATTATATTTTAAGACACAGTATAATCATCTAAGAGATCCCAGCTGCTAGTAAAAATTGGGTCAGGAGCTGTGGTGATATCCTTGACTTTGGGCTACGAATTTGTGGACTTTTGTTGTTTGAGAAAGTGTTGTCTACATTTACAGCCTACACTGTTTCAATTTTTTATGTAGCAATGTCGTGATTTAGATATAAAATCCAACAAATTCAAGAAAACCGAATGAAGGGAGCACATTGATATTGATGATCAGCTAGTATTTGATTTTTGGCTGGAACTGGTAGATGAGTGATCATGAGCATGCACCTTTGTATTGCTTGATTTTGAAGTTGTCACTTGATTCATGTATATTTAATTTTAAAGATTTATTGTTAGAATATAGGGGGCTTAGGTTAGGCATTTAAGAATTTGATAAAATGGTCTAGTAAAAGAGTTTTGAAAGTAATCCAAAGGTAATTTTGGTGCCAATATATTGCATTTTCAGTATGTGACAATGCTACAATGAGATGAAAATTAGGTTGCTAAATTTTATGCTGAATATATATTATATTTGATAAATAAATATGTTTTTAGTTTCATGATAATTTTTATATGTTTTCTTCATATATTTTGGAACCATAAAAACACCCTCAAGTCAATCTTATTGTATGGTTGTTCTATTAATATAAAGCATTGGTTGTTATTTTGATTTTGTCTTTAAAAACTTGAGATATTTGGTTTTGCTTGCAAGGTAACCATGCAAAACTCACATTCTCATGGTTAAAATTCAAATATTAATTATTAAAAAAATCATCTTGTAAGGTCATTGATTTTCCATTATATGTTAATGGTAATATGCTGCACTCAAAAAGGCTAATTAACAGTTATTGAGCCAAAAGATTAGAACTTCCAATGGTAGAATCCCTCTCTAGCTTTGGTGACTTATGCTGTTAGTGGTTGTTGAAAGGATATTACCTGTGATTATGACAATTCTGTTTAGGAATGAAAGTAACAGCAAAGACATATTAGCATAAAGTGCAAACTCATGTTCGATGTAGTGGTCAATAATAAGGATTTTGTGGGAGTGGTCGTTCTTGTGATAGTGATGGCACATGATGTTTGAGGGGTTATATCCATAGCGTGAAGTACGTACTCGTCTTCCATGAGGTTGGTTGTGGATTGTAGTGATAAGCTTTGAAACATTAGGGTGACAATGGTGGCATGTTACAGCATAAAGTGTTGGCTAATTTATTCTAATTAGAAAATAATCAAGTGCAATGACATCTCTATGGATGGGATTTGACCTATGTATATGAGTTTAATTAGTTATCTTTGCGTATTCAAGTCAGTTAGGAGTGTCATTAATCAAAATAGATTTTAGATCTTAGTCTAAAAGCAGCCTTAATTGCTTTTGAACACAACCGACACATGACAAGAATTTAATCCTTGGTTTTGCTTACGTATTTACTTTGGATCTTCGTTAATAATCTATATGTTGGATTCATACATTGCTAACTGTTGTTTTCCATAATCTCTCAAACATGTAACACTAGATTTTAAATCATGAAAATATGGCTAAAATGGATGGAGATTGAGACTACCGTATATAGTGAATGTCTTTCTAATTGTCAAAGTTCAATTAAAAATCTTGAATAGCTTCACTAGAAAATCTGTTTTAGAAGTCTAGAACTGAAAAGTGAGATTCTGAAATAGTATGTGTTTGAAGAAGGTTTAGGTAGGATGGAGCAGAAACTCACGTATGATTGGAGAAGGATTCCAGGAACAGCTTATGTTATATGAATTTTTTTTTTTGATAAGCCTTTCAATATTTCATTGAATAAAGGTTTGGAGTTACTTCAATTGTAACTCTCCAAACAGAGCACAAAAGATTTCTGGACATAAGTCTTACAGAACCTGTTAGCCCTGTTCATGTCACGCCCAGAAAATTAATGCTAAGCAAAAAAAACATATCCTTATGCGCTAAACTCCCACTACTAGTCAAACCTTCTTATTTTGAATCCATCCACCTAAGTACAAAACATATCCTTGGAAGCTGTTATATGAAAGTTTTTATGAATCCAAAATTATTGCACATCAGAGCTAGTAAATTTATTGTTGTTTAGATGTTTATGATTTGTCAAAATGAGTGGCACTAGTGTTTACAAGATTTTTCCCTTATTCTGTATATGTTATATGTATAATAGTGGTATGTATATATTACTTTCATACTAGCTTTGTGTTCAACCATGTGTATAACAAAATGAACAAAGTGGTGAAGGTCTGAAGGACACATGGAAAATTAATGCAATAATCCAAAGGCCTCTAATACTTGAATGAGGCAAAGAAAGGGCACAACACATCATAGAGCGCATTACCTAAAATTATGACCTTGGGATATGATGAATTATTCATAAAATTGTGAAAAAGTGACAACTTACACGACTTTCATGTAGTCATCAAGTGAATGAAATTTCAAAGTAAATACTCAAATCAATAGCGAGTAGCTCTTGTAATTTTGTAAACTCATCTTTGCCTCTTTCTTGTAAGTTTGTTTACGTCACTTTAGCCTCCTTTGTTCATTGTAGTTGCTCCGGATAACCAGCCTTTCTAGACTGCTTGCTAGAGATTTGCAGCAGCAAATCCTACCGAATGCCATATCCACTTCTAAAGACAGATGATTTACTCACCTTGAGAATTGGATGTTCTAAACTGTTTCCATTAATTAATTAGTGCAGTAAATAGGTTTTCCATGTTGTGGAACTGCATTTGATCAGCATAGTTAAATATTATGGGATGACTTAAAATTTACATGGAGAGTACAGCTTATTATCATTAGCCTCCTTCACAGTTACTATTAAATTTAATTTGTCACCTAATTAAATGAAGTGAATAGATGAATAGCTTATAGTTTTGCCTTTCAAAGGAAAATAAAGAATACATAGAAAAGGTAGGACACGTTCCAGAAGTGTCAAAGCAACTTGGTAGTATCTACTTGTTGGTTCCAAGTTTTACTTGTTCTGTTGTTCAGAAGTAGAATTGATATGTTGTCCAAAGCTATCAAGCAAGATCGTATAAAGATTTTTGGTCTTTTAGGGAAATGTGGTGCTTTGGTCTTCTAAATATTTATCAATTTATGGGGTAATAAAGGAAAAATTACTTGATCTGTATACAGGCTTAATGCTAAGGATTATTGCTTATGTAAATGAGGTAAGAATACTTTCCGATCTCATTATGATTGGTGAAAACTGAACTCTTGCTCTTTCATTTACCTAATTAAAAAAAAAACTTTTGACTGCACCTTATGATCAAAATATATGAAATTTGTCAGCTTTTTTTTTTTTTAAAAGGCATTCATCAGCTTATTTTAACTGCCATAGGATTGAAATATATTGCTCAATGTTCAATATATCTTAATTATGTGTTGGGGCTTTTGTTGACATAAACTAGAGTAACATGGCTCTTTTTGGTTGTGCTTTATCCAAATGCTACCATGAAGTCAACTTTCTATCAAGTATTAATCCAGTTTCCAGAATTTTTACTTGGCCTCCAGAAAGACTCAAAAAGTAAAATAGATGTGCTGGATACCTTGATTTCCTCAAGGCTTGGTTTTTAATCAATTACTGTTTAGTATTTTTGTTCTCTTTGATTCCAAGGATGAAGATAGAAGATGCCAGAAAGATTTTGCACTTTTGAGCATATGAAAGTTGGAAGTATATGCACTATATAGACGACTGGCTTAATATGATTGATATGTCCTATTTTAGTTATATGGTTTTTCTCATGGAATAAAGTTTCAGAATCTTCTTGCCGCTAAAGTTTATAGGAGAAACTGCTAGAGTTATTTAAAATAGAGCAATTGTGCATACAGTGATACAAGAATTCAGTTCTATTCCTAGATCTCAACTTTCCTTCATCAGAGAATGCTATCTACCTTGATTTACATGGATATCTTTTTCCATGATAGCAGTGTGTGAAACTCTTGCTTGTAGCCATTTTATTTCCAAGTTAATTGTAATTAATACTGTTTTCTTTATTCACCACAAGTTGGAAACATAGAAGTACTTAGTGGTTTTCAGGCTTAAATCATTGCTTCTGGTCTCAAGTTATTCACCATTCTATTTAGTGGACATCTTTGGTGTCTCTAAGGGCTTATTCATGCCTTTTCCAAATCTTTTCTTATGTCTATTTACAGGCTTGCATTCTGAATCCAATTATCAGTCTATTAGATATTAGATTTGTTTAGTGGTATACCACAATCTGGTAGACAGTTTATCCTTGATTGTATTTTGGAATCGCGATCAGTAGAATTTAATTACCATTTTATTGTTATGTGCGTATCTTTACTCCCCACTTTCCAATGTTGTTGAATTTCTAGATTTATCCGACGATGCTCTAGCTAGCTAAAAATAGAATCCAAGTATCTTGTGAAAGCATACCAGAATTAATGGTTTATGTAGCTGGCCTTGTTATTTGAAAGTTCTTCAAGGATGATTTTAAGTTTTCAATCTACTGTGTTGTCGATGATTTTCAATTCAAAGCTTTATTTTCCCCTTTTGTTAGCCGGCGGTTTCCGTAATTTGTCTGTTCATGTTATATTTAAGCACTTCCAACTCTTTCCTTCTTGTACGACAATGATTTCCCACTTACATTATTGATCAGTTTCAATCTTGTTACCTATGTTTCTTGATATCGCTTTTCTGAAACTTCTAACTCTAGTGTTGTGTTCCTCAGAATCATATCGGATCGAAGGAAATGTTCAGATATGGATTCCAGTAGCTTGCAATTCACATGGTTCATCCTTGAAATTAATGTAAAGGGAATGTGGAAATTTCGGATGGACCATCATCACTGCTTTAAAACCAAAAACTGTCTAAAGGCGGTACTAACATTTCTTTGAGGAGGCATTTAAAAGGAATTGATGTTGGTAAGGCATTTCATATCCCTGAAAAGTTTGCTACAGGATACTACTTCAAACCCTATCCTGAGGATGCAACTGGAAGCAACATGTTGATTTTAGCAATAAGTTCATAACTCAAATAGCAGCCGATGTTCTGGGTTCGCGAAAGGTGGGACGCTGTTTGTTAGGGAGAAGAAACTGAAGCTAGGAGGCGTGGAGGGAAGATGTTCATCATGATTGATACTTCTGTTACTGTAACATTGTTTGACCAAAAAAAAAAATTCACTATTTACTATTTTTCGTTTTAATTATGTCCTATAAATCTTTCTCAACGAGAACGAGAAGAAGAGTTATATCGTGCCGACGGCAGTGCGTAGTGAATATGTCAAAAACATGAATCTTTGCTGGAATTTTGTTTGCCTTCCAAATTTGATTGTTGCTTGCTTCATTTGTCACCCTGTTGTTGTGCGCCTGGGGATTCTGGTTTTGCGCATGCAGAGAAAGTACGGCTTAGGTTAAGGCGCCCAAAGCGTAATTGTTTGTCTGCCCCTCGGTCGTTTTATGCCCGAACATGGTTGGTTGGAACTTGGAGAGTGGACCAGTTTTTAAGGCCCAATCAGGAGGGTTCCATCCCATTTGATTGGCCCACCAAAAGGTTTCCCTTGGATGGGCCCTACTGGCCCAATTTCCATAATGGGCCCCATGATGCACCGTCCCTTTTCATTTTGGTTTAGACAGAATCACAGAACAGAAATTTCAATTATTAGGTGTATAAAAAGGCTAAAATCAATCAAATCGATTAAAGTATAACTTAAAATCCTTTTAGGGTTACCTTTGAAGCTGGGACCAAGCATTAGGTTGCCTTTTGTCTTTCTTAATTATGATTGTATACACTGGGACCAATTAGGTCAGATTTCCCTCCTAATCATGCGCAATTTCATGACTAAATTAATCTTAAAACATAATTACGATTTGAAATGTGGCTCATATTCTTTGGTAGTTAAGTTGGATTTTCAAAGAATTATGGTTTTAGTTTTTGGATCATTTTATATAAGATTATATTTTTTAAAAAATATTCATACTTGATACACTGTCACTGCATAAATATTCATAAATTATGAATGAAAGTACTTATAATTTAAAAATAAGGTAATACATATATTATACACTGACAGTATATTGAATATAAACATTCTGAAAAGCTTTTCGGCTTGTGAAGTTGAACTGTCATTATGGTATGGCCCACCCTAGCTGATTAGGCATAAATTAGAATTAGAGATGAAGTTATCAAAGAATTAATGATTAACCTCTTTGAATTATAACAAAATACCTTCCCCGCATAGATACAAGAGAAACGAATCGTTTAAGTACAACGTGCAAGAATGCATGTATCACCATCCATATTAGGATGTGATTACTGGCCAATAAAATATATTATCTTGTGATTAATTATATAAAACAAAGCATTAGGTTAAGTAAACCTGATAGTACGAGGTAGAAATTGTCAGCCACATTATGTTTGGTAAAATGGAAAAGAAAAAGAATGATGAAAGAAAGAAAGAAGGTAGATTTTCCGTCCATGGCTTTCCTTTTCTTATTTTCTTTTTCTCTCTTACCAAACACAATTGCCAGTGAAAGAAAAAGCTAGAGTTAATGAACGTTTGCATGAAATTGTGAAGACCCTATTATTATTATTATTATTAGTTGAAAGTGAGGATTATGAAATATAAATGCATTGAGCACTAATGACGAAGGGTTATCTCTGCATTGGCCAATGGGGTCTTTGTTTAATGGTAGGCAGGATGGCTAATAAATAGAAACGATAAAGTGCTATATAAAGCTTTCAACTTACTTTAACTGGCTGCTTAAAGTGGGAAAAAAACAACTACTAAATGTCATCCTTTTTCCTCTTTTCTTCTGTGCTTTCAATTCCTGAAAAGACAGTTTTGGTCTGTTATCAATTAATTTAGATTAAATACATGGTCAAAAACTTTAATATAATATCAACATAAATGGTATTTCCTTTAATTTTTGTATTAAATCATTCATAATTTATATTAACTGATAAATCTGTTATTTTTATTATTTTAAAAATCTAATATCGTCTTTATCCCTCGAGAACATGCAATGCATGTAAGCCACGGACTTAAAGAAGTGGTACAAGTATTGATTTCATAAAAGAGAAAGAGAAATTTCTCCTATTTATCAATTAATTTAATATGTATTCCTTTGTTCTAGGACTCTGAATTTAAGATCTAGATCTACTTGGCTACAGGGTCGTTGTTACTTGGAAGGAAATGAGTCTCTTGGGGTGTTTTATAACCTTTAAGAACAGAACTTCAGAAGGGTGGGAGAGTTGAGGTGGAAATGGAGAAGAAAAACTTCCAAGAGAGCCAAAAACCCATGTGCCTGGAAGTGGTTCCGGAGCAAGTTCTAATCACCCAAAACGTGACTGTTGCTGTCCTTCACATGAATGAAAGCTTGGCCATTATATTGTCTTTATTCCAACCTGACAGCACCTCTTGTCTACCCCAAGTTGCTGTCAATCTTCCACTTGCAATAGGGAAGAAGCTCGAACAAAAAGCTGCTTTCGTTTCACAAGCCATTCGAGGCACGATCTGGACATTTTACTATCGAGACATAGAAGTAGCAACATAAGATAAAGAAGAGTTCCAAAGTTCATGTGCTAGAACCTAGAATCTAATTCAAGTAGCTGGACCCTTCTATAAGCTTACCACCCACCATTTACTTCCTGTATTGCTCCGGGGGCCAGCCAGGACAGCAAACATTAACAGTGAAAGGACCACATCAGGGTGGCCCGACACTGGGTTTCTGAGTGTAAAAAATCCAAGACCTCTTTGCCAGTTTTCCATGGCAAGTCATGGCATCGAGGGACAGTAAATTGAACTCGATACTTTGATACTCGGAAGCCTACACTAGCAGGTTCCAACAACACTCATAGACATAGAATGACTGCTGCAAAATTCAGGCTCACCATTTATTCCCAAGGTTTAAACGTCTTAAAACAGCCAAAAAGACCTCTAAAAAAAGGAAAAAAAGTTGAAGATGATGATCATTATATCGCCAGAAGCTTTCAAGGGACCCATATTATTGCCCGCTATGGAATATAAATCCTTAAAAAGTAGACAATGAAACAAAAGATGGAGACTTTAAAGAGATACGGTGAAACCAAATGCCATGAAAGGCTATAGTCTTTGGTGGAATTGTCGGTCAATAATTGAGAGGCAAAATCAAAGTATGTCAAAGTTAAACCCCACTTAACGCCATCTGGCTTCCTTGAGATGAAATTATGATGGAATACTTTTTATCGTTTTACCATACTAAGTTTATCTTTTTCCTACACTAATATGTTTTGCTTTGTGTGCGGACGGCAAGATGTACAACAAATTAATCTAATGAGATGTAAAACATCCTCGTTTATAAGCTGAGTTACAGCTAGAGTAAAGACAAGGGGTTTGATTAGCTTTAGCAGTTGAAAATTTGGATAAGGCAATGGACAATTATGGTGTGCTTTCCCAATTCCCACATGGAAGTAGCAAGGAACGTGTTCACTTTAGTAATTGTAAAGTGGTTCCTAAATCCTAATTTACTGTTGAAATATCAACTAGGGAAATTCATGCTGCAGTGCTTGGGAAAGCAATGATCAATGCTTGGTAATATGATGAAAAATCATTGATCCAAGATATCACCATGAGAAAAGAAAAAGTTGCAGAGAAAGGCAGTAACTGAAGCAGTCCACTTGCACATATCAACATGAGAACATCAACATAAATAGATCAAACAACAATAAAGTCGCGGAATGATTCACACATATGAGTCACAAGGACCAAATCCACAAAGACATCGATGGAAAATAATCAAAGAACAGAACAAAACCAGAACAGAACATAGAACAGAAGGTCCTCTGCTTCCATTTTTCCATCTAAACAATCCCAACAATAACAAACAACAACAATAACATCATCTCGAGCAATGGTCTAAAGAACTTATAACTTCCCACCTCCTAGTTTTTTTTGGGGGGTTTTTTAGCCCCAATCAAGCCAGTGTCGAGTTCTCGGCGGGTGACGTCCAGACGATGTCCTTAAGCGCCGGTCGGAGCTCGTTACTGCAAAACTGGTTGTACTCAAGGGTATCACCATGGTCTTTTTTAACTTCCACCACCAAAAACGACGGCGTCACTGCAAATATGTCGGCAGCAATCGCTAACTTCCCTTTCCTTCCACATTCCTGACCCTGCAACCTCACTCTTGACTCGCTCTTCTTGACGCTGAATTTCATCGACTTGGCCACCTCCTCCAGTCTCGATATTACACTGCTTGCCGGCCTTGTTGTAGCGAATCTCAGCTCCTCTTTCTCTTCTCTCTTCTTCTCTTCGAAGAGAGGCGATAAATCAAAGCCCTCAGACAAGGAAATGATATGGAAGGCGTTCAACGTCTCAGGCTTGGATGATTTGTCACCATTGAACGCTTCAAACTCTAACTCTTCCTTGGTTCTCACGGTCTTGGGCATAGATTTCTTGAACCAAGACGAGTCCATGATCTTTGAGATGGTGATTCGGGTACTTGGATTTGGATCTAAAAGCTTGGTGATTAATCTTCGAGCTTCAGGGGAAAACCAAGGTGGGCACTTGAAATCTCCCTTGTAAATCTTCCTGTACATGGCCACCAAGTTATCATCTTGAAATGGTAGGAACCCGGCAAGAAGCACATAAAGAATCACCCCACAAGACCAAATATCTGCCTTTGCTCCGTCGTACCCTTTTTTCCCAATAACTTCAGGCGCCACATAAGCCGGTGTTCCGCAAGTAGTGTGCAACAATCCATCTTGTTTCAAGTGTTCCGAGAAAGCACTGAGTCCGAAATCTGTGACCTTCAAGTTGCCATCTTCATCTAAGAGCAAATTCTCCGGCTTCAAATCGCGGTGGTAAACCCCACGGCTATGACAGAAATCGATAGCAGAAACCAACTGCTGAAAATAAACTCTTGCCAGTTCTTCCTTGAGCCGACCCTTGGCAATCTTAGAGAAGAGCTCTCCGCCACGAACAAGTTCCATGGCAAAGTAAATCTTGGACTTACTCGCCATGACTTCGTGCAACTCAACTATATTGGGGTGTTTCACCATCTTCATAACGGAAATCTCTCGCTTGATCTGGTCCATCATCCCAACTTTAATCACCTTCTCTTTGCCAACAACTTTCATAGCAACACTCTTCCCCGTCTGAAGATTCCGTGCATGGTAGACTTTGGCGAAAGTTCCATGACCCAACATGCGACCAAGCTCGTATTTTCCATGAAGCAAAGCCGGGTGATCACTTTTAGTTTTCTCCGCCATTTTTGTGAGACCAATACTACACAGAAAACGCTTAGATCTTTTCGATCTGAATTATGGTATATTTACAACGACAAGAGATAACACACATAAACAGAAGATTAAAAGCAGAGAGACAAACAAATTATTTTTCTTTCTCTCTTTTTGGTGACAGTGCATGGCAATCACCCGTCTTCAACGTGTTTACGGTGGCAATTCCTGCCGCCGATGGACCGCTTACCGTGCCCACACAGCTCAGGCCTTGTCAACGATGCGCTTCTCATCTCTCTGCATTCCCCAAAGGGATCTTTTTCCTTTCCAAAAAAAAAATAAAGAGATTTTCTTTCGTATAAAACAGAAAAAACGGAGACGGAAGCCTTCGCCTTTCTCTTCTCTTTTCTTCAATGCATAAGGCTCCTATTTATACCAGTTTTTCTGCGCGTCGAATTCCCATTTTGTCCCCTAGGTCAATCCGACGGATACCAAATGGAGTCCCAGTGAACGACACCCACATGGCACGATCTCGATGCAGTTGTCCGGGATTGAATCAATCAAATTATGACAGGTGTGATGCTGTACCGCCAATGGGTAGCGTCCGGTGTTACGACTGTGTCCCTCGGTGAATCCCCCCGCTGTTTTATAATTGTTAGGTTCTTAATAATTCCGTGGGGTCCACATAGTGAACGGAAAGTGTAATTACGCAATGATAAGTTATTACGCCGTTTGATTAATGATACGGCGACCGTAAAAAAAAGTTCGAGAAAAATGAAAGCTTGAAAAGGAATATTCCATTTTTTATCTTTCATTTTTTTTCGAATTTATATTTGATGTGTCAATAAATTTTATATTTTATCAATATACGAAATATTATTATCTCATTAATAAATATATATAAATATTTATTTATATTATAACAAGATTTTAAATTTTAATATAGTTCATCGAAATTAAAAACACAACAAACAATCATATAAAGAGGGAAAAAATATATTCTAGGTATGATTAACCAGTGAAGATGGGTTACGGAGCGGCTTCGAGGACACTTGTACGCCGTGGGGTGGACCCATGGGGGCAGTCTTTTCTGTTTTTGGCAGTCAGTGAGCCGAGCAAGCGATAAGTCCAATTGCGCGGAGGGTGGGAAAAGAGGTCCCACCCAAGCCAGAGACGTGTGGTAAATATTGAGTGGAAAAAGGGAAAAAATGAAAAATCCTGGAAGATGATATTTGATAATCATAATCACATGGCGAATCGGGGTTCACATTTTCTGAATTTTCCCAAGAGGAGAAAAAACTGGTCCTGCCCATTTGCTCAGTTCAGTTAGCTGTAGAAATCGGACGGGTTTGATTTTTCTAATTCGTTGCGTTTTTCCATGTTTCCTGCTTTACCAGATTATTTCTTTCTCTTGTTGTTGAGTTGTCAAAGATTTATCAAGAAAATTTTGATTTATTGAATTTAAAATCACAATATAATTAAATAAGTGATTAATACATATAGTCCAAATCTTATTACTTAACAGATTATAGAATAATTTTAACTAAACATTATAATTTAATTAAATAATAATTATTGTATTATCACTCTAACTATATAATTTATATAATTATTTTAACAAAACTTATAAACAAAATTCTTATTTTATTATATTCAAACATTTAATTCATTAATTGGTATATGATTTTCGTGCTTAAACATAGTCGATTTTTAGATTTTATTTTTTTTCTTTTACTCTTTTTAATTTAATCAAACTCACTCTATTTAAAAAATTTTGGATTTGTTTTCAATCCATTTGCGATTTTTTAGGGTTTTTCTAGAAATATTCTCTCCAAGATTCCTTTGTTGTGACTTGAGTACAGTGTAGATTAGAAATCGAAAATTTCCCTCTCATTTTCCTCTTCTCATTTATTGTCTTTTTCTATAAAAAAAGAAATTAGGGAAAATACATGCATCACATGGCCTAAAAAGACAAAAATTTTATGAGTATATAATATATTATTGATTTCTCTCGCTTAATAATAGAAAATTAAAAAAAAAAAGTCTTTGGAGCGTGCTTTATTAATGTTCTTCTTCCTTAATAAATAACTCTTCAAAATTTTTGGCTCATATACAAATTAAGCACGCCATGCATGGATGCTTTTAATGATCAAGTTTCACATGCATATAAATTATATATTAATTTATTAATTATTAATTTTTCTTCTATTTCACTAATTCTTCTTTAATATTGTCAAAAAGTGTTTATGTATAAATATATAATTTGTTTAATTTTTTTTAAGAGAAGAAGATTCGAACTCATATTTTTAAAACAAATCATATACTAATTAATAAATCAAATGTTTGAATGCATTAAATAGATTTAATTTAATGATTAAGTAGATCTAGTTCTCCCTTAAAATGAATTTGCCATGAGTAGCATGAACTTTTGCATCCTTAATTAATCTCTAAATTTTCATTAATTTACTCAACTTGCAGAGTATTATACATAAAAAAAAATAACAGAGTATTGTGATAATGGAGGAATTGAGATAGAATCTATTAATTGATTAAACACAAAGGAATTGGAAATTAAAAAAAATACTCCTATAGTTCTTTTTTTATTTATCCATCTCTTTTTTTAAAAAATTACCTCAAAATGAAAAATTCTTAAACACTTAATAATTTTACTTTTTTATATTATAAATTTATTTTTAATGTTGAACATTCATATTATGAAAAATATTTTAATATGAAATTTATCAAAATGAAAATTTTGTAAAGTTAAAAAAAATAATGATTTAGAATGGAATGAATAATTTTTTTTTTGCAAGTAATGCAATAAAAAGAAATGAAATAGATGAAGAGAAGACTTGATAACTGCGTTCAAAAGTCCATGCCTATCACTGAGAACCACCAAATATTTAGGCGGCTGATAGCCAGAGGTACTGGTAGACCTGGTCCTCGTCAGTCATCACCTTCTCTTTTCGACCTTTGACAGCTCCACCACCAGCAAAAGAAAATGTACTTGGTAGTAATTTAATATACTTTTTTAATTTCTACAAAATTCTCTCTCTTTTTTTCCTTCAAAAGACAAGTAAAAGTAAACAGCCATATTTGTCGTTAGCTAATGCTATTATTTTATTAGTTAATCAAGACACGCCGAAGCTTAATCACTTTTTGCAGCATCCAATCATCGAATTCGTCACTTCAATAACATCTCAGTCATTGGAAACACAAAAGAAGGAGGAGGAAAAAAAACAAAGTTTCCTGGGGGATGCTGCTAGGGAATTGCACATCGACGGCTGAGCTAGTGCAGACTAACTGTGTTGCAGCCATTGGCCAAGGGGAAGGGTGGAAAATGAAGTTCATGGCCCTGTATCAGTCAAATGCAGCAGCTTGCTTGCTTCTAACTCTTTGTTGGCGGCCACGCCCACCACAGGTCACCAGACAAATTTGCTTACCTATTTGTCATTAATTGGTCTTTAATTTTTCATTATTTGAAGTCTTCCGCGTCAGAAATCTCATGGATCATTATTATACAATTCATCATAATAGATTATAAAAGTCCAATCTTGATTGGACTGTGTTCTCTATAAAAACTCAAAATCGACTAAAATATTTTAATTTATGCTTAATGTTATGAATTACTTGATATTGAGATCAAACTAATCCTAATTGATTATGTATAATTAATATTTGGGAAATGTTAACATGTGTTTATAGGTATGGATTAAGATAATATTTAATTTTTTGTTTGTCTTATAAATTAACGAAAACAAAAAATTTAAAAAAGGTTGTGCTTCCGGCGAATCAACCGACAAACAAAAGGAGCATTAGAAAATGAGAAGACAAGGAAATACAAGGGAAAGGAAAGATACGTATGCTGACCGGTGGTTTCTGGTTCAGGTTTGGATTCATGAATTGATGAGAGTGTGGGGTCCCATGTTGCCATATGGTTACACTTGGTTTGTCTGTCTTTATTCTTCAGGGTCGGGCCCCTCATAGGCTCGGGCGTCTGGGGTCAAGGCACCCTAGCCAGCATTCTTGTCTGAGAGTTATAAATTTTGATGTCACACTTCCATCACCAATACTGACATATACGATATACCATCGAATGCTGCTGCTTTGAATCTGAATCGTCCAATTTAGCATTGTTTGACCAAAGGTTTTTAACGATTCATTTTCGTCTGTCCATTATTGGGATGGTATCATCCCTCAAGGAAAAAACAAATGTAGAAATTTTCATAACCTTAAAAAACAGAAGGAAGAGTCGCTCAAAAAAGGGGTGGAGGAGGATTAGGAACAAGGAAGATAATGGTCTTACAGAGATAAAGTTTAGTCTCAACTAATACTAATTTTCTTGATATTGACATGAACAAAGTACCATCATTATATCTATTAATAATGGATTACTCCGTGTTCATTAAGGTAGATCAATAAATCGAATTATGTAAAAATAATGTATGATGATATTCTATTATATCATCATTAGAAGAAAAAAAATAAAAAAATTTATTAAATAAAACCCAAAAAAATATATCAAAAAAAAATTAAAAAGAGTTTTACCATCCAACAGACTTAATCTCGAATGCTTAATTTTCTTTTTAAATGTTTAATTGTATAAGGTTAATGACTGCGGCAAGGATCTTACTCCTTGATTAGCCGACTAGGATAAAGTGATAAACTCTAGAAGAAAAATATGAGGTCAAAGGAAGTGGATAAACATCAACATATTTTTATTTGTTATTGTTTTATTAATTGAAGTCCACGCCCAATCTAATTTATTTCATCTTTATCTTATGTTGTACATTGAATTGAGTCGGCTAAACCATGCATAAATTTCCACATTTATCTCATGTCTTAATTTGAAGTTGTACCCTACTTACCAATTATAGCAAAGTTTTTAACTAAGGGTTCATTCTATTTATATTTTTTAAAGAAAAAAAAAATCCTAAATAACTGTACAGGTATATAGATAAGCTTTGAATAAAGCACCTTCATCCATTTTTTCATAAAAAAAAAAAAAACACCTTCATCCGTCTTTTCGAAAAATCTGATTTTACAAAATATCTTGTGACTTTTTTTTCCAAATAGTAAGTCGTGAATAAATTTTAATTTTTAAATAGTTACGGTGTTAAGTAAAATTATCAAAATATCATCAATTTATTCACGAGATATTAACGAAAAGGGGTGTAAATAGAGTTTATTTTGCAAATATAATAACAGTAAAAGTGAAAAGAGGTATATGTGCAAAGTCCAAACATATATCGAATCATAAATCAATCTGCAGGAAAAAAAAAAAAGATGATGTGAGATTTCATATCCAATAATTGTCACATGGGCGCCCAAAGGGTAAAGCGCAGAATGACTAGGAAGATAGGGAAATCTGAAATGTTGGTTTGATGCTATGGAAGTAGCTGATAACATATCTGTCCAACAGTGTCCATCCACAGGTTCACTAAACTCTGCGACAAACTATAGGCTTCTTCGTCTGTTTTCTTATCTTTGAGATTGAGAATCTGAGACCACTCTTCTCCAGACTCTACCACCATCTCTGCATGCTGCAGATTCATTCATGTCTCATACGATGCACTTTTTTTTTTCTTTTGCAACTCAAATTAATGACCTGATAAAAAAAACTGGGTGCAAATTGGTGGAGTAACTAAATCAATTCAAGTCCCATTGCATTTATTTTTATTTCTTTTTAGGTATAAGAAGAGTACTGCAACTCGAATTTAAAATTTTTACTCAGATTTTGACCCAAGGATGAAACCCAATGAATAGTGATGTCCTTTTCTCAAAGGACTGTCACTGTGAACTCACAGACATTATTTTGCAGAAGGACCATATGAGGAATCTTTATAATAATAATAATAATAAAAATAAAAGGTTTCATGTTAGTGACAGGATTTGTATGATTTTGTGAATTTTGATTGGAGGACATGAATGAACAAAGGAAATGTATTTTTGTGCTTAAAAAAACACAGCTGGGTCTAAGAGATAAACTTAACAATTTGTAAAGAATATCAATCCAGTTGTTTTGGCAGCCTGGTATGCTTCCCACTGTTTCCTTTTGGGTTTTGGCTGCTTGTTTTCAGCACTGTTCTCCTTTCCCTCTCTCTACTTTCTCTTTTTGCTAACATAATTCAAAGAGAAAATGAAAGGAACATTAATCATTATTATAGTTATAACTTATAGAATATATAGCAGAAATGTATCAGCACAGGATGTATATAGGGTAGATGTGGCCTTGTGACTTTTGAGTTTCATCAATGAATATTTCAGAAAACCTCCATAAAATTCATTATAGTATCCTTCCTATTATACATATTTTCTTTCTTTTATCTTCAAGTTAATTTTAAGATTTTAATATGGCAGAACACATATTATAGTCAGGCACGTACCAAATCGTGAGGGGTCCCCATGGACACGGGAATTCCAAAAGAGAAAAGACAAAAATAACAACTAAATTTTGTAAAATTATGTATATCTGCATGCATGCCAAGGCTAATTGAAGTTATGCAGCACAATATGGGTTTTAGACACAAGATTCTGTGGACAGATGCAATTATGCAAATGAACATCTCTCCAATATTCCCAGCACTCTCAGCTAGCTAGGCAGCAATGGGGAATTTCTTTTGCTTCTGAACAAGACTTTATTTGTCACCAGGTGACAAGATCTTTAATGCTTATTTGCTATCCCAACTAGTATCTTGACTCTTGCAAGCATTCTAAGTTACAATTGTGTATTGTTATGTATATAAATTGATGAACAAAATGGGCCGTTAATACTTTATTTCGATGATAAAGTCAAGACTCTAAAAGTCTCATTATACGTTAATTTTATTTAATTTACGTTGATTTGTTATTTTTTTTCAATTGAACATGATATGTTAAATTTTTAAAACAAATATTTAATCTAAAAATAGTTAATAAATAGACGAAGTGATCCTTATTATACTGTTATGTTTACAATACTCTCAATTATCAATTGTATATTATTATATATGGTATATACTTTAAAAATAAATAAATGTTATCTGCATTTATAACATGAAAACTAGGCATTGATAATTAAGCAAACTAGATGAATGGGCCCAAATTATATACATACTAGGGGAATTATGACCTGGAATGGACCCCAAAAAGGAGCTTCTGACTCCGACACTCCAAAAAGAAAAAAGAAAACAAAAATTGCGGCTTTAATTTGTTTTTTAGGGTTAATCACTGTGTGGATAAATGGGACCATGCCATTATGAGCAATTGATAAGTACATATAAATGTTGTTGCATTTGCAGAGGACTTTGGCCCCATATCCGAAATTCTACGGTTGAAATTTCTCTTTAATAAATACATCGGTATATCTTTTCATGGAGAATTATCTCAATTCTTTTTTTTTAATTAGATATGTGAAACTTCATTTTCATAGAAATATTTTCACTATTTAATCTAGTAAACTCGACTAATAAAATATAAATTACGTTCATTTATTGACTAAAGCAAGTTAGAGACGTAGGCAATTACTTTTATCATTGCGTCAACATTTTTCATTTTAATAATTGATTAAGCGTTATGTTCATTTGTCAAGTAAGGTGGGTCGGAGATACATGCATAAGTGTACCTTTATTGTTATGTCAAATCAGGAACGAAGTTAATTAATTTTTATTGGAGGGGTCAAAGGTTAAGAAGAATAAAAGTTAAAATTTTTTAAAATTAATATATTGAACTTAACTATTAATAATCAAAAGATTTATAACAGATAATAATTTTATATAACATGTAAATTAAAAAAAACAAAAAGAAAAAAAACTTATAATAGTGGTTTAGGAAAGTCTTATTTGACGATAGTAATATCTTTTTTATTATAAACAACTAAATTATTTGTAAGAAACTTAGCATTCATTTTGTTTTAAAGTTTTGTTTTTCTCAATACAAACGATTAAAATATTAATGTAGTCAATATCCAATATTTTTATTTTATTATATTTAAGTTTATAATATTAAATATTAAACTATAATGTATAAAATATAAATAGTTAAGTATAATATGCAAAATTAATAATTTTTTCTTATACTCAAGACAATTTCTTTTCAACTAAATATAAAACGTAAAGTACATTAAAAACATATATTCAAGATAATTTTTTTCTATATAATTAGGATTAATAAAAAATAATCTATTAGTAAAGTTTTAAATAATAATTAATAATGCAACACTAGAACTTATATTTGAAAATTAGATATACAATAATTTTTTAATTTTTAAAAATTAAAATCATTAAAAATAAAATCCACATAATAGGAAAAAAAACATGATAAGTAGGAGATATAACTTATATAACAAAAAAAAAATATGATTGATGATTCGTAGAAATTTAAAAAAGAAAATCTATAAAAACTTAAAAAATATGAGTAAATAGAATATAATTAAAAAATAAATATAATAATAATATAAGTAGAAAAAATTAAATAAAAACTTTATCTTTTTATAATTCCACAGTATAATGACAAACAAGAAAAAAGAGAAAAATAGATGGAGAAACTTAAAAAATAAAAAAAAATTAAGAATTAGAGTAAAATTAAATGAAGTTTGTAAGATCATTTTATTATTTTTTAATTATATTAATTATTTAATAAAAAATTATTTTGAAAATCATTAAAAAATATATAATATATAAAATATTTCAAAATTCCTGTGTCAAATATATCCCAGAGTTGGGTTTCACTCGTTTTTCTTTTCCAACAATTGATTAAACGTTAAACGTTTTCTTCATTTGTCATCAAAGTGAATCGGAGATATACACACGTAATTTTGTTATTGCACTAAATATATCTCGAAGTTTGGTTTCATTGCTTTGACGTTTTTTCTTTTTCAATAATTGATTAAAGTTCTACTCATTTGTCAATCAAAGTGAATCAGAGATAGACGCACACATACTTTTGTCATTACGTTAAATATATTTCAAAGTTCGGTTTCAATCCTTCGACATTCTTCTTTTTCAATAATTGATTAAACGTTATGCTCACTTATCGATCAAAGTGAATAAGAGATATACAAGCACATACTTCTGTCATTATGATAAATATATCTCAAAGTTCGGTTTCACTCCTTCGACATTCTTCTTTTTCAATAATTGATTAAATGTTATGTTCATTTTCAAAGTTGTAGACATATACACATTTTTTTATCGGTACATCAAATATATCCCAAAGTTCGTTTTCCCTCCTTTAACAGTCTCTCTTCTCAATAATTGATTATATACGTATATACAAGAAAGCAATTAACAAATAAATTAGAAGTCAGTCCCTTCTGATTTTTGTAAGTTTGTGTATAATCTAAGATGTGCGTAGTGGGCTTGGATATTATGTTAGTATACGATAAAGAAAAATCCCTTCATCAAAACTTTCTTTGTTTCTTTGTGCTTTTCGCATGCGTGACCTTGTGAACTTCTCTCATGGCACATGATTGTCCACCTTTGCAGAACATTTTTCATATTAGACGACCGATTGGACTTTAACGCACGTTAAGTACAATGAATTCAAGATAAAATGATTTGATTTCTTTAATTATTTAAATCTTTTAACATCTAGTTTTGAACATTTCACTCAACGACAAAATTTTAAAAAATTGAGACTCATAAAGGATGTGACATACATATTTAGACGTTATAGAGTATACCATTAATTATAAAACTATAACACGAAGACTTTATATGATAAATCTTGAAATTCTCTCGACGATAATATAGTAAATTAACTTATGATATTTCATTTACTTAGAAATAATATTTATAAATATGATCGGATTCGGTTCTTTTTCATTATTTCTTATTTTACTCAAGATTTTGATATTAAATTTTTCTTGAGTACCATAGTCTGCTTAACTATTATTTCATGCTTGTTCGTGGTGTCACCTTGTAAGTTAAGCATTTGGCTTTAAGCCAAAATTGTCAAATGCATAAAAAAAAAACTTAGGTTAAAAGCAATTATTTTAACCTAATTTGGATGGGCCACATAGGTGCAACTAGCAAGGCAAGCTCATAGGAGCTTGAGATACTTAGCCAAATAGTAAAATACTAAATTGATAAACATAAAGGAGTATTGAAAAGGTAAGGTAAGGAGAACCACACAATGGTGATTTCCAAAGGATCAAAGAGACAAAAAATGAACCATTCAATTAATATTAAACGTCACCCTCTTTGGCCTTTTGTAGTTTACATCTAACGTTCATTTCCTAAAATAAAAAAAAAGTATTATGTTAATTCTAGTTAATGGAAGACCTGGAAGTAGGTAAATATCCCTATCATGGATTTTATGTAGGGCAAAAATGGTTTTATTCATTTACTAAGTAGACCTCTAGAAGGACTAACAAAAGGGGAAGGGAAAGGAATAAAGAAGGAAAGAAAGACAGGTTTATCTAATTAGTTCTGGTTCATTAAGAGAATTTTTGCTGGCCTATCTTGTGCAAATTAATCTCTTCTGTTTGAAAAAAGGTATTGCATTTTTTCTCTACTATCACTCGACATATACTCATTGGTATTTGTATCTGCTTGCCATACATCATTGAGTCTTGTCTCTTATTCAAAAATTATTTTTAGTCCAAAGAAATTAATTTTGGATAAAATTATCCTTGGTGAAATTTACTCATATGTTTAGGTCTACGTTTCAAATCGACTTATATTCTTTGAACTTTTTTTACCAAACCATTCATCTCTAGAGTATTTTTTATCAGAAAGAAAAATTATTAAGCATTTTCAGTATTTGGGAGTGGTTTTTGATACATGAAGAAAAATCTTGAATGTTTTGAGCATTTTTAAATATTTAGAATGGTTTTTGATATATGAAGAAAAATTTTTAAGCATTTTAAGCATTCTTCACCAAGTAAGTATATTCGTTGATTATGTTGTTAAATGGAATATAGTGTATTGTTTGAAGTTTTTGATTTTGTTAAATGAAATTTAGTAATTTTAATGGTTTTTAGACATTGTGTAATTGGTTTTTGGGTATTGCATTACTAGTTTTTAAGTATTACGTTATTAATTTTTAAGCATTGTGTGACTGATTTTTAAATATTACGTGATTGGTTGATAGACATTACTTGATTGGTTAGTAAGACATTGAGTGACTAGTTAGTAATACATTGCTTAACTAGTTTTTAGGCATCATGTGAATTAGACATTATCTAAAAATCAATCACACAATGCATAAATACCAATCAAGTAGTGCTTAAAAATCAGAGATGTAATGATTAAGTTACACAATGCCTAAAAACTAGTCTCGCAATATCTAAAAATCAATGACATAATACCTAAAAACCAATAATGTAATACCTAATAACTAATTAATTTGCCTACTCGCAGTTAGGGTGTTTTAATTTACAGATATATCTAATCAATTTCAACTCCTTAATTTAAAGATTATAAGAATAAACCAATAAACCCAAGAACCTAAAACACATATCTTGATGTCATCTCTGTTTTTTGGGATGGCAAGGAAGAGCTTGATCATGAGATAAATAGTATTTGGTTAGAGAGAAATCGAGATTGAATTTTAAAATTTTTGTTTAGAAAGTAAGATAGAAAAAACTAAAATTATTTTAATTTGTTTAAAATTATTTAAAGGATATTGTTGTCAAGTCATGTCAAAGATTAATTAAAAATAGTTAAAATTTTAATAAAAAGTACTTTTGAATTGAGTTTATGGGGACGATTATTTTTTATAATTTTCTCAATTTTTAAGATCTCTACTTGTTCTATATGAGATTGAAGTATTCAAATTTGTTTCTCCAAAACGTTTCTCATCACATTTTTTTTTCACCCAATCCAACGTCACCCTTGTTGTTCTCGGCATGCTGCTTGCCTCTCTTTTATAAGGGCTTGGTGTGGACCTGTTTATGTTATATTTGTTCTAATATTATTTTGTCACAGAATTATTACCTTATGAAAATATTAACCTATTAAAATGTGCAATGCGCACACTTACAAATTTTTAAAAATTTTTTCACTTATCCGATCTGAAATTAAGAAACTTTATCTACTTCTTTTAAAACGTGTGGCGGACACCGACACTTAAAAAGATTCTGGTTTTTGATCATGGAAGCTGCGACTTGTCTCAGAAGAAAGAGAGCTCTTATTGGTGGCCTCTCAGCTCTCTCACATGGAACGTTTCATTATTCGGCAGGTTGATGTCTCGTATCCTAATAGTAATTTGAACTTTTGAGACAATACTAGTTTCCAACGGCACTTATGATTATTGATGGAGTGACATGTTAGAGTACTTTGTTTTCAATGGAATGGGACTTTCCATTTGATGAATTCAGGTTCGAAGGACAGAAAGAAAACCCCACGTGCCCTGGAAATTATGTGATTCAGTGATCCAAGACCTTGATTGTGCAACAACACATATTTGCACAGGCTACAGAGTTCTTGTTCAATAATTGAATTGAGCCTTTTTCGAGCAAATTGATTAGTAGGCCAATCTAGTTAGAATTGTTAGTATCTGGTAGGTCTCTGTCTTGATCAGCAGGAACTGGTCGACCAAGAAATTATAGGATAACCCAAACTTGATATAGCTGATGGAATCAAACAAAAGTTCAACAAAAGAAAACTGCCCAAGTTAGCTAGCAAAGTTCTTATTTATCACCAAGAAAACCAACGGCAGGACAACAAGGTAAAGGAGTGGTAAACGATGGGTTAGAGTCCATGGGTACATGGCGGAAACTTATTTGACGTATTAAGTAACAGTGTTTTCAAACAAACAAGTCCTGAATTTGTTGTATTGGCTTTTCTGATGATTCATTTGCCATATATTTCTTGGTGAACTTGGATTCTAATGAGTTTCTCATCAGAGTATGTACTAGAAAAGGCCAGATCGTACCTTACGTGTGTGATTCAACTTCATAAATATGCAAATCATTCACACTTGTATATCATTTGGAATCTCTTACAGGTTTGGGGTTGCTCAATCTTTGAAACAGATGCTTTTAATAATTCTATTTCTGAGGCTAAAATTGAAGGAGTGCCAAGATTACGAGGTCTCCAGGAAGCAGGGACTATCGCGCTTGATTACAAGGTGACAATGTGAGTGGGAAAAATTGACAGCAGTGAAAGGTGCTTGGAGAAAATTTTCCAACAGACGGGTGGGATTATGAGGAAAATGTCACATTTCCAGAGAGACGGTGACTTAACCAACATTCTAACTGATAAACATCTTAGCTTCTTGCAAAGATAAGCTATCAATTGGCTGCTCGAATCCAACTCATTTAACTAAGATTACTGCTCAATAATGCAGTTACCCAAGGATGATGATAACATCTACTTACCAGCCCAAAGCTTAAATAATGCAGTTACCCAAGGATGATAATAACATCTACTTACCAGCCCAAAGCTTCAATAATGCATTTCTAATCGGTCTTTAATAACTTAATAAGCATGATTGACTGGGGTGATTTGGCTCTCTGGAAGCCTCTAAACGTCGTCATCGCTTCTAATTTGCATGCCACGTGTTGGAACAAAAGATTTTGGCAAATCATAAACAGTGATTATGTCTGTACTGATTGTCCAGACAAAGTGTTTTAAGGGCCATGGGTTTTGAGCTTTGACTCCTTAAAACATCTGAAGGGTAGATGGAAATGCATAGTGAGTGTCAATTTCAGGTGTTAGAAATTTAGAATGTTGTTGAACAGTTCGAAAGTGGTATTCATTTCTGGATAAAGTTCCATGAAGAGGAATCAAACCCATTTTTAGGTTTGACAGGAAAGCAGAACAATTTTGGAAACTCAATCAGTGCAGGTAGGCAAGCTGTAATGCTCCTGGTTGGCGCGTTGGCAGCTGGTGTATGTCAACTTCAACCTGATAGAAACCATAACTAACCCAAAATTTCTTCAAGGGTTTTCAAGTACTGTCTTCTTAAAAAAGTTTTTATTGTTACTGCATAATTGAATCTACTGAATTTTCTATTACCAATCTGGTTAACAGAAGGAACTGAAATGTTTAGAAAAGAAAACGGTGATTCAGTCACTGACTGGGATTGCATCAGGGAAGGAGAGAACCATGTTAATTTTCAGTTCATTTAATTAATCTTTGTTAAAGCATTGCTTCTTGTACTTTTTTACACCAGAGCAGGATAAGTTCCATAATCAACTTCTTTTGCAAAAGGGTTTCAGATTCAATGGAATTGCTACCAAAGTGGAATAATTACGATGAAAAAAACAGGAAACTAACCTAGCAACAATGGCACGAGATCGACCAAAAATGCCTATTCCTATACACCTTCAACTTAGTTATGAGTCAATTTGCTCCTTTGGGCCAAAAAAATGGAAAAGAATATAGATATGAGTCCATATCACTGCCAAAATTTATGATCTGTTTATTGAAATTTGTGTTTAGACAATTTTTGCATCAATTTTACATATATCCCAAGTTTTTTGGATCCTCAATGAACAAGCTAGCAGCCACTGCTGGTGGGAACCAAGAATATAAACTTGGGCTCAAACCCAACCCATGGAACCCTTCCCTCCACACTTCCAGGCCCCCAAAAAAGCATTTGAGAAACTAGCTTATGTTAAAATAGTCAAAGTTTGATCTTCCATGCATAAGTCATGGATGTGTTTAAAGTTAAAATTATGGATTAAAAACCCAATTGAACTCACTTCATATATAAGCAAAAGAAAAAAAAAACAAAAATGAAGATTGGGTTTTGTCCAATTTGACTAAATCTACTAGGTAGTAAGGCTAAAAGGTGATAAATCAAAGAATGGGGAAAATTCAATGAAATGACATCAAATTTTTTAAATAAGATCAAAGTCTAGAGCTTAGACTAATGAGTAAAACAAGAATAATCATTAAAGAGAAAAGAGACGCATAGTAAAGTTAAAGAATAATTAAGCATATGCTTATTCACTAAAAAATTTGATATATTTTTTTTTATAAAGTTGTGACGAGGAAGAGGATTCATTATGCCAACATTGCATATTATAGAGTAAAATCCAAATCTAGTAAACTTTCCATTTTTCTTTTCCATTGTAATCAACATCAAAATATCAATTGTTTATTGGCATGCTGGCCTATTGAACTTGTTAGCTTCTAAAGTGAAGTCACATACACCAAACATGCATATATACAAACCCAAAAAGAGAAGATAAAAACATATTATACCATCAAAAAACTATATATTAAAAAAATATATGAAGGAATAGAACAAAACGGCAACTTGGAACAACATGAAATGTAACACCTAATGTAGGCATATGGGCCAAAGCTCACTCCTAGGATCCTTTCTTTACTTTATTTGTTTCCACTCTAGAGGGTCCAGGCCCGTGTCTTTGTGTTCCTGTCGATCCTTGGAATGTTTCTTTACTCCCAGGCCCAGCTTCGTCCTCCACCCAATCATCTGTCACCATTTTTTGCTGATAGTATCGGAGAGTCACAAAGAGCATGAATGCTACACAGGGAAGACAGGGTTAGGGGGGAAAAAAAACCCATCGAATTGAACCAGTTTTGGGAGGAAGGTAGCTCTGGAATTTGGTTCTTACCAGCCCAAATGCGAGCAACAATGGAAGATAGGTTCCAAACCAGGGTGAAGATGGCCACCGCCACGGCTTTTTTATGCGTGCATGAGTCCCACGCATCACGAAAGCGTCGTATCCAAAATTTTCCTTCGTATTCACAAAAGATTTAAAATATTTTAGATTATTTGAAGATAACTTTTTTTTCTCTCTTTTCATTTAAAAAATTTAAAAAGCCATTGTACGTCACAGATCACATATCCGTAAGAAATAAACAATTCACCATTTAATAAATATATTTTTTAAATTAAAAATGTAAATAATGATAAGAAATATAAAAAATTATTCAACTTTTTACTAATACGTAAGACATCAGAATCGAGGTAAGCAGAAATCAAGCTGATCCCTGACACGTACACTTATCATTTAGCAACCGAATCAACCTGTTTTTAGCTACTTATTCCTATAATATTAAGCACATTTAACCAACCCCACCAACCCAATTCGAGGCAGAGAATGAATGACGGGGCAACAAATACTTCATTATGCCGGCTACCCTCCATGATGAGTCCTACTACATACAATAATAACTACGTTCATTATTTGATACATCTAAACTTTCATTCCCCCTCTCTTGCTGCTGAAGTTATTGCTGTCATATCCGATTCCATTATTAGCACATCTAGGCCCTACTATAGAAACGTTCATGCCTCAAGTTTTCAAGCCTAAAACTTACATATGAGAAGGGGGGTGATAAAGGTAATGGGCCGAATAAGAATCCAATAATGGAGATAACTATATAATGATGGAGACTGACTTTTAAGGCCTAGGATCATAAAAAAGCGTAGGACCCATGAAATCTACCCATCTGGGAGACATCATTAGATCAACAAAAGAGCCGTTAAATTAATCAGACGTTCACTGCAAGATCTTGGATGTTTAGGGTCAGATGTGGGGGCAGTGTGATTGATGTGTGTTTGTAACGGTATGGGAGTAGAACTTCAGAGTATTATTATTGTAATAATGAATAGGAATGAACAGTAGAGACAAATGAAACTTATGGGGGGAGAGGGGGGATTTACCGTACGCAGTTAATTGGTGGGAATAAGAAGAGCAGACTTTGGGTACAGTGAAAACGCCAAAAAAGCCTGATGCAGTGAAAGCACAACCAAGCGGTCAGCTAACAGGTGAAAGAATTTAACAGTTGCGTAGAGAGAACCAAAAGGCAAAATTACTTCAAAATGGTAAAAGCTATAGAAAGATAAAGACTCATTGCATTGAAAAGCCAAGAACATCCACGGCGTAAAGGACGGGACAAACCCCATTGCAAAAATGATGACAGAATTGTTCTTTTGAAAACAAGTTTGCCCATTTTATAAAGAAGAAGTGTTGGTTTTGTTTTATGAAATTTGCTCTAAGTTAGAAGGTAAAAAGTTAATGATTTCAACCAAACAAAACTTACCCAGTTTAGCCATCTTCCAGATAGTTATGGAGCTGCCGCACCTGGCCAAAACAAATAGCAGCACTGCCAACTGCCATTGTCCCAATTGATTAATTTCTTTTTGCCATCTTCCTCCTCGATGCTAAAAATGAATATGGACAAGAAACAAAAAAGCCAAGGGTTGGAATGTGGAAATGTTACCTTCATTGTAGTGGCAGGATCACCAGAAAAAAGTGCCCTGAGCTTTAGTAGGAACTCATTCAAGTAAGGAAGAACCAATTTAAGTAACCAAACTGCTTCTTCTTCTCCAAGCACACAGCTTGATTCATCTATATCCACAACTCCCCTGCATTGTTATTAGAAAGGAAATAGAAGGGTTAATAAAAGATTTGGTTTTAAACCCAGTTAATGTGATAATTAATGGCATCTGGTTTACCTGCAGATGATTGATCTGTAAAGGAAGATGGCAGCAAGGTAACTAAGTCCCAGATAGGAAATTACAGAAATACAGCTGCAAAAGCATTGATCAGACAGAGTTTTAGTAATGGAACTGTTTTAAAACAGAGGAGGTTAAAATTGAAAAAGACAGATAAAATTCCAAAATTGAGACTTGTGTTTCATTGACAAGTTGAGAGACCTGATGTTCAGATCCTGGGTGTAAGAGGATGAGATGATGATAAATGTTCCCATCCCAAAGACCAATGCCGATTTCGATACATCTCTCCACATGACTAAATCAACTGAAAGATCAATAAATATAGAAAAGAAAAAGAGTTAAACAAGTTGCAAATATGAAATTTATTGATCTTTCCTTGGAAGTGAAATCTTTTCCCACCTAAATTCTGCAATTTGTTCTGAGTGTGTGGGAAACTCTGACAATGGTAATCATCTGAGGCTGAAACTGAAGGAAACCAACAAGGCCAGTAACATTCAGAACCAAAAAGAGAAAGGAGGTGAAAAGAAAACAACAATCTTTATGTCAAGAAAGCATCAAATAGAAACACAGACTTACAAGGAGTAGATTTTGTGGTTTTTGTAGGAGTTGTGTAAACTGAAGTAGAACGCTTTACAACTGGGGGAGGCAGCTTATTCACAGTTGAAGAAAGTGGTGCAGTTCTGTTATGGAATTGGCTAAGTTTCTTCACTTCATTGACAACTTTGCTAGGCTTATCTTCTTGTAACTTCTTCACTTCATTAACAGCTTTCTTAGGCTTTTCTTCATGTATTTTCTTTTCTTCACTAACAACTTTGTCAGGCTTCTCTTCCGGTATTTTCTTTTCTTCATTAACAACCTTGTTAGGCTTCTCCTCTGGTACATTCATTTCCTTAATGTCAAAGCTTTTCGTTTCGTTCCCAACCTCAATTTCCTCCGCCGCCTCCTCCTCTTCCTCTTCTTCATAAAATTCTTCATCATCTTCACCATCATCAACTAATACTTCAGGAGATGATTTGACTGTGTTTCCATTGCTTGTACTGCTTGAAATTACCTTTTCTTGGCACACTCCGAACTCTTTACAGTTTTCTTCAGATCCATTCTTCTCTGTATCAACTGGGTTCTTCTCATTTTCTGCAATGGAAACATTATTCCCCTGTTTTTCATCATCCAAAACCAAAACTTTATTCTCCTCCGATTTCGACCTCCTCAATTGAAGTGAATCCCCTTCATTTCCGTTTCCATTACCAGACTGATCAGAGGCCTTAACTGAATCTGATTTTGCCTTCCTTAATTGAACTGAATTCGCCTCTATTCTCTCAGTAGATTCAACAACCTCTTTACTCAGCTCACCAGACCTTTTAGCGACTTCAGATCTTGGCTTCTTCATTGGAATTGAGCTTCTCGGAATCCCATCAACAGACTTACTAAGCTCCCTAATTCCTTCAGATCTTCCTTTCTTGACCTGAACTGGAGTCTTCTTTATTCCATCAACAGACAAGCTCAAGTCTTTGCAATGTTCATCGCAGGATCTTCCTTTAGCTACCCGAATTGGGCTCTTCTTAATTCCATCAACAGACACACTCAACTCCTTGCACTGCTCCCCAGTTTTGCCTTTGGCAATCTGAATTGGGCTCTTCTCAAACCCTTCAAAGCTTTCACTTTTCCAAGTCTTTCTCTTGCCACTAACAGCCACACCGCCAGTAGTTTGGCCTTTCTTCAAGCTCAATCTTTTTTTACCACCATCACCATTTTCTTCAACATTGCTGTTTTCTTCCCCATTGAAAACCTTAATTCCACCTTGGACTTCATCACTCTTCATCCTAGTTTCCCACACTGACCCTGCAACAACACTGCTCTTAGCTCCTTCTCTTCTCCTATTACCCAAATCCATCTCTTTCCACCTATTTATCTTACCCTCCTTTTACCCTTCCTTTGCGGTAATTGAGTACTACTGGGACATGGATGTTAATTATTGGATAAGAGGCTTTAAGTTGAAGAAATGGTGGTTGGTGAGATGGAACATTACCTTCCCCTTTGCAAAGCTATTGAGAGAGAGAGAGAGAAACAGAAAAGAGAGGGAGTGAGTTGCAAGGGACAGAGGATTGGGTTTCTTTACTTTTCCCCTTTTGCTCTTGTTTCTTTCCTTTTATTTAATGTCGGCCTTGGCCACTCATGAGAGAAGCCTGAGATACAGACGTGGTGGGGTTAAATGATTTGGGCCTGTTGTTAAGGATCTCTCTTTTTCTTTTGTTTCTTCTCTTTTTCCCCGTTGCTAATTATTCTCTCTTTTTCAGTATCAAAGGGATATCTCAGACTGAGAGATCACTGTAATCTATGCAACCAAGAGTTGTTCAGCAATGAAAGAGGGGTGCCTGCCTTCTGCTAATTTTCTTTGGATCTGATTCTGAGGCCAGAAAAAAACAAGTTGTTTGGAAAAAACTGCTAGGTAATCCTTGGCGTAGACCTCCAAACCAAGCAACAAAATATGTGGCTTTTGTGTTTAGAGGTGATGGTAGCAGTAGCTTTGTTGCCTCATAATTTTTGTGCTCAATCCTTATTATGCTCTAATTTTGGGTGTATGAAGAACAAAAATCCAACTCCAAGAAAAAGATAAAGTGAAAACAAATATGTCCCTGTAAACAGGCAAGAAAATCCCATGGTTTGTTCGGTGAATATTTGTCATTGTCAGGGTCAGGGTGAGGGTCCTTGAGACTCATGTTTTTGGGTTTGGTTTGATCAGTCTTCACCAGGATTAGGTGGACTGTTGGTGACACTTTCCAAAGAAATGCTTGACTGGTTGATAAAGTGAGAACACCCATATTTCTCCTCTTTATCCAAAAATTAGTCCCAAGTTGAATTGGTTCCAAGAGAGTCAATTGCCCACCATTATCAGATGTAGAGCATTGACTTTCCAGAGCTCTTGATCTTAATCAGTTGTCTTGAAGATGTACGTGAACTTGTTGCTATTACTACTTTCACTACAACTTTGACAAGAAAAGGAAAGCTTGAAGCAACCCCTTAAGCCCCATTTTCAGGAAACCATCAAAGCTCAAAGTGGCCTTTCAATCCAAACTGAGATCAGATGCTGAAACCTCCTTGCATCATGATCAATTGAAATATAGGATATTTTTTCACACAAAAAGGCTTCATGGCAACGGGAGGAATGTCTGGGGGTAAGGCTGACCGGTGGAATCCAATTAGTGAACATGAAAAAAAGGCTTTGTTTTTTGCAAGGTTGAGACCCCACACTCCCTTTTCTTTGCTTTCTCACAAGCATGTGAGGGCATATCATGCCAAGAGCTGCCCTTCTTCATGTGTGGACAAACTGAAATTTGTACACCCTTTCCTCACCGACACCAATTTACCCAATCTAATCATTCTTGGGTATTGATCATTTGTTTGCAAAATGTAGAAGATCACTGTTTCTTTTCCCTTATCAAAAGATTTATTCTCAAGACTTTGTACTGCAATACAACCAGAACTTGCTATAAATTGATGGCCTTGAACAATTTTACAGCATAATCAAAGCAGCAAGCAAAAACCCACCACCTAGGAGGAGAAGCAGGCGCAATGAGAGCAGGTAATGTTCACAGGACTTTTTACCAACAACTTTCTGGCCACTTGTTTTGCACTGCAATGCTTGAAAGGGTGAGTTGATGTAAAGCAGGACTGACAAGACCATGATTAATCATCATTAAGGGCACCTAATTAAGCACCTAAACACAGCTTAAATTGCATTAACTGTTAACTTTCACCAAATATAATGTACAAAATCCAAATACTAATACCAAGTCAAAGCTTCATTTTATACGTTAGAAATGAAAGTCGGTGAGATCCAAACTTACAAAATTTATAGCAAAGAAAGAAAAATATGGAGTCAATTTCTTGGGATTTGCATTGTGGATTGGCATGGTTAGGGACAATAATTTAAGCAGCTACGCAGTGATAATAAGAGTAAATTAGAGTTAGGGATGCTTTGCTATGCCCCCCACGTTTTTGTTCTGTTGAAGGCACGTGACTCGCATTCCTACAAGAACTACTATTAGTTTAAAGCAAGCATCATTTTGGTAATATTTCGTCTTATATTGTGGACGTGATTGTTAATATTTAAAAATTTTATATCGTAATAATTCTCACCTAAAACTTAAAATAATTTTATGACAGTTGAAATTATATATTTTAAAAATTTTAATAATATTAGTTTTGATATCACATGTTACATATACTTATATTAAAAAATATTATGATAGTTGAATTAAGATAATGATTAAATATTTTAAATAATCTCTAACTTAACTCCAAGACAAATTTAAGATTTAGAGTGCCAAAGCAATGGCGGATTCGATTCTAACTGAGCCACAGACTTTTTTTACTCTAATGTTTATGGATTGACGGAAATCGGGGACAGTTGACCCACAATTGTCAATTCTCAGTATCTACTTGGTATTACAAGAACCCTTGGTGATTGCCACCCCCTTGCATGGAAAAAGTACACAAATTTCATCAAATCTCTCCTTCAGAAAATTTTCATCAAGCTTCTGATATTGGGATTGCCACAATTATAGGGAAGGGATTGTAAATTTTGTGGGTGGAAGTGCAAGTCCATAAATTAGATAAATATATTTCAATTAATATTTTTTAAAAAAAATAAAAAAAATATTTGAACACGTGAACATGGTTTCACGTCATATCAATATCTGTTATAATAAATCAGCATATCGAAAGGAAGGTAAAACTTCTTCAAAGCTGACACTTAAGATGTGTTAAATGTAGGGATTTCAAGCACTTTTGGTGAAGCTCCAGGATGCATAGCACATGGAAAATTAAACCTGGTGCATTACTTTGCTACCTCAGATATGATCTTTTAAGTTCACAAACTCTGTAAAAATCAAAAGCTGAAGCTTGAGATCTTTCAGGTGGAAAGGATGCCCATCAGTAGATATGGCAGATATACAGTTCCACAATTATTTGTTGTTGTGAAACAAAGGGCACATTTGCAAAGCAAAACTTGGCAAATCAGGGAATGGAAACAAAATTTTTGATGGGGGGAAAAGGAGATTCACAATCCCCAAAAAATATTTCTTGAAAACTACTTACAAGTTCTGTGAAGATAATTTACAAGTTGCTTAAGGCAGTACCCCAGTATCTCTGCTCCAAACAAAAATGATAAGACCCCATCAGTAAGTTATGTTGTGCAGCAAGGGAAGAAATGAAGAGGCACAAGCATTAAGCTAAACTAGGCAAAATGACTGAAAATGAACTGGGATTGGTGGTTGGTAGTGCTTGCCTCTCAGAAACATCGAGTTAGCAGCGAAATGCATCACTTTTGTATTTACATTTCACATTTTGATTGTACCAGTCAACCGTATGTTCTCCTCTCAACAACAAAGCCGCCACCTTTTGTTTTCTGCCAATGCAAATAGTTGCTCGAATGCCTCTGGCCCTTTGGAGTGTATGTAAATTTTCTTCTCCTGAGAAGGTAAAGCAGTTTATGTTGATCTCTCTGAATCATTTGACATTGCCGCTGGCGATAGAAGTTTGCAATAAGTTTTCTGATTCCTTCTGTGAAGCATTCATCTTCAACTTCTCGCTTTCTGCCGACTTTTTCATTTCCTGCTCAAGCTGCTTGCAGTTCTCTTCATGAGCTTTGTTGAACATCCTCACAAAATTACGTAGAGTTGAAATAACTGCAGCAAACAGCAGTAGTTTAGAAGAATAATATATAACTGTTAACAAACAAACAGAGATATGAAAGCATTATAGACTCAAAGCAGACTAAGCTTCCCCTTTTCATTTATTTTCAATTTCATTCTTTCTTTTTTGCACTAGATTAAAGTCAAAGGTTTAACTTTTTGCATAATCAGCAGGCAAATGAGAGTAGCAGTACAAACTGATCACAGCTATCAAATACCTTGTTCAAAGGGACAGCGAGCTGGATCTTCTCCAAAATAAAGAATCAATACATCCACATTTCTACCCTGTCAATATAGACCTCAGATAATAAATGGTTTAATACGATCAACATTTGTAGGAATGCTACTCTTCACAACAAGGGCTAGAGACATACCACCCCCGAGTATAGTGAAGCCAGGGATCTTACTTCAGCTTCGGCAAAACAAAGGAACTCCTTTAAAGTCTGGACAACAGAAGAAAACATCAACAAAGAAAAGAAGATTATGTGTTTACATCAATTTAAAACATGTCAGATTATATTCTTAAATTACCTTACGAAAATTTTCTGACACAGGCCCATCATTTTCGGAAATGGACAGTTCCTGCACAACTTGCTCCAGTCCTTTGCTTATGGCTTGCATTTCCTCTGCTAGAAATTTCAGTTGTATCTATAGGAACCACACATCAGCCAAGATGCTAGTTTCAACTTCAATCTTCTTAAAATTATTTTCACTAAGACCAAGTAACATACCTTTGACGCAGGTTCTAAACTGGAAACATCTTTTGAAAAGTCTAGTAGATCGGGAAGCTTATCAGCAAGGACCTACAGTTTATTTTTCAGAATTATTATGCCCAACTAATTATGTTAAACTTTTTATAGACAGGTACCAGATTCAAGAAAATAAGTTAGGAGAAAAGAAATGAGTGCAGGTTCATATATACTTTAAATTAATAAATAAAGGTTGTGACTAAGGTCACAAGAAATCCTAATGATCAGTCACAACTTGTACCTTGCAAAGGTAATGCATGACAGTCATCTTGTTGTTCCGTGCACGTGTCTCTGTTAGTTTAAGAAGACTGTCCAACCTAAATCCAACAGCAGAACCTAAAAAATTTGGGCATTGAATAAAAGATGCAAAATTTTTTGACATCATTAAAGAAGAACTAGAAAAACAGGAGTTGGGACAACTGTCAAGAATAAAGAAAATAAATCAAATATATAAATAAAGAATTCAAAGCTAACAGTAATACATTTTAATTCACAATGAAAATATAAACAGCTGACTGTAACTTAATACTCAAAGACATCTTAATCTACACCAGGGTTAAAGGTCAGGTAACCAAGCCAAAGACATGAAAGACTTGATAATGCAATGAGAAGTGGAGTGACAAAAATGGGGAAAAAAAAAGATGGATGCTTTAAAGAATTTTCCAAGTAGAAAGGTAGGAAACAATATTTTAAGGGTGTTCGCCCAAAAGCTGATCATTAGCATGTATAAGCAAATGCATTTAGCACTAAAGTTCCTGATGCACATTGAAGCCTCAGCCACTCCCATTTACAAGGATACATAATTGATCTAAATTTCACAGTCAATTTTGATGCCTCCTCATGTTGATGATACACATGTATGGTAGTGCATTAGCATAGTTCCAATACCAGACAAATTGTAAGTAACTCACCCCTTGCAGTTCCCTGATTCAAAGCATTTCCTAATGAAAGAATTGTCTGCATGATTCTCTTCAATTTGACAGAATTTCTGACCTGATAAAAGAAGTTTTGACAGTAATGTGATGTCAATCTTTAATATCTAAAGCAGTTCCACAAAGAAGAATGCAAGCAAATAATTTGTAACTTACCTCCTCGGCTGCAGAGTTCACAACATTAAGGCTACATCTGAGGTCAGAAACCTAAAAAACAATTCAAGGCCAGATAAGTAACAAAGAAAAGCCAAGAACATTTGGAAACTTGGAACTTGGATACAGATTTTGATCAAACCTGGGAGCCAAATTGTATCTTAAAAGAGAAAACCCTGAGCTTGGATTCTACTCTGGGAACTTTCATTAACTCCAAGAAGAACTGTTTCAGAGGTCCAAGAAACATATTGATCCGTCAATAATGCTAAAAGAAGATATATTTGCTAAACATTTCGTTCTCTATAATGGGCTGCTACAGAAGCTGAATCCAGGTGGCTAATATCTCAACAAAATAATTCACAACAAAATTCATCAAAACTTCCAATCTTTCCAACATTATTGCACAGAGTGATTCAAATCACAAAAAATTGAAACTTGGAATGTCTAGGGATGTAGTAAGGCCCAACACCTTTCCTCTCTTCTTCTCCCGTCTTACACTAAAGAAAGGTACCGGAGAGCATACAGACAATACATGATTTACTACTGAAAAAACCAGAGGGTTAATCACCACTTATTTCACATCTCATGTAGCAAAGAATAACATCCTAGTTAAGCAGATGGAAATAGGTTCATCAAAGCAACTAAATTAAAAAGTTCCATTCTCAATTTTACACGTATACCAACCTAATACAAGAAAACCAACTTCATTCAAAGCCAAGAGATAGAAGAAGACTTGACATGTTTCTCTTCCTTTACCATCCAAGGTTTCATAATATTCATTAGTAGCTAATTTAAAATTTAGTAGTTTGAATTAATGCTGTATGTGAAAATATTCGCCAACAATATGAAATAGAGAAACATAGGATTTTAAATTGATTTATTCAAGTGAATGCCAGATTGGATAGCTCAAATATCCCTTTTCAGTTGATGATGAATTATGATATCCAACAGAAAGTATTCTACCTAAGAACAACTCATAATTTTGAGAAGAGACTCAGCAGACAACAAATAAACAACATATAAGGAAGTAGCAAAAAAATCCTAACCTGTTCACATTTCCCTAACTTCTCCTTTTCCCCAGTATAGCCCTGAACAAAGGAGTTATGAATGCAATTATAACTCATGGAACAGATAACACTAGTACCTTGGATATAAGATGTGTTGATTACATCAAAGGTATAAACATTATTAGAGGAGAGCACCAAGTTTACTGTTATTATGATCAAGGATTTAACACAAGTATTAACCCAATAACAATGATTCATTTCACCTTTAGTACTTCCATCTCCTCTTTGGTAGGACAAAATTTTATGAGGTTATCAACCTGGTCAACATCCAATGCTGAATCCTCCAAGGCAAGCACCGAACTCTGCAAAAGTTTCACTAAAAGGCATAAGGTTAACAAGTAAGAGATGCAACCCCTATGGTCTGAAAGATTAACAGATTGTTCACCGAATTCACATATCACAACTTCTTTCCTTTTTAAGCAAACCCATATTTCAATAGAGATGCATTCGTGCATGCAATTCGATATTTGTGCTTATTGAGTGAAAATCCATACTATTAAGGACTTACCAAAATCTGAGACCTGCATTTGATAGCACAAACATAGTCAAGGACACATTTCTAAATGAGCAAATTATTGATGATTCCATCATGAAAACCTAAAGGTCTGTACTTTTTAAATAGTGAATGTAGTATTTACCTCCAGTATACTAAGGAATCCGGAAAAATACATATATATTTTTAGATCAGATGAATTTTATTCATAAAATTTGCAGGTTTTATTAATAACAACTTGTGCAGCAGAACTCTATGCCTTTAGTTGTTAGGGAGCTTTTTATTGTCCAAGTAAAATTTTGACACTTCAATAGACTGGGATTTAGCATGCACATTTTATGACTCTTTATATGAACAATAGCTACAGATGCAAACTGAGTTTTTATTAATGAAAAAGTTTGTGCAGCTCCTACACCAATATTAATAGCAGCTCTGCAAGCTTTTCTCCTTAAAACTGCATATAAGCTATGCTTTTCACGTCCACCAAAACTTGATACCATTTTCACACAATTTGAAAACATAGGCAGTCTGGAGGACTGAGTTGTTACAAATATATGTACATCTGTTAAGCAAAAAGAGGCAAGGAAGCAAAGATGGATAAGAAGCAAAACCATAAAAGGATAAAACGCAGTCCAATGATACGATATGAGTTTGCAAGTTGATTTGAGGATTAAAATTAGCCAAAAGTAAGGTTCCATGACAACAATTTAGAGAAGTAAATAGTTACAAGCTGTGAACAATACTTTTCAACCTACCATTAAGTCAGCCAAGGGCACCTTCACTTTTGAAAGCATGATTTCACAATTATATGCTCTTCTGTGGTCAATCTGCAAGAAGGAAAGATACTGAACAAAAGCATCCTAAAGACATAATAATAAGGTTCATGATATGGCTATCATCACCAAGCAGCCCATGATATAAAGTCTTGGTTCACGTGTGAGTATGTATCAGACTGAAAGCTTGCATTTCTTATGTGAATCATACTAAAAGAATACAAGTATCCTGGTTCATTTTCAGGATCCAAGTTTCCCATCTAGAACAGTTTTACAATGTTTCATAGTTTCTTTGGAATAAGGCAGATAAGCAGTGACAAGCAGATGGATGGAAACTGCACTTATTATTTAATAATTATGGCATTCAGCCAAAGGTTAGATTGTACGCTATTTAGAATTAAGCAACAGATGGTAACATCGATGAAACAAGCAAGTAAATAAACAACTGTATCACTTAAATACCAAAAATGCATTACCAGTTGCACTTTATCAGATTTTGGCCCACGTGCGGTATGTGAACTTGATTTTCCACCACGATCTGTATTCGGAGCAGCTGCTGAGAAAAGATTCTCAAGCTCTGACATGTCAATCTCTGGAGCCCTAGAAAGAGGGTTAATAAATCCAATGAATTAAAAAGAAACAAGTAAAAGACAATAGCTTTAAAGGATATTTAAAAAGGAAAAAAAGAATCCAAATTTAGCAGCAGAGCAGCACATACTTAGATGCTTCACCCAATTTTTGTGCTTCAGCCCAGAGGCTACCCTGCACAGCTCTAGATAACTTCAACCAATGCAATGGCTTTAATTTCTTGGTCTGATGACTCTTTGAACTAATAGTACGTGACAAAAGTCTGTTCTTTGAATTTGTGGAAGGACTAAAAGGTGGTGGTGCAGGAGCTGAAGATCCTCTACGTACAGCTTGAGGTTCTGGAGAAACACCATTTGTCTTTTTAGGAAAGAGAGCAGGAGGTTGTGGGGCAGCAGGAACTTGAGAAGAACTTGATGACAAGGCAGGGGCAGGTGGCGGTGGTGGTGGGGGTGCTGATGATGAAGCTGCAGGACTTGCTGCTTGCCTGGAATGAAGAGGAGGTGGTGGAGGTGGAGGAGGTGCAGATCTAGAAGCTAAATTTTCCTTCAAAGGTGGCATTGGAGGGGGAGGAGGTGGTGGTGGAGGAGCTGCAGGGGACCCAGCTCTAACAGTTGCTGGAGGAGTAGGTGGCGGTGGAACTGCAAGAGGTCCATCTCTAACAGCTGCAATTTCATTCAAGGGAGATGCAGGAGGAGGTGTAGGTGCTGCTGGAATTCTAGGACTAAGAGCTAAATTTTCCTCCAAAGATGGAGATGCTTCGAAATGTACGCCACTGATAGTTTGATTCTCTTTCGAAGGTGGTGTTGGAGGAGGTGGAGGGGCTGCAGGAGGGCTCCCTCTAATAGCTGGGTCCTCCTTGCGAGGTGGTGTTAAAGGAGGTGGCACAGTTGAAGCTATTGCAAGGGCTGGAGAGGTGGAAGAAGGGGAAGCCTTTGAAGTGGTTGCTGCAAATGGAGTCTTGTCTACAAGAGCATCTTTGGCTAATGCAGACTGGCCTTCTTGTAAGTAAGTTCCAATTTCTATAGCAGGTGAAGACTTTGGCGGTTCTGATGCTGAAGAAAGAGGAGTTGGCAATGGTGGAGGTGGTGGGGGATGGGGAAGAGCTTTTGTTGCACTAGAAGTAGAGGGAGGTTGAACTGGAGCGGATAAAGGTGTTTGTGGAGAAACTGAAATGTTTTTAGTTTCAACAGCTTTCAGTTTATGTGACATAGCTGGAGAACCATTTACTGCATCTGCAGATGCTGCAGTTAGATGACTGACCTGACTAACAGATGACACAGAATCATGCAAAAGTGGCCCTGCAGTAGACAGGTTATTTTGTTGGTGCATGACATCAGACTGACTGAATGGTTCAATGCGAGAGTCTTGGGGCTTAGCCTCCTTACTTGTATCAGAATCCAGAGATGACATTCGTGAGAATGCAGATAAAATCTTCATACCGATAGATGCAGGACTCCTTGGGCTACGTGGTGATACTGTGAGCTTTGTTTCATCCTGAAGTGTTTTAGAACTTAATCTCCGCAGCTGAGGGCTGAGAACCACACTGCTATTCCTATCACTGTCAGAGTTTTCTTGGACAATATTTGATGCACCTATATGTTGAAGCATGTTAAATGCAACATCTGCCCTAGGATCTGACCAGTCAACATGACTAAAGATTTCATGAACTTTGGCAAATGCTTCCATAGGAAGACCTTCTTTCTCTTCAAAGGAAGGAAAATCCATGGAAATAACGGAAGAAGCAGCATCCATTTCTGAGAAAAGAATCTTCATCCACAGGGCAATGTTTTATTAGAAAAAGAAAAAAAAAAGAACCACAAAATTGCAAAAAAAATGTATGAAAAATATATACCTCGGCTCTAAATTCTTTTGGAAACAGCTCCTTAGCATCCCACAATATATCAATCTCATCATGATTGAGCATCAAAATGTTTGCCCTTATAAAAGCAGTGTTAAACACAACTCTGAATATCATCACCTCTCTGTCCATGTCATCATTCAAGTTGATACACTCAACCACAACATCACCTTGAATATGGCAATTTATGTCAATTTTAACTAACGCACACTCTTTCTGCAGTAAAATAGTAAGAGGTTAGACAATCACACGCTCTAGAGTAATCAAACAGTAGGCACATATAAAAGAAGGTGTGACAATATGAGTAAGCATATGCCCAAGCAATACAGGGGTTATGTGTCTATACATACAGTGAGGAGATTAGTGTTACATAAACTATTGACTCTTTCATAATGCAACATATGTATTAGAGCATAACTCCCCAAGTTTGAGTGTCAAGTACAGGGTTGAATGTAGCAGATGTAACCTAATTAACAACTGAAGCACCTAAGAAAAAAGGGCCATACATCCATTTACTAGTCTTCCACACTAGTCCCAAGATTGTCAAATATTGCTAACATTGTGGAAAATTAGATGTGTGACAGGCTTTTAAATCCTCAAAAGATATGAGGAATGTCAACTGTTTTTCCTTTAATAACAAAAAAGGGAGAGGAGGGGAATGAGAATGCAAACTGATAGAGAAGACAAGAACAATGTGATATTACCTGCTTATAATGCCGGACAAATTTGCTTCTTTTGGGAGTTGAGTACACAACTTTTGGAGTTTTCTCAGCAACAAGAAGAGGATCCTGTCCATATATTCGAAATATTGGACGGCAGCCTCCTTCTCCATCAAAATTAGGAATGTATCTAAGAATGACGCAATCCAAGGTGAGAGCTCGATCCAAAGGAGGCCATTCTGAGGCCACATTCCTCCTCGAGACATACTGTAGATACCTCAACTGTGAAGGAATTGGATTAAGAGGTGACAGCAACTGCAAAAGCTCACGGGGAGCTTGCCTGTATATCATGTCCAACGTCTTCTGCTCTCCACTGTACTGCTTCCTATATAACAGCAATGCAGCCAGCATGAAAGCCAAGACTGGCCAACCACCTCGTTCACAATGCATTAGAAGCAAATTTTGCTGACCAAGTGAGAGCCAACTTTCACATGATCTCAAAAAATGGTGGAACACCTCCATTGCGAGTAACGGGCACCCTTCATATTGACGAGGGTAATCCATTATCGTCATATCATACTTGGATAAGAATTCAGCCATCTGGCTTTGCTTTTCTCCTTCCCGGAAATTGAAGACCAAGAATGAAGCATCGGGGAAGTGATCTTGAAGATGACTAACTATTCCTGTTATGTAGACTTTGTAGTTTTCTTCTTCCCAAGCATCAGTAGTAAAGCAGCAATCAAAAACTATATGCCACCACAGCACACACAAATTGTCAGACACGAAAGATACACTGCTACTTTTTCAGTTTTCAGGTGATAAAATTGCCCAATTAGACTAAACTCTGATGTTTCCTTTTTTTTTTCTTTTTCTTTTTTCCTCTTCTCCTAAACACTGAAACAGAGAATTCAAACTTTGCATTGCTTTCCCAAATTTCCTAAGCAACCAAACAGAACCTATATTCTAAAAACAGTAATCTTTTCAAAATCATATTTAATCACCCAAATATCAATCATTTCATGAGTGACCAATTTTTCCACATTTCAAAAAAGTTAGAGAACTGAATTCCAAAAAAGACATTGATTTTTTAATAATCCCAATGGAAAAGACACAAATTTGAACAAAGACAAGAAGACCAAACGCACCGTAGACACGTTCACAGATCTCCAGAAGGCCATCAGGTGGCTTCCTGTAAAAGAGTTTACGAAACAAGGCCATGTCTTTGCTCCAGTATCCTTAAAAAAACAATAACTCAATCAGACTCCAAAACAGTTAAGCAACAAAACAATAAACATTCAAAACAAAAAAGAACGAAACAAAAGAAGAAAGAACAGACCTTGTCCTTGAAAGAAGGGAGTTTGTTGAAAGTTGAATAATGAAATTTCTATTTGTTTTATCCGTTGGGATGTGACAGTTATTCGAATTAAATTGAAGCGCTTTAGGCTTGCGGTTGAAGGAAATGATTTGGTGGGTGTATTTATTTTTTGTAGTATTTGACGTTTGATGCTGAAAACCAAAAAGATTTCAGAACAATGATTTGATTTGATATAATAGAGAGAGAGAGAGAGAGTTTGTTAGTTTGTTTGTGCACCTAAAAAGGGCGAGGCTTAGGCTTCAGCTTTGCAGCTGACCAGGAGAATTTGTCAGTTGTCACCCACCTGCGCGCCCTCTGTGACGTGGACACCATATCTGGCCGACACCTACTTCACATTTATCCACCGCCATGCGGTTTTACGCACGTTGTTTTACCCTTTTATGTTGTGTTTTCATTGTTGTATGTGTAAAACTTGTTGGGGCTTTGGGAAAACCCGTCAAAGGAAAGTTTCTCTCCCTTTCTCCTTCCTTTTCGTGTTCATTATTCTTCCACGGTAAGCACAAGTCTATCTCTGGTAACAGTTTCAATCTACCCCTGCAAAGTCATAGAAGTATGTCTAGCATTAATTCAAGTTCAAGATTGGTTACTTTCAAGTTGTTGGTTGATCACAAGGTACTAAGAATACCAATAAATTTAATAAAGGTTTGGTGGTTGGGCTGGAATTTGTCGGATAAAAGTTGAAGAATAAATGCCCATATAGCCATTGCTAACCATTCCTCCAAGGTTATGCTATGGAAGGCAAGGTATGAAACAATGACAAGTTCAAGGTGAATGAGAATCAGTTGGGAACAAAGGCTTTTAAACTGAAAACACCCACATCGTGACAGTCCTTTGGAAACTCAATTGGCAATGTCAAAACTGGAGATTGAGTCGTCTATGAATTCTTCGAATGTGGATCGTGACAGGAGGAAGAGATGAAATTGCAATTTGAATACTTACATTTGTTCTTTTTTGGTTTTTAATTTCATGTTATATATAAATAAAAGAGAAAATTATGAGAAATAACCCTGCTCATAAGGTGATTTTAAAAATATCCTCCCAAATAAAGTTATATGTTTATACCCAACAAGTAGCATGAGTAGACGAAATGCCCTTAAAAAATATTATAACAAATTAAGCTGCTGATATCTGCCTCCCACCATTGAGAAAAATTAGAAATTAATACTCAGCTGTTTGTGCTTGCTCATATTTCTCTCTCAGCTCTCTGAACTGTGTGAGCTCTGTCAACTCTCTGTTGAACACCATCTTCATCGTGCCGTCGTCTATCTCTCGCCATCTGGCCATATTGTCCTCGAAAAATAGATCCCATAGCGGAGATGACATCAAGGTATGTTTTTGGGTTCATTGTTGCAACACATAAATTTGTGAAACGGCTTTGTGTAAATTAGAAGACTGATTAGAAACATTGCACAGAGTTGTTACATGCCATGCATCTACTCAGCGTGTGACCACATAAGACTACATGCACTTGGCGTGTGACCAGCATGTCTGCATGCACTTGGCGTGTCACCAGCATGTCTACATGCATTTGGCGTGTCACCAGTATGTCTGCCTGCACTTGACGTGTCACGACATATCTGCATGCACTTGACATGTCACCAACATCTAATTAAATAAATTAAATAATTATTTTTGTTTTCAAAATTTTAGTGGGGTTTCAATTCTGCGACTTGTGATAAAACACGGTGGTCAGTGGGTGGATAGCATGTACAAGGGGGGTAAGTCACAAATGCGGGGGTTAGGAGTGATTTGTCGTTTGCGGGCTTAATGAAGCTGGTTGAAGATGTTGTTGGGGTAAACTCAGAAATTGACGATATTGAGTTACATGCATTGATCAGTACATCTGGGGAGCTATCACGGCCAATTATCAAGGACTATGAGGATGTTGCATTAATTTTGCTAGAACAGAGGAATGTTCCAGCTGTGTATGTCAGCATTAAGAGACGCAAAACAAATGTTATGCCACATGAAGAAGCTAAACAACATGGTAATCAGCTCAATCAGAATAAGATTTACAATGCTTCACATATGCCAGAGCATTTGGTCCGTAACCTGCAATTGAGGTATCCTCAGGAGTTTGTGCAACCCGGTAGACAGAGGACATTGATAGAAGAGTTGGGTGCACAATTTCGATCAGGATGTGCATTAAATCAATTAGTTGCTTCTATTAAAGGAATGCAACGAATCTGGTGAAACGGTAGAGTGTGTAAAGGTTATTTCAAATGAGAATACGACACTTGAGTACAACACTGTGACGTTGGATGTTAACATTGTGACGTTGGATGTTAATACTGCGACGCTGGATGATAATACTACATGTGATGAGAGAAATTAGGATTTGTTTGATGCCGGTGAAGATAGATTTGATGACAATTCATATGATGGGCTTGACGAATGGGATCGTGACAGTTCAGACAATGACTGCCTTTATGATAGTAACATTCCAATTTGTAATAATGTTGAAGGCGAAACGGAACCTGTTGAAGGTTTTGATGTAGGAAATGTTCAGTGTGATGACCCCATATACAATAACCCCATCGCTGGTTAGGACGGGATTCGTTTCGTTGATACAATGCTCGATGATAGTTATCAGGAAAGGGAAAATACAGGGATATCTTTTACGTGACGAATTGCAAGTGCAAAAAGGCTCTCCTTCCAAACAATTATCACTGAGGAGTTGACATATCTTAGTGATCGCTTATACAAAGGAAGAATGTTTTCCTCGAAGGCGGAGTTGAAACGAGCTCTAAACACGTTGGCTCTAAAAGAGCAGTTTGGGATAAGAGTAAAAAGGTCATGTAAAAGTCATTACGAGGTTGGTTGCAAGGACAAGGCATGCAAGTTCAGTGTGCATTCAACGAAGTTACCTGACGGATGAGGGTATTGGCAAGTGAAGACGTTCCACAAAGTACACACATGTGCTGTTGATGGTTTGCAAGGACGATTTCCAACTGCGAGTGCCAAGATAATTGGTGAACTTATGGCACCCAAGCTTCAGGCTAACGGAGTAGCATTGAGACCTAGGGACACTATTGGTGAGATGAGGGTTTAGTGGGGATTGGATTGCTTGTATGGTAAGGCTTGACAAGCAAAGGAGTATGCGGAGAGGCTTGTTTTTGGTCCTCCGGAAGAGTCATTTCAAATACTACCCTCATATTTTTATATGTTGAAATAAGAAAATCCCGGCACAGTCACTGTAGTGGCGTTTGATAAGGCTAAAAGATTCAAATATTGTTTCTGGTCATACGAGGCGTGTATTCGGGGGTTTGGAGATATAATGCGTCTTACAGTTGCAATTGATGCGACACATCTAAAAGGTAGGTTCAAGGGTGTTCTGTTTGTCGCTGTATGCAAAGACGCAAATGAGTGTGTATATCCAGTTGCGTTTGGCATCGGCCATGTTGAGGACGAAGACTCGTGGACGTGGTTTCTCAGCAATCTGCATGATGCGGTTGGTTGTCCTGAAAACACAATGTTCATTTCTGAGCAACATCTCGACATTAAGAAAGCAATCCAAAATGCATACCTAAAAGCGCACCACGATTTATGCGGTAACCATTTGAGGAAAAGTTTTAAAAACAAGTTCAAGCGTGATAATGTTTCTATGATTTTCACCCTTGCTCGAGATTGCTATCAGGTTTCTGATTTCAACAAACATATAAACCAGCTCAAGCAAATTCATGCTGGAGCCCATACTGATCTTTTGAGAATAGGCCCTAAAAGATTGGCACGTGCATGTTCACCGGCAAGGCGATACCAAATGATGACCTCGAATATTGCCGAATGTGTTAACTCATGCTTGAAGCATGCAAGACAAATGACAATCACTGTTTTGATCGAATTCATACGAGACATGTTCCAGCGTTGGTTCCATGATCAGTATGATGAGGCTGTCAAGGTGACCATGCCCCTCAGCTCTTGGGTTGCCAGGCAATTGAGCAAATGCTTCAATGATGCAAATCGATTTGTAGTGAAGCCTATCAATCGAGTAAAGTTTAAAGTTAAAGACGAAAAGATAGACGGACTTGTTAACCTGTCCACGAAGACGTGTTCATGCTGTGAGTTCCAAACAGATTTGCTGCCATGCAGCCATGCCATTACAACAATAAGATCAGAATATCTTTTCTTTATTTCTTATTTGATCCTTAATTGACATAGCATTTAGATTCTACTTGAATATTGGGTTCATTGTATTTTTCAGTAAATGCAAACGTGAAGCCATTGAATTCTGCGCCAACTACTACAAGACAATCATTTTGGTTGAGGATTATGCAGGGTCCATTCGCCTAGTAGGTCATCCTAGTGAGTGGGACATCCTCCCGCATGTGAAACAAATTATCGTCTTGCCACCACCTTGGCGATGCCAAGCAGGAAGACCTAGGAAGAGAAGGATTTCATCCGCTGGTAAAGGTAGTCTAGCACGCAGATGTTCGCAATACAAGATGTACGGGCATAACAGACAAAATTGCTCATCTCCATTTGTAAATCTATCAACAAATGTGGCACCATCTTCAAGTCAATCAGTGCCCCCACGAGTGCGTCAACCAAAAGCATGTTCAATTTGCAGAGAAACCAATCACACACGCAACAACTGTCCAATCCGAAGGACAATGTCTGAAAACGTAGGGTGTGTTGTGGATGAAGACATTGTCAGTCTAACTAACTGCAATTTATCTCTTGTTTTGTTAGGAATTGTTTCGAACTGTTTCGATTTTAGCCATTAACATTTGCATTGAATAATGATATTTGATAGAAACCAGTGTATAATAATAGCATTGCCTAGGCATAGAAGTAGTCAATAATTGACTTTAGCCACACGATGCATGGTCATATAGTTTGGAATGTAAATTGTCTAATCTTTGGACAACATATATAAATAAAAAATTAACAATGTTACTCTACATTTCGACAATTGTAAAGCCAATACATTCATTACATTTTTCCTTAAAGCAAATCGCTTCAATATACATAAGGAAATTTAAAAATATATATTTATATATATACATAAGGGAATTTTAGTCAATTTACAAACGACGTTGCAAAACTATATCAATTGTCCACTTGGGTTTATAGTTTGTGAAAGGGAAAAAATGTGAGACGACATGATGCAGAGTTGGTGACACGCCTTGGAGGGAAGCAGTGACATGCCATGGCGCAGATTTTGTGACACGCCATGGAGGGAAGCAGTGACACAGTAGGGTGCAGAGTTTGTAACACGACATAGAGGGAAGTAGTGACACGGCAGGGTGCAGAGTTTGTGACACGACATGGAGGAAAGCAGTGACACGACAGGGTACAGAGTTTGTGACATGTCATGGAGTGAAGCAGTGACACGGCATGGTTTGATATATCAATTTACAAAACAGAAATCCCACTTACGCATATGGTTGTTAACATCCCCCTTGATATATTCAACTTTAGAATTCTCCACTAGTCTAATAATCAATCTGTTTCTCTTCACCTCTAACCTGTAAGCAATTGTCCAACCCAGGCTATTTGAAATCCAGAGTCTCTTCATAGAAATTTGCTCTTGCGTAATGAATATCTATGAAGAGACTCTGGATTTAAAATAGTCTGGGTTGGACAATTGCTTACAGGTCGGAGGTGAAGAGAAACAGATTAATTATTAAAACTACCGCGGAAGTGAAGAGAAACAGATTAATTCTAAAGTTGAATACATCAAGTGCGGCATGTTAACAACCATTGCCAAAAATGCTCAAAAGAACTACCGCGGAAGTATCGACAAAACTACTTTAGATGCAATGTACGGTCTGTCTATGAGAACTGAAGAGTTGTGGACTATATATTGTAGAGGAATATAAACCGACTTTACCAATTTAAACGTTTCGGCTACCACTGCAGACCTGGTCGTGACACGCTAAGTGCATGCGTACTGATGGTGACAAGCCATGTGCATGCAGACATGGTCGTGACACGTCAAATGCATGCATATATTAGTGGTGACACGCCAAGTGCATGCAGATATTGGTGGTGACACGCTCGAGTATGCAGACATGATGATGACACGCCAAGTGCATGCAGATATTAGTCGTGACACGCCAAGTGCATGCATACTAGTGGTGACACGCCAAGTGTATGCAGATATTAGTGGTGACAAGTCACGGGCATATGGATTCTGATGTTGAAACTCCAAGTGCTACCATTCGTTACAGGCTGCCCCCCAAATGGTGTGACACGCGGAGTGCATATTGTCAATGTTGTGACACGCTGACTTCTTACAGTTTGGTCGCTGACACGGCACGGCCCAACTGGAGTTACAGGCCGATTGCACATTACCAATGGCGTGACACACCAAGTGCTTCCAGTTCGACCGCGTGACATGCTGAGTTATTAAATTTGTGTATAAGTCTGTGTATAAAAACAAAAGAAGATTGTCTATACAAAATTACGATACAAAAAAAATATAAGGATACAAAATTACTTAACAAAAATAATGTATTCTTGTATAAAATTAATTGTCTATACAAAAAAACTGTATTTTGTATAAAAATATAATGAAGTGAGTATACAAAAAATGATTCTATTGTACAATTTCTATTTCCTATGATTATGTATACAATACAAAAATTGTCTCTAAATTGTATTATGTATAAAAAAAATTGTACAACTAACTGCCGATATGTTCATAGTTCGCTCACACAGCTGTGGGAAAAAATTCCGTGCGCTTATTGGAGACGCAATTTTGCAAGCATATTTTGCGTAACTCTTATCGAGTCTGATTGCAACATTGCGTCAATATAGCTTACCATGAACATGTCGCAGCTGATACTATCCTCCTACCGATGTACTGAAGGTTTAAGCAAAGAAATTTCTGATGACATCGACGTCAAATCCCGTCTCCTTCTATGTATTTTTTTCAAATACCCGGCTTGGTGGCAAATGATTGGAAAATTATCGTAAGTGGCTTCAACTGCTCCGCACGAACTCCGTTATCCTTAGCTGTCGAAGTTGTTGCGAAGTCCACCACCTTGATCATCCACTTTCCCAAATCGATCTTTGCCACCACCCAATGCCCACCCACATTACAAGGAGCGAGGATGAAATCGACCTTTTCCTATTTCTTGTCGTATGTCCGCCTTTCACCCTCCATATACTCCCGTAACTCATCCAAAATTTGCATGCTCGACCAAGCATCTTCAGTTTGATATGCCAAGTGTAGCATATGGATGACGTCCTGTAAAAAAAAAATTTACATTGGTTTAGACTTAATGCAGTGAAAAGCTTAGAAAGAATGAAAATTTTTTTCATAAAACTTACAAAGAATATCGTGTCAACAACGCATGCACAGGCAGTGTAATGCTTCAATTTCGACCCTGTCACCCGCTTACACAAAACGCTGAGGCATGCGTCGATATGTTCACTTGTCATAATGAGGGGTCAACATACAGGCTTGCAAGGTATTTGCTCGCCATTATCACCTGTGCTCATTCAGTAGGGTCAGCAATTGCTGTTGCAAGATGATGGTAATCGGAGGATAGTGGTGACGGCTATGGTGACCTGGTGGCTTCGAGAGTGCTCTAAGGAAGCTTGCCCGATCCTGCTGCTGGAAACCTAACGATCGCCTCGGACTGAGGAAAATGCTCTACGGTTGACACAACTAACTGAAGGTCTCCCTCTCGTCTAGCAAAAATATCCACAATCGGATCGACCTCACCAACCTCGTCTCCTTCAGCATCATCTAATTGAAAGCTAACACCATACTCCTCATACTGCCCATCATCAGGATCATCATGATTCACACCAGCATTGTCGGATGAAGGACTGGCCTATAGAATGAGACAAATTTGAAAATTCGATAGCGTATAAAAAACCACAAACCCTAAATTTCATTAAAAAAATTACCTTAAACCTGATAAAACTCAAGACCTAAAATAGCAAAATACAAGCGCAGAAAAGATTAATGTACTTGTGATTTCAACCCGTCTAAAACCTGTGAAACGATATGGTTCTATAACGTTTCAATCGCAAAAGTCAACGACTGAATTGATGCCTTCTGCTCCAACATTTGTCGCATGATCCGTTGAAGCTGATGTTTTGTGACTTTGTCGTCATTGACTCTTACCAACTGGGTCAATTGCAATAACATATATATTAGTGGTGTTATTCAATAATCATATAGGAAACGTGTGAACAACCAAGATAACAACTTTAATATCCTTACCGACGGCTCATTAGTAGTATGCGGTTGAGCCGGTGCCGGAGCCATTGCTGATTGAGGACCGGACATTGCCTCCGTGAACTGCAATGACATAAGTTACTTTGTTACTAGATAAACATATGTGGAAACTTTGAACATAAATCGTTAGAAACAAACTTACCGACAGCTCGATACGAATGTGCGTCTGAGGAGGACCGGTGGGTGGTTGTGGAGCTACTGTCGCTTGGTCCAACTACAAACACATAAATGTTAGTAGATAATGACATATCAAATGGATGGAAAAAAATGTTAGAACCGTAATTATCGGTTGTTCACTTCCTGGACCATGGTCGTCCCCTTGTTCCATCAACTCAGGGGCCGACGGCTCATCAACAACAAGAGAAGCGATGCGCATCCACTTAGTGAAAGCGGTGGATCTTTTCTCTTTCAAGATTCTCCTCTTCACCTTGGCAGTGACACCAATTTGATCAGCCCGATCCTCCATGTGCCCGATTGGCACGTACTGGTGGCTCTCTAATAACGGCATATCGAAGTCCACTAAATACTCCCGGCTGGTCTCTTCCAGGGTGATCTCCAACGTCTCCAGTGCCCACAACTGCAAATAAAAAAAATTATGTTCTGATTAAATTTGAGGTAAATTTCTTATACGAATATGAAGGAAATATTTATAACTGTTCACTCACATGCTTAAATGACTCCAACTTCTCAATTGCCTTGTGCAAGTCTTTTGGCTTCTGATTGCATTGCCATCTGCACATTCGTGGGTAGACTTTTTTCCAGTATCTTGCATGAATTCCATCTGCAACCACCTCGTACGGACGTGCGAACACATCAGGCATTGGACCGAACTTCAACCCAGTTATAAGGTAGAATTCTTGCTTCGATATCCGTGCCTTGCTCTTGCCAATAGCAAATCATAGCTCCTCCTCCGTTGCCTCCCTCTTATTGATTCGACGAATCATTATGTTGTGAAGGAGACCAGTGCTGAAGTAGCCTTGCAGATAGACATCAATGAGCATTCCGAAGCATGTACGCTTCATTGCATCGAACTCTTCCTTCTCTTGGAGAGTCTTGTTAATGTAATGGAGCTGGGACCACTTATAGTGGGTGTTTATTGCGACATTGAACGCCCACTTCTCCCTCGGCACAATGAGGACATTGTCAAGATCCTCATATTCTCTACGATGCATCTGCATCACATGGCACACGTGCAGGAGTTAGTTAACCAATAATGTGCCCAAAATAAATAATTGTTTTGACACGCCATGCATATCAAGTAAAATGTTGTCACACGCCATGGATATCAAGTGAAATGTTGTGACACGCCATGCATATCAGGTGAAATGTTGTCACACGCCATGCATATCAGGTGAAATGTTGTCACACGCCATGCATATCAGGTGAAATGTTATCACACGCCATGCATATCAAGTGAAATGTTGTCACACGTCATGCATATTAAGTGAAAATGTTGTCACACGCCATGCATATCAAGTGAAATGTTGTTACACACCATGCATATCAAGTGAAATATTGTCACACGCCATGTAAATAGGACACCTAATGTCCTCACACACTAAACCCCAAAGACCAGTCAACCCAGCATCACTTTAACACCAAAAACCATCAAACCAGGAGGAAAACAGTTTAAACTTAACATTTGTAAAAAACACGAACATATGTATCACCCTAAACCCAGCAAATAAAAATTATCGAAATCAAGGAAGTTTTTTTTGTGGTTTTTTTTTTTCTAGGCTCACTTATTCTTCACTGATATCCGACATTCTTTTTCCTGTTGCAGTGGTGTCGTTAACCTTCTAAACAACGAAGTCGAACTCTCTTTTACCTTTCGCAATGAAAAATGAATCGAACAGCCCTTGGTTCACACACACAGACGTTTACGAATAAAGAAAAGGGAAAATGAAGTGTTTATTGTGAAAAATGAATAAATAAAAATAAAAATTAATATTCATAAAATATAACGCAAATCCAAATGGTTGTCTCCAAAACTGCCCGCTTTTCAATCCGGTGTGTCAGCTTTTCAATTAATGTCACGTCACATATTTCAAAGTAAACTATGGCCTATCAGATGTTAAGCAATGTCGTGTCACACACTCAAAACCATGACGTGTCACAGATTCCCACCATGCTCTGTCACAAACTCTGAACCCTACCGTGTCACTGCTTTCCTCCATGGCGTGTCACAAACTCTGCATGCCATGGCGTGTCACTGCTTCACTCCATGTCGTGTCACAAACTCTGCACCCTGCCTTGTCACTGCTTCCCTCCATGGCGTGTCACCAACTCTGCACCCTACTGTCTCAATTTTCCCTTTCACAAACTCTAAACCCAATGGCCTATCCCGATTGCTGTAGCATGACTATTTCGTGCTTTGCATTCACGTCTTTCTCCTTTCGATTCACCTTCGTAAGTGGGATTTCTGGTTTCACATTGTTCTCCAAGCTTTCGATTCATCATGACCACCTCTTCCTCCTCGTTCGGTTTATTTGAATACCATGTCCGAACATTCAGAAACCCATATCATACAATATTATTTTCTTTTGCACAAGCTTCTCTAAAAAAAAAGATGTTTTATGCAAAAAATAGATGTTCGTTATATTTTTTGCATAATTTTTCACGGTCCGGGTGTTTCAAAGTACCCATCAACAAAGATGTCTCATTAAGGGTATTTTTGTTCGAAAATGAACTTTAATGATTAAAAACAGTTAAAATTATCTTAAGGGTTATTTCTAAACATATTTTATTTTTAATGACTAAAAAAAAAAACACCCTAAATAAAATCTCTCACCATGACATCAATAGCACGCCATAAATCTAAATTATCTGAAATAACAATTTACAATCCTTGAGGCCCAAGGGACGATCATAGCCTACAGGACATGATAGTTGCAACCTTGTGAGACTTACAGGGCCGCCCAACTCAACAAGTGGGAGATCAAAATCATGATGGACCTGCATACGAAGTCCCATCACAGTAAATAAATTCCCCCAAACTGAACTCTAGATTTGTAGCTCTACCTAAGTAAATCATCATTGCGCAGGGTTGCAAACGCATCAAACCATTCATTAACTATTTTATGGTTTAAAATAAATTTATCATTACTTTAAGCATTCAATAATTTCATCATTATTTTATGTTATTTGCAGCATGTTAGGCCAAAGTAGTGGCACTGGAAATTTTTTCTCAGGTTCTACTAAAAGTCCAAAACGTTTATAGGAATAACTATTCCATGTTAGCCTGGAATCAAACCACTAGTAGCTGTTAGACCATTTTCCTCTTATATGCAGCTAAAAGTTTCAGTTGCCATAAGACAGCCTGCGGGGGGCACCATTTTCCAGCACCAGTGGCCTTGATATATTTTTTGTTAAAAGAAGGAACTTTGATCCATGGCTGTGAAGCTTATTAGCTACTTCTTGATTGTCACACCTGTAAACCTTTGATAGCCATTGCTTTTGATGTCTAAACACCACGATGGATTGGTCAATTCTCGGGGATCATATGATCTTTCTTTTTTTTGTTTTCACAAACATCATCTCCCACGAGGTTGCCCCTTCAATGGGGTCAGACGAGGACAGTGGTCAATTTTTTTGACACAAAACAGTGACCGACGTTACTCTCATTCGTTCATAGGCTGATGAAGGATAGAAAATGTTTGTCGAAGTACTTCAACTTGGGCGCTTCTGCCTTATTGATGGCTTAAGTACAATGATAATGGGTCGGAAGTGGATTGAGAAATACTTTAAGCAGTGGTTGATTATCCATGGAGCAAATTTATCACGCAATTCGTGCTTTCAATTCAATGTATTAGGCCGAGAGGAAGAACACTCTTGCCGTATGAAACTAGTGCAAATACTTGGGCAGTAAGAAAATGTGACAAAATTTCTATTTTCATGGCATGTGATGCATGCATCCTTAATTTCATCGACCAAGACAAAATGTACTGCTAAAGATATTTTGATTCGTTGACTGTGTGCCGATAAGAATAAGGAAAGACAAGCAGTTTAGCTACCGTAGCATGGTTCATTTTTCTTTTCCACATTTTAGGAAATATAGTTGAGAGATAACCATAGGCATACATAGCCTCATTTTACACTAACAAAGAAGTAAGGAAAAAAAATCCAAGCCACGAATCGTAGCCATTAGTGCACATGACGCGTGGATTGCTATCCACGAAGAGGCGGCAGGAGAGCAAGAGACACACAAGCACCAAGTGTGAACTTTGCGGTAGTTATTGTTATGTCCTTTCTCTTAAGTCTTAGCATTTGAGAGGTTCAGAGTATTGTCAAAGACTCTCTTTGTCCCTTTGTTAACAGGTCCTTAGAAAGGGCTTAAAAGGCCTATCTATTTCCCTCCTCCCTTCATCTACTTCCTCTTCTCTTCATATTCATTTAGGACCCTCTTAAGAAGGGAAGGGAAGGAGGGTGTGCTCTGAAGCTGGGTGCTTTCTGCATTTCAGTTCCCATGGCTTGCAAAATTGCAGATTCTATGTTCCTCTGCTTGGTATGCTCTGTTCCTTCAGTCTGTATAAAAATTTATTCTTTCGTCGCTTTTACTTTTTACTTCTGAAATTCGTTCCTTTATTACTTTGATTTTCAGGGCCCTTGTCAAAGGCCAATTAGGAGTCAAAGAATTGCTATCCATTCTTCTCCAGGTATTCAACTTTCTTTCTCTCTCTAATCTTTTCTATGAAGCTCAAGAGATACGAGCTATTGTCTACTTAATGTGGTTTTTGGTTCATTTGGTGATTTGGGTTTTGTTAGTTTGATGTATTTCTTCAGTTAGCGTTTTTCGCTGTACTTGTTATGAGCTGCATTCTCGGTTGACTATGGCAATTCAATTTCAAGTGAGTTGGATATAAAAGCCTTTGACGCTGTGCCTTAGTCACCTGCATCAAAATTATTAGTATCTCTGATTGCAATAATCAAAAAAAAAAAAAAAGAAGAATCAATCTTTCACTGCGAGAATTTGAAGCTAAAGTGTAACAAACAAGTAGAAGTTTTACGAGAACAAGTCTCAAGGATCATACGCATGCAATGACTACAATTTGCTTGCAAAATAAACTAGTCTGGAAAAATGGACATGGGGTACATTATCAAGCAAATTGGCAACAATGAAACCACTATCTAGATTCTCTCTACTGTAAATAAAAGTCTTTGTCTGTAACTAGTAAAACTTCAAACAGCCTTTGGCCTGATATGAAAAGAGTTTCTTTTCTTGTGTTACCTATTTACACGAGGGGTAGGGTGTGGGTTGGTGGGGAGGGGGTTGCAAGAGCATGCTTTAAGGTTTAAAGTCTTCAGAGAAGCCACTCAATGGATTCTGTCCAGGTCACTCCTCCTACTGCCTTCTCTGTTGGGACCAGCATTTAGTTAATCACCAGAAGATTATCTGGATCATTTGTAGATACCAACTTACCTTACTTGAAACAATGGATGGCAATACACTCAATTGAAACAACTTCAAGTGGAGCAGTGGCTAGCCTTTTGTAGTTCATCATATCCCATGTGAAGCGTCTTGCCAAAAACTACATGGGTTTATGAGAACTAGTTTATCTCTGATATGACATAAATTGAGGAGCATACTTCTTGAGCTAAATGCCATTAAGCTTAATGGTTTCATAGTTGATGCAGTCCTTTCAGTTTGCATGTTTAACAATCTTGTACAGCCTCAGAGGTTTTAGCCTTTTCACATGTATGATTAGCATTTAGTGTAGTATGCATCCTATTTTCTGTCATTCTATGTAATATCCTCTTATTACCAGTATTTTAGCTTTTTAATGCCTTTCTCTTTTTTTTTTCCATTAGCAAGTATCTGTCATTTGAAGTGGGACAGCCTTCTACTCAAGGGAATTAGTAATAAAAAGGGTTTAATTCCCATGAAAAGGACTAAAGTCATTCAAGCTGTGGCAGTTCCGGTGACACCATCTTCAGCAGACAGTGATGAGTACAGAAAACAGTTAGCAGAGAGATATGGCTTCAGGCACATTGGAGAGCCACTTCCTGATAATGTTACATTAAAGGATGTAATAGACACCCTTCCAAAAAAGGTATATTTTTTGAGGCTTCTTGCTTATTTATATCTTTTTCCCTGAATTTGGTCCAAAGTATAATGTTTTGGCATTTTGGGCATACTGCTGAGCGAACTTTTAGGTCATATGTTCATCTGTATAAGCAGCATTGTGTAACCAGCTAACTTTATTTAACAATTGAGACATTGCTCCTTTCATGGTTGGAGATACGTGCTCGTAACCAGATGTCAGCTGTTAATTATGGTAAAAGATTTTTTTTATTTCAAGGAAAACTGGAGTCAAGGTGTTTAAGGATGTTTGACTTCTTTATACCATACCATGATACTTTGAACTCAAGAAAGAATAAGCATGGATATTATTGTTTTTAAACGGAATTGAAATTATGAACTTGAATGTGTATATACCATTATTTAAATAATAAATCTCTTTGTTCATTTCCTTTTTTCTTCCCGATTTTTTTTTGTAAGGTGTTTGAGATTGATGATGTGAAAGCATGGATGTCAGTTTTAATATCTGTCACTTCCTATGCATTGGGGATCTTCATGATTTCAAAAGCCCCATGGTATCTACTTCCTTTGGCTTGGGCATGGGCAGGGACAGCAATAACTGGGGTAAGCTTCTTTACAGTCTCTGCATGTTATATTTTAATATTAACCTTTATTTATTATAAATGCAAACTCAATATACTTCAATGCCAACTTCTTTTGTTTTCTTATTCCCCTCCCATTTCTTTAGTTCTTTGTTATAGGCCATGATTGTGCTCACAAATCATTCTCCAAAAACAAATTATTGGAAGACGTTGTGGGAACCCTGGCCTTTCTGCCGCTAATATACCCATATGAACCATGGCGGTTTAAGCATGATCGGCATCATGCAAAGACAAACATGTAAGAATGATGCTTTTTTGTTTCATTTTTCTTTCTAATAGAACCCGTTTTGTTAGTATACTGTCCTAGTATTGTGTTTTCAATGTTATTATGAGAAATGCGCCTACTATGTATCAGCATCTTGAAACCACTCTCTTTTGCAAGACTTACGTTTTCTTCTCTCAATATTCCACGTTAATGAACAAATAGCCCTCGTAGAATAAAGAGTGTACCCTAGTTGCTGATCTGAAATTTTTGTCAGATTCTTTCAAATGATTAACTGGAGAATGTTGCTTTTCAATCTGTCATTTGATATCACTGGTTATACACAAGAACACATATAATACAGGAATGCAAATAAATTTTTGCTGCATATGTGCTTGATTTCTTTCTTAGGGAGGAGTCCCCTACCGTTTTAGATGATTAGCACCTTTTTCATCTTGTTACCCTTATGTAGTGTGAACACTTGAATTTCTAACCAAGTTGTTTAATACTGATTGTTACTTAGGTGGCTAGTGTGGCTTCAACTTTTATTAAAATTCCATTGCTTTTCCTCTTTCATACATTGTAATTATGCTTGTTCTTGACTTCCACTGAATTATTCGTCTCTTATTTGTATTCTTAACTTAAAAAATTTTGTTCTTTACTCATATCTGTAGGCTATCTGAAGATACTGCTTGGCACCCAGTTTGGGAGGAAGAGTTTGAGACTTCTCCTTTTTTACGCAAGGCAATTATCTTTGGATATGGCCCATTTCGGCCTTGGATGTCCATAGCTCACTGGTATGTAATGCAAGTAGTTGGTTGCTATGGTATTTTAACCTTTTTGAACCTTAGTGCCCACATTTCTTTTTAATGAGTTAGCATATTTCACTTCCACTATTTTCATCTTCTTAATGAGATATCTGCATATTTGATGTTTAGGTTGATATGGCACTTTGATTTGAACAAGTTCAGACCAAACGAAGTCAAAAGGGTGAAGATCAGTTTGGCTTGTGTTTTTGCATTTATGGTAATTGGATGGCCGTTGATCATCTATAAGACAGGAATCATAGGATGGATTAAGTTTTGGCTAATGCCGTGGCTGGGCTATCACTTTTGGGTAATGCTACACCCCAGTCTCATATTTTATGAGTTTAAACATCTTAAACAGGCAAATGTTGTTGGATAAGATTTGATATTCGGTAAAACTCTATATCAGTTTTTTAAACCTTATATTTAACTTATAAGGTGATGTTATCATATGGAAAACCAATCTTATCTCTTTCGGTCCAATATTTGGCCAAATTAATGCTTAAAAGCTGCTGCCTGAAGTGGGTGTCTTTTATAATTTTGTTTACTATTTCTCGTAAATTACTAATAATATTCTCTTCATGGTTGTGTGTTTCAATCATGCAAGAGTAGTGAGCTTTTGCTTGTTATACTGAAGCCAAATCGAGAGCTCATTAGGCGTGATTGCTTTATGGTTAATTACATGATAAATGGCATGCACATTTCTATCTTCCACATCCAGGGCTTTTTCCCCAATTTCCCTCTTTTGTCTGACCTATTTGTAATAGTTCTTTAGATAATGTCTGCCTTCAATTACAGCAATTTTGGTTTCTTAAAATGGACAGATGAGTACTTTCACAATGGTGCATCACACTGCTCCCCATATACCCTTCAAATCTTCAGATGAATGGAATGCAGCTCAGGCTCAGCTGAATGGAACAGTGCATTGTGATTACCCTCGTTGGTAAATATATTACTGCTCCTAATATACTCTTCTATTGATCTTTTATTTGACTAGCCGTCATGTGTTGCTGAAGCTGACTAAACTAGATGGTAGAATTAGCTCTCTGACTAAACTAGATGGTAGAATTAGCTTTATCAGACATCATATTTATGAAAGGCCTCCTCCCTCTTCTCTCACTCAAAATCCTGTTCATTACCTCTTCTTGGATCTGAATTTTTTATATATTTGACAGGATTGAGATCCTCTGCCATGATATCAATGTCCATATTCCCCATCATATTTCTTCAAGGATACCAAGCTATAATCTACGAGCAGCCCATAAGTCTATTCAAGAGAACTGGGGACCGGTATGACAAGCAGTGTTTTTATATATATACTTAGTTCATCACCCTGCCCTTTTCTTCTTGCTGTTAGATCAGAAATTACTTTTTCTACAATTGAAAATTTGATGTAATTATCACCAGAAAAAAAAAAAGAAAAAATCTTCAAAAATTAGGTGAAGGGTGTAAGTAAAGAATTAGCTAAAGCAATGTAGAACAAGATTATGGTCATGTACTAACTCTCCGAGAAGATGCTAATGGAGGTTCTCTTTGCATGTTGATGACAGTATCTGAACGAGGCTACATGGAATTGGCGTCTGATGAAGACAATAATGACAGTCTGCCATGTTTACCATAAGGAGCAAAATTACATTGCTTTTGACGAACTTGCCCCTCAAGAATCTTCACCAATTACATTTCTCAAAAGAGTAATGCCTGATTATGCTTGATATTTTTAAAAACCTCGGGGTCCATTGCTTTTTGGTTCTTCCTTATCTGTGAGCCTCCTCTTTTTGGGGTCAAATTAGGTATGCTTTTCCAGTTTCACAAGTGTTCGTTCCTATGTTGAGTCATTCATTTTTGACATTTCCCATTTAATAGAAGAAAGTATTATAGATGAAGTTTCCAGGAAAGTTTTTGTTGCTTTCTAGCTGCCAATGTTAGATCTTGTATATGGCAACTTGTCATGATGAAAGAGGGTCGCTCATTAGCTGAACCTGATACCGCAACCCCACAGCATCGTTGCTGTAAATTGTTTCCTCATTTTATGGTTAAGACTGACACAACATGTCAGTACTTTGCTTATAAAATTTAACATGGAAAAACACCCAACGATCAGGATGACATCGGTTGGCGCCAGTAACCGTTATGGCTGACAATGATTTTCATCCAGGGTATCTTCTTATATAAATATGTTCCTGGCATTTGAGCTTAAGTGTTAAACTAATTGCCAAACCCAATCTCAGTTACAATATTTTATCATTATGTAACAGAGACAGGAGAGGTATTATATTTCCCTTGGTGGGGTTTGGGTTGGGATCTATTCCATCTTGAGGAGATGAGCATTCATCGACGGTGGAGATCCAGTTGAATCAGTATCTCAGGACTAAGCAAAAACAGAGTCTGAAACTTAAAAAGAACTGATAGAGTTTGGTTCATGAACGAACCAAAGACTAGTAGAAGCAACGTAGGAAACAGAGTTTGTTGTGATGGGGGTTATCATTAGTAGATTTGGTGCACCTGACAAAAGCCCCCTTGGAGATTCAAAGTAGATTTAGGATTGTATGGAATCGAAACTCATCTGAAACTAAAGTTGTTAGCCACTTACCTAACTTTACTCAAAGCCGACACTTAATAATTCTGTCAAATGTTTATACCTGTTAAGATTGTAAAGCAGGTGCAACGGCCCACATGTAAAGAGCACACAAAACACAAACGTTAGACCTGTGAGATTCATTAAAAAACATTGCGAGGGGACTTTGATGAAGGACTAGGTGTCAAAAGAGGAAAAGATAAAGGTCTGTCCGAAAAGAAAAAGGAGAAAATCTTAGGGAGCTTACTCTGTGTCAGTTCAAAAACAGGAAAAATATGAACAGTTCTAAAGATTGTTGCTGATGTATCTCTAAGCAGGAAGAGAAATTTTAACTTATGATTGTTGAGCAATCAATTTGATTCCTCTGTAATGACGGGCAAACACTTTACAATCTCTAGAACTTCTAGCTTTCTACAATATCTGGTACTGGTAGTTTAGCAATCAATTTTCATTTCTTTGAAATAGGAAGCAAAACTCTGTACAAACATGACTCCAAATATCACTCTGTAATCTTTGCCTAAACCTATGATATTTGTTATAATTGTAAGTTCATCCTCTATGTTCTACTACCTAAAAATGGAAAACGGAAGAAACACTGCTACAGTAATCAAACCATGACCTGAATCATATGACCGGCGGTGGTGGAGTTTCCCATATATCAAACACATTTTCCTCACTGTGAAGTGCAAAGAGCCGATCACCACCAATCGAAAAATCACAGATTGAGCCCCCATCACTTCTTTGAAGCCTTGATGTTAACACCCAATCAGGACCACAGAATACAGAAATGCAATCATTCATTGATGAAAACAACTGCCCATTATGCAATGCCAATTTGGGATAGCAGGGCTCATCCAGCATCTTCCCCTTCATCAATTTACTTCTGGAACTCCACCTCACACTTCCTCCGCTGATCCTCAAATCTATGAACCCCAAATCCTCATACTCGTTCACTACGCAAACTGAGTTACATTCCTCCATTGCAATAGCATCTCTCACTCTCTTCTCATCATCGGTTAAAGGAGCACCATTATCAGACCAAGACCAGACCATTCTCTTCTCTCTAAAATCAAGCAAACTAATATAACAATTATCCTTTCTAGGAAACAAGGTAGCAACTAACAAACAGTTACTCCCATTCAACCATTGTAGTTTATCAGCATCACCAAGAGACCAGTCAGGACTCTCATAAAAAAAGTCAATCTGTTTACCAGTGTCTTGGTCCCAAACCCCAATCCCATACTCATTGGTCCTCCCTTTACAACTAGCAAAAATCTTATAATCAGGACTAAAACTCAAAGCTCCAGCAGTGTAACTCTTAACTTGATTATCATGAACAACATTAAACTTATATCTCAAATCTCCAGTGGATGAACTAAACAACCCCATCCCACCATCTTCTCTCCCTAACCTTTCACAAGCACTTATCAAAACATTCTCAGGGTTGACCCAACCAATGTCGTTGACTCTCTGGTAATCGAGATTGATTGGCGGGTGTTCTTCTAACATCCAATCAAAAACATGAACCATGCTACCATGAGCCACACAGCAGCCGCCATCAGGACCAGCTCGGATGGCGGTTCCATCCCCTGGGGCTCGCCCTGTTACTGACTTAGACAGCTTTAACCTGTTACCATCAAAGATACCCCATTTAGCAGAACGAACATGGTCAATTAAGCCATAAAAGGCGGCTTCCTTGTAAAGAAGCCTTTCGGGGACATTTGAAGGAATGTGGAGATCGCCTGTGCGCAGAAGATCAAGGAGGATAGCGAAACAGTCGGGGTTTCGATCGATGAAGAATTCTTGACGATTGTTTGGTTGTTGTTGTTGTAAGTCCCAATTGTCGTCAAAAAACGCACCGAAAAACGAATTCCTGCCTGCGTTTGCAAGTGTTGTAGCTGTCGTTTGAAAGATTCTGCCTCCTACGTTGAATTTGACTATGTCTTTTTGGATTCCCATGATTGGATTTTTGTCAAAATTTTAAAAATCCCAGATTGACAAGCACAGGAAAGTTTGAGATTTTGGTCTGAGAATTGCGCGTTTGGAAGGGGACAAGGCAGAGGATTTCAGGGGAGGGAAAAATGAGATAATTTTCCTCAAATTTTGGAGAATTTCTAAAAGTGAGATAATTTAAGATCATAAGAAGAACCAACGATAGGAGAGGCCAATCACGAAGCAATAGGAATTGAAAGATAAAGAAAAAGCTCAACTCGAACAGTGATTAACAAGAGGAGGTGCTCTGCTCGAATAGAAACAGGGGAAATGAATTAAATGAGAGAAATTGAATCAAATTGAGGAAAATTGAGATCTGGGTATTGGAAAGAAAAGGTTTTTAAAGCCGGGTTTTAAATTACGTGGAATTTGGTGAAGTAGAATTGAAGAATTGGAGCGTCTGAATTTTCAAATAAATTGACTCGGATTTTTTTTTTATTATTTACCTGTGACTTCTCTCTCACACATTGCTTTCTCCATGTTTTTCTCTCTCTTCCTCCACGTCTGTCCCTTTGCCTCTCTGAGTCTGCCATTGGTCCGGACAATGGTTGTGCTTTACGCAGATCAAGTAGTCTCTAGTGGGGTCCAGTTTGTTGCTTTTGCTTCCCGCCGTCGATGGCTCAAAAATATCAAAACCAGATGGACTCTACAATAATCAAACGGTGGATACATACCATGATAGAAGGTAATTCAGTTGGGAAATTCAAGTGAAATTGTCAATGAAGTCAGCAATTTTTAAAGTCTTTAGCCTAAAAGAGACCGCGTCTTGTGGGGTGTCTTAGTCTCTTTTTTTCTCCAATTTTCTCTTTCTTTTTTCTATTATTATCACCATTATTTGATTTTGAGCCTCATATTGGGATATGAACAATAAACCAAATTGACACGCAAATTGAGACTTTGGGAGTGATTAAAATCTCCCCTTTATTCAACTCTTCAAATCATACTTTTGCTAAGGGTTCTTGTCGTTTAGCATTTGTAGAATCAAATCTATGATGATAAGCTTGTGCCATCTGGATAAGTATATGTGATGTAAGCCACCATTCATATATGGAAAATTAACAACTATATCCTCCAATTCAATTTGACTTTTTACACTTCTGTAATCTATCACTCGTCTTCCCCTGTTTGTTCTTGCTCTAAGCACACCCTGTTTTTGTGTGATTGCTTTGTTTGCGGGTCATGGACGGCACATCATGACAGGTCGGCTTATGCTGCGATTACTAAGAAACAACTAGATGGCATTCCTTAATTTACTGCTTCTGTGCTCATTTTCCACGCTTCCAAGGCACTCTCCTGAAAGTTGGAAGCATTCTATAATCCCCCTCATTCATAGGTTTGATGAACTGTGGGCCAAGAACTTTCAGTTTAACCCCCTTTTTTCCCAACAATTAGAAGATTCCTTCAATTGAATTTGAACCCTTTTTGCCTTGTGGGGTGGAGTGGTGGCTTTGGGGAGGACGGAGGGAGATCGTCTTTGTGATTAAGTTGAACCCTTATTCTTTAAGGCTCCCCCATCAAACAATATACATATGTGTTCCTTTTAGTAGTTAAGCATTTATAGCACATGGCTAGATTGACAGACGAAGTAAAAATAGATGTCCAAGTCCTGAATTTTGCATCGTGATTGATGCCAATCTTCAGTCCATGTTAAGCAACTTCAGTAGCTTATGATCATCTTGTTGTCTTCTATGTTTGATTCCTGTCTATTAATTATTGGGAAATGACAGCAAAACAAACAAGAAAAAGAAATGCGTAGGAAGATTTCCATAATGATGGTGATGACATCTTCCAAGCTTCTGTCAAAAGATAATCAATTAGACCTAAGCTTACTGATATGTATCATTATTACAATAGAAGCTATCTTAAGATCAAAGAGAACCTGGGGATAATTATGTTCTTTGTCTCTAGTTCTCTCCTTGTTCGTTCGTTTCCACTTTCTGCTCTGTCCGATTCCTACGTCTGCTCCTTCTTTTAGTCATTGGAAGCAACCACCAAATCACTACAAAGTATTGTTACCTTACTTTTGGCTGTATTGGGAAAATTTCACAAAGGCCAAATCTTCAAGCCGGTTTCCTCCCCCTGAAGCTTCCCACATTGTTCTCTTCCTTGCAGTTAACTTTCTAGCATTCTTCCAAAATGGGTTCAGGAATTTTGCATCGGTAGGTACAAACTTATTTAAATTTTACCTATAAAAATACTTGGTTAGATTAATCATTGATGATGACCTTAATGTCACATCATGAATAAGATGAGGAGAGAATGTGGTGGTTGGCCCACATTAATCAGGCTAAAGAATGTAGCAGCCTAGCAGCCAGAAGGGATATAGATAGCTTGAACCTAACCCAAACATCCCATTTGCTTTGATGAGACAGAGTGGTGCAGAGACTTTGCTTAACAACCATGACCACTTTCAGATCTGCTTAACCAAATGAGAAAACTGTATATACCAATCAAACATCTGATATGTTGTTTTCCTGTTAACCAACTCCATAGACAAACTGAATCAGTTGACACATTCGATCAAATATTTATGGAAAAAAGAAAAAGAAAGAAGCAGGTTGGCAACCTAGTCCAATAGAAGCATGAAGGCTAGACTTGAAGGTGGGTTAGTTACAAACGTGGGGAAAGGTTCTGGTTCTGGTCTGGTCAAGCATGCTTGCTTTATCAAGCTATGTTCCTCATATTCTGTTACTGCCATAAAAGCAAACAGCACTTCCTTTAACAAGTCAACCTGGGTTTTTTTCCTTTTTTTTTTTTTTTTGTATTTTTACTCATAATGAAGAGTAGATGCTAGCAGATAGATCAACTTGACCAAACAAAGAAAAAGTGGGGGAAAGACGACACAATGTGTTGCATGCATGTTTCAGAATTCAGATTTTGCGCTGAAAGCAATAATGGTTTCTAGGGCCCAATTTTGGTCCAAGGACAAGCAGCCGTTCACATGCCCAAGTCAGTAGCCCATTCAGTGACCCGCACCTCTCAAAACGGGCCCTGTTGAGGGGTCACCTGGCTAGAAATCTTTTATAATTGGATAATTTCTCCTGTCTCAATCGGTGCTCCTCGTCCGATGTTCTTTTCCTAAATTTGCCTCACCTGTCCGATCTTACGTTATCAACAACAAATCTTTGATTCATAAACCCTAAATTCTAAATTTCGATGATAAAAATAAGTAATTTATAAAATTTTTTATTCCTACATGATGTCTCACTTGGTATATTATTTTATAATTTTAAATCGCATATCTATTTTTAAACCATTAACTAAAAGTCCTTTAATTTCTAAATCTTAAACTTAAAATCTTAATAATAAAACAAATAACCTAACAATGAAAGTGACACATAAATATTTAATTATTGATTGATGCATAATTTTCCTGCCTAAAGAGACATCACGAAGGCAGAGAATTCATCAGTGAAGCATGAATCCAAGGCCATGCTTAAAATTTTCACCATAAAATGATTGTATAGGTAAGATGTAATTTACTTGCCAGACATTCCTTGACCAAATATTTACCAAGCATCTGTTCTTCGTTTGAGCCCAAGTGTACGAACCAGACAGGTTCAGGCCCAATAGTATGGGTTGGGCCGAAAGATAAAACGTTACCTTTGGTTTGATCTGGGCCATGGGGCCCCGACAGAATCTTTCGAATCTCGATGCTTTTGAGCCCGAGAAATACGTATGCTCCTATACAGCTTATCTTAAATTCAGTGCTGAAGTAATGTGTCACGTGCGGAACACGTAGGATTGTGAGTATTTGTCGGCCCACCAGTAGGCAGGGAGTTATTTCGTTTAGTTTGATTTTAAATATTTAATAATCAAATTAATCGAATTTATATTTAAAAATAATTTAAATTGAATCAAATTTTATATATAATTAAATTAATTAAAATTGAATTAATTCGATTAATTCAGTTTGATTTTCAAAAACTGAATTTGAGATTTTTTTTGTATATATTTATTTATATTGTATTTTTTTATAAATTAATATTACAAAAATATTAAAAATGATGGTAAACAATTAAAATAAATAAGATAGATATTTATTTAAATCGTGAATAATTAAAAAATATGAATAAAAACAACAAAAAATAGTTTATAATTTATTTTTCATACAAAAACCTTATTGTACCTTTATTCAAATTTAATTAATTCAATTAAAAAATTTTCTAATCAAAGCCAAATGAAATTATCTATAATAATCGAACTATCCTAATTAAATTATTCAAAAAATTAAATTAATCAAATTAAAAAAATTAAACTCTCTTTTATTTAGTTCGATTTGCATTTACACACCCCCACGAGGAAGAAGTGGCAGTAAACAATTAGCAATGTTGCACCGCTCCTTTAAGAGCTAGCGATTTGCTAATACATTCTCACTTTACACTTCACAAAATAGTATGAATTTTTTTTTAAAGAGTGAATAAACCTATATACTTAATTTTAATATATAATAATATTTTTCAAAATAACTTAAATATTACTTATTGAGTGAAAATAATAGAAAGTCTTTTTATCGAACTTTATAATGCATTGTTTCCTTTGTTATTTAATCTTTTAATTTTTACTACTATTATAAAGGATTCTTTTACTAAATAGTAAGAATTAAAATTATGGATATTTGAGGAGTGATCTATATGAGGTCTGAGAATAAGACTTCTGTTGACATATAAACATCTAACTTGTCCAACATAACACCTGTATAATTACAAATACCATTATCGTGATGATTAGTGATTATTAATAATTCTGATATATGCGAGTTGCAGTCCGCAATCCAAGTTAAGAATGGATTTTTGGAGTTAATTTATTTATTTAATGAGATAATAACATTTAATTGATAAGATATAATTAATACTACATCAGATAGAAATCTTGCTTCAAAAATAGTGGTATTTCAATTTAATTAACACAAATACCATAAAATGGGCAGAAGTCTATGCGCCTTGAAATTATTTAAAAAGCATCTTCATCACACGCTGGCCGTCCATTACCAAAAGGTGGGCTCATCTTTCTCCAACCGCAAACCACAAATAGCCACGTGCACAATCTTTGTAAGGTTCAGACCAACCGATCCCGAATTCGACACAACACGGTAAATTTTGGAACGTCCTATGAAACATGTATTTACCTTGTCGTGTCGGCTTACCATTGGTTTTAAGCACTGCGTTTTGAGATGAATTGGCCATGATTAAATTTAACGCGTTACCCTTTAGAAATAATCAGGTGCATCGCATCCCAACCTATTTAAATCAATTATCCAATTAAATAATTTAGTAATTTTTTATTCTGGAGTCTTTGCAGTAGGGTTTAATAGTGAGCTTCCTCTCCCTTTTTCTCTTCCCCTTGCGCAGAAGCCCAAAAAGCTCTCTGCTTCTTTTTTTTTTTCTTCAACCGAAAAACTCCTCTCCAGATTTAGAAATTAAAAGGTACGGAATTTTTTACCTGATTTTTTGTTTTTAGTAATGGAATCAAGAATGATAAGTAGCTCAGAATTGACTACGGAAACAGAGAAAGAAGAACGTTTTGATATTGGAAAGGGGACACAGGGTTCTACTTCCTCTAGTGGTAGTCAGCTCTTTAAAGGAAAGATTGAGTTCCATCCAGCAAGGAAGCCCTTCAATGGGTTTAAAAGTTGCGTCGGTGGGGATTTTAGAATCGAGACGCTAAACCCTGGGCCGGATCCGAAGCGGGCGACCGGGATGGGGTCTGGTCAAGCGGGTGTTGCAGGAAGGAAGGCTGATGGATCGGATATGTGGGAGAATGGGTTGGATCCAGTTCTCAGTTTGAGGATTACTTTTCGTAAAATCGTAAGCTTTTTCTTTTGATGCTTCTATTTATTTATTGATGGGATCATTTCTATTTGTTTCCTTTCTCTCAAATTATGTGTTAGGTTTAGTTTTAGCTTAGTGGCGTTTACTATTTGCTTCATATTATGACTCTATGTGAAATTCTATTATTTTTCTGCGCGTGTTTTCAGTTTCTTAATTTGTCATGGATGTTTTTCATGAATGGTTAAATTTGGTTACTTCATTGAGCTTGCTCTTATACCTATTTTAATTACATGGAGTCCTTTGTCAAAAGCGGTTTTGGGAGATTTCTGTGGCTCTTTCTCTTCGTCAAAGTATTTGCTTGTTTCCAATAGGTGGATTTTACAATTATCCACTCTTATAATTTACAGGGTGCTGGTTTGGAGAATCTTGGAAACACTTGTTTTCTAAATTCGGTATTGCAATGCCTGACATACACGGAGCCTTTAGCAGCTTACCTACAAAGTGGCAAGCATCAAAACTCTTGTGAGTGAAACTATGGTCTCTTCTCTATTCTGTTTTTCTATGTGCTTCAATGTATGTTATGCTTTGGCTATACGTGCAAGGCTAGCTTTACATGTTATGTTCTTATTTTTCATCTCTGATGTCCATGTTTTGATTGGTTTGTGAAGGCCGTATTGCTGGATTTTGTGCCTTATGTGCTATCCAGAAACATGTTAGCCGTGCTCTTCAATCAACTGGGAGAATATTGGCTCCAAATGATCTGGTCTCAAACCTGCGATGTATCCTTTTTGTTCATCATGCATGAGATATTTCCTTATTAATCCTTAGCCAATGGAGATTAGTCAAGGCACCTCTGTTGGCTATAAGTTCCTGAAATTCATTTGAGGGACTTATTATATTACAGCCACCAATTAAACCTCAATTAATATTAAAATTGGTAGCTAATTAATGGCTTTCCCCTGATTAAGGCATTCTGCTCTTTAGTTTCCTAGAACTTGTTATTCTTGAACTCATGCTTAGGCATATCTCGGAACTTCCGCAATTCTCGACAGGAGGATGCACATGAGTACATGGTGCACCTGCTGGAATCCATGCACAAGTGCTGCTTACCTTCAGGAGTACCAAGTGAATCTCCTAGTGCTTATGAGAAGAGTTTGGTGCACAAGATCTTTGGTGGTCACCTTCGGAGTCAGGTAAAATTTTTCTTGCTGAATTGTGATATGACCAAATTTAAACAGTTTTTGCTAGATTTTGACAGTTTCTGTATGTGTTGCAATTAAGCAAGGAAAATTAATGCACTTACTATCTATGTTCAAGTTGCTGGTTAAGCTTCTTTTAAATTGATGCTCCTTTACATTATTCAATGGTTTCTTGTTACATCTTCAGGTGAAATGCATGCAGTGTTCTTACTGCTCCAATACATTTGATCCCTTCCTAGATTTAAGTCTTGAAATAGCTAAGGCTGATTCCTTGCTTAAAGCACTTAAAAACTTCACTGCTGCGGAGCTTTTGGATGGAGGGGAGAAGCAGTATCAATGCCAACGCTGCAAGCATAAAGTTAGGGCAATGAAACAGCTCACAGTTTACAAGGCACCTCATGTACTCACCATCCATCTAAAGAGATTTCGTGCACATGATTTTGGGCAAAAGATTGACCGGAAAGTTGAATTTGGTCCAACCTTAGACATGAAGCCTTTTGTCAGTGGTCCCAATGTGAGTGAACTTCTGTTGCACACTGTAACTTATCTCAAGTCAGTGAGTTTGTAGGTTATCTAAGCCATTTGGTGAGACACACAAAGTAGTTTCAAAAGAATAATGCAATGTCAAATAAGTGTTTTTCCTCTTATGACTTTTCAGGGGCAGTGATCTTAGGAAGAAGTTTACTGTTCATTTGATATTTATGCTGTTAGATTTTTGCATCCTGAATGCAATGTGTGCTGCATTCTGCTGTGGGGAAACTATGCTTGTAATATATCTTGCCAATTACTTTGACATCATGCTTTATATAGCTGATTGAAAAGTTAAGTTTATTGGACTTGGCAGGAAGGAGATTTGAAGTACACTCTTTATGGCGTTCTGGTTCATTGTGGATGGAGCACTCATTCTGGCCACTACTACTGTTTTGTTCGCACATCAAGTGGCATGTGGTACTCCCTTGATGACAACAGGGTACTTGAAACAACTTTGTCCTTAGATTTTTTCTAGCTATTAGAATGCTAGTAGAGTGGATCAGTGAGAGGATATTATTCCCTACTTACTAGGAAGATCCTCCTCTTTCTTCAATTTCCACAAAAAAGGGGAAAGGATCAAGATGCTGAACCTATATTGTTATCTTTGAAAAATGGGCTTATTGTGCTATATTTGCAATCCATGAGAGATGTTCATTATTGGAAATTGAGGACTACTTTATATATTGATAAGCATATTTGTTCCATCACATGTAATGGAATGAAGAGAGATTAAGGGTGGGGATAGGAACTGTCTCCTTTTCTTGTATAATTATTTGAAAGATCCTTCTGGATGCATTATTATGGATCTCAGAATGAACCTTCTAATGTGTTTCCAAACATAATGCAACAGGTTGTCCAGGTCAGTGAGAGGACTGTTTTGGAGCAGAAGGCTTACATGTTATTTTATGTTCGTGACAGAAGAAATATTGCTCCAAGGAAACCAGTTGATATTCTTCAGAGAGGTAACTCAAAGGCAATTGTGAATGGAAAGTCTGTGTTTAATCAAAGTCTTAAGGATGAGGTGCAAACTGGTTCAGTTGAGAATAAGATATGTGCTGCAGGCACTTCTGCCATTATGAATAAAAAGGATAATGTTAATGGTGGCTTATCAAAGGAGACAAGCATGAAGCAAGTGCCATCTCAGCGAAACAATGTGCACCTAATGGCAGAAAGCTCAGTGCTTAAAAAGGAGTCCATTTTTCCCTCTTCCAATGGGCCATTATTGAAGGATCAGTCACAAGCAACTGTTTCAAACCATATTCATGGTGAAAATTTGCAACTATCAGCGCATTCTGTAGTTGACAGTGTTGACAGTTCTAATATTGAAAATTCAACTGTTACTATTGGTGCCAAAGATAGTGACTGCAAAGAGAGGGGAAATTCTAAAAGAGATTTTGGAGTCCCTATGACCATGTCACCCAACTGCGGTGGTCTTCAGAACTTAGCCACTGATAAGCTTGTGACCAAAGAGACATCGCAGAAGGTAAATGCATGTTTCTTTCCCTACACAAGTTTCTGTCTCCTTTTCCTACATAGGTGGCTTTTGCACCTGTTTTTAATTTGTAAATTGTTTTATGTCTCCAGATTAATATTTCTTCAAACATTGAGGTTTCAAGTACTGTTACATTAGAAGATTGTATTAATAAAGCAGTGAAGAAAGTTCCTGGTGAAGCTCCATCTATGAGTACTACTGATGAGACATCTAAGAATGTTGACCCCATTAGATCTCCAAATAAGCCAAACTGTGAGAGTAGTCAGGTGATTGTATATATCATATTCCATATCTAACACTAGTAATAATACTTATACATTGGATTTTGATTTTATTCCCATTTCATTTTTAGGTTGAAGATGCTTCCAACAACAGTACCAGTGATAAGTCACTGAACAAGAAGGGAGATGATGGTAGACAAAATATTATTTTCGAATCCCCTTGGAGCATGCCAAATGGATGTTTGAAGAAGGGAGCTCCTGATTATGCACCCTGTAGAAATTCAAAGAAGAAGTATCTGAAGCTTCGGCGTAAAAACATGCATATTGGCCTAAGATTTAAAATTTTCAGGCCATCCCTACACATGCGCAGCAAGAAGAAACATAAAAGGAGCAAGAAACGCACATTGAACACCCATGTTCTTGGTAAAACAATTTTGTCGGATGAGGATTTGTTTCCTGAAGATCTGGGGTCATCTACATCTGAGAAATCCAGCACAATCACTTTAGGTTTGATTTATCGTGGGAGGAAAAAGGCAGCCAATGCTATTGATCTGAAAATTGTTAGCAATAGTGCCAGTTCCTTGGTCAATACTATAGATGGAGAATTTAAAGAGAGGATTTATCAGAGCGGTACTGTTCTTGCAACTGATCAACAGGTAGAAAGGAGTTCTGGCTCAGTCTCAGAAGCAAACCAGCATAACTCAAGGGAAGCTGATTCTTTGAAAGATAGCAAAATGGCTGCATCTCCGCATGTGCTTACCCAAAGTCTGGGGGCGACAACTGGTGTGTACTTATCTAAAATATCTATTCCAGCTCCTATTTTGCCTCATGCTTTTGAAATTCATTTGTCTCACATGTGCATCATCTGAATTTAAATCTTTTATGTTCTCTTTCCTTTGTTTCATGCTTTTGATGTTTTGTTTTGCATTTCTTTTGGAACTCATTTGTTTTGCATCATCAGCACACCTGCTGTTACTTTATTTCTCTGACTGGCTGAGTTATTCTTTGGCCTGTTTTGCTCAATGCAGTTGCAAGATGGGATGATGTGGATATTGGCTCACCCTCTCAGACCATAGAAGCAAGTGGTCTGCAAAGTGTCAGAATCGGTTACGTTCTGGATGAATGGTGAGTAAACAAAGATCATTCTTTCTTTTTCCTCCTTTGGTCGCAATATCATCTTTAGCTGCCGATGTTGCCAGTATTTGGAACAGAACACACTTTTGATTTCCTCATATAGAGTGTATGCAAATAGCTTTGCCTGGTTTAAAGGTTTTAATCTCATAATGGCCTGCTTTTTAATTCTTACAGGGATGAAGAATATGACCGGGGTAAGAGGAAGAAGATAAGGCACAATGAGCAGGGCTTTGGAGGTCCAAATCTTTTCCAACAAGTTGCCACCAAGAAAACACAGGTCAAGAAGGCTAAGTTTGACCATCTTAGCTCTGGAAACCGACCATTGAGGATATGAAGTGATATCCATCTCACTTTGGAGCAATTTTGATCTGTCAACCAGGAGAGTGTTTAAAGTGGAGAAAAAAAAAACATTATCCCAAAATTTAATTTTTTTAAAAAAATTTTTCATCTTTTGTTTTTTATGAAATTTCTTCATTTGGGAAAGAGAGACATGTATCAATGTATAACCTGTTTACCATGCTAGCAATAATGAACTTGTGGTGCCACTTATTATTCAATATATCAAGATTTTTTTTCTTCTTTTTTCTCTTTCATTTATAACCCCATTTGAATATGGGAGAAATCCCAAATGTCTAGCAAAGGTAAAAATGAAAATACTACTTATAATTTTAAGATGAGTTTTCTTAAAAGCTACAAAAATACAACATTGTGCATGCCTTTAATTTTTTCTTTTAAAGATATAACCATCAAGTTAGTCGTGTTTCGTGTATTATCTGTTCGGGTTATTCATGTTTTGTATTTTTTTGAAAAAAAAAAGAAATAAAAATTTACTTTATATATATATATATATATATTTCTTTGTTGGGGCTGTACTCAGGCTTTGATTCCCTGCTCAAGTGGCCCAATTGGTCGGTCCATGCCAGTTTAATTCGTTAGTTGATATGACCGTTCAATAATTTTTATGTGAGATGTAATTTTATAATTATAATCATAATTGATTATAATTATAATCATTATTTATACATAATTTGATCATTAAAAAAATATAAATAGATCTCCATTATTCACTCACAAATATAATATGCCTTACAATCCTAAAAATTGGTAAGAGAAAGTTAGTCATTTCCTTTGAGTGTTAGTAATGATTAAGTAGTAGTATTAATCATGATCACACGTTCTTATTCTTTGACATGATTGTTACCAGACCCTTGCTCCATTCATACTTTGAAATTTGTGTTGAAATCTTGGGTGGCAATAATCATACATCCTCCACCACTCTCTATACCTAGTACACATCATTTTCATAATTGCATTCCCCTTTTTCCAATTTTTTTTTTTTTATAATTTTGCATCATCCCATCACCAAATTTCAGATTATTTCATTACCAAGAAAGAAAAAAGATAAACCCAATTCAAAGAAGAAACTATATCTTTGTTCTTATCAAATTAATACACACTGTTAATATATCAAATATGAATGTTAATAATATTATTTTTCATCATTTATTAATTAAAAAAACATATAAAAATAAAGTCGTGCACGGAACGTTGTTGATATCAGTCAAGCAATTAATTATAATGTTAAATGTAAAAGCATATTACAAAATTTTCACCCATTACTATCTGATTCTATTGTCAATGGGAAAGTAATATTTTACTTGTTTTTTAAAGTTTTTGAGTTGAATTCTCACATTTGATTGTCCTAAAAAGTTTCAAAAAATGGACCCCAGATTCATACCATGTTTTATTTTTTAGTTGGAGGAGGAGAAAAAAAAAAACAATTATATGTTCATTTGGAGGAACATGGTTTGAAGAATAAGCTTGCTGGCAATGAGCATGTCACAGGGGAAAACATTAATGTATGGGTTTATACAATTAATTAATGGTCGGTTGATTTCTTGTTACTCATCTTCCCTCAATCAATGCAAATCATTAAGATTGCTTCTTCCTCCCCCACTCCTCTCTCCTTTTTATCTTTCATGTCGGATCTTGGCATGCTCAACCCTCTTTCTCTTTTTTCTCTCTCCAGAAGGGATCTTATACACCGCCTATTCATATAATATTTTTTTAAAAATAAAACTATTTAAAAAAATTTAAATCAATTTTTATTTTTTATTACGTTTAATAAATTTTTTTTTTAATTTTTTTTGAAACAAATAAGTCGATTGAATATTTAGCATTAATTAAAACGTTGTTTGTTATTTTTATTTATACGTATTATTGATGTGATATTAATGTGAACGATAAAAATGATCCGTGATCATATTATCGTACTCGCATAAACTTGATTCTTATATATGTTGCAGTAGAAGATGATGATTGTGATTGTAATGCTAGCAAGCATCATATTGTATCCACAAGCACTCAAAAGCGTACACAAGCAAGTTGTTGGGTCAAAAAATCAACTCAATGATCGAACCCATATTGGGAGCAAGCCCCAATGGGAATAATGAGATGAACTTAGACTCAAAATGTTTAATCTTTTTTGTAAAGGTTGATTTAGGGTCTTTGATAAGACAAATATGGTCTTGTTTTATTAGCCAGATGGCCCACTTTGTATATGGCCTAGATTATTGATTCCAGGGTGAGATATACAATTAAGTTTGGTCCCATTTGTTATCTTCCATTTTCTTAATTATTTCATCTAAATTAAAAATAATTTTCAATTAAATCAATTCATGTTTATAAATTTAACATATTTTGCTTACTTATTTGATATGAAATTCCGTAATTTTCTCTTTACTTAAATCTTTTATTATGAGTCCGATCATCTTACTTACTCCACTTATTTAAACATTTTGTGATATGAGAATTGAATTGAGTTGATTTTGATATTATTGTTTGAAAAATTAACTTCTTGATATATATAGTACTCGCGCTTGTAAATTCAAGATCATATCTCGAAGTTTCTATGAAACTAATAATCACTTAATTGACACTTACCATGTAAGAAACTCAAGACTAATAAAGCTCATTATTATTATTATTATTATTATTATTATTATTATGTTTGGTCAGAATTTTAAAAGGTTAAAGGTCAACAAATCCAACTGGCAACTGCCCAGTATTTCTCTCAGGTCGCATTGAATCTATGAGTGTATCTTTGATGGCACCTAAACCTGCCCTATCTTTTTTACTTGGATTACAGAAATAATGAAAAGAAAAAGGCTCATTCATGGAACAAACTAAACAAAAATGTGTTACAAAAATAAAATAACGGTTGAATATTGCAGATGGTGGACAAGAATCTATAAACAGGCTGATCACAGTTACTGTTATTTACTGTTGAATTTCCCCATGAATGTGGCATAATGCGTGGCTGATCACAATCAAACCACTGCAGAAGTTGACCAGGAGTAAAAAGAGAGAATACAGTCCATTGCTCAAGGTAAATGTAGTGTAACAGTTTTGTTACTTTGTGAAGAGAGAGATTTACCCAAAGAAAGCCATTGATGTTTTCCATTTTCAGTAAACAAGAAAGGGGAAGAAGCCTAAGAAGGGAGTGGATCAGTTGGAAAAAAAACCAAAACTTGTCAATCAGGGAAGAAGGATAAAAAAAAGAAAAAGAAAAGGAAATGAAAAGGTGATCAACACTCAATGAAGAATCATTGAATACCCACCAACAATCACTGATAAATTCACCAACCTAAATTTATATTTTATAATATAAATTGTTTTAAATTCAACTTTCATTTATGAAGCTCAATATCTGACAGTTCCAAACTGCCATCTTGCCTTCCCAATATACCCTTGTCTCTGCTTCTCTCTCTCTCTCTCTCTCTCTCTCTCTCCTTTCAAAAACCTTGCCTTGAGACATATTGAGTTGTGATATTATCTTCAGGGCAAAACAAAAAAAAAAAAGATTATTGCTAAGAAAAGATTATGCTTGGAAAAGTAATGGAGCTGTTTATGCTCTGCACAGAGACAAAAGTGCTTCACTTGGGTTCTGGTTTGTTTTGTTGGCTCTGATAGACTTGCAAAGCCAGACAAGGTAAGCTCACATTCTCTCCCGAGACACCCAAAGCTTTATAACACTCGAAAAATGTATTCTTTTTTATTAAAAGTTACCATTCATTCTTCCAAGAGTACTATTCATTTTGTTGGTTTCTTACAGGCACTATTTTTGGATTTTCTGGCCATCACGAGAGCTCCTATAATCACCTTGTATTTGAAACCCCAGAAAACCGCTCAAAAGTTGTTCTTGTTGGCGGTATTGGCTTTTAATGGACTGTGCACAACTTGGAAAAGTGTTGTCTTGAGTTGACTCAGAACAAGTTATGATATGATGCCGGTGATTTGAAGTTAAGAAGAGATAGAGGCTTGAGGTGGTTGAAGGTGTTGCCTTTCAGTGTCTTTCTTCTTTCTTGTTGTCTCAAAGTTTTGACCTTTTTGGCTCAAATGGATTTTGGTTTCTTTGGTTCTGTACTAGTTCTATCACTCTTCTTCAAGCATGTTACTTGTCAACTACCCAATACGGATGAGTTCTATGTCTCTGACTTCTTGAAGAAGATGGGCTCAAACTCTTCCTTGTCCTACAACTTCTCTGCTTCTGTTTGTTCATGGGAAGGGGTGCACTGTGATACCAAGACGGAGAATGTTATTGGGTTAAACGCTTCGGGTTTAGGCCTCTCTGGTTTGATTCCTGATACCACCATTGGAAAGCTAACTCAGCTTCAGTCTTTGGATCTTAGCAATAACAATATCACCGCTTTGCCTTCAGATTTGTGGAGTTTAGGCTCAGTTAAGAGTCTTAATCTTTCCTCCAACCAGATTTCAGGGTCTCTCCCTAACAATATTGGCAACTTTGGTCTGATTGAAGTTATTGATCTTTCTGGCAATAATTTCTCTGGGGAAATTCCTACGGCTATAAGCTCCTTGGTGAAGTTGCAGGTTCTTAAGCTTAATGGAAATGGATTTCAATGGAGCATTCCGACAGGAATTCTGAGATGCCAGTCTTTGGTTTTGCTCGATCTCTCTTCAAATCGTTTACATGGTTCCTTGCCAGATGGTTTTGGTGCAGCATTTCCTGAGCTGAAAACGTTAAACCTTGCTAGAAATGAGATTTATGGCCGAGACACGGATTTTGCGGAAATGAAGTCTCTTACAAGCCTTAACATTTCCGGGAATTTTTTCAAGGGTTCAGTTATGGGTGTGTTTCAAGGGCAGCTGGAGGTGATTGACCTCAGCAAGAACCAGTTTCAAGGTCACATTTCTCAGGTACAATTCAATTCTACTTACAAGTGGCCTCATTTGGTTTATCTAGACTTGTCTGAAAATCAGCTTAGTGGAGAAATTTTCCAAAATTTGAGTCAAGCTCAGAATCTTAGGCATCTAAATCTTGCAGACAATAGATTTGTTAGACAGAAATTCCCAAGAATTGAAATGCTTTTGGGTTTGAAGTATCTCAATTTGTCTGAAACCAGCCTCATTGGTCATATACCTGGTGAAATTTCACAACTGCGTAATTTACATACACTTGATATTTCATCAAACCATCTTACTGGCCAAATTCCATCACTGGCTAACAAAAGCCTCAAAATATTAGATATTTCACACAACAATTTGAGTGGAGAAATTCCTATTTCTATCTTGGAAAAACTCCCATGGATGGACAGATACAACTTCTCTTACAACAACTTAACCCTTTGTGCTTCAAGGTTCTCCCCTGAGACCTTCAAAACCGCCTTTTATGGGTCATTAAACAGCTGTCCAATTGCTGCAAATCCCGTCCTTTTCAAAAGAAGAGCCAACAGACATAAGGGGTTTAAGCTTGCCTTAGCTTTAACCGTCTCCATGGTCTGCTTGCTTGCTGGGTTGCTATTCGTAGCCTTTGGTTGCAGAAGGAAGTCCAGGACATGGGTAGTTAAGCAACCCTCGTACAAGGAGGAACAGAATATTTCAGGTCCCTTTTCCTTCCAAACTGATTCAACCACATGGGTGGCTGATGTTAAGCAGGCAACATCAGTCCAGGTAGTGATATTTGAGAAACCACTACTGAACATCACGTTTGCAGACCTCTTGTCTGCAACTTCAAATTTTGATCGAGGCACTCTACTAGCGGAAGGAAAATTTGGGCCTGTTTATAGAGGATTTCTTCCTGGTGGAATTCATGTAGCTGTTAAAGTTTTGGTTCATGGATCAACGTTGACAGACCAAGAAGCTGCAAGAGAGCTCGAGTATCTTGGTCGAATCAAACACCCCAATCTTGTTCCGTTGACCGGATATTGCTTGGCTGGGGATCAAAGGATTGCTATTTATGATTACATGGAGAACGGGAACTTGCAGAATTTGCTACATGACTTACCACTTGGTGTTCAGGCTATAGAAGACTGGAGCACAGATACCTGGGAAGAAGACAACGATGGGATACAAAATGCTGGCTCTGAAGGGTTATTAACAACCTGGGCATTTCGACACAAAATAGCCCTTGGCACTGCACGAGCATTGGCATTTCTTCATCATGGCTGCTCACCTCCAATAATTCACAGAGATGTTAAAGCTAGTAGTGTTTATCTTGACTTAAATTTGGAGCCAAGATTATCTGATTTTGGATTGGCCAAGATTTTTGGAACTGGTCTTGAGGATGAAATTGGCCGTGGATCACCTGGATATGTGCCACCAGAGTTTTCTCAGCCTGAATGTGATGCCCCAACACCAAAATCTGATGTATATTGCTTTGGTGTTGTTTTGTTTGAGCTAATCACCGGGAAAAAGCCAATCAGAGATGATTATACAGAGGAGCAAGAAGCAAATTTAGTGAGTTGGGTTAGAGGATTGGTGAGAAAGAACCAAGGATCAAGAGCAATTGATCCTAAAATTCGTGATACAGGGCCAGATTACCAAATGGAGGAGGCCCTCAAGATTGGATATCTGTGCACAGCTGATCTCCCTACCAAGCGACCAAGTATGCAACAGATTGTTGGCCTTCTCAAAGATATCGAACCAAGATCTCCTCAATGAAAATCAATGAATATAAGTTGTCCTCATTTCATTTTCACTAAATTTGTTCTTTTTCTACCATGGGTTTTCCCTTGTGCCACCACGGGAGGGGATGTACAGTAATCTTTAAATTATGTCCTGGACTCTGATGATATCTTTCGATTCACCTTTCCTTTGTTGGCATCATAGTTTAATCTATAATTTTATATACACGAGTTTGATCCTTGAAACTTGAAGATAGAATTCAGCTTTCAAGTTTTTCTTATCCTCTAGGCGGATAGCACTCATATTGCTTTTATCATTTATACAAATAAAATCAATCTGAAACTTGTGTTATTAGACCCGTGAAGTAATGGAGTCTTGACTTATGTTTCTTTGTCCCTCCAATTGCCAAGTTTTGAATGCTTTGCTCAGGCAGTTCTGGCTTGTGTTCTCCCTAGAGACAGATGCTTATGCCTTGTATGATGAGCAAACCCTGTATGTTACAGCATCTACATGCATTCTTCTCAGGGTATTTTTCTTTTGCAGTTATTTTTATCTGGTGTGGATCTGGAGGTAGTTGGGAGCACCTCAAGAGTTAATAGTTGGTTGTGGACCACTGCTTCAACCATTAATGAAGAAATGGTGTGCGGCTACATGAAGCAAAGAAATTGTGACTCGCGCTTGTCAAAATTCAAACTGGTTCTTATAAATAAATCCTTCATTAGAAAATTTATTGCTCATATAGTCATATTAAGGATTAAAATATCTGTTATACATTGCAGAAAAAAGGTGGCAATGATGGAGAGAGGTTCCTACCACAATTTATAAGACATGTACGCCTGAACAGCTAAAAATTTAAAGATCGGATGCTTGCTCATGAACATTTTCCCATGCTTGAGAGTTTCCTGCCACACTAGATAGGATCATGGAGCATGCTTTGCTCTTTATATTAACATCCCATAGTCATATGCTAGAGAATTTTCAAAATAGGTAGCTTAGTTGGTTTGGTTGAGGTTTACCTTTTTTGACTTTGACTTTCAGCATGTGAAGGACGGAAAAGGAAACCATTCCTCCTGTTTTTCCAGGAAAAAACCATTGCTTACACCGGCATTATAGAGGTTAAGAAGAAGTAAAAAAAAAATTCAGAAAAGGCTGCATTGTTATAAATTTCAGCAAGTATCCACCCAAAGTGGAGAACTAGAGATAGCAAGTTTCTGCCAATGCACTTTTGCCATGTGTTAGAAAATTACCCTTCATAAAGAGCAGAATAAGTATATTTTTGTGCTTTGACATCATGGGTTGGTGTAGAAAAGCTGCCTTTCCATTTTGCCTGCAGAATTTCCACACCCGCTTCGGAGTCCTAGCATCGTAAAGAAATTGGTATAAGATCCTTTAAATCTGTTGAAATAGATGGTTTTGACTCCAAAATTTATGCATCACTTGGTGGGTGTAATGATTATCAACAAAAATTCATCATCGTCAGTCGATCTTGTGTGCCAAAAGGTTTCTGCTTGTTCCCAAACTCTTACCTGGACTAACAATCACTGAGACTGCAACTACATCTTTAGACTATTCTATCCTGTCAATGTATGAGTTTACACATTTTCAAGAGTGACTGTCATTCACCTTTTCAAATACAGGGCTATTTTCGTTTGATTCTCACACTTCATCTTTTTCCTTGTCAGATTAGGAAACTAATCTTGCCTGGCAGTATCTTCCATTGGAAGGCGCAAATTCCCAGTTTCCATGACTCAAAACTTGGCCTTTCAGCTATCCCTTGACCTTTGCAAATCCGTGAATTTACAGTGGTAAAGGAAAATAATATCTATGGGGGTTGGCATGGGGTGAAGTATGACAACCTTTTCAAGAAGAAGGTGGTCCAGGGGACAGAGTAGATTTGATACGGTTTTGAACAGATGAGGGTACAAATTCCCAGGGGGCAGTTTGTCTTGTATTGGAGAAATAGAGTAGAGGAATTTAAGAAGTGGTCCAGGAAAAAAAATGTTCATTAAAAGTTTGGCTTGAACCACTAGTGTTTTTGGCCTTTTTAATGTATCTCTTGGGCTTCCCTGGGCAAAATTTATTCACAGTTTGTTTCCTAGCAGCCACAGACCCAATAGTTGTTCCCTAAATTTTCTGATGACACTCAAAACTATAAAGCCGTGAAAGTGAAGGGATGAGTGATATACTTCTCTTACCAACAGCTTTTCTATGTCTATACCCTTTCAGAAATAACTTTAAACCAAAGAATATGTTGTGTATTCCATTTCATATAAACTTGACAAAGTACTTGCAGAACAGAAGGGGTGCCTATTTCTCTCCTCAGTACAATGATTCTTGCAACAGGCTGCTCATATCTTTGCTTGGAAAAGAATGTTATCCTTTGCGGGCTAAAAAGGGCTGCAGCCTTTTCCACATCTGTTGTACCTTAGCTAGCAGCTTTACTCCTCGGCAGCTTATGATAGTTTTAGTTGCTTACAGAAGAGTTTTCATGGGAACTATTTTTCACATCCTGACAACCCATTCAGGAGCTCACTTTCACAGACATGGTGATTCCCCCCCTCCCTCCCTTTTCCTGTCATATCTTTATCCCTGCATATCCTCCAGGATGGTTAGTCAACTTGTTAAAACCAGCCTAGCTTTGCCCTTTTCCCAATTTCATCTTCATAGCACCACTGTGGCTATAATGTTTTCTTTACTAAAAAGGCAGAAGAAAAGAAAAAAGTATGCTACATTCTTTTATATTTGTGTTGCTAATATGATAGCATATGATAAAGATGAATCGATAGCTTGACTTCATTGACCCAAAAAAGATTAAAATGGTTTGAATATATTCATTCTCTTTTTGCCAGCTGTGGATTACAAGTGGACGGTAGCATTTGCATTAGCATTACCTTCTGTGTTGCAGAGCAAGAATAATGGCCATATTCCAAGAATAAATGTAAAATCCCATGGACCCTCACAGCCCATACCTGCTCTCAGCATCAGATCCTCTCAGTGAACATCTTCACAACATAACTATCCCCCAAGACATTAAAGAAAAACACATGTTTGCAACAGAAGACAGGAACCACTAAAATTGGGTGTTGAGGAGAATCACAGGCCAGTTCATTGATCCTAGGGAAAAAAGGAGTAGAATAAAGGAATAGTGCAAATAAACAAAAAAGTCAACAAGTAAGAATCTGGATTTCCATGAGATAAACTAAAGGCTAAAGCAATCCTACGGCCAGGACAGATTCTTTGGTTTAACCATGGTTAAGATAAACGAGGCCCCTCCCCTTTGCTTTGCCAACTCGTCAAAATGGGAACAATAAAGGAACCAGTGACTTCCACTAGACTTTCTCTACGTGAAGCAGAGAGAGAAAGGGAGAGAGAGAGAGAGAAGGAAATGTCGGACGAGGAACATCACTTTGACTCGAAGGCGGACGCTGGAGCCTCAAAGACCTTCCCTCAGCAAGCTGGTACCATCCGCAAGAATGGTTATATCGTCATCAAAAACCGTCCTTGCAAGGTCATGATCTTAACCCTGTTCTCCTTTGTCATCGACCTTGTATCTGGATTTCTGTTTCTTTTTCGATCATCCATGGTTATTTTCTCTTTCTGTTGATGATTGATTATGCATCTGCTTAATGGGTACTCCTTGTTTTCTTGTTTTTAATTTCATGGTATTTGATTTGCCTTGTACTTTCTTAGAATTACTGTGTTGGCTTAATTTGAATACTTAGAAAATGGTTGATTGATACTTGCTGCTCTGTAGGGAGAGTATACTTATTATCGTTATTCAAAGATGTTTTAGACTGGAGCAGACAAAATCATGGTTATCAAATTAAGTTAGGCTTTTGAAGTACTTCTGTGCCGATTGATGCGTAGACAGCTTAGTTTACACTTTTTTGCCAGCATATCTCTATGGCATTAATTCCCAGAATAATTCCTTTTGTTGAACAAACATTCACATAATAAAATGATATCTGCACTTCCTTCTGATAGCAAAAAGGCTCCCCTTTTTTTCTCTTTGTATGAGTGATTCACTTTTGCTGTCTTCAGAATCTGTAATCTGTTTGATTTGCACTTTTTCCCCAAACTAAAACAGGTTGTAGAAGTTTCAACTTCGAAGACAGGCAAACATGGACATGCAAAGTGCCACTTTGTGGGCATTGATATCTTTAATGGGAAGAAACTTGAAGATATTGTTCCTTCATCCCACAACTGTGATGTAATGTTATTCTTAAGTTTTGATGTTTGCCTTATAACCCTCACCTGTCTCCCTCCCCCCCCCTTTGCAATTCACTTCTTTCTTCTGCACAAGCAGCTAACTTACTCGTGTTCTATTGTCTGCTACAGGTTCCCCATGTTAATCGTACTGACTATCAGCTGATTGATATCTCTGAAGATGGTTTTGTAAGTTGTCTTTTGTGCATATGTTCATAACCGTGAATCAAATGTTGCCTAACTATCAGAAATGTCCTGTAGGTGAGTCTCTTAACTGAAAATGGAAACACCAAGGATGACCTGAGGCTTCCCACTGATGAAAATCTGCTTAGCCAGGTATACCACGAAGGATATTTTGATTAAGTTTCTGCAGTGATCTTCATATCTATAACCCACTTTTTGATCAAGTGATTAAATTTTTGTTCATTCCTTCCTGCTTACAGATCAAAGATGGGTTTGCTGAAGGAAAGGATCTCGTGGTTACAGTCATGTCTGCAATGGGAGAGGAGCAGATCTGTGCTCTTAAGGACATTGGTCCTAAAAATTGAATATATGCTGCTATAGCTTTATTTGCTGACACAGAGTTTTACGTATTTATGCATGTATGCAAGAAACCCTTGTTCAGATGGTATTTTAACATTGTAATCTTCAGGTTTGTGGAAGAACTGCTGATCCCTGGATGAAGGGAACTTGTATCAACAGCAGGATGGAATTTATATATAGCCCCTATTTCTGTGTCATATTCATTGATGCTTGGTTCGGTTTTAGCATCGATTTCAGGCCCTTGAGATCTCATATTTCCTTCAACATGATAAAAATCGACTGTAATTTAGTAGAATTATGGATGTATTGATCTGGCAAACCCAGAAACAGAGACCCAAAGTCATGAAATCAACCCCTTTATGCAAAAAGTAGTAGCACAAAGTCAGCTCTCTTTGATAGTAGTTAATAACTAAAAGCTCTTTGCAGTTTCAATGTCAGATTGTTAGTATGCATTTCCTTGTCATAACCTATTCTAACATAATCTAATCCAGAACAAAACCATGTAAACTTCTTGTACAACTGAGGCAACTTAGATAAGATCTGTTGTAATCTGAGATTACTGAAATATCTGTAAATCCTCCTTTTTAAATTGATAAATTTAACATCTCTTTTAACCTGCCATACAATCAAACCTACGCATCTTTTTATATGACACAAGGTAGACGCTAGCAGCCATTATACAACAACGTATTCAACAGAAACTTCTCATTAGGATAACTTAGTCCCAGGGGCAGATCCATAGATGTAGGATGCAAATCCCCAGAAGGTTATGACCAGAGAAAGGATCTTGAAGCCGCTCATCAGGTCATGTAACAGGATGACAGCTGCAATGCTTGTGAGTGGTACCCTAACTGCATTAAGAACACCAGCCATGACAGTGGAAGCCAAATAAAGCACAGCAGTGCCTCCTAACACACCCAGCTGAAAAGTGATTGTACCCCAAATGAGAACCTGATTGTATGCAGATTCCCCACCCTTGAAAGTTTTAGCCTCAGATACCATTCCTTGAAAATCCTTGTTCACTATGACCCCTATAGTAGTAAACACAAAGGCCAAGAAAGAAACCATGACTTGTTGCTCCAAAACAACATGGAAGGACCTTCTACCTAAGAACTTGACAAATATCAACTCTGAAAGAGCAAATATAAGGCCATGTAGTGCTGATGCCAAGATATCCCAGACAAAACCCCAAATATATTGGCTGTTACTGACACCGGCATATCTGTCAGAATCTGAATCCAATGCAATTAAGGCCATGGCAGCAGTTATTATCACAATAGCATTTATCATTGAAGCACTCAGTTTGTTCTTCACAATCAGAAAACCAAACAGTGCAGAGAACACTAGGGATGATGATGCCAGCAGAGATGCAGTTGATGCTGGGAGATAGGCATAGGCATATGCATACATGAGATTATCAGCAGCACTTAAAAACCCCAGAAAAACATAGGAAAGGAACAGGTATAAGTTGAGAGGAGAAGGAGAAGCATTAAAAAAGAGGTATGTTGGGAATAAGATCAAAGCAGGTATTGGCCACCCAGCAACTGCTACCCATGAAATGATCCACTTGCTGGTTCCCCCATTAGCATAATAGACTCGAGATAGAAGGCTTGAAGCAGGAAAAGCCACAAGCATTCCCAAACTGCTTAGAAACAGAAGAACCCAATGTGAAATTGGCTTGCTTTTGTATGCTTCCCGAGCCATGGTCTGAAACTTGGAAACCCATTCTAACGGTGAAAAAGAACTTCCTGATGAGACCTCCTTCTCCATCCTATCCCCTAACATGAACCAAGTAACATAGAATTAAAAAGACAAGCAAATTCAAGTTGTTCCTTTGTAATTCTAAAGCTTAGACAGGCAAGACAGATTAAAACAACAAACAATCCAATAACCAAACCTTCACAAAAGGCAAAACAAAGAAAAACACAGTAATTTGAAACACCCAAAACCTACTTAGAAATCAAAAACATGAAGAACTCTATCGACCCAGACCAAAAGGTCCAAAACCCAACAAGAATTATACTGAACAAAAACAGTGAATGTGAGAAGAACAAAGAACGAACCTTCCTCGAGTAGCTGTTCTTGCATTTATGAATGAAAGTAGCAGTTGACACAGTTCTAATAGGTTCCCAAAGTCTTTCCTCTCTAGACTATTTGTTTGTGGAAATCTGGTCTATGTGAATGAAATATCTAATAGTAATCAATATATTAACATTTCATATTTTTCCACCATTTTTGTTTAATCATTTCTTAATTGATTATTTATGTATGGCTGTAAAGCTGCGGACAAAATGTAGGTGAGCGCCGAGCAATGACCCAAGGCCCAGGGTGCACCCCATTATTAAATTAGAAAGGCCCCAATCCTAGAATAATATATGAGCCAAAAAATCAATGCTGCGATTCACATTTCCTTGGCACCTTTCTTTTTCAGGCCCTGGAAAAAGACCCATTTCTGGTAGGCAAATCTCATACCATCTCGAGGCCGACACTCACTCTTCCAATTCTTGTGGAAAGTAGAAAGCTTGAAGCTGGTAAGTGGTAATGACCTGTCTAGAATAGAATGTACATTTTCAATACTCTTAAGATCATTGGGACATTGTTAAATGCTTAACTTTATCTTGATTTCTTTTTTTAAAAAAATATATTTTAATTACTAAATCAAATGTTGGGATTCGTTTCAAAATCTTCTTAATTGTTCTAAATGGACCCTGGTAATCTCATTCAGCAATGCTTAACCCCCAAAACATCCCATGTCCCTATTAACTTCCACCAGCTTCAACTTTCCATTCCACTGCCTTGGTCCCCTCTCCTTTGTCGTGGTTTTCAAACATGTCATTTGACTGTTACTGAACTGTCCATTTCTTCCCTGTACCAACAGATGAACTACGTACCAATGGCTAAGTTTCTCTTGGCTAACATCATGCTTTGGTAAGAACAAAGAAAATGTTGAAGCAACTTTTTCCGAAATTCAATTTTCTTAATCTTTTGAAATGACCAGTGATTACGTCGAATTTCATATCAGTGAGAAATAAAATAAAACGGAGTTATTATTATTTTTTATTTATTTAATATTAATATCTTGAATTAAACAAATAAAAAAAAGTCCTGTTTTGGGCTTCTGGCTTATGAAGAATTGGGCCCAAAGCATTTTCTCATATTGGACTTGGATGAATATTCTTCTCTCCCATTGCAATTAACTGCCCATTAATTAATAGAATAAGAAAATAGAATGCAGGACGGAATCTTATTCCTAAATTTTGATTCTCTTTTACTAAAACACTACAAAGATTCTCGCACGTGTCAAAGATGGACATCCCTATCAAGAAAGCGGCTTAATGACAATTAATAATACTTTTTACTATATAAATAGTCCCTTTTTTTAAGTATAAAAAGTGATCTATGAAATTTCACATCACCGACAATAATAAAGCAAAAGAATTTATTTATTTATTTATTTTTCTTTCTAAATGAGAAATTTTTTAATTGTTGAATATAATGTTACATGGAATTTTTTTTTAAATACTCTTTTCGGTTCATGGTAAGTATTAATTGGTTTAAATTGAAAGAATCGATCGAAATCGATTTTAATTCAATTAATTTAATTTAGTTTTTTCAATTTCAATATTAATCGGTTAAGAATGATAATTTATTCAACTATTTCAGTCGACAATTGAACAAATCAAAAAAATAATTATTGATAGAATATTATTTATATTTTTTAAATATTTTTATTCAAATCGAAATAAATCGACGAAATTTATTAAAATAATTTAATTTTGATTTTTTTTATTTATTTGTCATTAAAATTCGATCGGTTTCAAATATCTTTTATTAGAGCTCATCCCTAGTTGAACTGCTTATTATTGACCATATAAATATATTTTAATGATTTATTGGATGGTAAAAAAAAAGACTAATCAACAGTAATTTCTATAATAATATAGTAAAATACAAGTGGTATTTTAAAGGAGGAATGAGACATAATTTCTTGACATGCATTTTGTACTAGTTTTAATGGCACATTTTTTCTGCATGAAAATGTAACAATCTATCAATAAAAACAGCTACAATTAGGTTAGCAAAATGCCAAAACCCTGAATCAAAATCAATGGGACACCATATTTTGCTCAAGATTTTGGGGTTTCGGATCCATCAACATTGTACTTTGAAATACAAGACATCCAAGGACTTAATATTTTTAATTTTTATTTTATGATTTTTTTTGTGATTCTTTTTTTACATTAAAAAGCATAGAGAGTTTTGTGATTTTTTCTTTTATGAAAATCGAAAAAAAAAAGAGAGACGAAAGGGGTATAAATTTATTATTAACTTGATGCATTTTAACTGTTAAAATTTTATTTATTATATTTAATCAAAATTTTATATTTTATTTTAATCTAAATAAATATTTATAATTAATAATTGATTAACTGTCGTTAGTCAAAATATTATTATGATATGTTATAACATGTCATATCATCATTTATTATGACTTGTCGGCATGTTATTTCAAAATCAATTGATATAAAATGATAAATGATTTTTTGATCAATAACAGTTAATAAATCATTTTGTTGTAAAGATCTATTTAAATTAAAATAAAAATATATGATTTTGATTGAATACTATAAAAGTATAATAAATTTATTTAAATTTTTTAAAATAATTTAAAAGTTTTTTTCAATTTATATCAAAAGAAAAGCATGTAAAATTTTAAATTTGTAATAATTGTTTTTTGTTTGTCATTCAGAAGTTTCACGTAGACCGTTACTAGGCCCCAATCTTATGACACATTAAATTTTTATGTTGGGAATAAGAATCCAAATTAGAAAAAAAATTGAAAAAAAAATAAAAAAGAAAATAATGGGCCACTTGTGTCTGGGTCAACAGTCCAAGCAAAAAAGAAAAAAAAGAACCCAGCAAAACGGCGTGAATGAAAAAGAAAGCGTCAAGTCAACAAAATCGACGGTGATCCGCGCAGCGAGAGTAACGGAGAAATCGACGGCGTTTTTGTTACACAGAAAAACCACCTGGGAAAGAAGGAGGAGTCAATTCAAGTCAAAGACACATATACCCTCTCTCTCTCTCTCTCTCTCTCTCTCTTTCCTTTAAAGCAACCCTTTCTCTCTTTCTCTCTCCTATGCCCAATCTATTCCGATACCGTTTCGCCTTATAATTGTTAATAAAACGACACGTACTGTTTTCTCGGCCTGAAAAAAAAACTTCTAGTATCGGACTAAAAAAAAAAGGGGAAGCAGGAGAACTGTTTGCTTACTTGACTCTCTTTCGTTCTCTGAGGAGAAATCGGGCATGGCTGAGACAGAGAGCCAAGCGCAGCAGGCGAAACGACAGGAGGAACAGCAAAACGACGATTTAGAAGGTGAGGAGGAGGAGGAGGAGGAGGAGGAGGATGAGTTGGAGGAGGAAGAAGAAGAAGAAGAAGGAGTGAGTCGAGCAAGTGAGTCACAAGGCGCTGGAGCGGCGTCGTCAAGTGATGCCGGGTTGAGAGACTTGCAAACCCTAACGAATGCTGATCGTTGTGAAGGTGAGCTTTTTTTATTTTTGTGAGTGTTTTATGGAAGAATTTCGGTTTATTTAAAAGAAAGAGTGTTTTTTCATGGTGGAATTGTTTTGAAATGAGTATGCGGTGATCTCTCAGGTTTGCAGGTGAATTCTTCTTCGGAATCGAAGGAAGGAGCTGAATTTAAGGTCAGGACTCTAGTTTTTTAGTTACTATAATCATATTAATACTATCATTTCTATTTTTTTCTAAATTTTGAAAATTTGCAATTATGGTGTTTTATTGTTCTTATTTTGATCTGTTTGCTTGAACTCCGCTCTTTTTGTTTTTGTTAGTCTACGCTTAGTTTGGTTCATTATAGGTATTGAATATCATAGCAATTTTGGAACAGTGTTTGTAGGGTGTTTCTGTTCTTTACAAGGAAAGTGAAATTAGATTTCATTTATAGCGTATGGATTGATGACTTTGTTGCCTTAAAAGTTTTTCTTTTCATGCTATCGTGCCCTGACATTATGTTATTGAATACTTTGCACCTTAACTAAATATGCTGAGCGACATATAGAATGCTTCTCTTCTCCCACTTTACCTGTGCCATCATGTGCGGTAGTGTTTTTTCTTTTAAGGATGTGGGAGGTTCATGAAATGACTCTTAATTAAGGAGTAAATTTCTTATCATATGTTATTGATTATCTTAGAGCCCATTTCGATGTGCGGGGCAATGCGGTGGGAGCCCTTCCCCACTGCACTGAAGCCATACATGCGAACGGGCCTTTAGTGTTGCATAAGTAGCCGATGAGGCCCTTGCTCTTGTGGTTAACAAACAAACTAAGGTCCTCAGAATTCACAAGTTAAAATTCCCACCCTGTATGTGTGTGTACATCCACACACACACAAACACCTCAAATTCAGTATGCTCTTTTGTTATTAGAAACTCCCTTCTTTAGAAGCCAATGGAGACCTAATCTCTTAGTGACAATATTAATGAAAAAGTCTTGCAAATTTATGGTTTATTGTGCATGACCTCAAGGCTCTAATTTATTTTTCATATAAAAGTGTAGGCTATGATAAAAAATCCAATATCAACCTCAATGGCAAATACATCAGCTAAAGGATGCTGAAACCATACCTACAAACATTTTAACCATCCTATTAAAAGCTCTGCCAGTTATAGCTTGAAGTGTTGTTGACTTTTACTATTTTAATGATGATATATGTTTGCCTTCAAGTTAGAGCATTGAATGAGTTCATCAAAACAATTACAAAGAAAATAATCATCCTATATGTGGCCATCGATTTTTCTGGGTCCTGCATATCTTACCAATTCAGTTTCTCCTAAAGAAAATGAAGTAATAAATATAACAGAAATGAGAAAAGGACATATGTATAGTTAACTTCTCTATGATTGTACTGTTCTTTCTATGGAGTTCTTCCTTGTTTAATTTTCTTAGGAGCAAGTTAAGGTAGCCCAGCAAGAAGTTTTGCCTAGTTTGGTGGTCCAGGGTGCTGAAGCTCAGATGCAAAATCAGCCCCGGTTATCTGTTTCTCCAACTTCTTTGCCACAATCGTCACCAACTTCTGTTGCGCAAGGTATATTATCTGCTCCCACTCCAACTCTACCAGAAGAATGCCTTTCAGATCAGAAGGTTAATGGTGCATCTGTGCCAGAAGCAAACCAGCAAACATCTTCTAATCTTAAAACGGTATCTGTTGTTCCCATTGTGAAGACACCAGTGTCTGATGGTTACAATTGGCGGAAATATGGTCAGAAGCAAGTGAAGAGTCCTAAAGGTTCTCGAAGCTATTACAAATGCACATTCTCTGATTGTCGGGCCAAAAAGATAGAATGCTCTGATCACACAGGCCATGTAATAGAGATTGTTAATAAAGGCATGCATAGTCATGAACCACCACGGAAATATAACTTTTCAAGAGAAAGTAAGGTCGTATCATCTGCAGTGCCTGTTTCTCGGAATATTGTTACAGAACAGCCCATCAGAATGCCTAATGATTCTGATCTGTCAACATCTTCTAAAGATTCTATTCAGGAAACAACTGTAAATCCCGAAAGAAAACGACAGTGTTCAAGTGGCTCTGATGGGAGCGGTGATGTGCAAGTGAAGGAAGAGCATTTGAGTGAACCAGAGCCGAAAAGAAGGCAAGTTTTTTGTGAATTTCTCTTTGCCTTTGTTTTTTTCCTTCATACATGCATACATATGTATGTGTGTGTGTAATGGAAAAACCTGTCTGGGAATCTGGTTTTAATAGTTTCTCATTGTTTTGATAATCAGGATGAAGAAAGGCAATGCAGTTTGTTCTGGTTCTGTTTTAAAATCTGGGAAAAAACCTAAATTTGTAGTGCATGCAGCTGGTGATGTAGGGATCTCCGGTGATGGATACAGATGGCGGAAATATGGACAAAAAATGGTGAAAGGAAATCCAAATCCCAGGTGGCTGTTCACTTCTCAGTATTTTTTGTTAAAGGTTTTATGATTTTATCCCTTTAAACCGTTACTCAATGTATATGACTGCTTTAGCATGTGGCTACTTTGTCTACTTGTTGTCATTGTAATTCTATGTTATGGTTGTTTGCTTCTTTTATGCCCTCAAGGTTTATTACATTATCTTTGTTTTATTGAAATATTGAAAAAACCATTCATCTGTACAATGGAGTTTGATGCCAATGCATTAATACGCAAATGTTTCAGTAATCTTTGATTCTTTGTCATTGCTTTTGGTCTCAGTGCTTGTAGCCCTTTAACTGTGCTTTGCAAAGCCATGTAGTTCAGTTTGTTTTACAACGTAGACATATTCATCTATACATCTCTCCTGAACCAATGTAAAAACACTCTCTGAGGCAGATGTTCTTTTTTCTTTCTTTTTCTCCCTCAGGATGACCAATTTGGTGGCCTTACAAGTTCATTCTTTGACTCAGTTGTTATGTTCCCATTTAATTCAAGGCATATGCTTTCTGTTGGTTTTATTCTGATCTTTTGATTGAATGAATTTATTTCTAGGAACTACTATAGATGCACTTCTGCTGGGTGTCCTGTTCGTAAGCATATTGAGACTGCTGTAGATAATACAAATGCTGTCATTATAACATATAAAGGTGTTCATGATCATGACATGCCTGTACCAAAGAAGCGACATGGCCCACCAAGTGCTCCTCTTGTTGCTGCTGCTGCTCCTGCTTCTATGAACAACTTACAATTTAAAAAAACTGATGGAGTGCAAAACCAAGTAACATCAACCCAGTGGTCAGTGGGTACAGAAGGTGAATTGACTGGTGAGGCCCTAGACCTTGGAGGTGAGAAGGCAATGGAATCAGCTCGAACGCTTCTGAGTATTGGATTTGAAATCAAGCCATGCTGAACTTAATGGCCATTTTATGTTGTTAACATCGGGCATGTCTCCATATAAATTATTGAATGGTCAGGTTTGATTTTTCCTTGTCTTATTTGTAGTTGTTTCCTTGTTATTGCTCTAGTTTCCAGTGAGGCTGTATATTTTTCTGTTGCATACCCTCTCAATCTGTTTGGAACAAGGTAATAGTAGTGGAACAATATAGATTTGGTTGGCAACCGTTTTCTTGTGATCTTCGTTGGAACCATGTTCCAATTTCTCTTTTATATTTTTTTGTGACATGAGTTGGAATTTAACAGCGCAGCTATGCATGTTTGTTGGGCAACAGCATTTAAGTAACACCCAGTTCACAAGGCAATTTTTCTATAGTTGATCATAGACTATCATGCTGGATGCTGTTGGCCATTTTTTATGCTATAAATCAACTGCTCTTCTTCTTTCTTCCGTTGGCTGCATTTAAGAGATTATTAGTGCCTAGCAAGTCAGATGCAGTTAATTCAAGGTTTCTAGAGCCTTAACCTTTCCTATAAAACTAGTGCTGTGGGCTATATACATTCAAAGCAGGATTGTTTAGGCACATTTGATTTTAGTTATAAATAATACACCGAACAACTTTCTGTCGGCCTTTTTATGGTCACTGATTCTATTCTTAGGAGGTGGTGGCATTGACCTAATCTTAGTTTGTCTCTTTTTGATGAGATGAGGAATTGATATGTTTATTTGTCCCCCTACCCTATTCCTATTAAAGGTTATTGGCCAATGTTAAAATCTCCCTAGGAATCTGATTTACCCCAAAAAAAGTTGCTTCAAAGTTTCAAGTTTATTCCTTTTTATTGTCGAAAATCGAAAAATTTTGCTTTGCCTGATTTGTTCTGTTTGACGAGATGAAAATTCCCAAATCAAAATTTGCTTCAAAGGATTTGCTACTTTCCATTCACAAGTCAGACGGAATTCATTAGGTTTGATATTTTTATCAGAATCTCAATTTGGGTCAACTCCTGCCCTGATAATGGGTTATAGAAGGTGTAGGGAACTTGGACGGCAGCACGAAATATTGTTACTTTTACTGTTGTTTTACTTATTTTGTGAATCGAAGACAAGGCACGACGCCTAACGCTGGCTGGCTTTGGCCAGTTGACTTGGACGGAAGATATTATTAGGTGGGGAGTTTGACTGTTAAATTAATTAGGGAGACTTAAAATTTGCAAGAAAGCATTCTACTGGTTACTGTCCAGATCTAATGCAAAGCTTAGAAGGACAAAGCATGGAAGTTGTCCGAGGCTTTTTGTTTTTTGTCAGACAAAGCATCCATCAAAGCCATTATTATCTCAATAAAAGGAGGAAACAGAGGTACCCTACATCATTGGTTAATACTGGAGTCCTCCCCTGTCCTCGAGGACACACAAACATTTTGCCTCCAACCCCTTTATTGCCATCCATTTAAAGCAACCAAACGGACTTGTCAGTGTAAGTTTTAGCTGTCCAGCAACTTACAGGGTTTAGCATCCACCCTCAAACCAGTCCCCTCCCCCACCTATTAACCGTGTGGTCAAGAATCTGATGGCGACAGATCCGGTGGCAAAATCTGGTTTCCTGCAGCCTGCTGCTCCTGATGCCGGTGTCTAGTATATAAAAAGATGATTTCTGATTACCAACCTTTTCGACTATACAAAAAAAATTGTACATCATAACTTTTAAGACTTCCATGACAGAAAGGCCCCATCAACAGCACATTCACCAGTTAATTTTCAATTTTACCTTTTAGAAATCTACAATCTAGAAAAATTCATGATGCATAGATATTCATGGAAATTTTATACACAAAAACCACCTTCATTACAAGTCAATGTGGTAAAACTGATGATCGAACCTGGAGTGCCATCTGCCACCAAGCGAACATCATTCTGATGAGAAGCTCAATTCATCGATAGCTATGGATAACTTTGATTCCATCACGTTATCGGTTTTTTTCTCTTCAGGCATATCTTTGATACCATTTTCATCTTTTCCTTCTGCTGCTGTTATGCATTCCTGGAATCTGAAACAACTCGTGAGATGGTCGTTGGTTATTCCCGCCACTTGCATGAACGAGTAGATGACTGTGGGCCCCACACTTCGAAAGCCCCTTCTTACCAGATCTTTGCTTATGACATCTGCTTTTGGAGTTTTAACTGGAACCTGGCGAGGATATCTGAATCTGCTAACTATTGGCTTGTGATTCACAAAACTCCAAATATACTCGTCGAATGACCCGAATTCATCTATAACCTGGCATCATCAAAACCTGCAAAAAGTTAGTTGCAATGATAATCATAGCCACTATGGAGAGTGCAATTATGGTCCTTACTTCAATAGCATGGGCTAGTGGTTAATGATGGAAAGTAATTAAATCATATGAATGACTTGGGATTTACCAACTAAGCAAGCTGGCATCTACTGGATAGGAATAATTAAGTTTCCTTACTCACAAAATAAAATAAATATATAGGATCAAATTGTACATTGTAGTCTTGTGGTTTGTCCCATATGATTCAAACATATGCCTGGAGGGTTTAGGACCACTAATTAGCTACTTTTCACCTAACCTGCTCAAATAAGTGATTACTAAGCACCTTTTATATTTTGTCTAATTACTTGCAAAAACTAGAGAGAACAATGTAAGTGGTCCCTAAAGTTGGGTGTAACAATCAGTTCAATGAATTCTGCGTCAGGAGATACGTGTAAAATAAGCTCAGTAGTACAGAAGATGGCCAGAAGCCTGCTATTATCTTGCACAACAATATCAAACTATATCTTCCACCACATAAACAACTTCAGTAGAGCAGACTTTGTTATATTCCATCTAGTATACAGACTGTTATTAGTGTATCCCGCTTACAAGTGATTTAGGAAGCACATGAATGAGCCTTCTCATGCCAACCAAGGTTAAAAAAAACGGTGAAAGAAGAATGAGAATCTACCTTAGATATTTGGCGCCCATTCTCGATGATAGCTCGCAGCTTTAGTTCTGATAACAAGGAACTGGCGATGCTACCAGGTGCTACTAACTTCTTCTCATTCAATTTTGACACAGCAACAGGATCAAAATCCACAAAAACTTCCCTGCATAAAAGATAATTGTAAAGAAAGTATAATAAATATATTTCAGAAATGAGTCTGCTTATTCTGTGGAAGTAGGACAGAACTTCTGTGGGAACAATACCTAAATATGTGCCTTTTGCTTAGTATAGCAGGCCATGTAAGTTCAGACAATGCACCCGAAAGCACAAGCAGCTCAAACAATTTCCTGCATGCAGACAATAATATCAAGCAAACTACTCATCAGATGAAATTCTTTTTATCAGAGAGGCAGACCTTTTAATCAGTAACCAGATGAAGGCAATATTGAGATCATGTACCTGTCATCATGTACAGGAACTCCCCACTCTTCATCATGGAAAGCAACATAACTTGGATCTGATTCCAACAAACAAAAACAAGTCAGTAGAAAACATGAAATCCCTTCACAGCATCAAGGCAACCACAGTAAAATTCCTTCTTTTATTAAATGGAATAAAATTCCCTCCAAAAGTTAGGGATGACTTGAAGATGTAACCCTTAATAGATTGAAATAGTCTGATAGACATGGTTTCACTTTGAGTATAATGCCTGAACTTCTGAACGTGTTAAGTAACTTGCATTCACGCTATTACTGCCATATAATGTACTTGGTGATAACTGTGCAAAACTTAGAAATATCAAGCAAACGGATTGTGGATGAAGTGACAATTTAACCTATTGCTTGATTTAAATCATAAAAGTCTATAACAGTACCGAGTTACAACCTTTACTCATTTGCACTAGAAGCATGCTAAAGTAATTTCTTTTTCATGGGTTAGGAAATTGTGTGGACCAACTAATCTAACAAACTTCTTACTCAGAGTAGCTCCACTAGGTCTACTCTGGTCGTCTTGGGCTGACAAAATGGTTTCAATCAATGGTCAGCATAATACGGAGTTGCACTTGAATGAACCAGACCAAACCCATTTCACTTTGGAAACATATACAAGATAAAGCAAACTCACCCTGATGACTTGTCTCACTGCCTCAGTTCACATGACAAATCTTGCGCATAATTATGTTTTGGTTGTACTAAACCAATAAATCTTTGGAGAATAATGTATGTATGACTCAGAAAATCCGGTTTCCGCAAATACCGTAAAGTTTGGCAATAATAATAAGAAAAAAGCACCATTTTAGTCTAGCATAAGTTAAAAAATTGAGAATGTCACCCTAGTTGGTTCATTTGGGTAGATGCTGAACCTCCCTAGTGCACTATGACTATATTCATCCAGCTAACCTCATACTGCAGGTTCGGGATTGCAGAACTTGAAAGGCATAAATTATAAAAAGAATTTCTTTGTTCTTAGTGCAGAATCACAAAAATGATATCCTATTGCTAAAGCCTATGGCCATGGCCACCTCAAATAATTCTTTTCATTATGACATTTAGAAGTTATATGCAGGGGTTGGGGTGGAGGATTTGAAATAGATTGTAAACTAGTTGGAGCAAGGTTCTGCAGCTAATACTAAAACTTAAAGCAGTCTTATGAAGAAAATGTTAACACAAAACTTCACATAACTAATACTCAATCATGACCAAACACTGAGAAATTAGAGGATAGGACAACGCACCTGTATTTGGTGTCACCCAGGCACATCTCTTCTTCTGATGTGAACCATCAGGTGGTGAATCCAAACCAGCGTCAGAAACAACGCTTCTCGGCTTTGATGCGTATGGCTTCCTCCTACTTCCTACACTATTTGACCGAATTAACCTACCAGTAGATGCTCGACTGTGAAATGAATCCGTGGAAGCATCGGATGAACAAGAAGCATTTAGTGATAAATTAGAATGTAATAACTGCTCGTGGCGGCGTAGCACTGAAGGAACACTAACAGAATGAGTTTTTGGAGAAAGTGAATTGACAGTAGATGATGGAAGGGCTTTTTTCTCCTCTGCTACAGTGACCTCAACCGGAGACTTTTCAACCTTTCTCAAAGGCTTTGAAGCCGGTTTTCTTGCACTCAATGAACCCGCCTTGTTCCCTGCAGGTCCCAGTACGGGCCTTGCCTCAGAATCTGCCACATTCATCGACCTCAATCTTGGAGCACCGGACAGAAATTATAAAATCACTCAAATCAACTCTAATTATCAAGAGATCTCAGCTTTTATCCTTTTGAACCTCAAAGCAGTCCTAAGTTTTCACTTTACCAGCTCTTTAGTTCACTCAAATCCTCAACATTGCCTATCCAACCCTCAAAATTATCAAAACCCACTAATAAAATCAAGTAAATTCATCATGTTCTTCATAAAAGCCACTTCAAAAACACTTTAACAGCAACAACTGTATAGATATTTTGAACTTACAGTACACACATTCATCAACCATCCCCTTGAAAGCTCCCAAAACAGATCTCCTCACAAAGCTTCTTCAATTTACAATTCTAACACTCTAGGCTTCACCCGAATCCTCAAAAACCCAGATAGCTATCTCTCATTACCATCCAAAACCCACCTCAGAAATACCCTTAAAACCCTCATCTCTTTTATCCTCAAAGCCTTCAAAAATCAGCTCAACAACCCTAAAAACCAATACCCAAACCAAAGTTAAACAAAAATCAAATCACTTTTTAAGAAGCAGAAGCTAAAGGTTCAAACTTTGAAGTTCAAAAAACAAAACACAAAAAAAAGAAGTGGGATGACGTTGTATATTCATTTAACGCATTCAAATTAAGCCTCGAAATACAGAGATTCCATTCTGCATTGTGGATAACGAGAGAGAGAGAGAGAAAGAGTTTCTGTTACCTCAAAAAGAAAAAGTTTTTGGGTTTTTTTTTTTTTGAAACTGTGTCGTTTCAGTCACTCTCTCAAGAAAAAAGCTGACACATTTGCTGGCAATTCCATACTTCCTTCCCCTTTCTTTTTCCCGAGAAACTCGAGAAAGTGACCGAGAAAATTCGATCGGAGACTCAAAGAGCAAATAATAAAAAAAAAAAAAAATTGGGTTCGATCTATGAGAACTGAACTTCTCTCTCTAACATTACTATATCTATAATTTAGAGGGAGAAGCAAAGAACCAATGAGTGGAAGAGAGAGAAAAGTGAAGATTGGCCTTTTTCTTTAGTTCATTTCAGAGATGACCGGCTTATTACCTGCTATGCCCGGTTACCTTTGGGCCTCTTTTTCTTTTCATTCTCAGAAAATGAATTTGCTTTTTAGCGTTCATAATTCTCTAATTACAATCCCTAAATATGTTGTTTTTCTTTGATTTGTACGGAATTAAAACAAAAATGATAAATTTAATATATTTTATATTAAAATTTGAAATTTTTTTGAAATATTGATCTTTAATACTTTCTAATATAAAAAATCACAAAAAATAATTTTATAATTTGTAAATAAAAAATTTCGTTTTGACACATTTTAAAAAATAGAATTGAGACGAGTATATAATATTACTTTAGATTACTGATTAGAGATAAGGAACAAGGAGATTTTGTAATTAGATTAGCATATTAATTTTATATTAACAAGATTTGACTTTTTGTGAAGGTTTAGTTAAGTTAAATAATGGGGTGAGTCCATTTATTTTCTCAAAGAAGTTTATAACTGCATATGTATAGCCTAATGAAGGTTTGGTGTACCACATAAATCACTGGATAGGGATGCTGGTTTATGGCGAAAGGGAAGTATTAAGCATCGCCAGGTTATCCTTGGCCATGGCAATGAATTTTACTTGTTTTGGTACCAAGATAAAGAAAGGAGGAAAAAGGGAAAAAACTTAATGCAAATTGTGATGGGATAATACTGGGTAGTGTTTAATTGGGTATTTACAAGTATTTAACTCGATTATATAAAATTTAAATATTTTATATTTGGATTTGAGATATATTTGAATAAAAATTTACTGTCCGTCTTGAATTATAATAAGATTTAGATATCACAGCTTGAATAGACTGTAATTGAAATTGATTTTTGAAATTTGTCTGCATGGTTTGAAGATCTTGAATCTTGTTAGGTAGTAGTAGTAGTAGTAGTAGTAGTAAATAAAGAATATATTCATGGATTACATTTCACCTTCCTAGTTTGAGAGTTTTCCATGCTGTCAAAAGACCAAAGCAAACCCATTGCTTTGGTTTTTTGTCCTGTTGGGCAGATGTATTTGCCAAGAAAGACAATGGTTATTAATTTTGTGTACCTATTCCAAGTAGGCCACTGGCCCAGCCAGGCAGGGGAGGAGAACTCCAGCAATAAGCAATTGGAGTTCTTCTTTGGAGTCTGGGCTAAAAGGAAGCAGACAACTTCTTCCTTCACAGACAGCTTCATCTGTCTCTTCCCTATTCCATCTCTGCTTAAGAAGCAAGCAGGCTCAACACAAACGTGGGGTTTCCAGCAAACAAAATCAATCAAGAAACAAGAAACAATGCTCAAACCCTTCTTGCCTGCTTTTGCCTCTTGAAAGAAGAAAACTCTTTGCTGTTACCAGCTGTCCTTCCTGCACCACCATTTCCATGATAATATATATATATATATATATAATATATATTAACCCATGCCTAAATCCATTTCCAGCAACCAACACTAGACAGAGGACTCTTTTTTGACCAGTCCAATTTGCCCAAATGACAACATTTTCATTTAAGAAAAGCAATTAGAATTAGGTGAGTAATCTTCTCTCTTGTCTTATCAATTCCAACTTTTTACGTTGGTTAATACTTGCTTCTTACCTTTATGGTTTGAGCCTATTATTAAATGGTTTATATTTAATATATACTGTCCATATATTCATTATCACTGAATCAGATGTTATCATTGAACTGTGTATAACTACATTCATAATTCGCAGACTTATGTATATCACAGGATTTACCACATACTAATACAAATGAAAACCAAACCAATCTCATGTGTCAAAAAAGTCTACTATGATCTTACCCCAATTCGGCTTTTCCCTGGTTAGATTTTCTTCTACTCTTTTGTCTGAAAGGGCTATACTTTTTGAGTTTTGTCAACTGGAAATGGACGTTTCTTTTGGTAGCTACGAAAGTGGGAGTCATCAACCGAGAAACAAGGGGAGGAAAAGGATCAAGTTTCTTACCAAACACTTTGCTTAGAGATCTCCATGCACTTGATTTCACATACAGCTAAAAGAAAGAGTAAATAATTTTCACATGGGGTAGGCATTTGACCTCGTGTGGGAGTGGGACTCTGGTTTCTGCCATTGGACTGACAAGTATACCATAAATAGTACAACAGAAGAAAGTGAAGGAGGAAAGTTTAAAAGAGGTGAAAGAAAAGATTACAAACTTGGGAAAAAAGCAAAAGCAAAGGCATACCCTTTCTTTGGTTTAATCGAGTGGGGTGAAAAAGAGAAAGATTTTCATTCTTTGGAATGAAGAAGGCCCCCTCCCACCTTGTACAAAGTGAGGTGGAATTCAGCAGCAGTTGGTCTTTTCTCATAATGGAGGGGGCAAAGTATCAAATCTTTAGGGGGACTTTGGTGACTTGGTGATGGAGATGTTACCTTTCTTTGTTAACACACATTCGAATTAGTCCAAAAACCCTAAGAAACAGTCCATGCAAAGTTTGATTGATTGGAGTGGAAACGTGCTAACTGCATAAATTCATACCTACTTTCACCACTCCCCTCCCTAAATTGATTCATCCATTCATCATCCTCGAGTTGGCTTCTGGTTTCTTTTTCAATTTAAAAAATTTATCAAAACCAAACCAATCTGAGTCGTAAATCTTTAAAAATGTTGTGTGTCATAATACATGACAAAAATCTATTTTAAATTATTAAATTTTACACTACGATTCACAAGTTAAAAATGATGTAAATATTTAAATATCTAATCTCACTCTAATTTACCGTCGATGAAGAATTCACAACTCACTCTGAAACCGTGACACTGTGCAAACCAATCCCAACTTAACCTCCAATCTTTGGATTCTAATGTCGGCTATCAAGACCAGCCTACACAATTTACATGCCAAGGTTTACAGATGGTGGACTTACACCATTTTCTTTCCTAGATCCTGCCACCCTTCATTCGGGTATAATCTCTCTTATATCCCATGGGTAAGCATCGGATCTCCAGGCAAACACGTTCAAAGCTTTTGAGAGGGAATGACAATCTCAAGTTCACAAACTATCTGTGATGTGCTACGTTTGCCATGTTCCTTCAAATAATCTCACTAGCTGGCATTCAATTAAATTCAAAGGGGGCTTCCTACCCAGCAGAATAGTTTCTCATGAACAACAAATTGATTAATCATTTGATTGAAAAAATCAGCCATTAGATTTGGTTTGGTTGTGGTTTCTCCTAAAACCCAAGACCATGTAACACCTACCAGAAATTGATTTTATTCATCTTTCTGTAGGCATAGGCTTCAAGTTGTATATAAGCTAAATGACACAATAACATCAACAACAGGCGGGAGTCGCTGGCTCTATTTCACCTCCATAGCACAGAGAGAGAACATTTAAAGGATCCCTCCAAAAGCTATAAAGAAAGTAAAAGGGACATCTAAAGGGTGCATTAAAACCACAGGATCACTCAAAAACAAAATATTTGGTATATCCTCCAAGTGTCCAAGGTATATATAAATAGGAGAAAAAGAAATCATCTCAACATGCCTATCTGACTATTGTCTTGCAACAGATGAATACAAGCAACAAAAAGCCATATTCCGCTCCATTTATGAGGCAAAATTACATGATACGAAAATGACATCTGCAATAATCCAACATCACCCACAAATTAGTAAATGTCCAAATACAAATAAGCAGCAGCACTCAAGGAATTTATCTTTCCAATTGATGCATATGTAAAGCAAAACCAATTAAGTTTACTACAGCAGTAATATATAACTCTGTGTTTGTCACTCCTACCTGATTGCATAAATATATAGTATTCAAGTATTACTGTTCATCATCAATCATGATTTTCTGACATCAACCGTTTTCTTCAAACTAATATTAGTCATTTTTCACTAATTTAAGTTGCTTCCAGAGCAACAATCCCAAATGAAGGTATTGATAAAATTATGTGATCTGTAATTCAAACCTAGAACTAAAGAGGAGATTAAGAAGAAATGACATACCCTAGCAGACCCCTGCCTAGCCATGTTCTAGGAGTCACTGCAAGATTAACCAATGCACCTTGTCTCATGATTATGACAGTTATTGGGTGACCCTGATTCACCTGAGCTTCAGAAGCAAGCCGTTGTAGCAAATTATCACCAGCTTTCACATTACCAAATTTCACAATCAGGTCCCCAAGCTGTAAACCATCCTCTACTGCTGGGGATGCATCAGCTATTTCATCAACCATTGCAAAGGGTACACTAGAAATCATATCCACATCATTGGCACTCACAGAATCTCTCAGAACAAGATTTTCCAAGGATGCAGATGCGCTGGCACTGACAACTGATGGATTTTGATTCATCAAACCCCCATCAACACCTACCCAGTAACAGCCAAATAGGTAATAAAAACAGTGATTTTCTATAGGTGGAAGATGCTACCCTTTGTTTTTCTAGCACCAGTTTCCTAAAGGGTAATTTTAAAACTCCCCTATAGGGAAGAAAACATCAACTAATTGACAGATTACAGCAACAACATTTATCTAAACAAACATAGCATGAAGTTGAGCCACTAACCTGAATCTTTTGGCGTGGAAGTAAGTCTTGATGAATGCAGAACTTGAATATTTACGCTTATCTTATCTGTAATTTCCTTGTGATCATTTTTCAATTCTGCTCAAATGAAATGCCAAAAAAAGAAATAAAGTCGATAACTTCGTTCACTAACCTTCCTCAAATGCACTAATACTATCATAAATACCAACAAAAAAAAAAAAAAAAAGAGGACAATACCAGCAAGACGATTTCGTTGAGCTCGCACAACTGGGATATCAATATCAGCTCGCGGAAATCCCTAAAGAATACAAAAACCCAAATATCAGGGAAATAAAAAGATTGGAAATTTATTGGGATAAAAGAAAAATACTTCGGAATCGACGAGGTTGCCAGAGAGACCAGGACCACCAGGCTGACAAAGCTGCTCAATGATAGCGTTCATCTCAGCCTCCATCCCGTTTCTCTTCTCCATCAACTTCATTGTCTCCGATTTCAGATTTGCCCCTACCATTTTCCCTTTTTTTTTTTTTTTCTGAAGGGAGATTCTATAAAGAGTTTTAGATTTAGCTTGGCGGAAAAGAAAAATGGTGCAGTGGGCTTTTCTGGGAAAATACGCTCCATCGGTGAGCACGTGCAAGGCACATGATGCATGGGTTGGGATGAACTGCTTGGGCCTAAACTCTTTGTGCTAGCAAGGTGGATTGTTTCTGCAAGGTCACATGGGCCTGAAATTTGGGCTGAGGCTACGCATTAATTCTGTTCTTGGGAGTACAAATTAACAGGATCCCGGAACAAATTGGGCATTTGAACTTTGTCTACCCTTTGTTGTTTGAATAACCTGCATGCATAATGTCACATAGCATCTCATATTTCAAACAATTATTATTGCTCTATAATGTATAGTTATATCTTATAAGTAGTATATAAATATGTTTATGACAAAAATAGATAATATCATTAACATAAACAAAGATTAATGAATTCCAAACTGTTTAGAATTGCAGCACGATGCAACCAAATGAACTATAGCAAAGGGTGACTAGGAGCATTTAGATTATGTGGAATAATATATAGTAATAGTAGCAGCCAAGAATCATTTGAGTGAATTTTTCTTTAGTAAAGCTAGGAGCTTGAAGTAGGGAAGTGGGCACTTGGCTGAGAGATAAACATGTGAGGGAGGACCACGTATAACTCTCCTAAGCCCTAAACCCATATTTCTCATGATGAGTGTGCTATTCACTTTGGGATCAATTCCATTGAACAATACCACCATGAGAATTATTCCATATTTGACATTCATAAGGAGGGAGAGAGAGGCGGACAAAGGGAACATGCCCTTCCTAATTTCCCATGGAAATGCTAGGATCCTTGTTCATTCATTCCACAAAGAAAAAGGAATGGTATCTTTTGCATGCAAGGCGGTGAGAGTAGGTTAAAGACTTGTTTTCATAAGGTAAATTGGAAAGGATATACTAATTTGCAATATTTCCATAAAAAATGATTAAATAACTTTTATTTTTTGTTATTTGTTTATTAAGTTTTATCTTTTATTTAATTCATGCATATTACAAAATAATTAATTTATTATTTTCAAAATATGCTTTTTTCCGAGAGAAGAAAGAACGGTGAGTTAGTTTATTATTCCCTTCTTTCCGTATTCTGTAATACTACCAATTATCCTTGTCACTAACTTATAATTTAATTCTTCTTTTGGTTGATACCATGACATGGTGATGATGAGACAAATAAGAAATTCAACATATTTAATAATATAAACAAGTGATCACGTGTTTTGTCATGATTCTTTTTTAATAATATGATTTAAATTTTTTTTTAAATATAATGACCTTAAATTATGAATAGAATTTAACATAAAAGAGTGCATAAAGATGAATTATCCCCCTCTATATTATTCTTTTTGCTTAAAAGTCCAAAGGACATGAGATATTTTCTTTTTAGCATGATGTTGCCTTAATTCCTAGCGTAAGATAAGGAATAATGGAACCTAATGTTATGCCAGCAGAAGTCCAAAACGAAGGACCTAACCCAAAGGCCAACAAAGCTAAGCTGTGAGGACCCAGAGTGAAAAGCAAAGCCAAGAATGGATGGATGAGATGACCGAGGCAATGGTGTGAATCCACCCGTCAGCTTAAGTCCCATTTTGTTTAGGTTCGCTGAGCCTGTTTTTAGCGAGGTTCACTATAAATACATAGACTATCCCGCACTCAAAAATGGTCGCCACCGTTGTAGCGTCCTTAGCTACTTCTCTTTTAGCTTCATCAGTTTCTCACTCTTCTCCTTCTACTACTCTGTGTTTCACTAAGTTGCGGTCTTCGTCTGGGCTTAGATTTTCTTTTGCTGTTGCTCCTTTGTGTACTCGAAGAGCCAGGTTCATGGCACACACTATCGCTCGCGCCACTCTTGGCCTTACTCAGCCAGCCAGCATCGAACACCCCAAGGTGAGACACAACCCCCCTCTTTTTTTTTTTTTTTTTTCTCTTATCTGTTGGGTTTAAGCAAAATTGTTTTTTGATTGACATTTTGGGTTTAGATTAAAAGGTTTGGATTGAAAAGTTTTGACCTTTTGCTAGTGGCGTATTTATCTGTCTCAAAAAGAGTGAGCTTTTTGTTAATTGTTTGGAGATGATTTATGTTTTGTTAAGGAATTGATCTTTAATTGTGGATTGATTCTTCAACGGTTTTCTTTAAAAGTTGATATTTTGATGTGCATGTTGTTGGATTGACGAGTATGGGCTCAATTCTGAAATTAATGGAGTAAAGTTTAGCAAAAATTTGTCATTCTTTAATGTTTGTATGATGAGATCATGTTAGATAGGTCCTTGGATTCACTTTTGGTCTTAGTATGTAAAGGTTGTTTCGTTTGTGTGTGTTTATTTTGGTGAAATACCAGAAAATGATACTAAAATGGCTGTTGTCTTTTTGTGAATAATGCTGGAAAGATCTCTTTTTCGGCCAAAGAGATCGATGTGGCAGAATGGAAAGGGGACATACTTGCAGTTGGGGTCACTGAGAAGGACATGACCAAGGATGAAAACTCCAAGTTTCAAAACTCAATTTTAAAGAAATTAGATGGTCTGTTGGGTGGTCTCTTAGCTGAGGCCTCTTCTGAGGAGGATTTCACAGGAAAAGCTGGTCAGTCAACAGTTCTTAGACTTCCAGGCCTTGGCTCTAAAAGGGTTGGCTTGATTGGGCTTGGACAGTCAGTTTCATCTCCAGCTGCTTTTCGTGGTCTTGGTGAGGCTGTCGCTGTAGCTGCAAAGACTGCTCAAGCTAGTAGTGCGGCTGTCGTCCTTGCCTCCTCAGAAGGCCTCTCAAATGAGTCAAAGCTCAGCACTGCTTCAGCAATAGCATCTGGTATTGCTCTTATGCTTTCTTTGTATCAAGATCAATATGCTTATGCCAAAGATTGAAGTTGATCTAGTTGAATGGTTTGCATTCTGCTAGGGACGGTGCTGGGAATACATGAAGATAATAGATACAAGTCGGAGTCAAAGAAACCACAACTTAAATCTGTGGATATTCTAGGTCTTGGAACGGGACCAGATTTGGAGAAGAAGCTCAAATATGCTGAAGATGTTTCATCTGCTATAATTTTTGGACGAGAGGTTGTGAATTCACCAGCCAATGTGCTTACCCCTGGTTCGTACGACAATTATTCTTGCCTTTTATCAATAATCATTTCTTTCTGTAGTTAATGTAAGGATGTTTACTATTTGATTTTATACCTGAAAGTGTAATTAGAAAGCCGAATTCTTAACTTGTCAGTGACTATAATTGCTTTTGTTTATGAAATATGAGATGATTCTTAATTTTGATCTAATGTGTCCTTTTATGCTGCAGCTGCACTAGCAGCAGAGGCTTCAAAGATTGCTTCGTCGTACAGCGATGTTATATCTGCAACCATCTTGAGTGCAGAGCAGTGCAAGGAGTTGAAGATGGGATCTTATCTGGGAGTTGCTGCAGCGTCTGCAAATCCCCCTCATTTTATCCATTTGTGCTACAAACCCCCAAGTGGACCTATAAAAGCCAAGTTAGCATTAGTTGGAAAAGGATTGACTTTTGACAGGTAAGTATACACTCACTTAGATGGATATAATTCTAGCAGGAAGATATTTTTCTGATTCGATTATGGTAGGAAATGAAAAAAGAGAGGGATGAGATGCCTGCATTTCTTTTTGAAGTGTATGGTGCAATGCCATATATGAAGAGAAGGGTTCTTCACTAAGTCAGTGTTTATGTGCGCATCTCAAGTTGCTACCAGTAAACACGGGATTTTCGACATCTTGCTATGTGCAGTCTACTGCATGGATTATTTAACCAAATTTCTTCCTAATGCTATTGGGTCTATTTGTGATGAGTGGTTGGAATGTATGCCCCTTTTTATTATTTATTTTTCTATTGCTGGTGTATATATAGGTTTTTGAATACTTGTCTTAAATGTTCTTAGTGGTGGCTACAATATCAAGACTGGAGTTGGTTGTTCGATTGAGCTCATGAAAACTGACATGGGAGGTTCTGCAGCAGTTCTTGGTGCAGCAAAAGCCCTTGGACAAATCAAACCTCCTGGAGTAGAGGTAAGCCAGTTGGTTGCTCTCATTTTTCTATTGTTTCCCTCCAGCTCTCTCTGTATCCTTTTCAAAACTATTTTGAAGGGCTGGGGAGAGGATGAGTATCGTTTTCTTTTTGTGTTTTATATGCTCTTTTATTTTCATTTGCTTTTTCAATTTTGGCCACCTGTCACTTAGTAAATTATCACTTTATGCAGGTTCATTTTATTGTTGCATCTTGTGAAAACATGATAAGTGGAACAGGTATGAGACCTGGAGATATCATCACAGCTTCAAATGGAAAGACAATTGAGGTATCTTTGATTTTTGGAAAAAAAGAAAAATTGAGGTGTAGGGGTGAATTATATGGTCATGAGACATTTATGGAGAACTGGATGGATTTTGACTTTCTTCATTGGCTTTATTAAATGATTTGTTACTCACTTTGCTGATTGCAGGTTAACAACACTGACGCAGAAGGCAGGCTTACGCTTGCAGATGCTCTGGTATATGCTTGCAACCAAGGTGTTGAGAAGGTAAAGCCGAATACTGCGTATAATGAATTTGTAATCACAGTTGTTAACCTGCTATTTGCAGATTGCTTATTTTGTATAGATAGTTAGAATTTCATTTCAAGATATGTTAACCTTGTTGCAGATAGTTGACCTGGCAACACTAACTGGGGCTTGTGTAGTTGCTCTTGGACCGTCAATTGCAGGTACATGCATGACATATGAATTCTACTATTCCTGGAAAATAGTGTCCTGAATTTATCTTTTGTTTTGGGAATTTAAATTTTTGTTGTTTTTGATAATTATTATCATCTTTTTCTAGATGACAATTAAATTTGGAGAAACAAGGCTTTTCAAAAAAGAAAAAAAAGGAGAAACAAGAGGATATCTGAATGTTTACACACAAACAAATACAAATTTTGTGGGGTTCATGACAACGAAATCTTCATTTGCCTTTTAAACATTCAAAATTAAAGCTTTAATAGTAATTACCATCAGTTTTCTTCTTCCAATGAAAAGTCCTTTTTGTCAACCTGATTCATAGTCAGTTAAGAAGGCCGTTGCGTTGGTCGCTTCATTGGTAATTGCTCAATCAAAAGCATGAGGGTATGTATGGACCATCTCACTACTGTCAGTTCATTGGGAACCTTTTTTGTTTAGGTGTCTTCACACCCAGCGATGATCTGGCAAAGGATGTATTTGAAGCTTCAGAGGCCAGTGGTGAGAAATTTTGGAGGATGCCACTAGAGGAAAGCTATTGGGAGTCAATGAAATCAGGAGTGGCTGATATGGTAAACACTGGTGGTCGTCAAGGTGGCGCTATCACTGCAGCTTTGTTCTTGAAACAGGTATGTTTTGTTTGGGACATTTTGCTGTCTATATATTACACTGACACATAGGTATTCCAATTTCCTCGATAGTCTGATAGAAGCCTGTTTTCCGAAATTTGATTTTGAACTCTGCTCTTGCAGTTTGTTGATGAGAAAGTACAGTGGATGCACATTGACTTGGCTGGCCCTGTCTGGAATGATAAGAAGCGTATGGCAACAGGATTTGGCATTTCAACTTTGGTGGAATGGGTTCTGAAAAACTCTTCTTAAATGAAGCTTGTAGCATACTGTTGTGGCCAACTGTGAGGATGGAGGAGGGAAAAGGAGAAAAACCTGTCTTTGGTTGTTTGGTTCTGTTTCATGAATAAAACATGTTGTGATGAAGGGGAAGCAGGGAGAGTGGGATAGTTTTTCTTTTTTATTTTTGAGGTTGTTAGAGTAAAGTTAGAACTCCATGCTGTTTTAATTGAAAAAAAAAAACCTGAAAATCTAGCTTCATCTGTACAATAAACTTCTGTTCCTTGTCAATGCTTTATGGTGATTGTGTTCAAACTTGGGCGTTCGTAGTATTTGGTCAAGTGAAGAACATGGATAAACATAAGCCTAAAAATGTGGAAATTAGAGGACAAGAGTTGTTCTGATGTTCACAAATCAGAAAGTACTGTAAACTTCAGAACTGTGACCCCTCCTCTGTCAGGAATAAGGATTGCATAATCAAAACATTTGATCCTTTGCTGACTTGACAGTAAATCAATTTAACCCCATCTCAATTTTACCATGTTTTAGGTGCTGCTTCTCCTCCCATGTCATAGCATGTTAGTAACTGTTAACCCAGAGCTTGCATCCTTAATGTTTAGGTGCCATTGGATTGGACCGCAAAACCTGAAAAGACACCAAAACTTGGATAATCCAAAAACAAAAGTTCCACGCAATCCATCTTTTCTTCTCGGCAAGTGCCTTATTTGACCTCGCACGTATTTTAGCAAGCCCCGTAAATAGTTCCAACCCAAAGTATTAATTGGTTTTTTGCCTTTGTACTAACATCTAGTCGCAGTAATACTTGAAAAGTATTGCGGTCCTCGTTCAGACATAATTGAGTTTCTCTCGGCTTTTTTCCTCTCTCTCTCAACCCTTTCAACCTACAAATCTTTTCCTTTGTACTACTAAAATCCACATTCTAACCAGTACAACTAGACTCACAAGCATGGAATATACCCAACCTTTTTTAGCTTCTTTCTAGGCTCTGAATTTTGTTTTTTGATCAATGATCATGTAGTTTTTGAAGGTAGAAGGTAGATTGAAACAGAGGAAGAATACATATTCTTTCTTGTTTGTTGAATTCAAAAATGAGTCTGTCTTTGACTGTAATGACGTTTAATCTGCATGAAGATCAATCAGAAGACAGCCCAGATTCGTGGGAGAAGAGAAGGGATTTGTGCATAAGTGTCATCACTAGTTACTCCCCTATCATTCTTTGTACTCAGCAAGGTATGCCACTCAATCAGTTTTCTGTGTTTTTCTTATTTTTTTATTTTATCTATGCATTGGATCTTTGCTGTGGCTGTGGTTTTCTTGTTCTGGGTGATCTATGTATTTCCTGATTTGAGTTTTGGAGATTGGTTTTTGTTCATTGAGGGAGGTGCTTAGAGTTTTGCTGCTAAAAATGCTTGGTTGGTGAATAGAAATTTTCTTGAATATAAAATAACCATTATCGAAGAGGAAGGGTTTATATTTTGGTGATTGCTTCAACCTGGTTTAAGTAATTTGGGGTCTTGCATTGCTTTGCTTGATGTGCTTGATCTGTGTATATTAATTCAATTTTCATTAGTTTCTGTTTTTTTTTTTAATTGTTGTTCATTTCTTTATTTTGGTATTTGCTTTCAGGCGTAAAATCTCAACTGGATTATCTTCAGCAGGGCTTGCCAGGTAATATTGTCCAAACTCCATTGATCATCCTTGAACCTTCAAACTCTTCACCTGATGTTGAGCAGTCTAAGTCATACCTAACTAGGAAGGATTAAAATTTTGTCATAACTTTAGTACTTGATAGATGTGGATTATGAGAATGGATGTACTGTTAGATATTCACTTTAATGCTTGGTGCCTTGGCATAGAATGATTTAAATAATTTAATTTGCATTATTTAGGTCTGGAAGTGCTAGTATCAGGCATTAGTGCCGAATTTACATGTATATTGAAACAACACGAGATAGTGAGCTTGAGAGTTTTAGATTTTTGCATCGCCTATTGTTGTTGTTGCTGTTGTAGGGGCTGTAAATAAATTGTATTAGAGCTGGGTTAAGTTCAAACTTTTCATTCTGGTTTGAGATTAACAGAAACAAGTACTTTTCTGATATTTTAGAAGTTACCAATCCTACACGGTTGGATTCAGTTGCATGTTCAGTATGTGTTTCCAAAATGAAGCATTTGGGGTTATTGATCATTTAGATAATCTTTTAAGTAAATGCTCTTTCAAAAAATTTTAAAATAAGACGCCTAAGAGAAAAAACTACAATTAACAAATCATGTAAAAGGAATGAAATATCAGATGTATTTTTGGTGGGTAAAATAGGGAACGCAGAGTGCCACTAGACTGAATAAGGTAAATGCTGTAATATTGTCTTTCTTTTCCCTTCCTTTTTCTAGGACCAAAGGCCTATGTCAGTGTTCAATAACACCAACTCTGGCATCTAACCACAGAAAATTGGAATGAGAGAGGGAAATATGTTTAAGAGTAGACACTTCCACGAGCATGACAGATTGAAAGGAACCTGAGGAATCTAACCATCTTTGTGCTTGAAAGTAAATGACATAGAAGTAGGGCAACATCCAAAAGTTAACTGGAAAATACATGAACTCTACAAATTTCATTTTATTTTTTTGCATTCAAAATAGAAAAACCAACTATTCTTTCTCAGCTTGGTGTTTTTAGATTGTTTAGCGAATAATTTCTCTCAGTTAAATATCAATGTTGGGTCATCAGGCCACCTGAGTCATAATTTCTTCTTCTGGTGCTTCATTATGAAGGTTTGCGGTTTTGGCAGTGGAGCACTCTTCACCTTGTACTGTATGTCAATTGTGGCTTTTTCCCTTTTCAACTGTGTTAACCCCCTACCAACAAGATAACATGTGTGAATGATGTTATTGAAATTCTTAAAATTTTTTTCTTACTGATTTGATGATGAAATGATAAAATATTTGTGAATAATTTTGTTTCAAACAACATTTTTCTGTGGTTTGAATTTGGCAGAACAGAATATGATTCTCTAATCTTTCTATGTTGTGCAAGCATCCTTATTCTTTCATACTAAACATGGATGGTTTGGTTTTTGACATTCTATAGGTTATGATCAGTTTGGGGTATCAAGAAAAGGGCCTCAGGACACTTCAGATGAACATTGCACAATCTTCTATGACAAGGAGAAGGTATCTTAGTAGTTTGTTGAATTTTATGAAAAAAAAATTTAGTACACAGTCTCATAACATTCTTTTCATATTAATTGAAGGTAGAGCTGATTGAAGGTGGAACCTTTTGGTTGTCTGAGTCACCCTCTGTCCCTGGGAGCACAGCATGGGGTTCTGTAGTTCCATGTATTGCAACTTGGGCTATATCCTTCTTTATTCAGTTTACCATTTTTAATCTTCTATTATTTGAAGTTCCAGTTGCTGTTACCACTTATATTCATAGAAAACATTGTATTGGTTTATTTCCTTGACATGATGCCCACACATTCCAACTTAAAGGAGTTGAGCCACCAGGATTCTCATTTCAGGTTGTAAATACTAACATGGATGAGTTCAGTCCTCGTGCTCGTAGACGAAGTGCTTTGCTTACATGGCAACATATTGCATCCTTACCTCCTAGCTTACCGGTTGTGTACTGTGGAGGGTTTAACACACAGAAGGAATCGACTACAGGGCGTTTTCTTCTTGGGAGATCAAGGTATTTTCTTTGGTGCAAAACAATTTAGCTGTTTCATAACACATATGTACCTTCAAATAAACAAACTAGAGATTTCTCCAGTCCAGTTATCTTCTTTAATGTGGCAGAAAATTCAAATGTAGCTTCCATTAGTTTACTACAATAGAATATCTGCACTTAATCTTCTTCCTGATAAGGGGCTGGCTTCTTTTGCTGCTGGCCTGTTTCAATCATGTGTGCAGAGAGCATGGTGTGGTGGGAGACATGAGGGATGTGTGGCCCAATGCCCGGGTGAGGAAAAACGTTTCCCTTATCCGCACTTATCATGGCTTTAAAGGTACACTTCTTGCACACCAAATGCTGCTCTGTCAGTGACGTATGATGATGCTTGAACTTAAGGATAAATTTTTGCCTTCAGGTGACAAGCAGGGAGCTCTTGAATTCCTTAAGTTGATTTTTAGAGCGCTCTGCCTCTGCTGGGACCGCCAAACTCAGGATCTACACATAGACTGGATTCTTTTTAGGGGTAGATCTCTGATACCTGTTTTATGTGAAGTGGTCAACGATAACATGGATGGTTATTACCCATCCTCGCACTATCCTATATTTGCTGAGTTTCTACTTCCACGTACTGTGAGATTGATAGAACCACCTACACGTACACAAGAGGAAAACTAGAATGCTATTTGTTTAGAAGCTACACTGTTCTTTTCTTCTTTGAAGCTTCGACATGTTGTCCTTTCTTATGGGCATATACGTCTGTCTCAATTCAGCTTGTGACATTGTCTTCCCGAATCTAGTGGCCAGAAGGGGAGGGGCGAAAGAGTGAAGGTATTTTGAAATTTGATTCCAGCTTGTGTGTTTCCAGGTCATTACTTGGGTTACTTTCTGTTCTCCATTACGTAGTCCAGGGAATGGACCAAAAAGGCAGGAGAAAAGGGGCAGATGTTAGAAAAGAATGGGCAATTTTTTGATTATTGTGAACCTTTGCTAGTTTTCGGAAATTCATTCTTTTGGTTATGGAATGACCTGTTGTTCTAGGTTGATGACTTCCAGCTCAGATACCAGGCTCTATCCTATCATCTTAACACTCAGCATGCAGCGTATGCAACAGTAAATGCTGATTATTCAAGCTTGTTTAATAATAGTTGATAAATTATTCTTGATCTATGATCCTCCCGAAACTGTGGTAAGAATACTTGAAATGGATAGTTTAAGAATTTATCTGGGCTTGTAATTCCCTAGCCGAAGAGGTTAGGGGGGATTTAGGCATAAACGAGAGGCTTAAGTAATACTTAAGGTTAGATTATGCTACTTAAAACCTTCTCCAATGATTCAAAAGTTGAAAAGCCCTTATGGGCCAGTAACACTCTCAACTTAAATTTTTGTTCCTGAAGGCTCTTTTAACCTATTTGGTAGATGCATCACCAACCATTGCGGAGCAGCTTTGAGTAAAGGTGTGATAACTCATGGAATATTAAACGTAATTATTAAGATTTATATAAAAATTTAAGTTAATTATTATTAGTAATTCAAGATTAAAAATTATTAAATTAACTATTTTTAACAATGAAATTCGAGATTTCATGTGAGGAGGGGTGACTTTGCCTTTGAAAAATGTTCGTGTCAGTTGTAAAGTAAACAACTAGTTAGATCCAACAGCTAAAGCACACTTCGAAATCCTACCTAATCTAGAGATTGAATGACCAACTTAAACAAATAAGTACATGATTTCTTTAATAATTTGAGTTTTGATTACTGTGCATAACCCTTCAATATATTAATGAAGAGCATAATTAATAATTGTAGTAATAACGTAATGATGATCCTGTTATTGTTTGCTAGGAGAAGAAGGTCAAGATCATGGCTAGCTTTTGCTTAGGACTTCAAACAGCAGTAGCAGAACCCCATGTAAAGCAACCATATTTTTGACAGCCAGATAAAACAAAACAAAACCCCATTCAATTGTGTTCAAGCAAAAACTGGCCATGAAAAAGGGATTTCATGTTCTATTTCCTAATTTATGGTATTCATATCAACAAAACTCCATGGTTTAAAGAAATATACAAAATGGAAATGGACCTCCCTACATCAAGATGGAAATGGACCTCCCTACATCAAGCTGTTCACGTTATTGGGTTCTGCACTTTACTTCGTTGGGAGGTCACTCTCACAGTCTCACCATCCACATTGCATCCCATTGTTTGGTGTGTGGGGATCTGAAAAAAAAATGGGATTCCCTAAATTTGCAAGAAAGAAGAAGAAATTCTAGTAAAAATTTTCTCTTTTTCAGTTATGGGGCCAAAAAGGGTATCAAAATCATACACGTTTAAGAGGTTTCTAACATTTTCCTTTCCGAGAAAAATTGATGGAAAATAAGAGTTCTTTCCACTTCGAATCTCATTTATGACTATGAGAAATGGAAAAAAATGGGTTTCTCAATCTGCAGCTCCTTTGTTAATCTGTTCATGTTTTGGATATAGACTGACAATGAGAGCGACACAAACTTGCTACACATGTAAACCATATGGCACCCCCATTTCTTTTTCTCTTTCTTGTCAAGCTCTGCCTCTCCCCCTAGTTACCAATGAAGGAATTATTGACCCAAAAAGAAAAAAAAAGGAAATTTACTGTAATGTCCAAGGAGTCACCGTCAAGGTCACCTGATGAAAATCAAGACCGTACATCAAAATCAGAGAATTTAAATCCAACGGCAAAAAAGAGGGAAAGTACCGGTCGTGCCCAAGGAGGTGTGAGGTGGGGGTCCCTCTATAAACGTAGATTTCTCTCCCCTGCCTTCCTCTCGTTCTTCCCAACAAACAACCCTTTTCCCTCTCTCATCTTTCTCTTCGTTTCTTCCCTCGTAAACAAGAAAATTTAACTAGACAAGAATAACGAAGCAAAGCAGGCTCTTTTCTTCGTAGTTCCGTTTTTGAATACAGCGAAAGTGGGAATCTGGGTAATCGGATCTAGATCGAGGCAAAACCCATGGCGGGTCATAGGTTTCACGTCGCATGGATCTTCTATTTGTTTGCTCTCTTCTTCCTTCGTGCCCATTGCTTCTACCTCCCTGGTGTTGCCCCTGAAGATTTCAAAAAGGTTGGTTTCCTCACATGCGTACATGCATGCATGCATGTATGTTAATGTCTGCATCATCATCAACAACATGAATTTTGGATCTTTGGGTTGACTTGGATTTTACATTCTGTTATTGGGTTTTATGCAGATCTGCGTTTTATGATCTCTAGAACCTCCGTTTTGGTTAAATGAATTTGGGTATAATGATTCTATGGAAGTTGGTCTGATAAGTTTTAAGTTCGTATTTTTTTTTCTCTAGTTCAAAGCTGTCTTATTTTTTTATGAAACCGACAAGTTCCATGGTCAGTTTGGCTTAAAATTTGAAGCAAATTTATGAAATTTGAATGTTAATTAAGCTTAGTGAGTCTTCCTTGCTCAATAATCAATCCCCAGGATCTTTGATTTAATCAAACTGATGGTTTAATGTCGTTTTATTCAATGTTCTTTTTCCTCCATTTATGCAGGGGGATCCATTGTTGGTGAAAGTGAATAAGCTGACTTCAACTAAAACACAACTTCCTTATTCGTACTATTCTCTACCATATTGTCAGCCTGAGAACATAGTTGACAGTGCAGAGAATCTTGGGGAGGTCCTTCGTGGTGATCGAATTGAAAACTCTCCTTATGTGGTGAGTTAAGGCTCCTAGATCTTTTCTTTATGTCTCTTTGCTGTATTTTGGCTTTTTAGTGGTTGACAGGGCTATTGGTTTGCAGTTTAAAATGAGAGAACCACAAATGTGCAATATTGTATGTCGTAAAATTCTTGATAAAAAAACTGCAAAGGCATTCAAGGAGAAGATTGATGATGAATATCGAGTGAACATGTGAGACTCTCATTCAGGAAATTGTAATTGTAGCATTCCATTTCTCCTTGAGTGCCAACTGATATTTATGATGTGTTTGTGACAGGATTTTGGATAACCTTCCTTTGGTTGTTCCCATAAGAAGGCCAGATCAGGAAAATGCCGTAGTGTATCAGCATGGTTTTCATGTTGGTCTAAGAGGACAGTATGCTGGCGTAAGTGCCCGATTGATCTGCTTCTTTTTGGAATAATGTTAAATATTTTTCCTTGTGCTGATGCAAACAATGCTGGTTTTGCTGTTCATACTCGCAGAGCAATGAAGAAAAACATTTTATCAACAATCACTTGACGTTTACAGTCAAATTTCACAAGGATCCACTGGCAGATTCTGCAAGGATTGTTGGGTTTGAGGTCAAACCATTCAGGTTAAAATTTTTTATTCTTTATGTTAGAGGCTTATCTGTTAGATTTAATTTCTCTTTCCAATGGTGTTTATGTTCAGTATCTTATAGCAAATCATTTTGATGAATACAGTGTTAAACATGAGTACGAGGGTGAGTGGAATGAGAAAACCCGTCTGACAACCTGTGATCCCCATGCAAAACGTGCAGTTACTAGCTCTGAATCTCCTCAAGAGGTTGAAGAAAAGAAGGAGATCATATTTACATATGATGTTGAGTTCCAGGTTAGGCCTTCTACCTCTTTGTAAATTGAAAATACATGCTGGTTGTTACTGTAAAGGTAAGGCATGTGATATTATTGCATTCTAATTGACTTGTTCCTTTTTGTCATCTTGCAGGAAAGTGAGGTAAAGTGGGCATCTCGATGGGATACCTATCTTCTAATGGCTGATGATCAGATCCATTGGTTCTCAATTGTTAATTCTTTGATGATTGTTCTTTTCCTCTCGGGGATGGTGGCTATGATCATGTTGCGAACTCTTTATCGGGATATCTCCAAGTACAACCAACTTGAAACCCAAGAAGAAGCCCAAGAGGAGACAGGGTGGAAGCTTGTCCATGGGGATGTTTTCAGGCCTCCAGCAAATTCCGACTTACTGTGTGTGTATGTGGGAACAGGGGTTCAGTTTTTTGGTATGATTCTTGTTACCATGATCTTTGCTCTCCTTGGCTTCCTGTCCCCCTCAAATAGAGGTGGGTTAATGACAGCCATGCTTCTACTCTGGGTCTTCATGGGCCTGTTTGCTGGATACTCCTCGGCTCGTCTTTATAAGATGTTCAAGGGAACAGAATGGAAGAAAATTACTCTCAAAACAGCTTTTATGTTCCCTGCAACTGTCTTTGTCATTTTCTTTGTCTTGAATGCTCTGATATGGGGCCAGAAATCCTCTGGAGCAGTGCCATTTGGAACTATGTTTGCTCTAGTATTGTTATGGTTTGGCATCTCAGTCCCTCTCGTTTTTGTGGGTGGTTATATTGGTTTTAAGAAGCCAACAATTGAGGATCCAGTGAAAACTAACAAGATTCCAAGGCAAATTCCAGAACAGGCTTGGTACATGAACCCAGCCTTCTCCATCCTAATTGGGGGCATACTTCCATTTGGGGCTGTTTTTATTGAGCTCTTTTTCATCCTCACTTCTATATGGTTGCATCAGTTCTATTACATATTTGGCTTCCTCTTCATTGTCTTTGTTATTCTTATTGTCACTTGTGCCGAGATCACGGTTGTGCTCTGCTATTTCCAGCTGTGCAGTGAGGATTACCTATGGTGGTGGAGGTCATACTTGACTTCTGGTTCCTCCGCACTTTACCTGTTCCTCTATGCTGCCTTCTACTTCTTTACAAAGCTTGAGATCACAAAGCCAGTATCTGGCGTTTTGTACTTTGGGTACATGTTGATTGTATCTTATGCATTCTTTGTGCTGACCGGTACAATCGGTTTCTATGCTTGCTTCTGGTTCACAAGGCTCATCTACTCATCAGTGAAGATTGATTGATCTATTCTCGCAACCGAAGGAAAATTCCCAGTTTGTTTCTTCATGAAGATGCTCAAATTATCCCAAACGGAATCAGAAATGCAGGACATTCTTGCTTGCGGAGTTACCATTTAGGTTCATTTTTGAATCTTCAATCATAGAAATTGTTATTTTTTTAGCCTTCTCCATACAGGTTCTTTGGCGGTTACTAGTTACTTTTACTTGTCAATTGGTTCCATTACATTAATGTTTTGTATGAGACCCTCGAGAGATTGTTAAGCTACCTCTTCTCAATGCCTATTCTAGAAAATGAAGGAATTCTTGTATTCACCTTTAACACTGCTTGTTTATCCTGCAATTCTGTCAAGAAAGAATTCATTATCTTTGTTCTTCTGAAAATAAAGGAAATTATCAGTTCATGTCTAAACTCTATAGATCTATATGCTGTATGTCATTCTTCTAGTTGGCATTGATTCAATCGTGGAAGCCTAGAATTTGGACGATGCATTCAAGGATTTAGACAAAACCAATAGCACTAGTTGACAAGATGGATTACTATTTCCTTGTATTCTACCCATTGAGACTTGTTCTTCAAGCTTGGAAAGCATTTTCAGCCGCCCATGGAATATTGCTAAAGGGTGAAGCATTGATCCTCCCGCTTCTGATCAAACGTCCCTTTGGGATGAAGGACCAAAAACAGAACATGAAATACATTTTTATGATAGATACAGGCAAGTGGGATGAAAAGGGCGAAACTGGATATCTACCTCGAACTAAAAGGACTGGTAGGGAAATTCCATCGACATTAAAAAATTATGGGAGGGATCCCTTTGATTTGTAAGGATGACAATTGTCTGTAGGCCTCTGAAGATTACTGTAATAGTTTTCATGCTAGTACTTTATTGTCTCATCAGTGTATACTTTTCAAGCCAATGATGCACAGACTAATTGGAATATCAAGTGATAGAAACAAGGAAAAGGAAATGCAGAAGCAGAAAAGAATGACAACAGAAAAACGAGGGAGCAATTGCATGTTCAGGATGTATGAGTGCTGGAATCAAGTAGTTGCCCTAATGTCAACGTGTGAAACTGATTCACCGAGGGTGGATTCTGAATTGACAGCTCCTGAGAGACTTGCTGCATACTTGGTCGAGATTGGGGACTGGCATGCAAGCATGTGGATGCTAGTTTTACAATTGAGACCAGTTTTGCTGCTACTTGTTCCCTCGGAGGTGGGAGACGCTGGTCAAACAGATCTTTCAGCAGTACATGATGGAGGGTTGCTGATGATGAGCACCATGGTGAGAACGTAGAAAATGATGATGACAGGGAAGATATGAGATCCCCAGGATGCCTTCCCAAGAGTGTCTCCAATGTCAGGACTCCAAAGCTGAAGACATCGCACTTTTCATTCACTTGCATGGTGTAAGCAAGCTCTACAAAAGAAAGATATCTGCTCAGAAACACTAAACCTAAAGTGCATGAATATCTTTGGAATAGAGAAATAATTATTCTACTCTTAGCCTATTCCTGATAAATATAGCAAGTTAAGCCTTATATTGCGACTGAAGCGCATGAATGTCCAAGGACTCTTTTTGTTTTTGTAAGCCACTGCGGCTTAACTTCTGTCTCCCAAGTGAGACTACTAATAATATCATCACCTATTGCAACTTAAAAGAGCCATGGAGCAAGAAAAATACTATGCAGAAAAGAAGAAAAAGATGGAAAAAAGCGACAACTAACCAGGAGCAGAGTAACCAAAAGTGCCTTCAAATGGGGTCCAATTGGATGAGTCAGGCTTTAGAAGCCTGGCAGCGCCAAAGTCTGCTACATGAGCCTCATATTCTGAATCTAGCAGAATATTCTTGCTTGAAATGTCACGATGGACTATGGGAGGGGTGCAGTCATGGTGCATGTAGGACACAGCATTAGCCACGCCTTTAATGACATTTTCCCTCTTAATCCAATCAAACTCCATTGCTTGTTCCTCAGTGCTCAGTATCTTATCCAGGCTTCCTCCTTCCAAGAACTCGTACACTAGGATTGAGTGTCGGGGATGAGAGCAGAAACCATAAAGTTTCACAATATTGCGATGGCGTATTTCAGTCAGGGCACGAATCTCACTGTGAAAAGCTTTTTGGTCTACCACCCCACCTTCCGTAAGTGGGTGAAGCTTTTTCACAGCGACTATTTGACCACTCGACAATTGAGCTTTGTAAACGCTTCCATATCCTCCTACCCCAATGCAATATTTGGGGTCAAATTCTTCAGTTGCTTCAACTATGTTTTCGTACATCATTTTTCCGTCATAGTTGCAAATTGCAAATAGATTATGACTTTCTACTATCCTTGGCGTGTTCTCAGTATTTCTCTCTCTTTGTTTGATAGAAGAAAGAATCCCAAAGACAACAAATACAAGAAGTAGTGAGCATAAAACAGAGACCACAATTGCAATCACTATTTTTTTAGTCCTTTTGTGGGCAAGACTATGGGATACATTTGAAGGACATGGTTCCAAACCTGTGATATTTCCGCACAAAGCTTTGTTGTTTCTGAAAGCCTCAAAAGAAGCCTCATGAAAGGCCTTATTGTCTGGAAGAGGACCCTCCAACTGATTGTAAGATATATCAACAGATGTCAAGCTTAACATATCAGCAAAAGTTGATGGAATAAAACCCAAGAGCTTGTTGTGAGAGAGGTTCAGCTTTTCCAAAGTTTTCAAGTTCCCAACTTGCTCCGGTATTTTCGCTATCAAAAAATTCTGACTGAGATCAAGAATTTGAAGAAAGGGCAAGCTGCCAAGCTCTGACGGAATTTCTCCACTCAATCTATTGTTGCTCAAATTCAGTTCTATGAGTTTCCCACACATGCTCAATTGTCTTGGGATGGAGCTGTTTAGGTTGTTTGTTTCCAAGTTAAGACTCATAAGATCAGATAGCATTCCAATTTCTGCAGGAATACCGCCTGAAAGATGATTATCATTCAACATAAGCTTGAACAACAATTGTAACTCGCCCAATTCTTTTGGAATCTCCCCAACTAGATTATTTGAAGAAAGGTCACATACTTGTAGCTTAGTTGCCTTTGCAAGCTCGGAGGGTATCTGACCGGAGATATTATTGTTTGAGAGCTTTAGGCTTGTCAGATTGTGGCACTGACCCCATTTTGGTGACAGCTCACCATTGAAGTTATTATCACTCAAATCTAGATAGACCAAGTTTGGGTATATGCCTAAATCTTCAGACAAATTCCCTGTAAGTTGATTGTGGTCAAGTCGAACTCTGTATAAGCTGGTACAGTTCTTCAAGCTCTTTGGGATTGGACCTGTGAGAAGGTTGTTGAGTGCAATAAAATATTCAAGTGCTCTGCCAACGCACAATTGTTGGGGTAAAAGGCCAGTCAAGTAGTTGTCAGAGATTTCTAAAACTTGCAAACGTGTAAGATTATTCAGCTCTGCTGGAATGAAACCACTGAGATTGTTGTCGAACAGCCATAAGCCGACAAGGGATTGGAGCTTTCCTAAGTCCCGAGGAATTGATCCATGTAACTTATTATTAGTTAGAGCTAAGTCAATGAGGTTGGTTAAGTTTCCCACGCTGGAAGGAATAATTGAACCGAAAAAATAATTGTAAGATAAGTTAAGATGAGTCAATTTAGATAAGCTACCGATATTTGATGGAATGATTCCATTGAAAGAATTATTAGACAAATCTAGAAAATCAAGTGATTTTAGCATTTCAATTTCTTGAGGTATGGGTCCTGAAATTTTATTGTTAAAAAGACGAAGATCTGATAAGTTACTTAAATTTCCAATAGAGTTGGGGAGAGAATTGACCAGATTATTATTAGAGAGTGTAAGTTGACGTAGAGATTTTAACATTCCAACTTGTTGAGGTATGGCACCAGAGAGCTGGTTTCTAAACAAGTAAAGAATTGATAGATTTGTCAAGTTTCCTATAGAAAGAGGGATTGAGCCTGTCAGACTGTTTTTTGCTAAATAGAGCTCAGAAAGTGATCTTAATTTTCCTATTTCAAACGGTATATTTCCAGAAAAATAATTGAAAGATAAATCAAGAAAAGTTAGTTTAGATAGATTACCGATATCTGATGGAATAATACCAACGAGGGAATTATTCAATAGCTCAAGAACCGCAAGTTCAGGGAAAGAAGAGAAGCTAAAATCATGAAGTGTACCTATTAAACCGGAATTTGAAAGGTTCAAGTGGCTGACCCTTCCAGACTTGTCACAAATTATCCCAATCCAGTAGCAAGTATCATTTCCAACCCAAGAAGACAGGACAGACTGACTTTGATGATCAAGACTGGCCTTCCACATAAGAAGAGCATTCGCTTCCTTCTCTCTTGTTGGTTCATCTCTAGGAATTGAAGAATTTGAAACAGAGACAGAAACGAAGACATGGAAAGAAGAAAGCAGCAGGAGGGTGATGAAGAACAAGACTCGGAAGGACAAAGATGATTGTTTGATCAAAAAGAGTACCATATCTTTGATTGCAGGAGCGGGTTTTGGTTCTAATGAACTTTACATGGAAAATTGTTGCGCAGAATCCGAATGAAGAAGTAGTATTTAGAGGAAACGAGGGAATCCTTTCACTTGGGAAGTCAAAGTCTTCCCTCCATGGAAAATGCACATGCCTCATTTTCATGACTCTTTCAAACATCTTCGTGAACACGCGGTTTGTGGGGCTGGAAGATACGGTGGTGCCTCATTCTTACTAATCTTGGTCAGAGGCAGGGTCGGATTCCATTTAAATCCTATCACATCAGAACTAACAACACATAGAAGATTAATTACAAGCAATTCTGTCAACATCCAACGTTGGAAAAACGTTGTTCGTTAGCAAGGATGGCTTTTCCATATGATGATCCGGGACACACAACATATGTTTCTTCACACCTGCAATCATTGAAACGCCCTTTCGCTACAATAGGAGCATGATAAGAGGCCTTAATATTCAAAGCTATACTTGGTTAGAGAAATGGGAATCCGTAGGCATAATGAAGAAGCAAGCAAGCTTTACAGTCATGACATTTCTCCAGCAAGCCTTACAACTCCTGTTCCAAACTGGAATGTGTGGGTATTATACATTGTTTTTAGATCTGCCAAGCGAATACAATTTAGATCAAAGTAACAGCATTTTAACAAATCAATCTGCATCTTCGGCAGTAAAATCAGGCTCAGGAGGCTTTTGTAGTTTCACCAACTCCTTTGCACTCTTAGCATTCCGATTCCGATGGATACCACGAAGTGCATTTGCTGCAAACTTGGAAGCTAAGAAAGTGGCACCGAGGCTGTAAGAACCTCCACCACTGTTATTGCGGGTTCCATCTGCCCCTTCTGCTTCTTCTTCTTCCTTCCTACGAAGCTCCATATTCTTCCTCTTGGAATAACGCCGCCAAGCAGCTTGGATAAAGCAAGCTGCCCAGGTCCTCCACTGCTGTGAGTGAAAACGGAAGGTATGTTGCACCTGTCTACTGTGGAGACGCCTGAATTGACTGGCAACAAACTTCAACTCCTCAGCTATTAGGGCAAATGCCTCAACCTCTGTCAAAGCCTTCACTGTCCGAGTAGATGATGGAAGGTTAGCACCAGATTTGGGATCCAATGCCCAAGTTAAAAGTTCCTCTCCACAGAAATCTCCTTCTTTCAGCAAACTGCGGTTGAAAAACCCACTCCTCCCACCATCTGTTGTTACACTCTCAAGCCGGCCACGAATGATGAAAAGCATCTCATCAACTGGATCCCCCTCTCGAACTATGTAAGTGCTCTCAGTAAACAAGCATGGTTTAAGCCGTTCACAAATGGCATCAAGCAACCTCTCATCCATACTCTCAAATAGAGGAACCTACAAGATGAAGCAAAGCAGTTATCAAGCAGCATGGTACCATAACAATACAATAGTAAGGCCAGTTGGAAAGGACCAATCCTGCTGGAAGCAAGGGTCATCCCAAAAAAATAGTGGGAGGAAAGGAAAAGGAAATTGAAGATAAAGAACAGCTCTATACGCAAATAAAGAACTGAATCGAGATCATCATATAAGAGCCGAAAAACTTCAAAGACAACCAATCAGAAAATTCACTAAACAAATACAGACTAGTAATCACTTATATATAATGCAAAATTTAGAATTATGTTTTGAGGAATAGACGTACTCTACATGCTTTCAAACAAGAATAGAAAAAACCTCGGGAAAGATGGTTGTCATGGTAACCCATTATACGAACAATCCAGAACTTGTATTTCTCAGGACTGCCAATAAGGAAGACACCAAAAACCAAAGACAAAGAAAACGAATACGGGAAAGATATGATAAGAAGAAAAGGAAAAGAACTTACCCTTCTAACCAAAGCCAGACAGAGGTGTCTCTTAATATCTCTCCTCAGATCTTTTGGAAGGCTCTGAACCAAGTTTTCTTCATCAACACCACGTGTTTCCAACCACTTATATTGGTCGTAACGTCTTACCCGTTCCCTGAGGTCCTGGGGAAGCATACGGTGATGCATCCACTGTTCTGAGTCACGCCTTTTGATCCTCATTTCTTCTAGCCGAATGGTGAGAGACTGAAGATAGGTCTGTTTATAAGATTGAAAACAACCACAATGCCAGAACACCATTGGATCAGTCAACGGAGTGCTTCGAAGTTATCAACTAAGTAATTAATGATAATGCATGGGATGAAGTCCAAAATTCACCTGCATGTTTCCAATCAGAAGCGCAAAGAGGATGAGTCCAAAAATTGCAAGTGCTATGGAGAATATAACCTCTCCAGGATAGGTGCTAGTTTGAAGCCCCTGGCCAAGGGTACTGCAGAGAGATTAAAGAAAATACGGAAGAATCTTAGTAATCAGCAACGTTAAAACGGATAGTTTAATTTTACACAAAAAAACATCAAACAAATATATGCATTAATTACATATTTAATTCATTTTGGCAAGATATATAAGATACAATTTTAAAGGACAGTTAATACAAATGCCTTAATGTCAAACAGCACATTTTCTGTTTTCTTGAATGAATATGTCATTTAGAAAATTTCATAAGCATGCAAGATTAGCACAAGAAAATAATTTATACATGTAGATATCAGAGAATGTCTAACCGTCAAGACTACAGACAAGAAGCATTAAGTTTTCAAATAAGAAGTTTAACATCCAAGTCACTGCTAATAAATAATAGATAAGCAGAAAACATAACCTACAGTGCATCTATTTCATATACATTCCCCAAGAAGGTATGAAAACTTTCCACAGGAGTATTGCCTTCCAATTCTCTTTCAGGAAAAAGTTTTGTAAAGATTATTCAATGCAACACTACCAATAAACTTTTTCACATGCAATCATGGTAAATATATAATTATAAATGTCTCATATGAATGCAATTATCTGTTTCAGCATAACCCAATACACACTAAAAATTATCCTATAACTCAATCCACCACTATTTTTCTTTTCTTACTTTATATATCTCAATCAGCACTTAAAAGGAATGTGTTTTCCCACCTCAAGTTCTGTAGACCCCACCATAAACAGTAGCAGTATTTTGAAAAGAAATTTGTTGATGAGACAATGCCAGATGACAAAGCGTTAGTGAAGATTCCAAAATCAAAAGGAGGATTATCATTATTGTCATCCGCTGGGCACTTATCACTAAGAACAGAGCTGCTGTTGCCAGCCCATGTGCTATAACCTTCCATCTGCTGATTCCCGCAGTACAAGAAATCTTTATTGCATTTATCACTACCACTATCCCTACAAGCCTGCCGCCAGCATGTGTCATTTCGTTCTACAGCTAACAAGTACCAGAATGCCCCTACTATCTGAGACATTCATCCAACAAAAACACGGATCAAAAAGTAATTACTTGAGTAACCATATTTGCATAACAGGGCTAGAACAGGTTATTAGGTGAAAATTGAGCCCCAGAGATTAAAATTAGCAAGAAAGACCTGGTCAGAGAGCATCAAAACAAACAGGGTGGAGAACAATTAACAACAGGTTTCATTAGTGAAATAAAGACAATTTAATTAGGCACTTACATGACTACAAAGCATATATAACAGCAAATAATATGCGGCTCCAGCCCAAGCAGTTTCAGCAAAGACACCAGTTGTCCTTTTCATTTCTGATGTTAAGGGTACAACTCTAAGAAATCTAGGGATGTACTGAAGCAAGACAACAAAAAACAAGGCCTGTTTTGTTGCAAGTACGTCTGAACCATTTGAACTACGAAGAAATCTCCAAACAATAATCTGCATATATGAACAAAGATAATGAGAAAGCTATAGATGCTTTTGACCAGCCAAGTTGCAACTAGGATGCCATGCCACAATGACAGCTCATTGACATTATTCCTTCAGTATAGGAAACCATCCCTCCCTAATATAATAATGCACCTATAATCTAGCCTGAACATTCATAATCAACATATTAAGCAGCTAGAGGACAACACTTTTCTGCCAGTTTTTCACTGAAAAACCCTATGCAGGTTATAGCCATTCTGTATTAGGAACTTAAGAATATTTAAATTGGCCTTGTACTAAAGTGCCCAAGGGCTTACTTCAAAAGATGTGAATTAACACCATCACTTAGTTCCTTCAGCAAGCCAGAATTTCAAAAGACAGACAAGATGGCAGGCCATAGATCCGCCAGTATTAAACATTGCCACTTACTCCTATTGTACTTGATATATCATTACTAACTCTATGAATCTTAAAGACTTTATAACAATACTTTTACTAGTAGATATAGTTGCATACATAAACACTCATCATGCATGCATAAATATTTATGGAAGAAATACCAGATGTTCTCCAAAATGCAAAATTGATAGGCAGACGGAAAAAAAATGTAATGAAAAAAAATATTATCCCAAAGCACATATATACCGTGCAAAATAAAACATCAACCTGCTCATGTGTTTCCCCCTTTAAGTGATAGAATACATGCAGTAAAAAGTGTGTCAATATAACAGAAAGCAGCATGTAGAGAAAGAAAGTTGATACACATAAAGAACAAATAACAGGCAAAACAAGAATAAAGAATGAACAACACCACGACATCAGATGGATTTAACTCCCACAGAAATCATAATGAAATATGATTGTCGCTCACAAAGAAGAAAATAAAGAAAGAAGGATATAATGCAAGAAACAGAGAGCTACATGCATTAGAACAAGGGAAAATATACAGCCTTCAGGTTTTAAATACTAAGGGAAACAACTTTAAAGACCTGTGGTAACGGAAGCACAGCTAGAAAATCAATGATGAAATATCGCCGCAAGTATCGCTTGGCTATTTGTGCAGGATCTATCACAAGTTCACCTCGTCCAAAAACCCGAGATGATGGAGCAATATAAGCAGTACGGAACTGGAGAGCCATGCGTATAAGATAGAAAGCATCTATAATCGTCCGCAGAGTTGTTGCCGTGACTGCTAATTTTTTATCCATCATGAGACAATTGTCTGAAGTATTAATAACTGGAAGATAAAAAAATAGAGGGTCCACCGATACAGCCAGAATACATGATACGAAAAATAATTTATTGCATCGCAAGAGGAATTTATCCTGAGGATCAAAAATCTTCTTCTCTGATGCTTTAAGATCCTCAGGAAATACTGCTCGAGAAACCCCAAATCCAAGAGAGCGACCAATTGACTTAAGTCCTTCAGATCCCTTTCTGATCCCTCTCTTGAAAGACCTAGATGTTGTACTGTTTGCATGGCCAGAACGATTTAATCCCTCAATGTTAAATCCACATTTTTTCAATCCTGCATCAGAGGGTGATGATAATCTAGAGTCCAAGTCATCCAACCTAGAGAAAATAGAAAGCAAAACTTAAAGATTATAAAACTTCCTTAAAAATGTATCCCTGTGACCACTCAAGAGAGAGAGATAGAGAAGTGCATAAAAGAATATTTAGAATAGTGCTTTCAGTACCTGACAAACTTCTCCCTCTGACCACTCATGTACTGAGCTTTATAACCACAATCAAACATTTTTTTACAATTAAGCACATAAATACATCCTGCAATCAAAACAAATAGACTTCAATCAAGTGCTAACCAATTAGCACCAGTTGCTTGGATACCAGTCTAAGATCAGCGGTTAAGCAGCTAAAATGCCAGAAAGCGCAAGGCCGTTAGTCAAAAATTTCAATGCAAGAATAGAATAGGGAGTCAATTAATGAACTAGTTGATGTTTCTCAACAGCACAAATTATCTTCTTTTTCTTTGAATTTCAATAACCCAAATGCCTCTAATCTCACTCTTTAGAAGACAAACCTAACTTTAACTAACACACATCTCTTCTCCACTTATCAAAAAGCCGCTAATATTATCTTTTCATCTATTAATCAAGCAACAACCGAAGTTTCAATAAAAAGTTCCCACTTTCCTAATTCTTCAATCTTTAGTAACTTAAATTGCTAGAAGTTGATTAAATTCTCCATCTATATAACCGGATCCCTAAAAAATGGCTCAAAAACTTGACTCATTGAATCACTTTTCTTTTCAAGTATTCTCAACATTTCCAGTCTTTTAAAGAATCAAATTATCTCCCCGTAGTTGACCGCTTAATCGAATGAAACATGCACTAAAACGCAGTAAAACAAACTAATTAGAGAAGCAAAGTAAACTCCTAGATTGGAAGTTCTCAGTTCAAACTTCAATTCATCAGAATCAAACCATAAAAATATGCATAATTTCTACATTAAACCTAAGAAAAAAAAATCCAGAAAACATTCAAACTAGAAAACAAAATTAAGAATGCACAAAAAAGAAAAAGAAATAATATTAAATAAAAATAAATTGAGAAAAGAGAAAGCAAAGACTTACAGAGAAATCCTTGAAGCTTTTACTTCAAAAATTGAATTTAAAAACTTACAGATAAAATCAAAAACAAGAAATAAAACTAGATTTACAAATAGGCGCGACTGAAGAAGAGGAGAGATGAAGCAGATGATGAAGAAGAAGAAAGTGGGAAAAAGAAAGATGAAGATGAAAAAAATATCATTTACCGAAAAAGGCCAAGAAGAAGAAAGGGAGTCAAATTTTCGAAATGACTTATTTGACCCTCCACTTTCAGCTTTATTGGGTGTCGCTTTTGACGTTCCCAAACCGAAACCGGTTACCCGTGTCCATGCCTCTTTTTGTTTTTAATTTTATTTTCCTTTATCTTCGTTAGTTTTATATATATTATATATAATATATATATTTATATATATCTTATTTATTAAGTGAAAAAAAAATGATAGCACATACATTTTACACATTTAATAAACCTATTTTACTATTGAATTTATATATATTTCGAGCGACAAAAAATTAGGAGAATTAAAAAGATTTTTAATATATATATATATATGTATATATTTATATATATATATATATCAAGAAGGTTCGATAGAACTTTTGTTTGGCAGAAAGGGTTTGCTTTACTTTTCTTAAATCTTCTCCATTTGATTAATCAGGTTTAGACTTTGACAGATAGTTGCTTTCTTTATTTCTCTCGATGGAATTTATTTGCTTTCTTTATTTCTTTTGATGGAATTTGCTTCAAATGATATAAACAAAGGATTAGATGAACCAAAATCCGGTGTAGAGATCAACGTGGTCAAATGTATTAAGCCAACTAAGGTAGAGTTGGCACAGCCTTGCAGGAATCCCACTTCGGCCTCCAACCCCCTTGACCTTTTCTCCGTGTACAGCTTCAGCTATAAGTTTCAGGTCCAGAGTTTGTAAATAGCACGCTGATCTAGCCAGCCGCCATTGCATTTACATAAACAAGATGGAATGAAAGAAAAAAAGACATGAGAATGACCTCTTCAGAATAGTTTTATCTTTTTGTTTTGTAGCCTCCAGTTGCAGGTAGTTTCTGACAGAATAATACACAACCAAGTTCTATCCGGGTACAGCAAAATTCCTTTCCAGACTCTTATTCCAGAATGGCCACAAACTGCAGGATGTAACATGGAAGAAAAATTTGATGACAACTTAAGCCGGTAGATTGGTCGTCTTGTTAGTTGTTACTGCCAGTCGGAAACATAGGATGTAATGGTCCTAGATACAATCTCGAAGAGCCTAAACTGCTAGGTGCAAAGTGAAAGTGATTAGAAGCCAGCAGCTGATCATGTATAACTAAATGGTGTTATTTTCAGAATTGTAAAACCTGCAGAAAAAGGGTTCAGCATTAGCAAGTTTTGTTCAGAGCATAGAACAGAGCATAATTGAAGAAAAAACACAACATCCTGATGTCAATAATATTTTATCAATCCCATCACTAAGAGCTTTATAATGGAGTGCTTATTAGCATTCAGCTTTATATATAGAAGTCTAAAATCGGAGAGATGGGTCAAAAGATGGCACAAATCACATTTTATTTGCCAAAAGAAAAAAAAACACACAGTTCCAATAAAGTTAAGGGCAAAATTTCGTACCTTTTAATCATGTTCCTTAAATCAGCCCCAAAGGAGTAAGTTTGAGCCATAAAATCAGAGGTCATAGCAGCCAGTTTCTCAGCCTTGATGCTTAAGTGCATCTGCAATTGTGTTTCTAGCTTCATTGCATAATATTTCTGGATCACTTCCTTTGATCGGCTTATGAATAACAACTTTTACAGATCCTGAATTTATGACACCCTCCAGTCCTGAAGGCATGATTTTGCCTGTGCCAATTAGGGTCATAGGAACGACAGGCACTCCAGTTTTTGCTGCAACACTAAATGCACCTTTCTGCACATTATAATCAAGACAAACATGAGCTTTCAAATAAGCAGTGGCATTCTAAAATCTTCCAGATTTTCTATAATCCAAACCTATCATCAATATGATAGAGTACTTTTTATTAGATAGGGGATCAGAAGTATTCCAGAGTTCATTCATTTAATGACTAGAGTACAAGACAATTGCATTCGTTATAAATCTAAAATAATGCATATGATCCCACTGGGCATAAAGAAGATGGCCAAGGCAAGTATCTATCTTTCATTAATGGTACTTGAGCACAAACCAAAGACATATAACTTTCAATTAATAGTTTACTTAGTAACTCAAAAAAAATGGCAGCATGATCTTACCTTGAAAGCACCTAGCTTCCCATCCTTACTCCGTGTGCCTTCTGGGAAGAACAAGACAGAGGCACCATTCCTGATAAGATCCATACATCTCTTAAGACACTCCTACATGCACAACAGTAACAGAATATCAAATTTATACAGAAAAAGTAAAAGAAAACCTGCCTATCTAAAAGATATTACTACAACAGATTCCTGTATTGCCACCCAACATGGACACGCTAAACAGAAACAACTGCAACAATGATAACAAAAAAAGAAGAAGAGGGAATACCAACTGGCTTCTACTGTCCATGCGCTTTAATGGAATTAGACCCATCATAGACATGGCCCACCCAATAATCGGATAAAGAAATATCCCTGTCTTGCTGATGAACTTGAAGCTTCTTCCAAGAGTTAGAAGTGCATAGATGTCTAAAAAACTCTGGTGGTTGGAAAGATATACGGCAGGAACATCCTGTGGAGGCAGATTCTCCAATCCTTCAAACTCAATTTTAAAGAAAGGAGCAACTGTTGCTGTAGCCCAAAGTTTGGCAATAAAATGCTGAGCTTTTCTTCTGTAGCGATCAAACAAGAGCACAAAGGGATGTGACACCAGCATAAACCAAATAAGTAAAATGGCTGCTATTGCTGTGACAGCATAAAAGCATACTCCTCTAACTTTTGAACCCAGTTTAATTTCTGCATGGTGAAATTTGAAGAAACAATAAAATTGTTAGGGTGCAAGATTTTAAAAAACTATATATATAAAAAAAATGCAAAATAGCTCAATGACTGAATAGATTTTCAGGAAAACCTGATAAAGAATAGGCAGCATCAGGGGTCCCAGTCCCGGCATGTTCAGATCTTGCAACTATGTATCTAGACAATTTGTTCTGGCTATGTAATTTACTATTGCAATATGATCTATTTAAACCATCCTTACGATTAACATAACACCGAGAGACACCATCATGCATCCTTGAAATATGCAAAAAGTTATTTTGAGCAGCTGCAAAGAAAGGAGAAAAGCTAATATGTAAACTTCTTTGAAGTAATGTTACTTATCTATGCATATATGAAGTAACAAGCCCTTACTTGGTATACACCACCAAATAACCCATGTATACTAAATTACAAGAACAATTTAAACCCGATAATATGTACCAAAAAGATATCCTAAATGGAAAAATAAATCACTTTGCAGCAATTTTACAGTGCATCCACACTTTGCAGCATTAAATCAAACATAAAGAACATAGCTTTAGTAAAAATTCACTTACAATTACATGAATTTCTCAAAGATGCCCGTTTACACAGAGAATAGCCAAAATAAGCTCCTTTACGATCCAAAAACTGCATAAACAATACATTAGGAACACCGCCTTAAAGCAAATTACTAGGGAATATAAAGAAAAAATAAAGAAAACAAATGTTCTTCTCAAATTTCTAACACTTCCTCCAATCATAGAATCCACTTGAAACACTGTCTAAACTCTATAGACCGAACAGGCATATGTTTTGTAGAGATGAAAAGAAATCAAAGCATTTCAAATTGAAAAACATCAAGCAAATTAATAATAGGTTAAAACTTTGCTAAAGTGTTTTCCCTCTATTGAGAAACCGTGAAGTTCACTCAACTTCAATGGATACAGGCAATCTTTCCCTCTACTTTCTATGCTACCAAACATATAGCCACTAAAAAAATTTAAAATTACCGGCAAGAAAGGCAACGTAGCAGAACTCCTGGGCTTTGGGTGACCTGAAAAAAGGGAAAAGCAGAACCAATAAATACAAAAAGATGAACACGAATACAATTATGGGAAGTATAGATATACGTATCTTACATAGAGGGAGAGGAGAAACGGACGGGAGGGAAAAGAGTTCCATCTCTTGGATTGGGTTAATCCGAATGATGGGCGTGTCTAAAACTGTAAAGTATATATGTTGAGTTTGTTAGATTTCCATTTCATACATTTTGTGATGGGAAGGAAAGATGGAGGAACAAGTGGCGATAGATTTGCCAATGCCCAGTTTTTATTTTATTCTTCTTGCCTTACTGTTTCTTTGTGGCGGAATTGTACGGAAAATGTTGTAGGGAAATAGGTTGGGATGATGTTGCGGGAAAAAAAATGCAGAAGCTGCTTTGTCTTCTTCGGTGGCTGTAAATTGGAAAAACTGATACCTGTCTGTCTCGCCAGGTTTCCTTGGGTCCCATCAGGCGGAATCGTTTGAGGCCCAATTCTAACCCAACCCACCCTTGAAACTTCAAACTAATGTTGGAGCCCGAGTTAGGTTCCTACTGGGCTCTGTTTTCTGCAAAGTTCAGTTTCATGGTGCCATGTTCTTATTCATGATGCTTTGTTACGACGGTGAAGAGATGATCTGGTTCCGTGGCTTGACCAATCGGATGCGGAGTTTCCTCTTTTTTTTTCTTGTTTTCAGATTTTCTTCCATTGTATTATTGTCATATAATAAGAATAGAACGATTCAAGCAAGAAGGTGGTAATCCTTGTAGTTGAACGAAAGATAAATGTAATCGAACTTGGTGGGATGATTTGCTATGTAAAAAGTTTATAATAATGAATGGAAACGAAGAGAAAGGAACATCCTATGCCATCTGTCTGGAACAGCGTAATTCATTTACATATGCTCGTTTGTTCTGAATCATAATGGGATTACAACAAACCATTTGAACTATGAGAACAACTAAAGAAATTTGAAAGTAACAGAGAGGAAACTGATGCATTGAAGAAGATGATGAATTTGGTATGTCAACTAGCGTGGATGGGTGTTCTCAGGCTTGGCAACACCGGCAGTGACTTTTGCCACGTCAAGGGCAGAGGCTTCAGGTTTCTTCTTGGACCACAAGACGAAGTAACCGATGGTGGCAGCCATGGCAAAACCACCGACGGCCATTTTCACAAGACATGGTCCTTTTCTAGTCTGGTGAAGTACTTCTGTTGAATGTTGCGCTGCTTGATGGGGTCCTGCCATATTGCATTATACAACTTTTCTCTCTATCTGCGTTCTGTCTTGTTTTTATGATGCTTCTCTTTCTCTGCTTCTGCTACTGGGGGAGGTTTAAAGGGGAAACATGAGGGTGGCAAGAAAACTAGGAGGCAGTTAATGGGTGATTGACACGTGGAGAATCCACATTGAGAGGTTATGGTTTAATGACACGTGGAAGTTGACTGGCTGAAGTAGTTCCAGAAGTTATGGAGGCACAAGACTCCTTTGGAATATCAGAAATTCTTGCAAAGATGCATGTGTGGATTACCCTGTATTCTGTTCTAGCCCTAAAATCTCTGTATGAAGATTTCTTAAAATGATTAAATTGATCATTTAAGGAATTATAAAACAAATACATCAAATATATTTCTTTTAAGTTCTTTTTCCTAGACTTTTTTTTTTTAATTACTAAGCAGAAACAGAGGAGGGGAAACCAAGCATACCAACAAGTCAGGTTGTGCAGCTAACAACTTATCAAGAGAACAAAAATCATAAAAAGCATTCCATCTTATAGAAAGAACTTTGCATTTCATTTCATTTTTGATGCTAATATTCAATTATAATTTACATTTTTATATGGAAATTAAGAATACAGAATAAAGGATGAAGATCCTCAAAGGTTCAAACTACCATTTCAGCTTCTCCAAGGCTGGTGGGGATCCCAATATCCAACCTCATGGTTGGTTTATATTGATCAGGCACAGCTGCACCAGCCTGCATGCAAATTTCCACCACAGCAGGGGCTTGGCCATAGAAAGACCTGAGCTCCCGCTGCAATGGCGGTCCTTTCACATCAGGGACATGCCAGACATACCTTGGAGGTATCAAGTCATCTAGCACTGCCGCTTGCCAACCATGTTGCCCATTTCGTTGCTGGTGCTTGTGCGCCCCACAGTTCTGTGCTTTGTGTCCAGAAGGACCTACATGCACCTCTGGGCAATATCCGCAAACCCTCACAGGATACATCCTCATTAGCTTCTTGGCTCCTCTCCTCATCCATTCCCATGCTTGGAGTGTTTCCTCGGCAAGCAAGATTGTTTCCTCTTCATTACAAGGAGCTACTACTTCTGGATCCAGTATTTCAGTCAATATTGGTTTCAAGGGAACTTCTGGGACAGGATCTGGTAGTTCACTTTCATCAGCATCAATGAATTCCCTTTTCCCAATACGAATGATTGGCTTTCTTCTCCTCTTTGTCGGAAATTCAGGAAGATTGACACCAGCTTGGATGCAGAGCTCAACTACTGCTGGAATCCGAGGAATTGAGAATCTCTCATCGTGACGAATGCGCTTTCCAACGCGATCATATAGATGGTAGGCATCAACTGGCAACAATACATCTTCAACAGTTGCATATGTCCATTCATGGAGGCCCTTACGGATGGAAGCATGTTGACCCCTACATGACTTGAATGGATGCCCAACAGGACCAACATGAATTTCATTACAATAACTGTAAAATGTGAGATTAAACGATCAATACAGCATACTTCCTATATGCACTCAAGGCTAAAAATTAATTTTTTATAAACTAATGAACTCTGATTTTGACCAGAAAGAAATTAAGTCTATTTACATAATAAACATAGTGTGGAATCATTCAAGAATAGTCAAGCAGTTGGATCATTCACATTACACGCATCTAATGACACTGGACGCTAATAAATTTTAAACACCTTGTCTTTATGATTAAATTTTTGCCACTCCAAGTTGTCAATCAATTTGAACGGTGAGAGTTTTCTTTCTCTCAGTGCTTTACAAGCATGTAGATGTGCAGATGAGAACTTGGCTAAAATAACTACTAAAGCATCAAGAATTGGCCTATCACTTACCAAATTGCTAGACTTGGCTAAAATAACTTGTGCGGTGTAAATGCATCCCATACAAAAGGGCACACTACACAAATCATAAGCCACCTATCTAAAATTAACAAGGAAAAGCAGGTAGTAACAGTAATCAGCCATGGTATTTTACAAGGATACTAACGAATCTCAGTCAGAACATTAAATTTCAGTACTAGCACCTATATGACAACCAAGTGACATATATGGTACTTGTCAACCTTATTCTAAAAATTGGTGCTAGATGGATCAAAAATAAAATGAAAAATTGGTAGTGAGAAATTTCATGATGCTAAATGCAAACGTTATTTCATAGGAGGCTTATACTGTTACATTGTAATAAAAGAGGTTGGTTTTTCCCTAAAAACATCATGCTTTTGTGAAAAATAACTGGGTTTAAGGCTGTCTCTGTCCTACATCAGGGATGTTCCTAGGGAAATAAGCACAAAAGGAGAAAATTACCTGCAAGCATGAACTTTCACCACCTTCAAAAGTTTCTTGAGATTGTTAATTAATGTAACCCTTGCATTCAACACATCATAGGCAAGGGGTACCAGGCTTTTAACAATTAAGCCATTCTTTGGAGGTGGAACTGGTTTTTTAGGTTGGCCTTTGCCCTTCTTGGCCCTCTCCCTAGCAGCTCGCCTCAGCTCTAGTACAGGTACAGGGAAGGGCTTTTTCTCTTTCCTCGAATAGTAGCGAGGAAAGTCTGCATTTTGAGGGTGATCACATCTAACAACCAATGCACATGGTCGATGAAACTTTCTTGATGGTGCTCTAGGCTCTGACTGAAGTTTTAGTTTACCACTATTGCACTGCAGAAACAACCAATCCCAAAAATATCAATCTGTTAGAATTTTTGTGAAACTAACAATTACCTCATAAACTGCTGGCTTCCGATAAACATGCTAAGCATTGGAACCTGTCAGTTCTGCCACATTTACAATTAGATTATTTTGAATGATTTATTAACTAATTTGATTGGTCAGTTGGTCTTGTCATTTGGAAAAATGATGTACGATTAACCAAATCAAGTTGAAACAAAAATGAAAACTCTGTAAGAAAAAGTCCTAAGATTCACCCTGATTTTAAGCAAAAAGTTGAATCTATAGTCTATTGCTATGTGTTACATAAGGATAAACATTTACCAACTGCTTTAAGTTTTTAATGAACTATTCTACTGTTAGTTTCTTAATCAACTATTCTATTATTCATGAATGAGGCTTCATCCACATTCTCTCAATAAGTACCTACATTATTTAACAACTGCAACTTCAAAAGTAAGTCAATTAACCAAATATGGAGTACAGGGAAGTAAAACATAAGGCCAAATGCAGCACACCTCCAAAGAAGAAAGCAAACTAAGGCCTGGATAGAGGTTAAGCTTCAGAAAATCCGCTCTAGAGTGGTATGAAAGCATCGATGGCCCAATTCTGGGAGGCAAAGGCACTAATTTACCATGAGACAGATGATTCGTGGAACCACAATCCACCCCTGAAACCAGAATTACATATACTTAAAAACCTCTCAAGAACCAAACTGTAAAAATCGTATCCTGGCAAACAAACGACTAGAGACAAAAAAAGAGCAAAGCTTTCATTAATCTCCAAAAAAACAAGAAGACCCTTTTCCCGATTAATGAAAATAAACGTATGTTTTCCAAAAACCCAGAAAAAAATCATAAATTGATAAGCCAAAGATAGTGAAGAAGCAAATGAGAAGTTTGTGTTTTTGAGAGAGGAAAGAAAGCTTACAGCAGCGAAATGAAGCGGAAGCTGACATCTGTTAGATTGACAACAACAGTACCATCAGCTTCATTAACAAAGAGGGAAGATAACAGGCTTTGTTTTGTAACTTTTATCTTATCTGAATACTCACTTTCTCAACAGAGAATCAGAGATTCAGCTCGGTCCAGTGCAGAACAGAAGTAGCCATTGCAGGATATTTTTTACTGTATTTTTATTTTAACCTTCAATTTAGACGGATCCCAATCCGACCCATAAAAAGTTCCACGGGCTCCCTTGGCCTGACCCAACATCTTCTTTTTTTGGTTTAAATAGTTAAAAACCCATATAAAATATCCACTTTTTCAATTAAGTCCTTCACCTTTTATTGTAACTAAACGACCTGTTAAATTTTGATTTTTACTCAAAAAAATTCTCAATCTTACCAAAAACTAAACATAGTCAAATTTAAAATTAACTAATATTATGTAATATGTGGTTTGATAAATTGAGGTGACACATGACAATTGACATAATTTATTCATCATGTTAATTATCACACTTGTTGCATGAATAAAAAAGTATTAACAAACATTAAATCCGACAATAAATGATTCTTAAAAAAATATTAATTAGGTTTTTTATTAAGTATTGAAATCATAGAATCAAATTAAATTTTTATGATAAATTAATAAATGGAAATTTTTTTTTGAAATTAGAGAAAAGAAAATTCAAACTTTATTTTTTAAGTAAGAAGATCATGCATTAATTAAGGACAATCTTTTTTAATTTCTTAAATTTTATTTTTCACCATTCAAAACCCAAATCATTAATCATGCATAGTTAATTTCGGTCATTTAAGGACAATTAAATTGTTTTTTTAATCAATTTAATATCAAAATTTATTCCCTCCTCCATGATAATAGCTCTCTCACAAGTAAACTAAAACCATGCAAAAGTGGATAAAAGGAGTATCAAAGATCATGAAATTCAAATTAAATCAGAATCAATTTGAAATCAAACAAGGATTTGAGATAAAGAGACATAAGCCATATTTTTTGTTACTGCAAATCACAAACCAAATCAAACATGAATTCTCAGCTTGCAAATCCTACTCGACAGATCATCTCTCTCTCTCTCTCTCTCTCTCTCTCTCTCTCTCTCTCTCTTTGTCTCAAAGGAAAGCAAAAGCAACCCCAAAAGAGGCCAGACCCAAGAACAGGAAGCCATCCCTGAGTGGCTTGATGAGGCTGGCGCTGTTTTTAGAGGGTGCAGGAGCAGGTGCTGTAGGAGACCCAGTAGGGGAATCAGGATGGTCCCAATGTTTTTCAGACATGACAACGACTACTAGCTTCTGTCCTTTCTGACAGTGACCATCGGCTCCACTGATGAAGTAGAACGGACCTGATTTGTCCAGCTCCACCTTGGTGTTACCGTCTTTGTATTCCTTGATCGGTTTGGATGTGTTGCAGCTTTCATAGTCCTCCGTGGTCACTTGAAGCACTGAATCAACCTTGCCGTCGTACTTCCAAACTACATACAAAGAAAAATGATCAAAGAAGATCAGGGTTTTCAATAACATAATCAAGTTTATGCTTGGATGATGAAAACCCAGACGGATTTTCATGGAAATTTTGATCTAAAATCGAAAAAATAAAAAAGAACAATGAACAAAAATGGAGGATATCAGATGAAGAATGTGAGATGAGATAATACTCAGAAAATCGCCAACTTTGAAACGGGTTTTCCCAGCCCACTGATTCAGAGAATCCGATGAGTTAACTGGGATCTTCCATGCATTTTCACTACCCCCAACAAGAAGTTCCTTGGCATCACAGAAGCTAAACAGCACCAAACCTATGGCCAAAAGTCGGACCAAAGTACTCAAGGAAGCCATTGCTTAGAGCAGATAACTACAATATGGAAATCACTTTACAGATGTTTCCCTGTAGGGCTTGGCGACTTAAATAGTCGTGAGGTTCAAGGTTTGGGAGATACCCGAAGCTCTTCATGGATGACACGTGTTAAACCCACTGTAGTTGCAGAGTCTGTTCATTGGAAAAATAATCTGGTTTAATTCTCAGGGGATGTAAAAATGTTCTAAGGAAAGGGACCCTCCTTTGAGGATATCGTAATCTCTGAGATACGCTTGATTCTTAGAAGTTTCTACAAATAAGGGAAGTTTTGGAAGGCAGTTTTGAGGAATCAAAGGTTGTACAAGGAGGATAGCATTGATTTCCCATGCAAAAGATGGCAAGTTTGACGCAACAGTAGCAGGTTCTTTATTTAGGACTTCGATTTTATTTTCTTGCTGCTAACACCAAGCAGCACATGCATATGTTTTCCTCTTTATATGAACTTTAATTCAAAATGGGATTAGGCATGTGATTTCATTGATGAAATATGCTTATGCCAAAGCTGTCATCCATTAAAACTATTTTGAGTGAAAAGGTTTATAATTGGGAGAATGTCAAAACCCGCACGAGTTAATCTTGTCGATAAGGAAAGGAATTTTTTTCTTATTAATTAAGGTTCAATCTTTGTAAAGAACACTTTGAAAGTAAAATTGTTAACGCATTAAGTTAATATAAGAGTGTCACACATCACAGATCTTACATTAGTAAAAAATAAATTCGATTTTGAATATATATAAATATAAACTTTTCATAACCTATAAGATATATCTTTTAAATTGAAAATACGGATTCGTGACAAGTGCTGCAATTAAATAAAGTAGAATGTCATAGATCCAACCTCAATAAGAGATAAAGTTGGTCTTAGATTTAGAAACATAGACTTACAACGATCTATCAGGTATGTCGAGTCTAACAAATAAGCCCATTCAAACCAAACAAGCGTCTAATATCAAATCCCATGGTCCAAATCATGTATATATGCTAGCAAAGAGAAAACTCCTCTAGTAAGCCAACCAAATATCTATTGATCTAAAAACAAAAATATATATATATATATATGATATAAAATCATATTAAAATCCTTTAAAAGCAAATTCGGAAGGGAGAACAAGCCAAAAGAGAAAACTCCTCCTACTGAAATCCTTTAATGAGCAAATACTATTGATCTAAAAACAAAAAAATATATATGATATAAAATCTTACTAAAATCCTTTAATGAGCAAATACGGAAGGGAGAACAAGCAAAAAGAGAAAACTCCTTTAGTAAGCCAACCAAAGTAGTGAGCAAATACGGAAGGGAGAACAAGCAAAAAGAGAAAACTCCTCTAATAAGCCAACCAAATATCTATTGATCTAAAAACAAAAAATATATATATTTGAGAAAACTACTCTAGTAAGCCAACCAAACATCTATCCTTTAGTGAGCAAATACGGAAGGGAGAACAAGCAAAAAGAGAAAACTTAAGCCAACCAAATATCTGATCTAAAAACAAATATATATATATATATATATATATATTCGTCAATTCTTCTTCCAAACCTTATGCTCATTAAATAAACAACTTAACTCGTATCTTACTTTACCTTAGTGAGCTTTCTAGAGAAGAGATCTAGTAACACTTTGAAAACCTCAAAAAAGTTTTTGGTTTTTAAAAATAGAAGATTAAGATCAGAAAAACCATTATTTTTGGAGTTAAAGTCCTTATCTTTAGCACTTAAAATCCAAAGTTTGATAATGGAACTTTGAGGGTCTTGAAAGGAGGAGATTTTGAGAGAAAATGAAAGGGAAAACAAAGAAAAGAGAATAAATGAAAAATGGCTCGAGTTTTAAGGATTTTAGGTTTTATTTTTCTGTTTGGGTGCCTTAGGATCGATCCTTCTAAGATCGACCATTTAAACGGTGGGGGGTTGATCCTGGTTTAAAACAGAATGCATTTTCTATCTTGGGCGCTTAAGGATCAACCCTTGGAAGGGTGGGGGTCGATCCTAGCACTTCCAGAATGTATTTTGCCCCATTTTTCTTTTTGGGATCACCCTTTAAGTGATGGGAATCGATCCTGGTCCAAAACAGAATGCATTTTTTGTCGTGGAGGCTTAAGGATCAACCCTTGGAAGCATAGGAGTCAATCCTATCACTTCCAGAAAAGCATTTTGCCCCATTTTTGCTTCCTAGGATCGACCCTCCTAGTTCAAACTTGTGAAAATTGATCTTTTTAACCTTAATTCCATTCGAACTTCCTCCATTAACCTTCAAGTTCTAAATTTATGAGTTCTTAAGGTTAGACATTTAGAGTTTTGAGCTAACGGAGATGTTTCGTAAGCTCACCAAGTCAATTACTTGTTTCAACCTTGTATTTTAAGCTTGGGGTCTCATAGGGAGGAAAGGGATGAGATCCATTAATTGAGCAATTATCTTTCCAAGGTAATCAAATCACCAAGTTACAAACTATATAGTAGTAATCAAGTTTAAATGATCCTTATGTATATACATATAAACCCTGAAACCTGATTTGCATAATCCCAGATATCTTAAGAATGAAAAGAACAATATGTTTAACAATTTTACTTTTTGATTTAGTTTCTCTCAATCTCATTGTTAGTGCATGTCCAGAGAAGTTTCAATCAAAAGTTAAAACCTTCCCTCCCCCACTGTTTTCCAGATAAGCAAATCAGTTTTTCTTTTTGGGGTAATCAGAGAAGTTGGGCTCATTGGGCGAATTGAATGGACTTGGAAACACTAATCAAAGCCTACAAGCAATGGCTATCCTCTCACCATGTGAGGGATCCAAAGATTGCTCACAATTTTGGGTTATTAGTCTACTACTCATTTTATTGACATTTGAAATTAGTCACAGTGAGAATCATGAAATGCGGCAACTAGGAATCCGTCTTCAGAAATGGGCTGGCAGCTCAAGCAATTCCAACGGCAAAATGACAGAGTAGGCCACAATGAAACTGCTCAAATTTTTTGACAATTCCCAAAGCAATATCTAATAATAGTCTCTTTACTCTCTTGAACCTGCTGCAACCACAACGGCTCTTTTTCTCTCTGGGTTCGCTTTTGCCCACTATAAATTGCTTCCATGTTCCTCACTTTTCCCACATCCTCCTCTCCATCTGCCTCACATACACACTCTTCAGAACTATTTTCGAAAAGCATATATAAACAAACATGGCCGCAAGCGGAGATTTGTTGTTGTCTTCGGTTCTGCTTGTTGCTGTCTTCATAACCTTAACAGAAGCAAGGGAACACTTAGTTGGAGGCAAAGCCAACGCTTGGAAAATCCCTTCATCTGAATCCGACTCTCTTAACAAATGGGCTGGAGCTTCTCGTTTCCAGATTGGAGACTCTTTAGGTACAAGAATAACCACTCATTATCAAACTTTTCTTTCATTTTCTCATCTGGATCCTTTCTTTTACTCATCCGATCTTGTTTTTTGTTTTTGCAGTTTGGAGTTATGATCCCAGCAAGGACTCGGTGCTCCAGGTGAGTAAAAAAGAGTATGAAACATGCAACACATCGAGCCCTATAGCTGCACACAAGGATGGCAACACTAAGGTGAAGCTTGAGAGGTCAGGGGCATACTATTTTATCAGTGGAGCTGAGGGACACTGCCAAAAGGGACGGAAACTGATCGTTGTAGTTATGTCTGCAAGAAGCCAGTTCATGGGAGTCTCACCGGCACCTTCTCCGATGGGGTTTGACGGCCCTGCAGTGGCTCCAACGAGCAGTGGCGTAGGCTTGAAAAGTGGCTTGATGGTTATGTTGGGGGTTCTAACGGCGCTGGCTCTGTTTTGAAAAACTAGATGTTGGCTTTGTTATGAGAGAGAGAGAGAGAGATTCAATCAATTGCTGCTGCTTGAGGAATCATTCAAATGATTATAGAAGGAAATTTTGTACTCTTACATTAGATTATTCTTTCCAGAGATTGGAGTGGAAGCATATATGAATTATTTATTCTTTTCCTGGTTAAATCGTACCCTTTATTTATTCCTACATTTCACTTAATTGAGTTGTTCTCATTACATCTAATCATTCGACTATTTGGACATCAAGGCCAGGTTCACAACCACTGACCAAATATTGAAGAAAAGGCTTTCAATCCTTGACAGGGTGTAGTGGGCAGAAGGGGGCACATTCACAAACAGTCCTCACTGTAATACTAATCTTTCAGCAGACATGAGAAGAAGATAGGTAAGGCTACCAAACTCAGATAAATTCAAGATCTACAAATAATGTACAGCCGCAAGGGACTGATGCACCTCCATTAAAGTAACACAAACTCACAGCCAACGAAACAGTATTTGAAGTTCGAGCATTGCAAATGAAATTGAGGATTTATATATCAAGCAGTCACTCATTTTCACTCATTTCAGCAGGGTCTTGACTATTGATTTGACATTGAGTTTCTTCAGGTCTGTATATGACTGGCCACAGCCAACAAACGTGACCGGTGCTCCCGAGATGTAGACCATCGACAACGCTGCCCCAACCTACATCAATTTCAGTTATACACCAAAAGTAAGATAACTAGCAGTGTGAGATTCACACAGCAACCAAGATATAAAAACCTTCTCGGATTCAAACTCATTTTACCTTGTCATCAATAGTGTCAAACTTAGTGAGCAAAATCCCATCTATCAATCTTGGAGTAGGAGAATTAGAGAGGTCAGCCAATTTCTGCAAGAAGAGCAAGACTCACTGCTTTATAACATAGATTTAGTAGTATAGGTACAACCGATAGATTTGAAATTTTGAATACGACAGACAAAATGTTTTAAACGTGAAAGCAAACCTGGTTGAATTTTGACAACTGGTCAACAGCATCATTCCCAACTAGTGCCTCTCCAACAAATAAGACAAGATCTGGTTTGTTGAGGTATATAAGCTTCGAGAGAGCTCTCATTAATGGCTCATTATCCTGATAAGCATAACATGGATATTAATAACATAACAGTGGTAACAAAGAAAAGCACTATAGCTAGGATTGCATTTAAATATCCTTCAAAGCAAAATAGCTCAATTGGTCGTCTCACTGCCTTTAGCAAAACCAATATAACTGGTTCCTTCTCTAGTTCTTGCAAGCAAACCTGTTTTGAATGGGTTATCTAGACATCCTCTAGTTTGTTCCATTCAATTTCAGTAAATAATGTATTGAATGCAATTGGTTTCCATTGCAAAAGTTATACCACTATCCTGACTCTTAATCAGAACCATCATACTTTTTATTTTCAGGCTTCTGAAAGCAATGGAAAGTATGAATGAAGCACCACCAAGCACTACCCAAAGTATAAAAGTCCACAGAAATAAATAGACTGATTAGAAGATACCTGCATCCGCCCAGCTGTATCAACAAGAACAACATCTGAACCATTTTGAGTGGCCTCCTGAATTGCTTCCTTTGCTACAATTGCAGGATCTTTCTCGTACCCTTTCTCAAATATAGGAATCTAGCAGGCAGCAAGTAACAAGTCAGATATAAAAGAGTAGCTATACCAATGATACTTGTCATTACACAAAGCAAAGCACCTTGGAGCAAGATGAGGCCCAATATGCTGAAAATATAACATTTACGATTAATGTAATACCTGAAGTCTACGTGCATGAGTTCGCAGCTGCTCAACAGCTCCAGACCGGAAGGTATCACAAGCAGCCATCATAACACTAACATTGTGCTGCAGGAGCCAGTAAGCGACCTGCAAAGTAACACTTGAGGTTAGCCAGCCTGACCAGAAGGCATGTCCCTGAGGACATATCTACATATAGTGCACTTAAATCAGCTTAACCTTGGCTAGATTTGTTGATTTCCCAACTCCATTAACACCAACAAAGACAACAACATATGGCTTCCTCTGTTCCTTGGCAGCATGCACATCCCTCAGTATGTCAATGGAGCGCCTAGGAGTTAAAATACGAACAAGAGCTTCTTCCATTGCAGCCTGCAGTCACAATTACCATTCAACATTAAATTTATAGACAATCAAAAAGCAGGAAAAAAAATGAGAGTCCAATTGTAAAAGATGAAAAATTTGTAGACCTGCACTGTTGAAGAGATCCTTGTGAATGAGGCCAGCTTTTTTCCTTCAAGACTTGCAGCTACTGATTCACAAAGCTTCTCTGCTATCTCCTCAGCCTGTGAATGCCACATATATGTAAGCAGCCCTAAAAACATTGAAAGGTATCAATCCATCGAAAATCAAGTGTGTTATATTAGAAAGAGGACATACCACATTCTTTGTCATAAGCCTATCCTTAAGAGCCTTCAAAGCTGGTTCTAGGTCTGCCTTCTCCAAATTTGCCTTTCCCGCAATACTGAGCCCACGAAAGTGGAAAATGAATAAGTGATGCAATTGCTTCATAAATTCAACAATTTACAACGAAATTGGATGGTGATGATAAAAGCTTACAGTAGAGGTGGTGCAAAGCCCAAGTGAAACACAATAAGAGTTCACCATAAGATGGGAAACAAAAAGGGCTGTATAACTCTTTGGGACTGGAATATATAACAATGACACAAGCAAATGATGTCTGAAAATCTTTCATTCTTTAAGTGGTGATGCCTAGCAGATGAAATATCATACATTGACCACTAATGCTATCTTTTGCAATGTAAATTATATAAGTACATAATGGCAATATCGGAGAGATCAACTCTATAAAAGAAACATTTGCAACTCAAGTTGTAAGGTTTTATGAAAATAAATAAAACTAGCGGGGACATGCTTTATGACAAATATCTGAACATGATAAAACAAAAGCCATGAAGGCTTCACCCAAAAAAAAGGAGCTCCAATTTCACTCTTCATGAAGACAGAACAAATATATCCTAGAATAGAAATTATGATCTAAAAGAAGAAACTACATCAAAGTAGAGGATAAAAGTACAACAAATACCTCTGGAACATGGAGGAAAACCAACCCTTTTTCTTTGCTTCAGGCTTGCTATCCTTCCCCACATTGTCATCTTCTTCACTTTCACTATCACTGCTGATAATCTCTTCAATGTCCATCATACTTTCACCTTGATCAGCTGCAACAACCTCTATATTCTCATTTCCATTTCCATCCACTGGATCAGTAAAGTCCAATTTCGTCTCTGGAGGTGCATCATCCCAAACTCTATTCTTCTTTGCTACTTTTTTCTTAGGGTCCACCTTGGAACCCTTGTTAACAACAGTATCAGTTTTCTTTCCACCTTTAGTTCTTTTCTGAAGCTTACTTACATCGAAAGCACTAATATTGGAACTAGTATTTTCTTTACCATTAACAACACCTGTCATCCTAGGTTCTTCAATCTCAACATGATTACCATTGGAGTGTCCATTCTCCAATTTACGACCTTTCACTTTATCACCATCCCCACCATCAGCAGCCAAGCCACCCTCACTCTTCTTACTTCCTTTATCAAAACCAGCTTTTTGCACCTGCCCTTGCTTCTTATTGTTATTCACAGGTTTAACCATCTGTTTTGATTTCTTAAACTCCTCAGCCCTAGCTTCTGCTTCCCTCCTAAGCTGCCTAAAAGTTTCATCAAAATCATTATACAGCGTCCTCTTTGGATCATAAATCTTTGAAAACTCACGCCTCACCAATGCAAGAAGATCGTCCACATACAAAAGATGGAGAATACGCTGATAGACAGCAACAAAAACAAGGCCAAGCTCATTATGGAAGGTCCATTTGAGGGTGTAAGAAGCACCGGGAGCATCATAGTTATATGATGCAGCACCAGAGCGCTCCTCCAACAGACAGGACCGGATCAAGGTGTCAATTGGTGACCCTTTAAGAGCATTCCCAAGCTCTTTACATGTCCAGAGGATTAACCCTCCCCTGGTAAATATCAGCAACTGCTCTAACATCTTTTGATTTCAACAAATCTCCTGCAACATAATCAAATAAAACTCAAAATTCAGATACCCAAACAATTTAAAAAGCATAATTTTCCAAGAAAGAAACTTTTTCAGCTACAAATTTTTAAATTCATTTGCCTTTTCCCTCTCCTTTAGAAATAATCGTAGATTAAATAAAAACACCCCCCAAAAATATTTCAGTAATTAAACCAAGAAAGCATGGATTTTGACAATTATTCATTCCAATAAGCAAATAATAAAAAAGGGTCATCAAAAGAACGGATCTTTTTCTCATCTGAAAAGGAACAATAATAAAAAAAAAGAAGAAGAAAACTCATGATCCGCAAATGAAAATCCAACCTAAAATCTGCAATTTTTCAGATACAAAACAAAATGAAACAAAGATTCGAATTTGAGACCCTGATTAATAGATCACCCAATCAGAATTAAATCGAAACCTCAAAGGCAAACAAAATCAAAGACCAAAACTATAACAAAATTCGAAAACAAACCAAATTCTCATAAACAATAAGAAGGAAAAATACCTGAACTCTTCCTTGGAAATCTTACGAATCCTACAAATAAGAAGGTGTAATTTGAAAGAGAAAAAATCTAAAAAAAAAAAGGAAAATTCAAATTGAGGAAGTTTTTGCGTTGGGCTATATATGGGTCTTTATTTTTATTATTTTTTATTATTAGGAGTTAGTTAATAAATTAGTAAATAAATAAAGAGTTTTTGGAAGTGTAATAATAATTGAATCTGGGTCTGACCAGATTCGTCGGACGGTTAAAACATTGGCGCACGCCACCGTAAAATAACACATAAAAAAAAATAACTGCTTCCGACCACCGACGTTTTACCTGGCGGTTAAAAGATCTATTCAAACCGCGTTTTTTCTTGAGTTACTATTTGCGCCACGTGTCGGGAAGTTTCCACCTTGTCGAAACGCTGCGTTCTGGAGCGCACGAAGACAAGGAAGAAGGACAGAGTTTGCGGTCTGACGAGGATTCCAATTCTGGATGGGACTGGGAGGGATTATGTTGTGACCTACACTCTTACTTCTAGCTAGTTCATTGGGCTTGGATTTTAAATTTTAATATTATTAAATTAAATTAAATTATAATTCAAATTTGATTCAATGATAAAATATTCTGACACATATGAAATAGTATTATTAAAAATTGCTTTTTCGATTTATTTACAGATAGAAAATTCGTCATAATTTTTAATATTGTTAAATTTACAAATATTTCGTGAATAAAAATCTTAATTTTTGTGATGTTTAAAAAACATGAAATTTTCTTTAAAAAGAAAAACATGAAATTTAATATTCGAATCTTTTTTTTAAGAATTTTCATATACATCTTAAATTTAATATAATGATGACATTAAAAAATTTTATTAATAGAAATCCATAGAATCTAAATCTCCAATATAATTTATTATTATTATTATTATTATTATTATTTTCATGGCTTCATTTAAAGCATAATGTTATGGACAAATCAATCAGCCCCCAATCAGGTTGTTATTTGTTAGAACTCACACAGCAATATTTCCAAGCCAAAAGAACAATGGGACTTGAGCAACAGCTACCAGAAGTAGAAGATAATGGCGTTTGCTTGAATGGTTCTCAGACCTTCTTACCTCCGCAATCAGAATTCTCTTCAAGATCTTCACAAGCAGCATTCCCATACAGAAACATTCCCACAATGTAACTACATAGAAACAGTGACTCCATAGGATCCTGAAGAGTAGAACAACCGAAACTACAGCAAAAGTGTACCCTCCATAAGCAACGATGTCGAGCAATGGCACGTCTCCGTCTCCAAGTATGTGCAGTGTTGCTTCGAGTAGAAGGACTTGGAATAACCAGCAAAGCAGTCCATTCGTAGCTTGCAGGCCTGCGGCTTCAGGACTAAATCTGAAAAACAAGGAAATTTGTTATATTTGCCAAATGGTTTAAACGAAACAAGATAATTAAAAGGGAAGTTGGACTTGCTTTCCATTGATGCCTAGAAAGAAGCCTGCTAGAACCACATATGTGCCAAATGCCATCAATGGAATGTACAGATCAGGTGCATTTATGTCATGAATTGGAGGCTTGTAAGAGAATTCACCCCCTACTGTTTCTGTTGCTCTCATCCAGTGTCCCTGGAGGAAAAAGAAAGAGTGTGTCAACTTCTGAGTTGGAAACAGAAGGTAATTATTGCTTGCTACTGCATATACCTTATGCAGGAATGGGAACAGAATCAATTTCAATTTGTTCATCACATACTGATCACTCACTTGAAAGTAATACTGGGGATTGGAGAAGTATCTGCTGATCTGCAATATGTTTCACAAGCAAGACTAAGAATCATCGTTCAAGGAAAACCATCTGCTTAGAACTTTTAAATCTTACATTGCCTGGCACATAGGCAGAGCCTGATCCTAAGAACTTCTCCCCGTAGGCACCCAATTCGGTTTTGATCAATTCAGTCCCAGCTCCATATAGAGCATCACCAAATGGATTCATTTGCTCCTTTCCTGCTGGTTGAACAATGATTTGCACACATCTTTCTGAAATACATAATGATGTTATATATACAATAACCAATGGATGGCAGGTGATGTGCTAAATAAAGAATAGTCTGGCAACTATTGAAACTTGGCAGTTCTGATTCAGCTTACTATCTATATTTGCCAAAAGGGAAATATTCCGTTATATGGTTATTGCTGTAACTAAAGCTTACCATTTCAGGAAGGGGGTACATAAAAAACCAAACCATTTTTTTCCATGGTACATTAAAAACAGTGGGCAAAGACCAGAAAATGACAAGCAGCTTTTGGCCCAGATACACAGAGAAGCAAGCCATGCTTACACAGTTACACTCGACCCAAAAACAGAAGAAAGTTGTCCAAGAACGGAAGGCAGGATTTTGCTCTTCTAATTGACATTTAATCGAACTTTAAAACTAGCTTAACCATGCAAGTAAAGAGTCAAAGAATGTCTACTATGAACTGAAACAGCTTATTCCATTGACAAGAACGCTGAGGTTCGGATTGAACTATTGCTGTAACAGGAAATCTAAAAGGTACCATATATATATGCTAATTAACGTACAATGGGTAGTTAATTAATTAGTAAATTTCTTCAATTATTCATATATTTTCTGGGACATATTTCGTCCATGGGCTTTGATAACAATACAAAGAAACTCACTCACCTTCTCCCTGTGTGCTGAAAATTGCCATTGGAATCCCCAAATTTGGCCAACCTAACCCAATTCCCTTGGAATAAAATTTTTCAAACCAAATTTCTTCCTTTTCTTTCTCCCTGAAATTTTCATGGTTTGAAACGATGATTTGGCATTCTGATGGGTCCGCTTCTGAATGTTACAGTGATAACTGTGACATGGTCCTCCCCTAATCTATTTTGCAAGTTTAGGCAGCGGATACAGTATCCAGACTGTCACACAAACTATCTAGTAGGGCCTGGATGGACTTTTTGTCAACTAGGATGCAAGTTTAAAGGCAATGCTACTGTTGTTGGGTCCTAGTGTCCTTCCATAATTCCATTTCCCAATGTCGAAACAGAAGTATCAAATGTGTTCTACTAGATTATGCAGGGCTAGGACCTGGTTTCATTGACCCTGTTGCCTTTGGGCTTTTGTCTGTCTTTTAATAGGTTCCTCCTCATGGACCCAGAATGCATGATTACACTTGCAGATCCACACGCACATTGCATTGAGCAGCACAAATAATTAATGTTTTATTAGCCATGGTTAATTATCAGTATACGAAATGTGCTTGATTCCAACCGACCTGATTCCTGATCACGATCCAAAAGAAAAGGAGAGCAAAATGGTTTGACATAAAAGGGTATGGTCATTGGCTCTATCTCCCGACGCCCGTTAAGTAATAAGTCACATCAAACGTTGTCTGCATTCCAGCCGAGTTGCGACCAATGACCATTAGCAAACTAATACTGTTATCCTTCTTTTCCATTTTGTTGTTTTAGAAGTTATCAATCTACATGCATAACCTAATAATCATCTACCCAAAAAGGAGATTCCATATCTCACCTATCATCTTTTCATATCACTATCAAGAAACAGAAGGTTCATTGCATATTTTGGGCAAATACCCAAATCCCAAAACAACATTTTTGAAATGAAAGGCAGCCCCAGGAGTCTGCATCGATCTGAATGATTGGTTTGGTTTACATAGAATTAATGAGAGAGCTCTATCAATGGCCATAAACAGGTTACCCAAAACTGAATATGGTCAGTCTTTCTCAATGCAAGTGGTTATACTTTGTCCTAGAGTTAACGGGTGTCCCATTCTCCTTAATCATGTCTATCTAATCAATCTTGTTTGATTGCTACCTTATATCCACCAATATACCTAAGTTGACATTTTGGAAGCTATATAAATATAGCGAGAAATTTTAGAATCCTGCAGGAGTGGACAATGCCAGCCCGCAAGGCCCCGAGAGTCCTAGAGACATGAGCGCAGTTTAAACTTTAAAGCGAAACCAATGCCGACATAACCGCCCAACTGCTCATATTGAAGACAAGCGACTTCCATCTCCCCATGCCAGCTCCTCCTTCCCCTCTTCCCCAATCTTTTATTCTCTTGTTTGTCTTTAATGTGATCTGATTGTATTACCTGCTGGTTTCATGAATGCGGACGACCAAGAAATTACATCCATGAATGATTTTATTAAGGCGACAAAATGGGGTCAAAGCTGCGGTGCCGTGGCTGTTGGGACATCTCTGTATATAATGATCCGTTCATATATGGCTGGATCGCTTAGGTCACGCTCGGCATATTGATCTTTCCTGCATATTTTTCACCCAAATACATGTAAGGCCCCAAGATTCTGTGTATATATATTTTTTATTTTGACTGATAGAAGTAGATAATGCTAAAGATCAAACTTAATCTTGTAATGAAAGGGATTTAAAATGTAATATATCATCTTGGGGTATTTTATATCTTTTATAACATATGAGAAAGAAACCGGCAAGATAAGGACTTTACAAAATGTAAGATAACATTTTTGATTTCGTCATTCCATTTGTCATTGAGTTTGCTTCTCTAAAGATGTGATTGAATGAAAGTTTGTTAATTACCAACGAACTCTTATTGGTAGTTTCTAAACTCGAATCTAGATTTTCAAGCTTCAAGACAACCAGATAAGTCATTGATTGACTTTGACATAAGCTATACATGACAAGGATCCAAAAGAATAAATACAGAGAAGTGATTTTAAATTAATACCCAAATTTCCTTGGTGCAATTTTAAATTATAATGAAACTTTGACTAGATAGAGATGTAAGACAAGTAATATTAAAATGTCAAGTTGAGGATGCCAAACATGCATATGTATCTTAATACATATCCTTCAGAATTGAATATATATTTAAGGAATTAAATCTAGGGATGAGAAGGTTCCAGGACAGATATAGCAAAGCATATGCATTGATAGTGATGAAGCAAAGTAGAGAAATTGTGGGATATGGAGATGTTAATTCTGCATGCTTGCATGCATATGGGGATCCGTGCTGTACACATGGAAACGATTGGAAAAAGAATACAGTAAAAGAGACAGTGGAAACAACATCTCGGAAATCATGGGGCAGATCCAATGTTAAAGAGTTTACAAAGCAAGAAAAAGTTATAATTAGGTCTCTGACTGACTTTAGGGTGTAGAATTCGTTAGCTAGCTGTTCCAGCATTGAAAAGAACCCTCCATTTGCAGTCTCTACATGTGGGGTTGAGATGGGTCTCCAAACATATTGTGTATATATATATATATATATATTAGTTTGGCTGATATATTATGGTCAAAACTATATACTAATAATCATAATCATCAGAATGGACGGCAATCGACAAGTTATTTTGTTCTTATTATGTAAGTTTCAAGCTCAGGGGATTTTCATCCTGCAATTTAGCAGCTAATTTGACTTTTAGTAAGAGGCCAGGGCATTAATGTTCATGCACATGCAGGCGGCGGTGGACGCGTATACCTCGATTTCTATTCCTTGCTGCTGAAGAATTTCATATATTTGGCAGCTTAATCTCACAGAAAAGGATGCATGCATGCATGCATGTATATCCAGTTCATTAATTTCTTCAAGGAAAGAGGAAAGAAGAGGTAGGAATTAATAGTATAGTTCTACAAGCGGCTCAAAAGGGGGACGAAGTCAACATGTGAAAATTTTGTCTGTCAACTACCTTTGGTAAATAGTGAACAGTTACCCTACTTAATAAGGATTAAAGAATTGTAAATTAGGCACGTTTGCTGGCTTGGGAAAGAATTCGGTAAAAGGGGTTTGAACAACTTCCATTGACAAATTTTAATGGGGAAGGAGGATGCAACAATAATTGGAAAGTTGACCAAACCCTGTCACACTACTCCAATTTTTAATCAAGAACACATCTAATCGAATAATCTAGTTTTAACCACCTTGGCCTTTTTGCAGGCTTTGAGGCCACAAGAAAACTTCATGCAAATTAGAAAAAGAAACAAAAGGTAGGCATGCATGATTCCTATTGAGAAAGAGAGCTGATAACGACTGCTCGTTGGGACTATGAGCATCTCTTTCTTCAAGCTTACTACCTCCCAATTGTTGCAGTTGTACCCCATTCAAAAGTATCAAGGCTACAGGCCTTTAGGAAAGGTCACAAGAGTCACAACCCCACATCCATTAATCTTTATTACCCCCTTTTTTATCTTTGTTTTTTGGACCACAAAGGCTGTGGGAGAGGCAGACACAGAGAGAGAGAGAGAGAGAGAGAGAGTATTCCTCTGCTTAGATTCTATGGTTTAAATAATGTTTTAGTAAAAGCTAGGCAGCTCAAGCTTGGCTTAAACCTTATCATTCTAAATGACCACTTTCAGTCCAAGCTCAAATGATGACTCTGTTTTTTTTTTTTTTAAATAAACATCAAATTAACACCTCTCAGGGACAATTTGCTACTAGTATACACCAGAACAATTGTTTTAATGATTATATTATTACTTTATATATTGCTGATAACATAAAAAACTAATTCAACAGCAAATTTACCTGTCTGTCACTCTCCATCAGTACTGCTAAAGTTAACAAGTTTAAGATTGCTCATCTATATCCATGAAGATTACAGATTAAGAGAGTAAATACTTTCATTGGACCCTAATTTCTTGGTCATTGGTATTTTTACAGTATGGCAAGAGAGAGAGAGAGAGTCCTGTGATGCATTTATGATGTTGCTTCTGGGTTTTTAACCAAATTCGGATCCAGCTTTCAAATTGCCTCTTGTAGGACCGGCTACTCTCTCTCATCTGAATCTTGAGAGAGAGAGGTCCACATAGCTGCCTAACCCTGCAATAGTGTAGTAATGCAGCAACATCAGACTTGATAATTCACCATATAAATCTACAATTCAGGCTTGCCTATCTTCTCTGATCAGTTCCTATACATGTATAAATATCTCTGAGTGAGCCGTAGCATAGCTGTTTTACATTACAGCAAAGAGAGAAAGAGAGAGAGCAGTACCCTTTTATTTTTCAAAACGAGGGTGCAAATGGCAGCAACGGGTCAAAGCAAAGCCTTTGTCATCTCAATATCTTACCTATTCTTCTCTTCACTCATCGGCATTATTCTTGCTGCTGTACCAAAACAACAAGAACTCGATCGAATTTCGTCTCTTCCAGGACAACCGCCAGTGACATTTTCTCAGTTTTCAGGCTACGTTGCTGTCAATGAGGAACATGGTCGAGCTCTCTTCTACTGGCTGACGGAAGCCATTACAGTTCCAGAGAAAAAACCTCTAGTTCTTTGGCTCAATGGAGGTCAGTCTTTCTAGCTTTCTAGCTAGCTACTCCCTCTATTTTCTTCACTGTTGCTACATTTTACCATAGTCCAACAAGTAAGACTGTACTGATAGAGAAATATCCATTTTCTCATGTTCTTTTTCAAGTCATTAAGATTGGTCCAGCACTCTAGTTAATTTTACCATACATGTTCAAATCAAAGAACTTGCATAATCCATATCCATGGTAATTTCTTTTTCCTTAAGGAAAAGAACCAAAATAAAACTGAAGAACATTGAATAATTAAGAACCCAAAAACAGTTCTCCATGGAAAAGCAATCCCCCACACCTGAATCACAATGCTATAAACTGATGAACACATCATTTTCCATGCAATTAATGTCTTGTTTCTTTATTGGTTCTGTGCTTGAAAAAATGGCATTGATACCAAAATGATGAGCCAAAAAATATCTCTGCCTCTCAATAAATGGAGCATTGCGTACTGCACGTCCCAGCTCATGTCCTAATCTATTGCCGATGCCCACTCTAACCACAATTCCATATAGACTGCGTCCATCAACTCCAAGAGCAAACTAGCGAAGACCCCTTAACCCAATCTAAAATGCACTCTCAGGCTCAAGCGGAAAGAACTGCATAGTAAAAACGACTGTGTGCTTACGTGGTACCCAACAAAGAAAAACCAAAAATAAACCCGCATGGGACCTCGTGATCTCTCTCTGTCTGTATCTTTTTAGGGTTTTATTCCTTCTACAACTGACGTTTATTCCCTGTTTTGAATAAACCGGTTGCCTCAAAAAAGCCTTTGCAGCTCTCTGTGTAATTTCTTTGTTACTTTCTTTTCAACTTGTTTGTATTTGCTAGTTGTTCTTTTCTTTTTTTCAAAAGAAAAACCTAAAAGCTACCACAAAGTGAATCAACTTTTTCCAGTATAACTGTCCAAAAATTTTTCATGTTGCTGCAAACAAAAGATGCTCCCCCCCCCCCCCCCCCTGCTCTCTCTCTCTTTTTCTTCTCTTGTCTTCTTTGTTTCCTTAAGTTGACTTGAGATAGAGAAGGCAGCAAAAAGAGGGGAGAAAAGAAGCTTACCACCAACTCCCACTGTTCCTTTGTTTCTTTGAAGCACGCGCATTTCAGTAGTAGAAGGTGATGGTGATGATGATGTGGGGTTGCTCGAGCTGCTATGACCCAGAAATGGGGGAGGAATTGAAATATTTTTTCGTAATTAATCACTCAAAAGTTCATTAAACTAAACCACGGGAAATATAAAAATGTGGGTCACTATCTAGCGAATTAATAACAGAGGCTGGCATCTGAGAAGGAAAGTTAAACTGTTCCCTTAGTGTTATAAATATATAATATGCGTCACTATCTACCGAATTAATAACAGAAGCTAACATCTCAGAAGGAAATTAAACTGTTTCCTTAGAGTTATGTGTGTGTGTGTGTGTATATATATATATATATATATATATATATTTTATGAAGAGCAAAGAGGGTAGGTGTTTCTTCTCAGATTGCTCCAGTGACTCCATTAAATGTTTTTCCTGACAGGATGAAAATGGCAATCTTACCTACTGCTTTAGAGTAGATAAATTGACTGAACTGCTATAGATTTGATTGTTGAATACTTACACTTTGACAATCTTGTTCCAGTGTATCATTAAATTTTGAGTAGTTTTAAGGAAGCAACACTCTCTTCCCCTTGCATTAATTTGAAGATTGGGAGAACATTTTTGCACTAGTACAAAATCTGGGAAGATGCTATATGGGAAAAAAAAAAGTGCTTAATTCGCCAAATTACTTCACCAACAACTACTGTGGGCAACGGTCATTTCCATTGGTCCTTGACAGCCCCAACTTCTGCTGTTTGTGCTCCATTATGTACACAAGGTTGACCCTACTCCAAGTTGTTAGCTGAGCTAGACAGGAATAGAAGCATCACATAGTGGAACTGAAACTGGGCCACTCTTCGATCGTTGTCACACCCCCACTTTACTCTATTTCTTCTTGCTTGAAATCATGCAATTTTTAATTGCATGTGTTTATTGTGGTTGGGAAAAATTCTTGCTTCAAATCACTACATCTTTGAACTATGAACCTCTCATTCAAGAGTCACATCTGTTCTTGCTTCAAAAAAAACAAAAAAAGCAAAAAAACTTTGTCCTCCTCTTTCAATTATGAATTGACTCCACCATTATTCAAAAATATTTCCTTCTCTGTATCTGTAAACGTTTTTATCTAGATAAATGATCATTTATGATCTCAGGTTTCATAATTAATTAAAAGATTGCATTGATACAAAGATTATAGAGACTGCTCAAGTCTCTATTCAAGATATAGTACCACTGCAGTTGCAGTACTAATAAAGCTTGTTTATTCATATCATGTTACTTAACATTCAACCATGTTTGAAGTTCAGAATGATGATCAAGGTTTATCAAGAAAAAACAACCATCAAGTGATTTCTTCTCATTATTTAAATATTTCAGTCTCTGAGTTGGCTTGGTAAATAAACTTGTCAGAGCTTAATTAGTTAAAAACAAAGCACATGTGGGTATATGAATTCAGTGATTGTCAGGTTGTTCTAATTAAATAAGCCAATTGACCTTAAAAAATTCTTACTTTAAATGGTTCGAGTTTCTAGTTAATTTGTCACCGATTGACTGTGCAGGGCCAGGTTGCTCATCAGTGGCATATGGAGCATCAGAAGAAATTGGACCATTTCGGATTAATAAAACTGGTTCCTCCCTTTATCTCAACAAATATTCATGGAATATAGGTAAGAATCAAACACCTAATCTATATGTATTGAATTTGGTTTCCAAATGGCAAAATCACATGAAGGAAGTATATCAAATTTTTAGTAATGTTTACAGGTTCTCATCTTTTTTTCAGCACTCTTTTTCTTATCAAACTTACAGCATTTGGTTTTGTTTATGTTTACAGAAGCAAATATTCTGTTCCTTGAGTCACCTGCTGGAGTTGGATTCTCTTACACAAATATGAGCTCCAATCTTGAAGACTCCGGAGACAGTCGGACAGGTGCTTATATTAGCAGCTAACCATCGCTTTTTTCCTGATCTCATTTGATGCATCATTCTTTAATCCTGATGGTAGTTTGTTTGTGAGTTGACACAGCCCAGGATGCTATAATGTTTCTCATCAGATGGATGTCAAGATTTCCACAGTACAAACACAGAGAATTTTACATTGCTGGAGAAAGTTATGCAGGTAAATGAACTTGCAACAACTGGTTATAAATCAATTTGTTGCTAAATAAGCTTTCAGAAAAATATTCTGAACTGACAAAATTGTAAATTTTTACATAGGACATTATGTTCCCCAGTTGGCCAAGAAAATCCATGATTACAACAAAGCCTATTCGCTTCCAATCATCAATCTTAAAGGATTTATTGTAAGTAAGCCAAGCGTAGTTTTCACTTTTATCAGATATTAAGATATCAAAAACAATCAACCAGACAGCTCTAGATAAAGTTCATGGACTTGAGAGATTTTGAATGAAAATCATACAGGTCGGAAACGCTGTTACAGACAATTACTATGACAGCATTGGGACTGTTACATTTTGGTGGAGCCACTCCATGATATCAGATAGAACCTACAAAGCCATCATGAAACATTGCAATTTCACAGCAGAGAAAAGTTCCCAAAAATGTGATGATGCTGTCAGTTATGCCATGAACCACGAGTTCGGAGACATCGATCAATACAGCATTTATACCCCATCTTGCTTGGTGTTAACAAATGACTCAGCTAGGCATATAAGGCTCAAAAATACTCTTTTGCATAGACGGGTTTCGGGGTATGATCCCTGTACTGAAAACTATGCTGAGAAATACTATAATCGGCAAGACGTGCAAAAGGCTATGCACGCAAACACCACTGGGATTCCTTATAAATGGACTGCTTGCAGGTTTCTCCAAGTACTTTATCATTAAGTTGAATTCTTTCTGAAAAGGGTGGTTTTGGTGATTGAGAAATGATTCTCTTTTTTTGTCATTGGACAGTGACGTTCTCATCAAAAACTGGAAAGATTCAGAAAACTCCGTCTTACCAATATACAAAGAGCTGATTGCAGCCGGTCTAAGAGTATGGGTTTTTAGGTGAGTTCTAGACTTCACTGACTTCATACAAAATCTCTTAAGTTCTGCTCCTGAGTTAGAAAAAATAAGAAAGGGATACAAACCAACCAGGGTTGCAATTTTCACACAAGAAAAAGACCATGGGATACAAAAAAAGGAAATACTAAAATACTCAAAAAGTAAGATACTCCGTATTTTCAGATTCTGGCGGTGGCTTTTTCCTGTAGGTCACAGTAAAAGAAAGGGCAGTGAGCCAGGCTGACAATCACCGTTTTCTTGCTGCAAGCTTATGTCAAGATGATGACAATAGGCATTTGTTGCTGCTAGGAAATTAGGCTTTAGAGGTTGAGTGTTTGACTGTCGTTGATGAGATTGATACAGGATTGTGTCACTGCATGATTTTAGTCTACACACTGCACTTGGCCTGATTTCATTTTCCGAAGAACTAAATATGCCATAAATGACTTCCGTTGAATGCAGCGGTGACACAGATTCAGTTGTACCTGTGACTGCCACCAGGTTTTCCCTTAGCCACCTCAACCTCCGGATCAAAACTCCTTGGTATCCGTGGTACACTGGCAACCAGGTATTTCACATACTCGCACCGTATCTGATTTCCAAAATGGTTTTATTTGTGGTACATCCTCGTCTTTCCTTCTGTTTTTTTTTTTCTTTTCCAAATATAAAATCAGTTTGAATCAATTTATGATTGACTAGGTTGGAGGATGGACAGAAGTTTATCAAGGACTAACTTTTGCAACAGTCAGAGGAGCTGGCCATGAAGTTCCTCTATTTCAACCCAAGAGAGCTTTCATTCTTTTCAAATCGTTTTTGGCAGGGAAAGAATTGCCAAAGTCTTAATGAACTTTCTCTATCGAAGAAGACAGGGAAAGGTCAATTGTTTCAGCTTTTTAAGTTTGTTGAGCAAATGCAAATCTACCACTTAGAGCAAGACCCCCATATCATTTAATATATGGGTATTTTAGAGTTAGGAATGATTCATTCAAATTAGGATTTCTTATTATTTACTCCAAAGACTATTAGTTCTCCATTTCACAGTTCGGGCAAACCCGAAATGATGGAAACTGAACTAGAATTGTTTAATTTAAAGAACTTGAGGAAACGGAGCATTAATCCATTTTGCATGTCGAGTTTTCCCCTTGAAAACAAATGGGAAAATTGCCCTCTGCACTGTTTGCTTGCCAGGAAAACAAGATTGTAACAAGATAATTTCACCTAAAAGAAATGATACTGTTAACATGTTAGCCAAAAGCTTGTTGTCAGGTCATAAACGGTTGATGTGTGCAGTACTACTTGCCAACTATAATCACGAGGAACAGAACTAAAGGTTCCTACCTTCCGTTATCTACCTATCTGATGGTCAACCGGTTCTGCCAGAAACAACCCAGAGCAGCCCGATAGAGCCTGCACGCAATTGCACTTGACTAGAAGTTCGAGGCTCCAATACTAAACAGAGAAATAGATTCAGTTCCATAAGACCATCACAAAACGAAAATCAAAATCTTCCAAACAGTCTTGCTCTATTCAGTTCAAATATTAAGCTGAATGACTTTGCAAATTCATAGTAATAAGTGTAAAACGAGTGTTTCTGCATTGGTTTGTATACAAAATTGAAACTAGCTCATCCAGGTGCCAGTCAAGAGATCATTACTGCTTTAATCCCCTCACTAAGCTCATCTAGGTGCCAGTTGAGAGATCATCATTGCTTTAATCCCTCACCGAGACCTTGTGGCATTCCTAAGCTTTGTGCAAGATCACTCATCCTTTCCTTCATGGCCTAAGAAAATCGAAAACTAAACTATCAGTAAAAGTAATTCTAGAAAAGGTTCTGCATCTTGTAATTACAAAAATTATGAGATTATCACCTGGACACTTTTTTGGTGTGCATCCTTGTACGCTTCATTAACTAACACAGACAACTTCTGCACGTTTTAAGTTTTGGAAAATAGATTAGGAGCTTGATATGGGCACCAAGCAAACAAGTTACAACTTTTAAATTCTTCTCGATGCCTTATAATCAGCAGCCCAACATGAGTCATTATTGGGGCCCAACTAAACCAAGTGGAGGTTTCAAAACTGTTTCTTCCCTGTACCATTTCTTAAAAGGATTTTGTAAATAAAAAGCACCTAATAAGTGACTAGAATCAAGGTGTCACCTCAAATAATCTGGCAGAAGAATATTTGAATAAACGTATACTCACTTCTGGACCCAATTCCATTGCTGCCTCAGTAATCTCTATGCGTACAGGTTGCTGGTTTCCAGATAATGTGGCCTGAAAAAGAACATTCTCAGTCAGAATATATGTAAAATTCAATAGAAATATACAACATACAGTCTGCTTAAGATATAATGCAGCAACAGTTCATTGGAAAACATGAAAACTGAAATGGAACCATTCTTCATCCAAGGCATATTTAATAGTCCTACATATCTCTTATATTCAAGATCATGAACAGAAATTATAACCATAATAGTTATTGACAAAAAGTTTCTAAACACAAGAATTTAGTTTAAAACAGAAGTCTTTCTATAATGACTCCACCCAGAAGGACTGGACAATCCAATTGAAGCATATAAGTGGAAACTTATTCAGTGGAACAGTAAGTGGTAAAGGAACCTAGGATCTAAAAACTAGAAGTATAAACTGACCTAGCTTGATCTATGTTCATTAGCTAATGTTAATGTAGCTAATCATGTGAAGCAGTTGATGACATTTCTAGAACTAGAGAGAGAGAATGAGAACTATAATAACCTACCTTTATCAGCTCACCTTCACAGTAGCCATCAAACTCTGCTCTGCAATACAGATAAAAACCAAATGGAACTCACACATAGAGAGAAACTAAAAGTTCAGACATCAATAGGTGTAAGATAAAATCCATACGCGGCAAGTTCCTTTTGCACACGCACAGCCTCAACCTGGACAACCATTTGTGCTTTCTTCACTGTCTCATAGAGGTTTTGCATGTTTCCAAGAATTCCTGCCTAAGACCAATTAGTAGGACAGCAGCATTAGTTTCAAAGGAGGAGAGAGAGTCAACCATGGTGCTGTATTCTAACTATCATGTGCAATTGTGAAAGATGATGAAGCTTGTGTAGCAGTCAATTGAACCATAATGCCTGGTCACATGACTCAAGCAGTCATCAATTTTGGCACTTTTAAATGGACCAGTGGTTATGAGACAGAGTGCAAATCTAATGAGAATATAGAGGACTAGAGCCATCCATGCATAGAGGCTGCCTATAATCTCTGTCTCTGTCTCTGTCTCTCTCCATGCGTATGTATATGTCTAACAAAGTGAAAACACAAGATTAACCTTGATAGCATATAATTGACTTAGACTACCATCAAAATGGATTAAACTGGGCTTTCCTTGTTTTCTAGCCCAATTGCCCTCAGTAGTTTAGTAAAAACATCCTTCACACAGATTGGATCACATGACTTCATACAGGCTACTTGCTTCCTTAGTCTTGCACACAGCCTCACTGGATTTGTTCCACTCTTGGATTGATACATGGTGGCCTATGCGTATGCAGAAGCTCTTTTGTTTATCATTATCTTTAACATGGAGAAAGAACAAGAGCATCTGACAAAACATGCATCCAACGAATGGCATGGTGTGCAAATATAGCTTATCTTGACATAGAGCATATAATATGACAAAACAAAGTCCACGTACAGGGCTCAAGCTGACCTATTAAACTACCAACATCAAATGCAACCAATAAATGTTTCACATAAATTACTAGCAGTAACAAGAAAAACAAATATAACAATAAAAAAGACACTGAAACTGAGACATGACAACACCTAAGGCAGAATTTAAAGCATCATTTTCAATTATACAACTAGTATTAGCTACTAGTCCAAACAATGGGGCATTAATTACAATAAAAAGGTCACAACAATATTAGAGCACGGATCAGACCATAACACCGCTAAATAGGCTATTATCCCCATAATATGGAAGGCATGCTACTCAATATCAGAGATTAATGCAGCCATTTCTGAAGAATGGTTTACGTTAAAATGCAGGGTACGCCAGAAGCAAAGGCTAACATAACTGACCTTGGAAGGTGCATCATCACCTTTCTCACCATTTTCCTTCTTTCCTCCAAACAGACCATATACACGTAGAGATTTATAGCTATGCCCAGATTTCCGATGACCTGACGATGATAAAAACTGCTTACCAGCTAGATTTGTACTGAAATTAATACTACCTGAAAGCCATCAGGAGAAACACAAATTAGTAAATTAGAAGACACTCTTTAAGATCATAAATTGGGGGAAAAATGAAGTGCATTTAAACACTCAACCGCAAACTAGACACTAGATGAGCACATAACATTTTAGGTCCCCTGAAATTAAGCACCGGAGTTCTGAAAAGATTGAATTTCCTAATGACTAGATTCACTATTTTCTATAATTAGAAATAAAAAATTAAAAATAAGAAGTAAAACACACAGAAAAGCAAAAATCTGAGCAGATTTCTACTTAATAAGAAAAGTGAGAAGATTAATTGAAAGTTCATACCTTCTTCTTTCAATAAAAAAAAACTATTAAATTAGACCCAATATAACTTTTTAGCTACGCTGATAGCTCATTTCAACACAAAACAAGCATTAGAACAAACCCAGAAAACAAAATCAAAACTTTTTTGCATTTTGTATTCTGATCCTCCATTTTCTCAGCAACCAAACAGAGAGAGAGAGAGAGAGAGAGAGAGAGAGAGAGAGAGAGTTACCAAGGTCGAGAGAAGAAGGGATTGGCTTCTTCCAGTCAGTGGCTCCACGCAGATTTGATATTTGAGCAGTCACGGCACTTGTCGAAGCCATTGGTTTTGCAGGTTCTCTTCACCAACAAAATTTTCAGATATTTCTATAGACTGCAGACAGAAAAGAAGGAGATTTCACAAGATAAAATTGGTACTTTTTTGGGTTTCTGGTGATTGGGATTTTCTGCTCTTGGAGTGTGTACTTGTTTCCATGTGGTCCAATCAAAGAAAGACACGTTATCATGTCTGGATAGTTTTTGCTTTCTTTTTCAGTGAAAAACGTGGGAGCAAGAAATGCAAGGAAAAGTTGTGCAAGGAAAAGAAAAGTATTGAAATTGTCAAACCCAATCCTGGTGCTTGGGCCTCTGACATTGTTTCTACTTACAAGGTTTTACATTGTTCCAACCCAACTTGCAAAAGGCCCAAACTGGTTCGATTGTTGTCATGTTTATGGCTCTTGCATACCTGGAATCATCAGAAGCATCGAAAGGGTTTGATGGTTTTGGTTTGGTGACAAAGGTGTCTGATAGTTAAGTCTTATGTTCTGTCATCTGAGTTTGCTTTGACTTCAGACATTCAATCATTGGCTATGAATTAGCTTTAATCCCTTTTAAGAAGTGCTTACAGACATGTCTTAGGTATCTGTACCCATGTTTATAAATGAAGAAATGGTACATGTGTTTATGTAGTAAGTTTTGGTCAACACCATAGCGCCCTTTTCTCTGGATTTTTTGCTTTGGCTCCTTTTGTCTTTGAGCTTTTCAAAGGGACTGCAAATAGTGATTGTAGAAATATGAGAAAAGATGCAATTGATGAGAATTTCAACAAAAGCCGGCTACTTCCTTGACTTGTTCCAAACCCTGGAACTATTTCAAACCAAAGAGTCATGGTCGTGTTGAAGGGCTGCTTAAGCCCCAGAAGTATTCTATTCGCTTTTTATGGTCAACCATGTACACTGGCAACTTTCAGCATTTTCTCTTCTAAGTTCTCACTGTCATTTCTTTCACTTTTCCATATGCACCCAAAGTGAAGAAGAACCAATTAGCGATTTGTAAACAGTAATGATAAGCACTACAAGTCATCAATGGTGAAAGTGGCCACTTTGCTTCTGTTTCTGTCATTTACTGTCCACTGGCTTAACTCATAAGCAAAGATACTGTCACTTTATTTTTAGCCAAAAGAGAAAAAAAGAGTTGAGAAAGTGCATGCTTGCTACTTGCTAGCCTAGTGCCTTAAAACAGTTTTAACAGATGAAAGCACAAATCTGATTAAACAGTTAGACAATTAGAGGAAACATAAAGTACATTTTTTCAACCTTTTTGGTTATCCACCTCTTACCTTTTGACATATTGCCAAAACTCATATCACATGCTCTTATGAGCCCCAAGTGATTGTTTCACATGGGACATTTGTTTTTTTGAAACTGCAGAATAAAGGCATACAACTCAAAGTCCCAAACTGAATAAAGCATCAGAACTCAACTTTAAAGAAATTAGGTTTCTTAACAGTGATATGATGATGGTGATGGTGATGATGGATCGTCCATGCCATAAGCTGATATATTCATATCCTAGAAGGGTATCAATCATCATCTTCATGGGAAATTCTTTGCCAGAAGGAAAAAAATTATCTGGGAAAGTATTCAAATTCACTCTCACATGTCCATTTCAGATAACATCCCACAAGGAATTAATTATTAATGGAAAGACAAAAGGATAGGCTAGAAAGCTAGAGTTTTCTGCTCTCTTTCTGCAAAACTGATTGTAATACAGCCAAGCCATCCCTCTCTCTTATTGCATTCATATGCATCCTACATGTGCTTGTATCTCATTTGAATCAGTTTCAAGTTTTAAATGAATAAACAGTAAGAACCAGGTCACCGACAGTGCTGTTACAGAAGGGAAACAAATTTCAAGAGAGGCCCCGCAGCTTTTTTTCCCTCTCTTTTTCACCATCCTTCAGCTTTCTTAAGCTATCAAAGGTCTGTTGCTGGCTTTCACCATGCTGGTTATCCATTATTCGTCGTGGTACTGTACCTTATTTTACCAAGATACCCCCTCCCACTAAAATGAAAATAGGGAATTTAAATGATGATCCCGGATTGGTATTCATCACTGTCAACTTGGCTACCTTGTAGTTTAAAGAGGGTACAGTGTACAGAAAATATGGCAATAGGGTCGGGATTCGAAGTCATGGACTTTGTTGGTTTCCACTTTCCAGCATTTACAGAGGACATGAAAGTTCTGCTTGTTGTGATGGCTAGGAAGGTAGGATGGTGTCCGGATTCCAGGGTTAGGTGGGTAGATCTGTAGATATGAATGGGGATATTACTAATTTTATTCAAAAGGATTGGTTGCAAGATATTACTAGTTTAACCCTCATGAGGGGAATTTAATAGCAGGGAAACTACTCAGGCGGCCTGCAAATCTGATTTGATCCTATCTGTTTCACAACAGGTTGACTGGCCACGGGGTCTCTGGCTTGAAGCCAAATTGGGGTTTATTCCCATCTTTTTAACAGATGGAAAGGTGCGTGGGAGGTAAAAAAAAAAACTCAAAGGAGAGAGAGGGGGAAGCAAAGCAATGCATCCTTGAGAACAAAGGAAAGTGAAGGGTATGTTAGGAAATTCAGAGTTCAATGGGCCTGGAGTATAATAATGTGAAATGAAAAGCATCTCTTTCTCATTGAAATTTATCATCAGTGAACACGCCACAAGCCAAAGCCTAAAAATAAGGTACCTCCAACAGCTGCAAAACCAGCACCAGCAACAACAACAACAACAACACATCAGAAAACAGCATCATCCTATTTTATCCTCCTGCTTTTTTCAGCCCACCCTTCTCGTATCAAAGACCATCTCTCTCTAAGAGAGAGAAAAAAACTTTCTTTCCTTTCTCTCTCTACACAGGGGAAAAACACACCAAATACAAAGAAAAGAAGAAACATGGAAACTCCACGCACCCTCTTCAAAAACAAAGAAGAGTCCACACACCACCCAACTCTCTCTTTCTCTCTCTTTCTTCAATGGCCCAGCTGGACCAAAATTTATGTAGAAGAAAAACAAAAAAGAAAGGAAAGATAGAGAGAGAACGGAAAGAAAGAGAAGATAGATGTCTTCAAATGTCCTCCAACCAAACCCACCTCACAAAAAACTCCCTCTCTCTTTCTCACTCCTTCACAAAACCAATTAAAAACATGTTTACCAGAAATACCCTTCTGCAACCCCCCAAAAAATCCCATCTTCATCACTGTCTCAACTCTCAAAAGGAACATTTTTTTCACCGAGTTATGTGGGCTTCTTTGGGTTTTCTTTGTCTCGGTCAGAGTTTTCACAGAGAAAACAGGAAAGCGAGAACCTTCCTGTCTCTCTCCCTCTCTTTTCTTGTTTATCTTTCTCTTATCTCTCTCTCTACACTTATTCTTTCCTTTTATTATTTCTTGCCCATATCTCTTTCTTTCTTCCTTCTCATCAAATACTCTTCTTTCTACCCTTTTCTCTTTTCTCTTCTCCATATTTCCTTATTTTGGCCTTCTGAGTTCTTCCCTTAACCTCATCCCGGTGATCTGAAACATGAAGAAGCTGAAAGGGGTTGCTGCTGCTGTTGCTGCTATGGAGTATTCTCCATATGCTACATATGAGGACCAAAGGACCAGGTTCAAGCACCAGAGCCTTATGCAAGACTTTGAAGACTTGCACAAGGTAATAACTTTTTTGCGGATTGTTTAGATTTGGAGTTACTTCTTTCAGATTTCATTAGATCCGGCGTTTATAGTCCTCTGGTCTTTCTTAATTTATGTTCTTGTCTTTAGTATTTTGGTTGAGAATAAGAAGAGGAAATGATTGTTTGGATCTTATGATTTGGTCTCAGTTGATGGAGGTCTTCCCTCATCCCTGCTAGCAAATTATCTTTCTTTTATATGTGTTTCCTATGTGGTATTGTCAGACTTTTGCGTTTTAGTTTTGCGCCTATAGTTCTGTTTTTTTTTATGAGGAAATGACTCTTTGATTCATGTTCTATGTTAATATTCCCTACCTACAATGAAATTTCCCCTTTTTTTACTTGAATTTTCTAAACTTTCTTTTCTGTCACCTGTGAAACCTGAAAAAGAAATTGAAATAGCTCCTCTAGTAGTCTTTTGATCCAACAAGCTTTCATAGGTTGGATCGATCAAGGTGATTATATGTAATTTTTTTGGTTGTTTTCTGCAACGTTTGATGATAAAATTATTGAATGTTTCCACCTAAATCCTTAAGTTCTTATCATTGCTTGCTTCACACTAACTACAAAGGGCTATACCTCTGAACCCTCCTTCCTCCAAAAGGAAAATTGAAGGCTCTGTTGCTTTGATTAACTTTGACATCTTTTGATGATTTCCATTACTATTACTATGCTTGAACACTTGCCTTAAAGCCAGAGTATAAACTAAATTTTTATGTGCTTTGTGTTTTTCAGGAAACAGAGGCCATGAGAAAGAAGTTGCAGATGATGAAAGAGCAAAAATTGACCCTGTTGGCCGAAATCCGGTATGATTTTGTTCCTCCGTGAGTTTTCAGGATTTTGCAGGACTTTAGAAGCACAATTATGAGTTAATATTTTGAGTTTTGATCCTATTTTTGTTCTTAGGTTTTTGAAACGGAGGCACAAGTTCTTGTTGCAAAACCAATCTTCAAACACCCCCGTCCAACGAAACATTGTGCAACCACAGAATTTGGTGATTAGAAGTAAATCAAATTTGAAGGAAAAGAAATCTACTGGAAAGGAACGAACTTTGCAACGCCTAGCTACAGGTTTTGATTTGAACCAAAAGGGAAAGACTTACAGTGAAAAGGAAACCACTTTCACTCATCCTTCTCTGATGTTTGACTTAAACCAGAAGCAGCAGAAATTTTTGAATGGAAAGGAAGTTACTTTGCTTCGAAGTTCTTTACCAGTTCTTGACTTAAATCAGAGGGAAAGGGTTTACAGTGGAAAGGAGGCCACTGCTCGAAGCATGACACCGATTTTTGACTTAAACCAGATTTCGGTAATCAATTTGTAACTATTACAAGTACTCGTCAGTAAACTTGAGATGCATTAATATTTTATCATGAGCTAATGCCTCCTAAATTTTGTTTCATTGCAGAGAGAGGAGGAAGAACTACAGGCCAGTGATAATTCAATGAGAATAGAGGAATTCAAGAAAAGTTCAATGAGAATTGGAACTGATGAGCAGCACAATGATATTAAAATATCAGCCTGCAGGAACACTGGAAACGGGCCAAACCGAGTTGGAAAAAGAAAGATCACATGGCAAGATCCGGTGGCATTGAGGGTTTAAGTCTCTTACTGTACTTGTAATGGAGGTGCTTAGTTTGGAGGGGTTGGGACTTGGTGAGTTTAGCTTGCCTCCTGCCCAATTCTTAATTGCTCTAATGCTTTTTCTTCTCTTCTGTAAAGAAAATATAGTTGCATCTGTTAAATTTCTATAGATAAATATATATATATATATATATAATATAAAGAAATGATGCTTTGGGAATCAGATATGTTCTCACCGAAAGTGCTGTTTACTTGTATCATGAATGCTGGTCTAGTTTGGTCGGAGTAATCGAGAAGCAAATTGGTGATTGGTGGTGTGAAAGTTTGTTGGGAGATTCCCAAGTTTTGTTCCTTAGCCGCCTAGTTTTACATTTGCTGAGCAATCCAAGGTGCCGGCTGCTCCCATTTCGTACATGAATTGGGTAAAAATTTGGAGTAACCTGCAAGTTTGTTGTCACTTTCGATCAGTGTATGCAAAAGAAAATCCACCGTGGGTGGGACCTCACCGAGGCCATGAAGCAAATGCAGACACAGATTGATGCCGAAGGGCTCGGTGAAGTTAGTTCAGATGTCACAAAGGATGGGAGTTTAAATGTTAGGTTAAGTCTCACTTCATGCACCCTCCAGAATCGGGTTGTGATTCCACAATGAAACCCGCCGTTTAGGCCTCGGACAGGGATGTTACTTGCCATCCTTTGTTTAAGGTAATGAAGGGTTGCCATGGCCCCTTCAGTCACTACTCTCTATCAATAAGATTAAGGACCTTGTAACTGTCGGTAGAAATACTCACTGTTACAAGAAATTTCCCCAGTAGCACACCTTCCGGAAAAGCATTGGGCCTATTCAGCTTTCAGCTAAATTCAGAGACCTGGTTATCTGCACTTTGAAAGGTGCAGCTGGGTCAAATTAATGGTATCTTTACTGCAAATCCTTGGTCACCTCGTTAAATTTTGGATTTCAGTTAAAAAACCGGCATCTAATTAAAAGTCTCAGATAGTACAAGGGTGCAGAGAGAGCAATTTTCACAGCTCCCAAACCAAGTCTGGAGAGTTGGTTTTGTCCACAGTTCTGCCAATCAATTTACAACAGGAAAATAATTACAACAAATCCGTCTTGGGAACAACCATTTGCATATCCTGTGCTTCGTTGGCTACGACATCAGTGTCATTCGGCATCTGAGTACAATCAGGGGATGCATGCTCAGTGACTGTATTGGTGGTGGAGGTAGCAGGGGCCGCTGCATTGTTTTCGTCAAGTTCCTGGAGTCGAGCAATGTGCCTCTTCCCCTTTTTATGAGTTTCCATTACCACCTCAGAATATGCACCAACCAAACACATTTCACACCAAAACTTAAATCTCTTCTTTTTCCTAAACTCTGGTGTCCTCTCCACCTTATCCACTGCCATTGGTCTATGTTTCTTCATAAGGCTATTTGCATTCCCATTTTTCTTCCTAAACCTTTCTGCCTCCTCCTTCTGAACCGGCAGCTCATCCTCTTTATTCTTTAACTTTTCTCTTTCCTCCAGTTTCTGGCCTGAACCATCCACATTTTTATTAAGTTGAGGTAATTTCTTATCAGTCTCTGTCTGTGTCTCTGTCTCTGTAACCTTGGGACGCTTTCTGGGTTTTTTTGGTAATCTTGTGGGATTGGTATTAGAGTTCTTCTCCATCCTCTCAGCCCTTAGCCTTGCTTCCTTAGCCTTGTGCTTCCTACCTTGAAGGTGTTCGGTCAAACCTTGCTCACTTGTGGCGCTGACCTGACAAACAGCACAACTCCATTCCTCGTCCGGTTTCTTCTTTAAATTAATTAACGGCAGAGGCAGTTCACCAGCAAGAGGTGGTGTTTTCCGCTTTGCTCCAACAACACGATTAGGATCAGGCTTAGCCTGCAATGGGATACTCAATGAAGGATATATAACCAAAAAGGTGTGATGCTAATCAATTAACAGGGGTAAAAAATTTATAAATATTTCCACATAGCTCCACCCTCTTCCTCTTCAACTAAGGACAAATTTAACTTTATACTATCTTACTTTTAACTGAATCAGTCTGAAAATGCAGCATAAGACCTCAGAGTAATAAGTCATCAATCCTGTAAGCTGATTTACATTTTTTCTTTGGCACAAGTGGAACCAGATAACTGATAAGAGCTTAATACCAAGATTCAAAGCACCAGAGGTCGCTGAAAGTTCCATGCAAAATCTATAGCACTTCTAAACATTTTTATATGATCCATGTAGAAATTTAGGGGCGTACATATATATATGTGTATCATATTACTTGACACAAGGGAAGCACAAAGGTTTTCCACAAAAACACTAGGTACCCTTCTCGAAGGAATAACATCACATCTAATAAACACATAAACCACTTCTCTCACAACAAAGGTGGACAATGAGCCCCACATTGTTGTAAGCAGGATGCTATACGTAAACAGGAAGTGAAACATCTGTACCTAAGGGACAGCAAAGCCATCATCAATCTATAAATATTCTCCAACAAGTCGCAGTAACATGATGTCACAATGAGCAACAGCAGCTACAGAAATCTAGAAAATACACCTTCATGATCAATGACTGCAATGCCACATTAGGACTAACTTCTGAATTTTCAGTCCACAAGTGAAAGGATTACCCAATGCATTGATATCATGTCATGCGCCAATAGCAAACATCATCAACGGCAAAACAACACATGCAACAGAAACAAATGACCTAACCAACATAGGCAAAAGGGTGATTCAGGGATGGAGAAGACTTTGCCATGTTTATGGACATTTTGCTTTAGATTCTTTCATGACAAACTAAGTGACAATGAAGTCATTGTATGAAGTTTGTTTAAGCTTATGGCTTTAAACTTCCAAGAAAAATTTATCTTTTTTCTGATGATTAAACATGATGTTGAATTTAGTAATTCCAAGGCTTACCAGTATAATCAATTTATTCTTGTTTCCCTCCGAAGTAGCCTTCACCTCAGCGTCCAAAACCTCTGTCATCCGTGAAGGCAACATCGGCGGCGGAGGTGGCGGAAGCGGTGGCAACAAATCCAAACGCTCCTCACTCCGCCAGCGGTGGTGGTTAGAAAAATGATGCACGAAAGGACGCCTAGGGTCGAGCCGCATCGTGAGCCCGTGTTCGAAAGATAAGCCCGTCTCCCTCGCCATGTGCATGGCCGCCATCTCTCTCTCCGCCATCATCTCCCTTCTCACTTCGGCTTCTAAGGCTCTCCGACGCGCGATTTCCGACGCGATTATCTCTTCCCTAATTTGTGCCTTCTCTAATTCCCGCTGGACCTGGTCGGATCGGCTTCGGTTGAAGTCGAAGCCGGGATTGGGTCGAAATGCTTGACCCGACAAGTAATTGAAGCTTGAAGAAGAATACGAAAAGTAATTCGGCGGTCGCTTATCGACCGCTCTGAATTTGAACTCCATTTCCAAGATTGGAGGTTTCTCAGTTGAAAGAGTTCTGAGTTCAGTCAGGGAGAATCATTGAAATTAAAAAATGATTTTTAAAGAGACAAAAGGGCGTTCGGTACAGACGCTGACGATGCGCGTGGGCGAAATGTTTACAAAGCCCCTGGACGGGCATTATTAGAAGTGACGGGAGGAGCTTCGGGCAGAGTGTTCGCATGGGAAGGTTTCATGTTCGGGTAGGTGACGAACACAGGTGGGGACTGGGGAGGAATCTAATAGCGAATCAAAATGTGCCACGTTTCAATATGACCTATTTTAATATTTATTTATCTTGCCCAAATTAGAAATTAATATGTGTGGACGCTTTTTACTTTTAAAAAAGCGTGGCAAAATCCTTTTAAAAGTGTACAAATGCTAAAAGTCGATTCATTGCCAAATTGGCCCTTTTTTTTTGTCTAAAATGTAATCCCAAGTGCACTAATTTAAGACAGAATATTTTTCCTACAAAATTTTTTTTAAAAAATTAAACATAATATAAAAAATTTAAGTTATTGAATAAATTTAAATAAATTATTATTATTTTATTATATTTAATTAAATTTTAATTATTATTAATAAAAAATAACATTTATCATTCTATGTTACATGTAATTGACATAATTTACTAACATGATCATATAATATTTTTCATGTTTTATGTTAATGTTTTGTGGATGTAAAATAATAAGTAATATTTAAAATAATGATAATTAATCAACTATTAATCATAAACTATATTTAATTTAAAAATAAAAATAGAGAAATTTAATTAAACGTAACTAAAAAATAATACCTCATTTAATTTTTTTTAATAATTTAAAAAAAATTTCAAGCATTATATCTATTATTTATAATCTCTTAATTTATCGATAATCTTATTTGATATATATACTTTTTAAATATGATGAAAAAAACCAATCATTTATCACAAGTATTTAGTTTACAAAAAGTTATTTTTTAAAAAATGAAAACCAATAAACTAAATTTACTAGTCTTATTAAATTTGAAACTATACAATAAAACATATGAGTCATATAAGAACACAAAATTACTTCACAAGCATTAGAAAAAAAAACAAACACATCCACATATAATTGTTTATTGTATTTATATTATCTTAATAGGCAACTACGTTATTTGTTATAGTAATAATTTATTATTTTTCCTTAAACAAATTAATTTAATTGCTTTAAATTTTTTTAATATAAAAATCAGTTGCTTTCATAGGTTTTAGGAGTAATTATTTTTGGTCCATTAGGAGTATTTAATTTGGATTATAATTTGTAAGCAAAATCCAGCCTATTTCTCAATCAAACTAGCACGTGACACATTTTGAAGTAATCATGACCGTAGCTTAAACTGTAATCCCCCAAAAAGAAAAAATGGACGGTCCATGATTAATGAACTTGGAATCAGGTGTTGGGGGATAGCAGCATCCAACGAAATCTCTTTTGTTTTCTTCTCCATTAAGGGCTTAACTTCGTTGCTATCGGCATCCAATCTGAAAAGCCACAAGATCAAAAGTGTTTAGATAAAGTCCCTTTTCTTACCTGTTGCTTGATTTTTCACATAATCCAACATGCCTTCTCGCTGCGAAATTTGCTGTGAGCTCCTGATCGCGGTTTTGCTCCCTCCCTTGGGGGTTTGCTTAAGGCATGGTTGTTGCAGCGTCAGTAGTTCTCTCTCTCCCATCTGTTTGGATTGTCCTGTTTGAGGTTTCGATTTGATTCCGTGAGTTTTGGGTTTGATGGTTTTTGCAGGTGGAGTTCTGCATTTGTCTGCTGTTGACGATTCTGGGATACGTACCTGGGATAATCTATGCCCTCTACGCCATTGTTTTTGTGGATAGGGATGAGTACTTTGATGAGTACAGGCGTCCACTCTATTATTCCAGTGCCTAGCCTGGCCTTTCTTTAATGATCTCTCTATGCTGTAATATGATGATGTTCAAACTCCTTACTATTGTGTTTTGACTTGATATTGATGTGTTGCAACTCTTTAATTGATCTTGTTGTTTTTGCTATTATGATGGTCCTTTGGTCTTGGTTGGATTCACCAGTGTTTTGATTAATTACTTAATTTTAACTTAATGCAATCCGCTTTTAGTAATCTTGTTTTGTTCGTATGTCAAGTGCTGTATATTGAAACATGAGAATAGATGATCTGATTCATACCCAGAAGTAGATATGCTGCTACGTATTGTTGTTAGGACGAGGATACAGGCGAGATTAGGACCTCATATTCAATCCCTGTCTGAACGTAGTATTTTGTTCTGATTTGGTATATCAGTTAGACAGTACAAACTTTGTATTTTGTCATACTGAAATATGGGACTGTGTTTCTTTGGAATTGAGTCGGATGACAGAGATGAGATGTTTATGAATGTCTTCTTAACTCTTAAGGGCATGTCTTAACTTTCTGTATATGCAATAATTGGTTGGGTACTTGGCGGAATCTGGAAAATGGAAGGTTTCAATCTGCATCTTCCCCAGATCATGTGCTAGACAAGTAGTAAAACTTTTGAGTTTTAGTTTCCTTGTTATTGCAAATTCCTCCAAATTTCACTTTAAGCATTGAGTATCCTTGTGTTCCTAAAACTTCCTCTTAATGTCTAATTGTCTGCAGTTAATAATCAATCTTTTAGATACTCTGTGACCAGAATTGCTGCAGTCAATTGAAAATACTAGGGGTGAAGTTGATATCAAGTGACTAGCAGAAGAATGGAACACTCTTGTTATTGTTCTTTTTGTTCCAATAAGTTGATTTTACCTGTAAGATAGAAGTTTCCTATTAAGTTTCTGGCATCTACTTCCTCAATGACCATCCTCGATAAAATTTACATTCTCGTTGTAGGTTTAGATTTAATCTTCTAATCTTCTTATTAGTTGAGTTAGCTACAGCCTGTTCCTTTCATAGCCTATACCTTATCGACCAACTTGTCTGCTTATTCTTATTCTCTCTCAGCACTTTGTCAAAAACTGTGCTGTCTACCTTACTGCACATAGACATAGTTGCTCTACTTTGCTCCACAATTAGCCTGTTTGCATTGTCTCTTTCCTGCATGATAACCATTTCTGGTTTGCTGAAGTCTGAACTCTTGTTCATTGCAGTTAGTCCCTATGTGATACAAAAATCCTGTTCAACTGTTACTCAACAGTAGATTGTAATTGATATCAAATAGTGATGGGAACTACAATACAATATCTTTGCTTCTTTGCTGGTATACTATCTCGATACTTGTAAATTTATACAATTTGCGGGAGGATAACAGATGTTTGTAGAATGTTCTGATACTTAATGTGGGTTTAAAGCCTCCTGTGAGGTGCTACTCAGCTATTTCATGTTCCTTGAGCTGAAGCCTTTTGAACCCCATGTAGTCAACAACGGTCTAGGTAAGGGAAAGTAGGAAGTGAATCATCTTTAAATATGATCCAATGTTGGGTTCATTCTGAGTCATTATGACTGAACAAAGTATGGTTTTTATATGATGATTGGTATTTGTGACAGTGGGGTGAGCCTTGAGCAATCCAAAGAGGCCATGGATGTAGGGAAGGAAAGTAGTTTATCCACTATATTGGTGAGAACATGTCAAGAGAGAAACTCTAATCAAATGACTAATGATTTTTTACGGGCAACGATGGATAATAATAGGTTGGATTTTCCTTTCAGCAATCCTATCTTCTCCAAGAGGACCAAAACCCCCCTTTGGGCAAACTGGAAAGTGATTACATAGCTTTCTTGTATTCAAGCCGATATCAGTGCTTGATTGACAAATCAATGAAGTTGAAACTTCAATTCAAAATTTTGGGATTTTCTTGTCTCAATTTATATCATTTAAATATTTTTTTTCTCAATTGGTATTACGCAGATTATAAAAGGTTATGCCCCTGTATCTTAGGGTTTAAAGTCGTCATATGAATATAAAATAAAAAATAATATTTTTATTAATAATTAATTAATTATTAATTATAAAAATTTATTTTAATTCAAAATTAAAGTATGGAGTTTTTGATTGAATGTAATTAAAGGAATAAAGATTTTTTTGAATGGTTATAAATTTTTTAAATATTATGTTTTATTAATTTTATTTAATAAAATTATAAAAATATTTTTAAATATAAATATATAAAGATAATTTTAACTTGAGAATATTTTGATAATTTTAATGATACAAATAATGATTTAATCTTTTATAAAGATTGACATTATTCATAACTTACTAATTAAGAAAAATTTTTACGTCATACTAATTAAAAAATTCATACAAAAATTCATATAAAAAATTAAAATTATAAAAGATACAAGCCAAGCTTATTAAATAAAAAAAAAGCCAAAGGAAAAGTTGCTCAAGATTTCAGAAAAAAGAATAAGCGAACACGTGTACTGCCAAGCGGTAACCCGCTGACTAGATAGGGTGGCTTTCCTTGTAAAATTACCATATTATCCAATTTGTTATCCTCACAACCTATCTTTTAACAGCAGAAAAACTGCTTGGTGCTTACCAAAGTGGTCCTCCTGAACATGGAGGGTAAAGAAGGAACAGGGGAAACAGACACCGAGTCTGGACTCATCTCCGACTGGGCCGAGTTAACCCACGAGTGCCTCGTCAACATCCTTTCACGACTCACTTTCGAGCACCGATGGACGGGCCCTATGCTTGTCTGCAAACCATGGCTCAACGCCTGCAAGGATCCCACTCTAAACTCCGTGTTCGATCTCGAAACTCGGTTCGATTCCCCCGCCGAGTCACCCCGCTGGTGGACCCCCGAGTTCGAAAGAAAAATCGACTCCATGCTCCGATCCGTTATCTCACGGAGCAGCGGCAATCTAACCGAGATCCTTACCCGTCACTGCTCCGATCTTTCTCTCAACTTCGCCGCTCAAAGGTATTCCATCTACGACCCCGTTTATCGTTTTCCATTTTTGCCTAAATTTCCATCTTTGATTTCTCAATTTTTATGCCAGCTGTCCAAATCTCCAAGTTCTTTCTATAAAAAGCTGTCCCCACGTGACGGATGCCTCGATTGCTCAACTAGCGTATCATTGTCGGAACCTTAAACAACTCGACATCAGTTACTGCTACGAAGTATCGCACGAATCTCTGGTGTTAATAGGTCGGAACTGTCCCAATCTAACGGTCCTAAAACGGAACCTGATGAATTGGTTAGACCCGTCGCAACACGTGGGAATTGTTCCCAATGATTATCTAAATGCGTGTCCACAAGATGGGGATACAGAAGCAGCTGCAATCGGGAAATTCATGCCTCAACTGGAACATCTTGAAATCAGATTCTCGAAATTATCCGCTAAAGGTCTTGGTTCGATCTGTGAAGGGTGTTTGAAACTTGGGTTTTTGGATTTGTTTGGATGTGCTAACTTGACTAGTCGGGATATTGTCAATGCGACATCGAGTTTGAAGGATTTGAAGGAAGTAAAGAAGCCGCATTTATATATACCCAGGTCAGTTTTTCATACTGAGAGGTATGGACATTGGAGATTGTATGATGAAAGGTTCCGAACTGATGTTTTTCGAATCTAGGGAAGGAACATGATTTCAATTTCTTAGCTTTGTATTTGTGTATTACTGTATTCTGAATCAACTTTTCTGGGATACATTCCTGGGATAATCTTTGCTCTCAATGCCATTGTTTTTGTGGATCGTGATGAGTACTTTGACGAGTACATGTGTCCACTTTGTTATTCCAGTGCCTAGGATTCTTTAATTATCTGTCTATGCTGTAAATATGATGAGCTAAAACTGCTTTTTTTTGTGTTGAAGTTGATATTGAGGTGTTGCTCCTCTTTAATTAATCTTCATGTTGTGCTGTTGTAATGGTTTCTTTGGTCTTTGTTGGAATCACATTTGGTGGTGTTTTAATTATATGTCAAATGCTTTATATGGAAACATGATGAGATAGATGGTCTGCTTCAAACCAAGAACTAGAATTATTACTTGATATTGTTGTTAGGACGAGGATATGGCAGAGATTAGGATCTCATAATCAATTTCTGTCCAAACATTTTTGTTGTTCTAATTTATCAGTTAAAGAGTGTTAGACTGTGGGGTACTTTGTATTTTGTGTCATAAGCTGCCATTAGAATGTGGGACTGTTTTTCCTTGGACTTGAGTCACATGATAGAGACATCTTTGGATGCCTAAAGGGCATGTTTGGAGTTTTTGTTTTCCTTGGACATCCATAGATGCAAGAATTGGGTGGGAACTTTGCGGAGCCTGGACAATGGAAGTTGTCAATCTGCTTCTTCCCCATATCACGTGCTAGACAAGTAAACCTTTGAGTTTTAGTTCCTTGTTATTGGAAATCCTCCAAATTTCCCTTCAGAGCATTGAGTTTTCAGTGGTCACAAAACTTACTCATAATGTCTAAATTACAGTTACATTCAATCTTAAGATGACCAAAATCACTGCAGCTATTTGAGAAATTAGGCTCAAGTAGATACAAAATGACTAGAGCAAGAATGCAAGACTCATATTCGTTGTTCTTCTTGTTCCAACAATTTGATTTCACAGTTAAGATATAAGTTTCGTATTAAGGTTTAGCTACTCGCCTCTTTCTCAATGATCATCCAGAATATAATCTCTATCTTCATTGTAGGTTTAGTTTTAATCTTCTAGTCTTCTTATTTGTTGACATGGCTAGAGTTGGTCCTTATAATAGCCTATGCTCTATACACCAAATACAAATACGTAGGATTCAAATAAAAAAAGTTAGTTCATGAAAAGAAAAAAGAAACATCTTTATACGTTGCATACTGATAGAGAGAACAAACAACTAATATCGAGCCTTTATTTTGTCAAATGACATTAAGCCTTCGTAAAGATGTTTCTGAAAAGGTTTCATATGAGAGGCTTCTAGGCATGCTATCAATGACAGGCTCCCATCATCAGTTGGACTTGGCAGTAGGTATATTTTTCCTTCATGAACGACATTTGCCGGGCCCATGTATATGGGTCGACCCCACCCAAAATTTGCATCATGTAGAGGGAGTCGCATCCAATTGTTGATACTTAGATTTGAGCACTGGAAAGTGTGTGCTTCTCTCCTGGCAGCAGTTATATCTGGCAGTTTTTCTAGGTAGTCAAGAGCTGATCTTAGATATTCATTGTCCATCCTTTTCAATGTTCCATGAATTTGCTCTATGGTGTTCATAAATGGTTCTGATTGGAGATTTCCAGACAGAGCAATTGATGAAGCCGTAAATATTACATTGCCCAGGTAGGCTGATGAGAGGGGAGGATGTAGTCTGGGGCGCCCATTTGTTAGCATGGACAACTTGGTTGGCTGATCAGCCAAGAGGCCTCGAGCTTTACAGGCACAACGCCATATATATGCAGCTAGGATAGTGTAGGTGCTGTACTTAGTTGAATTTTCATTCTTGAATGACACGGCTTTTAGGGTATTAAGTTAATTGAGTGTGATCTTAAAAACAGATACAGATGAGGGTCTAGGATTAGCGTGAGATTTGAAGTTTAAGGGAGAAGGTGGATCATATTCAGCATGATGAAATCTAGGGGTTGGTGGCACTCGTGCTCGGAGAAGGGTTCTGTCAATAAGTGGCGCCACCCTGATTAGGGGCAAGCCTCTTGCTGTCTCAGACCAACTGTTGATGAAGTGAAGGGAAGTTGTGCCATCTGCCAAAGTGTGGTGAATTCCGATTCCAAGAGAGACTCCACCGCATTTGAAAGCAGTTACCTAGCAGAAACATACAATCAAGATTTCCAGTTTCCATTGCCTATCCTTAATATATCTGATTCTGTAATGTTTTTTTTTGCCTATCCCACTTTTGAACTTGAAGAATTATTAGTTATGAATTGTTCAATCGGAGTACATCTTGAAGCAAGATTTTAATCATAAGTTGATTCTATGAGTTCTGCAAACTAAAATAAAACTAAACAACACAAATATAAAACAAATATACTAAATCAAGGCTTGTCCATGATCTCCTTGTAACTCTTATTTATCTAGTAATTAAATACTTAATTTTCAAAAAAAAATCTAGTAATTAAACACTTGCAGTGTGCCAGTTTCTCATTCTTGTTTGGTGAATACTGACCTGGGCCATAACCAGGGGGTGAGCGAAGGTATCTTTCGAGTAATCAACTGTTGGAACTAGTTGCCGGAGTTTTAAGCTAGGAGCAAAGTTTCCCAAGTCATCCACACCACAAGTAGTTTCAGCTTCTACCCATAGAACTCCCTCTGCGTTGCATATTATCTCGAACCTACCATTTTCATCTCTTCCCAACCTCCCAGCCATGGGGTAAAATGGCACAAGCGTCTTGCTTAAAGCCTCCTTAAGCACTTGGCCTTTAAAGAAATCTGAAGAACCATTTGGTTTGTAGAAGTACACCTGGGGGAGAAAAAATGGTGTCATCACCATGTCCAGATTTGAGACCCAGTGGCTCTCTTTGGGTGTTTCTTTAGCAGGGCGTACTAGGCTTGAACCCTTTACGGTAATCTCCATCTCTTCAAAGTGACTGCATTGGTCACAGAAACCACAAAATCTCCGCTGAAATATGCTTTCCGATCTTACCCGGCTATGGTCGCCATAGTTTCAGAAACTAGTTCTTAGGGGAAGGTAAGCGCTCATACCTTGTATACCAGAAGCAAAGGTACTCAAAATCTTCTTAGTTGGTATACGGTAATGTCGGTGGGCAGAGGTGAGGAAAATGCACATGCGCCCAGGCAGGTGAGTTTCAATACCTCTTTACTCCTTTGAGTTTTCGGCATTACCTTCTCGTTGTCCCACCTGCTCATTTAGGCACAATCTTAATTGTGCCGTAACGTGTTCGGCTGTTCCTGATAAGGACGTGTACGGTTCAGATTAAATAATATTTTACAAAAAATAAAGATATAGGTAATCGGTGGCGGAGAGAAGAGGGAGATGGATAGAGACAAACAATATTTAACACTTGTATATCTTGATGATCTCTTCTTAGACGATGATAGTCCTTTCTCCATGGAAATGAAGCATTAGAATCGTGAATCGTTGGCTCCATGATTTCTTTTAAGCAAGACTAGAGTGGTGCCCCTCTTCGCGTGGGTGTTGAATTTTTTATTAAAAATAATTTAAAATTATATAATATTAAAAAAAATAATAATAATAATTAAAGAGAAATAATTTTAAACATAAAAATATTATAAATAATATTTATAATAATTATTTTTTAAAAATATTTTTTAAAATATTTTCTCATCACTTATAAAACAAACTTTTTTATTTAAATAATTTTTTTTGAAAGCATTTAATTTTTTATATCTTAATATATGCTAATGTTGATATAATTATATTTTTTTAATTACATAATTCTAATAGTGAAATCAAATTCATATTAAAAAAATAATATTTTAAAAGTAATTATTGATAAGCTATATAATTGATACAATAAAATTATTAAAATAAAATAAATATTTTTGAAAGTCAAAATAAAATAAATGTTAATTATACTTATTAAATTTTTTTAATTTTAATGATGGAATTTTCTAAATGATTTTCAATTTTAATTAATATTTTTTTATCTCATACCTTTATAATTACTTAGAATTAATCCACCTTATGATTTCTATCATGTCTCATTAAAAATTAAAAATTTGTTTCACTTCAAATTTGAATGAAATCCATAAATATCCACAAAATAATTTTATTTTTATATTTTATTTTATAAAAAAATATATATTTCATAATATATAAAAGTATTGTTAGCTTTAATTGCTTATGAACTAATGCACCATCACTCAATAAAGAAAAAAACCTCTTCTTAAGCTAAAGAAAAAAAAAATCTCCTATTAACAATCTTGAATACAATCAATTTTATACAAATCATCACGAAATTCTTTATAAATCAATCATTTTAACTTAACCACGTGTCAATAAAAAAAACTATAAACATGATCAAGTATGAAAGCCCATTTGGGGCTTCCTTTTACTTATGTTATACATAGGTTTTGGGTTCAGCATATTAGCCCACGTTTCTTCTCATAAGCAGGATGCTTTTGGATTTAATACCAAATTAATTAAAATAATGGTATATCGTCTTGCTTTGTAGTAGGTATACAGGAGGGTGGTTGCATGCATGACATGATCATGTCATTTTAAACCTTAGTCATAGAAGCCATTATTGACTCTTTAATTTTCCAAGTGAAATTCAATAAACAGCGAAGCATCAATGAGACAGTCAGAACTTATCTTTGCCCAAAGCTTAAAGAAGTTGATATATCAGCTAGAAAACATCTCATGCAAAATGATGGTAGGGAGGAGGAATTGTCCCAATCTGTCCTATAATGATCTAATGGAAAATTGGTTGGAATCGTCCCTGATGATTGTCCCAAATGCTTGTAGTCCTCAAGATAGGGACAAAGAAACAGGAATATAGGGCCATCTCCCTGTGTTTTCCTTACAAACATCAGAGCTTCTACTTCTGTATTTCTTTTACTAGGATTGAAGCAAAAGAAACAGATTTAATTATGTTCCAGCTTGATAGAGAGAACAACAACAACTAATAACGAGCCTTTATTTTGTCAATTGACATCAACTCTTCATAGAAAAGCTTCTGGAAACTGTTCTACTCCAGCTGTTGATGAAGTGAAATGTGGATGTCCCATCTGACGTAACATCAAGAACTCCAACTCCAGCACAGATTCCTCCACAGTTAGAAGTAGTTACCTAGCGAAAATGTACAAGGAACAGTAAAAAATTCCATTGTTTATCCTTAGTAAGTGTATATGTTTTGAACAAAAAAGAATCAAAGAGACATTCTGGGTTTAGATATCTTGTGTGTGTAGCAGTGTTGGAGTCTGCTATCTTTGATTAAAGCTAATCCTAATACAGAAATCATATAAAGGAGCTTCTCAAAGTTACATAATACTAGGGAAAACAAATTAACAACGAGCATTTATTTTTGCAAACGGCAGTAAGAAATCATAAAGACACTTCTCAAACTGTTTCATATGGGATGTCTCCAAGCATACCACCAACGAGGATATGGCAGAGATTAGGATCTCATAATCAATTTCTGTCTGAACATTTTCGTTGTTCTAATTTATCAGTTGAGAGTGTTAGACAGCGTTGTATTTTGTATTTGTGTCATAAGCTGCCGTTAGAAATGTGGGACTGTTTTTCCTTGGACTTGAGTGGGATGATAGAGATAACTTTGGATGTCTTAAAGGCATGTCTGGAGTTTTTGTTTTCCTTGGACTTCCATAGATGCAAGAATCGGGTGGGAACTTTGCAGAGCCCGGAAAATGGAAGTTGTCAATATGCTTCCTCTCCATGTCACGTGCTAGACAGGTAAACCTTTTGAGTTTTAGTTCCACGTTCTTGGAAATTCTCCAAATTTCCCTTCAGAGCATTGAGTTTTCACAGTGTTCTCAAAACTTACTCATAATGTCTAAATTACAGTTACAATCAATCTTAAGGTGACCAAAATCGCTGCAGCTATGTGAGAAAATTAGGCTCAAGTAGATACGAAATGACTAGAGCAAGAATGCAAGACTAATATTCATTGTTCTTCTTGTTCCAACAATTTGATTAAACAGTTAAGATATAAGTTTCGTATTATGGTTTAGCTACTCGCCTCTTTCTCAATGATCATCCAGCATATAATCTCCGTCTTCATTGTAGGTTTAGATTTAATCTTCTACTCTCCTTATTTGTTGACATAGCTAGAGTCGGTTCTTATAATAGCCTATGCTCTATACACCAAATACAAATACATAGGATTCAAACAAAAAAAGTTAGTTCATGAAAAAAAAAAAAAAGAAACATCTTTATATGTTGCATACTGATAGAGAGAACAAACAACTAATATCGAGCCTTTATTTTGTCAAATGACATTACGCCTTCCTAAAGATGTTTCTGAAAAGGTTTCATATGAGAGGTTTCTAGGCATGCTATCAATGACAGGCTCCCATCATCAGTTGGACTTGGCAGTAGGTATATTTTTCCTTCATGGACGACATTTGCCGGGCCCATGTATATGGGTCGACCCCACCAAAATTCGCATCATGTATAGGGAGTCACATCCAATTGTTGATACGTAGATTTGGGCACTGGAAAGTGTGTGCTTCTCTCCTGGCAGCAGTTATATCTGGCAGTTTTTCTAGGTAGTCAAGAGCTGATCTTAGATATTCATTGTCCATCCTTTTCAATGTTCCATGAATTCGCTCTATGGTGTTCATAAATGGTTCTGATTGGAGATTTCCAGACAGAGCAATTGATGAAGCCGTAAATATTGCATTGCCCAGGTAGGCTGATGAGAGGGGAGGATGTAGTCTGGGGCGCCCATTTGTTTGCATGGATAACTTGGTTGGCTGATCAGCCAAGAGGCCTCGAGCTTTACAGGCACAACGCCATACATATGCAGTTAGGATAGTGTAGGTGCTGTACTTAGTTGAATTTTCATTCTCGAATGACATGGCTTTTAGGGTATTAAGTTGATTGAGTGTGATCTGAAAAACAAATACAGATGAGGGTTTAGGATTAGCGTGAGATTTGAAGTTTAAGGGAGGAGGTGGATCATATTCAGCATGATGAAATCTAGGGGTTGGTGGCACTCGTGCTCGGAGAAGGGTTCTGTCAATAAGTGGCGCCACCCTGATTAGGGGCAAGCCTCTTGCTGTCTCAGACCAACTGTTGATGAAGTGAAGGGAAGTTGTGCCATCTGCCAAAGTGTGGTGAATTCCGATTCCAAGAGAGACTCCACCGCATTTGAAAGCAGTTACCTAGCAGAAACATACAATCAAGATTTCCAGTTTCCATTGCCTATCCTTAATATATCTGATTCTGTAATGTTTTTTTTTTGCCTATCCTACTTTTGAACTTGAAGAATTATTAGTTATGAATTGTTCAATCGGAGTACATCTTGAAGCAAGATTTTAATCATGAGTTGATTCTATGAGTTCTGCAAACTAAAATAAAACTAAACAACACATAAACATAAAACAAATATACTAAATCAAGGCTTGTCCATGATCTCCTTGTAACTCTTATTTATCTAGTAATTAAATACTTAATTTTCAAAAAAAAAAACCTAGTAATTAAATACTTGCAGTGTGCCAGTTTCTCATTCTTGTTTGGTGAATACTGACCTGGGCCGTAACCAGAGGGTGCGCGAAGGTATCTTTCGAGTAATCAACTGTTGGAACTAGTTGCCGGAGTTTTAAGCTAGGAGCAAAGTTTCCCAAGTCATCCACACCACAAGTAGTTTCAGCTTCTACCCATAGAACTCCCTCTGCGTTGCATATTATCTCGAACCTACCATTTTCATCTCTTCCCAACCTCCCAGCCATGGGGATAAAATGGCACAAGCGTCTTGCTTAAAGCCTCCTTAAGCACTTGGCCTTTAAAGAAATCTGAAGAACCATTTGGTTTGTAGAAGTACACCAGGGGGACATAAAATGGTGTCATCACCATGTCCAGATTTGAGACCCAGTGGCTCTCTTTGGGTGTTTCTTTAGCAGGGCGTACTAGGCTTGATCCCTTTACGGTGATCTCCATCTCTTCAAAGTGACCGCAGTGGTCACAGAAACCACAAAATCTCCTCTGAAATATGCTTTCCGATCTTACCCCAGTATGGTCGCCATAGTTTCAGAAACTAGTTCTTAGGGGAAGGTAAGCGCTCATACCTTGTATACCAGAAGCAAAGGTGCCCAAAATCTTCTTAGTTGGTCTATAATAAATTCGGTGGGCAGCGGTGAGGAAAATGCATATGCGCCCAAGCTGGTGAGTTTCAACACCTCTTTACTCTTGAGTTTTTGGCTTTATCTTCTCGTTGTCCTACCTGCTCATTTAGGCAGAATCTTATTTGTGACGTAACGTGTTCGGCTGTTGCTGATAAGATTAAATAATATTTTTCAACTAATAAAGCTATGGCAATCGGTGGCAGAGAGAAGAGGGAAATGGATAGGGACAAATAATGTTTGACACTTGTATTATCTTGATGATTGTCCTTTCTCTATGGAAATGATGCATTAAAATCGTGAATCGTTCGCTCCATGATTTCTTTTAAGCAAGATAGGTTTGGGTTCAGCATATTAGCCCACTTTTCTTCTCATGAGCAGGATGCTTTTGGATTTAATACCAAATTAATTAAAATAATGGTATGTCGTCTTGCTTTTGTAGTAGGTATACAAGAGGGTGGTTGCATGCATGGCATGATCATGTTAAACCTTAATCATAGAAGCCACTATTGACTCTTTAATTTTCCAAGTCAAATTCAATAAACAGCGATGCATCAATGACACAGAGAGCTTATCTTTGCCCAAAGCTTAAAGAAGTTGATATATCAGCTAGAAAACATCTCATGCAAAATAATGGTAGGGAGGAGGAATTCTCTCGATCTGTTCTATAATGATCTAACGGAAAATTGGTTGGAATCGTCCCTGATAATTGTCCCAAATGCTTGTCCTCTTCAAGATAGTGTTAACTTGTAATGCTTGCATCCACGTGGACATGATGGCATCTGTAAGCCACCATGATTCTCTGCAAGCTTAGGAGATTTTTGCTTAAAAAGTCTATGCCTCTACGTGTTAAGCTGCATGAAGTTTTTATTAAATATTTTACACTTGTTAGTGTCAGAACAAGTGTTGGTGACAGCTAATGTTGTAACATTTGATAAATATGTACTGTTTTTAATGAAATCTTTGTGACCTTTCTTTGTTAACCACACAAAAACAACTCCTCTGTTCAGCTCTGTTTTTACGTCCCTTAATAGAGTATTAACCTTCTTGTTTTTGACATGGTATCAAAGCCTTCTTTGAGGTCTTGAAGGATTGTGGTAAACCCCAAACAAGCCTGCTCTTTTGAGTTCGATATCCCAAAAAAAATTTCAGCAAGTTACTTGAAAAAAATTAAATGGCCACCACAACGTCAATAAGCCATCCAACTCCTCCTTTGTTTAACGGTGATAATTATCCCTCATGGTCTGTAAAAATGAAAACCTATCTAAGAGGCTATGACCTTTGGGATGTGATTGAGTCCGGAACTGAAGTCCCTCCCTTGAAGGATAATGCAAGTGCTGCTCAAATTAAACAGTACCATGAAGAGAATGCAAAGAGGCATAAGGCACTGTCATTTATTCATGGAGCGGTCACTGAACCCATATTCTCAAGAATTATGGCATGCAAGTCAGCAAAAGAGGCTTGGGAAAAGCTTAAAGTTGCATTCCAAGGTTCTGACCGTACCAGACACTAGCAGGTGATGAACCTGATGCGAGAGTTTGAAGCTCTCAAAATGAAAGATACTGACAGTGTGAAGGACTATATAAACAAGGTGGAGAAGATTGTAAACCAGGTTACAATTCTAGGAGGCAAATTACCAGAAGATCGTGTGGTGGAGAAGGTGCTTATAAGCTTGCCTGAATGGTTTGAATCCAAGATATCTTCATTAGAAGAAGCCAAGGATCTTTCCAAGATAACATTAACAGAACTTGTTAATGCACTGCAAGTAGCTAAGAACAAGAGAGCTACTAGAAATGATGAGAATGTTGAGCATGCATTAGTTGCTAAGATGAAGGGTAAGAGCCACGGTGAGTCATTTGCAAAGAAAGTAACGTTTGAGCAGAAAGACAAAGAAAAGAGAACTCCACCAACAGGCAAACAGCTATATAGGAGGAACAGAAATGTACCTTGCACTCATTGTAAAAAGAAAGGACATGCAGAATCTAGTTGTTGATTTAGACCCAACGTCATATGTAGGGCTTGTAATCAACAAGGGCATGTCGAGAGAGTTTGTAAAAATAAGCAAACTAAGAACAAAGACAAGCATGGTCAGACTGCAGAAAAAGCTGAGGTTGCTGAAGAATGCCTATTTATGGTAGGTAGTGCTACAAGTACCGTTCATGCAAAACAATGGTTGATTGACAGTGGTGCTTCAAACCATATGACCCCCAACAAGTCACTATTTGCTCATTTGGATGCCAACTACCGTTCAACAGTGAAGATTGGCAATGGGTTGTACCTTCGTGTAATGGGCAAAGGTTCAGTAGCAGTCAAAACAATAACTGGCACCAAGTATGTATCTGAGGTTTTGTTGGTACCAAAAATTACCCAAAATTTACTTAGTGTGGGTCAAATGTTAGATGACAATTATATTTTAATTTTCAAAGATAAATCCTGCACCATCTATGCTCCTTCAGGTGATTTTTTAATGAATGTACCAATGAAACAGAAGTGTTTTGCTGTGAATTGGACTAACGTATGCATGCAGGCTATTGAGTATGACTCCAACCCAGCAACTCTTTGGCACAAAAGATTGGGTCATTGTAATTATGCCTCCTTAAACTATCTCAGTTCTTCAAATTTAGTGAATGATCTTTCCAAGTTTTCAAACAGTGGTCCAGTTTGCAGGACATGCCAATTTGGAAAATTATCAAGAAGATCGTATCCTTCAGCCAGTTTAAGCAGAGCCAATGACAAGCTAGGACTAGTACATATTGATGTAGGGGGCCCTTTGAGTGAACCGTCCTTAAATGGAAGTAAGTATTACCTTATTTTCATTGATAACCTCACCAGGTCCTGTTGGATTTATTTCTTGAAACAGAAATTAGAAGTGTTTGACTACTTCTTGAAGTTTAAAGCTCGAGTTGAAGTTGAAACAGACAAGAAGATTAAAGTGTTGAGATCTGATAATGGTGGTGAATACTCATCACTTGAGTTCACTCGATACTTGGACAGAGAAGGTATTCTTCATCATTTCACTGCTCTTTATTGTCCTCAGCAGAACGGAGTGAGTGAGAGAAAAAATCGAACCACACTGGAAATGACGAGGTGTTTGCTTCATGAAAAAAATCTCCCTAAAATTTTTTAGGCAGAAGCGGCAAGTACAGCAACTTACCTTCTTAATATTCTGCCTACTCGTGCTACACAAAAAATGACTCCCCATGAGGCATGGTACGGTGTTAAACCATCAGTGGATCATTTGAGAGTTTTCGAGTGCCTATGCTATCAACACATTCTTGAACAACTAAGAGATAAACTCGAATCTAAAGCTCAAATTGGGATTCATATTGGGTACAGTTTGCAAGCTAAAGCTTATAGAGTTTACGTGGTTGATTCTGGGAAGATTTCCCTCACCAAAAATGTCTTTTTTGATGAAGATAGTGAGTGGAAGTGGGAAGAACAGCAACGTGCAAGCACCAGTTGCGCATCAACCCACACGTTTGATAATAGCAATATTGATGATGAAGATGAAAGTGGTCTAGAAGCAGGGAGTGGTTTGGAAATTGATCAGATTATTGATGATGAAGCTGTAAGAGGGACCCGATCCATTGAAGATGTGTATGCTAAGTGTCAATTGGCTCTTGTTGAACCAACTTCATTTGAGGAGGTTGTTCATCATTCAGAATGGATGGCAACAATGAAAGAAGAATTAAAGATGATAGAAAAAAATAATACCTGGTCACTGGTGGACAGGCCAAGGTAAAGACATGTGATCGGTGTTAAGTGGATCTTCAAAAGAAAACTTAACTCAGATGGGTCGTTGAACAAGTATAAAGCTCGTCTGGTTGTAAAAGGTTATTCTCAAATGGTAGGTGTTGATTATCAGGAAACTTTTGCTCCTGTTGCAAGAATGGATACCATTCGTTTAATCACTACCATTGCTGCAACTTATAAGTGGAAGCTCTACCACCTTGATGTAAAGTCAGCCTTTTTGAATGGAAAGCTTAATGAAGAAATCTACATTGAGCAACCACCTGGCTTTGAGATTGAAGCTGATAAAGGCAAGGTGTACCGTCTCCACAAGGCTCTGTACGGGTTGAAACAAGCTCCACGAGCTTGGTACAGTAAAATTGACTCATTCTTGGCGAATCATGGTTTTCAAAGGAGTCCAAATGAAGCCACCTTATATGTTTTAAAGAAGACAGATCAACCTCCTTTAATCCTGTCCTTGTACGTGGATGATCTATTAATTACTGGAGGTAATACAACTCAAGTTAATAAACTCAAGGAGTTGTTGGAAAAAGAATTCAGCATGTCTGATCTTGGGCTAATGTCATACTTTCTGGGAATTGAAGTCAAGCAGGAAGATGATGGCATTCTGTTATGTCAACAGAATTATGTCAAAGAAGTACTTAAACGATTCAAAATGACCCATTGTAAAACAGTATCCACTCCCATGGCTGTGAATGAAAAATTATCCCTTCATGATGGTGTTAATTTGGAGAATCAGCATGAATATAGGAGTCTCATTGGATGTTTGTTATACATCTGTGCCACAAGACCCAAGATAATGCATGCTGTGAGTTTTTTGTCAAGGTTCATCAGCAACCATGCCAATCACATGCCATTGCAGCCAAAAGAGTACTAAGGTATTTGAATGGTACAACCACCTTTGGACTCAAATTCACCCAATGTGGTGAAATCAAACTGATGGGATATTCAGATGCGGATTGGGCCGGCTCTGTTGATGATGCAAAGAGTACCTCGGGCTATGTTTTCTCAATTGGAAATGGAGTATTTTCGTGGTGTTCGCAGAAGCAAGAAACTGTGGCTCAGTCCTCAGCAGAGGCTGAGTATGTCTCTGCAGCAATAGCAGCAAGCCAAGCAATTTGGTTAAGGAAAATTCTCCATGACTTGGGATTCCCATAAGCAACTGCATCAGATTTATTTGTTGATAATAAATCTGCTATAGCGATGGTTAAGAATCCTGTGTTCCACGGACGTACAAAAGACATCAGTGTGAAGTATCACTCACTGAGGGAAGCAGAAAAGCAAGGTGAAATTGCTGTCTCTCATTGCTGCTCAGATGATCAGCTGGCTGATATAATGACAAAGTCATTGAACAAGCAGAAGTTTGTGTTGAAAATCTCAAAGTTTTTGTTATATCTGCAGACTATTATCTGCTAAAATGATAAAAGATAAAACTAAGAACCAGAGAAAGATAAAAGGAAAGAGAAAATATAATTGAACTCAAAGTCTCTCTGCAGTCTTTTCATTCAATAATAACACTTATAAATACATTTAGGAGAGAGAAAACAACAACAAAATAAAACACGTAAAGTAAAATAACTGTGCACTATCCATGTCTTGTATAACCATCTACCCACTATCTAACATATAAACATGTCTTACATAACCACCTACCCACTATCCAACATAACAACAACTGACTCAACATGACAATAACTGTAAAAGAAAAAAATAAACTGATATTAACTAATAAACTAAAAACTGTTGAGAATCGAATTTCTTCAAGTCAAATCTCATTCTTTAACACTCCTCCTTAAGATTGACTTGATGAACTCCCACAACTTGATTCTGTCATGTGACTGAAACATCCACTATCAAGGAGCCATGTGTTTTCCTTCTCATCACTAGAAACCCTGGCCATGAACAACTGCTCCTCTGCCATATCAGTTTCTTCAGCTACTGCTGCTTTTTCATCAATATGATTGCCCTTGGATTGGCAAACTTTCTCTACATGACCAAGTTGGTTACAAGACCTACACTTCACATTAGGCCTGTACCAACAAAATTTTGGAGTATAATTACTCTTTTTGCAATATTGACATGGGAAAAACTTGTTACCTGGTTTGTTTGAGTTCCCATCATCATTTCTCCACTCTTGTCTCTCTTGTCTCCTTCTCTCTTTCTCGAGTTGTTATCACCAATTCGAAAATCCTTGGTCCTTGCTACAAGAGCATTTTCAATTGCATCATCATTGCGATAGGCCTTCCTTTGTTCTTGAGCTTGTAAAGCATTTACAAGTTCTGTCACTGAAAGTTGAGAAAGGTCTTTGGAATCCTCAAGTGAAGAGATTTTTGCTTCAAACTTTTCTGGTAAACTCACCAGAATTTTGTTGACAATCCTAAGATTTGACAAATTCTCACCAAGGAGTCTAAGCTGGTTCACCAGCTTCATAATCTTATCTGAGTATTCTTTGATACTCTCATCATCTTTCATCCTCAAAATCTCAAATTCTCTGTGTAGATTCAAGGCTTGCATCTGACGAGTCCCCTCGCTACCATGAAACTCCTCCTTCAGGCAATCCCAAGCATTCTTAGGCGATTCACAAGTCATTATTCTTGTGAAAATAGTATCTGACACAGCCGAATGGATGATAGAGAGAGCCTTAAATCTTTTCGCCACTTCCTCACTGTATTGCTTCATCTGTGCCACTGTGGGGTTGGGTCTCTGTTCTGGTGGCTCACCTCCCACCTCCACAACATCCCATAAATCGAAGGCTCTAAGATACGCCTTCATCTTCACAGCCCAGATGTCATAATTTTCTCCTGTAAACATAGGTAGAGTAACAGCATTAAAACTTGAGGAAGCCATAGTTATTTTAAGAAGCCTGAGAATGAAGATTTGCAGAAATATTGTTGGTTTCTTTCTCTGTCCCTTAAGATCCTTTTTGGAGCTCTGATACCATGTTGAAAATCTCAAAGTTTTTGTTATATCTGCAGACTATTATCTGCTAAAATGATAAAAGATAAAACTGAGAACCAGAGAAAGATAAAAGGAGAGAAAAAATATAATTGAACTCAAAGTCTCTCTGCAGTCTTTTCATTCAATAATAACACTTATAAATACATTTAGGAGAGAGAAAACAACAACAAAATAAAACACGTAAAGTAAAATAACTGTGCACTATCTATGTCTTGTATAACCATCTACCCACTATCTAACATATAAACATGTCTTACATAACCACCTACCCACTATCCAACATAACAACAACTGACTCAACATGACAATTACTGTAAAAGAAAAAAATAAACTGATATTAACTAATAAACTAAAAACTGTTGAGAATCGAATTTCTTTAAGTCAAATCTCATTCTTCAACAGTTTGAATATCACAGAGAAAGAATGAAGATAGTCAATGCAAGCATTAAGGGAGAATGTTAACTTGTAATGCTTGCATCCACGTGGACATGATGGCATCTGTAAGCCACCATGATTCTCTGCAAGCTTAGGGGATTTTTGCTTAAAAAGTCTATGCCTCTACCTGTTAAGCTGCATGAAGTTTTTGTTAAATATTTTACACTTGTTAGTGTCAGAACAAGTGTTGGTGCCAACTAATGTTGTAACATTTGATAAATATGTACTGTTTTTAATGAAATGTTTGTGGCCTTTCTTTGTCAACCACACGAAAACAACTCCTCTGTTCAGCTCTGTTTTTACGTCCCTTAACAGAGCATTAACCTTCTTCTTATTGACAGATAGGGACAAAGAAACAGGAGCATAGGGCTATCTCCCTGCGTTTTCCTTACAAACATCAGAGCTTCTACTTCTGTATTTCTTTAACTAAAATTGAAGCAAAAGAAACAGATTTAATTATGTTCCAGGTTGATAGAGAGAACAACAACTAACAACGAGCCTTTATTTTGTCAATTGACATCAACTCTTCATGAAAATGCTTCTGGAAACTGTTCTACACCAGCTGTTGATGAGGTGAAATGTGGATGTCCCATCTGACATAACATCAAGAACTCCAACTCCAGTACAGATTCCTCCACAGTTAAAAGTAGTTACCTCGGGAAAATGTACGAGGAACACTAAAAAATTCCATTGTTTATCCTTAATAAGTGTATATGTTTTGAACAAAAAAGAATCAAAAAGACATTTTGCGTGCAGATATCTTGTGTGTGTAGCAGTGTTGGACTCTGCTATCTTTGATTAAAGCTAATACAAATACAGAAATCATATAAAGGAGCTTCTCAAAGTTACATAATACTAGGGAAAACAAATTAACAACGAGCATTTATTTTTGCAAACGGCAGTAAGAAATCATAAAGACACTTCTCAAACTGTTTCATATGGGATGTCTCCAAGCATACCACCACCGAGGATATGGCAGAGATTAGGATCTCACAATCAATTTCTGTCTGAACATTTTTGTTGTTCTAATTTATCAGTTGAGAGTGTTAGACAGCGTGGTATTTTGTATTTGTGTCATAAGCTGCCACTAGATATGTGGGACTGTTTTGGCTTGGACTTGAGTCGCATGATAGACATCTTTGGATGTCTTAAGGGCATGTTTGGGCTTCTTGTTTTCCTTGGACTTCCATAGATGCAAGAATCGGGTGGGAACTTTGCAGAGCCTGGAAAATGGAAGTTGTCAATATGCTTCTTCTCCATATCACATTCTAGACAGGTGAACCTTTGAGTTTAGTTCCATGTTCTTGGAAATTCTCCAAATTTCCCTGCACAGCATTTAGTTGTCACAGTGTTCTCAAAACTTACTCATAATGTCTAAATTACAGTTACAATCAATCTTAAGGTGACCAAAATCGCTACAGCTATGTGAGAAAATTAGGCTCCACTAGATACGAAATGACCAGAGCAAGAATGCAAGACTCATATTCGTTGTTCTTCTTGTTCCAACAATTTGATTTCACAGTTCAGATAGAAGTTTCGTATTAAGGTTTAGCCACTCGCCTCTTCTCGATGATCATCCAGAATATAATCTCTATCTTCATTGTAGGTTTACTTTTAATCTTCTACTTTTCTTATTTGTTGACATATCTAGAGTTGATTCTTATAATAGCCTACGCTCTATACACCGAATACAAATAAATAGGATTCAAACAAACATAGTTAGTTCATGAAAAAAAAAGAAGAAGGAAACATCTTTATATGTTGCATACTGATAGAGAGAACAAACAACTAATATCGAGCCTTTATTTTGTCAAATGACATTAAGCCTTCGTAAAGATGCTTCTGAAAAGGTTTCATATGAGATGTTTCTAGGCATGCTACCAATGACAGGCTCCCATCATCAGTTGGACTGGGCAGTAGGTATATTTTTCCTTCATGGACGACATTTGCCGGGCCCATGTATATGGGCCGACCCCACCCAAAATTCGCATCATGTACAGGGAATCGCATCCAACTGTTTATACTTAGATTTGGGCACTGGAAAGTGTGTGCTTCTCTCCTGGCAGCAGTTATATCTGGCAGCTTTTCTAGGCAGTCAAGAGCTGATCTTAGATATTCATCGTCCATCCTTTTCAATGTTCCATGAATTCGCTCTATGGTGTTCATAAATGGTTCTGATTGGAGATTTCCAGACAGAACAATTGATGAAGCCGTAAACATTCCATTGCCCAGGTAGGCTGATGGGAGGGGAGGATGTAGTCTGGGGCGTCCATTTGTTGGCATGTATAACTTGGTTGGTTGATCATCCAAGAGGCCTCGAGCTTTACAGGCACAACGCCATATATGTGCAGCTAGGATAGTGTAGGTGCTGTACTTAGTTGAATTTTCATTCTTGAATGACATGGCTTTTAGGGTATTAAGTTGATCGAGTGTGATCTTAAAAACAGATACAGATGAGGGTTTAGGCTTAGGGTCAGATTTGAAGATTGACATTGAGGTGTTTAAGGGAGGAGGTGGATCATATTCAGCATGATGAAATCTGGGGGTTGGTGGCACTCGTGCTTGGAGAAGGGTTCTGTTAATAAGTGGCGCCACCCTGATTTGGGGCAAGCCTCTTGCTATCTCGGACCAACTGTTGATGAAGTGAAAGGAAGTTGTGCCATCTGCCAAAGTATGGTGAATTCCGATTCCAAGAGAGACTCCACCGCATTTGAAAGCAGTTGCCTAGCAAAAACATACAATCAAGCTTTCCAATTTCCATCGCCTATCCTTTATCTTTTTCTGTATTTTTTTTTTTTGGCTATCCTACTTTGATCTTAAAGGATTAGTAGTTATGAATTGTTCAGAGTACATCTTGAAGCAAGATTTTAATCATGAGTTGACTCTATGACTTCTGCAAACTAAAATAAAACTGAACAACACAAAAACATAAAATCTATATACTAAGTCAACGCTTGTCCATGATCTCCTTGCAACTCTTTTTGATCTAGTAATTAAATACTTACAGTGTGCCAGTTTCTCATTCTTGTTTGGTGAATACTTACCTGGGCCATAACCAGCGGGTGAGAGAAGGTATCCTTCGAGTAATCAACTGTCGGAACTAGTTGCCGGAGTTTTAAGCTAGGAGTAAAATCGCCAAAGTCATCCACAGCACAAGTTGTTTCAGCTTCTACCCATAGAACTCCCTCTGCATTGCATATTATCTCGAACCTACCATTTTTATCACTTCCCAACCTCCCAGCCATGGGGTAAAATGGCACAAGAGTCTTGCTTAAAGCCTCCTTAAGCAATTGCCCTTTAAGGAAATCTGAAGAACCATTTGGTTTGTAGAAGTACACCAGGGGGACATAATATGGTGTCATCACCATGTCCAGATTTGAGACCCAGTGGCTCTCTTTGGGCGTTTCTTTAGCAGGGCATACTAGGCTTGATCCCTTTACAGTAATCTCCATCTCTTCAAAGTGACTGCAGTTGTCACAGAAACCACAAAATCTCCTCTGACATATGCTTTCCGATCTTACCCGCCTATGGTCACCATAGTTTCAGAAACTAGTTCTTAGGGAAAGGTAAGCGCCCATACCTTGTATACCAGAAGCAAAGGTGCTCAAAATCTTCTTGGTTGGTATTTGTCAAAGTCGGTGGGCGGAGGTGAGGAAAATGCTCATGCAAGCAGGTGAATTTCAAGACCTCTTTCCTCTCGTGTTTTTGGCTTTACCATCTAGTTGTCCTGCGTGCTCATTAGGGCAGAATCTTGATTGTGCCGCAACGTGTTCGCCTGTTCCTGATAAGGACGGTTACGGTTCAGACTAAATAATGTTTTACAGCTAATAAAGCTTTGGGTAATCGGTGGCAGAGAGAAGATGGAAATGGATGGGACAAACAATTTTTAAGACTTGTATTATCTCGATGATGCAATGATTGTCCTTCGGGTATTTTAAAAAATAATTTTAAAAAATAAATTATTTTTAAAAATAATTTTTTTATAATTGTAACTGTTTATAATAAGTTGGATAAAATTATTTTTAATGAAATATCTTTATATTAAGTACACATTATGTTGCATGTCATGCATATGATATTACACGTCATGTGTAAAAATATATTACATGTCATACGTTAAACTTCTTTATGTCAAATTCACATGATGTTACGCGCTATACATATGATATTACACACTATATTAAAAAGTGATATTATTACACGTTATTTACAAAAATATGTTATACACTATAGTTAAAATAAGTTGTTACATATTATGTTGAAAAATAATATTGTTATTGTACGTTATGTACAAAAACATGTTAACGTCATGATTAAAAAAATGTTATTGCAAGTCATGTTAAAAAAAATATTATTGTTACATGTCATGTACAAAAATATGTTACGCTATATTGAAAAAAAAACATTTTTATATACCATATTGAAAAAATATTGTTATTACACGTTATATTTAAAAAAATTTTGTTATATTTTAATGCTTAAAATATTGTCGTTACTTACGAATCAAAACTTTCAATTCTTTCAACTCTTTTTATTTTTTTCTAATTTGACACAAATTAAAATGTTTTTAACATGTTTTCTTAAATCAAAATATAATTTTCTTTAATTAAAACACTTTTTTAACTAAAAATCGAAAAAAAATTTATTTGAAACCTTAAGTTTATAAATTTTAAAATTTTGAATTTATTGGTATACAAGCTCCGAATTAATTCAATTAAAAGTTATTTTCAAATATCTGTGATCATTTTTACCATTTTAGTTTCATTCAAGATACTTAAAAATCAAATTCTTCAAATAACCACCTATCTCAAGCATATTAAAACCATCGCTCGGCGTCCTGAAAACACAAGAGAGAAAAATCAAGAGCACAACGTATAAATGTTGAAGAGAGAAATTGATAAAATTAGAGAAAGCTGGATGGTGAGAGAAAGAAATCGGAAGCAAACACAGAAATATGAAAAAGTTGTGATGAATGGTTTAATTTAATTGAAAAAAGTTTAACTGTATTTTTACTAATTTATAATTAAATATGATTAACAATAATTAATTTTATTTCGAAGACTATTTTAAAAATTAGGTTATGAAGATTGTCATTTTTCATAATTTTCTGTTATCCTTTCTCAATGAAAATGAAGCGTTAGAATCGTGAATCATTCACTCCATGATTTCTTTTTAAGCAAGATAGGTGTGCGTTCAGCATATTAGCCCACTTTTCTTCTCATAAGCAGGATTCTTTTGGATTTAATACCAAATTAAATAAAATAAGGGTATGTCGTCTTTCTTTTTTAATAGGCATACCAGAGGGTGGTTGCATGCATGGCATGATCATGTCATCCTAAACCTTAGTCATAGAAGCCATTATTAACTCTTTAATTTTCCAAGTCAAATTCAATAAACAGCGAAGCATCAATGACACAGTCAGAACTTATCTTTGCCCAAAGCTTAAAGAAGTTGATATATCAGCTAGAAAACATCTCATGCAAAATGATGGTAGGGAGGAGGAATTGTCCCAATCTGTCCTATAATGATCTACTGGAAAATTGGTTGGAATCGTCCCTGATGATTGTCCCAAATGCTTGTCCTCCTCAAGATAGGGACAAAGAAACAGGAGTATAGGACTCTGCTATCTTTGATTAAAGCTAATACTAATACAGAAATCATATAAAGGAGCTTCTCAAAGTTACATAATGCTAGGGAAAACAAATTAATAACGAGCATTTATTTTTGCAAATGGTAGCAAGAAATCATAAAGACACTTCTCAAACTGTTTCATATGGGATGTCTCCAAGCATACCACCAACGACAAGCTCCCATCATCAACTGGGCTTGGTACTATGTATATCTTTCCTTCGTGGATTACATTTGCCAACCCCATGTGCATGGGCCGACCCCATCCGAAATCTGCAGCATATAACGGAAGCCGCATCCAGCTATTGATGTTGAGGTTCGGGGACTGAAAAGTATGTGCTCCTCGCATAAGAGTTTTCATATCAGGTACACTTTCTATGTAGTCAAGAGCTGATCTCATGTACTTGTCGTCCATCCGTTTTACCATTCTGTTGACTCTTTGTATTGTATCCGCAAATGGTTCGGATTGGAGGTCACCTGATAGAGCAGTCGTTGCAGCTATGAAGATCACGTTGCCAAGGTAGCCTGGTGGGAGAGGTGGATGTAGTTTGGACCGTCCATCGATTGGAATGTACAACTTGGTCGCTTGATCATCCGAGAGGCCCCTCGCTTTGCACACGCAACGCCATATATGTGCAGTCAGGATATCGTATGTGGTACGATTTGTTTCTATCGTGTTGCCATTCATGGTTGCCTTGGATTTTAAGGCTTTCAGCTGATCGGCAGAGATTTTGAAAATAGATGTAGATGAAGTTTTAGGACCAAATTGAGAATTCAGAGTTGAAATAGATGTGTTCAAGGGAGGAGATGGATCGTATTCGACATGGTGAAATGCAGGAGCTGGAGGCACCCGGGCTCGGAGAAGGGTGCGGTCAATGAATGGGGTAACAGTAATGGATATGCCTCGGGTTTTGTTAGACCAACTGTTCATGAAATGAAAGACCGATGGCCCATCCACCAAAGCATGTTGAAATGCAGCACCAAGGCAAACCCCTCCATGTTTGAAGCTTGTCACCTAGTAAAATATACTTGAATACTGTTGTACGGACAAAATTTGAAAATTCTAATTGAAAAAGAAAAGAAAACCCATAAAAGATATTGAAACTCGGTAATTAACCAAAGACTAGTAATAATCTGTCACCAGGTGATAGCCTTACTTCAATTATTGTTGGGTGAAGACTTGTACCTGTAACAAAACGAGTGGAAAAGAAGCGATATCTCCAGAATAGTCAACTGTTGGAACCAGCTGCCGAAGTTTCGAACTCGGTGCAAAATCGCCTAAGTCATCTATGGTAGCAGCAGTTTTAGCCTCGATGAATAATACTCCCTCAGCGTTGCAGACTATCTCGAGTCTACCATTTTCATCATATCCCAATCTCCCAGCCATGGGATAGAACGGGACGAGAAGGTTACTCAGAGACTCCTTAAGCAATTGGGTGTCAAAGAAATTGGAAGAAGCATCGGATTTGTAGAAGTACACATTGGCAACATGATACCTGGATATCACCAGGTCCAAATTCGAGTTCCACAGGCGTCGATTTGGCGTGTCTCGAGCTGGGCGTACCATGGTTGATCCATTGATGGTAATATTCATCTCCTCACTTCCTGCAATGATTACTAAGCTCAGTCTTTATAATCTCTCGCAGAAGGGAAGATAAGTGGCCTACCTTTGTAGATTTGTACTTAACAGGAATATGGTAATGTCGGTGGGCAGAGGTGAGGAAAATGCATATGCGCCCAGGCAGGTGAGTTTCAATACCTCTTTACTCTTTTGAGTTTTCGGCATTACCTTCTCGTTGTCCCACCTGCTCATTTAGGCACATTCTTAATTGTGCCGTATCGTGTTCGGCTGTTCCTGATAAGGACGTGTACGGTTCAGATTAAATAATATTTTACAACAAATGAAGCTGTAGGTAATCGGTGGCAGAGAGAAGAGGGAAATGGATAGGGACAAACAATATTTAACACTTGTATATCTTGATGATCTCTTCTTAGACGATGACTGTCCTTTCGCTATGGAAATGAAGCATTAGAATCGTGAATCGTTGGCTCCATGATTTCTTTTAAGCAAGACTAGAGTGGTGCCTCGCTTCGAGTGGGTGTTGAATTTTTTATTAAAAATAATTTAAAATTATATAATATTATAAATGAAAATAATAATAATTAAAGAGAAATAATTTTAAACATAAAAATATTATAAATAATATTTATAATAATTATTTTTTAAAAAATATTTTTTAAAATATTTTTTCATCTCTTATAAAACAAATTTTTTTATTTAAATAGTTTTTTTTGAAAGCATTTAATTTTTTATATCTTAATATATGATAATGTTAATATAATTATATTTTTTTAATTACATAATTCTAATAGTGAAATCAAATTCATATTAAAAAAATAATATTTTAAAAGTAATTATTGATAAGCTATATAATTGATACAATAAAATTATTAAAATAAAATAAATATTTTTGAAAGTCAAAATAAAATAAATGTTAATTATACTTATTAAAATTTTTTAATTTTAATGATGAAAATTTTTAAATGATCTTCAATTTTAATTAATACTTTTTTATCTCATACCTTTATAATTATTTAGAATTAATCCACCTTATGATTTATATCATGTCTCATTAAAAATTAAAACTTTGTTTCACTTCAAACTTGAATGAAATCTATAAATATCCACAAAATAATTTTTTTATATTTTATTTTAAAAAAATATATATTTCATAATATATAAAAGTACTATTAGCTTTAATTCCTTGTGAACCAATGCACCATCACTCAATAAAGAAAAAACCTTTCTTAAGCTAAAGAAAAAAAAACTCCTATTAACAATCTTGAATACAATCGATTTTATAAAAACCATCATAAAATTTTTTATAAATCAATCATTTTAAATTAACCACATACCAATAAAAAAAACTATAAACATGATCAAGTATGAAAACCCATTTGGGGCTTCCTTATACTTATGTTATACATAGGTTTTGGGTTCAGCATATTAGCCCACGTTTCTTCTCATGAGCAGGAACAAGAGGGTGGTTTATCGTCTTGCTTTTGTAGTAGGTATACAAGACGGTGGTTGCATGCATGACATGATCATGTCATGTTAAACCTTGGTCATAGACGCCATTATGGACTCTTTAATTTTCCAAGTCAAATTCAATAAACAGCGAAGCATCAATGACACACTCATAACTTATCTTTGCCCAAAGCTTAAAGAAGTTGATATATCAGCTAGAAAACATCTCATGCAAAATGATGGTAGGGAGGAGGAATTGTCCCAATCTGTCCTATAAAGATCTAATAGAAAATTGGTTGGAATCGTCCCTGATGATTGTCCCAAATGCTTTTCGTCCTCAAGATAGGGACAAAGAAACAGGAATATAGGGCCATCTCCCTGTGTTTTCCTTACAAACATCAGAGCTTCTACTTCTGTATTTCTTTTACTAGGATTGAAGCAAAAGAAACAGATTTAATTATGTTCCAGCTTGATAGAGAGAACAACAACTAATAACGAGCCTTTATTTTGTCAAGTGACATCAACTCTTCATAGAAAAGCTTCTGGAAACTGTTCTACTCCAGCTGTTGATGAAGTGAAATGTGGATGTCCCATCTGACATAACATCAAGAACTCCAACTCCAGCTCAGATTCCTCCACAGTTAGAAGTAGCTACCTAGCGAAAATGTACGAGGAACAGTAAAAAATCCCATTGTTTATCCTCAGTAAGTGTATATGTTTTGAACAAAAAAGAATCAAAGAGACATTCTGCGTGCAGATATCTTGTGTGTGTAGCAGTGTTGGAGTCTGCTATCTTTGATTAAAGATAATCCTAATACAGAAATCATATAAAGGAGCTTCTCAAAGTTACATAATACTAGGGAAAACAAATTAACAACGAGCATTTATTTTTGCAAACGGCAGTAAGAAATCATAAAGACACTTCTCAAACTGTTTCATATGGGATGTCTCCAAGCATACCACCAACGAGGATATGGCAGAGATTAGGATCTCATAATCAATTTCTGTCTGAACATTTTTGTTGTTCTAATTTATCAGTTGAGCGTGTTAGACAGCGTGGTATTTTGTATTTGTGTCATAAGCTGCAGTTAGAAATGTGGGACTGTTTTTCCTTGGACTTGAGTGGCATGATAGAGATAACTTTGGATGTCTTAAGGGCATGTTTGGAGTTTTTGTTTTCCTTGGACTTCCATAGATGCAAGAATCGGGTGGGAACTTTGCAGAGCCTGGAAAATGGAAGTTGTCAATATGCTTCTTCTCCATATCACGTGCTAGACAGGTAAACCTTTGAGTTTTAGTTCCATGTTCTTGGAAATTCTCCAAATTTCCCTTCACAGCATTGAGTTTTCACAGTGTTCTCAAAACTTACTCATAATGTCTAAATTACAGTTTACAATCAATCTTAACGTGACCAAAGTCGCTGCAGCTATGTGAGAAAATTAAGCTCAAGTAGACGAAATGACTAGAGCAAGAATGCAAGACTCATATTCATTGTTCTTCTTGTCCCAACAATTTGATTTCACAGTTAAGATAGTAGTTGATACATCAGCTAGAAAACATCTCATGCAAAACGATGGTGGGGAGGAGGAATTGTCCCAATCTGTCCTATAATGATCTGATGGAAAATTGGTTGGAATCGTCCCTGACGATTGTCCCAAATGCTTCTCCTCCTCAAGATAGGGACAAAGACACAGGAGTATAGGGCCATCTCCCTGTGTTTTCCTTACTAACACCAGAGCTTCTACTTCTGTATTTCTTCAACTAGGATTGAAGCAAAAGAAACAGATTAATTATGTTTCAGGTTGATAGAGAGAACAACAACTAATAACGAGCCTGTATTTTGCCAATTGACATCAACTCTTCATAAAAAACCTTCTGGAAACTGTTCCACACCAGCTGTTGATGAAGTAAAATGTGGATGTCCCATCTGACATAACATCAAGAACTCCAACTCCAGTACAGATTCCTCCACAGTTAAAAGTAGTTACCTAGCGAAAATGTACGAGGAACACTAAAAATTTCCATTTGTTTATCCTTAGTAAGTGTATATGTTTTGAACAAGAAAGAATCAAAAAGACATTCTGAACATTCTGAGTGTAGATATCTTGTGTGTGTAGCAGTGTTGGAGTCTGCTATCTTTGATGAAAGCTAACACTAATACAGAAATCATATAAAGGAGCTTCTCAAAGTTACATAATGCTAGGGAAAACAAATTAATAACGAGCATTTATTTTTGCAACTGGTAGTAAGAAATCATAAAGACACTTCTCAAACTGTTTCATATGGGATGTCTCCAAGCACACCACCAACGACAAGCTCCCATCATCAACCGGGCTTGGTACTATAGATATCTTTCCTTCGTGGATTACATTTGCCAACCCCATGTGCATGGGGCGACCCCATCCGAAATCTGCAGCATACAACGGAAGCCGCATCAAGCTATTGATAGCGAGGTTCGGGGACTGAAAAGTATGTGCTCCTCGCATAAGAGTTTTCATATCAGGTACATTTTCTATGTAGTCAAGAGCTGATCTCATATATTTGTCGTCCATCCGTTTTACCAATCTGTTGACTCTTTGTATTGTATCCGCAAAAGGTTCGGATTGGAGGTCACCTGATAGAGCAGTCGTTGCAGCTATGAAGATCACGTTGCCAAGGTAGCCTGGTGGGAGAGGTGGATGTAGTTTGGACCGTCCATCGATTGGAATGTACAACTTGGTCGCTTGATCATCCGAAAGGCCCCTCGCTTTGCACACGCAACGCCATATATGTGCAGTCAGGATATCGTATGTGGTACGATTTGTTTCTATCGTGTTGCCATTCATGGTTGCCTTGGATTTTAAGGCTTTCAGCTGATCGGCAGTGATTTTGAAAATAGATGTAGATGAAGGTTTAGGACCAAATTGAGAATTCAGAGTTGAAATAGATGTGTTCAAGGGAGGAGATGGATCGTATTCGACATGGTGAAATGCAGGAGCTGGAGGCACCCGGGCTCGGAGAAGGGTGCGGTCAATGAATGGGGTAACAGTAATGGATATGCCTCGGGTTTTGTTAGACCAACTGTTCATGAAATGAAAGACCGATGACCCATCCACCAAAGTATGTTGAAATGCAGCACCAAGGCAAACACCTCCATGTTTGAAGCTTGTCACCTAGTAAAATATACTTGAATACTGTTGTACGGACAAAATTTGAAAATTCTAATTGAAAAAGAAAAGAAAACCCATAAAAGATATCGAAACTTGGTAATTAACCAAAGACTAGTAATAATCTGTCACCAGGTGATAGCCTTACTTCAATTATTGTTGGGTGAAGACTTGTACCTGTAACAAAACGAGTGGAAAAGAAGCGATATCTCCAGAATAGTCAACTGTTGGAACTAGCTGCCGAAGTTTCGAACTCGGTGCAAAATCGCCCAAGTCATCTATGGTAGCAGCAGTTTTAGCCTCGATGAATAATACTCCCTCAGCGTTGCAGACTATCTCGAGTCTACCATTTTCATCATATCCCAATCTCCCAGCCATGGGATAGAACGGGACGAGAAGGTTACTCAGAGACTCCTTAAGCAATTGGGTGTCAAAGAAATTGGAAGAAGCATCGGATTTGTAGAAGTACACATTGGCAACATGATACCTGGATATCACCAGGTCCAAATTCGAGTTCCACAGGCGTCGATTTGGCGTGTCTCGAGCTGGGCGTACCATGGTTGATCCATTGATGGTAATCTTCATCTCCTCACTTCCTGCAATGATTACTAAGCTCAGTCTTTATAATCTCTCGTAGAAGGGAAGAGAAGTGGCCTACCTTTGTAGAGTTGTACTTAACAGGACACCCAAATCTCGAAATCTTGAAAAGTTTCCTTGTTGAATGGATTACAGTTCCGATTCAAGATCTATGAGATGCGTGAAAGTGACTTGGAACTTGGAAACAGCTTCTTGCTGTTTTACCTTTTCCCTCTTTCAGCTACACGAGGAAGGAAGAGAATTGAAATCAAGAAAAAATAATCAGTGAGCGTAGGAAAATTGAATGTGGTCACCAGAATTATTTGTGGAGCCCCTAAAGATTATAAAAGGGATGGCATCATGCTTGAATAAGGTTTTAAATTATTTAAATAATTTTTTATTTTTATTTTAAATTAAATAAATTTTTATAATTAATAATTAAAATAAATAAAAAATATCACATACTTATAATTGGTGCATTTTCAAAATTAAAGAATAGTTCACATGATGGGGAGCTATCATTAGCTCAATAGTTATGTCACAAAAAGTGACACAATATGTCTATTGGAATATAGACAAGTTTTCGTGTGAATAATTATGGTTCTTGAAAATACATGTTGAAAAGACACCAACGAAAAGTTACATGTGAAAAGTTACCATTGTAAAGTAACATATGAAAAGCTACATGTGAAAAGTTACAATTGTAAAGTAACATGTAAAAGGTTATATGTGAATAGATATTGTTTCAAGGTATAAATCAAAGAGTATGATTTATAGAATGAATAGTTATCTATTCATTAGATGTTTATTGAAACAATATCTTTTGCTCAAAAGTTGTGTTGGCAAAAAATGTAGAGATACTTTTTGGATGAAAGAGATCTTTATGAAAATGTTGTGACCTTGGGACATAAAGATACTTATTAGACATAAAAGATGTTTTTATGAAAAGGAAATGTCCTTGAAGAAGAGATACTTTGAAGCCTATATAAAGGGCTTGTTGTCATCCATTTTGACACACCAAATTTTAGACACAACAAGCAAGTGCAAGAGAGCAAGAAAAAGTGTTTGTGTTAGAATAACTAAACACTAAAGTTTCCACCATCTACAAAAGATTCCGAATTCCTTATTATCATCTTGCTGCAGAAAGTTGGTTTTAAGGCCAAACGACTTTGCAAACCCTCGGGTGTATCTAGCGGTCTAGTTTCGTAAAGTGCAATACGAAAGTTAGACGTTGGCTTCATTGTATCCTTGAGACTAGTCGCATAATTCCCCTTTGCATACCTAGTGATGGGGGCGAATTAAGTCTTAAAGATAGACGCCTATTTGAAAGACTCGCATTGAAGCCAATTTTGTCTATTCTTGAATATCTACGTAAACCCCTCAACACCAACACTTATATTATCATATCAAATTAATATATTATATTATAATTAATTATAATATACTAATATGTCACATAATTATCAATTATTATATATTAGTAAGTGTTGTATGACATGTAATAATAAATAATATTTTAATTAAATTAATTATTAATTATAAATATTTATTCGATTCAAAATAAAAAATATAAAATTTTATTTAAATTTTTATAAATAATTAAAAAATTTTAAATATTATATTTAAAAGAAATTTAACCTATTTTGAAGTGCCACCAATAATTAGCTCTACGGACTAATTAAGCAACGAACAAGTCTTATTATTTTTTAATGATAATCAAAACTTTTAATTATATATTTAATATCTAAATTAGAATTCGATTATGCATTTAATACTTGAAGAAGAAAATTGTTAATTAAATATTCAAATTTTTTGTTTCCGTTTGAAAAATTGTACAATTGATTAACAAAACAAATATCCAATCACAATATGTTGGTCATTTTTCTCACAAAACAAAGTCAAAATCGCCAGGCTCCTGCCATCACCGACGTCAAATATTCATTTATCATTTTATTATATTTTTGTATATTTGAATAAAGAATGTTGACATGATGTGCTTTGAAAACGTAAAAAAATTTCATCATAGTGTCTGCCATTATACGTAAACATATAAATAATATTTTAATTAACAATTAATTAATTATAAAATTTATTTAATTTAAAATAAAAATATAAAATTTTTGTTAAATATCATATCAAATAAATTATTTATTATTTAATATTGCCAACTACCAGTTACAAAAACATTGTGGTCATAGACAGAAAAACCATGACAACATCGTCAAATCTAACTAAGCAACATACGGCTCAAGCTCAATCCACCACCGCCGTATCACAGATCAGGGATCATAGATCATAGACAGAGAGGCCCGGATCGGGTTGGATTGAGTCAGATGTCTGCGCTAAAGGAGCTTCGACTCGACGATCTCGCCATGCTGACTAAACCTTCTTTGGATCTGTTGCTGTTCGGTCGTTAATTTCCCGGTCGACATCCATTGATCTTGCTACATCCTCGTCGGAACTTCTCCGCCGGTGGGGCACTGGTCATGCAATTTTCTGGCTTTTGAGGACTACAGGGAACGCGGCTGCCATGGTGATCCTTGTTGAAGGCCCCATAATTGAGCGACGATGCTCTTGAGGAGCCCTGACAGATGTCTACCAACGATAGCAGAGCAAGAAAGAGCACAAAGCAGTGGAGAAACCTAATTTTTATTGTTGCAGCCATTCGCGCCCTGGGAATAAAAAAATAATATAGAGAGATATTTGTAGAGGAAAGTGGCGGCGGCAGTCTCTGTATTTTTGTGAACAGGTAGATCATTACGACATTCTTACCACATATTAAGCTGGTTGATATCTCCCTGTGTTTTCCTTATATTTGGGAAAAAAATGAAAAAAAAAAACTTCATTAAAATCCCTCAGCTTTTTCACAATCCACAGATGTTTGGCCAATCAGTAAAAGGAAATCTCTATTGCAGAAGCATGGATATAGCATATATACAGAAATCATATAAAGGAGCTTCTCAAAGTTACATGATACTAGGGAAAACAAATTAATAACGAGCATTTAGTTTTGCAAATGGCAGTAAGAAATCATAAAGACACTTCTCAAACTGTTTCATATGGGATGTCTCCAAGCATACCACCAACGACAAGCTCCCATCATCAACCGGGCTTGGTACTATAGATATCTTTCCTTCGTGGATTACATTTGCCAACCCCATGTGCATGGGGCGACCCCATCCGAAATCTGCAGCATACAACGGAAGCCGCATCCAGCTATTGATAGCGAGGTTCGGGGACTGAAAAGTATGTGCTCCTCGCATAAGAGTTTTCATATCAGGTACACTTTCTATGTAGTCAAGAGCTGATCTCATGTACTTGTCGTACATCCGTTTTACCATTCTGTTGATTCTTTGTATTGTATCCGCAAATGGTTCGGATTGGAGGTCACCTGATAGAGCAGTCGTTGCAGCTATGAAGATCACGTTGCCAAGGTAGCCTGGTGGGAGAGGTGGATGTAGTTTGGACCGTCCATCGATTGGAATGTACAACTTGGTCGCTTGATCATCCGAGAGGCCCCTCGCTTTGCACACGCAACGCCATATATGTGCAGTCAGGATATCGTATGTGGTACGATTTGTTTCTATCGTGTTGCCATTCATGGTTGCCTTGGATTTTAAGGCTTTCAGCTGATCGGCAGTGATTTTGAAAATAGATGTAGATGAAGGTTTAGGACCAAATTGAGAATTCAGAGTTGAAATAGATGTGTTCAAGGGAGGAGATGGATCGTATTCGACATGGTGAAATGCAGGAGCTGGAGGCACCCGGGCTCGGAGAAGGGTGCGGTCAATGAATGGGGTAACAGTAATGGATATGCCTCGGGTTTTGTTAGACCAACTGTTCATGAAATGAAAGACTGATGACCCATCCACCAAAGTATGTTGAAATGCAGCACCAAGGCAAACATCTCCATGTTTGAAGCTTGTCACCTAGTAAAATATACTTGAATACTGTTGTACGGACAAAATTTGAAAATTCTAATTGAAAAAGAAAAGAAAACCCATAAAAGATATTGAAACTTGGTAATTAACCAAAGACTAGTAATAATCTGTCACCAGGTGATAGCCTTACTTCAATTATTGTTGGGTGAGGACCTGTACCTGTAACAAAACGAGTGGAAAAGAAGAGATATCTCCAGAGTAGTCCACTGTTGGAACCAGCTGCCGAAGTTTCGAACTCGGTGCAAAATCGCCCAAGTCATCTATGGTAGCAGCAGTTTCAGCCTCTATGAATAATACTCCCTCAGCGTTGCAGACCATCTCGAGTCTTCCATTTTCATCATATCCCAATCTCCCAGCCATGGGATAGAACGGGACGAGAAGGTTACTCAGAGACTCCTTAAGCAGTTGGGTGTCAAAGAAATTGGAAGAAGCATGGGATTTATAGAAGTACACCACGGCAACATGATACCTGGATATCACCAGGTCCAAATTCGAGTTCCACAGGCGTCGATTTGGAGTGTCTCGAGCTGGGCGTACCATGGTTGATCCATTGATGGCAATCTTCATCTCCTCACTTCCTGCAATGATTACTAAGTTCAGTCTTTATAATCCCTCGTAGAAGGGAAGATAAGTGGCCTACCTTTGTAGAGTTGTACTGAACAGGACACCTTAATCTCAAAATCTTGAAAAGTTTCCTTGTTGAATGGATTACGGTTCCAATTCAAGATTTATGAGACGCATGAAAGCGACTTGGAACTTGGAAACAGCGTCTTGCTCTTTCACCTTTTCTGTCTTTCAGCCACACGGGGAAGGAGGAGAATTGAAATCAAGAAAAGATAATCAGTGTCAGTACGAAAATTGTACATGCTCACCAAAACTATTTGTGGGGCCCCTAAAGATTAATAAATAAAGGCACTCATTATATTTATTTAAAAGAAATTTAACCTATTTTGATGTGCCACCAATAATTAATTAGTTCCACCATCTTTTATGACGGACTAGTTAAACATCAAACAAATCTTATTATTTTTTAATGATAATCAAAATTTTAATTACATATCTAATATCCGAATTATAATTCAATTATCGATTTAATACTTAAAGAAGAAAATTTTACATTTGATTAACAAAGAGTGATGTGTTGATATTTTTCCCACCAAACAAGGCCAAAATCGTCAGGGTGCTGCCATTTTTTCTTTTCAAAAGAGTTCAATGTGAAAGGTTTGTCAGGCTGTCATCAAGGCAGGCTCACATTAATTTTAAATTATATTTTGACATGATGGCATAACGTGATATTGCAAAATAAAAATAATTCTTCAACAATGTTATTTTAATAACAAATAATATTTTAATTAATAATTAATTAATTAAAAAATTGATTTATTATTTACAACAGTCAAATTAGACGTCATTGTTGCTTGTTTTTTATGAAAATTTTTTCTTTGATTTGAGTAATATGAGATATGTTCAAAATTTAATGTAAAGTACAAGTAAAGATTACGCGCAAGTGAATGCGATCGCAACAAGTAGTAAAGTAGACAAATATAAATTAAGGATGCATCAAATATAAATCCTTCTAACTTATTTCGAGAGATACAATTCCTTTTTCAAGTAGCCTATAATCTATACTTTCATTAGTTAAAAATATAAAATAAAAGTGAGTTAATTATATTTATTTATTAATTGTACTTAACAGCTAGATAATGAAGATGATGTAAAGACTTTTAGATCAAAAACAAGCAACTAAGTTTAAATAATCATTTAATCTCTAATTATGGTCATTGATTAATTTCTGCTTAACCCCCTAATTCCCTTACCAACTTAAATATATAAAAATCAGTATATTGGCAATCAATTTGTAATAAAAGATATCATGCCACGATCATGTCTCCTGCAACGTGCATATAATATATATTACTACTAATTCATAACTATTATGCTTATGATTAATTCATTATTGATTAATCATATATTATATTATCATCAAGAGATCCACGGTTAGCATACTCTAGGCTCTGTTCTCTCTTCTTCATATTATTCTCTAATTTAATAATGGGAGAAACCGCGTTTCACAGACTTGGCATGATGAGGTGATGATCAAGTATGGGCTTTTCCACATTATTCTTTTTATTTAGGGTTTTAGTTTCATTTGATTTTTATATTTATTTTTTGGGTATTTGAATCTAAATATGAACATATTGTTGATAAAATAGTGAAAAAAAAATTAAAAAAAATGATTTCATTTAATGGGTAATAAAGATAGGAGTATCGTTCCTCCAAGAGTTGATCTATTAATTATTGCTAAGTATCAAAATTAACACAAACTAGTTTTATCCAAGTACCAATTTTTGAATAATAATTAAAATGTAACCTAATTATCTAATGCTAACCTAAATGATGCAATCAATAAATTGAGGTGGGAACTATAATATAATAAGCTAGGATTATGGTATCCTTTAATATTTCACTTAGAGTTTTGTTCGCTCAATTACTTAATTTCAATGAAAATTGATGCTAGTCTAGAATCTTAAAATATGTGTAATTCTCCGTCGAGATATTACACACTTACTCAATCTAATTGAATTACTATATGTCTATAAGAGACAACTAGCTTAAGTTCTTTAAGCCAATGTTCTACAAATTGACTATGTATGGCAATTAAATGTATGTCTATTCTAATTGCAAATCAATACACTGAATTTTTTTTCTAAGTGTGTTAAACATACATTATCCAAATCAAGGCCTAATTTAGACTAACTCTTTCAAGTGTCATCTAAATACCTAAACACATTTAAATGGTGATCAAGCAAATAAATGGGCAATAAGTACTAATTTGAGTAAACATCAGTTTTTTCATTGAAAATAGGCAATAAACTAACCAAATATCCTAGTTACATATTAAAATCAACCATAATCCTAGAGTAGAAGGTTTAGCTCAACATACTAAAGAGGAGAGTACACATTTCAGCAAGCAAAAGCATTGTTTTACAAGATGAGTTAGAGAGAGAGAATCAAATTTGAAAAGAGAGAAAATGATCTGAAGTAGCCTTTTTGTTGATTTCCAGCTTTTGATTCTTCTTCCCTTTTCCCTTTTTGTTCTTGCCTCAGCTTGCCCAAAGTAGCCTCTCCAAAAATCCCCTTTTTTTCAGTACAAAATTATCTATTTATATCCCCTCCTATCTCAACTTAACCTAAAATCTTGTGTCAAAAATTTCTGTCTGACGTGTTCTGGCTGCAGCGAGATTAAGTTCTGGCTGCAGCCAGAAACTTTCTGTTTGGGCTTTGTTAACAACAGCATTTTAGTTGTAACGAGAATTGGTTCTCGCTGCAGCCAGAAGCTTTCTGACTTGGCAGCTGAACTCTGCCCCTGTTTCTCGCTGCAGCCAACTTGCATTCTGGCTGCAGCCAGAAACTCTCTGCTTGCTCTGTGTAAGCTGCTGCAGTCCTCAATCTTTAGCTCCATAATTGATCATGATCCATTCAGATTTGGGCGATGTGTTGAACACCAAAGTTGAAGCTCATTGTCTCGGCTTTCCATTAATTCAAGCTTCACCTCGTTCGGACTTCCACAGCTCAATTTACACCTTAAAACTTTCATCATGTTCAGTTGCCATTTAAACTTACTTGCATCATCCTTTGGAATTGTGGTCCACTCTCTTGCATTACTTTCAATATTCAAGGATTAAATTATCAGAGGCTGAGATAAGAGGCTTGATAAAAAATTAAGCTAAAAGTGCATAAATTGAAATTGATGACATCTAAGTTAATTACCACTAAAAAGCATAAAAATTTCTTAAGGTTTGCATTAAAAACTCAAAAACTTAGCACATTTCATACCCCAAAATAGTTTATGATAACTCTATATAATAGAGTTATCAGCCACTGACAAAAACATCGTAGTCATATTGTCAAAAAATAAACTAAATTGCTATCTACCACCGCTATTATAAAAATTATTAAAATTTTAAATAAAAAATTAAATTATTTGATAGTTAATTTGCTTAATTGCTTTATGAAGTTAAAAGATTACATTGACAACTATTTATGATGACCAACTAGATCTAAACCTATTTGATAAATAACAAATAAAAAATATTTTAATTTTAAAATTCTTTAAAATTTAAAATATAAATAAAATACAAAAATTACATAAAAAAATTTTTTTAAAGATTCCCTCTTGATTTAATAATATTTGAATAACAACCATATTACATATCAAGATCACAAATCATAGATAAAAAGGCCTGAATCGAGTTGGATCAAGTCAGATCTATGCATAAATAGATCTTCAATTTGACAATCTCACCATGCTAACTGAAAGCTTGTTTGAGGGTCTAATCGTCGGTAGCCTAGGTGAGCCCTCCAACAAAGCATCGGTAGTCAATATCTGCAACGGTCATGTAGAAAACATCATTAGAAAAAGAATAAAATCTCAATTATTAAAAGTAAAAAAAATAAAAATTTTAAATAAAAATTTCATAAAATATTCAAATAAGTTTTTAAACTATTTAAAAATATTTAAATAAATTTTTATTTTTTTATTTTTTATTTTAAATCAAATAAATTTTTATAATTAATGATTAATTAATTATCATTAATAAAAATATCATTGTCATTTTATATTTATATGACATTGACATAGCATTGATATAAATGATAAAAAATATTACATAATCATGCTCTCATACCAAATAAATATATCATGTAATAATTAATTATAATATGTTAATATATTATATCATAATTAATTATTATATTTTAACATATCAAATAAATATAACGAAATATAAAATAATAAATAATATTTTAACTAAATCAATTATTAATCTAAACAACTTATTTAATTTAAAAAATATATAAAAATTTATTTAACTAAAAAAAATGTAAACATTTATTAGAATTTTTTAAAAATAGTTTCAGATTTTTTTATATTTGTCTTAAAATTACAAAAAACAAAAAGATGTGAATGAAAAAAAAAATAGAATCCTAATGATTTGTTGCTTATTCCAGCATCAATTTTTTCCTTATTTTGATCTGTTTCAGTTAGGTCGTTACCGTCACGATCGACATCCATTGATCTTGCTACAACCTCGTCGGTACGTCTCCGCCAGCGGGGCACTGTTCATGCGATTTTCTGGCTTTTTAGGACTACAGGGAACGCCGCTGCCGTTGTGATCCTTGTTGAAGGCCTGATAATTGAGCGGCGATGCTCTTGAGGAGCCTTGACAGATTTCTACCAACGGTATCAGAGCAAGAAAAAGCACAAAGCAGTAGAGAACGACAAGTTTCTTTGTATTACCTATTCCCAATGTAAAAGCAGTGGGGAGCAGCAGTCTATATTTACCTTCGTGAAAAGGTTATCACGACATCCTTACATCCCAATTATCAAAATTTATAAAATTCATATAATGTCAGCCAGACAATAAAAAGAAAAATAAAAGACAAATATGAAACATTTGATTTGATTAATTGATTATTGCATAATCTCTTAAAGTCGATGTCTTTAAGATAAATATGTATGCTAAATGTTTTAATGCATGCACCTACCCTTATATGACAAAACTCACCTTTTTCTTTTTTATTTTCCCCTCTCTATAGATATCTTCGTGCTTCTTGTTGCAACGAAGATAAGGAGAGAGAGAGAGATGTGAAGAAAATATTCTCTCCAGCTAGCTTTCTTTTTGGTGTTTTTTCTTGGGTTTCAAGCAAAAACTGATCAAGCTCTTCAACCATGTCAAAAAGTAGATATCGTGAAGAGTTAGAATAAGTGTATGTTTGGTCTGATTTTTTTTTAATTTATTTATTTTTTTAAAAGTAAAAATCAAGTCAAACATAAATTTTGAAAAATTTTTTAAAAAAATAATTTTTTTGAAGAGTAAATTTTTTTAAAAAAAAACTTCAAAAAAAGCTCATGTGAGGAGCTTTTTCTTTTTTTCTTTTAAAAATATAAGAAATTTTTTTATTTTTGTTTTAAAAATATCCTTATCTATTAAAAATAATTACAATATTACTCTTTTAAAAAAAATACCCTTTAATATAATTTTAATCAAAATTATAATTTATATAAAAAAATTTATAAAAAAAATTTACCAAACAACTTTAACTTAATTTTAAAAGCTATTATTTTTCGTAAGAGTTTCATAATAGATTTTAAACTAAAAAAAATCAAGCCAAACAGCCTCTAAGTTTCAAAAAAAAAAAATAAATCTTGCTTTTGTTTTTTAAATTTAAAAATAATTCATACCATGAGAGCTGCCGATGCTGATGCTGATTTACTTGCTAAAGATGGAGTTGGTAGGCAAGAGGAACTAGTTCAATTCTTTGGTTTTAACCAGGAATAATTATCTGAAATTTTAAATTGGATAGCCGTTTGTGTTTGTAAAGGATCCCTTTAGCTGTCCATGTTGCAAGGGCGGATTTACGTTTCCTGATTGTACGCTGCTTCTGGAGTTTGGATTTGAATTGTACTCTCTGCGTTAGGACTTCGATTAAAGTTGGGTCCTAGCAGTTTATTTGACTGGCTGTTTGATTTGAGGGATATCTGGATGGGTTAGAGTTTTGACTTGGACTCGATCTCGTCCGGATACAACTTCAATCTTTTTAGTGGGTCTGGTTTCCAGCTGAAGGCTCTGCTTGGACGTTGCTGGGCAAGAATATTGCACTTGGACAACTGCGTTTTCGGACAGCATTATTGGACGCGATGATACGTAATTTTTCATCTGGACGTGATTAGCGATTATGGTTCAGACAGGACGGGCTGAGCTGGTTTTCTCGCCGTTGGTCATGTGTGAATTCGGACAGGTTTCTTTGTCTTGACGCCGGGGACGGTTTTTAATTTTGGCAATTGACGCTGGGGATGACATTCAATTTTGAATGTGACCTGATATCATAGCGGCTACCGTTCAGTCAAATATCTGGAGTTAGCCAAAATCAAACTCAAAATGACATTAACAAAAGTAGGAAAGACACAACTAAACCATATATGGAGTTTGCTCAAGATACTGTTGTTTTTTTTTTTTTTTTGAAAGGTCTCAAGATACTGTTGTTGCCCGTTGCACACCAACAAATAATTGTGTGCTTCCGAATTCATTTACTTACTTAAGTGATTAATCTCTAACTTCGTCCTGTGATGATGGACTGTTGAAAATGAAAAAAGGGACAAAGAAAGGAAAAAGAAAACTAGGTAAACAACTCGAGAAAATGCGGATTAAGTGGGGGGAAGGTAGAAGGGAAATTGATGAGAAATAGGGGGACCAAACTCGAGAAATTCAAGAAAAAAAGGAGGAAAACTAAAAGGGGAAAGAACAAGAAAATGAATGAGGCAGTGGTGAATGAGTTCCCAACAAATGGGGATTTTGAAAATAGAAATGAAGAAATTAGGAATGAGGCGGAGATTACATGGTCAATTGGCAAACAAGTAGGCTTCATATGTGGATCGAGAAGAGGATCAGCTGCTGATGGAGATTGCTAAGGAGGCAGCAGCTGATCCTCTTCTCGATCCACATATGAAGCCAAAACGATGACTTACGCCTTACCATGGCGTTACTCTACCACTGAGTTTCAAGGGCCGTTCGATTACTAAGGTTGTCGGAAGAAGAAGAGGAAGCTATGGGGGAGGTCTCAATTGAAAAGGTAAGAAACTTACGTGGTGAAAGATCCTCTAGGTCAAGAATTGGAAAACTATTAGAGCCATATTGATAAATGATTAACGAGTCCTTCTTATCCTACTATGACTATATCCATTTTTAAGGCGGTCCAATAGAATTTGAAACTATTCCAAAGGTTTAGAAGACCTCTGTCCTATCCATTAGACAATGGACGCTTTTTATTATGATTTTTTTATATTTTTACTTTTTTTTCTTGTTCGGTTTTTTCTTTTTTCTTGTTTGGAAAAATTAAAAAACATGTTTGTATTTATTTTTATTAATTCAATTCAATGATGCATTAATTATTTCATTTTTTTACTTATTTAATTCTATTTGATTATATTTTAATCATATTATCATATTAAATATAATATATTATATATTTATTTATATATTATATAATTTAATTTATATAATTAAATCTTAATTCTTAATTATATATTAATGACCTGATCTCCTATCTATCATCGATCAGCGAGAAGGAGGAGGGAATGGGATTTCAGTTGTAGGACTCTTCCCCCTTCTTGCTTTTGTTAAGGTTAAGGCTAATTGCCTTGGTAATCGAAGCCCAAAGATCTATGAACTAGCCCGTGTTTAACTAGCCAAACAGACAAACGACCCTGCATATTTTTTATCTGTCCCACACTTTTTTTTTATTTGTAATTTGTTTTGTATACGTCACACACAATCTAGAAAACGACTCAAAAGTGTCAGTTGTGAACTCAGACCTTGAGAGAAGCCGCAGTTGACTGCTATTTCGGCCTAGAGCCAAGGTTAAAAAAAGTTGGTATTGGATCCATAGGTTGGAAGAGATTATTCAGGGAGTTTGCTTCAATCAGGCTTTTAGAGAAGCAAATAGCTTTGCTGATGCTCTGGCAAAGATGGGGTTGAAAAAGAAGTTCATTACAAGGACATAAACAGAAGACATTAAGTAAGGGTTGTTTCTTCATATACCTTTCAAAAGCTTTTTCGGACAATGTGGATTTGGCATCCCCATGGACATTCATAAACTCATGTTCTAGCAATTGTTTAATGATACCTGACCAAATATCCCAGGCATACTAAAGTAAAACATTTAGAAAAGTTCATTTATTCATTTATTTTTTTGAAAGGCAGAACTATATTGCATAAAGGTCTCTCAAAGGAGACTTACAAAAGACAAGCCATAGTAGGCATGCATGTAATGCAGATGCACAGCATGCTACCAAAGGGGAGAGGTACAAAGCATAACAGCATTCTTAATCATCAGCAATGCTGCAGAGCATACAATATGCAGAAACCAGAAACCAATGGCTTTTGGTCATACAACATGCAGAAACCAGAAACATCCATGCACACTGGTACAGGGCATAACGATGGTGCAGATTAAGAAAAGTTGATTTGAACCCCGTAACGAAATAGCACAAGAAAAAAACCAAAACCTTGTCTTCTTATTGAAGAAACACTACTCTTCTTTTCCACAACTATCCACGTCTAGCCCAATACAAGGTCGAAATCCTGCATTTAGGCCACAAGGGTGCTGGCATCCTTCAACATTTTGTTAGAATTCATACAGAAGTTTTTTGAAGAGTTCGATGTGAAAGGCTTCCAAGCGTGTCGCCAGAAACAGGCTCCCATCACCCGTTGGACTGGGTATTGATATTCGAAATCCATTTCAAGTTTCTGTTTTAGTGACCGTTGAACCTTTCTCAAGAACTGATATTGATTCATTTTTTTATTAGATTTTAGATTTGGCAACAGTGTTCACCGTGCACTTGGCCAAGGTTTTCCGAGTGGGTGTTGAACACACAAGCACCTTCATAAAACATAAATAAATAACAATTACGATAAGAACAAGATTATTAAATTAATAAAGCATCGCAATGCAGTACCAGGGGAATGATTTAATTTATTAAATTTCAAATAAAAAAACAAAAACAGAAGATAATGGTTGAGCCCAAGTTGGAATTTAAATATTCCCTCAACAAATCCACTAGAAGCAAGTCCACTAACACGTTATCCAACTTCTTCACTTAGCCCATTTGCATCAAGTAAGGGGTTGGTTTTTTCATATACCCTTCAAAAGCCTTTTCATACAATGTGGTTTAGCCATGAGCCATCCCATGGCCATAGCGATTTGGTTATAGGTAATGAAAAATGTGAGATTTTTTCAATCAATAATGTTCATGTTAGAGATTTATGGTACCCTTTTCGTGTTTTTAATTTTTGAAGAGGAAAATATCTTCAAATTTAATCATAAGTGTCCGTATTTAATACTCAATGATCATTAAAGATTTTTAAAATTTATGTTTTTTTTGTTCATTAAAGTTTGTACACTCCGAGAGCCACTCATACATAATATAGAACAACTCTCAACTAATACTCGAAACAATACAAAATTTGGGAATCAAGATCTTGTTTGATGGATGCTCTTGCCTGCAGGAGGAGAAGTGGATAAGAAAATATTCTTCCCTGAACAATCTTCGACTTTAAGAACTAGTTGTGAAACCACCAAATCCATATAACAGAAGTAGTTTCAGCTTCTATGAATTATACGTATATAGTATATGAATAAGTATACATAACCACTGACAAGAAAAAGACCAAGACTTGTTAAATCATACATCAGAGTTTTCTTCCGTCCCAACCCCCTTTTTTTACCACAGTTGCGTGTGGATTCAAAAGCTACTCAAAGGGCCTTTTGGTTTTTTCTGAAAAGTTTCTGTCCACATTTAGTATGGGTGTGACAGATAAATAAAACCGATGTGAAACAAGAAACCTACCAACCCACCCCTTGTCATCTATTGTAGGACTGAATCAAAACTATCGTTACAAAATCTCCCCAAGTAAAGTCTCCCTTTCCTCTTTCCGGACAGCCCCCAACCCAATGCCCCTCCTCAATTCTTTTTTTTAAAGGTGTTCAGAACGTATGCATTAAGACGGGGGGGGAATAAATTCTTCGCCGTAGAAAATTACATCCCAAAACAGCATACATTCAACAAAGTAATCTGACGGTAAACCTGCACCGTTAATTCTTTGACAGGCATTCCCTAGGCAACCTTGCCTACCTTCCTAAATATGCACCAGATCAAGAAGAAAAACGCAACAATAGAGCCTACCCAAAAACCCCCCAAAAAGCCTCTTTCCTGCTTACAGCCAAAAACATGCAGGTGAAACAAAACAATAGACCCAAAAAGAAATATACACAAAACATACCACCCACGATCCCAAGCCTAACGTTTGCAAAAAAAAAAAAAAAGGTTCTGAGAACACAAAAAGCTTCACACTTCCGGCAGCCTGTACACACAACCCAAAACAAGAAACAACATTGTGCATACCACAATCATGTAAGATAAGACAACCCTGTATCAACATGACATTCAATCTCCACTCCTTACTTCTTTCCGGGGTAATTGGGTATAAATTCAGTCCTCAGAGCTTTGGTGTTATTCTGATAAGTACTTGATGATATGTTGGTCTTATTGTTAGCATAAGCCAAAGTTGGGGAAGAATAAACAATTGTAAAGAATCTTTACATGCACACGTGCAAGAGGTTTGAAAGAAATAAACTACAAGGCAGAAGAAATATGCTCTCAGTTCTCTCTCGCTCTCTGTCTCTCAATGGATACGTCAATGATTCATCACATGCAAACACAACAGTACCGGGGGAAAATGTTGTTTCAATTCAGACCTCGAATTTCGTCAACCACGTCTCCGAACATCCCACCATTTCATTGGTCTCTCTGATTGTCTGACTGTCTGACTGTCTGACTGTCTATATCTCTATCTCTCTCCAGCTTAACACTTCCACCAAACTTGTCCGTTTCCCGACGTGACATTGTTTGAGAGGGAACGAGGGCTAACACACGTGGCGTGTTCCTTCAAATTGCAGCCAGTTAATAAGCATGACGTTAATTCTGTAAATTGCTTACCCACTCCTGTCCTTTTACAGGTTCGATTCAATGAGTAGAGGCAGAAGAAACACGTTTCCTACTCATTGATTTCCGAAAGGCTAAAGGCTGCACGAGATCAGTACGTAAGATTAAAGAGATGATCCGCACATCCACAGCCCCGCATTACAACCATCAAAACTCCTCTACCGGAATGCTATTGGCCCACTTGTCTGAAGTGTGGAAAGCAGAAAAGGTTGGCAGTGTTTTCGGGCCCATGCCTTAATTTAGGACGAATGAGAACCGTCGGGGTTAAATAATCAATGCGCGCCTTTATGAACAAACAGTCTTGCACTGCTGATGTAGGCTCCATCACATCAATTGGTGTACGTAAAATCTTGTTTCATTCTTTTTGCTAGATCTTGTTTTGATTCTTTACATCTCATGGCCGTAGAAGACCAAAAACAGTTGACATTTTCTACGTAAAAATTTGTCAAAAATTATCAATTAAAAATAAATAAATAAATTCATACTCAACAATTAATTATAGATCGTATATGTATTGTAAGCCCCTTGCATACGAATCATGAATGTATTCACTTATATAGATGTTGAAATAATTATGAAGATTTAATTTTAAATTAATTAAAAATATCTAATTATTTGTTTGATACTTTTAATTGTTAAATATGTTTTGAAAAAATAATATTAGAATCATATTAGATTGATTCGATGGTAACGAGAATAAATAAATTCTTAAACTCAATAATTGATTGATTAAAATATTAATTATAAGTAAAATTAATTAATTTTATACCGATATAACATGGTCCATCCTTTTTAGACAAAAAGGGATAACAAACATGTCTAAAGGATTAAATAGCATTAAAAACCAATCTAAGACAGCATAGGAAAACAAACCAATGACGAGGTAATTTGTTTTGCCAAAATCAAACACAAAACGACATTAACAAAAGTAGGAAAGTGGTACATATTAGATTTCGTGTAAGGTTGCTCTGGTTCTATGGAAATTTTCCTCTTATTTTTCGTCTGTTGGACTGAACATATGGTTCTTAGATTTCGTAAAGAAGCTGCCCGAACTTTGTCATGTGAGCGGTGTCTAGGCATGTGACCAGAGACAAGCTCCCATCCTTAAACGGGCTTGGTAGAACGTATATCTTTCCGTCTTGGGAGACTTTGGCTGGACCTAGCCAAATGGGACAACCCCATCCGAAATCTGCTTCATAGATAGGCAACCACACCCAACTATTGATGCTCATATTTGGGCATTGGAAGCGTCGGGCTCCTCGCACCGGAGCCCTTACGTTAGGCACTGTTTCCATGTGGTCGATAGCCGACCTTAGGTACTCATCGTCCATTCTTTTCAATATTGTCTGGATTCTCTTTGCGGTATCCGGAAATGACTCTGATTGGATATCACCGTTTGGAGCAATCGTTGCAGCCATGAAGATTACGTTTCCGAGATAGCCTGGTGGGAGAGGTGGACGCAATCTGGACCGCCCGTCAATTGGAATGTATAGCTTGGTCGGTTGATGATCCGCAAGGCATCGTGCTTTACTCACGCAACGCCATATATGCGCCGCCAGGCTGTTGTAAGTGCTGTAGTTGCCCGCATTTCCGTCTTTGTTTGCCTTGTCTTTCAAGGTGTTGAGCTGGTCGCGTGTGAGTTTGAAGATGGAGACGGTTGTTTCAGGATCTGATTGGGATTCTTGATCAGTGTTCATGGAAAGAGGTGGGTCGTACTCCACATGGTGAAATGTGGGAGTTGGCGGGTCTCGAGCTCGAAGGAGAGACCTATCAATGTGAGGTTCGGCACTAAGGGGAAGACCTCGTGCCAATTCAGCCCAACTGTTGATGAAATGAATCGCAGCTGGACTGTCTGCCAAAGTGTGTTGTAATCCGATCCCAAGACAAACTCCTCCACACTTGAATTTTGTCACCTACGAAAATTTACAACATTCAAACCATTAAACTTCATAGTTTTTGAAGCAATCAAAGCTTAAGACTAATTTTCGAGTAGTGTATACCTGTAACAAAATGGTGGATACGACGAAATATTTGCTGAGTAGTCAACCGTGGGAACTAATCGGCAAAGCTCTAAACTGTGAATGGTATCCCCAATCAAGTCATCTATCACACCATCAGTTTCAGCCTCGATGAATAAGGCTCCCTCCGCGTTGCAATTTATCTCAACTCTTCCCTTTTCATCCCTTGCCAACCTCCCAGCCATGGGGTAGAATGGAACGAGAACCTTGCTTAAAGCCTCCATAAGCACTTGAGCATTAAAGAAATTGGAAGAACCGTTTGGTCTGAAGAAGTAAACCGTAGGGACATGATGCAGTGTCATCAGTAGTTCTAAGTTTGAGCTCCATAGTGGATGTTTCGGTGTCTCTTCAGCAGGATACACCATGGTCGATTTCTTTGCAGTAATTTCCATCTCTCGTCCCTACCTCAAAGTAACAAACACAATAGCTTTGATAATCAATTAGATTGAAGACTAAAAAATAAAAAAGTCTCAATTTTAATCAAACCAAACTCAAATTTGTAATCTCTTTTTCATATCATAAACTTTTTCTGTTTACAGAAAGTAGTTAGATATTCATATATGTACAGTAGGAGAAGAAAAGTGCCCATACCTCAAGCTAGTTCGGGAAGAATATGTCAATTCTAAAAGGTACAATGGATAGTTCTGCGAAGTAAGGATTTTGAGAACAACGCAGGATTTAGGAGTTTTGAACTTACAAGTAGTCAGACGTCCACGTCTCTTTATAGACTCACAAAGAGGGACGAGGTACATGTGCTTGGGAGGACAGTCTAGACGTAGACTTACATTATTGATTTAATCGGAGTAAGTGTAACATCCCATGCGGGAAAGATAAAAAAAAAAAAAGAAAAAGGGAGGGAGACTCGGTCAACAAAGGGAGAAAGGATAAAGACAAAAGAAAGAAAAAGACAAAATGAAGGAAAGGAAGAAAAAGAGGGAAGAAGAAGAATAAGGAGAGAAAAAAAAGCAGCGTCTAGGGAAAGGAGGAAGAAAGAAGAAAGAAAGAGAAGAAAAAGAGGGAAGAAGAAGAAAAAGGGGAGAAAGAGCAGCGCCGAGAGGAAAGAAAGGAAGAAAAAAAAAAGAGAATGAGAGAGAAAGAAGTAGATTGAGAGAAAGGAAGAAGGAAGAAGAAGAAGAAGAAAAAGAAGGAACGAAGCAAAAAAAAAAGGAAAAAAAATTATTATTAAAAATTAAATTAAATTAGGTGCACGCACGAATCAATAGCGAAGAGCATCCCGCTATTTTGAGGTGAGTGAGTGCTAAATTTTAAAAATATTATATTTTTATAATATTGTATAAATTGTGTTGATAGTTGATGATATTGTGGATGACATGAGTTGGTAGAAAATTTAAGTTGTTTGTGAGTGTGACAAAGTTTTAAAAATCTGGGTTTTGATATTATACGTAGTACATATGTATATATGATTTTTAAGTATGGGGAAACAAATCTTTGACTGATTTCACTTCAAATAACGCCTTGCAATTTGTGTACTGCTTAGGCCAGTGGTCATTATACTGTTTTCAAGATATGATAATAATTGATTATTTATTTTTATACGTTGATTTAGCAGATATATTATGATTTGAATGATTCACATATAAAGTGCAATTCATGAGAGGAATATTCTCATTTTGTTTAGTATGCTTGGTAAATGCCTTTAATTGGAATGATTTTTATTTACACGTGATTGAGATATTTTGTGCAAGAGTAGGTAAAGGGGGACCTGAAGCTCGATTTTTATTGGTGACGTGGGTAGTTCCCACGAGTAGGTAAAGGGAGACCTGAAGCCCCGATTTATATTGGTGACGTGGGTAGTTCCCACGAGTAGATAAAAGGGGGGCCTGAAGAGTTCCCACGAGTAGATAAAAGGGGGACCTGAAGCCCCGATTTTTATTGGTGACGTGGGTAGTTCCCACGAGTAGATAAAGGGGGACCTGAAGCCCCGATTTATATTGGTGACGTGGGTAGTTCCCACAAGTAGATAAAAGGGGGGCCTGAAGAGTTCCCACGAGTAGATAAAAGGGGGACTTGAAGCCCCGATTTTTATTGGTGACGTGGGCAGTTCCCACGGGTAGATAAAGACATCCGAGAATAAGCCTAAGGGCTGTACTAATTTATCCGAGAACGAGATTCGCTCGTTTATTGTCTTAGCATACATCACGTGTCTTTTATACGTAAATTTTTATTAATAAGTGATAAGTGAAATATATATATATATTCTTGAATTATACTGTTTTAGATTTGCAAGGCATAAAATATCTCTCCATTTAATGAAATATTTTCTACGCATGCTCTTGGATTTAGAACTAATCTATCCGTATGTTGTTTCCCCTTCTCGCCTGCTCATTGAGTCGATGATTATCACTGAGTCTATGAGACTCACACCCTCTTATTTTTCCCTTTTGCTGACAGGGACTAGTCTAACGTGAAACTATCAGTGAGCACGGTCTACCACAGATTTGGGTAAAGATAATTCTCAACTCTTTTAAGAGTCACTCCGCGGATAGAGGTCGAGTTATAATACTCTGGATTTGTATGTGGCAAATATTGATTTTTGGATTAATGAAAGTTTGAGATTTCGAACTCAACGTAGTTAATTGTAATAGCATGCCTTAAAGTCAAAATTAAATGGATTGTGCTTGATTTTGAATTCAAGTACACGTGTATATATATGTTTGACTTAAAATTTATGCAGTCTATTGCAAGTGTACAGGGAATGGTTGAAAAGTCATATGAGGCTTGTTCGGGACTTGTTGGGACACCTAGAAAGTCTCGAATGCCAGTAGCGATCTAGGGGGGGTCGTTACAGTAAGTCCCCAAAATTTACTGTGAAGATATTTTGGGTCTTGGTCATCCATGATCTGAAACTGATAAGATTGATTAATTATCCATAATTAAGGTCTAGTTGAGAGTGATGATGGGTTAAAGAAAGGTATTAGGGGCTGTTGAAAAAATAATCTTCTCTCTGGAATAATCTTCTCCCTGGCAGTTGGGAAGCTTCTGATAACTGAGTGTTTTGTGGCTGGAATCAAAAGATATTTGAAGATTGAGAAGACTTATGGCAGATCGTACTGATGTAGTTTGTATTTTAGTTGATTGTTAAGTTGATTGTTGAGTCATTTTGGTTTAAGTGTGTGAAGTATACAACTTCATCTTGTGTTGTTTTACACTTTTATTAGTTGTTCTTTAAACACTTTAATTGGTGACGTCTTGTTCTAGTTTTAGTGAGCTATGTTTGTTGAAGTTGTTAATCAAGCACAGGTACCAATGCACAAATTCTGGAGCATGGCTGAGTTGTTTTAGAAGTTAGTTTTCAAAACTCCTAGTCTATTATTGTTATTGTTGAGAGTATAAAAGCGTCAAAGAAAGGTATAATAGTTGAGTAGTTGAGGACAAATTTGTGAATTGATTTTTTTCTTCATTTGTGTGTTTTTCCATATTTACTCTCTCTATTCTTCTTGAGTTCTTGATATCCAAATTCCGTGAGAGGCTTAAAATTAACAAGCTTTCATCTGGTAACTATTATACGAAAAAGTTGGTGTTCGGGCTGAATTGCCTAATAAGGGAATGCTCCAAGACGCCTCTGATTTGTGTGCTCTCTGTAAGCAGGAAAAAGAGACGTGCGGTCATCTTTTCATTAGCTGTGGTAAAACCTAGAATATATGGGGAAGGTGGTGCAATATTTTTAATGTTAAGTGGGTAGCCCTGGGAACGGTAACAGATTTTTTTGTTTCGTGGAAAGATTGTGATATTGGTGAGTATGACTGCAGGCTATGGAAAATCGCAATTTATGCCATCGTGTGGACAATATGGAAAAACAGGAATGAGGTGGTCTTCCAAGGGAAGCAGTGGGATGAAAATCAATGCTAGGAGCTGTTAAAGTTTAGGATTGCTTCTCGGGCAAATGCTAAATGGCCACTAGACTATGGATTAATCGCGGATATGTTTTGTGACCCTGCAGCAGGCAGTTATGGGAAGAAGAAACACAAAGAAGTGAAAAGAAGAGCAAACTTATCTGTTCCTAAACAGAGGTACATGAAGTTCAATGTCGATAGCGCTGCAAAAGGGTGTCCAAGACCAACGGGAATAGGGGGAATAATGAGGAATGAACGTGGGGAGATTATGATCAGTTTCTCAAAACCTATAGGTTTGGCGGACTCTTCCCAAGCTGAGTTAATGGCAGTAAAGGAGGCTGTAAGTATTTTCGCTGCTTCGGAATGGAAAGGAAGCCATTATCTGATAATCGAAAGTGATGCCAATAATATTGTGAATTGGGTTAAAGATCGTGCACAGGTGCCGTGGAAGCTGCGAAAGTAAATGATTCTCATTGAAAGAACGGAAGAGCAACTAGGATAGTGGGAAATAAGACATGTCCCGAAGGAAATGAATCAAGAGGTCGATACCCTTGCCAAGAATGCAGCAAGTCTTGGACAGAGCACTTACTGTGTGTTCTGATATACTGGAAAATGTCGAGCAAGTGGTTTGTAAGGAAGGGAGAATTAAGTCTCTGGGTTGGACCTTTTTCTCTTATGCGTTTTTCTGGACACTTGCCTCTGGGGTGTGTTTTTGGCAGATTATGGGGGTGTGGAAATGTTTCCCTGTTCAAAAGAGGGTTTAACTCTGTCTTTATGTTTTGTTTTCTGAGTCTAGCTTTGATGTTTAGCGACCGTCCCCCTTTAGCTTGCGAGGATCTTTTGTTTTCATTATGTACAGGATGCCTTGATGCCATGGCTGTTGATGGTGAGTTTTGTTTGGGTATATTGCAAAAAGAAAAAGTGTATATACCAACCAAACCTCAATCATCTGTTGTTTCTTGTATGGTGATTTTGCATAGGATGTGAGTCTTCACACCTGTGATTAATGAAATGTTTTACTATTCCAAAAAAAAAAAAAAACTACAATGATCAAAGTAATCGACTTGTATGCCTCAACGCTGGCATTTGGGGGCTTAAACGATGCATGACCTGGAACTCAAATCGATCACATGTCCCAACTACCATTACTATTATTTTCTAATTTTTTTTATATCCAAATACAACAATTGACATAAGATTGGAAAAGAAAAGGATAAATGAAGGCAATCAATTAAGGAACAGAAGTTCAGATTAGAAACAGAAAAAGTTATTAAATATCAACCAAAACAACATAAACCAAACATCGCGGACAGGGGCGGCCCAACAAGTTTAAAGGCTTAAAGCGAAATATTTAAATGAGGTTTTTTTTTATTAAAATTAAAAAAATTATTAAAATTTTATTCTTCTTGTTTTTTGATATGTAAAATTTTTAATTAAACTTTTATAATCAAGTTCTTCTAATATTTCTTTTTCAATTGATAATATAGTCAATCCATTTAATCTTTCTTGAGACATTGTTGATCTTAAATAAGATTTTATTAATTTTAATTTTGAAAAACTTCTTTCTCCTGAAGCAACATTTACTGGAATTGTTAACATTATTCTAAAGGCAATATATGCATTTGGAAAAGAATCGAGTCTTCTTATATGATTAAGTATGTCAATTGGACTGTTTTCTTTTTGTATAATTTCTTTTAAAATTTTTAACTTTAAAAATAAATCTAAACCATCAATATCAGAATAATTGTTATATTTTAAGAAACATTCAAGATTAAGACAATATTTTTTCAAACTATTATCATATAATGAATTCAACTTTTTATCGCTAAACAAAAAATCAAAAATATTTTCATATATCTTAAATTGTTAAAATCTACTTTGAAGTGAAAAAATTGCTTGATCTACTATATACATGAAGTAATCAATTCTAAATAATTCTTCAAGAGATCTAGTTATTTTATTATCAAAATAATATAAACTCTAAATATTTAACTATTATAATTATCTTATATTTTCCAAATGGCTAATATAAAATCAACAATCAAAATTTCTAATTCAAACAAATCAACTATCACATGAAATAAAAAAAATATAACAATATAATATAAACTCTAAATAAAGTAAAAAAAATATGTAAAGATTAGAACAATAGTACGTAATTGTTGAATGCCTATTACAAATCGTAAATGAAGCTCACAACTTTATGAAGATAATAAAAGAATAGACTTTTTGCGTATTCTTTGGAGAAAAATTGAAGTTAAAGGAAAAAAGAGCAAATGAGAAAGGAAGATTTTAAAAATAGATATTATACATTGAAAAAAATTTTGATTTTATATATAGGAAAAAAAATAACTGTTGGAAATCATTAAATGCATTGATTGGAAATAAAAAAAAATAAGTTATAAAAAAATAGCTGTTGGAGATGAGTAAATACATATGACTGTTGGTTTATTAGAAATAAGAGAATATAGTTGAAAATTAATAGCATTCTGGAAAGAAAGAAGTAATAGAAAATTGAAATTATTAGGCACATAATTAAAAAAGTAAAAAAAATAATTTTAATAATAATTTTTTATTTTTATATATTTTTAATATAATTAATTATATTATAATTATTATAAAATTATAATTTTTTTCTAAAATTAGGGCCTCTCCAAATTTGGGGCCTAAAGCCATTGCTTGAGTGACTTCACCCAAGGTTCGACACTGATTGCGGAGGTCAAATTTAAAGATAATTAAGCAATTATTTTTATATGTAGCTAGGCAAAATAAAAAAAAAAATCCAAGGTGCATTAAATCTAGGTAGGACCTGACGGCTATGGGAGCGATATTCACCTTGGGTTGCTCCTAGTGGAGAGAATGGAGATAAGTAGGCCTAAAAACAAAGAGTCAAGTTGTCCTTGGACAATCACATAAATAGTCTTCTTTTTTTTTTTTTGTTAAAATGGAGATTTTAAAGTTTAAGATTCAAATCCGATTTTCAAAATGAATATGAAAACATTTTATCATATAGTTTTTTTTTATATAATTGGAAGATGAGGGATTTGAACCTACTCTTTAGACAAGAGATCATGTCTCGATTAATGAGTCAAATGTTCGAGTGCATTATATAGTTTAGTATCTTATGAATTAAAAAGTTTTATTAAAATAATAACAAAAAAAACCCTCACATTTGATGTATTTTTAATTATCATTTGTTATAATTTTTTTAGTTCCAATCTTTATGTTCTAAAGTCTTAAACTCCTGTATTAATCTCAGCCTTAAACCCAAAAAGAAAAAAAAAAACCCTTATTTTCAAGTCGGAATGCTAGTTGAAGGCACAAAACCAAGGGGAAGTCCGGCACCAGAGAGAAGAATCTAATGACCATAAGCACATGCTGATCCTGAATTTTACTATTTATGTGTCTTTACAGTCCCAACCAATAATTTAGGACTTAATTAAGTTTAATTAACTTTATTTGTCGGCCAAGAAAAAAGGAGAAGTTAAATTAATCAAAGATTAGTTCAATAATAATCATATTAAATGGATTTTGTTAATAACTGCTTAACAGACGATTATTATATATATTAAAATATATTTCACTTAAATAAAAAGAATTACTTTTGAATTATTACATTTTATGTGGAAAAACAAATATTCTTTTATCATAATTGAAGAAATTTTATCTTTTAATTTATATCTATACAAACTCTTAATTTAATAAAAAATTAACCGTCATATTCAATGTTCGTCAATATTTATTATCCAAATAACATATGACGTGACTTGATTATCAAATAACATGATATTTGTCGTGATAATATGATAGCTGGTGTAGTTACATGGTAGTTGAAATGGTATCCAACATGGTTGCACATCGCATAAGGTGTGCCTCATTGCACAAATGCCTTAATATATCATGACAGCCCCTTGGTACAGTTGAGTTCAAATTTAATCATGATGGTTCTAGCAGGATAAGTATCAAGCCAAGAGTTCAAAAGTCGCAACACAAGATACAAGCATGAGCTTAGAGAATATGGTGGGGGGGGGGGGGGGGGGGGGGGGGGTGGGTGTGTTCTACACGACTTTGATAGGTATATTATTGGTGTATTTTTTGGATCCTAGGCATTCAGGACTCCTATTTTGCAGAGATCACGACGATCAGACATGCCCTGTAGCTATTCTCTTTTGTCCCCATTTGTAGGCACTAAGAAACTTATCATTGAGTCCGACTCCTTGGTAGCTATTTCTTGGGTGTAAAACGTTGATAGGAGGCCTTGGAACAAATGGGCTATTTTCAATGAAATTGATGCACTAATTCGATCCACTGGGGGGATGTATTTATTGTGCACACGTTGAGGGAGGGGGAAACACGTTTGCAGATGCTCTTACTAAATTCGGAGCTGCCGTTTTCCATGATCGATGTCATCTTATATCATTTAGGTTGTAGCTCGGTCATGAGTGAATATTTGTGCTGTAGTTTCTTGGTGCACTCTAATGCACTATATTGCCTACTAGGCAATGTACACAGACATAATGAGAGGCTTTGCTGCCTACCAAGTTGATGGGTCGCATTGCATCTGTCACTGTTTTAACTGTAACATATAATATGTAAGTTTGGACTGAGTGAAAAAACTTATCATATGATGACGTAGATAGAAAATATCGATTAACATTAAGTACGGTTATGATTAATTTTTCATTAAAGAGTTTAAAGTTTGTGTAAATACAAAGATTAGAAGTCTTCTGGACAATAAAATACAATAATTTAAGAGATTTTTTTATATTATTTAAATCAAAATATTTTCACTTAATACATTAAAAATTTATCACATTTAACTGTCTGCTATTTACTATAAATGACATTTCATTAACATTTGTCATTAAAAATCAAAGCCAAACTTAACACTTAACACCATATTTGGGAGCGCTAAGCATCACTGCATCACCACCAAGTATCAGTACAAGAACATAGAAGAGAGCAACCCAAGTATCCCATATCTAAGCACAACTGAGAGGAGGGAAGAGGGTTTTAGTAGCAAAGAGTTTGCTCCACTCCTCTTGCCACGAGGACGAAGAAGATCTCCACCGCCATAAGATCCCTTCCCTTTCTTGTTGTGATCAAAAACATTCTTTTCTTTCCGAACGTCCCTCAAGTAAGGTGCTTCATGTAAACCCTTAAACGTTCTTTGACTCCTATATACATCTGCCAAAAATATGGATTAATTCATTAATTAACAATATTAATGATAATATGTATGTATATTAATGTCGAAAGCTTACTCTTGGGTTGTTTTTCCTTCATCAATGGCGGCTTGATACCATCATGAGCTGCAGCTTCCGGTGAGGTGAAAGCACCACTTTCACAAAAGGAGTGTAAGAGGGCATTGCAACAAGTGATGAAGAAGAGCCATTGAACAACTCTTCTCTTCATTTCAGATGACAGGAGAACGACTCAGGGAGATCTTCTGGCTCTCCAATTTTAGGCTCCTTTTGAATGGTTACCTTACATTTGGGTGATTATTTATAAAGAATCATGAAGGAAAATGAATACTTTCTTGACCACAAGAAAAAAGAAAAAGGGTTATGCTTAATATTAATGTTTGATTTAATTAGGGGATAAAGGTTCCTCAAAGCAACTTTAAATTCTCCAGCATGTGATAGAATACTAATTCCAAAAGGAATCCCACGGCAATCGAAGACATTAAAAAGCCATTGTCGGGTAATTACATTGGTATATTTTTAATTTGATATAATTTAAATAAATTTTTATTTTTTATTTTGTTTAATTATTTTTTTTATCTTTTAATTTTGAAATAAATAAATTTTTATAATTGATTATTATTAGTTAAAATGATTTTTGTTACTTTTATGTTAAAGTGGTATTGATGTAAAAAATAAAACTGTTACGTGATCACATCATCATGTCATGTTATTATTTATTATAACAGATGAATATACCGCGTCAACATAACGTGTTTTAAAATGAACTGTATCATTTTAATTAATTATTATATTTTTTAAATTTTAAAAATCTTTAATTTCCCCCTCCTTTTTCTTTTCATAAAAAATGGCGGAAAGAGAAGGGATATGCCCTAATTGGGGTGGTGGAGGTGTCCTGTACGCATGTGCTTTTGACGAATGCCAACAGGAAAAAGGTAAACGCAGAAGAATAAAGGAAACCCTTTTTTGTTTTCCATTTCAAAGAATCCAATAATTCACCTTTATTGAGATTGTTTAATCCCACTTTTTCCTTAATAAGATGAAGATCAGAGGGAATCCGGTGCCTATCTGATTTTCTTCCTACACTTAGAAAACAAGCAATTTCTTTTAATTATTCTAGTTCGAAACATATTACTATTATTATTCAATCGTCAATACATCACATAGTGCAAATTTTCAAAGCCAATCTTTAGAATATAGAATAATGGGGTTGAAAGGTCTTCCCCTTAGCATACAAATTCATTTATTAGATAAGCTTTGATGTTTTGGGTTTTTGTTTTTTTTTTTCGTTAAAATAAAATTTTAGTAAATATAATCATAATTTTCATTAAAAAGATAGGACTTGGACATATAAATATATGTAAAAAAAATAAAAAACTTGAAACAAAACCTTCAAGAAAAGAAAAAACAAACATCACCTAAATCTATCTTATTTTCTTACCGTACGAAAAACATTTCAACATTATTTATCTCAAATTTAACAAGAGAGTTCGTAAAAATATTACTTCTCGGAAGATATGCACAAAATATATATATATATATATAGTTAATTAGTTTTTTTATACAAGAGACAACATTTAAGAATTAAATGTAGAATATGTACTCAAACCAATACCACCCACACCATCTGAGCTAGTACAAGGAGACTTAGGCTTTGATGCTTTAGGGTTCTATACTTTGCTTTCCCTTTCTGCTGCCTTTTTCATGGGATAAAAATTCTAACTTCACTGGATGAAAATGGATAGTTAGGTAATTAGTCAATAAATGAATGGTCTCTTTGCTTGACATTTGATTTGCGATGAAGATGAAGAACATCATGAAAATAACATGAAGGAGCATCCTTTTTTTAACAATTCCATGTGTGATCAAGAAAATCTTGTACCACACGCCCCGGCCACATCCCCCTTCCTGTATTTGTGAATAAGATATTTTTATCACCCTTTCACTCTTTCCTTCGGTCTTTATTACCAAACAGAACCTAGGAGTTGATCATGTAATCAGGGATGGAGCTAGTCAATTTTTATTGGAGTGGTCAAAGGTTAAAAAGAATAAAAATTAAAAATTTTTAAAGTTAATATATTGAACTTAACCATTAATAATAAAAAAATTTATAATAGACAATAATTTTATATAACATGTAAATCAAAATAAACAAAAAGAAAAAAACTTATAATAATTCTCTAAAAAAGTTTTGTTCGACGATGGTAATATCTTTTTTAATATAAACAACTAAATTATTTGTAAAAAAGTTATTATTCATTTTGTTTTAAAATCTTGTATTTTTCAATATAAACAACTAAAAAATTAATGTAGTCAACATCCAATATTCTTATTTTATTATATTTAAGTTTATAATACTAAATATTAAACTATAATACATAGAATATAAATAATTAAATACGATATGCAGAATTAATAATTTTTTTTTAAATTTAAGATAATTTCTTTTCAATTAAATATAAAACGTAAAGCACATTAAAAACATATACTCAAGATAATTTTTTTCTTATATAATTAGGATTAATAAAAAATAATATATTAGTGAAATTTTAAACAACAATTAATAATGCAATACTAGAACTTATATTTGAGAATTATGTATACAATAATTTTTTAATTTTTAAAAAAAAAATTATTAAAAATAAAATTCACATAATAAAAAAAAATCATGACAAGTAGGGGATATAACCTGTATAACAAAAAAAAATATGGTTAATAATTCGTAGAAATTTAAAAAAGAAAATCTATAGAAACTTAAAATATATGAGCAAATAGAATATATTTGAAAAAAATAAATGAATATAAATAATAATAATAATATAAATAAACAAATTAAATAAAAATTTTACTTTTTTATAATTTCACAATATAAGGATAAAAAAGAAAAAAGTAAAAGATGGGTAGAGAAACTTAAAAGATTAAAAAAATTTAAGAATTTGATTAAACTTGAATAGGATTTGTAAAGTCATTTTATTATTTTTTAATTATATTAATTATTTAATAAAAAATTATTTAAAAAATTATTAAAAATATATAATATATAAAAAATTTAAAAAATTTTAAGAGGCCACCCCCCCCCCCCCCCCCCCCCCCCCCGGTCCTTTTTATTCCAATGGGACGCTCCGCCCCTGCATGTAATGCTGTACCAAAGTCGGCTATGAAATGAATGAACTAGAAAACAACAGCTGTTGCTAGCTTGTAACTTAGAAATCTTGGGGTTATCTTAAGTAGAGGTAGTGGCAGAATAGTTATCTGATAAGCAAAGATCGAACCAGAATCAATTTTCTATTGAGGCCGGTAGAAAAAATCCATTATTTTTTCCAGGAATGCAAGTAGCCGAAGTGAGTAAAGTGACATGTATCCACATCAGGTTTCAATTCCCATGCGCAATAAAAATCCCTTCATATCATTGGATAGCAGACCACTATTCTAGTTTGTGGCTTCTCATCATTTAACCTGCACAAGCTTTTTGATTGCTTTGTGATCACATCACTAGAGGAGGAGGATGATTTCGTATCAATTAAACATAGGAGAGAATGCTAAGTTGGGCAGTTTGAAAGGCAAATGCTGAAAAAAGAAACGAGGAAATAACAAAGGGTTGACTGCTTTTTAGATGTAGATAGGTGCAAGTTCGTGTGTTTCACCTTCTGGCTTTATCACTTCTAAAACCAAATTCAGCATGCGAAACTCTTCAAAGAAAGCAACATCCAATATCTTTTTATCTGTTCAAATAATTATAGTTCCAGTGGCACTTGGTGTGCTAGAATCCAACTTTAGCAGCCGTAAGCTTCCAGAAACCTACTGTCCTACGAGGATACTCATGATCTGATGCACCATATAATGGAAAACCAGCAATGTAACAGGAAATGAGGACCGTGTATTTATCAGAAAAGAAAAGAACCTTCAAAGTGATAGCACTCGTGAAGTTAATCTATGTGCCACAGCCACGCAACTACCCACATAAAAAAAGAGTCAAATTAGAGTAAAACACTACGTCAACTGCAACAATCACAATTCAGGCATGCTTCAATGCGAAGTATAAATAGAGGGTTGCGAGAGGGAATTTATCCCATGACAAAGAAAGCGAGTCAAAAGAGATACAGACATAGTAGAACCAAAGCTAGCAAGAAATGAGGTCAACAATGCTGCAAACTTTGTTGTTGTATTGCATAGTTTTTGATGTAATTTGTGTTTTAGGGGATGTTGGGACGGCCGAGGCGTATGATCCTCCATACCTGCGTAAGTAGAAACACTACCCTTTTGAGTTTTGCATCTTATACTCACTGCTCTTCGCCATGCATTTGAAGCATTGATTCCAAAAGGACTAAAAGATACGTGATATAGTATCCTAGGCTTCCCCAAACTTAACCAATCATTAGGTTAAGTCTAAGTAATTTCTTTTGGCAGGTTAGTTTTTGCACGCAAATTATGTAAACTGTGTCTTTTAAAAGGTGCCTTTTCCCCTTTCTGTGGCATGTTCGAAAGTGCAAATCGACATTTTTCCTGCTTATATTCGTCATCTTCGAATAGTAATATTCTTTGTTTCCTTGTATGAATTGATCTGTGTCTTAAATCAATGAAGCAACCAAATGCAATGGCTACAACGAGGATCAGTTCCCTCCGGGTGGGCTCTTTGCTGCGGTGTGTGATGGGTTATGGGATAATGGAGCATCATGTGGTAGGAAGTACAGGATAAGGTGCATCAGCGGCCCAAGGAGGCCATGCAAGGTTAGATCCATCGTTGTGGAGGTTGTTGATCATTGCACAGAGGATCCTTGCCCCGCAACTATGCAGCTGTCAAACAAAGCCTTCGAATCCATCTCAAAATTTGATGCCAGAGTTAATGTTGAATATGCACAGTAATGAATTATGAGCCTTCAAATTTTTTGAGGAATTATACTCTCAAGCATCAAAACAACACATGAAATGAATATATGATTCTCTTTTTTGCCTTTCTGTTTTGCAGGATTTGAAGGAACTTTGCTAGAGTTGAAGAGCATCTGCCTTGGGATCCCTTGCAGCCATGAACACAAAAAAAAATTGAAGATAATCACTCTGTATTACTCGAATAAAGTGAACTATCAGTTGTTGTCGGTTCTGTATTTTAGAGCCATTGCCAAGATTAATAAGAATATATCACCATACCCTTCAAATAAGGCCCTTTTTTTTTTGTAGGCTACGTTCCTGATGATCTTCAAGGGGTTAGCAGAGAGATAAATCTCAATCTCCAACAAGTTTTAAGAAACAAGAAAAAAAGAGAAACTTTTAAATCAATTTCAATTTCCAAGTTTGAAACAATGTTGTGCTATCAAGAACCAAAAAGCAGAACATTTGTCAAGCTGATAATTTTGAGAAAACTAGTAAGCCAGATTCATCCAAACCCTGCAAAATGATAGCAGAAAGAGATGAACTCTGCGCTCTCAGCATGGAATTCTGTTTAACTGTATGTCATGATTATACTCAAAGAAGAAAAGCCGCTGGTAACAATAAACATGCTATTAATATAATCTTATTCCGTAGTTTCAGTAATTCTCTTTAAGAGAATTAATAAATGAATTCAAGTCCAACAGAAGATCTGAAAAATTTTACACATTATTATCACAAATACAAAAATTGTAGGTAGCTGGCATCAAGTACTATAAACCTACTGCTCATGAGGATGCCTGGTGTTGTACGGTGCTTGCACTATAATTTCTGAAATTTCGGAGCTCCCTGTGGAAGTAAGGATGAAGGAAACAAACTCCTTCAAGGTATAAAGGTGTCTGCATTTCAATTAAGCGAGATACCTACAAAGATAGATGTACATCTATTGTAATTCTGCTAACCTAGGAACTATCTTCTCTGTTTTCTTTTCTGCTTCACCAAAAAAGGAGGGGGGAGGAGGGAAGAGAGAGAGAGAGAGAGAGAGAATGGGGATATACATTTGACAGAAACATGCAGAGGAACACTTACGGCTCGGCGGAAGGCAAACATCTCTTCTTGACCAGATAGCATGGATGTTATACCAGCTGGTGCACCTCCTGAACTCACACTTCCTTCTGCCAAAACATCTCGGCGAAGTTTTGCACCTTCTGTCTCTGTTTCGAACTGGAAACTGGAAGCAAGCAGGTTAACATGTTCAACTAGTTGCAAGCAGATCTTTTTTAGCCGTTCACCAGATAACTAACAATGAAAGAGTTTATTCTTTTTCATGAATGCTTTATATACATTCAGCAATTGCAATTGTCAAATTAAAGTACTAAGTGCATGTTTCAAGCAAGCTGCTTGTTTATATTGCTTCGCTATTTGGATGAGCTAAATGCTCTCTTCCAAGAATTAGCACTGACTATGTGCATTCAGCAAGGCTGCGTTGGAATCTCGTGCCAATACTTGAAATAATGGCACATAATGAATGGGAACAGGGAAGATTAAACTAACTTCACATGTCCAAACCTCTTCTTTTTTATTATTTTTTCTTTTATATATGTATCTTTCAATGATGATCATAAAGCAAATATAAGGCTTACCTTTCCAGATCAAAAAGTGTACCCTCTTCGGTTCCTTGAAATAAGTCATCAATAGAAGAAGCAGCTGAACAAAATAGACGGCAATGATGGTTGTATAGCTCATCAATGAGGGTAATAAACCTACGTGCCTGAGAAGTGGAAACATACAGTCACTCATGATAGGATAAAGAAGTGCAGCAAAAAGCTATTAGCAATTCTATTCCCTTTCTCTTACACATTATTTGTTATTTGTATAGAATGGTACCTTGTCACGGATTCGCATACTCATAACAGGAATATCAGAGATGAAGACTGTATGATGGTTTCTGGCAACTGCAATATAATCTGCAGCACCTACCTGCAGATAATTAAAAGTGGTAAATTAGCAGAAAAGAACCAATCATAAAGAAGTTCAGGTTTTTATAGATGTTTTTGCCGACTTTATAAAATGTTGAAACCTTATGTTGTTAATTCAAGAAGAGGGACATGAGCTGCTCAGAACTAAAACAACTCACACAAAAAGCATGGAAAGCATTGTTTGATCACTTTGATCAGTGAGCTTTCTACTAATGGGAATCGTGATGAAAGGCACCTGCCTTTCTTTCAGCCAAGAATATTTGTGTCTCAATTTCTAGGGAACCTATTTTGGCTGCTTTCCAACTTTGAGGAACTTAGACCACTCATATCTTGCCATCTTTGTGGTACACACAGATTAATCTCACTAGTACCAGTTATTCACATCTCATTCTGACCTAAATATTATCATTTTTCTCTCTTCTTTTGCTTTTACATATCATGTTTTACAATGTTCAGCTCTGCATAGCAAAGGAACCCTATAAATCAGATCAGTCAACAGTGAATGAGTTGAAAAAGTCATATGCTATTAATAAGTCTCCCAAGAGATTGGGAGAGCACATATCCAGAGAATCAAGAAGAGAGAGAAAACGGGAAGAATAAGTTATGAACTTATAACAAGCCAAGTATAATACCGGCCGACCACATAGATACTCAAATGTGAACCGTGCTACTCCATTACAGCTCTCAGGAACCTCCAATTTCCTGATGTAAAGAAAAATACACATGTTTAAAATGGATAGATAAAGCACACCAATGCCATTAGATTAACAAGTACCTTCCAAACATCACTGGAACAGTATTAGATGTGACTGTTCCTCCAGCCTGGTTTATAACCTGACACCATATTTTCTCAAATTCCTTTGAAGCAGTACCATCTAGAGGCCAAAAATAATGAACCTGCATGTACACAGTTCTTATTTTAACCACTAAATAGATTCTCAAGTTTTCTTAAATTAGGAAAAGAAAATTATATCTACAATTAGGAATAAAGAAGGAAAAACATTTGTCTATATCAAGGAAAGCAAGGAAAAAAAATCAGTATCCACATAGAGAAGCATGAAACATCACCCTGTCTATAGACCTCTGTGCTATTAGTCGGCGATAATCAATCTCGCCTCCAATCAAAATGTTCTCACAATGTTCTTCCAACTTATCTACAAAGTTTAGGAAGATCTCTCGCTGCATGCCATCCTGCATGAGCAAAATAAAAAGAGAGAAAAAGGGAGAATGGGAAAGCTCATAAATTGTTAACCAGGTACAATTGAAGTCTTACAAATCTATAGGCTGAAAACGAAATTAAGTTTTCCAAAACACCTGATTTAATTCCTTTGGTGCCCGATTACTGGTGGCAACAAGAACAGTTCCAGTACTAAGTAATCTGCTTAGAATTCCAGATAAGGCCACAATAGCAAATACATCAACAGTCTGTAATAGATAGCAAAAGAGTTCAAGTCATATCATGAGTTACGCATTCAGAAACTGGTTTTGGTTTGACCAACATTCTGTAGCATATGGTGAAGAACAGTCATCAATGCTCCTCTAGGAATGGAACTTAGAGTCATTGCTATATACAATAAAAAAATTAGAAGGTTCTCATTCTCTTGTCAGAGACCAAAACTGGCAGTTTCTGCTCTTTGTATATTGAATAATTTAAAAAGAAACTGTCAAACTATGATTGCCAAAGATTTAACCAATGGTCATGCCAACCAGCATCAAGGGTTCACAAATTTTGCTTAAAATGTCAATGAAAAACACTACCTGTATCTCATCAAAGCAAAGAATGCTAGCTCCTCGTTCTCCTGCTTGCCTGTCAACAAGAAACTTATCTGCTACTGCAAGAAGAATGTTTTTCATCTGAACCTCCTGTTTATATCTTTCTTCAGCGGCTAGCCACTCCTTCGCTTTCGTATCAAAGGGAAGATTCATAATCCAAGAAGATATGCTTGACTGCAAAGACTTTTCCTCAACTTGATTTTTCCACAACTTATGCATATCTTCATTTATTTTAAGCATCGCCTGCCAATGTGAAAGGCAATTGTAACTACCATGTTTTTTTTAAAAAAAAAAGGAGTACAAACTACTCAAAATGTGTCCCCTATCAACACATGCTTATTTTGAGAAACTAGCAACCACAACAACTTATGCCATAGCACATTGCACAAGAAGAGCCTATTCTTTGGGCAGGGAGGACCACAGATTAGAAAGATAGGTATTAAAATACCAGGTACCAATGCTCCCTTTGTGTCTCTGCAACAGTAAAATAGCTTTCTTCTATAGGATTATTTCAGATTCAAGTATGAGAATACTCAAGACATAAGTAAAATACGAGAAACGGCTCACCTCATGAAAATGGAACCTTCGACGATGTTTAACTATTCCATCAGTGGCACTATAAAACATATCCATAAGCATTGTCTTCCCTACAGAAAATGAGCTGAGGTTAATAAATTTCTACCATCAGTCTGTTCACATTGAAAGAATTATGGAAACAACATACAGGGAGATAAAAACCATTAAAATGAGAAACAAAATTTCCAATTTTTTCTGGTCTGATTATTGGTTCACTATTCACATTTACTTCATCAATGAAATTTGGCAACATACCACTTCCAACATTCCCATATATATACAGTCCTTTTGGGGCTGCAGGAGCAGTAGGACGATGGCCAACAAGTGAATCCAACTTCTTCTCACGATTGAGGTATGAAACCCACTTACCCACTCCAGGTTCTATATCTTCAGATTTTCTCCTGAGTCAAATGAAACTTCAAAATATCAAAAAGAACTAAACAATGAACAGATTTGGATTTCCATCCAAATGTTTCATTTGTAGTTTGTTAATAAAAACAGAAGCAGCATCCCTCACCGGAATGCCCATCTTTCTAAAAGTTTACTCCGACGACTTTGAACTGATGTCCAAAGGTCCCCGTGCTGCTTGAGTTCAGCTTCCTCCATCAAAAGCCTCCGCCGCTCATTCTCCCTGTGTTTCTCCCACTCAGCTAGCTTAATCTACAATAGAAAGTTTAAAAGCCAAATTTTACAAACAAAATGTAATGGTCACAGAGTAATCACTACAAAAATGAATGGTACATCACTAAATTAGAATTCCAAATATACATGATATTCCTCCATATCTTTTTCATACTGTTCCAACCTCCCAAGCAAATTTTCCAATGCCAAAGCAACCCTTTCTTGGTAAGGATCATGCTGCAGCCTCCCTTGCTCCACCAAGTTGTGGAAATGCGATAGAGGCCCTGAAGCATAACATTGAAGCATAACATTAAAGCATAAAATGGAGGTTTATTAAGCATTATCTGGCTTAGTTTATCCAGTCCAATATAGATAAATGTTTCTGCTTGTAAGAGTTAATAATCCAAAGTTTTTCTTTCCCCACATGTCTAACCTTTTCATAAAAAAACAAAAAAGGTTAAATCCTTTTTTATTTGCTTTTCTATCTCCTTTTTCCTAGAAACAAACAAACTAGACCAATCATACCCAACAAAGGCGCCTCACTTCAAAATCCAAATTTTGTAGCTAAGTTGGCAGAAAAATTCAATTTTGGGAAATACCCTGTTCAAGTTATTAACCACATATAGCATGAAGAAGATAATTAAATAAATATTAAAATAAAATCAAACATAAAAACCTGGACGTTCTGGGGAAGAAAGATCCTCTGAATATGGACGAATTGCATGGATGAGATACTTATTTGAAACTCTTCGTTGGACAATCCCCTGATTCAGAAGCGAAGATATTGATAAAATTCTTCTCATTTTCTTTCCTTTTCTTTTTCCTGATCGTGGTATTGTCTTTCAAATTGGTGGGAAGTTGAGAGAAATTTCTGTCCCTCTATAGTTGGGCAGTGGGGGAAGAACAAGAAAAGGTGACGTGGCAGTCGATCTACCAGCCACGTGGGATAAATGCAATACAGACGTGGAATGGTAATTTTACTGTTGGAGTATGGGAACTGGGGTTTTTCCTCTTTTATTTCTCTGCTTATTTTCGAGAAAGATACAAGTGTAACTAATTGGTGAGATTCACTGTTATTGATTGATGGACTGCAAAAGCTAGCAATGAATTTGCCTCCAACGTCTATTCATGCAATCTTCAACCCCAAAAACCAAGCTTTTAATCCCCCTCCGTTCACTCACAACATCAGCCACCACCAGCAGCTACCAAAGAGTTGCGGCGGAACACGGCTGCCTCACTCTCCTCCAATCATGCAACACCTTCACAAACCTCCTCCAAATCCAAACCCAAATTCTCAAATTGGGTTTCCAAAATAGCGCTTTAATTCTCACCAATTTTGCATCCAAATCCTCCGACCTCAACTCTATTGCCTACGCCCACTGCTTCCTCTTTTCACCCCGCTCAAACACCCTTTGCTATGATGCTTTCCTTTTTAACACTGTCATCAAAGCTTATGCTCAAACTGGGAACTTAAAGGCCAAAGCTTTATGGGTTTTCAATTTCATGCTTGAATGTAAAGTCTTACCTAATAATTTCACGTACCCATTTGTTTTAAAGGCCTGTGCTGGCATTGGAGACTTGAATTTAGGCATGTCCGTGCATGGGTCGTTGTTAAAATTTGGTTTTGATGTGAATAATCATGTTCTAAACACATTGGTTCACATGTATAGTAGTTGCAAAGGAGGGATTCAATTTGGTCGGAAAGTGTTTGACGAAATGACGAAAAAGGACTCTGTTCCTTGGAGCGCTATGATTGGCGGGTATGTTCGTTTGGGGCTGTCAACGGATGCGGTTGACTTGTTTGGGCAGATGCAGATAGAAGGCATTTGCCCTGATGAGATTACCATGGTTGCTGTTTTGTGTGCATGTACTGATCTAGGTGCACTTGAACTTGGGAGGTGGGTTGAGTCTTTTATTGAGAAGAAAGGACTGAATAAATCCGTGGAGCTTAATAATGCGCTTATTGATATGTTTGCAAAGTGTGGTGATGTTGATAAAGCTTTGAAATTGTTTAGGACCATGAGTGATAGAAGTATTGTTTCTTGGACTTCTGTCATTGTTGGTTTAGCAATGCATGGGCGTGGATTGCAGGCTGTTTCTTTGTTTCATGAGATGATAAGAGATGGAATGGTGCCAGATAATGTTGTTTTTATTGGATTGCTGTCTGCTTGTAGTCATTCTGGATTAGTTGAGAAAGGAAAGGAATACTTTGATTTGATGAGGAAGGCGTTTGGTATTTTGCCTAAAATTGAACACTATGGATGCATGGTGGATATGTTATGTAGGGCTGGACTTGTTAGAGAGGCAGTGGAGTTTGTTCAAAAAATGCCTAATGAGCCAAACTCTATCATCTGGCGAACCCTGATAAATGCTTGCCGTACACATGGTGAACTCAAGCTGGGAGAGAGCATTGCCCGACAACTAATTGAAAATGAGCCAATGCGTGAGGCCAATTATGTTCTACTGTCCAATATTTATGCAAAAATGTTTCACTGGGAGAAGAAAACCAAGATTAGGGAGGTGATGGACAAAAAGGGGATGAGAAAGATCCCAGGCAGCACTATGATTGAGCTAAATAATAAAATTTATAAATTTGTTGCTGGAGATATGTCACATAATCAGCGCAAGGAAATATTCGAGAAGGTAGATGAGATGGGGAGAGAAATGAAGAGGGCTGGATATGTTCCATCTACGTCAGAGGTTATGCTTGATATTGATGAAGAAGACAAGGAAGATAATTTGAATAGGCATAGTGAAAAGCTGGCTATTGCTTTTGCTCTTATAAATACACCACCAGGAACTCCTATTAGGATTGTGAAAAATCTGCGAGTTTGTAATGATTGTCATTCTGCTACTAAGCTTATCTCTAAGATATATAATCGAGAAATTATAGCGAGGGACCGGAATCGCTTTCACCGTTTCAAGGATGGTTTATGCTCATGTAAGGATTTCTGGTAACGAAGTAATGACAGTTTCATCATGTTGGCTTGGTAGATAGAATCATGACAATTATAGAGTTAATCATGCTCTGTATCCTTTCTTATAAATCAAGAAAAATGTCAATGGTGTGGAAGTTAGTTCCAGGACAAAGTTTTGAGCACAGATATGATGACCGTGCATGTTTTTCCACTGAAGTATGATCTGCTTAGATGGTCAGAGATAACTTCTGTTGATCCTCCGAGAGAATATCTCTTAGAAATATATGCTGTATGCAATTTTTCAGTGTTTGTGGCCACGAAGATTCTTCTTCTGAATATTACTGTTATGTTTCCTCTTGATTTATTCATGGATCTCCGGCTTGAAGAACTAATTTTCTGCTATGTATCACAGAAGGCTACAATGATCCTGGAGCCTTAATTTAAAGTGGAGTCAGCAATTAACGAAAGAAAGAAAATGTAGTCAGCAGCTTTGTTGGACAGGATTGCCCTTACTAACTGTGATTCTATGTAGTCTTGACAAACCTATAAGTCAAAAATTGCAATGATGGTGTGGATTTGAGTTATTGGAGCTCATAATTCTTGTAGAATTCGCAGCCAACAAACATGAATTATTTTTAACTTGCAACGACTGACTTTATGAATTGTGTGAGTTTGTATTTAAGTGCTTTTGTATGTAGATTGTGGGATATAATCCTGGCCCAATGTATAGTAGTATGGCAGTTGAGAGATGAAATGTTTGTGTTGTTGATAACTGAAGAATTGTAGCTGTCTGTGGGGCAAAATCTGCACTAAACCCTAATTCAGAGCAAACCCCAGGCAGAGCATGTGAAATCATATCGAGTTGGTTGAGGAGCTAAGCTGGAAAGTTGTGCTATCATTGGCCAATATATTCTTTGGAAGATCAGTTGAGATTATGTGACTGAAAATCACTTCTTTTGAGCTGCAGGCTTCCCTAAAGAAGGTGCTAGCTGGAAGGCTGTAGCAGCTGCCAGTCTTGTGAATCTTGGAGGTCAAGTTTACCTGGACTTTTGCTCTTAACAACTTTTTTGCCCCAATTAAAAGGGTATCTGCATGGGTTTTAGCATTGTCATAAGATTGGTAGTTTCCTCATATTTTCTTTTTCTTCTTTTATTGGTCCAACCTCTCTGCGCTCTTTCTTTGACATCTTACAAGCTGTAACTCAGTTGTCTGCGAAATGGAATTTAGAGAGCATGCAATAATCATTCTCTGAGAGAATAGAATATAAGAGGAATAGTTATTTTATAGTTAGATTCATAAAATAGAATAGAGATGGAACATTGTTACGATATTTGGTCATTGAAAAGCATGTAAAAGAGTATGTAAGTTTCATCGCTGAATACCATCAATGATGCAGAGCAATTACCACTTTCATTGTCTCAACTCTCATGTCACAGTGAACTTCTGGAATATTTGCAGATACCACGCTATCAATGAACTAATGCTGATGGTGTCTACTATCAGTATCTTAACAAGATTGTATGTCTCCATGATAAGTACTCTATTTGGCTTGGTCGTTACAAACTTCATGTTTATCATGTGGGGTATATTAAGAACAAGAAAGATGCTAACCAGGAAAATGCTGGAACATTCAGCTAAATTTAATGATTTTGATCAATTTAGGAAATATATTTACATGTTAATGAACCCTAGTTGTTTTGGTCCAATTTCTTTGAACAATTTTGGTGATTTTTTACACCTTGCATTACCCATTCTTGTGCTTTCTCCTGCCTGAAAGTATGCATTCTATTCACCATCCATCTTCAAAGCAAGATGATTCCAAAACTATCATGTTGCATTACCATCCATCTAGAGTATATGTCTGCAAAATCCTGTTCATATTCTTACCTACAGCAGAGCAAGAAATTCAATTTACCTGACAGGACTGATTAAACTATTCATGTGGACCTTAATGATCATTGACCATACCTGATCCAAAACGATGTCTTGCCGCCCCTTCACGTGAATTGTCACACAAAATCTCCGTTTTCTCTTAGGTTTTCCCTTTTCACTTTTCTGACTGATTGCTCCGAGAGTTGTTGTCATGGACTCTTTTGACACCATTAGACTACTTTTCCTATGGCAAACTTGTGGGAGAGTACAGCAAACTGAACAACCATTTTGCACAAATTATAATCTCAGAATTAGGCAGCTTTTACTGCAGACTGCAGTTGACTTTTTTATTTGTCTCCGTTAAATTTAGCACTACTGATCTAAATCTCCCGATGACAGCAGTCAGTCATCCTCTAAGATCCAGAAACAGGCTTGTATGTCTCAAGGACGCGTTGTATGCTTGCTTAACAGACTAAACGAAATGCACCAGAGATCATTGGTGTCCACGTACGTATGCTTTTCCCATTGGAGATCTTTATGTAGGTGACTTCGGATACTGTAATGTTGGGAAAAGAGCTCTCCATTTACTTGAAAAGGATCATGATCCTTTGTTAGGACAAGACACATTGAATTAAGCAGCCTTCTGTTCACCTTTAGAACAACATTTTTCATTGCACTGATCTATGTTTCTTTTCTTTTTCTTTAAATACAGAACTCATTGCTGTCAATATTCTCTATTCCCTGCTGCCATACAACTTTCTTGCATTCATTTCTGTTTCCTCAGTCGGAACTATCATATTATGGCACATTTCACATATAGAACCGATGCAGGGAAAGAAAGTGATGAATATGGCAAAAAGATCACAGCCCAATGCTTTTTCTGGTTAGAAAAAGGAGTGAAAGAGATTCATGGCTATGCTCGAAGTGGAGGCCGGTAGGGGACCCCATTGGTTGTGGTTGCATTTATTGTCCACCTCAGTCTACACTTCATTTGTACTGTGTGGTGGCGCTTTTCTTCCCCGTATTAAGATTGATGTTTACATTTATTTAATGTCATATTAAATCATTTGATTTAATGAAATTAATCACTCTAAGACCTCAATGAAGCACAAAAACAATGTTTAAAAATAGAGGCCTTGGAGCATTATTATATTCAAGTAATTTGCCTTGTTGCTGCAGCTGCAGGATCCAAATATTGGGTTATTGAAAGTTGAATATGCTAACATGGAAAGGTATCAATCTGATACAAGTCAAATAAGTAGAAGGAACTTGGCTTTGCGTCCTTGCGATAAAAAAAGAAACAAGCTCCAACCCCAACACAACAAGGATGGGAGAGGTACAGCCTTTACTTGTGGGGCTGCAAAAGCACTTGGCGTGATGACTGGCGTACATGGTTCACAGCTTCCACAGCAGACGAATCAACAATATATAATTCAATTTTAGTGAACAAGGCATGCACAGTGTGTTTCCAAGATTCTATTTATTCATCTATATCCCCCATTGATTATTCAACACCTCTAATTTCTCTTCTCTAAAAATTATATCCCCGTCATTAGCAGGAAAAAGTAGTGGGGAACACATTACAAACTGCTAGGATATTCCGTAACACTACGTGATAAACCATATCCCTTTGCAAACTGCCAAGAGAAAACAAAAGTGACAGACCTGTCATGAATGGTAGTGGAGGTTGTTGAAGAATTGTGTTTCGTTTCTGGGAGGAGCTTCACTGGTTTGGCAATGGAGGTTCGCGGGAAATTCAAGTTTGTCGAAGGAAAAGAAGAGCACATGACCTGCATGTGCCTCATTTAAAAGATATGTCGTTTAGCTTATAACTAGTGTCGTTTTATAGCTTCTGTTTGTTCCTTTTTTTAACTTGGCAAAACTGTACCGTTTCATCAGACTATTTTTTACTTTAATTTATGAGCTGTCAGAAAGGAATACTTTGCAATCTCCAATGCAAAGTATTCCTCCGTTGTTTGCTGTGGCCAGGTGGCCTTTTCTATTAGTTGGATTTCTTGTTTCTCTCGCCTCCCTCAACCGTGTATATGTGAGAGGTTTATGCTTTAATGAAACGAGGAGGCTTTATGCCGTTTCGCTTAACAACTGATTTTCTCTCACTTCTCTCCCGATTCCTTTTCTTTCACTGTTCATGTTCATCATTTTCACTCAGAAAGTAATCGTTTATCAACGGAGGTCATTGTAACTTTGTATGGTTAATGATGATTGGTGCGTTGCCTATATAAATAGAGCTTGGCTACTTGTCTTCTTTGACAACTTATAGTTGTTCCTTGAGCATAGCAGAGAGGAGGTTTCCTGGCTTGCCACCTCTCTTTCTATTTTACTTCATCTGTTCAAACTCTTCTAAAATCATGGTTCGTTTCTTTAGCTTCTCAGCTGCTTCCAGTTTACGTTATTTGTGTCAAGTGAATATGGAATGAAATCGGGGTTTATAGAGTGAAATATCACTCTTCGTATAAAGATACTGTTAACCTTCAGTTTTACTTGCAGGCAGAGAAGATGAGTTTGACTGTTGCCGATGCAGTGGACTACAAGGGATTCCCTGCTGACAAGTCTAGAACTGGTGGCTGGGTACCTGCTGCTCTCAGCTTAGGTAGAGCAAGAATGCAGATCTTTCTTCTCCTTTGCAACCAACCGTATGCTGCTGTTTGAGTCATGTATCCCACCAAGTCATTAAATGAAATATTAAAGAAAACCCCATCCTGCGGTTGCGCTGTGATTTATCTGTTAGAGCTCTTCCAGGCCTGCAGATAGTACTTGGGGACTTTTATGATCATGGCTTAGATCGAATAACTTAGACTACTAAGTTCCAAAGCTCAACAAATTCATTTACTTAAATGCATATTCATATTGACTACTATTTACAACAGTTCTGAAACTCTCGTAAAAAGTATTGAACCTTTCTCTTGGGGTCCAGAATACTCCACCTCAAATCGCAGCTTGTGCTAGATATTCAGTTAATTTTCTTAGATGCTCATAACTTTCAGACAAAAAAAATCCAATCTGCCAGCAGAACCTGTCTCAGATATTCATTTGCGAGCTCAAAACTCATCGCTCATCTTCATATTGACTATAAGTACAGTGTCAAACCACTAGTAAACAGACAAGAAATCAAGCTTATCTTTAACATGATTTGCTTTCTGTTAATAAAGCCTGTCCTAGTTTTGTTGATAACGTTTGTCTGTTTGTTTCTTTTCTTTTTCTGTTGTTTCTTCCAATGGAAAGTACTAGTTTGGATAAATGGCACTTTGTGTGAGGCAAACTTCTTTTGGTCTAGTTCTGCTTTGTGAGTGTGGGTAGGAAAAGAGAAAAAAGCAGCACGTCGGTCATGAACTGCTAGGTTCATTTATTGCAACACAGTATTTGATTACTTAGATCTTAATGTTTCTCATCTTGGTGGAGGCCTAACATTTGCATCAAGGAGTTTTACATGATGAGTGTTGATTCAAAATGGATTAGAGTAGATTCAGGTTACTTGTTTACTCCAGGATTTCTCTTGTAAATAAGTGGGAGACGTAAATCATTTAGAATCAGAGAATATCCTGAAAAATGCCAGTAGCAGCAACAACAGTAGTTGAAATACAATACAAAACATTCATATTCATTCAACACACACCAAACATGGACAGCTAGTAGCCTACTAGGAATTGATAAAATTGAGTTCAGTTATGATAAACAATTGAAGTTCTTTTTCAGGCATTGAAATATGTGAGAGGCTCTCAACAATGGGAATAGCAGTGAACCTTGTGACATACTTGGGTCGAACTATGCACCTTCCTAGTGCTACTTCTGCCAATGTTGTAACAGACTTCTTAGGTACCTCATTTCTGCTGTGTTTACTTGGTGGCTTCCTTGCTGATTCCTACTTAGGTAGATACAGAACAATCGCAATATTTTCCATGATTCAGACCCTTGTAAGTACAAAAGTCACTCAATTTTCTTCTCACATAGCCATATTAAGAGTTAGGTTTTAACTGAAACGTTTAAATTTTCCCATCAGTTTCTATATGCCTAATGACATGATACTGGTGATTCAGGGGACTTGCATGTTAACAGTATCTACAAGACTCCCAGAGCTGCGGCCACCTCCTTGCCAGGATAATGAAGCCACTCAATGCAAACAGGCTAATAGCTTTCAAATGGGAATTCTGTATCTTTCCCTGTATCTAATAGCATTAGGGACGGGTGGCTTAAAATCCAGTGTCTCAGGATTTGGAACGGATCAGTTTGATGAGAAAGATGAAAAAGAGAAGGCCCAGATGGCTTATTTTTTCAACAGGTTTTTCTTTATTATTAGCATAGGGACATTATTGGCAGTCACAGTGCTTGTTTACATCCAAGATGAAGTAGGTCGAAGTTGGGGTTATGGAATTTGCTCTGCTTCAATGTTTGTTGCAATCCTGATATTCTTATCGGGAACTAAAAGATACAGATACAAGAAATGCGTGGGAAGCCCAGTAGTCCATATTTGCCAAGTTTTTGCTGCTGCCATTGGGAAGAAGAATGTCAAAGTGCCATCTGACATTGAGTTATTGCATGAAGATCTTCCCGAGGGTTTACGAAGCCAGCACACAGATCAGTTCCGGTGAGCTATCTACCTCTAAATGAGTCTGTAGACGAACAGGAAGAACATAATTATCTCATCTCAGTCCATAACTGCTACCTTGTGTTCTTTTTTTTCTTAGTTTCCTGGACAAGGCCTCTGTTGTGACAGAAGATGATTATGGAGACGATGGTTCCTTCACTGTGAACCCTTGGAAGCTTTGTCCAGTTACAAGGGTAGAGGAAGTGAAGAAGATGATCGGGCTGCTTCCAGTATGGGCAACAACAATTATATTTTGGACAACATATGCGCAGATGATCACTTTCTCAGTGGAACAAGCAACCACCATGGAGAGAAAAATAGGACATTTCCAAATTCCGGCTGGTTCACTTACCGTCTTCTTCGTGGGAGCCATATTGATCACTTTAGCTGTATATGATCGTTTGGTTATGTCACTATGGAAAAAATGGAAAGGAAAACCAGGTAAGAGATATAGCTTTTTGGAACTTTTGATCTTTTCTGTCATGTATCTTGTCATTGTCATATTTTGAACAAAATAGCACTGAATTATTCACACGCGTGAGGTGAAATATGATATCCACCAGCATGATTTAACATTTTCAATTAATGGTTTGATCAATATCTTCCACAGGATTCACCAATCTGCAAAGGATAGCCATAGGCCTCTTTCTATCTGCGATGGGAATGGCAGCTGCAGCAGTAGCAGAGGTGAAACGGTTGTCAGTGGCAAAACAATCCAGTGAAACTACCACCCTACCAATAACCGTTTTCCTTCTGATTCCCCAATTCTTCTTGGTGGGTTCAGGAGAAGCATTTATATACACTGGTCAGCTGGACTTCTTCATCACTCAATCCCCAAAAGGAATGAAAACCATGAGCACTGGCCTCTTCCTGACAACTCTTGCACTTGGCTTCTTTTTAAGTAGCTTGCTAGTTTCCATTGTGAAGACCATAACTGGAAGCAGCGGTAAACAAGGATGGGTGGGAGAGAACATAAACGAAGGAAGACTTGATTGCTTCTATGGACTTCTAGCTGCATTAAGCTTCATCAACTTTGCATTATTCCTTGTTTGTGCAGCACGGTACAGGAGGAAAACAGTTAAACGTGATCCTGAAGTGGAGATCATAGCCAAAGAATCCACAATCGAAGAGAAATCGATGCTGGAAAACCATGATACTTGCCTTCTTTAATCACCAAAGTACACACAAAGTAGTCCATAGTTAGCTAATTTTCTCCATTAGAATGGAGGGTTGAAGTTTTTGTACGCAGCATGGTTTCCAGAATTATTAATGCATGCAGCTATTTTCCACGGAATCTAAGATTTCAAACCAAAAATTAAAGTCGTTAGGCCCAAAAGCAGGCCTAAAGTCAGTGTACTAAGTACTTGGAAAGTGAATGCTGACCCAAATTTTAGGGGGTGAAGCTAAGGCCATCGCAGTTAAAAGACATTAAAAGGCTAGAAATGCTGCCCACAAATTTATTGGGCCATCACCTAAATTTGCTCAAGACATAGGTATGGCAATGGGAAAGAAAGACAACAGCGTCCCCCATTCAAGCGCGGTCCGCAAACAGATAAATAGATTGATGGCGACGACAAAAAGGAACCTGTTTGCAGCATGGGATTCTGCACTTCAAACGCCTGCCCATCAACTGGTAGGTATGTGAGCAAGAGCTTGTTAAAGTGCTTAAACAGTTAGGTCACTGAACCAACCCACCAACTCAAATACTAATTTTGGCAAAAGATTTACCTACCCTCTCTTTTGCCATTTGAACTAAAATTTAGAGACTTGTTACCCTCAATTTGTCGCAGGGTGCAGAACAGATATTTCTTGCATGGCTAGTGCCATTCCCATAAGGGACATAAGTTTCAGATTGGACCAAACCAGAGTGACCGCAATCCATGTTCGAAATCACACGCAACAAGGAATCTCTTCGCCGGAAAAGAATGCAAGCAACCGATGCAAACAAATAGAAGGAGTTCCTTGGAGTCTCCTTCCTTTTAAGTGGAAAACGAACCAGCTGAACGACACTTTTCTTTGATTTGGAGTATGAACACGGAGCATAACTAGTTTCTGCAATGGGTAAAATCGTTGTCATTTACCAACAACAAAGTTTATGCGGCACCAGCTCTAATGTCTTTTCCCTTTTCCCCTGAGTTAGTGGTAATGGTAAGTGCACCACCAAGTCAATATCACGCGCAGGAACTGGAAAAAAAGAATTGGTTTGGCATAAAATCTGATCTAAAATGCCCACTTGAACTACCCAACCCCATCTTATCTAAAGAAAGGTCCAATGCCCAACATCAGGGAAAGGAGGGGAAACTGTTTTAGTATAGAATGCCCCTTTTGACTTTTCTGAATCTGAGATTGGTTTCCTCAAGGACAAGGCCAAGCATTTCTAATGTGAGTATGCAAGCTTTATCGAGGCAAATAGATAGAACAGGAAAGAAAGCCTTGGACTGAAAATTACAAAGGCAACCTGGAAAGCTACCAGAGGGTGAAAGTATTTATAACAGGAGTAAAGCAAACTTCCCAGGAAGCCAGATCTCATCAATCTGAACATAAAGCCTATAAGTCTTGAAAAACCCGAAATCCAAAACTATCTGCTCAAAAAAATTCAACCCAATAGGTTTCAACCTTCAGCTGATTTTGGAAAAGATAATAAAGAGAGAGGAAGGGTGAAGAAGCACCAATTACAAGAGAAATAAGATGATTGCTTCCCCTCTCAGCTTTCCAAACTTAAGGTTGAAGAGATAAAAGAGTTAAAAGTTCAGACAACTAAAAGTCTTGACATAATTTATTATTATGGTAAAATAGACCATTGGGAAAGGATTTACTGATATGAGAGGAGTTAAAAAGCATTGAATGGAAACAGCCAGACCAAGAAGAACCAGCAGTATGCACAGAACACACCTGGCTTTGGTTTCCAATATCATCCACTGGTTTAGAGGAAAAAGAAAACCAGGAAGTTCACAATAGCATCCAAAATTCCAATATCCAACAAAATCATGTTTAATTTTTCATTCCTCGACATTTGAAACTGTAAACTCATGTCTTCAGTGAACAGCCTAAATCAAATTCTCCACACAAAGATCAAATTCTAGGATGGAGCCAACCATACCAATGGGATACAAATAACAAACCGGTCCAAAAGTAGATGTGGCTTAAGCGTTAAAACTGAATCATTTACAATCATCTTCTGTTTAGTCCAAAATAGTTTAGCATAACTAGATCAACAAAGCTGTTGACCAGCCTTTTTTTTTTTTTTTGGCCACAAGAGGCCAGAGGGAGTATGTCATGTCAACTTTGGCTAGCATGTAGGAACTATTACGCAAGCTCCCATCAGACACTAGCAACCCACAACTAATTGTGAAAAAAACAACATCAACCAAACTTCTATCGAACCTTAAAGGTCAAATTATATCATACCATCAAGACAATGGTAAATAAGAAAACAGCACATAATAGCACTGCTATGCATAAACAGAGAGTATTCTAATGTCATTGACAAAACTTTCTCCTACTCCCTCATTTTTCTCCTACTCCCTCATTTGCGCTTCGGAATCATTAGATCACTCATAACTCTCTCAAGAATCCTCTTCTAGCTACTGAAGTTCAAACTAGCAAAAGAACAAATAGAGTCCACAATGAGACCCGAAGCAACATACAGCTGTAAGATGATCATCCTAAAATCACATTGCCGCAAGCAAAATGAAGAAACTGGATGAGAAGAAAAAAACATATATGAATAAATAAGTATTAAAACTCCATCAATGGAAGGAGTACCTACAGGAACATTAATCAAAGTCCAAAAAGAAGAAGAAAAATAATATAATAAAAAACAACAAACAAAATACAGGGCATTTGAGATTCTTCTTCCTCTACTAACATACACGGATTGGCACAATAAGAAACAGATTTGGATCCCAAACCCCTAATATTACTAAGAAATGGCCATAATAACTAGCATATGGAATAGAGACCTAAAAACAACATACCAAAACTCAAATGCAGCCAAAAGAGCAAAAGAAATCTGATCACCGCATTGCCTTTTGCCCTTAAATCCAAACCTTTTCATCATCATCCAAACCTCTTTCCCTTTAGCCCTTATTTCCAATCTCTCTTTCCATATTTGACATCCTAAAATCAACCTCCGATCTGATCTAATTCTGGGATTCACTCTTCTTGCCAGTTCCCTCGCCTTCCCTCTCCTCCAACAACCTCCCAGCTTCCTCATCAGCCTGTGCACTCTTCTTCTGCGCTTCTTTCGCCTTCAAAGCCTGTAACTTGGAATGATTATAGTAAGCAACACCCAAAAACGCCAGTCCATACCCAAACAAGTTGACTGGTGTCACGGTATCCTTAATAACAGACCAAGAGAAGGCAATCAACAACCAATCCTTGACAACCCCAGCTACATTCATGGTCAAAGCAGAAGTCTTTCCAACAAGTAAGAACACAGCTAGATTCAGAGCAAAGGCACAGAAAGAATTGGTCCCGAAAATGACGAAATCGAAATGGAAACTCGATGTCTCTTTCAAAATTGGGAACTCAACAAAAATCCATGGCACCAACAAGAAAACCAAACAGCATGGCGCAACATAATACAAAGAAGTAATCGGATTCAAGGTAATCCCTTTAGAAGTAAGCAAGATTTGGATCATAACCAACCTGGTAGCCTCAAAAGCAACGGCTCCCAACTGCAAGATCACACCCCAGGAATCAAATCTAGCTTCACCGTAAGCGGCAATGGCGACCCCGAAAGAGATCGACAACATGTTGACCATTGTATCACTCTTAAAGCCCTCTTTTTTAAAAAGAACCCCAATGGAATAAACAGCTACGGGCATGAGGGCTTTAAGCATCTGAATAAAAGAAACAGACAAGTAAATGTAAGCCGAATTGGAAAGCCAGAGACTGAGAGAGTAAAGAGCACCGATGGGGACAACGGAAGAGAGATAAAGCTCTCGAGACATGGAAACAGGTTCGACAACTTTGAAGACTTTGATGAGGAGGAAAGCCAGAGTGGCACAAAAGGACATGTGGATCATGGTCAGAGAGATCGGGAAAGGCCAATTGTACATCTTCTTGTCCAGGATGTACTTGTTGTAGACGATGACGGTGAAGCTGAGGAAGATCCAGATTGCCACATAGGTGTAAGAGAGAAGGATCTTCTTGATGACGCCGTCGCTCAAAGCCCCGCCCTTGCCCATTGTTTCTTTTGGTTTTTGGGAGATACCCAGATGGAGAAATATGGAGATGGTAGTGGTAGTGGTGGTGGTGGTGGTGGAGGAGGAGGAGATGGGGAAGAACGGGTCAGAGAGGATTATGCGGGACGAGTTGGTGTGGTGGCCACTTCGTGTGCGAAAGATATTGGTCTTTAATGTAGGGAAACGTGGAATGGGCCTCTTCTTGGGCCTTCTCTCCCAATGCTTTCTTCCTTCTTGAGACACTTCTTATAAGGACTTCTTTGAATTAAATCAATTATTGGGTAGAAATTTCCATAAAAAGAAATAGTGTTAGGATTGGAAATTAATATCCATCCCATACCTGATTAACTCATTCAAAGTTTTGACTCTATCAAATTCAATCTTCCATTTTAGCTTTCATAAACCATTTTTAATTCATAATTATCAAAACTTTATCTCCATTAATAAAATGGATTATCCAAAACTTTGCAAAATTCAAAAATTTAAAAAAAAGGGTTTTGATATTAATTTTTAATATATTAAAATTCATCAGATAATTATCAAATTGTCACTCATTTAATCAATTATTTTTGAATCGTATTTAAAAATAAAGACTTAATGCCACATTTTTTTTTTGTATGAATCTAACTTTAATTTGCCAATACAAAGAATTTTCACATGCACCAAGTGTTTGATTAAAACTTTTTATTTATTTATTTTATTTTATTTTATTTTTTGGGGTTAGTAAATGGAAGTGAAGGAGCAATTAACGAGCTCGTGGGGTGGAGATAGCAAAACCCGCCCATCCGGTGAGATTCGTCACGTGGGGCTGCATGCGCTTGCGCTGCGCCTCGATTGACTGTCTTCACCACGTGACTTACGCGTGTCTCGTCACTCTATCACTTGGCTTTTGCTTCCTTTCCGCCCCCCTTCCTTCCCCACAACAAGACACACATCTTATTTTTATCTTCCATATATACCCCTCCTTTTTTTTCTCACTTGTCTTAGGTTGGGTTGGGTCCACACTATTTTTTCTTTTTTAACAATAAAGAATAAAACGAATTTGAGTTTAAACATGATAATTTGTATCTTAAAACAGGTAAATCCGTTATAAACAATTATATATAAGTTAACTCATTTATATTATCATCTTATTGTATAAATATCTTAAACGGTTATATCCGTTATTTTAAACAGTTAAATCTGTTTAACTTATATTTAACATATTTAACTAATTTATATAATCATATTATTATATAAATATCTTAAACAGTTAAATTCGTTATTTTAAACAATTAAAATTGTTTTACTTGTATATAGTATGTTTAACTCATTTATATTATCATATCAATCATGTTTAAATAGATTTATTATGTCATATAAAATTTAATTCGACTTATTTAATTAACATATTAATGAAAATCATGTATACCCTACCTAATCATGACAACATCAAACACCAATTACACAAATGGTCAAGTCTCCATTAATTTACTTAATTTTCTAATTTTAAGATGAAATTTTCGATATTTCCAAATTTCTACATAAGGAATAAGTTTTTTTTTTTTTTATGCAATACTAAATGTTATATGCTATGTGATAATGCTAATACTAATATCTTAATTATAAAATTGTTCACGTTTTTCTTCTTCTTTTTTTTTTTTATTATTCTTTTGTTTTCCCTAACTATTAATGATTAGAGTGTAGATGCAAAAATGGTGCCCAAACCAACCACCAAGGGGCAGATGAGTAAGGTGAAAGCATTTAGACTTTAGACTTTATATATATATAAAAGCCTTTTTTATTGAGTAAAGAAGGGGATATGTAAGAGGATATTTGCTCATTGTATTCGAGAAAAATCATGTTCCCTCACTTGATTTTTAAGAATAAATATCGAATTTCCATGTAAAAATGTTAAAACCCAAGAATAATAATAATGAATTGGTCAAAAAGTGCATAGAATTTGCAGTTAAGATTTAAGAGTAATAAACGACAAGATACGCAATGGGAAAATTCATTCTATTGGGTTATACCTTTTGAAGTCAATGCAACTATTATTTTATTTGATTAATGAAATGGGAATTATTCCATGAATTGCATAATTGAGCTTGGAATATGCCGAAGCATTTTCTTGGAATATTATACAACACAAAGCTTTTCTAGTTAGGATTAGGAAGAAATATTTTTGCCTTTAATTTTTTTAATTAAAAAGCATTTTTTTGGGTGACAAGATTGATTCTTTTTCTTAAAATAATAAGGAAAAAATGGGTAATTCTTTTGGCTTATTGAGAAATATATATATATATATATATATGAAAGGATAATGGTTGGCATGCAAAAGAGTCCAATAATACCTAACCTTTTTCTTTTATATATATATATATATATATATATATATTTGGGAATGCATTCATGAACTCTCCACCTTGAGTCCATTTTCTAAGCACATTTAGTCAATAAATTTTTGGGGCCATCTTTTAGTTTATATTTCTCTTTCAATTTGACTTATTCAATAGATATTTTTCAAGAAAGCAAAGTTTGAGTTGGATTTTTTTGTTCATTGACCACTTCTCTTTCATTGTTTAGTAAATTCAAAACTCTTCTTTTTCTTACTCAAAGACTGGAAATTCAAATCCAATATCGAATCGTTAATTTTTAAATAAAAATTAAGTAATTAAAATTAGGTATTCAAATATATAAAAATGTACTTTTACTATCTTTATTACCCATTAAATGAAATCATTTTTTTTAATTTTTTTTTTCACTATTTTATCAACAATATGTTCATATTTAGATCCAAATACCCAAAAAAATAAATATAAAAATCAAATGAAACTAAAACCCTAAATAAAAAGAATAATGTGGAAAAACCCATAGTTGATCATCACCTCATCATGCCAAGTCTGTGAAACGCGGTTTCTCCCATTATTAAATTAGAGAATAGTACGAAGAAGAGAGAACAGAGCCAAGAGTATGTTAACCGTGGATCTCTTGATGATAATATAATATATGATTAATCAATAATGAATTGATCATAAGCATAATAGTTATGAATTAGTAGTAATATATATTATATGCACGTTGCAGGAGACATGATCGTGGCATGATATCTTTTATTACAAATTGATTGCCAATATACTGATTTTTATATATTTAAGTTGGTAAGGGAATTAGGGGGTTAAGCAGAAATTAATCAATGACCATAATTAGAGATTAAATGATTATTTAAACTTAGTTGCTTGTTTTTGATCTAAAAGTCTTTACATCATCTTCATTATCTAGCTGTTAAGTACAATTAATAAATAAATATAATTAACTCACTTTTATTTTATATCTTTAACTAATGAAAGTATAGATTATAGGCTACTTGAAAAAGGAATTGTATCTCTCGAAAAAAGTTAAAAGGATTTATATTTGATGCATCCTTAATTTATATTTGTTGTTGGTTAGAAATTTGTTAACTTTAGGTGAAAAGTCAACATTTTCAAAAGCAGATTATGCACTATCTGTAATCAAAGGCCAGAAGGAACCCACCCAAGAAGATGACAAGCTATCTTCTTTGGAAGACAAGTTCCAGAATTTTCTGATTTAGTTAATGCTAATGACTTTATGATTGTTCATGAAGATATAAACAAGTTGGTAACATGGGGCCGGGAAAATTAAGACATATGCTAAATGATTATTTTACTGTAAGACCAACTGAATCCAGACAAGGGTGTGATTGGTTTGGTTTTCCTTCTGGTCAGATCTACACAGTATCTCATTCAATCCCATTGAACACCAAGAAACGAAAATGGTGGTTGAAGGCAACTTGTTTTTCGAAATCTGAGATAATGGTATCCCGGATAACTAGATCCATTCAGACAACAATGTCCGCAACATGGTGTTGCAATTGTGAAAGCTCAACACCAATGATTGAACAGAAGCTTCACGTCTGTCACTGTCTGGTCCAAAGCAAAAGCTCAAGAGAAAACAAAGCTGCGTCATTGCTGTTTTGTCCTTTGCAGTTAAGACTGTAACGTGATGGTGCTAGGTTACCCAACTTCTAACTTTCTACAACACTTTACAGTGGACGGTAAACACCCTCCCCAAAGAAGGGTTTCTGAAGTGTGCCACCATATCTAAAGTACTGAAGTTAGTAATGACTTTCATCGTACCAAACTGTAACAAAAGCTTCCCTTTTGGTTGGTTAGTTACTTTTACAGTATTCTCCTGTCTTTACTTATTGTCTTGTCCTTGGTTGTTTGTAACGGTTGTTTCTGCAAGTCTTAAGGGCATTCCGACAATAATTTTGGGTTTGGAGAGTTTTGAAATTTAGAGTTGCAGAGGCAAGTTGCCCAAAACTGGACGAACAGCAAACCAGAAAAAGAGCTTGTCTGTAACCTCTTTATTGCTTCATTTATCTTTCCTTATCTTCAAAATAAACAATAATTCTAGGTGTCCTAAGAGTTTCTTTTCATTCCCATGTGAAGCAAATTAGGCTGAGGAGCCTCATGTCTGATTTGTAATCTAACATGGAGAGTCTTTCTCATGTCAGATTTGCTATGACAAGAGATACGACATGGAAACCAGGAATTCTCTCAAGGAGTTACATAATACAGTGAATTTACAAGAATTTTACGTTTGAAATTGCTGTTCAGGAAACCTACATCCAATGAAATTTATGGGATGCTTCAGACTTCCATGTGATACCATATGACTATATCAGCAACCTGAATTGACAGAAACATTAAATTTTGTTGAAAATTAGGTTAACACAACCTGGAAATATCAGTATCCTGCAGATATTTATTTTACTTGGTTGACTATTTCTATTCTTATCCAACCTCGGTGCTTGTATATATCTAATACACTATCTATATACCATGTTGCAGTCTCATGGCATTTTCCATTGTGATTTCTCTACTACCCTTTTTTGCAAAGGTGAAAGGTACCTCTGAATTTATTTCCTTCTTTAAAAAAGGAATTCTGTTTGGTATACAATCATTTGGCATTCCCAAAGAGTTCAGTAAAAATGAGGTCTATGATGGGCCAAGGGGGCAGAGGACCGACAATTCTCCGGATTCTGTGTGACTGCATGGTTGCTTCTCCCACTCCTTGGAGCTCATGAAAATGTGTGAGAGGCGGATCACAACTTCTGACATGTCTGGACGCTGGCTCCAGTTATCATCCACACAATCCTTGGATAATAATGCCATCTTACCAAAAGTTAAAGCAGGAAGAATTAGGTTAAACCTCTAGTGGGGACCAAATCAACAACCAAAATCAAGCATAGTTCCATGGAAACCTGAAAATTTAAAACAAGAATTCTGCCTAAACCCCTAACTGAAGTGCATTTCTAATACAGCCAAGTCTGGGGCCACACCTAACTAGTAGCCAGAGGAGGAGGCTGGGGGTCCCTGGCCAGCTCAAGACCAGCATAGGATCCAGAACTAGACTCAGTGCTGTGATTAACATACCACACCAACACAAACCATGTTTACGACTTTGAAACCTTAGAACATAGTGGCAAGTCACTGTCGTGATAAGCAAATTTCATGCCACTTCCAAAGGAGGCAACATATTGCTATCCCCTTCCCAATGAATGATTTAATAACAGAAATGAAATGTAAAGTGTTATTTGACATCAACAGATGCTGATGCTGATCTCAAGGACATACAATAAATTTGTGAGAAATAATTATTTTTACCAAACAACACATGATCCTCCTTGGCACAAGAAAAGGAGCTCTATTCTAAACAAAAAGAGAAATAACTAACAAGGGGAAGACCTGCAACAATGCATCAATATTGAAGAAATTGGAGAAACAAAAAAAGAAATGAATGTGGTATACCTGTAAAACAGAGTCTTTGTGGTAGTGGGTAAGGTTTGGATCAATGCATTTTGCCAGTTCAATCATGGGCTTTTGGATATCAGTTAATGCTGATAACATCTAGAACACAGTGCAATTCAAAATAAGATCAATAACACTTAAATATATCTAGGGTCAGTATGATAAAACAAACATTCACTAGCTATCAATATGCTCAGGACCAGTATCCTTTTCAGTATTTCCCTGATATTGTAACTTTTCATCCTTCAGATATAAATCAAAACTGACATTTTTCAAGCAATTATCATGCTTGCAAAGTCAAGGAAAAAGTAGTTCATATGATGCAAACTCACATAATCCACCACTGTTCGATGTTCGCAGTAGTGATTATTTCCAGGGCTTGCATCTCTGCGCAGAGCTGGTTGGCCAGTTAGTAATTCCATAAGGACAACTCCAAAGGCATAGACGTCAATCTTTGTTGTCACACGTCCATCTCGCACATACCTTGTGATGAACATTTACAAGGGCAAGAATGGGACAACATAGTTAGAACTTAGAATAATTGTACAAGTACTATAGGAGACTGCTAATAGATCAGCTTATACACAATGCTTAGAAAAAAAAAAAAAAAAAAAAAAAGAGCTTATAGTGAATAATGCATACAACCAACATACTCAGGGGCAAGATAACCAAATGTGCCAACAATTCTTGATGCCGCAGCACCAACTTCTGAAGCATTGTCCAATAGTTTTACCAGTCCAAAATCTGCAATCTGCTTGAAAGAAACTAAATCTTAATAAGCATGAAAAGCAAAAAACTAACAAAAATTATGATCTATAAATTCCTTCTCAGCATAAAAACCTTGATAATGATTTCAAAATTTGAGAAGATTCACACGTGAGAAACTGTATGAAACACATTATAACTCACCTTTGCACGAAAATTCGAATCTAAAAGAATATTGCTCGTCTTCACATCTCGATGAACATAATATGGTTTTGTGTGCTTATGTATGTACTCAAGACCAGTTGCAGCATCAAGAGCAATCTGAACACGCCTAATCCAAGCAAGTGGCTTATAACCTGTGGATTATCTGACCTTATAGCTTTTTTTTATGTGCATGTGCTTGTGGAAGACAGAGCAAGTATAACAAAAGGTATTTTCTATTGGCAAAGGGAAGTCAGGCTCAAAATCCCTAAACTGTCCCTAGCAGGTGAAAACTAGTCCAGTAAACCACAGGGTATTGCCTAATTAACCCACACCTGATAGTAGGAAGTCTGAAGGAGTCACAGATTTCTTCAAAGGCATATAGTACAGGGTCATAACTTATAGCAGGGAACAAAAAGTAAAAGATAAAGAAAGACGCCACCAGAACTAGAGGATTTTGCTTCATATTAGATAAGAAAATAACAACTAGTTTCTTCATCCCTTGCTTAAGACTATGATTGCCTGTTTTAGAATCCATACTTACAAAATTAACATAGGTCAAGTTTTGCTATCACTGACTCGTCAGTAAATCCATACCTCTAAGGGTGGACCCATGCAGATGATCACTTAATGCACCGTTTTGGGCAAATTCATAAACAAGAAACAAGGAGTCTCCACCAGCAGCATAACCAATAAGCTCAATCTAATTGAAGTTCACACAAGAAAGGAAATAGGAGTTTAGAAATAAAGGAACAAAATAATGCAACTATCACATTGCTAAAACAACTCATACCAAGTTTGAATGATGAACTTTACAAAGAATATTGATCTCCGATAAAAACTCTTTTGACTTTGTGCTTTTCATTTGCTTGATGGCCACATCCTACATGCATAGAGGATGAAACGATATTATCCCTTAATGCACACTTCCGCAGATTTTTCAAATTAAACCCCATATAAATTTGAAGGACTATTTTTATGAAATGAACATGTACAGAATACACATGGAGATTCCTTTAGCTTACAGTTCCTTTTAATTTTCCAAGGTAAACAGATCCATAAGAGCCTTGGCCAATCTTTAAAGACATACTACAGTTAGAAGTTGCATCACAAACTTCATAATAAGGAAACACAACAGCTTTATCAGAATTGAATGAGGAAACAGTGCTTTCTCCAGTTTCTGCAAAGAAATCATTCAAGAACCAATTTGGAGGTAAGAATGCATATACTCTCCAGCAGTTGAAACTGCAGCGATCAACTCCTGTTTACTTTAAACAAAAGAGAAAAAGAAAACGAGATATCTTAAATTTCAAGGAAACCCCTTACTTGTGAGAAAAGTGCACAAATCAAAATAAGAATGCGAGTGATCCATCTTTCTTGAATAGGGCTTTGGTAGCTGAGTACCCTTCTTCTTATATCCCTTCCAAGAAACAAGTATGACTGTCAATAGAATAACAGCAAAAGCAGCTGAAATGGCTCCAACCATGACATGAGTTCGAGATTTTGATGCCTTTTTGGTACTTGAATCTGCAAGGAAGAAAAAAAGAACTTCAGACAACAAGGTGCAAAATGAAAAATGCACAAGAACAATGAACAACGGAAGTAGAAAGACACTAAAGGAGAGGAATTATTCCCCAACTCAAAAGAGGCATTACAACATTACAAGAGAACCATTCCAAGATGTTCTAATCACTATATTCACTTCCACCAAAAATAAAATATTTGGCAATTTCAAGCATTATGTAAATTTGGATGTATATACACACACATAAACATTTACTACCAATCATTAAGGAAATGAGGGAAAAAATGAAAAGGTGAATTTCTCACTCACCTTTGTTGTCATAGACGATAAGTTTTTGAAGGCCCTCTATTAGTAAATGCCCATGCAGAATAAAAGAAAGATGATTAGATGCTAAACAATTTTTAAATATTAAAGGGAACTTCAACAACTGAAATCTTTATATAGGAGTCATAAAACTAGTTTCTATGTTCTATCACACCTTCTCCTTGGCAATCATCAAAAACTATATGGCCATATGATGACCTGAATAAGTTTTAAACTTAAAATAACTTTCATGAGGATACCTCGAAACTCCTTTAACCATACAGTAATGATATAAGGCATGCACCTACTAAGATGTTTTATGTGCCTTTGATCATCATAGCTCATGCGTTGATATATAATCTTGAAAAGTTTTTACAACTACAATGAAGAAAAAACTAATCAACCCAATAGAAAATTAATAGTGCAATCCTGCAAGCAAGGAACCAAAACGTTTATCTTAGACTGAATTGGTGATCAAATATTTGAAGTGAAAGTCATTTCCTTGCCTGGTTCAGGAATAAAGATCACATCTCCCTCATGAATAAGCTGTGGATTCTCAAGCCTATTCAACCAGGCAGTTTTATTTAGATCTGCATCAAATCGCGAACAGATTGTATACAGTGTATCTCCCTTTGTGACCTTGTATGTGACAGTATCTGCACCCTCAGAACAACCACATAAGATGTCCAAAGTCACAGTTTGTGATGGAACCAGAGCCTCTTCAGGCTTTTCCACAACAAATGACCCAAATTTTGATGAGATGCCATCCCATGTATCCTCAGGTTGGACTTCATACTCCAGATGCCAAGTAAACTCATCATGGCCAGCTAAGCAGCTACAATTTATCGCAATCAAGAAACCATCAATGGTCCTATTCACTGCATTTGAATTTACATGGAATAAAGCAGACATTTCTTCCAGGCTTATTGTGGTTCTTGGAACATAATATAGTGAAGCAGGACAAGATTCAGTTAATGACACATTGCAAGAGATCGGAGTCAGATGAAGACTATGGCTACTGCAGGAAAGCCAAGTCAATATGATAACACCCATCAACTTCTCTATATTCCCCAAATCCTCAAAGCACATTTTTCCAACCTAAAGTAAAAGTTACTTCTGGATAATTGTAATAAAGCACACACTCGACTACAGACCAGGAAATACCAAACAAATGAAGCACAAGTTTTTCTCGAGTAATAAGTTCTATTTTCTCATATATATATATATATATATATATATATATAGATAGAGAGAGAGAGAGAGAGAGAGAGAGAGAGAGAGAGAGAGAACCAAAAAAGCTGACTAAAATTAAAGAAAAGAAAACTTGACTCCAACAGTGATTATCAGTAACTTCAAGAAAAACCAAACCCAAGTGAACTGAATATTGTCTTATATTAGGACCTAAGGAATGACTTCCAAAAATCAAGTCTGTTGCTTCCTGCTTTCTCCTACATTGCTCAAGCAAACAAGCAAAACTCAGTAGCTCAGCAAAAGAAGCATCTTTCCACCAAGAAAAATCATACAAAAGTTATAAATTCTTAATGCAAATACCATCCAATTAAAAACTAGATAAATTTGCAAAGATAGAAGTAAAAAGAAGAAGCTTTGAGATGCAAAGCATCAAACTTTAGAAAGGTTATGCAAACTGAACTGGAACAATTGTTTAAGAGAGAAGGGAGTGTAACCTGGTGGGGTGATCGCGGATTCATTCAACTTGGATGGTTATGTGTAAGAAGACGACACGAAAGAACAAACAAGAGACTTTCAGTTCCTGGGATTTTGTTTAGATTCTTAAAAGACGCGGTTTTGACCACTGTTCTGCCATTTGGAGGTTATGCTTGGTAGTTCAAAGGGTATCAGCTGCAAGATATAACGTTGTTACGCTTCTACAGTTTTACACACCGAGGCCGGCTTTGTTTCTTCGTCGTTCGACGTTGACTAATCAGGGAAAAGGCTGTTATTTTAGATTTTGATTGAGCTGATAGATATAATCGTTCTTAACGACCCTACAACAACCAGTGTTTGCAGTCCAACGGTTAGGATAATTGCCTTCCAAGCAATAGACCCGGGTTCGACTCCCGGCAAACGCATAGACAGAACATTTCTCCTCCTTCTGAAGGCCGAATGGCGGTTTCATGGAAGTAAGCATGAATCCAACATTGTATATTTTCTCAATCAAGAAGGATAGGTACACTTGAATCAACTGAAGTAAAGAAAAAAGGTAATGTTGGCACCAAGTACTTCCCCTTTTTTCTATACGTTTGATTTCAATCTGGAAATTTTTGGGTACAAAAAAATGAATAGTTCTATAGGAACTTGTGCATGTAAGATCAGTGGTCGAATTGGAGAATTATCTCATTTGTCAGATGAGATTCTGGTGATGACTCGGCTGAAAGCAACTCCGGGCCACTCTTGGACCCAATACTAGTTGTAGTGGTGGAAGCAGAGGAAGAAACTGATACATAAACTGCGCTGGGGCGTGATTCTGGCAAGTCCATCAATGGTTCATCAGGGTTCAAGAAAATTTGGACAACTTTTCTAATCTTAGGACGTTGTGTAGAATCAGGGTGCAAGCAGGCAAGACCAACTGTTAATGTTCGTTTCACCTGTTCTTCATCAAATTGTCCTTCCAGACATCGGTCCACACACTCTAGCAGTTCATTTTGTCCATATGAATTCCACACATAATCCACTAAGCTGTTTTCTTCCATGATACCCTTTGATCTTCTGCCGCAAACGACTTCGATTACTACCATGCCGAAGCTGTAAACATCAGATTCTGGTGTCGACTTTCCTGTGAAGCCTACTTCTGGGGCCAAATATCCTGGGGTTCCAGCTAACATGGTTGTCACAGAGGCATCGTTTTGGAGCAATCTTGCTAGCCCAAAATCACCTAGACGAGCATTAAAATCCTCGTCCAACATAACATTGTTGGGTTTGACATCTCGGTGGACTACAGGGTTACCACTGTCTTCATGGAGATAAAGTAATGCTGATGCCAACCCTGACAAAATCTTGAATCTAGTCTCCCAATCAAGAGAGCGCTTGCCAATGTAGCGGTCAAGGCTACCATTGGGCATATATTCGTAGACTAAGAGGAGATGTTCACCTTCGTGGCACCACCCTTGGAGTTGCACTATGTTTTTGTGCCTTAGGCGCCCTATGGTACAGATTTCTGCAAAGTACTCCTTTTCACCTGTTTGAGTAAAGCAAGGAAAGCTGTTTGAGCATGTTAAGAGGAGATGAAAACTTCGCAATGATTTGCTTGTAAAATGCAGCCTGAATTAGGAATAAACTTGACAACCAATGAAACAAGAAAAGAAACCAGGAAAAGTAAAAGGCAAACGGGTTGAAACTAGTTGAATATTTTATGATTCTGAATTATCCTTGCCAAGCAATGCATTGTCAGTAAGAGCAGACCTTGTTTCGAGGTTGCTGAAATCTTTTTGACAGCTACAGTTGTAGGGGGATTCTGTAAGGTGCCTTTGTAAACACTTCCAAACCCACCAGTACCCAACAGATTCTCCTTGCTGAAGTTATGAGTAGCCTTGGCAAGCAGCTTGAGGGTAAACATTTTTGGTACGTTTGCTGCAGTTCTTGATCGAATTTCTATGTCTACTTTCTTCTTGACTGTCTCCTTTTTCTTCCTTAGAACCTTTTGAAACGATGGAAGAAAGCATATTGCCACAAGCACCAATCCCATTATGATAGGAATAACAATCAGCAAAACATATTTAATCTTTTCGTCTTTGGAGACACGACTGTTGAGATATGGCAATGGAATTGTTGTGAAAGTCCAATCAAGGACCTGATGGCTCTCTGGGACTTTGCCAGTTGCAGCTGTGAAGCCGATGAAGACGGAGCTTGGAACCACGTCTGCCATCTCAATAGATTGGTTAAGCACGCTCACTAGCTTGTCCCCAGAGTATGCCATAGATACTTCAAGCTTCTTTTTCCATCCGTGGTAATCAATTTTGACCTTAATTTCTCTTCCACTTTTAAGGTCAATGCCAGTACTGTTAAGACTTTTAGCTGCAACTGGGGTAATTATGCTTATTGTATCAATGCCAATATGGTTTTCATCTGGATCCCATTCATTCTTGTAAGTATCCAGCTCCACAGCTAACTGCTGGACTACGCCACCTGTATTTTTGGCACCATGGGAGCAAAATTCATGAGATGTTCTGATCGAAAATTACTGCAAAACATACAAAGGAAAGATTTCTTAACTTTTTAGAAGAGTTTTTGCCTACCTTGAGTTGATGGATCCATGATGCCAAGATATGATCCGACGCTAGAAGGTGGAGAACTACTCTCATCTTGTGCAATAATGAAAGCCATTCCATCTCCAGAGACATTAGAATTTGGGAAGGGAGAAATCCTGACGGTGAAGGTGGTAGAGATGGAGGCTGGCCAGGCGAGCACAGGATGGTGGAATAGAACCCGACCAACTTGCTCTAGTACAGAACCTGAAACAGATGAATTGCCATTTGGCTCTGGAGTCAGGCTTAGGTATCCGTTGCCTCCAGTCACCGAGCCCATGCAGATTAGGCTGCCATTGGTGCAACTACTAGGATCGAAGGAGGGAAAAGAGAAAGTAAGAGGCTCAATGACAGAGGTTAAAGAAGATTGGTCTAGGAAGGTATAGAGGAATAGCAGCATGAACATGGTTGCAAACGAGAATACAATGTGAAACAAATGGCTACATTCCATTCCAATGAACATATATAGAAGGCAGAAAAGTTGACCAAGAATTGACTTTTTTGTTGTTCCTAACGTTTTTGTTTTTTCATTCGGGAAAGGGAAATTATCAAAAAGTTTCTTACAATCAGGCAATCAAAATTCATTCTTCTGTACGCATATGGAAACTGGGTCCAGCTTTGACTCATGAACAAGAAATGCAAGTGCTTGTCTTTTTAGCTTAATTCTAATCATAAAACTACAAATAAACAAAAGGCCATTCAAACAAGAACCACCCACCAAAGACTTCCTTTCTATCAGAAAAAAGTATCCAGGTCAAAAAAATGAAACAAAGAGAGACGGAAATACTGTGATAATTAAAAATGTAGTCAAGGGAATTGAAACTAAAACCAAGACTACAAAAAGAATGGCATTCAATGGAGGCAAATATTGCAGGATATAATCAAAGAGTCAATGGGTCGAGAGACCTATGCTAAGAACATAATATAGCAGGAAGACCTGTACTTTGATTGATACCGCAACAGCCATAAGAGTAGGGATCAAATCAATATGTATTTTTTAGAATAAAACAACATTGATTAAAATATACTAGTTTGAAGTCACATGAAGTAATACATACTTGGTCTGATATTTATGGATTGGTGCATAGATGGAAGCTGCAACTACGACTGAGGTTGTAATTTTTCCTAAGCAAATGGTTACATACATGACAGACCTATAAATTCTGACATCAGGCTTTCTTGGGATGATCTACTCCCTACGTTCATACTTCCGAGCCCATATGTGTTTACCATTGATGCGGAACTTAGCGATGCGTCTCCCATTCAAAATTTGATCGACGTTTGTGACAGAACGTAGAACCATTCTAGCAAACAAGGGTTGTTCATTACAGGGGACATTTTCCTGCATATGTACACTATCGACACAGTCACCACATATTTTTGTGAAGAGTTCCCTTACTTCATCTTCTGACACAGGGAAACCCCGTGAGAAGGTCAGAAACAAGGTCCTGTCATCCTCCGAAACATTGTTAGATGGGTGCCATCCCCATAAACCTCCTACAGGAAAACCATGGTCCATGGCTCTTGGAACTATGGTGACCCTGCCAAATAATGAGTGAGGAAAACCAGGGATGACAAGAGGCTGATTAGAGATCGCCTGTGACGTGCTCCCCATCACACGTTGCAAGATGTCAGTAAAAATTCGAGAACAAACAGTGTTTAGAAAGTTTTTTATCCCACTGATGGTACTAAATTTGTTTTGATGGAACATCTGAAATGATATATCTTTCTCCATAATTCTTGCAGTAAGAGGGAAAACACCATTAGGTGGAATGGTAGGATTGCTGGATCCTAGACAATTCAAACATGAAACTGCTTCACCGGCTAGTGCTTCCAGCAGAGGATCCGACAGGTTCACCATTTTCGCTATTATGTTGGGATAGCCCTTCTCTTCTAGCCATAGCCATAGGGCCATAACTAATAGAGATTCAGCTGGATCCCTCATAAGAGTTACCACCAGCCGAGAGAATATCTCCCGATCAATGGCATGATAAGTGTGGAGCTCCTCCAGAGTGATTGAGGCCATAATGACATATGATTCCGTGTGCTGTGTGTGGGAAAAGAATGGAGATGACAGAGAAAACTTGAAAAGATTTGGACGTAATACCACATTATATAGTGCAAGAATTTCTGAAATATGGCAAGTTGGGTCACACTGGTTTTACTAGCGATTGGTCCAAATGTAAAAGAGTCTTCTGCTAGTTTAGAAGATGCATCTGACCTGGACATCAATAACAATTCAACGCTTCATTAGGAAAACTTGTTTTTCCTGTGATTGGCATATCTGCTCCACTTCAATTTCCTTGCAGTGGCTCGAGAACTAGGATGCCTTCTACTTGTGGCCTCCGCTGTTAAAATTTGGCAGTAAAACCAATGGCAAGTGGCAGCATGCATTGTTGGCACTATTACAGACTTCCCTTGTATTTTGTTCTTCCACAGCATGTTCTTTGAATGTCATAAATGCTCAAAGCTGGACATATGAACCTGACATTAAATAAGAATTAATGACCTTGAGCTTCATTCTTTACAACAACACGCCCTGCATAGCCTTTCAGTGCAATAAGCATGCTCATCTTAAAAACTTGTTAGACAATTACGTGGTTTAGACTGAAAAAAGTGATGAACACAGCATCAGGATTTTAATACAAGCAATCAACAAGATTCTTATTCAGTTCTCAGTCCTATTTCAGCAATATGCAAGACAGAACAGAAGAGTACTTTTAACTCAAAAAATATATGGGAGGGCATTCTAATTACTTATTCATTTCAAGTTCTTTGTTTTCCTTATAAATAAGACCAGGGGTTTCAGGACAAGAGCATAAAAAAAAAAAAAAGAAAAAAAAAAGAAAAAAAAAACTGGAATTGCAGGCTCTTGAGCAGTACAGTCTCAAAAGTAGAATACTTTTAACTTGTACCATTCTCCCGACCCCACAACTTTTCATTACAGCCAAAGAATGACAAAGTTTGAGTTCTTTAATTAATGACAACAACTAAGACAATATAAATGCTGAGAGAATCCTGGTCCAAGCATCACTGGCCTAATAATTTTCGGACATAAGCTCAAGCTATTGGTAATGGTTAATTTAGAATGTTATATAGATATTAATAATCACATTCATATCTAACGTGAGATGAATATCATGTATGCTGAAAGAAGTTTTAAGACTTCATGAAAAGCTTATCCCAGTCATGATAAGCAGTAAACTCTTTGTTTTACTTTATCTTTAGACTACCTTTTAAAAAATTGTCCAGGCTTAGGACCAGAATCTCACATTACCAGCTTCAAACCTGAATTTTGACTCGTGCTGTGTCTTAAATCTCTTTTATGTTCTTCATTTCATTGTTCCTTGTAGAGAGTCAGCAATTTTTTAAGGCCACTAAAATGAACATCTATTAAACATTTTTAACTTTAATCTATTCTTGGAATGAACTGCTTTGTTTTTCTCTGTATGAGGGATAAGACATCAACATTACAGTAAACTTGAATGCAGTTCATAGCATACAAAAAGCCATAAAGGGTAATTCTCAAGCTTTTTTTTTTTTTTTTGTTTTATGTAACTCTCAGGCAATTACTTAACTAGAAATGTAAGAAGAACCATGATGACCAACTTTCACTACTTCAAAGCCTTTTAACAGCTGAGACATTCTTACCATAGGCTTCTCAAAGCAACTTGCCTATGCATAAATGTTGTATCAAGGTAACAGGCAAGAGACGACAGGTACAGTTGAGATAGCTCTTCCATGCGCATTATTGCAAATGGCTTGAAGCGGCTGTCCTTGCACAGAAGAGGTAATGTTTACATTTTCTATGGTGATGCCGGTACAGCCTCGATCACTACAATCCAAATTAATCGCTTTATCATTTGCAGAAGTTCCATGAAATCCTATGTATGTAACACCACTAACAGCTGTTGCTTTTCCCTATGCCATGGGGAAAACATCCATCAGTTTTTGATTTGAATCAGCTTAGCAAAAGGTATTGCTCTAAACAACAAGTTATATACTATACCACATCCGGGCATCTTTCAGCTTTGCCATCGCAATAATATTGGTCTATATAGATCGGGTTTCCAGATGCTATTAGTGTAATCTGTTCAAAAGAAATCTGCCTTGCAAACCCTGATCCTCCCTGTCAAAAAACCAAAAGGTGTTCAATGAAAGTGATCTTTTCTAAAGCTTTATCAATTACACACGAAATTTTGTTTCTTTTGGCAAACATGCCAATACGTTTACCGGTATTGTCTTGATTCTTGCTCCATTCTGAGTCCCATTGAAAGTACAATCTCTCACAAGCACATGCTCCACTTGGTCATTAGCTCCTCCTTGTCCTAGACTTCCAATGCTACAAACATTTTGCAGGTCACACCTAAGATCTTCCTCTTTCTTCAAAAACTAAAAACTAAAAAAAAAAAAAAAACAGAATCTGAGAAACCTGATTCCGTGACCTGGTCCGCATGTAACTTTAGTAATATTGATGTTTGAACAGCCACCCTTTATAGCAACGCAGTCATCCCCTTTGAACAATTTCAGAGAGTGCATGCAAATTAGTTCATTGCAGATAATACCAACTATAGTTATCAAAACTTATAAGAGAAAGGGATAGGATCAAGACCCAACATACCAGTTCCTATGAAAGAGTCAGATATATGAACTTGGGTAGATCCCGCAATATCAATGCCATCAGTGTTAGGACTATCGGCAGGTGCAGTTATGCGAAGATTTGATGCAGATACCCTATTACAACTGTGTATAGTGATGTGATTGTTCGGGCTATCCAGGTGCGTCAATCCACTCAGTTCAAGGTTATCGCAGACGTGGAAGTGTAGAGCCTGAAAACATCAGCAAGGAAACTTGTTAACTGTTAACTTGAATCCATTTCGTCTGCATACCTCTTTCGTCAAAAGAAGGCAATCACCGTGGGTCTTCTGCAACTCGGAGGCTGAAAATGGAATGGTAATCTCGTCAGTCAAATCAAAAGTTTACTATATAAAATATAATGCAAGACCGTGTAATGAATGGATTAACCTTGTTCCACCAACTTTCGCCATTGCCATCAATTTGGCCTGAACCATCAATGACAAGACCATGCACTCCCATGAAGCATAGCCAGCAATCAGAATTACACCCGCTCCATGCATTAGCTTCGGGGGCAACAATTTTCCCCAGAACCTGGCGAAATAGAATGTTATCCGGACCATATGATTGTGCAACGTATTCCAATTAACATGGTAGCTAATAGCTATGGCTATGGTCGAAAAAATTAGTAGTAGCTTCATGAACCAGTCCTTATAAAAGGATTAATTAATAATAATATTTTTTTATCGTGACATTACAAATACGAAAACACATCAAAATTTAAGATTTTATCGTTAAAAAAAGGAAAATATTAATAAATATTTAGTGATATTGATGAAAGTGATATTTAAATAAAGAAACTTGTAATTGTTGCATAGCATCCTCTTGTATTTAATGAAAATAATATATTAAATGTACAAACTTTTTCACATAGTAATTTAATTATTTTTATATGCTTAAAATTATAAGCACCTGTTAACTCAAAAAAATTTTGCATAGATGAAGTAATGGGGTGTGTAATATATAGTATATGAGCTGTATAAATTAAATATATCATAAGTTAACAAAATTTATATGTATTTTAATTAAAGAATAACCATTATTTAGATAACTTGGATTCTTAGTTTGGTATTATATCTGTTGCTTTACATATTTATGGAACTCATTTCATGAGTACATGTCATGTCTTACATTTACAAAGCATCTTTTATGAAAACAAAATGTGAGATTTTTTTTTTGTTAAGTAAATTAAAAAATCGTGAAATTTTTTAGATTAAAATTTAATGATTCCTTGTAAGTTTAATGAGGGTTTCTATAATTAGTGTTAGAGCAATTATCAATTGAAAGTGTAGAAACTAAGTGTTATATAGAGTGTGTGATATAAGAGTTATTTTTCAAATCTTAATATATAACGTGTTTGGCTTGACAGGAATATATTCAATTTCACGTTGAGAATTTGTACTGTATTGTTTAAATTTATACTTGATAAATGTTTTTTATGAACAAAATTATAAGATTTTCGAATCAAAATGAACAATACCTCTTGCATTGAGCGCAAATATCTGAAAAGCACAAGGTTTTTACCTGAATATGTACGCTGCTTGAACTGCAAGGACCAAGGAATTGCACTTGAGATACTAGAAAGGTTTTTGATGCTGGTATTACAAGGGTTGATGTTATTCCCCTTGCTCCACATAAAGCTTGCCATGCTTTCAAAAATGCCTATAAAGAAAACACAAATACATACAGTCAAACAAAACACCAAAAAGGAGGTCAAAAGATGGTGGACAAAGATTTACATGGGAATCATCTGTCTTGCCATCTCCAACAGCACCAAACTTGAGAACATTGAGAGCATTTTGGCCATCTCCAGTGCCCAAATTAGATGAACCAATGCAAAGGATGAGCAAAATGATGAGCATTCCCTACAATTTCAAGAGAATGAACTCATTATACATCCTGAACTACTTGTCTATCAAAATTCAAAAGACAAAGAGAAATAATACTGTTTCTCATTGAGAGAAGTTGTCACCATTTTCTTTATGGGAAACCAAGGAGCATCCAAGAAGAAGTAACAAGACTTTTGCTTTGAGACTGGTATACCCTGGTGACCTTGCCTCTACTTTATATATACACCAAAGGTTTGACAATGTCATAAAACTTGTGTAGTGTTTAGCATATATGAACAAAATTATTAAATGGTGATTAATTACCATTACTAGAAAAGACATCCTTTTGGTTATTAATTAGGCAAAAACATTTATATCTTTGGTATTTAGGCCATAAAAAGGGCCAAATAACTCAAAAGGGTCAGCCTAGAATTAAATAATTTATACCTAAAACGGACTTCAATGGTTATTCATCGCTTGCATGGATGAAGGATTCAAACAGCAGTTGCACTTGTTCATGTAAAAACTATATACAATTTATCAATTATTGATATGGAATTAAAAAAGGAATCTCAAACCGACTACCATGTTTCATTTGACAAGTTTAGAAGGAAAATTATGTGTTTTTGTTAAGGCGCCAAGTTGTATGGCAATACACGTGGGAAACCAATTAGTGGTTTTAAGTGTCAAGATGATGCTTTGGTATATTTTGTGGGCAAATTTAAGCTGTGTGGACCTCAAAGCTCAGGGGAAATTGACAACTCTCAAACAGTAAAATATATTTTTGCCCTTCACCCTTCACCCTTCACCCACCACCCTCTCCTCCCTCTGTCTCCTTCATGCTCTTTCTCCATCTATTGTTCTCCATCTCTTTCCTTCCATCTGTACCTGGGTTCCCAACACCACCTGTAAGCTTCTCTCTAATCTTCTTATTTGGTTGGTTGGTTGGTTGGTTTAAACTTGTCTCTCTTTCCTTCCATCTTACTATCTAGTTTTTTCCTTCAGCTCAAGCCCCTGTTCTCTTCAACGCAAGCCCTGTATAACCCGTACGTACGAACGAGTGAATAATCAGCTAAATTGATTAAATCGGTCATCCATTCATTTAATCGAAAATGCACACATGAATAATCAATTAAATTGATTAAATCGTTTATTCATTAATCGACAAAATATGAGTGAATAATAAATTCATCCATTAATCAACACAACACAAGCGTGCACAAGTGAATATAATCAATTGATTAAATCGGTCATTCATTAATCAACATGATAAGAGTGAATAATAAATTCATTCATTAATCGGGCATTCATCAGTCGACTTTCCTAGAAAATTAATCAATTAAATAGATAAATTTAACCATAACAACCTGTTCCCCTTGCAAACAAGTTTTTGGGCAGATATCTGGCAGCTTAAGACACGACCCATGTGACCTCCCCGTTTATAAGGTAATAAAAATACTTTCCTTTACTCATAAGCAAGCCCCTACTAGCTAAACGAGCTCTCCTTGCACTTGCAATGTTAACATTAGATAAATTGATAATTCCTATAGGATTTACCAAAGACTTCACTAAAGTAATTAATAATAAGACACAGTTACTTACTACACAATTATCATCATGAATAAGCAAGATTAACCACCACAAAACTAATTCGACCCTAAATCGCAACTCAAATATACCGAAAAACAGGATTTAAGAGGTTATGCTCCGAATTAATAACAGATAATATAACATGCAACTCTATCAAATAGTGAACAAAAAAAATGTCCTAAGTGGGAAAATTGCCCTATTGATGATGATATTAGCTAAATCCCACTTGAGAGTTCTTTAAAAGCCTAAAATACTCATAAGAAGCAGTCCAAAACCACATGGTAGTGCATCTGCTCCCCCTCCAAACTGATTTAAGCATTCCCACATAAGTCTAAGAACAAATACACATGGCCTCCACCAACCACACAAATTGCTTCATCATTTGGGCTCCAGACCTCTACTATTGCTGACTGAACCTCCATTACGATGGCACTGCATATAACAAAATTTTTAAGCATTAGGAAACTTGGTTATCCACGTATCAATCATAAGAATTTAAGAAAGGCACAAATTGAAGGTTGAGACTACACATCTAACAAAAGAAAAAAGAATTATAAGGAAGCAGGATGGAGGAGAAAACAACTATCTGATCCCCAATAATACTTTTGCAACTCTGGCCAACTATTGACAAGAATATAATGTTCTACTAAAGTTATATCAAAAGCAGATGAAAAACTTAAGAATAAACATACTGTATGTAGATGTATCAATCTGCTCAGGAAGCTCCTTTATATCTACCTCAAACCTCTCCTGGACCTACAATGGATTGAACAAACTTGATTAGAGGATCATACCATGGGAAAAAAAACAATGTTCCAAAGATCTAAATACAAACCTGATTGAGCACATCAGAATCTGAAGCAGATGATACAAATGTAATTGCAAGACCCTTGGTGCCAAACCTACCAGCTCTACCAACCTGCCAATAAACCCAAGAAACAACATCAGTCAGATAGCTTATATGCATAGGACAGAAGCAAGACTAGTTTGATAAGGCAGTGCAAACAAAACCTACCCTGTGCAGGTACGTATCAGCAGAATCTGGCATGTCATAGTTGATGACGATATTAACACGTTCAATGTCTATTCCCCTACCAACTAAATCAGTGGCCACAAGAATCCTTTTATGCCCCTCCTTGAAACCCTTGTAGCGAGTCAACCTACAAAGTGTCAAATACCATTAAAACAAAGGGTAAGGTTGGATGCTTATTTTATGCATCAAAGCTAATTGGAAAAAGCCAAACCATATTATCATATTTTACCAAGGAACACTAGTGAACCAAAAAAAGGAACCTGAACTACCAAAAGATAGCAAGGAAAGAGTTTCTCATAAAGTCAAGATAGGACACACAAGCCAAACCCTAAAACAAGAGACGTAAATTGGAGATCACAGGAAACATATTATTACTACTTTGTAAACTCAAAAACCAATAATCAAGTAAAAAGGGGCAATATTTTCTATAAATCTTTCCCATGTGTTTTACATCACTCTTTACAAAAGTAGATATATAACAAAGCATGACCATGTTGCATAACCCAACTTGACCAAATCATATTACAGTAAATATTCCAGGGTTCTGACTGGATAAACCACAGTACCTACGGTAGCACAATTAAACAACCCTCCCAACTACCATTCTTGGTGTATTAAGACAACATGACAAAAACACTGCCTCAAAAACCTTGATAGGGATCCTTGAAAAAAATACAGGTCCTTTCATTCTTTTACAATAATCTATGTAAACCAAAGTCTTTCAAAAGAATAAAAGGATAGTGTAAGAAGATTGAATGATGCATAACAGATACCAACCTTTCTTCCTGGGACATGCCTGAATGGATACATATAGAGGGAAAATTACACTCCACAAGTAACTTGTTCAACTCAGCTGCTCGGTTCACACTTTTGACAAAGATAACAACTTGGTTGAAGTCCAATGCATCAAGGAGGTCATTCAACTTGCGGTTTTTCTCCAGCTCACTCAGTTTGATGTAGTGCTGTCATTGGGATCATTTTGGTGAAATAGATCTCAAATAATCTTCTTAAAAGGAAGAAAAAACAAGGGGAGGGTTAGCTGGCTTCTTAGAACATACCTGCACAAGCCCATGAAGGGTCAACTTGGCCTCATCATCAACATAAATTTCCATTGGCTGAAAGGAACAAATGTCACAGTAAATCATATTAGGGAGCTTCCTGAAGCAAAGGGAATCCAGTACGAAATGAATTATGGATGCACATCCTTGAATTGAGATCCTGGTCCATCTGCCTTGCTTCCTTGCAGATTCGTTATTTAGTCACAGCAAGCAAGTGCTATTCCCCCTCAAACACACAGATTCTATTACATAACAGACATCGCACCCCAAACAAGGAAACACCCAACCCTTCTTATTCCCCCCACTCCAAGCCCACACCCATAGCCTAAATAAAAAAAATAAAAATAAAAAAATTAAGCCTAAGTAAGAATCAGTTGACACAGATCAACTACTTCAAAAACCTAACACTGCTAGCCTATCAATTCACCACTAAACTTCCCCATTCAATCTGCATAACCCATAAATGACTAGCTGAAGCCACTGCGTCCAAGCAACACCAATGGCAAGTATACGGTGATGGACCCACCAGACGTAAAATTTTACAAAACTCTCGGAGAAAGCTGGGCATTAATTAAAAAGATACTTCTAAATTCAAGCAGTATTGGCCATGGAACATTACATCTTGCATAAATTTCTTGCAAACCGGGCGAATTTCTTTGCTGAGTGTGGCAGAAAACATCATAACTTGCTTATCATGAGGGGTCATCTTGAAAATCTCCTGCACATCTCTCCTCATGTCTGCAGAAGATAAGTAGAAGAATCAATACCAGTTGGAATAGCAGGAGTAAACAAACAATTAAAAAACATATATACTTGTCCAGCTTCAGGTGAAGAAAACCATACCAAGTGATTCAAGCATCTTGTCACATTCGTCAAGAATGAAATGCCTCACATTCCTCAAAGAAAGGTCCTTGTCTCTCGCCAAAGCCAATATCCTTCCAGGTGTACCAACAACAATGTGGGGGCATTCATTTTTCAGTAGATCTTTGTGAACTTTGATGTTGACACCACCATAAAAGACAGCAACCTTGATATCAGGAAGGTAAGTACTGAACCTCTCGAACTCATGACAAATCTACAAGTCATGGGGGCAAATAAAATGAGATGACATCTATCATATAACTTCAAGAATGCAAAGGGAAATATACGACCAGAAAGCTTCCAAGGAAAGATGCAGAACTTGTTCTTACCTGGTAAGCCAACTCCCTCGTATGGCATAAAACAAGCGCAATAACTTGTCCTGGGCTTGGTTCAATTTGCTGTAATGATGATAGAACAAAAACTGCAGTCTTCCCCATCCCTGATTTAGCTTGGCAAATGACATCCATGCCCAATATAGCTTGGGGAATGCATTCATGTTGCACTGATGAAGAACCAAAGAAAATTGCATCCAAGGAACCCGTGGTAAGTAAAATATTAACCTCCGTGATCCTTTTAATTGAAACTTTAACCAAACCATAATACTGCTCCAAATCAATAGTATAATAGTGGTATATTACCTGCAAAACCAACGCATCAAACAAAATTTTAGACCAAACAAAAGATTCACTTTGAACATATAAAAAAGAGGAGGGTACATTATCAAAACCAAACATTCTTCATACAAACTCCCAAGAATGGCAAATGATAACATAATGAACTGCTAAAGAACCAGCCATCTATGAAGTTCAATTAAAAATTTTGACTTTCAAGATTAGAACTGTATATATACGTTCACAAATATAAAAAAGGGAAGGAGAGGCAGAAATTTGCCTTCCGAAGGGTGCTCAAATCCAGAGTCGACAATGGCCCGAAGAAGCTCTGGCTTCAAAAGGAAGTCTCTGAATCCTGAACTGTGAATTCCAACATAGCCCCTACAAAGAGAAAGAAATGACAAAATTAGAATGAAAATCCTTCCCCAAGAATTATTTACCATCATACACAAAAGCAAAATAACACCATTTCAAACAAAAAAGAAACCAAAACTCACTTCTTGGCGGACTCGCCATTGACTTTAGCAGTGACAGAGTCGGGGGCTTTCTCTTCTTCTTCCTCGTAGTCGAGAAGCTCTTCCTCGTAGGCATCGTTGTCCCTTGTTTCTCCCATTTTTCTACAAATCCCAATCAAATAACAAACGTTAGGGTTTTAGCAAAAAAAGCAACATCCAACTGTAACTAAACACGATTAGGGTTTCAAACAGAGATAGATTTAGGAGATTTACCTGAGAAATTAATCGAAAGAGGCAGAAATTGTGGGGGAGGGGGGAAGGGGGAAGGGAATTCTAGGATTAGGGTTTGGAGAGAGTCTGCAAAGGAAAAAGGTTAGCTCTTAAAAACTAAAACATTAGAATTGAGAGTGCAGAGTTTCGAAGAGAGAGAGAGAGAGATAGGGTTTCCGACTATGACGAGTGATCTTTATAAACTGACGAAATTTTTGCTTATTTCCCAAAAACCCCTTGCTTCTTCTCATTAATTACCATCTTCCGATGCTCTGCAGCTGGACCCCTGCAAGCTGTTTGTAAAGAGACATGACGCCATGGCCTGACCCAGCCCAATTCGGGCCCAAATTGGTTTTATTTTTTTTCCATTTTAGGTAGACCTGTCAATATGGGCCGGCCCGGCTCAGCCCGGCCCCAGCCCTTATGGGCTGGAAAAATAAGGGCCGGGCCGGCCCATATTTTAAATGGGCTAAACATTTTCCAACCCAGCCCACCCCTTGCTAGCCCAAGGGCTGGGTTGGGCCAGCCCATGGGCTGGGTTGAAAATTTTTTAATTTTTTTTAATTTTTTTAATTTTTTTTACATTTTATTAATTAAATTATGCCATGATTTAATCCATAAATTGAATAATAAAAACATGTTAGATGTTACTAATAAATAAATTGCACCAAACAATATAAATAAAAAGCAAACATAAATAAGCAAATACATAATACATTAGATCAAATATAAATAAAAATTTAGCATTTAACACAATTACACAAACTAATGATGTCTTGATCAATTTTCATCCTCAATCAAAATATTTGAGTCTTGTTTGGACAGCAATGATGTCTCCAAGTCTTCATCATCATCATCTAATATTCATTGTCATAAAAAAAATAATGAGTTTCAATTTTAACTAAAATTATTAATTTAACAAATAAAAGTTAAAGATATTGAAATATATAAAATAAACAATACCATCAGCAGCTAAAGAAAAGCCATGCAATCAATTTTTCGTGCAAACAAGCATTTGAACATTTTCATGGCGGAGGGAACTTCTGAACTTGGTGAGAACATGACCACCAATACTAAAAGCAGACTCAGATGCTACCGTAGTAATTGGAATGCTCAATACATCTCGTGCCATAATAGAGAGATCAGGAAAGCGCTTAACATTATCCTTCCAATAATTAAGCACATCCAAGTCTTCAAACACTTCATAATCAAGCTTTGCTTCATCTAAATAAATATCCAACTCAGACTTCCCAGCAATAGAAATTGTTTCATTTTGAAACATTTTGAACTCCTACAAGTTTTAAATATATAAACAAAAAATAATTATCAAAATATAAATAAAATAACATAAATTCTCATGTAATAAGATAAAGGGAAAACAAAAAACTTACACTAAAAATCTTTGATCCCTTGGATTTAGTTCCTCCTCCAACTTGTCTTGGCAAATTACTCATTGATTGAGAAGATGAACTTGACGTACGAGTATTGCTTGCATATTCTTTAAAGAGCACGTACAACTTTGTCTTCACATTTTCTAACTTTTCATAACAAGTAGAAGCATCAATCTTAGAATAGCAAAATTTTAAGAAATCAAGCTTCATCCTTGGGTCAAGAATAGCTCCAAATGCAAGCACTACACTATAATCTTTCCAATACTTATCAAATTTCGTTTTCATCCTTTGAGACATATCCTTGATAATCGCATCTTCACTAAACAAATTCTGATTTAAAATCGATTCAATTTTCCAAACTTGCATGAAATACAAGTTGGAAGTTGGATAAGATGAACCAGATATCAAGTTTGTAGTCTCATAAAAAGGCTCCAAGAATTCACAAATTATCATTGCTCTCTCTCATTCCTCATCAGATGGATTGTACTTATAAGTTCTATCAACAAATTGGAGGCCAGCAAAAGCTTTTTGATATTTGATAGCACTTTCAAGCATCAAATATGTTGAATTCCATCTTGTTGACACATCTAAACGCAACCCAACACCTGCAGTAATGCCAACATGTTGAACACATTCTTGAAATTTTTTCATCCTCCCATCCGATGCCTTTACATATTTCACACTCTCTCTGATTTTAAACAATGCTTCATTAACTGCTTTCAAACCCTCTTGAACAATCAGATTTAATATATGAGCACAACAACGCACATGAAAAAATTCACCATCACAAATCAAGCTACTTTGCAAATGAAGATGACCTTTCAAGATACCTTGCATGTTATCATTAGCAGAAGCATTATCTAAAGTCATAGAGAAAACTTTTCTATCTATTCCCCATTCTATCAAACAATCAAATACAGTAGCAGCTAATTCAACTCCAGTATGTGGAGGAGGCATACGACAAAAGTTGAGTAATTTGCTACATAACTTCCAATTTTCATTGACAAAGTGAGCAGTCAAGCAAATATAACCTTCAGAAGTAGATGCTATCCATACATTAGAAGTCAAACAAATTCTATTAGGTACTTTGGCCATTGCTTGTTTAAGCTTATCTTTCTCTCTCAAATGAATTCTCTGGACATCAGATACAACAGTGTTTCTAGAAGGCATCACCACATCTGGATTTACATACTTAGCCCAAGCTCTAATCTTATCATATTCAACAAAAGTATAAGGCAAGTCATGCTTAATTATGGCTTCAGCAAGCATGTCACGTGAAATCTTAGGATCAAACTTTCTAGCTTTTACTTTCCCTTCATAATCCATTAGCATTTGATGTGGATTAAAATAGGAAATGAATTTACAACTGTCAATGTGACGTCGCAAATGTGAAGTGCCATAATTAGAGCCACCAGGTTTAGGACCAACTCTATACTCTGTTTTACAACCGTTACAAGTTGCCCTTTCTACTCCATCTTGCTTTTTGCCTATTTTAGTGAAATAATTCCAAACATTTGAAGTTTCTTTTTTGGCCTTCTTGTTCAATTGTTCAGATTCAGATATATGAGACTGAGAAGGAATTTCATCATCATTCAAAATGTTCATATCATCATCCACATTTATAAAATTTTCAACTGATTCATCCATCTCCTAAACCCTTCAAATAACATAAAAAAAATAAAAATTATTAAAAATTTGCATAAACTGATTAATCCAATTCAAAAGTTAAATTATAGGCAATTAAGCATGAGTTTTGTATTAGTGAAACGTTGAGCAAAAACATAAACAAATCAAAACAAAAATTATGAAAAATGTTCAACAACAACGACAACAAACATCACAATTGAAAATATCCAGCAAGGCAGCAACAAGCAACATCACAAATTCACAATTCACAAATATCCAACATCACAGTTCATAAATATCCAGCAACAAACCAACAACAACATCATTACGTTATAATTCACAAATGTCCAGCAACAAGCTAACAACATCAGTACATCAACACATCACAATTCACAAATGTCCAGCAACAAACCAACAACAACATCAGTACAGCACAATTCACAACATCACAATTCACAACAGTTAAACTAATTCTAACATTTTTAATTTTTAATACAAAATTAATCACAAAACTTGCTAGAGGTTTACCAAGATGCCACTGCCGGATGGGAGAACGATGGGCGGATGCAGGACCAGAGGTAGAGTTGGGGGCAACGGGAGTTGGGAAGACTGACCAACTGACTGGATCTGGGCTGGGGTGTTGGTGGGATTCAGCCAATCGGTGTCGAATGGGAGCCTGGGAGGAGAGGACGAATGGACGATGGGTGGGGGCGTGGGGCAGATGCCGGATCGGACGTCGGGGTCCTCAGGGGCGACAGGAGTTGGGAGGAGTCGACCGACTGCCTGGACGATGGCTGGGGTGTCGGGGCCCTCAGGGGAATCTGTCAATCGGTGCCGCCGTGCCAAATGAGAAAAGAGGAAGATGGGCGGGGCAGATGCCGGACCACGGGACCAGAGTCACGGGATGCTGAGTCGGGGGTCGACGGATGACCGGTAGTTTTGGAGTTGGCTAGTCGGGACTCGGGGTCGGGGGAAAGGGGATCAGGCAATCAGCCAAAACGGTTTAGTGGGTTTGGGTACTGGGTAGGCTTAGGCAAATTCAGATTTAGGTTTTTTTTTTTTTTCTTTGGCCCGCCGGGCTGGCCCGTCCCAACCCGAGTCAGCCCTTAAGCAACCGGGCTAGCCCATCTAGGCCCGGTTGCAATATGGGCCTCAACTTTGACAACCCAACTCGCCTCATATGTGATAAAAATGGGCTGGCCCAAATGGGCCTAGCCCATTTTGACTGGTCTAATTTTAGGTGAGTAAATATTAAAAATATTAAAAATAAGTCCAAACGCAAGTGTCAAATGGCCAATAAATATTAAAAATTCAATTAATTAAAAAAAAGCTTGAAATATATATATTGTAATTGAAATTTTCTCCTAATATTTATCTTTTATTTTATTTTGTGGCTGCTTGCCATTCATAATTTTGCAACTGGTTTGTTTGCTTTTTTTAGATAAATGTAAATTTAATTATTTAAAAAAAATTCTTTTATTTACGTATTTTAAAGAGTAAATTCTGCCTATATCGACACTTTGTAATTTTTTTTTTTCACAGTTAACACATTATAGATATTTTTTTTATCAATTAGCACATTATGAATACACTTTGTTCTTATAAAAGTTTAGGTTATTAATTTTATCTAATCTAATAAAATTGGCAAAACATACTTTATTTAAAATTAACTTATTTGATAACATTTATAGAAATTTTTTAATTTTACTAAATAAAGTTAATTGCTTAAATTTTTATAAAAACATAAATTATTTACAACATGTAAATCAAGAAAGAAGATATTCACAAAGTTAAAAATAGAATTATCCTATTTTAAAATGATATTCGGTGATATTCACTAAATTTTTTATTTTTTATTAAGATAAAATATTTTATTATTTTTAATTTTTAATTATAATTACACACGAGTTCACTAATTTATAAAATGAATACTCCATCCCAAACAACTAAACGATGATAATATTTAAATTAAAATATCTAAAGTGTCATTTTTTATAACTTTTTTTTAGTTTAGTAGGTAATGGTTCTTACCCTAATTGGCCACCCCCATGGTCAAATTTGATTCAAATCCAACTAAATTTCTCAATGAGTACCAAATCTGATGCACTCAAGACCACCAAGTTCAGTGCTCTCCAAGGAGCACTCAAAGTGGTTTTTTTAATAAAAAATATTAAAAATAAAAAATTATAATTTATATAATGTGATAATTTTTAAAATTGATGAAGAGTAAAATTTTCTTTTTAATATTATAATGTTATCAAATTAATGAAAATATTAATAACGGACTAATGGCTGGATTTATGTCTAGCAAAAAAAATTCTTTTAGAGTAGATTATCTATTTTGAAAACTAATGAAACTATATAAAATTATGACTAAAAATTAAGAATGTGGGTATTTTTTATTTTTTATTAATTATATCATGAAAAATAATGAAAGTAGCCCATAAAAGCCCATCCCAATTAGCAAACCGAAACATTGGTGGGCTGGCTTGAAGGAAAACTTGGCTTTGGACGTTTACAAATCTAAATATCTAATCCGGGTTGTCCCTGATTGCCAACCATTTTTGCAGCACAAAGGAAGTGGCCAATGCTTGTCAGAACAGAACTCTAATCTCTCTATTTCCCAATGGCCTCTGCTTCATGCTCAGCAGCGCATTCACTTGCCTTCATATCCACTCAAAAGCCACGTATTTCTCTCTTCTTCTCTCTCTCTCATCTTCTATGCAACACAGCGGCCATGATTCCTGACTGATGTTTACTCATGCAGGGACAATATCCCATGCTACGACTTACAATCACAGGGCTTTCTCTAACCATGGTGCGTTTCAAGACAGCTCCATTGCCAAATTTGTCCCTGTTAAAGCCAAGGTCAGAGTTTTACCCCCTCTGCATAAAGTTCTGATGCTGACATTTGATTCGGTTTCTGTTGCATAGATGTACATGCATCTGACTGCTCTTTGGTTGCTAATAGGCTACCCCAAGGAACCGAAACACCAAACCGAATAGTGTGATCTGTGCTGATTGCGATGGAAATGGTAAGCTTACTGACATTTAATAGTTTAGGCACTGTTCAGATTCCGATGGTTGTATATATTCCCTTTCCTTTTAATCAAATTTGATGGTATCTCTTCTAATAGTTCCTTAGTTTGATTGGGTAGTTCTGAGTATGATCAATCAAGGCTCCCCAAAATTTTTCTGCAAAAAAGCAATGGTCCAGAACAGATAATTATGTGAGCAATCCTTGCATCAGGGCAGTGTAGTGACAACGTGTTTTCCTGTTAAATCCAGGCGCAGTTCTGTGCTCTCAATGCAAAGGCAGTGGAGTGAACTCTGTTGATTTCTTCAATGGACAATTTAAAGCCGGTGACTCCTGCTGGCTTTGTGGGTATATTTTTCCATCCTTTGTTATAAACAGTCACATCGGGCTGAACTCTCCATCTTAATCTGAACCAAGAAAAAGAGAAGTGTAAAGGAAAAAAACATAAGGGCTCTTTGATTTTGCTCAGTATTGAGCTTTTCACATCCTTGAATAAACTTGCTAGTCTGTTGTTCTTTTGGCAGGGGCCAAAAGCAGATGTTGTGTGGAAACTGCAATGGTGCTGGCTTCATTGGGGGTTTTATGAGCACCGATGATGAATAGGATTGCCTTGATCATGCTGAAGTCTGGAATGAATTCCAAATTCAGAAGTCAGCAGTGGCCCTAGAATCTAGACTGCCTTCAGAGGTTTAGAGCTAGATGATTTAATATGTATGTATACTTAGGAAGTCATGCAATGGGGGCTGCCTGTACATAAACCGCCAAACATTAAATTGACTCAGGTTAATCTTTGCAGAATTTGATGTTTGCTCAACCCTTTTCATGCCCATTTAAACTTTGATGTAGACGAGGTTAATAACAGGTTATGAGCATTACCATTCTATAAATATGCTTCAGTTCTTATGGTTTATTCAGAAGCTAGCAGCATTAATCTGCCAGGACGTTAATTGTTCTTCATGAACTCGCTCATCTGTCGCTGGAGCAAACGAGTTGCCTCAGATTCAGGATAGAACACATGAAAGACATGGGACTCACGCTCTGCTTCCACAAGTTTCAGCTTTTTCACTCCTTTCCTCTGCAAAAACTCAGCGTACATTACTCCCCTTTCCTTCAAGAAATCTAAGCCAGCCACATAAACCACCACCGCGGGGAACTCTCTCCATTCAGCTTCAGATACCTCTTGCTTCTCAAAGTTACATCCGAAATAATCACGGTTTGACCAATCAGGTATGCTCAGTCTCCAAAACATGTCATTCATCGCCACATCGCCAGCTGCACCATCGGCCCTCTCTCTGTCAGTCCTTTCTTCACTGCCAAAATAAGGATGTATCAACAATAACCCTTTAATCTTAACATGTAAAGCTTTGTTCCTCATTGCTCTGATGGCAACCTGATGCACAATGTTCCCTCCAGCACTGTCTCCAGAGAGAAATACACGGGAAAGATCAGCTAGCTTGAACCATGGTTCACTAGTAACTTGGCCACATAGCCATTCCAGGGAGCTGTAACAATCATCATAAGCTATAGGAAGACGGTGTTCTGGTGCCAGACGGTAGTCGATAGAAAGTACAATGGATTTTGACGCAACAGAGAAATCTCCAAGGAAATGATGGTAGCCAAGCCAAGTGGTTGAGCCAATGCAAAACCCACCGCCATGAAAATAAACAAGAACCGGAAGCGAGGTGCAGGACCCTGGGATATCAGGAAGGAAAATCCTCCCAGTTATCGGTTTTGACGGGTCGAGGATCACATCCTTAGACTTGTATCCACCAGATGATTCTTGAGAGGCAGGAGCTATTTCAGGTGCAAAGCGTTTCACAGAACCATCTGAAAAGACCTGAAAGTAACCGGGTGCTTCTGCTATTATAGACATTTTTGGTATAGTAAGATTTACTCCTTGAAACTTTGAAGAGCTTGATTGGGGTTTTAAAGGTTCATGTGTATGCATCAAAGTCACAGGCTCACAGCAAACTTCTATACCTAAGTTAAAAATGGATTTATTATTGTTGGGTCATTCATGTAAATTGCATTGGATGCTTTGGATCCTTAACAATTAAGAGTTACTTTGCTCCCAGAGGAATTAGAAGTAAAAAAATCAAGAAGATGAAATTCATGGGGTAAAAATATCAAGGAGATGAAATTTATGGGCTATCTACCTTTGAGCTTAGGTAGGAGAGTGAGAAATGGTTCAAAAAGCTTTAACACCGCGCCAGGTAGGGGTCGAACCTACGACTTTCTGCTTAGGAAACAGACGCTCTATCCACTGAGCTACAGGCGCTGCGCATGCATTGGTTGCATCTCTTACAGAATATTAATCTAATCATGTCTTCTCCTGACAATAAACCCTGTATTGATGATCCTGACCATGAATCCTATACCGATGTAGGAAGCAAAACATGTTGGTATCGCCCCTATTAACAACACCTACAGATGATGATGCAGAGATCAGAAAGGTTAAGGTAAAAATTTAAAGAACACCAAGTATCTGAACACTTCTGTGATGAAATCATACAAGTTGCAGCGAGTGAAACAGAATACCACTGCTCAGCCAAGCAACCTGGTGCATAGCGGCCAAGGACCCTAACAAGAACTGATGGTACCGTGCAAAGAATAGATAAATGAGTAACTTTAGTAATTTAAAGGTGTAACTGCAACCAAACATGTTTCACACTAAAATATGATCACTATACATGAAAGATCAAAACCAGATGTTCCCGTCTTAAAATTTTCTACAGGAAAAAGTCAAACAAGTTCCAATGAGAATTGGATATAGGATACAAAAGCGTGGTCAGTTTCTAGCAGAAGTATAGGTATAAACTACAAGAATAAACACAAAGGAAAATGAAAATGATGAGTGAAAGCGAAACAGGGAGAAGTTGTTCCAAGTCGGACCCCCCTCATAACAACAAGGTGAGAAACCTATTTGGCTGCCTGTTCTAACACAGGAATTTTCTTCCATTCCTCTAATGCATGACTTTGCAAAGGTGGCAATGAGAACATGCTCACAGTTGAGCTTCCACTCCGGATCTCTTTCAAAACACGCAGTGCTGACAAAGTAAGCTTCATATACATGCTCTTCATATTCTTAATTTCTGCCAGTTCTTTTGGAACTTTGAGCAGCCTTTCAGTACTTCTGGTAGAAGTTTTGGATTCACATTCTTTCTCACCAGTTACTTTCTTGTCAGTTGCTTCAGGCAAGGCTGATGGTTCATTCATGGAGAAAAGATGATCAAGCACCATCTCGCACTCCTTCACAAGCTGGTTAAGAACATCAGTCCTGTAGAATGGTTGTTGCAAGACCTTTCGAATGAAAGGCAAGCGAACAAGAGCACCACTTCGCTTGTCATATTTCTTTATTATCTTCACTAGTCCTGTGCACAACATATAGGTTAAAAACTTTCTATTTTTCAAAACTGTAAGCATGATGCAAGGACTCAGTTAAAAGTTCAAATCATCCACTTGGTGCCAAGAATTTATATTCACACAACCCAGAAGAACGCAGTCTACTAACAACTTTGCCGTATCAACCTCTCTCCTCCTGTTTGTTAAATGTTTATTGTTAAGGAACTAGAAAAGATGAGCAGTATAATTACTAATATATTCCAAATCTTTTAGAAAAGGTCAAGATAAGACATAAGCATTCAAGTTTTATTGAATAAACTTCATGCAAAGTTCTTTTAAACAAAATTTTTCACTTTCCAATTTGAGAACTCTGTTCATATGAACATTTAAGAGATCAAGTCACCCAATAGAGAAATGAACTGAACACAAGAGACAGCAACTAAATCGACCTAGCTACAAGGACATCATATCTTCTATTAGACCATATAGCCTATCAAGTCTGTCTATTTTTACATCTGCATAGCTAATATTAGCATCACACAAAAACTGCTAATTGCTGACAAAACTTTAACAATGCCACAAATAACATTCTCAAAATTTGTGAAAAACATAAAAAATATTGTTGAGATCAGAACATGATTAGTACCTGTATAGTTAAGGGCACTGTAATTCTCCAACAAAACCATCTCTCCGTGAAAATCTACTATCTCCCTCCCCACTTTCATTAAGTCCTCCTTTGATACTTTGGCCTTCGCTGCTCTATCTTGCAGCTCCTGCATACAAGTCACAAGGAAAATACATACAATTCAGAGCAATAAACATGTTGCAGAAAAAGCAATGCAAAAAAACACGTAGAAAAAACACAAACAAGATAGTTCAAAACTTTCAACAGAAGGGGATGGATGCTTTTACCATCAATCATGTGAGAAGAAGAACAAAAATTATAGGAAAAACAAAAACATGACACATTTGCCAAAAGGCAAAAGGCAGAAGGCAGAGATGGTGTCGACCTCAGAGACTCAAACATCATTGAACTCCAGAGTGTGAGGGAATCTTAATCGGTTAAAGACTCAAAGGCAACATTCCAAAAGAACCAAAAACATATTTGTCTTTCACCCCTATTTTCTTCTGGCATTAAGAAAACTGCCAACTTTTTTGAAGGGCATATTGGCATCACCATGAAAGAGGCAGTTCAGCAGAGAATTCCATAAATAAAGCTTTCTGAATTTTCGAAATAAAGAAAACACTAGCACAAAAAAGGGGGAAAAGATTCATTTTTTACTTCATTAACTTCAAAACTTCAACAAACCCATCAATAAATTCACCACAAAGTTTCAATATGATCCTCTTTAAACAACATAAGAACAAAAAAAGGCAAACCCTTTTCTTTACCAACAATTTAATCCCATAATAACTCATGAAAATTTCCACAACACCAAATTCAATCCAAAAAAAAAAAAAAAACTTTCGCACATAAATAAAAAAAAATAAGGAAAGAAAAGAAATTACCCTCCACTTGATAACATAATCCTCTTCTTTTTCAATGAAAAAAGCATTAAACTTCTCAATCTCATCTTCCAACAACAAAACGAAATCCATCACCTCCTTAGGGACCTCGCTCTCCTCCTTAGACCCACCATCCCCACCGTCCGCCGAATCCAACCTAGGCCGTTTACTAACCTGCTTCTCGCTCCCATCCTTCGGGTATATCAACTTCAACTGCTTCTTCAAATCCTTGTAGGACAAAAACTTATCCCTCCAATCAGGCAACGCTTCTTCGATCAATATGCTTAAACTCTTCCAAAACTTCATGCTACCCGCACTCACCCTGATCAAGATCACGATTACCCTTTTCTTCTTTCCCTGTACTCTGACCAAACTGATATTATTATAGAGATAATAAAGAAGAAAGAAGACGGAGAATTCTCTTTTTTGTTGTTTGGAGAATATTCGTTGTAGAAGAAAATGGGAATATACTATCTGTTTCTTGGAGGATATCTTTCGGCTATTATTCCTTTTCGGCGCCCTTTTTGCCCTTTCTTTTTTTCCTTCTCTCGGTGTGACCGTTGAGCTTGGGCTCCTTTTACAGTTACAGTTAAAGGTGGAAAATTGTCATTCACTAACATTTTTTAATTCTTTAAAACAATTTAAATAATTTTTTATTTTTTATTTAATAAATATAGAAAGAACAATTAGACAAGAGAATATACTTTGTTCTAAAGAGCATTAAATTAGACAAATCATTATGAAATTTTTCTCAAAGTTTGGAACAAGATGAGGTGTCTAGATAGAACTTAAACGTCAACTCTAAACAAGCATCGCAGCATATCTGACGTTGACCCAGCTGTCATAACACAAAGCAGCGTGATCATTTTACCATGTGACAAAGCTTGCAGGTCGGTGGGGAGAACCATATAAGGCGCATCAAAGCTCAAACTGCATCGATTATCTCAAAATCCTCATCATTCAGAATATCTTTGTCAGTCGGTGTATGATGATCTACCAGTCGTTGCAGACCTCCAGATGACCCTAGCTTCTGAATCCTCGATACGGTGCACAATATCCCCAATGTTGATACCATGATAACAGTCCCTATACCAGTAATAACATTCGCTAACCACCTCTCATCTTCTCCAACTACAATATACGAGAGGCCAAGAAATGCAACTGAAACCAGCACGCACGCCAAGCACAGGAGCTTATTAATAACTGCCATCATCTGCTTCTTTGCCTGTCTCTCTATAACTGCAACTGAGGTTTGCACTAACACAACACCCAATGATATGAAGAGGGCAACGGAATCAGAGACAATAAAAATCATAAACGGTGAAATATCTTCAGGACTGTCAGCATATTGGCCAGGGATATCGAAAATGGCAGCGAATGCAACTGTGGCAATGAGAACCGCCACCACTGTAGTGGAGTTGATTGCATTATTGAGACCATCAACTTCCATTCTGTTAAGCTTCTTAACAATATCTCGCACGCGTTTTCTTGTTTGGCGTGTACACAGAAGCTGTTGATAAACCTCATTCCTTATATCACTTAGAGCTTTATTTAGTTCTCCACCCGAATTTGTTGGTTGTGGCTCGATGAAATTGGCACACTGAACTCTATGGTTTCTCAAGATGCCTGCAATATCAGATAGCTTACATATCTCTGCAGTGTCAAGAGCCGTTTCCCCAAACTTGTTGATGACTAGTTTGTGATCTCCACTGTGGTTTAGCAGCTTTTGAACAATCTGAATGAATGCATTGGTGATTAGACAGGGTCACAGATTTAATTTGCCAACTTTATCTGAGAAAATTAGTATTCTATCAGCAACTTTTGGTTAGTTATTTGTTGCACGTATACCTGTCAAAATGAACTTGGCTTATTGAATCCATTCATTTTTTACTGAACGTGGGATGGGTGGTGTTTGAAAATTTAGGTTCATATTAGAACGGGACCTAAATGGGTCAGCTCATTAGATCTATGGAATGGGGTGGGTTGGGGTGGGTCAGACCTGTGGATTGAAAAAAAAAATTTTAATTTATTTAATACTTTTATATATTTAATTATATAAAATTAATAATTTAGTTATTAATAGTATTGTTTATTTTATATATTTTAATGTTATTAATTTTTACTTATTAAATTAATAATTTTAATTTAGATTAAAATTAATTATTTCTTTTTTTTATAACAATGAAAATTAAATGATAAATTGATAATAATTTAGATCTTGAGATATCATTGCTATTTAAACAAGATTTAAATATTTTGCTTAAAGATGATAATTGAGGAGGATATAAATGAGTGTTAAAGTTTCTATTATTTGGTTATATACTTATATTTATGAGATAGTAGTTTGTGTTAAAAATATAAACTCTATTTATGTAATTTATTTATTTATTTATATTTAGTGTAATTTATTATTTATAACATATTTTTATTATTCAAATTATGAATTAAATCATAAAATAATTTTATTGATAAAAATTTTATTAGGTATAATTATAAAAATATTTAAAAAAAAAAAATAGACTGATCCAACCCGACTCATGAACTAACAAGAGATTAATTGGATTGAAGTTTTGATCAACTCATGTAAAATATGAACTGACCCAACCTAATTTATATTTTTTCAACCCACGTGAACTTGGACCGGACTGACCGGATCGGTCCATATTGACACCTCTAGTTGCAGAGGAATATACTTAGAACCCATCATTTCAGGAAGTAAAGTTTTAGAGCTTATCCTAAAGCATATCCAGAACAAAAACCATTTCACTACTTGCAATAAGAGACTATGAGTTAACTACCTGAATCCGACCCTTTCGAGTTCCTATATGCAAAGCAGTGTTGCCCTTAGCATCAACCATGTTTATTAAAGAAGGATCCGACTTTATCAGCTCATCTACCACGTCAACGTTCTGCCCTCTAGCCGCCATATGTAGAGCTGTCCGGCCCTTCTTGTCAATTCTCGTTGCGATTCCAGGTTCTTTAGATAAAAGGACCTTTACTATCTCTAGATGCCCATTCTTTGCTGCCGAATGCAAGGCGGTTTTCCCATTTCGGCTTACTATTGCGGCCACGCTGCTGTCCTTTTCCAGGAGGAAATTCACTACTTCAGTGTGCCCTTGTGACGCAGCAGTATGCAATACAGTGGCGTTTGAAGAATCATTAGTCATTGAAAGATCAAGATTGGCCTCCATGAGAGTATCCTCAATACCTCTAATGCGTTGTTTAGAACAATGAAGAACAAATGAAGAAGAATTAGAGGCAAAAAAGAACAATGGGATGATGGTAACCGGCCATGGCAAAATGCTCAAAAGGGGTGGATTCTTTAAGCAAGCCTCCTATGGCCATTATAATGGGGTAATTATATATATAAAAAATTGGTACAAAAATAGGAAATTTCGATTAAATTTCTTTACAATTGTTTCCTAATTAAATTGATTTGATTTATTCTTTGGTATCTTTGGTTTCATTTTGCCTTTCACTTGTAAATTTCCGAGATGTTGAAGTAGGTTTATTGTTATCTGCCCTTGTCTAGCTTAGCTTTTTGACTATTAATGCCGTGAAAGAAGCAATGGCGAAAAAAAAAAATCAACAACTTCAACGCTAAAATTTTTTTAACTAATAGTAAAATTTTATTTGATTTAAAATAATAATATAAGATCTTAATTAAATATAATAAAAAAATAAAAAAAATTAAATTTTTTTAAATAAATCAGAGATTTTTTTTAAATATTATGTTAATGTTTTTATATAATATTTAAAAAAATCAAGCTAGATAAATTGTTAAATTTTGGTGACAATTTTTTGTTTTTTAATGTTTATAAAGTAGAAGAAGTAAGTAAGGGAAAAAGGGTCATCCACCATGGCTCCCTTGTTTAATTAAGATTGTCGACTTTTAGGAGCAATCGCTATTAGAATATTATCCATATAATAATTAGTGACATTTTGCTGTCGTCACAAATGGTCGCATGAAAATTTCGTGCCATTGGATTGTGCAAAGTGCATGGCTTTTCATGTTTTTGGACGTGTCAACTAAGTTATGTATTAAAATATTATAAAATTATTTTCTTTTAAGTATTATTTACAAAAATATTAATTTATTTTAAAAAATTTTAAATAACTTTTTTATTGCACCAATTAAAATGTCAACGTGACACGATGTTAATATATATTATAGTAAAATATCAAAACATCTTTACTTTTAAATTTTAATCGAAATTATAAAAAAATATATTAATTTTAAAATAAACATTTTAGTTAAAAAAATATTTTTTTGACACGTAAATTTAATTATTAGTGTTTTCATTAATTTGATGATGTGATAAAAATAAAAAAAAAATTTACTCTTAATTAATTTTTAAAATTATTAATATATAATTTTATTAATTTTTTATTAATTAAAAAAAATTCTCAAGATGGGGAGTTGCGATCGTGCTCCATAAGGAAGCACCCTTGATTTGTGCTCCCCTCCTATGGGGAGCATTGAGCTGGGGATTTTTTTAATTTTTTAAATTAATAACAAAATATTTTAATATTTTTATAATTTTTATTAATAGTATTTATATTTTTTGGATGGAATGTTTATTTTGAAAATTAATGAATTCATTTGAAATTTTAACAAAAATTTAAGGATAAAGTATTTTACTTTATAAACGATGATATGATATAATGATATAAACACATGATATTTTTACTATTCGTATTACCTTCATGTTATATAAAAATGATAATTGAAATTTTAATAAATAATAAAAAATTTTATTTTAATTTAAAATAAAAATATAAAATCTTAATTGAATGTGTTAAAAAAATTTTATTGAATTTTTTAAAATATTTTAACAATTCTTTTAAATATTATATAAAAAATAACTTTATAATCTTTTAATAAATAAAATTATAATTTTTAATAAATACAAAAATAGAGCAACTTAGCAACCAAGTTTTTGTGCTTAATCATTCATTGCTCCTTGTCAAATCAAGTACAAGAAGATCTGCCCATCAACAAAAGTTGGTAATTTTTTAAACTCCTTCCATCATAATTCAACCATTATAATAATTAATTTATATAAAGATAGCATCATACATTGCATTTATATTTTTTTAAAATTATATTGTTTGTACTTTCAAATACTATTAATTAAAAATTTTAAATTATAGTATTTGTACTTTCAAATACTATTAATTGAAATTAAAAAGATATTCCTTTAGAATAGTATTTTAAAAAATTTCAAAATTATTTAATAAAATTTAAATAATTATTTTATTTAAATTTTTAAATTTTTATTTTGTATCAAATTAACTTCAACTTTTAATCAAAATGTTATTTATTAAAATGCATACATGATATTTTCAATTTGCGCGTCATAATCTGAATATAATAAGAAGCTGGGTTAATTAGTTACAAATATTTATTTGATTTAAAATAAAAAAATAATTAAATATAATAAAAAATTAAAAAAAATTCTTTTTCTAAGCTAATTAATGGTGGAAATGGGAGGTTTCACTCCCTACGAGGCATGTTCAAGGAGAAGGACTGCCGAAGGTGAGAAATTTTTCGAACCTCCATTGATCGGAACCTGGAATCAGAGGTGAAAAGGAATAAGAAATGAAAAAACAAAGCAAAGGCAGAAAAAGTAATAGCGGGAAAAAAAAGTAACTTACACAGCAAGAAGCTCTCTCTCTCTCCCAAACTACTTCTTCGAGAAGTACTAGAAAAGATCACGATAAAAGCACACTTATGTTAGTTTGGGTCCTTCCGTCTTACTCTCAGTTCTCTTCCTATACTCACACAAAGTTTGTTTTCTCTTTCTCTTGCTCTACAAACGCGTTCAAGGTTGCTTCTTTTGTTGCCTCAACGCAAAACTCTCAAGGTTAGTAGCTTTTTCGTACGACCCATTTTGTTTTTTCTCTGTTTTTTTCAAGTTTAATTTCGTTTGGTTTCTTATCTTCAATGATCTTTTCGTTTGGTTGCTGAGAATGTGGAGGGTTCATAAGAAAAGAGAAAAAATGGGAAATGGGATTTGGGTATTACAAAATTTTATTGTTATAAATGATGTCAATTTTGAATGTTTTTCTTTTGTGATTTATATTCTTTGATCAATGATTGATTGGCTGTCATTACTTGATCCATTCTTTGGCTGTTTTGATGTAATGTGATTAGTAGAAGATAATCATATTGAATTTTCATTTTCTGATATATAGAGATAGAATTGACAATGAAGCTGAGATTTTGTGTTGTTTGTTTGAGTCATAGTTTCTTTAAAGATTCAAGCTTTCTGAACCGAAAACAATGAAAAAAGATTCAAGCTTTCTATTTGTATTACTGTGCTGAATATCGTACTACAAGTGATAAATGAAATGAATTTTGTTTTGCATCAATTGGTATATTTTGTAAATTTAAGTGTGTATCCTTGAAGAATAAATGCAATTCAAGGGTAAAAGCAGAAGATGAGGTCTATAAAGTTATAAGATGAAGTTTTTCATTTTCATTTTTAATTTATAACATGAGCTTAAGAATAAAGGTAAATCATTGTTCTTTGTTATGAACAGTCCTCCAAACTGTTCTGAAAACTTGAAGAATATGCTTTTCAAAGTTTCAATTGTTGTGTTATATTCTGTTTCTTCTGTTCTGGAAGTGCAAAGCTCTAACCTGTGAAACCCAAATGGCTATGCTTACTTTGTTTCTCGGGTCAACTTGATAGTGATACATTTAAGAGATTTTCTGGTCGGAACTCTGAAGCCCCACTTACCTTCTTTCTTGGTTCTTTTATTACTACTAGGCACATTGATGGTTTTAATTCCATGGGTTGTTGATAGCAAATTGATATGTCTGTAATTTTTCCTCCTAGAGAAAATGCTTTTGAGAAGAGCATGCAGGATAGTATTTATACTAATTAGTATTTTTTTTTCATTATTATCTTTTCAACAGGCACGTAGTCATAATGTGTTTCTTCAAAAGGCATGTAGTCATAAAGTAAACCATAACATAAAAGAAATTTACCCTGTATTTTTGCTTAGTATGTTAATGTTATTCTGACTAGTTGTTGAAGGTGAAAAAGAAAATTAAAATATGAATTTTTAATTAATAAATATGGATGTATACCTACAAATGTGTGTTCTTATCTAATCATCATGTTTTTCATGAATATGTTGTGTTGGGTTTTGTTTCAGGAATTTGCTGGGTATTAATCTGAAGTGGTTAATTTTCTGAAGAATATGGAATCACAAGGAAGTGAAAAGGACACTGTGGTGACGCAAGTTAGTGTTGGTGGATTTGGCAGACATGTTACAGCCAAAGATCTCATGGAGTACTTCGACGATGAAGTTGGAGTTGTTTGGAGGTGTAGATTGAAGACTTCATGGACGCCACCGGAGTCCTATCCCAACTTTGAGATTCTTGACAGTACAGTTATCCGAAGAACAGATGACTATAAGAAGGTGGAGCCCCATGCATTTGTTCATTTTGCCTCCCCTTTAGCAGTAACTTGGGCTGTAGATGCTGCAGGTCGTACTGAGCTTGTTTTCAACAATCAGCTTTTGAAGGTTAGCTTGGGGCCTGAAAATCCATATTACTTGAATCGTAGGAGGAGGAATACGATGCCCTTTAAGTTATCTGACGTCTGCCTGGACATTGGAGGCATGGTTAGCCGAGATGAGTTCTTTGTTGGCTGGAGAGGACCTCCTTTTGGGGTTGATTTTCTTGTGGATCCTTTTGATGGCACCTGCAAATTTTGTTTCTCTAGAGATACAGCCTTCTCTTTCAAAGGCACAACTGAGTATGCGGTGATAAAATGTGACTTTAAGGTGGAGTTCTTGGTGAGAGACATTAATGAGATTAAGCAATACACAGAGCCATCAGGTTTAGTAGTGTTCTTGCAGCTGGCTTCTTCACCTCGGGTCTGGTATAGAACTGCCGACGATGAGATTGAAGAAACGGTTCCATTTGATCTGTTGGATGATGATGATCAGTGGATCAGGACCACAGATTTTACCCCTAGTGGGGCCATTGGTCGGTGTAATACATACAGAGTTGAAATCCGTCCTCGTCATGGTGCAAAGTTGAAGAAGGCCTTGGATTATCTCAGAGAACAAAGGGTACCCATGGACTACGTCAGATGGCCACTTAGGATCTGTGATGAATCTGATTTTGGGAGGTCCATGTCAGATCCCTTTTATTGTATCGATTACAAGGAGGGGATTCCCTTTGAAATAATGTTTTTGGTGAATGCTGTAATGCACAAAGGAATATTCAATCAACACCAGCTATCAGAGGACTTCTTTAACCTATTGAGAGACCAACCAAGGGAGGTCAATGTGGCTGCGCTAAAGCACATCTATTCCTATAGGCGTCCAGTTTTTGATGCCTATAAGAGGCTGAAAACTGTCCATGATTGGCTGCTGAGGAATCCTAAACTTTTTAAGAGCCCTAAGCAGTTGGATGATATTGTTGAAATCAGAAGATTGGTTATTACTCCAACCAAAGCTTATTGTCTTCTTCCAGAAGTTGAGCTTTCTAATAGGGTTCTCAGGAAATATAAAGAAGTCGCTGATCGGTTTTTAAGGGTTACATTTATGGATGAAGCCATGCAGACAATCAATGCAAATGTGCTCACTTACTATGCTGCTTCAATTGTGAGGGATGTGACATTGACCTCCTTTTCTCAGAAAACGGGAGTGTTCAAAAGGGTAAGGTCTATTCTAACAGATGGGTTTTACTTGTGTGGTCGCAAATACTCTTTCCTTGCTTTCTCAGCCAATCAGTTGAGAGACAGTTCCACATGGTTTTTTGCTGAAGATGGAAAGACAAGTGTGCTTCAAATTCTAAGGTGGATGGGGAAGTTTACAAACCGAAATATTGCTAAATGTGCTGCCAGGATGGGTCAGTGCTTCTCATCAACATATGCGACAGTTGAAGTTCCTTCAACGGAGGTCAACCCTTGCCTTCCAGATATAGAGAGGAATGAATATGTGTTCTCAGATGGGATTGGCAAGATCACTCCTGATCTTGCAATGGAAGTTGCTCAGAAATTGAAGCTAGATCTGAATCCTCCTTGTGCATATCAAATTAGATATGCTGGTTGTAAAGGGGTTGTGGCTTGTTGGCCAGAAGAGGGTGATGGGGTCCGTCTTTCTTTACGGCCCAGTATGAATAAGTTCCGGTCTAACCATACAACATTGGAAATCTGTTCTTGGACAAGATTTCAGCCTGGCTTCCTGAATAGACAAATTATTATTTTGCTTTCAACACTGCATGTGCCAGATGAAGTATTTTGGGAAATGCAAAATACCATGGTTTCTAAGTTAAACAAAATCCTTGTGGACGCAGATGCAGCATTTGAAGTTCTCACTTCCTCATGTGCTGAGCAAGGGAATACTGCAGCAATAATGCTGAGTGCAGGTTTCAAGCCCCAAACAGAGCCTCATTTACGAGGAATCTTGACTTGTGTAAGAGCATCTCAGCTTTGGGGTCTTAGGGAAAAAACTAGGATTTTTGTTCCCTCAGGAAGGTGGTTGATGGGTGTCTTGGATGAACTAGGAGTACTTGAACAAGGTCAGTGCTTTATCCAAGTATCCAATCCTTCTGTAGAAAACTGCTTCTTGAAACATGGCTCTAGGTTTGCTGAAACAAAGAAAAATTTTGAAGTAATTCAAGGGTTGGTGGTTATAGCTAAGAATCCTTGTCTTCATCCTGGAGATATACGGATTCTAGAAGCAGTGGATGCCCCTGGTTTACACCATTTGTACGACTGTCTGGTCTTCCCTCAAAAGGGTGAGAGACCCCATACAAATGAAGCTTCTGGAAGTGATCTTGATGGGGACCTTTATTTTGTCACATGGGAAGATCTTCTTATCCCCCCTGAGAAGAAGAGCTGGCCACCCATGCAGTATGACCCTGGTGAGCCTAAACAGCTGCAACGCGAAGTCAATCATAAGGTAACCGTTTGTTGTGTTTGGTTGTTATCAGTGAACTTTTATGAACCTCTGGGTTTCCACAATTGTTTTTCATTTATTTCCTTTCTTTACAGTATACAAAATACTAGTACTCCTGAATAAAATGCTCTATTTGTTACTACAAACAATATTGTTTTCTAGTATGCTGCTTGAAAGCTAGTATCAAAAAGCATGTTGCAATTGAAGAAATACATGGTTGAGCACATAACTATATGTTGCTATGTTATTGATCTTTTGTGGTTGAATAACCAGCTTTGTCTTTATTGCTTAAATGGCACTATGTTGTTAGGTATTTATCTATTAGGAAGGCACTGACCGTTTATGAAATGGTTTATTTTGTTGTAAATCTTTGCGTTACTATAATTTCCATCGGGAAAAATGAGCAATAATGTGACAATAGCACAAATAAATTCTAGAGTATAATATGTCACTAAAACAGGACAAGTGAGTTTTGGATTTGTGTTCTGATGAATACCGTAATTTGAATTCCAAGTGTGCAAAAGACAAAATCTTGAAATGGGAGAAAGGGGAGTTAAATTTTTGGAATAAAGTAGATATATTTCTGAGTAAAATATATCAGTTTAGGATTTGTATTCTGATTACTGAACTATTTTAAATTCCAAGTAGGTGAAAGACAAAATCTCTTGACTGTTTTATTTTACATATCCTCTACAGGACATAATAGATTTTTTTGCAAAAAACATGGTGAATGAGCACCTGGGGACTATTTGCAATGCGCATGTGGTTCATGCTGATCTTAGTGAATATGGTGCTCTAGATGAGAAATGTATACATCTTGCAGAGTTAGCGGCCACAGCTGTTGATTTTCCTAAAACTGGGAAGATTGTGTCAATGCCTGCTAAATTAAAACCGAAACTTTACCCGGATTTTATGGGTAAAGAGGAGTACCAGTCATACAAATCAAGTAAAATTTTGGGAAGACTATATCGTCATATCAAAGATGCATATGATGAAGATCTCTCTGAATCTTCCGAGATCAATCTTGATGCTCCTGACATCAATTATGATACAGATCTTGAGGTTACAGGATCTGCTGACTACATTGATGATGCATGGGTTAAAAAGTGCTCCTATGACGGGCAGTTGATTGCACTTCTTGGACAATACAAAGTTAAGAGGGAAGAAGAGGTTGTAACTGGGCACATCTGGTCCATGCCCAAGTACACCAGTCGGAAGTTAGGGGATTTGAAGGAGAAGCTTGGTCATTCTTATGGTGCCCTGAGGAAAGAATTCAGGCAAATTTTTGAGAGTATGGACTCGGAAATTGAGCAGCTTAATGAGGATGAGAGGAATGAATTGTATGAAAGAAAGGCATCAGCATGGTACCAGGTCACTTACCATCCTAAATGGGTAGAGAAGAAGTTAGAGTTGCAGAAGTCTGATGATGCTGACCCTGTAGTGATGTTGAGTTTTGCTTGGATTGCGGCTGATTACCTTGCTCGAATCAAAATTAGGAGCCAGGGAACGGGAAATGTTGACTTTTCTAAGCCTGTCAACTCTCTCGTAAAGTACCTAGCTGATAAAATATGACCCAGCATTTGACTGTTTTGGCAGTAAATTCTTTTGCTGGATCAGACTTCTAGGTGGCAAGGCCACTCTGCCATTGTTGAAAGATAAGTTGCAATGTCAATTTCTTATGTACATATTTTGCTGTCTGGATTGTTTCCTGTCATTGCTATGACCTATTTTGATATTTTAAAGAAGATTTCCATGCTTTGTTTGGAAGTTTGATTATGTAATAATGTTGTTGAATTTTCTTGCTTTGCTTGAATATTAGATTATGAATTGATTCATCAAGTGGAATAGCATGTTATTTTGGATGGCCTGAATTATGTTAAGGCTGGTAGAGCACTACTAACCTGCTGGAGCTTGGATTATTTCATGGTCCAAATTTTTTCCCTTTATTTCTGTATTATGCATGGTAGAGATGTTTAGCCTTTGAACTCATTTAAATTTATTTTTCTTGTGAGTGCATTTATTTTATATATCATTGGTCCTCCAGATGCTTTATAAACAAGGAATTTTATTGTATTCGTCCTTTTAAATGAGTTCTTCAATCTAGGCATAGATGGTCCAATGCAAGATTGGTTGGTTTGTCTTGTATGAGATGAATAACCGGAAATTGGTTGAGCAATCCAGAATCTTTTGTTAAATGGTCCTTGCAGGCTATTGACTATTTCTTGGCCATGCTAACGACATGGACATTTTGATTTGGTGGTGACCTAGATTTGAACTTACAATGTAGCTCACAGGTTCATAAGAGGGGTAGTCATTTAATTTAAGGTCTTTCAAGGGCTATGAATGAAGAAGTTGCCTAGCTGAACCATTGGCCTTTCTGTTGGCTTCAGTTGCACTTGCACCAAGCCTATTACCTTGGAGAGTTTAGAAGAAGTTTGTCCCACCCTACCTCGTCCTCTCCAGTATCTCTGTGACTGCCTATGGAAGGAGACTTAAGGGCTGCTTAGCCTTTACATTTAATAAAACTTAACTATGTGCCATAAAGTCTTAGCCAACTGACTCCTGATTTCTTGCCTTGGTTCCCTTTGAATAGGGAAATTGCTCTGAACCTGACCAATTTATGGGAAATTGACTACCACTATTTCAGATAAGTGCTGCTATGTTTACTGATCCCGAGACACGGCTGTAACATTCCATCTGAAGCATTTGGAGAGATTTATATTTGGACCCAAGTTTTTTTTTTCTTTTGGATTGATTAACAGTTTTGGATATGAGAATAATTGGTGATTCGGTGCTAGGAAAAGTGTCATACAGCTAGCATGGAAAATGAGCAGTGAACAATTCAACCATAGGAACCTACTTTTGACCATGTCTATGTTTGTTCATGCCATAGGTGACAACTTTTAGCTAATAAAACAGTCTTTATCAGTCTTTAAACAATTTCACAAGGTCTGTCGAATTAATTTTATCAGTCAAACTTCTGACAAATGGAAGTGTGATGCATTCTATTTCCCATTTCCTGAAGGGGATTACTCCATCTGCTAATCATGGGGGCTGGCAGGAAGCAGGCACACTCTATTTCACCAAAAGCAGAGTTCAAATCTCTGTTGGAGGCTTTAACCCTGTCAGCCTTTTTGATCCTATCTTTGTCTGTGTTTTCCAGAATTCCCTTGACAGACAAAAACATGTTCAGATCAAGCACTGGAATAAATAAGGATTAAAGCAAAAGATTGTTCAAACATAGTTATGGTTCAAAACTGGTACCAGGGTACAAACCGTTTGTAAGAAATCAAACATGTACAACTTTTTAAATCTATTTCCAGTTGAGTTAATCCCATTTTTGGTCTGCCAACAGGCTTACATGCATGCACTGTCAGAACAAATCCGGGATGTTACTAAAAACTTACAAGCAAGTTCATCATACTCATCCTTGCCAGCAATGTAAAATGCAGACATCTCCCAGCACTGTGTAAACAATGTAAACTGACCTGGTAATCAATAAAGGAAAAATGTCAAGAATTACCAGAAAATAACTAATCACCGATAATGATATCCTAACAGAAATTTAGCTATGTTTAATTAATGCATTTGAAGAAGACGTTGAAGCAAGGCAACCAGGTGAAGCAAGTGAACATGTATCCTAGACTGTTTTAACTCCTTATTCTATAAAACTTTTTATTCTTTCTAGTAATTGAAGTTGTAGCCTTTACAGTTAATGGGTTTGCCAACTAAAGTTAGCTGATAGAAGCCTTGCATTGAAAATTGTCCAACAAAGACAAATTAATGGGTATGCCAACTAAACCTTTGTCCCCAAGTTTTCCATGGACAGCAAGACTTTTCCAAGTCAGAAAATTATTTACTACATGGTAGACTTTCAGGGGGAAAGAGGGGGCCCTGTTGTTTATAAGGGCTTTCAAAGGTCAATACTCAAAAAGTAGCCATGTCTTTATTAAGATGAGAAAGAAAGAAAGTAAAAGTACACCTCTATATTTGAACTCAGGACCAGAGCATTTCCCACCCACCCTTTGGCCTTTCCCTTGGCTATAATCTATCCCTCTCTCACTCTCAACTTTATAATAACAAAATTTTCAACTTTTTCGTACAACGAAATGTTTTGTAATTTTAAGTGGTCCGAAGAGAAATTATTAATTATTGAATTTGATTCAATTGTAGTTATTGCTTAGGTATTGAATAGTTGAAAAAATTTTAAAAACTACGGAGATTGTTTCGATAAACTGACATGCCGTAGCATGTGATTGGAGGTATTTTCTTTTAGAACGTCTTGAGAAAAGTAAATCAATATGTCGATATTCTTGTCAAAACATAAAGGACCAAAACTAAAATGTTTGTAGTTTGGTGCCAATTGGGTATATTAATTTTTAGAATTATTTGCTATAAACTTAAGTTGATTATGGTATTTGTGTGTATATTACAATTTACATATTTTTAAATGTTTTGATTGAATATGATGTGTATTGTATACCGATGTATGTTTCCATGGTGATTTGATTTTGATATTTTGAGATCGATTCCTGATGAAATTTTCTGTTGTTATCCGTTTTTCAATTGGAATACAACAAAACTAAAAACTAGATTAGCTCAAAAAGCTCTACATTTCTTGCACCTCATGAGATTATCTGCTCCCAGTTTAACTAAGAAAGTTCTCCAATGTAATCGCTCCCTCAATAGCAATGGGTTGCTAACTCATCAGCTAATAACCCTAGCAACATTATCCTTTCAATTAGGAATAGATTGTGACCAAGTTGATTGCTGTAGAGCTGTTCTCTGGCTCATTGTTAAACTAATTCAAAGAGATGCCATCCTTAGTCTGGTCCCTACAAATTAATAATTTGTGGTTACTCTAAATTAAAGGACTGGTTTTGCTTAGATAAAGTCTAAACCTACATTACAACCTGTCACAACTAATGATTATAATTTCACATAGGGTTAATAATTTAAAGTAGTGTTGCACCCCAACTAAGGCATGTAGATTGGATAATTTGTAATCCTTTATATATATATATGCAAAAACAGAAAGAAACATCAAATTGATTGACCCTTTTCTTCTCTACACATGGGGATCTGTCTTTTCTTTGGAAGTAAGCATTTCTCTAATGTCCTGATCTTCTTGCAAAAGTTGCATGTTCTGCAATACTACAAATGCCAATGGTGAAAGGATTGAACGTGGACTGAGAGAGACAACTTAAATGGGAAGTGGGCCAAATTGCATAATTTGAAAACAATTCATCAATCTACCAATTTATTTATTTTGGTAATGAAAGTGCCCATAATTATTACTATATCAAGAGTGTTAATATTTGTAGTTGATTACATAAGGGTGAGGGCAAGTAGAATTGGTTTAAGTAATAGTACCATCTTACCATCTTATACTGTTTTATTATTATCATTATTATTATTATTATTATTATTAATAAATGAGAGATTAGAAGTAGGAAAAGGTGAAAGGAAAAGAATCGTCTTAATTTTACATTATTCCATTTTCAAGTAAAAGATTTCTTCTCTTCTGACAATTTTCATAATACTTGTTAAAAAACAATAGTCTATTGTCAGAAATAAATTCATGTCAGGGAAGTAAGTAGCATACCGATAAAGAAAAAATTAATAACAACACGTAAACATTACTTCATGTGGACAGACAGACATTTACAGGTGAAATTGAAACAAATTTCACTCTTGAAAATTTACTGAAAGCAAATATTTTAAAAAATTCTTTTAAATAAAGTATAATTACACATCAATTCATAGGTATAAATACAAGAAGTTATTGTGGCCCCGGATTTGACAGAAGCTCTGGGGGTATCAGCTAGAGTTTTTCGATGACATGTTTAAACAATGGAATTCGCCATACCATGCATGCAGAACCCATGGCTAAGCCAAGGCCAAGGGCATTACACTACAACCGCACATCGACAGAAGTTGACAAAAGCATTGGATCGTTATCACTTCCAACTTCGAGCAAAAGAAAACTAATCAAACAAAGATATCAACATCACATGCTTAAAGGCAATGCACCTAATTAACCAATACGTTTGAAACCCTCTCAATTTCTTATTAATAGCATCACAAGATACCTCACTCCCCATTGTACGAAGAGCATTAACTATCAGCCAACTGCTCTGAGAGCTGCCCCCCATCCTTCCTCTATCTCAAACCTTCCTTTTGTTTCCTGCAATCGTTTGTATAGTATTCTATATATCATGCTTCGTCTTGCAATGATCCTTTCTGATGTGATTGAATATTATCTTGGATAATGGATTATAATGACATCGATCATCATACATTTAATTTCTTTAATTTATATCATCAGTCTGCATGTCGATATCTTCCCCCCACATGGGTTTGCTGTCTTCATATGATTGGCTATAATATTTCAAGTAGGGTTTCCCAAATGCTTTAATAGTTCTTTAATTATCTTTCGTTTTTAAATAGAAAGTGTATTTCACTTTCATTAGGCAATTTTAGTTAACATCTTTTTCTTCCTCCTTTTTTTTTTCTTTTTCATTTGTGTTTTGTCTAATTGTCTTGATCGAATTGATCCGATCTTCCCACAAACATTTATATATGTTGTCTGAGAGCTTAGATGTGAGGGAGTGAAGAACATGAATTCCATGGACAGTTGTTCTTTCCCTTTCTATTTTGGGCTTTTCTTGTTGATCAGAGATTTAACTCTTGAACATCATTCTCAAATTGAACGAGAAACAATCACTACCCAAATCCCAATTATTGTTCAAATTTAGGTTTTAATTTTTTTTATTAAAGAATCATGATTTTTTTTTTTTTTATGTTTGTCCTTGTTACATAGATGAGTGTCAGCCCTTTCAAAGACATTACAGATAGATATATTTAGGCTTTCCATTCAATAATATAAGTATCTTAATACTACATATTTCTGTGTTTCTTTTTCCCCATAGTCAAAATTTTGCTTTAATTTAAAGGTGCCTTTCAAAGGGGCAATTGGTATAAGTTAAAAGAATTCTGAAATTATACTTTTCATGCTATAAACCTATGGTGGGTTTCTTTTAATAAAGTGAGGTTGGAATCTTATGTGGAAGATACCAATTTCAATACATATCTGCTCATGTCCATGATTTATATACATAATAAAGAAAGAAGGAAAGGAAGGGGAAAAAAATAAAGTTGGATTGGACTGCTAGAGGGACCATGTTGTTTAATATATATATGACAGACAACTAGTAGCAGCAAATATGTAGGGCGTGAAGAGAACTTGACTTAACATAAATTATTTGAAATTGGGTGATCAAAAACAGGAAATGTGTCACTAGTTTTGGGAGAGAATATAGACAAAATCGTCAAGAGTCAAGATTTATATATGCATTGAATCCTCTTTTATTCACCAAAAGTGGAAGAGAATAAAAAGAGTAGCAGCCCGTTTGATTATTCTTCCTCTCTTGGCAGGAAGGATATTGACAATAGATAAAGCATCAAATCTTGAATCAGAGATTAATTAATACTATTTAATAGATAAAGCATCAAATCTTGCACAAGTATATATACTTGTAATGATTTATAGGTACGTATGTATGTATACATGATATGTATGCAAGTAGCTTTCCTCAGGAAACCAAATTTGTTTTTGGTAACAAGGTTTCTCTAATTTAGAACCAAAAATGACATTAATAAATCAAACTAGTAATGATCAATTTGCTGCAAATCAGACATATGGCTAATTCATGGTCCAGAACCAGGAACTTGCTTCAGGCTTATGAAAATCTAACACATAACTGACATTGAAGCTTGGATTAGTAGGTTAAACAGTTGTGTAGGTGCTGATCTACATTTGTTTCATATGGTAAATTTCACAATTACCAGGTAAGATACTGCATATTGTTGCACCAGTTTTACAGTGAGAATGATTTTCTGACCAGGAAAGGTAAAATGAAAAGGACTTGAGTAGTTTTGCAGAGGGATGTACACATGCTATATTAAGGATTATGTCTTTTCTAAACTCCACCTGAGCTTGAAGTCATAGGGCAATTCCAGTTGAGCAGTTCCTCTATCATCTGCATTGCAATCCTATCCTCTTCTCCCATTACACTTCCAGCTTCAATCTCGTCAGCCATAGGCGACGACGACCCTGACCCTGATGTCAATGCTGATCCATCTTCCAATAATGCCGGCGCCTTCTTATTCCCTAGCTCAACCCTCATGACCCAGTTGGAGCTTGAACGAGTGCCTGCGCGTTTTTGCCAGACTCCAATATGAGAATTATCAGTGTCAAGCCTCAGGCAAGTGAGAGAAGGTGATTGGTCTTTGCAACACTTCCTGAGCTTCGCATTCAGGAGCTCGGAGAGGGCCTTGGGAGGCAATGGAGAGTCATCATCGCGAGCATTTGTGTCACCAGGTTGATCAGTCTTTGCTACAGGAAAATTGGTCTTGGCGTTTTGTCCATTCATCAAAATGGCAGCCTGGTCGTATGCTCTTGCCGCAGCCTCAGCCGTCTCGAATGTGCCTAGCCATACCCTTCTCTTCCTGTACATCAAACACAACCGAAATCAGAGTATGTAACCGGGCTGATATATGGTAGTAATGTTATGTAAAAAGAGAAAGAGGGAGGGAGGGAGTTCTTATATATAGAAAAGATTGTTAAGTATTTCATAAGAATTGGTGTAATAAAGTAAGTGGGTGAGCTTACAGTAAAGGATGGCGAATCTCTGATACCCAGGAGCCCCACTGTCGCTGCCGGACACCTCTGAACTTCCTTGTTTGTACCATGTTTCCTGAGGAGAAAGACTTATGAGAACTGCAGCGATCATAAATATGAAGCGGTGAGTAAGGTGCAGTTTTAAGAGGAAAAATGAAAGGGTGGCTCTATGTGTGCCGTATGTGGAGGAAAATTATTACATGAGCTGTCGGTGTATTGAGTGGAAAGTCCAAGTAATTAGTACTTGCTGCAATAAAGATTTCACCTACACATGCCATGATAGAACTAGGTTCACAACCACAAAGAATAAATGAATAACATGTTGACAATCCTCACTTCTCAATGGGAAAGGGTTCTAGTAATCATAACGTTCACTACCCTAGCCAGATCATCCAATTATTTGGAAAAGAAAAACAAAAACCAAAAGTGACATCAACAACAATTTCCATCAAAGAAAAACTTCAGTCTGTTTTTCTTTGAAAAAAAAAATTCATAATGCTTAATCTTTTCTTCCAGGGGAATGCATGCATTTCCTGTATGCTTTTGGAATAAAAGTTGGTAGATCAGCTTTCCAAGTCGAAACACATATTATGGGGAAGCCTGCTTTGGTTTCTAGTCCTGTGCAATTGCAGTTAAAAGGGTTTAGTTCAGTTGGATGAAAGAAATGTGAATGAAAAGAAGGGTTAATTATTTTTTCACTGGCTGATCAGTCAATTATTGATTAGGTGTGCTCTCGAGTTTTGCATTGGCACGGGAGTTTCCAACTTTTGGGTTGGCATATTAATAGGAATCTAATATGGGTAGTTGATTACTGAGCCGACTTTGTGATTTCTGTCAAAAAAAGTCATTTGCCATTAGTGGGAAAAGATTGAAAGCAGCATATAAAGTTAGCTTAGCTTATCTTTGCAGTTTCTTGGCTGGCTTTTTCACTTTTACACCCGCAGCAAGGGCTTGGTGGGAGGACAGGGCAGGTCTTTCCAGGGCCTTGAGCCATTATAAACTTTCTCTGGGCTTTCTCAGAAAGTATGCACAAACACAACCTTCTCTGCCATCTTCTTTGCCCTGTCAATTTCATTGGATATTCATAATTTATCCGGCCGTCTTAAACTTGAATTAACTCGCTTCTATAGTCTTCTAACCTTTTCCGAGGTACACTGAGAAAGCAATGACCTGAAAACAAGATAGAGGTTAACCAATTTGTACAACGTTTCTACTTCTTCTTTTTTGCCCTTTTTGCCATTCTAGGATTGAATGAAAACTCATCAGGTCCATGGCCACAAGATTAAGTAGACAAAGTGCTGCCACCAACACCTCAGAATATATATATCAAATCAAAAGGATCCTTACAATTGCGCTGATTCTATGCTTCTTTTTTGTACTCTTTCAATCTCATTTTATTTGTTTATATTTGATTTTTTTAATCAAATTACTTTAATTTTGATTGTTAGTTTTTAAAATGTATATAAATTTATGATAAAGTTAAAATATAATTATCAAAATTAAATTTGTTTAATAAAAAATTAATAAAAAATACAAATATAATAAAACAGACTAAGTAATTATTACTGAATTACATGTTGTTCAATATTTTATCCTAACATCAATAATTAATCAAGTAAAAAAAAAACAAAAAAACTTAAATACCCATAACTTAAAAGTTCAAATAATGGAGTAAATAAAGATCAATGTGAATCTAATTGAATATCATTCCAATGTTAATTTGAAAGTTAAATTATTTCAATCACTTTAGGCCGTAAAAAGGGTCAATTATCATCAACCTTATCTATATTTCAGTCATACCTAATGTTGACAACGTTCCCATTGGTGGAATTTCCCATTATAACTTGAAATAAATTAGCCTTAGAAATGTGAACATATTAAAGGAAAAAAATAATTAAAAAAAAGGGGGTTAAAAGTCATTCAATTATATGCTTTAGACTTTGCATCAAAGCTGTACTTTACTTATCCAAGGTATCCAAGGTCTCCCATCTTTCCCATTGGTCAATAGGTTAAAGGCAATGGCGTCTTAATTATTGGTGGGGTTTGATCTTCGGGATTAGCTGCCTCTTGTCAGCTCTTTAGGTGCAGCAAATTTATGGCGAAACTAACGTGGTGGTTAGATTATTTTTGGCTCACTCCCCATCATTGATCTCAACCAAAACCCTTGTAATAATTTTATATTAAAAAATTATGAGAAAAAAAATAAAGAAAAAAAAGTTTATGCTATAATTGTAATTTTATATTAAATTTGTCCAATTATATCGATTGATTTCTTATATGAAATATAATATTTGATTATGATTATAATATTTTACCAAAAAAAAAAATCAAGTCAAGGGAAATTGTGTTGTGTCTTATGCAAAGTCAATGATACTTTGTCGGTAAACTTATAATTTTATATAAAAATAATTTATCTATTTTTAAATTTCTATGATTTTATCTAACATATCTTTTAACTAATTAAAGTAATAACAAATGGTGCGCATGTATTTACATGTAAAAGATCATAGGTGTTTGGTCTTGCATTTGTTATTGGCTATGCCTTTCTAAAAGAGTGAAAGCGACAGTCGGTAAGATCTAGGTTTTATTTTTATTTTTTATCAAATGAAAATTTTATTCAATATTAATAATTGATACATGACCTAATCTAATATAAATAGACCGAATCGAAACTTACTACAAATCTATTGAAAAACTCATCATCAATTTAATGATATCATATATAATTTTAAAATTTTAAGTGAGGTTTTCATCTAATGGATATCCTTTTGCATATAAAGAAAAACCCCCCAAAAAGAATAAAAAAAGATTATTAATATTTACTCCTTTTTCCTCAAATTAAAAAAAAAAATCCAATTTTTAAGTTGCTTTTGGCTTAAGACTTTGAACCTCTTTTTATCTTTCTTTTTTGATTCCTTGTCTTTGGTTCGCATGTATCATTATTCAAGCAAAGAATAACTTAAATGCATTGTTGAACTCTCAATTTGGGGAATATTTTCTTTTTGGCTCTCATTCATGAATCATGCAACATGCTCTTTGTGACTTTTATATTGTATTCAACTTATAAAGAATATTCAAGAAAAATATTCTAAAATGCATCCGAATATTTAACTCATTCATATTAATTTGTATATATTAATCTGTTTGTTCAAAGAATCGAATTTAACGTATTGAAAGACCAACTCTCAACCCCCTAAGCATGTTCATTATGTATTAAAGCCATGCACATTAGCTTTTTGGGCAAAGTGGTTACTGAGAAGCAAAGCTGGGATTGATTCCTACTCCAAATCCTCTTGCACATTATCTCTTTCTTCACACTTCATATCAAAGCTTATAATATTTTTGGTCCACTTTCCTTCATAAACCTCTCCGGAAGGACTTCATCTCTTTTAGGCAATCACCCACCCCACCGCTAGCTTCTTAGTTAACCTTTTTGCCATGGTTTTTGGCTTGTTAGGAATGTATATATTTGCGGGTGTTCTTGACTGAAAATTCATTTGATAAGAGTTTGCAGGTTAAACAATGGGGCCCCCATATTTGCTGCATGGAACACTTTATGCAAAAATATTTGGGGTTGATGTGCTACTCTATGGATGTAAAGAGAACTTCTGCATTGAGGTATGTGAGTTCAATTTAGGGCCTATTAATGAATTATTACAACTAAATTATGGTCTTATTTGAATATTGGAACTTACTTGGGAGCTTCGGGCTTTTTCAGAGGAAAGAAAATTTTAGGATAAATTTCACATTTGGCCCTTTTTTATATATTAACAATTTACTAATATCTATCATGTATGAAAATTTAAATCAATCTGATATCTTTGTCGTATCATTTAAAAGTATTGTCTTTTTTGTATATAACTATTGAAATTTTTTTATTAATTTTTAAAAATAGTTGAATATTTTTAATTATCTCAAAATTTGATACGTTTGATTTACATGAATAAACCATGAAATCTAACAATTGGATTAACCAAATATAAATTTCATTAAAAGTTATGAAAATGTGTGAAACTAAAAAGATATGGGCCTGTCTTTAAATTTATAAAATGTTAGTTAGGTTTAGAAGATAAACTTTGAGGCCATGTAAATGGACCCAAAGGCCCAATATTTGATCAAAATGGACCCAAAGGCTTAGAAGGCAGCAGGCCATTCCTGTTCATAGCCCAATTGAACGAACTCTGTAATAAGAAAAATGTTTGAGCAACTTAGGGAGAAGGAACTCTTTTAACAATCTGTTAATGATGAAGATATGAGCATGAATAATGGACTTTGTTTCTAAAGGAATTCAATCTATCTTTGTTTGTTTTCTTTCCTGAAACTTTGGAGACAATGGGCGCAAGCAAGTTGCAGAAAAGGTGCATAGCGAAAATCAAGAGAACGGTGCGATGCTTGCTTTATCCTTCTCGCTGCCCTTTGCATTACTTATCAATCTTAGCCAACAATCTCGTCCTCAACCAAACGTTTTCATGCAGTTCTTAGGTCCACAGCTGTATGCAACAGTTGATCTAGACAGAGCGAGGGTCGGGCGGACAAGTGTGGTAAGACATAAACCCTCCTCGCCCCAGTGGAACGAGACCTTCCGCATATATTGTGCCCATTCCATCACAACTGTTATATTCACTGTCAAGGATAACAGTCCCATCGGGGCAGTCCTGATTGGCAGAGCTTATTTACCCGTCAAGGATATACTCGGTGGGGATACTGTGGCACGCGAAGTTGATATACTTGATGAAGATGGTAAACCAATACCTGGAGATTCCAAAATCAAGGTCGAGTTGAGATATTTGGGTGTTAGCCAGGAGGGAAATTGGTCTCAGGGGATCAAATACCCTGATTTCGGGGGAGTTCCTTTTACTTTCTTTAGACAGCGAGAGGGCTGCAAGGTTACCCTCTACCAGGATGCCCATATTTCAGATGGTTTCAACCCAGAAATAAGTCTATCTGGAGGGAAGCTTTATGAACCTCAGAGATGCTGGGAAGACATCTTTGACGCAATTGATAAGGCAGAACATTTCATTTATATAACTGGTTGGTCTGTGTACACTAAAATAACCTTGATAAGGGACCCAAGGAAGGAAAAGCGTGGGAGTAGTGATACACTTGGGGATCTGCTCATAAAGAAGGCTAATGATGGCGTGAGAGTTCTTTTGCTTGTTTGGGATGACAGAACTTCCATTGAAATACTGAAAGAGGAAGGCTTGATGTCAACCCACGATGAAGAAACCGCTAATGTCTTTCGGTACACGAGAGTGCACTGCGTTCTATGCCCTCGTAACCCTGATAATAAGAAAGGCATTGTTGAGGGCATTAAAATTGCTACCATGTTTACTCACCATCAGAAAACACTGGTTGTTGACAGTGAAATCCCTGGATCAGAAAAGCGAACGGTTGTCAGTTTTATTGGTGGCATTGATCTTTGTGATGGGAGGTACGATGCTCAAGACCATCCTCTCTTCCAGACTTTAAACGACATTCATCATGATGATTTCCATCAGCCAAACTTTAAAAACTCTTCAATTACGAAAGGTGGTCCGAGGGAGCCTTGGCATGATATTCACTGCAAGCTAGAAGGTCCTGTTGCTTGGGATGTACTGTACAATTTCGAACAAAGGTGGCTAAGACAAGCTCGGTGGAAGAAACATCTCCTCTTTCCTCTAGACAAGCTTGAGAAAATGATAGTCCGCCCAACCCAAATTGTGCATTTAGATCCCAGTGAAACATGGAGTGTCCAGTTGTTTCGATCTATTGATAATGGTGCTGTCGTTGGCTTTCCTGAAAAACCTGAGGAAGCAAGTAAGTTCGGCCTTCTGAGTGGGAAAAATAACATTATTGAGCGAAGCATTCAAGATGCTTATATCAATGCAATTCGCCGAGCAAAGAACTTTATTTACATTGAAAATCAATATTTCCTTGGAAGCTCCTTTGGTTGGAAAACTGAGGATATCACGATTGACGAAATTTCTGATATTGCTGCTTTAAATCTTATACCAAAGGAGCTATCCCTAAAGATTGTAAGTAAAATTGAAGCAGGGGAGAGGTTTTCTGTCTACATTGTGATTCCAATGTGGCCAGAAGGTGTACCAGAGAGTGGTCCTATTCAGGCAATTTTAGATTGGCAAAGGAGGACAATTGAGATGATGTATTCTGATGTTGCCGGAGCCCTTCAAAGGAAGGGACTGAAAGCACACCCCCGAGACTATTTGGCATTTTACTGTCTTGGGAACCGGCAGAATAAGAAGAACGAAGAGTATATACCAACAGAGCGACCAGATCCTAATTCAGATTATGACAGAGCTCAACAGTCACGCCGCTTTATGATCTATGTCCATTCAAAGATGATGATTGGTATATGTCATAAACTTATTATAATTTTATCTCTGAAGCTTATTTTTCATTCCCTTGAACAGTTTTATAACTTTTTCATCGGAAGTCTGTAACTTGTTCTTCTCCAGTTGATGATGAGTACATAATCATTGGATCTGCCAACATCAATGAGAGGTCAATGGCTGGTTCAAGAGACTCTGAGATTGCAATGGGAGCATTTCAACCAAATCATTTAGCAACTACGCGACCAGCGAGGGGTCATATCTTTGGTCTCCGAATGGCTCTTTGGCATGAGCATCTTGGACAGCTTCATGACTTCTTCGACAATCCAGAAAGCAAGCAATGTGTCCAGCTAGTGAATTCTACTGCTGACGAACACTGGAAATTGTACTCAAGTAGTGAAACATTTGACCAGGATCTGCCAGGTCACCTACTACCCTACCCCATTCATGTCGGGGATGATGGATCAGTTTCAACCCTTCCAGGGACTGGTTTTTTCCCTGACACCAATGCTCGTGTCCTTGGAAGCAAATCTAACATCCTTCCTCCAATTGTTACCTCTTAGTCTCCATATCTAACCAGTAAAGATAGCAGTTCAAAGATTGTTTCGATTGACAAATAGTTGTAACAATCATATTTGTCTCAAATTGCAGAATATGTTCATGATAATGCTGCTCGAATCAGGCACTTGAATTGCAAGCTTTGCGGTCAATTCCAATCAACAAATAAGAAAACTTTAACATAAAAGATTCAACAAACCTCCAACAGTTAATGCGTATATGCTCATTTTCAAGATTAAATTCTCATTTCTCCCTTGGAAACTTCCAAGTGGAGTTAAGTGGTTGCTTCTAAATAAATACTATTGGCATTTTGTGCAGCAAGCTAATCCGATTAGGAGCATTACCTACTCCTCTGTACAAGGAAAAAAAGAAGAAGAAGAAACCATATTTTTTTGGTTCAAGGCGATACTTGTTATTTTCAAGATAAGGAAATTTATAGAGAAAAAAATAAGAGAAAATACAATGAACAAAATGCAAAACGAATAGCTTTGTACATGGGTTTATTATTCTTTGTAGATAAAATATGGACAGAAATAAAGTTGCTGTATGAAGCAACAATCCAGAAAATGAGTTTAAAGAAGAACAAATTCTGATCTGATGAAAGGCACACATTATTCATATGTGACACCTCTATTTATACATAAAAAAGGTAGTTACATGCATAACACTTGTCAAGACAAGGATTCAAGTGTTAAGGCATGGATTACATCTGTCCAAAAGAAGTTTAAAAAAAAGTTTACATGTAATAACTGCAAGTAACTTCATGTCTTTATCTAGACACCAAATAACTGCATGTCTTTATTCAAATAATCTGCAACTGCACACATGCACAGACACTAGGCCATCCAAGCATTATTCTCAACACCCTTCCTTAATGCTTGCATTCTTCACCATAAGCATTTCTCGATTATGTTCAAACTTAGCCTTGGACAGAGGCTTAGTCATAATATCAGCAACTTGATCATCAGATGAGCAATACTGTACAAGAATTTCACCTTTTGTTTGTGCATCCCTCAAGGCATGATATTTTACATGAATGTGCTTAGTTCTCTCATGGAAAACTGGATTTTGAGCTATTGATATGGCAGATTTGTTGTCAACGAACACCTTGGTAGGATTCATCAATTGCATTCCAAGATCAAGTAGAATTTTTCTCAACCATATTCCTTGGTTTGCGGTTGCAGCAGCTGCTACGTACTCTGCTTCTGCTGTGGATTGTGCCACTGATTCTTGCTTGTGTGAATTCCATGAAAACACTCCATTCCCAAGAGTAAATACATATCCAGAGGTACTTTTGACATCATCAATGCTACCTCCCCAATCACTATCAGAAAATCCTACAAGTTCAATGGTTTTAACTTGTATGAATGCAACTCCAAAACTTGATGTACCTTTTAAATACCTCAAAATCCTTTTGGCTGCTGTAAGATGTGATTGACATGGTTGTTGCATGAATCGTGACAAGTAACTGACAGCAAACATAAGTTCTGGTCGAGTTGAACATATATAGAGAAGGCAACCTATCAAACTTCTATATTCACTGGGATTGTAGAGCTTGTTACTTGAGTCAACTGACAGTTTCTCATTTGCATTCAAAGGAGTTTCAGTTGTCTTGCAATTCCTCATGTTGAATCGTTTCAATACCTCTGTTATGTAGTTCTGTTGAGTAAGATGAATACCACTCCTTGTTTGTGACACTTCAAGCCCCAGAAAATAAGTCATCAAACCCAAATCTGACATGTTGAATTCTTTCTCCATTGATGCTTTAAGTGTAGCAATACCTTTTGTGTTTGCACCTGTTATCAAAAGATCATCAACATATAATGATACAATTAAAGAGTTGGCAGTACCTCCTTCCATCACATATAATGTGGCCTCATTCAAGCTTTTGTGGAATCCTTGATTCTGCAAGTAAGAGTCAATCCTACTATACCATGCACGTGGTGCTTGTTTTAACCCATATAAGGCTTTATGCAGCCTATACACTTTGTCTTTATCAGCTTCTACTTCAAATCCCATGGGTTGTTCCACATATATTTCTTCATTTAGTCTACCATTTAAAAAAGCAGACTTGACATCCAAATGAAAAACTTTCCAACCATAAGCTGCTGACAGTGCAAAAAGAAGCCTGATAGTATCCAACCTTGCTACAGGAGCAAAAGTATCAAAATAATCTACTCCTGGCATTTGAGAAAAACCTTTTGCAACAAGCCTTGCTTTGCATTTATTCAAAGAACTATCTGCATTCATCTTTTTCTTAAAGATCCATTTCACGCCAATCACTTGTCTATGTTTTGGTCGATCAACAAGAGTCCAAGTCTTGTTTTTCTCAATCATTGCAATTTCTTCTCTCATAGCTGATCTCCATTCCTTGTGTAGTGCAGCTTCATCAAATGAGGTAGGTTCTGCTATTGCAACTTGACATCTATTGTATATGTCTTGAATAGAGCGAGAACCTCTTACAGAAGTTTCATCAGTAACATCATCAAGATCAAGTTCACCACCATAATCATTCTGACTTTGAACAACATCATTTGATTCTTTAATTTGCTTCTCATTCCAATCCCAGCTAAGTTCTTCATCGAACGTGACATCTCTGCTAATGGAGATCTTACCAGAGTCAATTTGATATATGCGGTAGGCTTTTGATTGTAGACCGTACCCTACAAATATTCCTTTCATCGCCTTTGACTGTAATTTATCTCTTAGCACATTAGGGACATGTTGATAACAAATGCACCCAAAAACACGTAGATGACTTACTGATGGCTTTTTTCGGAACCAAGCTTCATATGGAGTCACAATTCTCAAGACTCTTGTAGGAAGAATGTTCAGCAAGTATACAGCTGTATTGGCTGCTTCTGCCCAAAAACTCTTCGGTAGCTCCTTTTCAAATAAAAGACACCTAGTCATTTCTATTATCGTTCTATTTTTCCTTTCACTAACTCCGTTCTGTTGAGGAGTGTAAGGAGCTGTGAGTTGATGTTGAATCCCTTCCTTCTCAAGATATTGTGAAAACTCTAAAGACTTGTACTCTCCACCATTGTCAGATCTCAAAATTTTAATTTTTCTCCCAGATTCTTGTTCAACTCTAGCCTTGAACTTCAAAAAGAGATTAAACACTTCAAATTTATGTTTCATAAAATAAATCCAACACATTCTGGAAGCATCATCAATGAAGATTAAGAAAAACTTGCTTCCATTTAGAGATTCTTCACTCATAAGACCTCCAATATCAGTGTGAACTAGTTCAAGCTTCTTGGTTGCTCTACTTGACCAAGCAGATGGAAATGGCTTTCTAGCAGATTTCCCAAACTGACATGTACTACAAACTTGATTTGATTCAGTTAAGGAAGGTAAATTCTCCATTAAGCCTGACCTGCTTGCCTGTACCAAGGAACCAAGATTACAATGTCCAAACCGTTTATGCCAAAAAGTTGTCATATTCGATTTTACCTCAGAGGCTGGATAGCAAACATCTTCCAAATTTACAGGAAAGCATCTTCTTTTCATGGGAACATTCATGACAAACTCACTCGATGGATTATACACATTACATGATTTTTCTTTAAAAAGTAAGACATACCCATCATCCATCATTTGGCCTACGCTTAGTAGATTTTGAGCAATATCAGGAACAAGCAACACTTCTTTGACATACCTGCTTCCCAAGGAAGTTTGAATGTTGATTGTACCTTTCCCTACTGCATATAGATATTTGCCATCGCCTATTTCAACACTAGATCGATGCAAAGTATCAAGTTCAGTAAAGACTTCTTTGTTGGGGGTCATGTGATTTGAACAACCACTGTCCAATAACCATTGATTTGAGTCAACTACCTTGGGTAGTGTCAAGGTCATAAATAACTGCTCTTCAACAACATCAGCCTTCTCATCTGCTTGTGATGACTTATCATGCTTTTCTGGTTTATTTTTACATACCTTCTCAATGTGACCCAGTTGATTACATGCACGACACCTTACACTCGGTCTGAACCAGCAGTAGGCCTCTGAATGATTTCTTTTCTTGCAGTGAGAGCACATCTGAAATCGATGCAAAGTATCAAGTTCAGTAAAGACTTCTTTGTTGGGGGTCATGTGATTTGAACAACCACTGTCCAATAACCATTGATTTGAGTCAACTACCTTGGGTCGTGTCAAGGTCATAAATAACTGCTCTTCAACAACATCAGCCTTCTCAACTGCTTGTGATGACTTATCATGCTTTTCTGGTTTATTTTTACATACCTTCTCAATGTGACCCAGTTGATTACATGCACGACACCTTACACTCGGTCTGAACCAGCAGTAGGCCTCTGAATGATTTCTTTTCTTGCAGTGAGAGCACATCTGAAACTTGCTTTTCTTCCCATGAGTTTTGTTATATTGAACCCTTTCTTTTTCTTTCTCATTTTGATCACCTGAGCCTTTTTTAATTCTTGACTCACCTCCCGCCTTTCCTTTCATCTTTGCAAATAAAGCATTTTCAGAGGTATTATCACTTCGCATTGCTCTCCTTTGCTCTGCGGCTTGGAGTGCATTTACTACATCAGTAAGAGTCAAGGTTGAGAGGTCCTTTGACCCTTCTAAAGATGTAATTGTGGATTCAAATTTTTCTGGTAGAGACACAAGAACTTTTTGGACTACACGACTTTCAGAAAGATTCTCTCCCAATAGTCGTACCTGGTTTACCACTCGCATGATTTTGTTAATGTAGTCTTTAACATTTTCAGTATCCTTCATTCTCAAAGTCTCAAACTCCCTCAATAAATTCATTACCTGCATTTGCTTTGTCCTCTCTGATCCTTGGAATTCCTCCTTAAGTTTGTCCCATGCCTCTTTTGCTGATTTGGATCCCATTATTCTTGTAAATACAGCATCCGAAACAGCCCCATGGATACATGCCAGTGCTCTGTAGCGCTTAGCAACTTCCTCGTTATGTTGTTTAATTTGTGCGAGAGTAGCAGTCTCTCTCAAGACAGGTACTTCACCTCCAGATTCTATGACATCCCAAAGATCGTAACCACGAAGATAGGCTTCCATCTTAACTGCCCACATTGGATAATTCTCTCCATTGAAGTTTGGTGGAGATTGATGACTAAGAATATTGCTAGAGGCCATTTTGCATGAAGATGGTTTTCTAAAGGTTTTGGGAAATGGCTTTATTTTTATTGTCTTAGAAACACGGTCCCTTAAGAACAAAATAGGCTCTAGATACCATGTAGATAAAATATGGACAGAAATAAAGTTGCTGTATGAAGCAACAATCCAGAAAATGAGTTTAAAGAAGAACAAATTCTGATCTGATGAAAGGCACACATTATTCATATGTGACACCCTTATTTATACATAAAAAATGTAGTTACATGCATAACACTTGTCAAGACAAGGATTCAAGTGTTAAGGCATGGATTACATCTGTCCAAAAGAAGTTTAAAAAAAAGTTTACATGTAATAACTGCAAGTAACTTCATGTCTTTATCTAGACACCAAATAATTGCATGTCTTTATTCAAATAATCTGCAACTGCACACATGCACGGACACTAGGCCATCCAAGCATTATTCTCAACATTCTTTACCCTAATTTCTTTTCCAAGTTCAAAAATGGTAATGCAAGAGCCTAAAATTTTTCTATTTATTTCTTTCAGTTTAATTGATTTTCTCCCTTGTGTTGACCCAAATTGCGAACTAAATGAAGTTATAAGATTATTGTCTTTTTAATGTACTCCGTCTGTAAATATTTGTTCCCCGTAGAGATTAGGATGAAAACTTTGACTCTTGATGTATTTTATATTAAAATTTGATTAAAAAATAGATAAAAAAGGGATGGAGACAATAATTCAAACTAAACAAAAAAAATGTTAAAAAAAAAAACCACTCTATTATGGCTACTTGTGAGATGAAAATGTGAGGAAATTGTACAAGCCTACTTACTATTGAACAAGTATTTGCAATCACCTTTTCCAAAAACTAGTTAGGTTGTTGAAAAGAACATACTGATAACTGAGAAAAATGGGTCTAATTTTAGCATGCAAAAGCAAGCATATTGAATGAATTATATGCAAGTCTAATTTCCAGGAAAGCTCTCAAGTTAAACCTTTTAGAAACAGGCGTTGCAATTTTCCAGATGATGTTCGATTGCTTGATTCCTGCTGCACCTATATATTTAATCTTGATACTTGTATTGAACCCCTTGCCTTGGATTTGATTCTAGAACCAGAACCGTAGTTGTTTCCAATCCAAGCAAAGGATGACTTAGCCAGGTTTGGTTCTAATATGTATTCCAACTTAAAAAGTTCCATTTTCAATCTTATCTTCTCTCACTATAGAATAGCTTTGGGACCCATGACAAAGTTTGGATATGCTGTGGGAAGTAAGGGCGGGAACTTATTCTAACTTGAAATTCTCTTGCGTACAACTCCTTCTCAGCTTCTCTTGATTCTCCTTATCAAGGAAGAATTCTTGAGATCTCTCTGTGTACTTGTATAAATCTTGACTTGACACCACTTTCTTGGACAGGATACTTCCACCAATTCATAGAACTCTTGAGGGATTAGGCTGTTAATCTTATCGGTTAGTCCTTGTCGATGATCTTTTCACTAATCTTCTAAATGTATCTGTCATTAAAGTCTTAATTAGCACATCCTAAGTGTTTGCAGGTCAACAATGGCGTCCCATTTGCTCCACGGCAAGCTTAATGTGAGAATATATGGGATTGATACGCTGAAGTACCCTAGCGGATTAAGTCTTTTGAGGAAGGTACATGCATGATTAGAAAATTTATAATTGATCTGTGATTTTTAACTGTTTTTGTTCCTTTTCGGAACATCATGCATAGTTTAATTTGCAGAGAATTCCATGAGGTGGGTTATCAAAAGTAGTTCTCCTTCCACCATGATTAACCATGCTTAACCTCTCCTGCCAGTCCTTCGCCCTCATTGGCAACCCACCATAATTTCGTTCAACGTGAATATTTTTTATTGTCAAATGCATTTTTTCCCTCTTTTAGTGAGTACACCAGTTAAGATGATTAGTGGGTTTGATTTGAATGTCAATTTCATGGTGTGTAGTGTTTTTCTTTTTCCTCCCAAGCCGTATACTAGTGAAAGCAAATCAACTTTTTCCATGAATTCTATGCATATTCGTACTCTCAATTTCTTGAATTTTGCAGGTTACTGGGCCATCGCAGCTCGCGAAATTATTCATAGCCCAACTAAAGAGAATAATGCTATGCCAATCTGAGGTACTCGTAATACAGTCTCATTACCATATGGTTCCTACTGAGATTTATGGTTTCTTTTAACATCTCCAAATTATGATGCAGATGATTGGTTCAAAACTTTATGCAACAGTTGATCTAGACAAAGCAAGGGTTGCACGGACCAGAATGATAAGAAAAAAAGGCTCGGAGCCTATATGGAATGAGAGTTTCCGCATCTATTGTGGGCATTTGATCTCAGACATCATATTTACAGTCAAATATGATAATCCTATCGGGGCAACACTCATTGGAAGAGCTCACATTCCTGCTGAGGATGTCATTCAAGGGGCTGCAGTGGACAGATGGGTTGATATCTTAGATGAAAACCGTAATCCCATCCCTGGAGGTTCTAAAATTCACGTTCAGTTGCAGTTCTTCAATGTTACCCAAGATAGGAATTGGTCTCAGGGGATCTCAAATCCTGGATTTGAGGGAGTTCCTTACACTTTCTTCAGCCAACGAGAAGGCTGCAAGGTTACTCTATACCAAGATGCCCATGTCCAAGATGATTTTTCATCGCTCACCATGTCTCCTTACCAACCTCATAGATGCTGGGAGGACATCTTTGATGCGATCAATAATGCAAAACACTTTATATATATCACTGGATGGTCTGTATACACAGAAATAACGCTGATAAGAGACCCCAGAAGGCAAAAGCCGGAAGGTAACCTGACACTTGGACAACTGCTCAAGAAGAAGGCTGACGAAGGTGTGGTAGTTCTTATGCTTGTCTGGGATGATAGAACTTCTGTTAAGGAACTGAAAAGGGATGGTTTGATGGCAACCCATGATCAAGAGACAGCTGATTACTTCAAGGGTACAAATGTGAATTGTGTTTTGTGCCCGCGTAATCCTGATGAAGGAGAAAGCGCTATTCAGGGCTTTGAAATTGCGTCCATGTTTACTCACCATCAAAAAACTGTAGTTGTTGACAGCGAATTGCCCCGCGAAAGATCAGGCAAGCGGGCAATTGTCAGTTTTGTTGGCGGCATTGATCTCTGCGATGGGAGATACGATACACAAGACCATCCCCTGTTCAAGACTTTAGGCACAACCCATCGTGAAGATTTCCATCAGCCAAATTTTGCAGGCTCTTCGATCAAGAAAGGTGGTCCAAGGGAGCCCTGGCATGATATTCATTGCAAGCTAGAAGGTCCAGTCGCATGGGACGTCTTGCACAACTTTGAGCAGAGATGGCGGAAGCAAGGTGGAACCGATTTTCTGATCCCAATAAGCAAGCTTGATGAAATCACGATTCAACCGTCACCAGTTACATCATCAACAGACCCTGAAACGTGGAATGTCCAGTTATTCAGATCCATTGATGATGGGGCTGCTGCTGGCTTTCCTGAAGCACCTGACGCGGCGGCCAAGTTAGGTCTTGTCAGTGGAAAGGACCGAACCATGGATAGAAGCATCCAAGATGCTTATATCAATGCTATCCGACGGGCGAAGAATTTTATCTATATTGAAAATCAGTATTTCCTTGGAAGCTCATTTGGCTGGAAATCAAAAGATATCAAGGTCGAGGATGTTGGTGCTTTACATCTCGTACCAAAAGAGCTCTCGCTGAAGATCGTAAGTAAAATTGAAGCTGGGGAAAGGTTCACTGTCTACATTGTAATCCCAATGTGGCCAGAAGGCATACCTGAGAGTGAATCTGTTCAAGCGATTTTAGATTGGCAAAGGAGAACAATGGAGATGATGTATTCCGATGTTACTGAGGCCGTTCGAAGGAAGGGACTGCACGCAGATCCCAGGGAGTATTTGACATTTTTCTGCCTTGGGAACAAGGAGACAAAAAAGGCTGGGGAATATGTACCTACAGAGCAACCAGATCCTAATTCTGATTATGCTAGAGCTCAGCAGGCACGGCGCTTCATGATCTACGTTCATGCAAAGATGATTATAGGTATGTGATGATCTATTCTAATCAATCTAAATACAGTTCAAGAAATTATACATTATTTAACTTCTTAGCTCCTCTTTGCAGTGGATGATGAATACATAATAATTGGCTCTGCCAACATTAACCAGAGATCAATGGACGGCGGGAGAGACTCTGAGATTGCGATGGGAGCATTCCAACCCCATCATTTAGCCACCCCTTCTGGGCCAGCCAGGGGTCAGATATATGGTTTCCGCATGGCACTGTGGCAGGAGCACCTTGGACATATTGAGAGCGGTTTCCAGTTTCCAGAAAGTCTGCAGTGTGTTCGAGCTGTCAATTCCAAAGCTGACAAGTTATTGGGTACGTATGCAAGTGATTCCCTTGAGCAAGATCTGCCGGGTCACCTTCTGCGCTATCCAATTCAAATCAGCAGCACTGGAGGTATTACAGCCATGCCAAACATGGAGTTTTTTCCTGACACAAAAGCTCGTGTCCTCGGCACCAAAGCTGAATACCTACCTCCTATTCTAACCACCTAGCCGGTGGCGTATCTAATCCTGATATCTGAACACTGAACTTACTGTAAACAATGATGATCAATAATTGTGTACATATTGTTTTCTGAAAGACTATTCCTTCAGAACCTTTCCAAATAAAATTTCAAAACTGTTAAATTACTTCCTGATTACAAAAGAATGAAGCCTTTTATGGGTATCCTGCTTTTCTTACGCCAAGTCTAGAGTTCATTACTTCATCTCTCATGCTTGCTCGATTCTTTCAGGAATTACAAAAGTGGATCACATGAGTTTGAACCTTTTCCAATTAAACCGTTCAGGAGTTTGTTTAATTGATTAATGCTTTAAAAGAGCTCTAGCTATAAGAATAAAAGATTCTTAAGAAGATTACAAGAATTATGTGTCAATTATTGAATCAGATATTGGAGTGTAATTATTCATTTCTAAACACTCAAGTTAGATCATTTCCATTTTTTAATTTTTTTTATTTAAAGACGTACTTATTTTCAGAGGAAAAAGAACAAATGGATAAGTAGTTAGCATGGGGTCGGGTGTTGGCTGCCGTGCCGACATAGCCTACCAACTGCAAGCCACGAAACAGCATCCAGTTCAGTTCATTTCCAAAATGTGGACCTTGCCTTTCCTCTGGTCTAAATCCCAACGCTTCCTGTTTCAGGTTCATTAACTGATCCTCATCAACCCAACCATTGAGCTTTTTCCATTTTTTTTCACCTTTTTTGGGTTTTTCCCATTGTCCCCCAAAGTACCACAATTCAATAAAACAAGAAAATAAATCCAAATTAAAAAGGAAAAAGAACAGAGAAGAGGAGTGGCCCTTTGGTTGAATCAGTGACCAAAGGAGGCCAAAAGCAACCATTTTCCCAAGGGAAAGATTTAACATTTTTATCCAAGTTATCAATTTCTAGACATGCCGTTTTCAGGGTACTTACTTCATTTCTTTCAATCCAGAAACCCCCTTTTTTCTACCAATAGTTCCAAGGAAAGGACTTGGAAAGTAAATGTATTGACTTTATCATTATTCTTGCAGGAATTTTAGTCTTCTCCTTCCTGGAATTAGGATTTTGCTTTGGGGATTTTAGATGCAATCTTCTGGTTACCTTCCCGCTTGGATCTGTGCTCTTTTTGCCTGCATGGGGTCAGTACTTCTTCATTTTTTTTTTTTACTGCAAAGAATAAAATTTTTTACTTTGTTTGTACTGTTTATTTGAATGGAGTCTATCACATTGATCCTCTGATTCTTAGCTTTCTTGTTTATAAGACAGGATTTTTAAGGTTCTATTTGTGTTGTTTAAGTTTGCTTTTTTTATTGTGGAATCTTGGGGTTATGTTTTATGCTTACTTGCTGTATAAGAGAGCTATAAGAAGAGTGAAGGAAGGGATATCTGGGAGGAAGGGGCATAGGGGACTTTTCGATTTTGGGGCATTCTTTGCTTGAAGTTTAGGCCTTTGGGTAGCTGATTGTATGACACAAAGAGTTTTTGTTTTGCTTTTGGAATTTGGGGTTCTATAGGACGGTATGGATCCTAGGTGTTGTTTATTAGCTCAGACTGAGAGATGCTTTGGAAAGAAACCCTGTTGTTCGTTTGTTTTGTTTTCTGGAGCTTATTTGCGTGCTCTTGCACTCTGGCTGATGGGAACATTCAAGTGTAAATGCAAAGCTCTTTTTAGTGTGAGGGACTAATTTTCTTTTTATGTTTTTCTGCTTTAGTTTGTTTTAGAAATGCGTTAATTCACTCTTCATGTGCTGCCTAGTTATAATTTTGGTTTACCTACCATGAGCTTTACTGGATTGGATCTGGGTGTGCAAAAATTTAGTGGTTATATAGCTAGCTCATGTCATGAATTTTTTTATCATATGCTTATTTCCATAGTATGGCTGCAAAGTGGATGATTTTCTCTTCCAGCTGCTAGATTAAGGATTGAGTTGTTATAGTCAGTACCAATTATACATGTGGTTAATCCTGGTTTGCAACAGAGCAGAGGTTGTTTTGGATGCTTCACGAAACCCACACTGATTGTTGCGGTGGATGACCCATCTAAGGGTCTAACAATTCAAGGCCGGAAAGTGAAGAAATCTAGCCGTTCTGAGGATTACCCAAGCAGCAGTGCATGTGAGATGGAACTTAGCACAGCTCAGTCCCAGGGAAGCGTTTCATCAATCAGCTTGTCAAATCAACTCCATGGTCCATCTGGCAGTACAAGCTATCCTTCTGAATTCGTAAATCATGGTAAGTTCAGATATGTTAGCTTCTATATGCTACTCAATAAAGCTGAATAGCATCCTTTTTTTTTCCATATATTTGCATGTTCTATTGCAAGTTTTTAGTACCATTTTACTGAATTTCTCAAAAAAGGATCATCATATTCTTTTGGCAATCCTCGTATTCATCCTTTCTCAAGATGAAATTTTTACTTGCAGGCCTTCTTCTTTGGAACCAGACAAGGCAACAATGGCTTGGAAATAAAAGGTCCGAGAAGCGGGCACAACCTCAAGAACCCACAAGAAGGTTAGTAATTTTCATTGTTTTTCTAATATGAAGTACACAGAACATTACTCGGGACAAGTATAAAGCAGAAGTCCTTTAGAATGCCCTGAGTGACAAACTTTTTAGATGATCTTGTTTAAATTTCATCCCTTGTTTGTACATTAATTTTTTATGATACATATGTGGAAGTCCAACGGGGAGGAGGAATTCAAAGCTTGGACCTTAACCTCCTAAAGAGGGATAACAACAACTAACCCGAACTTAAGTTGTTTTCAACCACCGTATACAACTGTACACTTGAACAACAAGCCTTTTTTGTCCTTTTTACATTTCTTTTCTTTATCTTTCTTCTGCTGCTGCTGATCATCTTTGTCGTGGTTCACAATTGTGTATTGCAGTTGGGATGCAACCTATGAGAGTTTACTTGGGAATAATAAGCCATTCCCCCAGCCGATTGCTCTTCCTGTAAGTTTGCACTGCCTACTAGACGGTTTCTTATGTTACTTGAAACTATTTATATTCTCCTTTTAGAGTTCCTTAATTCTTGTTGGGTTCACTGTGACAGGAAATGGTGGATTTTCTAATCGATGTTTGGGAGCAAGAGGGCTTATACGATGAGTAGGATAAAGAACCATTCGATAAGAAGAAAAATGCAGAAGGCTATACTTTTCGAGGAATTTGTGGAGATTGCCGATTGTACCATCCTCTTTTGGATTGTTCCGTTGTATTATTCTTACATTACAATTTACAAGTCCTTTATAAATTGGCAAGAGAAATGCAATACTCTAGTTTCTAGTATTGTCCATCAGGTTCTTGGTCCTTCTGTTAGTTGTTAATTAAACAAGAAAACTTGCCGTTTGCCATGAGAACGATGCTTGGTTTTGTTGGTCTCTTCTCTCGTGCAGGTCTAACAGTCCAAAGAGGAGCTCCCAAGGGGACTGGCTGTACATTTTCTATGAAGATGGAGGAGCATGTCTCTATGGACTTGTGCCAATCGGCTGTCTACATTTACCAAAACCATTAAAAAAGGCCTGGATCCAGCCCACAGTGGCTGAAACCTTCATCACAGGTTCTGGACCATGGGTTTCTCTGCTACAAAAACTGGCCTCAACCAATCAGAGTACTCTTGCGTATACATACATACACAAACACACAAATGTGATCCAAGCCGGGCCCCCAGGCAGCTTTCCTTTTAAAGGGTGTCTGTTTTCGCGTCAGCCATGGAAAACTTCTTGGTAACCAGGCAATTAGAGACAGATAATAATAATAAAAAAGAGTGAAGCTAATGGTATTGGTAACCACTAGTACAGGAAATAATGTGTTTCACATTGAATGATGGCCTTAGCACAAAGAAGAATGGAATTATGTCATGTTTTTCACATAATAATGTCTACATTATTATCTAAAAAAATGTTGGTAGCAGTAGTGATAATTGGAAAAAGTTAGGGGGTGATGGTTGCAAAACCGTGTTTCTACTTTCTTTGGGGTCTGCTTCTTTCCTTTGGGAAGCATACATCGAATTTGACAAGAAAGATGGCTTCACCACCCTCTTAACAATGTGGGGCGGTGGGCCATCACTGCATGATACTTTATTGATAAGATTGCTTTTGTTCCTTTGAGAGAAAACAAAATGGTGAAGTTTTCATTGACAAGGTGTTTGATCAGACAATGTTGTCATCAAACACTGTAAGAATTTAAAAAATTCCATGAAATTGAAGTATAATGACAAAATTCAACATTAACTCGCCGTATGATGATAAATTTAATCTTAATCTCAGTTAAGAAATCGGATTTTCATTAATGTAAACCAATGATCATGCCCTACTTGTTTTGATCTGAAAAAATACAATCATATACAGCTAGCAAGAGAGTTGAGCTGAACTGAACTGGTCCTTTTCACAGCCTTGATCTGGCACTGAAATTATTAAAGTGATAACCAGATGGCAATTTCATTTGGTCATGCTCAAAGAAAAGGAAAAACCCAATTAAGAAATAGGTCAAGCTGGTGGCTTAGTCATATGGATGAATTGTTTTTGCATTTAACCAAAGAGTACTGATCAGGCAAAAGATAGGAATCCCTTAGCTTAATCAATCAATTCAATGCACTAATAAAGAAGGGAAAAAATATATATATACATTCACATAGAAGAAAGCAAGTGGATTAAAAGAATAGTGAATTGGAGTAGAAATGCATGCACTTCCAAATTTTGATGAGTTGGGGGGCAGGGATTTTACATATATTAATAGCCCTCGTGGATGTCATGGAAGAGGTGCAGGTGGAGCAAACCAACCTAGGAAAGAATGCATATCTGTTATAATCCATAATACTACAATTTAATGTCAAGTGCCATGCTTTTTCCCCAGACTTGGTCAAAAAAAGGAGTTGAATATATAATATTACAGGGATTCCCACTTTCAGAGGGTGAACTGGAAGAAAATCAATGAACCTGGGGAAGAATAAGAATCCGTACATCCTTTCTCGGACTGGGAACCACCTACCTCACGTTTGTCATTATTGGGAAAGGTCTCCAACTAGATAATTTTCTTTGTTTTTTTTTTTTATTGTAAAAAACCATTGCAAGTTGATGTGTGTATATCTACATGGAAATGAGTGCCAAGCATGAGCTGATTTGAAGAAGAGAACTGATCTACTTGCTTGCAATTAATGGGAAAACCTCAGATGTACAGGCTGCTGCTTTACTAATTAATAAACAAAATCAATATAATGGCATGCACTGCATGTGATCGCATTCAATGAGAAGCCATTTTTTATCATATAAATTAATCTTCTGTTTCATTTTTTAATTGTACATTTAGGGTTCACAGCTTAACAGATTTTGGATTTTAAATTTAGGGTTTTTAGTTTGATAATATAAATTAAGATATACAACGTAAAATTATAAAAAGAGACGTAAAATAAGAGTAAAAGATTTTTATTTAGGAAATCAAACTTTTTTCAATATTCATGATGTATTTACACAATACCTTAAAAATAATCTTTTATTTTTCATAATCTTTCACTTCAACAGTTAATTTTTAAAATTTTTATTTTGCAATCGGTCCTACTTAAAATTTTTTTTTAATTTTTTGGACATTTGCATGGGATTTTTTTTTTTTTTTTTTGGGTGGATAGGTTTGGCTGGCCGGTTGGGGGAAAAGGCAAGGATGTTTTCAATGGTTCTCCATGATAGTGTTTCATATACGTACATAAGTGGTTCACATTTCAGATTTCCCAATGTTAGTATGTCCCGAATGGGGGGCCAAAGGCCAGATTGGCGTGAGTCTCTTTCCATTGCCCAACATATCAGAAAAGCAAAACCTTTGCAAGTTGATGTCTCGAAAGGAATTTCTCACAACATGGGTGGTTGCTCTTGTCTACTCATCCACGTTCAACACAAACTCTCTTCCTTTCATTCTGCTTTCATGTCCTTCTCATGGACCTCCCTTTCACGTTTTAATTTTCCGCAAATCTTTTTCATAATAAATATGTAAGATGGTACGGTTCCTTATCTCGTATCTTTTGCGCATATTTTTTTTCCTTATTGGTCCAGTGATACAGTGACAGCACGATAAGAATAACTTTCCTTTCTCTTAATTAACGTCCGTAGGTTTAAAAAAAAAAGAGAATATTATGCTCCACAAAACCCTATTTCCTTTGAACGAAAATGGAAAAAAAAAATTAAAAAAGTACTAACAATATAATTCCACTAAATGCTTATTAATGGTCACGACACTATTACGGTTGTTTCGTAACAGATGTCATCAGTTCAATGTTTCGAAATATTTAGAATACGAGATTTCTCTTCTCGTAACAGGACACAAGTTAAAGTTAAACAACCGTAGATGTGATTAGGATTATTTTGTGGTGAATGACAACAATAATGTCTTGCATATCTTTAAAGAATGTATTTTAATGCAAGGGAACCGACCCCGTTGGGATGTATAGCTTTGTGTAACCATGGGGTGGCATCATAATTTGGTCATTCCCATTTCTCCTGTATTCCTGCGGATTCTGGTCATGGCGACATGGACATACAACTGGATCCGTCAAAGATTGTTGTTACAAAATTCCATGTTGAAAACAGGGTATATTCTATTTGTTTACCTGCAAATTGAAGATTTAGAGGTTGGCAAAAGCAGCTGAGAATGGATCACATGCACGTGCATTGCCGAATTTCATGAGTTGGAAGGAAAACCCTTGCCGGGAAAATGGCCGGTTGGGATTTGGGGAATGTACTAGGAAGATTGCCTCAAGCCCGACTTCCCAAGAAGTTGATTAACCCTTTCTAAACATACCAGAACCAGAACAGAGTTCGAGATAACTCACCTAAATTAAGGTTTTATTTGATAAAGTTGAAAAGTTTTTTTGGAAAATGTTTTTCACCCTGTTTTGATGAAAAAAAGCTTTTACAAATGTAAAATATTTTACAGATCAATGAAAAATATTATATTGATAATTTTTTCTTCTTTTTGAGATTGATTTTATAAATATTAAAATTGATTTCACTTGAAAAATATTATTTTTCTCTTCTTGTAAGATTGATCTCACAAAACAATAAAATATCATTATTTTCTTTTTTTATCTCTTTATTTATTATTTTTTAATAAAGTATCATTAATTATTTTTATTCAATTATTTCGTAAAAGTCATATCATTATAATTATTTGACTATTTTCATAGGATGGTTCGAGAAAAACCCAACATGTTAGTAGAATATTTTTATTACAATGAGTTATAATGTGCTACAACTTATAGCATGACATGGTACTTCAAAGTTCTTATACTTAATAGTATTTCTTAATATATTAATGAAATTTTGGAATCTAATGTAATTATGGTGCTTTTGATCAATGAAACATTTAAAAGGCTATATTATATAGACTTAAATATAAGGAGACAAAATTATGTGTTAAATACATTATTGGAGTAATGTCTTATGGACAGTCCATGTATTTACCATGCATTATCTAGTTGGTACAAAAAATTAAATAAAACAAAGATTAAGTAGTCTACGAGTTTATCGGTTTTGAATCTTAAGACTTATTTCGGATGTATTATTTAAATAATTTTGTCTACATGTAATAAAACATTTCAGTTTTCCTATAACAGTAATTTAATTCTTTGCTTATAACTTTTATATTTCTTTCAAAAATCTTAATCAAAAAAGAAAGAAACAAAAATTATATTTGTTTGTTAATGTCAATCAATGTGAAAATTGAAGATGATTGTTAACAACCAAAAAGAAATGGAAATGCTTGCTGGCTGGACCTAACTTGCCTTCAATGGAAGGATGGTTCTTAGCATGGTGCATGAACACAAAGTCACATTGTACCCCACCAATTCCTTTAGGTGGTGGGTACCCAAGAAGCTTCCCCTTCCCCCTAATTTTTGTAGACCCAAACCTCTAAATTGATAATTGAACATGTATTGTAGCCAAATTCAATGCTAGCTAGCTCTTCCTAACCCAACCCACAATTTAATGTCAAAAAATAGCACTTTATATGTTCCTAAATTGCAAAAGGGTAATGTACAATAAATGCCTAGGAATAAATATTTTAATAATTTTCATGATTTTGATATTTACAAGCTATAAAATCTTGAGTCTCTTTCTTCTTTTTTTTCTTTTTTTTTCATTTTTTGTATTTATTTAAATAGAACGATGAATTTCATTATCCTACTAATTGAGATACGATCTTTTCGCTTTTTCCTTTTTTCCCGAATATATTATTTCAAAGCTCGAGAGGTTTTTTATTAAAAAAAAATTAAATTGAATCCTAACTACTTATTATTAAAATACTTTGATCTCTTATTAGACGATATAAATAAAGTATGCAACATTTAAGGCATGATGCGAAGAGAGAGTTCAAGAGGAAACACATAACGTTTTGTAATTAAATTCAGTTCCATGAATTGAGACAATGCATTATAAAAACTATAAATGTCCAATTAAATAACTTTTCTAGAACTAATCTCTGCCACCACTATATTAATTTATATTAAATTCTCATTTAATTATGAAAAAGTTATACACATTAATGTATGTTTGCCCCCCAAAATGGGGTCGGTTTTTGGACAGCAAATAAAATTGAAAATTTTATGACCAACTAATATATGATCCACTCAAAATTCTCTATAATTTCTTTAATAATAACTTAATTTTACTCTCAAATATATTTTTACTATTGTATCTTGATTTATAACATGAAAATAAAAAAATTATGACGAGAGAATAAAATATAAGATTATAATCATAAAATATATAAATATATAAGTGTTTAAGTAATATTGTTTATATAAAAGTTATTTGTTATCTATAAAAAGAAAAAATAAAAAACAAAAGCTAGCTTATTCCACGATAGGGTTTGACAAGCGACGCACAAGGTTGGCTTAATCGAGTATCCAAACACTTGTCCACAACAAAAGGGAAATAAAAAAAACCAACAAAAGCAAAAGCGGTAAGCGGTATGTGGTATTCAAATGGTGGGGGAGAAAGAGAGAGAATATAACAAGGAAAACCAATTCTTTGCTCAAATACATTGCATGTGGGTTTCTCTCCGGTGTATTCTCACATACCCAAACCTCACTCCTGTCGTAATAAAAGCCACCCTTTTTCCTTTCCACCCATCTTTCATTTCCCTTTCTCCACAGTTTCTTTTCTTCTTCTGCCTTTTCTCTCTCTTTTTTTGCCCTATCTGATAGGGTTTACATGTCCTACTAGCTTCAATCTCTCTCTCATGCATTCGTGTTTTCAAGCTACATACGGTGACGTGTTAGCCTTCTTCCTTGTTGGGTCTCTCTTTTTTGCTCTCTTTGGAGGGTTTTTGGGCGGGGAACAGTGCAGATTTGACCTCCCGGGGTTTTTTGAGCTGTACTCATGTCAAAGCTCTTTTCTTTTAGTGGTAAACTCTTCATCTTTGCTCGTTTTTAGCTTTTTTTTTTTTTTTAGCTGTTTTGCATCTGGGCATCTTTGATTTGCGTTTATCTTGAGCTGTGCCTATAGATCGGATGTGATAAAGTCAGACCCTTCTTTTTATGTGAATATATTTTAGATTTTTGAGATTGTCTTTGATAACTTCAGGATCATGTATGATTTTAATAGCTTTTGATATTTTCTGTTTTGGTGTTACAAAAGATGTTTCTTTTGTGTATTGGGTTGATTAGGTAAAGGAGGAATTTTCAGTCATGGTTGTGAATTAGTTAAATAAGGTTGATCTAGGGGAAGAACTTTAGTTGCCTTTAGGGGATTCTAGTTGTTGGTTTTTGTTACTTTGAAGCTTTGGAAGCTGTGAAGTGGTTGTAGTTGTAGTTGTAGTTGTAGATCAGATTATTTTTGTGGCCCTTGCCAGTTTTGTTCTTACGTGTTGCCCTTTACTGTCTAATATATGGGAGAGCTTGATGTTATAGAGGAGCTTTAGTTGTTTCCTAGCTGATTTGTTTGTGGTTTTATGCTTCTTTCAACTTGAAAACTATTGAGGTGTTTGGGTTGTAGATCAGGTCTATTCTGAACGGATCAGTGGGGATTTTAAGGCTCATAAGATTTTCTTTTGGGCTGTAGATTGTTTGTTGTGAGATATATAGTCTGTGGGACTACATCTGAGTGGATTTATGAGCTATAGATTCAAAGTCCCTTCTGGTTAATGGATCTCATGGGGCTTTGGTGTGAATCTTTGGAATATAGAGTTTGATCTTCAAGAAATATTCATAGGTTCCTTGTAATTTTCTTTATGTTTGTTGAACATGATATTAGGAGAGATGGGTGTGGTTTTTGAGAGCTGTATGTAGTCAACAATAATACTGAACAACTGCTATTTAATCAGAAATTTTTCAAAATTCTTTGGATTTTCTTATATTGTTTTGGTAGACTTCTGTGTTCTCATCATGGTTCTTGGTTCTTGATTCTCAGGAAGTGATGATTTTTGCCCTGGGGGGTCAATTTACCCAAACCCCAAGGAGTCAAGCCACTTTTTGTCCCTTGGACATCAGGTGGATGTGTATTTTCCTCTTCGCAAGAGGTCCCGCATCAATGCCCCATTTGTTTTCTCTGGAGAGCGGTTTGAGCAGAAGAAGCCATCAATCGAGGTTCTCCCTGATGAATGCTTATTTGAAATCTTCAGACGGTTGCCTGGAGGCCAAGAGAGGAGTGCCTGTGCTTGTGTTTCCAAGCGCTGGCTTACGCTTGTAAGTAACATCCGCAGAGATGAAATCACCACCCAAGCTTTGAATCTCAAGGATGAGAGTACTGATAAGAAGGGTGGAGTTGTTTCTGAGGATGAAGATCTGGATGTTGAGGGTGATGGATACCTCTCTAGGAGCTTGGAAGGGAAGAAAGCAACAGATGTTAGACTTGCTGCTATTGCTGTCGGAACTGCTAGTCGTGGAGGATTGGGCAAGCTTTTCATTCGAGGAAACAATTCCAGTCGTGGAGTGACAGCTGTTGGTCTCAGGGCCATTTCCCGTGGATGCCCTTCTCTTAAGGTTCTCTCCTTGTGGAGTTTGTCTTCTGTTGGAGATGAAGGTCTGTGTCAGATTGCCGATGGGTGTCACCAGCTAGAGAAGCTTGACCTTTGCCACTGTCCTGCAATTACTGATAAGTCTTTGATCACTGTTGCAAAGAGCTGCCCAAATTTGACTGATGTGACCATAGAGGGTTGTGCAAACATTGGAAATGAAGGTCTCCAAGCTATAGCATCCTGCTGTCCCAATCTAAAGTCTGTTTCAATCAAAGACTGCCCCCTTGTTGGAGATCAAGGAATTGTGAGCCTGTTGTCTTCAGCCTCATATTCCCTCACAAAAGTAAAGCTCCATGCTTTGAAGATTACCGATGTCTCTCTTGCTGTTATTGGACACTATGGCAGTGCAGTGACTGACCTTTCCCTCATTAGCCTTCCAAATGTGAGTGAGAAGGGCTTCTGGGTAATGGGTAATGGGCATGGGCTAATGAAACTGAAGTCTTTCACAGTTACATCTTGCCGTGGAGCGACAGATTTGGGACTTGAAGCTGTTGGAAAGGGTTGCCCAAATTTGAAGCAGTTCTGCCTCCGCAAATGTGCTTTCTTATCTGATAGTGGATTGGTGTCTTTTGCCAAAGCAGCTGGTTCACTAGAGAGCTTGCAACTGGAGGAGTGCCACAGGATCACCCAATTTGGGTTTTTTGGTTCCCTTCTTAACTGTGGTTCAAAGTTGAAGGCTATTTCTTTCGTGAATTGCTTGGGTATTAAGGACCTAAACTTGGGATTGCCTTCCCTATCCCCTTGTGAATCCCTTCGATCACTGTCCATCCGTGACTGCCCTGGTTTTGGTGATTCTAGCTTGGCTGCATTGGGTAAGTTGTGCCCTCAACTGCAGAATGTAGAGTTGAGTGGGCTTCATGGAATAACAGATGCTGGGATTCTTCCATTGCTTGAGAGTTGTGAGGCTGGTTTGGTGAAGGTTAATCTCAGTGGTTGTGTGAATTTGAGTGACAAAGCTGTTTGTGTCATGGCTGATTTGCACGGGTGGACTCTAGAAATGCTAAATCTTGATGGTTGTAAGATCAGTGATGCTAGTGTGGTTGCAATTGCGGAGAACTGCCAGTTGCTCAGTGATCTTGATGTCTCAAAGTGTTCCATCACTGATTCTGGAATTGCAGCTCTTGCTCATTCCAATCAGATCAATCTGCAGATTCTTTCTGTGTCTGGTTGCACCATGGTTTCAGACAAAAGCTTGCCTTCTCTTGGAAAATTGGGTCAGACTCTCTTGGGATTAAACCTGCAGCAATGCAAGGCAATCAGCAGCAGTGCATTTGACCTGCTTGTGGAGCAGCTATGGAGGTGTGATATCCTTTTCTGAACTAAGAGATGTAGGTTCGCATTATCAACAATGCAGGGTTGACCAATCTAGAAGCTTCAGAATAGCCTTTGTGAGTAGCAGCAGTTTGTGTAGTTTTTGGGTCCGTCAATGGGTCTTCTATCTTCCAGCACTCAGTCCCCTTTTCCAGGGAATATGGCCATTCTCCTTTTTTTCGCAGGTTTCCTTTTATCAGAGATCTGTTACTAGATTTTGAATCCCAGTAATGGGTGTTGGTTTCTTCATGGCTGAATATCCCTGAGAATACAGTTGCTGGGTTCTGGATTTTAGGGTATCTTTTCCGCATCTTTATGGTTTTATGTTTGCTGGGTGCTGGCGCATGGCGTTTTTGCATAGCCTTGTTCATTTCTACTTGGGCTAAGCTCTTTCTTGATATTTGCCCTTCCAGTACCCAATTTGGAGTTTGTCCATTGTTGGTTTTACCGAGTCTTTCACGTTTTTGAACTCAATGTTCTACACGTGATGGTTGGGTCTTCTGTTTTCCTCAAGGGTGGATTGAAGTTCTTAAGAGTCATTATAGATGTGGTTGCTTTTGGCAGTTCCAAGTTTAGTGCCTAGCTTTCATGGGCTTTGGCCGTGGCAGCAATTTATTTAGCCTGCCATGACAACTCTTGGGAGTTGTTTTTTCTTTTACCAAGCCCTCGTTTTGCTGGTTTCATTTGCTCTTGTGCTGTACTCTGTAACCTCTCTACAATGTTGTAATGAATTTTATATCTGCCCCTGGAGGTCATGTATGTTTCTATCCCCGTGATTAATAAAAAGTTATCAACTTTTTGTATGTAGAAATGATGTGATGACCATCAGCTATGGTATGTGATTAAGTTTGAATGATGATTGATAATTTCACTGATCTAATTTCCTGGAGCTGTTTTTGACTGTTGAGGTAGGTAGGAATTATGGTTATAATGTTATAGTATGTAGGAAAAGTCCATCCTATTTATCGCAGTAGTTTCCTTTTAATGAGAATAAGTGTTGGTCTAACATCCTTTTCTATATCTGGACCATTCCCCCTTTATTCCTTTAGAGTAAACTTATTCCTTTAGAGTAAACTTCCTTGGGGTTTCCTTGACCGTTCCCCCTTTATTTTACTCCTCGTATTATGAATTTTGTCTAATTTTAGATTGTTGTAAGCAGTGAAAACCATGGAGGGCAACGAACTGTTCCTTGGAATGGAAACCAAGCAGAAATTGGAATCGTAGGGTAGAAATTCATGCTCCCAACAGGTTGAAAAAACCCAAAATCTGTCTAGATGATTGTGGATCACAAGGCTGCATTTAAGAAAAAAAAAATCAGGAGTTGTTGGAAAGAGCATCTAATAAAGTAGAAACATATCTTTCTTTTGTCAACAATCTTTCACCATCCCAATTATATCAAGCTTGACTTTGGATTCCAATTTCTAAGCCTTTCAATGATAATCAGGAAAAGTAAATCCATTATTTTATGGTTCCATTATGCCCAAAGATGTCATCAAAAGCATCATATCTCCTACACTAATTTGTAAGGGAAATTAAAATGTATAATAATTGCTCATTGATCATCCGATTAGTCAATTCGTGCCACAAGAGAACATGGGCTTGATGATCTTTTCCCTGGTCCTGAAATTGGGCCTTGACTTAGGAGAGAGAGAGAGATGACAATGTCTGTCATAATTGAATTTGGAACCAGAACCAGACTTACTGTTTCACTTCATCAGTTTCATGTTCAATTCTAGCAGCTAGGACACTTAAAAAGAGCTAAAGGAATGTGTTTTATCTTGCTAAGGAACTAGGAGGGCTCGAAATTGCCTTGGCAGAGCAATCCAAGATCAATGTCGAAATGCCCAAGCTTTGTTTCTTTCTTTCTTTTGCGTTTTTTGCCAAGGCTGCTAAGCGTCAAAACCCTTCACTCATACTTGAAAGAATGTAAAGTTGAATACCTGTCTGCCTGTCATCTGATTAAATTTTTCCTTAAGGTAGTGTCACTTCCAGTTACTGTAAGTCTGTAAGGTATTGCTGTTGACAGGACTCATCCTCTTAATAGACTGATGCATTACCACACTGACCCACAGTTTCTATTAGTTCTTTCTGACAATTAGGAGGTTTGGTCTTGCTGGATAAATCAATGACTTTGTTGAGTAAGATGACACACTTCATGTTTTTTCAGTTGTACCTTAGCTTTCTGTAAAGCATTGCTGCAGGCCTTTCAGGTTGCACTATATATCGTTTGTTTCCATTGATTTGTGCAAAAAAAAAAAAAAACAATAAAAAATTAGGAACAAGGAAAAGACATCTTAGATTTTGGCTTTCGATTAGAATATGGCATTAGTGTTGAGAACTATGGTTCAGGATTTAGCTCTTGCTAAAGAAAATGAGAGAAGCATAAACCTTGTTATAGCATTCAAGTAGATCAGAGAGCAGAGATTTGCAGAATCAAAATTTAAGCAATGTTTTTGTTTGGTTTAAGTTAGTGGGAGGCTTAAAATGTAGAGTCCACCAAAAAGGTCCTGTCAATAACACAATAATTACAGCAGTACTGGAGCAAGAAACCTGCCACGTGTCCCAAATTGGTGCTACATTGCCCGAAGGAGGAGTGAATTTCCTGTTTGACTTCATTTTCCTGTTTTAAATTGGCCATGTTAGGTAAAGTCATTTGGAAAGATGTATCTTGTACCATGTTACACTGAGTTGCATTTAATTGACAAGCCAGAAAGTACCTCCAGAGAAATGTTGTCTCTTATGCTGGCTGCAACAAGGTACCAGACTTTCTTTTCATGTTTTCATTCCACCATTTCCAATTGTTTATGCATCCAGTTATCCAAAATCAAATTCTCTGTCTTCCTTGATAATTGGTTTTCCCTCTTCTCTACTCCATACATTCTCAGCTAACCAAGTAATTGCAGAAGAAACAAGTCAACCTTGATGGCAGCTCCATCATCTTACTATCAAAATAAGCTTAAAATTGCTGCAATTCTCATCTGTTTCGTCGCGTTTTTTCCTTCAGAAGCAGGTGATTAACAATTAAAACCAACTCCACTTGAAGGGGATATTTAACAGAAACCAGCTAATGGGGTTTTTCCAATGGTTTAGCCATTAACTTTTGAATTCTAGAGAAAAGAGTCTTTGATAGTTATACCATATGCTTATATGTCATGTGAGTGTATTCCTTGATTCCTTACTTGTACATTCTGCTTACCCTTGGCAGCTGCGTTGGATTTTCCTAGCTACAAAACCGGAGGTGTCCATGAAAGAGAGAAGCTGCAGGTGGGTTCAAGGCCTCCAGCGTGTCTAAACAAGTGCTCGAGTTGCAGGCCATGCAAAGCTACTCTGGTTATTCAGCCTCCTCAACGGAAAGCATACACAACATCACGGCCTGATGAAGATGACATCTACTATCTCCTCTCCTGGAGATGCAAATGCGGGAATAAGCTTTATCGTCCCTAAATGCCGAAGCTCTATCCACTCATCATTTCAGAAAGATTGCGGCATCTTTATCAGCTTAACTAAGATGCCTTCTAAACCTCAGGCTTTATATCTGTGTTTGTGTTTATAAGTTTGCTTGTATATGTCTTTGCCGATGTGGTTTTGACAGTTCCCAAACTCAGTTATCTGTTCATCTAATGGATTTAGAGTTCACCTGCTTGTGATTAATTGGACATGCAACATAAATTTCTAATCCAGCCTTTCCAAATTTAGGGTAGCTAGCTAGATTGCAGGCTCCTCAGGCACGTTAATCCAAGTAGATTTTTTACAATATAAGGGTGTCTGAACATTGATCTTATCCATTTCCGGACAATCAATCTCAAACTAAAGACATACTTATTTCTATAAAGTTTTTACAATCTGAACGGTTCTTTTCTTCGGAGAGTTTTTTACGGTGAAAACATAGCATATGTGAGAAACAAATTCGGACCGCGTAAGCTCTTGCGATAGACATCAAGAACACCATGTTGCAAGAAAAGATAGACCACCGAACCACAGACCTGTGGCTTGGAGACCAAGCATCTTTACCTATTTGGTGTCCTGCATGGTTTTTCTTGTTAATATAATTATAAAAATTATTTAGTTAGAATTGTAATACAACACTGTTACCTAGTTAGACTGCAATATTTGTTTAAGAATTTAAGTTAAACTATGAATAGGATTGGTGTGTATATGTATATATATAACATTCCTGTCAGTTTCCTTAGGCTTTCATCAAACAAGAGAAAAAGCAAAAGTAGGAAAAATGCTTCTACGAAGCTCATCACTGCCGGTCCTCACAACGTGCATTCCTCAGAGCTCGCCTGCGGTGGACTCCTCACGTAGGCTCCCATCAAAACCGATTTCATTGACAGCCTCATCGATCAACAAAATCCAAAGAACATCGCCGGAGTGCAACATGAGGCAAATGGCTATTCCAAGGCAAAAGCTACGGAGCAGTCGGAGAACAACTCTCTGTTATGTCGGTGGCGGTGTTGGCGTCAGGGCTGGAGGAAAAGGGTTTGGAGATCGGGGTCAAGGGGAACAAAGTTTGGACGAGTACTACCAGAATATGATCAAAACTTACCCTGGAGACACTCTTCTTCTTACAAATTACGTTAAATTCTTGATAGAGGTAAGGGAAGAAGTGAGAAACCTCAAGTCTTTTTCTGTTGATTTGATTGTCTTCTTTCCTTTTTGATGTAATGTTGCAACCTCGATCGTGTCGTTTGATATTTCATTAGGTACGGGGTGATCTTCTGAAAGCTGAGGAGTATTGCGAGAAAGCCATTTTGGTGAAACCAGATGACGGGGAAGTTTTATCAATGTATGGAGATTTGATATGGATTAACCATGAAGATGGTGCTCGTGCTCTATATTATTCTCATCGAGCTGCTCAGGCTTCCCCTGATGATTGGTATAACTTTCTCATTCCTCTTAATTTGCCAACTACCAAATGACATGTGGCCAGTTTTCTGCTCTCATTATGGAAAACGTTAACTTTGGGTATCCTTGATGCAGCCATGTCCTCGGATCTTATGCTCGACTTGAGTGGGCTGCTGGAAAAGAAGAAGAAGAAGAAGAAGAAGACGAGGGGAAGAAAGATGAGCAGAAATTTGAACATCAAACATTGTTCTAAACCTAAAACATGCACACCCTTGCTGTCACGGTCTCAAAGGAAAACCGTGAATTCTACATGGACTTATTCTATTTTTAAATCAAAACAGATAATATTTTACAAATTGACATAAATCCTGATCAGGATCGTACTCTTATGACCAGCTGCTTCTTATCAACCTTGCTGAATTCTGCTGTTTTTTTTTTTTTTGTCATGTCCGTTTGTGTATATGTGCTTTCTCCTCGTGGGAATCACTTTTCTCCAAATTTTTTTTTCTTGACACCCATGCCGAAACCTTTATTAAAGATAGAATCTCTCTGCCCTGAGTTGCACGCTTGATGCCCACTTTTCCCCACGTGGTCCACAGTTGCATTTCCTCGTACATGCCTTACTCTTTCTCAGATACGTATGCTTATGTTCCTCTTCCTTTCTTCCATGCCCCTTCCAGCATTCCAGATATTCTGAGCTCTGCTGCTAAAAATTTCCAACTCCTTCCAAGTATGAAACCCCTCATCATTTTAGCAGCATTCGCTTAGAGGTATCAACAGATAAAAAAATCCAAACCTCAAATTTTAATTAAACTCGATTATAAGATACACTAATCTTACTTAAATCAGATCTAGTAATACAAAATATCTGATTACAAAACACCCATTGACATCCATATTATCGCAAAGAAAATAAGAAAATAAGGCTATGACCAATTCAAATCTTCAATCATGCTACAAATATGTAGTTACTCATAGTATTACCTGAATGACTGGCGGCTGAGGATCCAATATTTGCAGAATGACCTAGGCACTATAGAATAAAACAGAAAACATTTATACACAATGTAGCAGACTCGGAACTTCAAAATGGACTTAATTCACAATACCAAGTTGTTCAGCAGGTTCGGACAAACCCTAATCGATCATGGATTATCTAACAGCAGACAACTCCAAAATTTCCCAAAATATATTCAATAAGCCATCCTTAAACAACATAAATTAGGACAACTTGGTAAATGATTTGACATACAGTGCTGCAAACAGGAATGCAGAATCCTAACAACAAGCCCAGCAACCTTTGCAAGCAACACACGAAACAACCAAAGCTGCTGAATATTGGAGGAAGACAACATCATAACCTGTAATGTAGAATTTTTTTTTCATGCCTTGATCATCAAATAATTCAGTCTTAGACGTCCTTATTTAGGCCAAATGAGGTCAAGAGCTTTTGTATATGAACATCCACCTGAAACCATTGCCATGCTTAGCGCTGCAGTGCAATAGGCTCTTGCACCAAGTCCAGCTGTCCTTCCTCTCCAATCACTGGCGCTTGATCCATGTAGGGATGACTTTCACCTGAATCAGCTGTAGAAACTGCCTCCTGCTGCTGGACTGGAGATAATTCTTCATTGGTCACATCAGATAAGGTGGTATTCTCCTCCTTTGTTGCTTTAGATGAGGCTATCTTACCCTCAGTAGTTGCTTTAGATGCAGCTACCTTTTCCTGATTGGATCCCTTGGATGTCTTTTCTTCATTAGCTGCATTGGACAAACTAGTCTTCTGAGAAGGCAGTTTGGGAAGTGATTTCCGCTGTGGCTTCCTTGCATGGACAGGAGAAATAACTTTGCCAGAAATGCTATGAGATGCCTTCTCATCCAGACTTAGCCGACCTGATTGGTGGCCACTATTGCTGTTACCATCAGACTCTGAAGGAGTTGAGCCTTTCTTTCGACCAAGCTTTGGAGATTTAGCTCTTGTTGGTGGTATCTGCATCCAGGCAATAGAAAAAGATCAATGCTGCAAACAGAGAGAAATTCAAAGCTGCCACATAGCAGACTGAGATATAGAAATGGACCAATAAACTTTGATTATGGCTAACAACATGCATATTGTAATTAGAATTGTATATGCAAGAATTCTACTATAACATGATGCATGCGTCCACATGCTGAACAAAGGAAAAATCAAATTGGCTTTGAGGTCAGGAATGAGCCAAGGCAACTTAAAGCAGTTCAATTCAATGTTATCCATTCAAGAGGTTGAACCAAAGTGGATAAACCTTGGCCCAAAAAACCAAAGAAGAAACTCCCTTGATGAAGTCGGACTTCCCATCAATATAAATGTGTCAACAACTGAAAACATCACGCCTAAACAGGGATATTTTAATATAAAACACATTTGACTACAATATTTTACATAAAGTAGCTTTGACATCACTTGGTACTGTTTAAGAGGCATCCACGGAATGACTAGTACAAGGCAGCCCCAAGAGAAGATGAGGCAGCTGACATGACTTAGTCTAACAGGGACCAACCAAGTTCAGCACAGAATTAAACACCCACAGAAAATATAGGGAAAAGCATCTAAATTCGCATCTGATGGCATAATACAATGGGTCAGAAAGACTACAGAAAATTTATGCCTTGAACCTCATGTCAGCAATAAATCAGTTTTACAGTCTCAGGTTCATCCAGAAAGGCTTTCGTTAATAATTGCAACATAGCTTTAATTCTTAACCAGTTGTATGTAAGTTAATTTTATCAGAGTTTTGCAGAAAAGAAAATGGCTCTGGTAGGATGATGAGCAGAGAGATGTGCAAATGCCTGATTAAGAAATGCGTACAAGTGGAAAAGATGGCAAACCGTAAAACATAACCTTGGCACCTACATGTTTGGCATTTCACTCCACCCCTCCCGCACCCCAAAGGAAAAAAAAAAAGAGAGAAAGAACATGAATAAGGATGCCATTGTAATTAATATTGAATTACAGTGATGATTTTGCCTATGCAAGTTTCTACATCCGAAAGAAGGCTCACCTAGCTTTCTACACACCAGCACATTCAAACGATTCTTAAAATTTCTCACCTCCCAAACTAAATAGCCACTGGGTTATAGAGTTACAGCATAATCATTCTTCATACGTCTGACATGTTTCACATTATTCATAGAAGCTTGATAATATCCATGATCAAAAATTACAAACTAACCTTCTTTAACTCCACCTTAGGAGGTGGAGGTTCCTGATAGAAGCTTGGCATTGGAGTTGCTTTAAAGTTCAAACTCTTCCTCAACATCTTAATCTCAGCTTCTTGAGTTTCCTGGCATAAAATTGAAATATTGTTATGATAAGAAACAAACAATTCTGGGACCATAGGCCACTACATTCACAAAATAACACCTTGGACTTTGCTTGCAAATTGCTCTTTTCTACTTCCTTTGCATGAATCTTTTCCTCAAGTTTTGTGTAGAACTGCAAAACACAATGGTAAAAACTTATAAGGGAAATATAAATGCTGCAAGAATAGACAACCTAAAATCTTGAGAATATGATATAAAGCACTAACCTCTCTCCTTTTCTCAGCCCGTTCATCACACTTAAAGCTGAAACCATAATTTGGAAGAGTACCAACCCTACGAGTTTTGGCATCAGCCACTGTGGGGCTTCCATGAAGCAATTAAGGACAAACATATATGTGTCATTTATAAACCTATAGACAAGAGTGCCAAAGAGACCCCCAGAAAGAAAGTGATAACAACAAGTTCAAACTAAAAAGGATACGAGGACTCTGTGTCTCCTTCAGCTTTATTAACAGGTCCTTTCTTCAGAGGCTTCAGCTTTGGTTTTTCTCTGAAACACACAATACAACAGTTCAGATATCACTGAAGAAAAAAATCTGTCATCACCTGGCACAGATATCCTAATTTCAGGGGAAAATAAATAGATGATAGGTGTAAGAGCTTCCTCTCTCAGTTTGTAAACAAAAAACAATAACAAGGGCAGAGGGCTGCATGAGAAAAAGTAGAGAAAAGAAATTCAAACATAAGCACAAGCAGTACATACGTAGTGCCTTCAGAAAAGGCCACATCAGGCTTTTCAGATTGCTGCCAGAAACAGAGAGAAGAAAAGAAATGATCAGAAAGGCAGAAAACAGTAATCAAAACCCAAACAAAATTAACAACAGAATAATGAACACAACCAAGTAATCAGTAGTAACATCAACTCTAACCTTCGACGCATTGGCTTGTCTTTCATTAAATGATGTACTTTTAAGAGGCTGTTTCAGACGTGAATTTGTAGCAACAGAACCATCATTTAAAGTTGTCAACATCGCCTCTGCACTTTTTCCATCTTTACTTTTCTTCACTAAAGTTGAAGAAACATTTTTGGGACCGGAGGGCTTCTCATTCTTAGTCTTACCTTGAACCTTCTGAGGTTTGGATTGCTTCACATTATCTTTCAATTCCCCTTCCTGTAAAAGACAGACACAATGGTAAGTATGAAATCAGACAAATATTAATTAATAAAAGCGCTCGAACAGAATGTAAGACCTACTACCTTAAATTCAATCAAGCCATTGCTCTCCACAAAGTCATTCGATCCTTCTCTAGCTTCCGCAGTTGTTCCATTATCATCCATTCCATTCTGCACATAACTCTTGGCAGTTTTCTCAACATTCCCATTCACATTATCTGAAATTCCACTATCGTCCCCAGACACTCGAAGTTGTGGATAAACACCATTTTGATGGGCAATCTCAAGCCCACCAGCAGACAAGAGATTATCTGAATCCATCACACACTGTAACAGACACAAAAACAAACACTTTCACTAATTAAATATTCCTCAAACCCTCCCAGCAATAACAAATTATACTACTATTTTACAGATTTTCATTGTTCTATTTCTATCCACGTTGATCAATTTCAAGTTCAAAATGACAAACAAGAGATCCAATTTGGATTTTTAAAAACATTTAACGCATTTATAATATTGTTTGTTGCTATAAAATTTAAGAAAAAAATGAGTGGAAAAAAAACACTAAATTAGATCTTATATTTGCCGAGAAACAGTAAACGAAAATCCAATTCAAAACATCAGCCGTTGCTTTTATATTTTTTTTTTTAAAAAAAAAGCGGAATCCAATCAGTGAAAATCCGAGTAAAAAAGACGCTTTCAGTAGAGTAAAGCTCCAATGAATACAGAGATCTTCAACAGAACGTCACTAAAACAGCCAAACAACTAACACATTTCACTTCACATTGATCTACTCTTACCCAAAAAAAACATGAAAAATCTTCCCCCAGTCTTTCTCAGGAACCAAACAATCAAGAACTAGAAAAAAAACGTAAAATAAAAAAAGAAAAGGAAAGAGAAAAAAGAAAAGTTCCACTTATTTTTCCTTCTTACCTCGTGAAGCGTGCGACAAATCAAAACTCCATGAAGCCGAGAAGCTTAATGAGAGGAATTAGCGAAGAAAATGGGAAAAGATCTGAGAAGAAAGAGAGTAAGATAAACAGTGAAGATTAGAGGATCTAGGGCCCTAAACAGGAAGATCTTCGGGAAAAAAAAAAAGAGAAATTAAAATAAAATAATTGAAATTTGAAATTTCAATTTTTTTTTATTTGGATTTTTGTTTTTTTGTTTGAAAGTTGTATCGGTTCTATTTTTGAAGGCTGAAAGGTCTTTTATACGAGCGGCGTTCAAATCCATTTCCGGGTCACTCTCTCTCAAAGAAAATGACGGATTCCCCAAATACGGTTACCAAATACGGATTTATTTTATTTTTTTTATTTTTCGGACTAATTTTTATGCGGTTAAGTAACTGCTATCCCCATAGCCACTCTCCTACTATTTTGCTTACACTTAATCGTAATTTTAGTTTTTTTCTTACCATATCTTACGATTACTTTCTTCCCTAATCAGCATTTTGTAAATATTTTTTTAAATTAGCATCACTATGGATAATTTTTGTTTACAAAAAACATTAAACGAAGTAAAATGATAAAAATATCTGAAATAATAAATTAACTTTGAATCAAGACATTCTGTAAATATTTTTTTTCTTAATTAGTGTTGCATTAATAATTTCTATTTTTATAATAAAATCAGATATTTTGTAATTTTATAAAATACAATTAACTTTAATTTCTAGTGAAAATAAAAGATATGGCATGATATTAATTGAAAATATATATATTTCTAAAACATGTTGATTATAAGAAAAATTATAGAATAATATGTAAAAAAGTTAAAATTACGAAAAGTGTTAGGTGCAATTTATGCCAAAAAAAAAGGAGTTTTTTGTCTTTATTGTTTTGTCAATGCGTACTTGGATTTTTGAAAAATTAAAATTGGGTCAACGGATTTTTGTAAAATTCAGGATGATGCTTTAATTCAAGGTTCAATTTTACAATTGTGTCCTAAATAAAACTTTACAATTTTATAAGATGTTTTTTTTGTAATTTTCTATTCTCTGAACAAATAAAAATACTATAAAAGGAAAAGAAAATCCAGCGATAATGCAATTGATTTCGAAGTGGATATCTTCATTTTGAATCATTCTTTTAATTTTTCCTTTCAGTATTAAATTCAACTGCTGAGGGTGACAATAAAAGCAGCATGTGCAATTAGATTACTGAATTAAATTTGCTTTTAGTTTTGAATTAAATCAAAGGTTGAATTAATCGAAGCTTGGATTAGATCTAAAGAGAATTAATTAATAATTAATCAGGTTTAATTATTTTAATCTGTTTCTTGTCGGATTAACTAACTGACGCCATGTTTTTCTCGGACATCCAAATCCAGTCTAATCCTTGCATGTTAATTGTCTTTACAAAAATTAAGACATGAAATTAATTAAATTATCTTATAATTTATTTATAATTAATTATCCTTGTATGAAATTAAGATAATAATTATCTTTTTTACAAGATAGAAGTTTAACAATTTCAGATTGAGAAGAGAAAATACAATAAAAATGTAACAGACGGAAGAAATGAGTCATATAATAAATTAAAAAATAAAAATATCTCTAATTTAATATTTGATGTTATGATTATTTTTTATTTTTAAATAATTATGTCATACAATCAATTCATATTACTCAACTCATGATACCAAATTTAAAATTTAGTTGTATATAAATAATATAGATATCATCTAACAATATTACTAGAAACGTAAAAGATGAATTTCGAGTTAATTATATCATGTATCGTTGTAAACGTAATTTAATAATATTCTTTTTATAAAAAGTTTTCAACATAAAATATTAGAATTTGAGTAGAAAATGAAAGACATGGTAAGTTAGACTCTTATTTCATTGTCATTACCTTATTTATTGTGGAAAACTTTACCTACTAATTACTAGATTTAATCAGGAAATTAGCTGCCTAGACACTTGAATGTGATAAATTAATTGGTCTTGATTTATTTTAATTAAAAAAAGGAAATTAAAATTTCTTAGCTTAAAGTGTACTTTAATAATCATAGCAGAATGGATTATTTTAAGCTCAAACCAATTATAGTCAAAGCAGAGGAATTGCTTTGCTTAATAAACTGCAATCACCAAATTGATACGTCAGAAATGCTTTCAAGCCAAGTTGGGCAGCAGCCACGAAGACAAGGTTTAAGCGTTGGTTGGCTTTTTGTCAACCTTGTCAATAATTAATTTTATTAATTTAGTCTTATTTGAAAATGATGTCATCATGGCCCTTCTCTCTTTTTTTTTTTCTTTTTTAAATCTTAGTTTATAGCTAAATAGGTAGGACAATTTAATCGGAGTATTAAGATTTCGTTTGATTGATATTTTTATAATTCAACATAGTATCCGATCAAATGTTATTTTCATTATTTAGTTACATATGAGGATTGATATTACTAGCATTAGAACAGGTGTTGCTTTCATTCACTTATCTTTTTGTCTGTTTTTTTAATGATTTATTTTATATTATACGTCCATTATATTATACGTAAAAAGCAATCTCTTAAAATGATGATAAAAATATTTTTATATTAATTAAATGAGAGATATATTAAAAGCTTAAATATAACAAACCCTTTATACATATTATCAATCGATTTTAAATCAAATATTCATTCTAAAAATTTAACAAATAAAACATACATATTAATATCATCAGTCAAAACATTTTGTTTTCTTGATAAATAAAAAGTTCCAAAATCCAAAGGTGTGGATATGTACATGGCACGTGCAAGAGGGGAAAAGCACGTGAGTGAGGCAGCTGGTGGAATGAGCGTTGAGGTCATAAATGCATGTTCCCCTGCCCTTCCTTATTGGGCACATTCCTTAGCATTTGCACGTGTGAATTGGGTCCCTGTTCCAAAACCCCAGTACTAGTTGCCACCTTCACGTTAGGTCTTGGCCTCCGTGCTGCTCTCATCCTGTTGTTTGGCTAACGTAACCACTAGTGCTTGCATAACCTTTCTGCTTTCTCCATGGAAATCAAGGACAACAAAGAATTACCATGAAATTAATTACCATTCACACAAACAAACTTATCAATTGAGTCGATAATCGTAATTGGTTCGATCCATACTATTAAATTAAATCGAGAAAATAAAAAAATTTCTCATTTCAAGAGTCATTGTGATTATCATAAAGAAAAAACTTTTAGTGGCTAACAGAATTTGTTAATGTATTGAAAGGATTATACTGTAATGTAATTATCTTAAGCAAGTAGGAAAATGATTGAAGGAGACAGAAGAGTGGAAAAGAGTTTCCTTGAGAATTGTCTTTCTCTCTCTTTCCCAAGGAGGGGATTAGAAGGAAATCTCTTGCGGACTGTAGAAGCAATAGACCCGTGGCCACCCTTTGCTGCCGTAATGCTTGGCCTAATATATATATATATATTTAATTATTTTTAATTTTTAAATACAAAAATAACATTAATAAATGAAAGAGAGTGATGTGGATATACACAATATATATATATATATATATATTTTAAAATTTTTAAGAAAGAAACTTGTGATTCATAATTGTGGAATAAAAAGTATACCTCAAAGTAGGCCCCCCTATCCCAAGAAAACAAATAACAAGATAAAAAGAGAGAAATCATATGTTTGTTTAGAGGTGAATTATGTCTATCAAACAATCAAATCCAGATAAAACATCAGCCCAATCAAAGTCCTTAGAATGGAAGTATCTAACCCAATTAATCAAACAGATAAAATGGTACATATTTATTTGTATTTTTGGTGGTGGAGATATAATATCCTAGAAAGGAGCTTGGAGAAGTCACTGTCATGGAGGGGCATCAAACAGGAGGACTCTGGTCCCTCTAGTAACCTGTCCTATGTGAAAACTGGGAAGGGGGAGGGACCATGGCAGATAATGCAGGGAGAATGATAATGCTTCTCTCATTTGATTTTTAATGGAAATTATCTCCCATAAAACTAAAAGGGAGAAGGGAATTCCGGTTTGTTATTATAGGCAATGATTCCCACGTGCAGGGGCAGAACCCCCCCTAACCCTTGACTGCCTATCCTTGAGACAAGAACCGGTAGGTGTAAAACGTAAATATAAAAATACTACCCTGTTACTTTGGAAGATTAAGACATGGGAGCTGAGTTATTACATATTTCAAGCTTGACCCACACCTGCAGGCTACAAAAAAAAAATGTACAGGTTTTGGATGTATATCCTTGTTCAGTAGCATCATTTTCAGATCCGGTTCAACGGCCTAGCACATGCTTTTGTACAGTTTCATCAATGTCTATATTCTTTCACACACACACACACACACTCTCTGTCTCTCCCTTTATCTCTAGCATTCTTCTCATTCTGTGGAAATTAAGCTTGGTTCATCACTGATCACATAAACCTGACCTTCGGGGTAGTTGGTGCTAACCCTGACATAATTTTTGTGCATTTGGTGATCCAGGAGAAACTGATCCTGCGAAAATTGCATTAGTTGATCATGAGATTCACTGCTTCTAATTTCAACAGTGATTTTGTACGAGATTTTTAGAGTTTCTTGAACCGATTCAGGATGAGAACCTTTTCAGGAAAGTGCAAAGCAAGCATGAAATTAAGTCCATGGAGGGTTAAATTAGAACTTAAATATTGCTTGCTTGGCAGCAGTAACGCAGGCTTCAAACCAACCAGACAAGTTGAGTCCACCAACCTGATAGATATGAATACACAGTGCCGGAAGAAACAAAGAAACAGAAAGAAAGTGCCACGGAATGAAATGTTAAGCTTTATTTCCTGAATTGAAACATTCTGTGGCTCCACTTTCAGGCCTCTCTAACTGCTCTCAAAACCTGAAAGAATGACAATCCTTCTGATATTTATCTACCAACATAAAGGCATGTCTTTTGAACACCACTGTATCCTAATTCATCAAGAAGACAAGAAATGAACACAATGTCACTCTTCCAAAGTCATCACATGCTTTTCCACCTTGCACCAGAATTCACTAGTTTGATATAAGCATTCTTAAAATCTTCGAAGAATATATTCTGATTGTCTGCGTATTTTGTGATCCACCTGTGAATCACATATAAGCTTTCCATTAGTTAAGTATACTAATGAGAATTTTATATGCATGCAAGTGATCTTCCCAAACAACCATCTTCCTCAGTTCCCCCCTTATGGGCTTGCCAGCAAGAATTGCATTTAAATGTTCTTAATGGAGAACCCCTTATACCAACTTAGGCTTAATGATAATAACTATACCGGTAAGAATTCAAGTTGAGACAGGATAACAACTAAATGGAAATTTAAGAGGATTTCCAAAGACGAACCTTAAGCATTCATCATCCTCTACAATGGCATGATCTGAAGGAAGCCCGATCATGCTTGACATACCAGCTACACGCAAAAAAAGAAAAAAAAAATCAGTGCAGAAATAACAGAAACAGTTAGGAGTGCAGAACATAAATGTATCAGCAATTGACTAGCTGAAACTAAAACATAAATGAGAGAGAGTCCCTTGATGCTATAAGCAAATGAAGACCTGGCTCAAATCCCTATTAAGGGCTACTCTGATTCTATACTTTTTAGGTATCGTTTGACATATTATTTTTGAGAATAAGGGAAGTATAGAATGGCTAAAGTGTCTTCAAAATCAGCATTTATAGAAAACTCTCATTTGGAATATCTCTAACATCAAGCTTGAAGCATTTCTTCGAAGGCAGTATCTTAACTCTGTTGAATGGGAAACAAGCAAAAGGATTTAGAGAAATAAAAGAGTATAAATATCTTTCCATGTTGAGTTATGTACCTGAAGACTTCCATGGTTTCTCCAGAAGAATTTTGAAGTATGAGTTATCAAAAGCAAATGGACTTCCAAAACCTTTACCCCCGAGAGTGTGAGCCCCAGATAGAGCAACTAGTTCTTGTGTCCTGCAAAAGAGAACAACATGCCATGTATATCTTCAAACTGAATGTTACAATTAAGTCATGAATTCATTAATTTCAAATGGATAATAGCTATCAAAACTTCTTATCTATGTCATGAAAATTATTTTATATTTAACCAAACTTTTAAGTTCTTATGAGAAAAAAAATTATTTTTCACACAGGAAGAGCCATCCATATGTATTATGGAAAAAAAAAAATCTAGATATCAAGGCAAAAGTAAGCTATGTTGCCAATGATTTAACATCCAGCTCAAATCATAGAAGATTGATTTATGGATATCAAACAGATGTAAACATGAAACACGAAAATGTAAAAGGATGTTTGCTCGCAAAAACTCACGAGAAACCTTTTCGTTGAAATGACTGCTTTAAGCCAGAAGCATCCAGAGATTCTTGAGGAAGCTTCCCATCAGGATCTGGCTCCCTACATTGAATATTTGCCTTTCAGTAATGGGGTAAAATCTCAAGTAGATGCCACAAAATGTACATAGAAAGGAGTCAGTGCTCCAAGTTAACGCTGCAGAGAACTAAAAGGTTAAAGATTATCAGGTAATAGTAAAGAGTCAAGAAGTAACTTTATACTCATTTAGTCAGTTTGAATGGCAGTTTCCAGCTTTAATCTTGGAAAAACATCCTTACATACCCAGTTAATCAGATACTAAGTTCTGTATTACTTAAGCCATGTCATTTGATAAGTTCAAAGCTAGGTGCTTACGCAGAATCTAGTCTACCTAATGCAACAGGGATTTTCGGACCTCCACAAACAGAAACTGCTTCAGCTCCACCCACGGCAATCATGTCTGCCCATGATACTAACAAAGGAAAAAAATACACAACATATTAGCATGGTGACATACCATCCATTTCTGTCAAAATCTTTTCATCTGATATTTCAGAAAGAAAACCTGGTTGTATTGCATCCACTTCTTTCTTTGCTTTCTCTAGAACCTAAACAACGATGCATTAGAATTTCGAGGAAAGCAAAAGCCAAAAGTACATATAAATACATAACTTTTGTCTGAATTAGAAAGAGAGAAACGGAGAGAATGCCTTCAGAGACTTTTTGAGGCCAGCGTTTTCAGGTCTTTCGAGTTCATAAACTATAGAACCATTCATACCACCTGCATGAACAATTAAAAATAACAGTAAATTCACTGGTTCAAAAACTTCTACTAAAGGAACATAGCATGCCACAAAACAGAATTCAAATTGATTCAATCAAAGTAAACCCAAACTCAGATCCTACTGAATTCCAATTACTAAATAATTTGGCAAGTTTTGGTACCTGAATTTTCATCCATTTCAAAGGTTCCAGCGTCATGAAATACTAAACGAAGAACACCGGCAGCCTTCCCCTTGGTTACAACTTTGCTTATCTCTTCCTTTATACGCAGATACTCGCTCTGACCTGACCTTCAAAATCAATAAAGATCATCGTCCACAATTGACAATTTAAAGGAAAATTCAACAACGCAATAAAAAAATGAGTCTTTTGTTTTTCTTTTTTTGCATAACTTAGAACTTACTCAATTGCCTTAGCGCCACCATTACCCACAAATTCATGCAAAGGAAAAAGAAACGGCAGCGTTGCTGTAAACGCCAGCCCTCTCCTCCGACTCAAGCTGCAATGGCGATTTTGTCCTGCAATCCAAGACCTTTTTCTTCTAAATGAGTACAAAAGATTAAAACTTTAATACCACCACTTGGTTTCCTTTTATCACCTGACGTGTCGTGGATGGCGGAAGAACAAGCGGTGGATGGCTTGGCGCGAGATTCGACCGTTAGGAGAGAGGACCGTTGGCAAAGGGAGGGAGATTTGAATTTGAATTTAGATGAAGAGAAAGTAGAGGAGGAAGAGACAGGAGAGGAACTCGAGGTTGCTGATGAACTCATCATCCTCCACGGACGGTTCCAAATGAGCGGTTCAGAAAGTTCTCACCGCGGAAAAGGTATCATTTTTTTGGAGGGTAAAGGGTGGTGATTGGCTGCAGTTGAGTTCAACAGGTGCAAGGAAAGTCAAGAGACTGGATTGGTTTATGACCTGGAGCAGTCAGATGTCAACCGGTCAAAGGTTAGAGAAGTTACTCAAATTCGATTATAAATAATAATTTTTAATATTAAATTTTAATTATATACGTTGTTTATAAATTATTTTAATTAATGTAATACTTATTAAAATTTATTAATTGTTTTAAATATTATTTTTAAATTTTAATTTATTTTCTATGAATTAATTTTAATTTATTAATTTAATTTGGATAAATAATATACATAAAATTATTTTAAAGTTATTTTAATTGGATAATTAATAGATATGTACATTTTTTTTTTGAAAATTAAAAGTTCATTAAAGGGAGTAACCAATGGTAAAGCTCCATTCAAAAGTACAAGGGACTGCAATTTTTAGGCCTATGCTCAGTCCAGGGGGCGGCATAACCCTCAAAATTACATTACTAATCCTAAAACATTCTACCAGAAAGAGGGTCAAAGCATAACTTTTTCCAATCCAAGTCCAGGGGGGTATCGTACAGCGGGACCATTCGCTCAGAGCTCGGGCCAGTCCTTTCACCCCCCTCCCCTCCCCCAACATTCAACAGAAAATGAAATAAAAAAGAATCCTCCTATTACAAGAACTAACACCGGCTCCCTCCCTAATCGAGTTACAGAATAAACTCAAACGTCATTCTTGAGCTCCAATCCTTACCTCCTCTATCTAACTTGGGGTGTCCTCCCTGGAATCGTCAATTTCTCTACTCCTCCGCAACCCCTAATAAATTATTATCATTACCTAAACCCCTGTTGCACAAAGGGACAGCATAGCGTTTCAGTGACTCCCGCTTGTGCTCCCATGGAAAAGAAGAGGAGCCGACCCTCAGGAATACTCTGTTCCCCACCACGAGGAGAAGGACAGGACCGAAACAGCTACGAGACAAAGCCATCCCCTAAAGAGAACACCCATCTCCCAGAATTAGCCTCACCCACCTGAAAAATGGGGTTAAGACTCTGCTGTATAGCCTTACTCAACGGATTCCTCCTCCCTAACTACTGTCCACACATTTACAAGGTCAGTATCCCTTCCTATTCCAGCTTTGGCCAGGTTATCGGCTTGCTGGTTTGCCTCCCTTCTAACATGGCAGATTTCCCACCTTATCACTTTTCTTTTTAGCGATTCAATTTGGAGAATCCACTTCGTCATCCTCCAAGGGGCTTGGCTAGGAGTTTTGATCCAACTAACCGCATTCAAGGAATCACTCTCGATGACCAGGATATGAGAGATATGTACATTTAACAAATTGTGTCTAAAAGATTCAAATTTAGGTTTGAGTAGTAATTTAAAAAATTAATAAAGTATTTATAGAGTTTGAGTTAACGTATTGTAAAAAAATAACAAATATCTTGCTCGTTGACATTCCTACTCGTGTCAAAATTTCTACACATTGTAATTTCTTACATTTTTGTTTTAAGTTTCTTTTTGCTTGATGTTTTCAGCTGTTAACAGGACATGTTAGAGTTACTTTGTCTTGCAAGTTTGGTTATAATCAACACTAATTATACAGAAAAAAGTGATGATCCTGAGGCTTGATTTGTATCAGCTAATAGCTAGTATTACCAAAATTTTTGAATAATAAATCTAACAAATATACAGGGCAGATGAGATGTTAAAGCAAGATACAATCTATGAAACAATTGCACCAAACTCCCCCATCTTCAGCAATGGTTATCTTGGACCAGAAAGCCTCACAGCTGAAAGATAAGCATCACTGTTACAGTCTGATGGTCCTGAGGCTGAGGATGTGCCCTCTCCGCTCATGGTCATCGATTTAAAGAAATTTGAATAAAGGCGAGAACCTAATGGGGAAGACATTGGCGGCTTTGGAACAGGGGAGAGACCTTCTAGCATTTGAACAACCTTGGTCATTGATGGCCTTAAATGCATATCTTCCTGTATGCACCATAATGCAACTTTGCCAGCAGTAAAAACTCTCTCGTCTTCTCCTTGGATACTCAGCCGCGAATCAAGGATGTCTCTCAGCTTCCCTTCATCTAACATTTTAAAAGCATAGGATGGCAAGTAAGATTTCTCTGAAGATTCTTCAGGGTCAAAGTTTTTCCTTCCGCCAATGATTTCTAGCAGCAGCATGCCGTAGCTGTAAACATCACTCTTCTCTGATATTGCGTAGTTTGTGATCCACTCCGGTGCAAGGTAACCCCGGGTGCCCCTTAGAGTGGTGAAAACATGGCTTTGCTCTCGAGTCATTAGCTTTGCCAAGCCAAAATCTGAGACTTTGGCTAGGAAATTGTCATCAAGCAATACATTTTCTGGCTTTATGTCACAATGCACAATCTTTGCATCACAATCTTCGTGGAGATAAGCTAGCCCTTTTGCTGTTCCCACTGCAATATTGAATCTTGATTCCCAATCCAATAGGGGTTCTTCTCTATTTCTCCTGAAGATCCATTTATCTAAGGAACCATTTGCCATGTATTCATACGCAAGAAGTCGGTGGCTCCCTTCAGCACAGAAGCCTTTCAGCCTGACCAGGTGCAGATGATGGATACTGCCAATGATACCAACTTCGGCTCGAAACTCTTTCTTTCCCTGACCAATGCCTTCCAATTTCTTCACAGCAATTTGAGTTCCATCTGGAAGAGTTCCTCGGTATACTGAGCCAAATCCTCCATGCCCAAGCTTAACAGAGAAGTTATTTGTAGCAGTCTGAAGATCATTGTAAGTGAAACGAGCAGGCATCCCAGTTAAACTTCCCAAGAAATTATCCTCTTCTGAAGTCTCTTCAGGAGATTCTGGCATTTTCTTCTTTTTCTTGTAGTATCGGTATGACGCAAAAAGTAGGCCAAAAATAACCAGTACTGTAGAAACAACTATAATCACAACATATGGGAAACCTTTTTTGCCACCCCCAGCCCCTGCACCATTTGCAGAGCTCGACATCTTGACAAAAGCAACTAAATCAGACTGCTGTTCAGAGTTTTGGAAGCTACCAATCTGGTCAAACAGGAAACAATTCCTCGAGCTATTGTCATAGAAAACAGCCATACAGGAGCAGTTGCCAAGGCAAGATGCTTTGCAACCACTCAGATCAGTTTTTGAAGATGGAGAAACATAGGCAAGTGCAAAATAATTGAGCCCAGTTCCAGCATCATAAAGATCTACAGCATCCTTTCCCTGACTGCAGAGAGAGGCAATACCTGTTTTGCAATTGCCAAGCCCTGATGGACACTGGCACCTGGTGTTGTCTGAAGTTCCTGAACAAACAAAATATGGCTGACAAGCTTCTGGTGTGCCACACGGATCTGCTGGAATTTTTGTTGTTGAAGAGGACCCTTTATCATGGAGATTGAAGAAAGATATAAAGCCGTCACTTCCTAACACTGCAATCCAAGTGGCATTTGCATCAATAGGATCTGAGATTGTAAATTGCCATAGCAAGACTTTGCTTTCATCAAAGAAACTCCATGAATTCGCATCAAGAGATGCTACAGTGACCTCCCCACCATTTTTGTTAATGGTTCTTCGTGGGTCCTTCCCCATGGACCAATAGGGCTGCAGAGTTGAGTAACCTGCTGCAAGAATCATGTCGCCTGATTTGATTTCAAGAATATAGCTCAAGTTACTGGCGCTAGGATTGCTAACAAGTCTCATTCCTTCTCTAAACTCTTGGTTTGAAATAAGGGTATCAGATGGATGATCAAAACTCTGCCACACTACTTTGCCACCATCCCCTTGCAAAACCAAATTCCCTGAATCCTGCAATACCATAGCAGAAATTCCTTTGTCACCAGTATTTGTTGTCCAAACCACCCGTTCTCCTTTCCGTAATAACACGTTACCATTTTTGTCAAACACAAAGTCATCAGAATTCGAAACAGGGGAGTCTCTGTTAGCGGCCCAGATTACTGTTGTAGTCTCCATGTGGACGATAACTAGTAGAAACAATGTGACATCTGAAGTAGGGGTCAAGCCGAAACCAAATTCTGAGTTGTTAGATACAAGAAACACCCCATTATGGTCGATCCAATTCATTTGAGAACCTTGAAATCCAGGTTCAATCGTCCCAACAGTTTGAATGCTAGCCATACAGGTTTCGGACAAAAAGAGGCTAGATAGTGCAAAAAAGCACAGAAAACGAATAAAACCTCTACTTTCCATTAGAAAACTCCGAATTGAGCCAAAATAGGGTCTTAGAAGAGAACAACAAAATACCCCGGATAGACAACAAAGAAGGAAATTTTCCTGACCCTAAACTAAGGAGGATATACAGGAAGAAAAATGGGTTCTCTACTGTCTATACAAGAAGCAGCGAAGCATAATTTCTCCCGAAACCTCATTTGGCAGCTCTCTTGCACCGAACTGACATCAAGTTGCCAGGAACACAAAATTGTAGCTCTGAAGGAAGCAGATTTGAAGACATAGTATGCTATCTAGTCCTAAATTCAACAAAGTTCAGATTTTGGAATACGAAGAGACCATAACAAAACATTAAAGATTTAAGATAACAAGTTATTGGATGAAAAAGGAGGGAAATTTGACATTTACAAGTTGAGATGAAGGCAAAACAAAGCATATACTTGCCAGAAACTGCAATTCAGGGTGAGAAACCAGATGACTGATAAGTTCTAAGAACTTGAAGTTTAGCCTTTTTTCAAAGCTCAAAAATTCAAGAAAGAACTGCCCAAAGTAGGAACAACAGCAAAAAAAAAAGGGAACAGAATCAGAAACGGAAAGCACAAGTTGACAACTGATGACCACTGTTCATTTGACCATGAGAACCGACCTACTAGAATTGATGGGTACTCTTCATTTTGCCATGATATGGAAAGCTTTTTGGAGAAACACGGAATAGAATGTGAAAGAAATGAAGCAAATTCAGAAGTGTTCTCCTATTAACATCAGCAATAAATACAAAAGAAGATAAAGAGAATAAAGGAGACACTGAAAAAAAAAAAAAAACAGATAGCTCTCACCTCATTTTATTGGGTGAGTTGCAGAATCAAGTGGATTTGCAGACATGGGTCTCTGGCTGGCTTTTTCCTCTTATCTGTTTCCTGCTTCTGTCATAGCGTTGAGGAGAGATCTGAGCTGCCTTTCTCTCTTTCCCAAGCTGGTTATTTTATTTCTTTTATTTTGTGTTTCCCAGCCTTCCAAAGATGATATGGAAACTGTCAAAAAAAAAAAAAAAAACCAAAGATTAGATTGTACGTGGGGTTGAGAGATCCAATATATGACTTCTTGTGCATCTGTTTAACTTATGGTAAATTGAGAACCCAAATTTCCTCCCCCCCTCCCAATGCAATACTTGAAAAGGTTAAAACCTGGCACCCACTTACCGTTTCTTCCCATCATTATGTGAAGATAAAAAAATTTGTTTTTTAATCTTTATGATAACAGATGGACTGGGCCATTGATTGTTTATATATATATATATATATCTTATAAGAGGAAGGTTTTTGTTTAATTAAATTGGATATTTGGGGGGGGAGGGGGGGTTGGGCGCTGAGTGAATGGTACGGGTCAGGAAGTGAAATGGCAATGGCGGATGGGGAGATAATTTAATGCCAAGTGGGAAAGTAACGTTCGGGGTAGGCGTTGAAATTTCGGCCACCCTCTGGGTTAGGGTGTTCTAAGCCAAACTTCAAAACAATGGGTCCCCCAAACGTCCAAATATCCCAAAACTTAACTTTCTCGTTTCCTTTCTTTCCATGCCATCTGCTCATTTTGGACATTTCCCGGTGAGAACGCCAAATTTACATTGTTATTTCTTTCCGTCACGTGTTATGTTAATTTATTATAATTACTTATTAATTATAAACATTTATTTAATGTAAAATATAAATATAAAATTTTGATTAAATATAATAAAATATTTTAAAATATTATATGAAAAAAAATGAATGTTCAGGTGTTCATATTTGGATCTCTATACGTAAGTTATTGGTAAGTTTGAAAATTTCAAAATTTAATCAAATAATAAATTGAAAAGGTTTACCTATTTATGACTTTACTAACCCAACCAACTACTTAAAGCTACTCAGTGGCATTTACTATGTAAGATAGTGAATGATTGTGTAGTAGTTTTTAAACTTAATTTTTAAAAAAAATCAATTAATTAATGTAAATGTAATTTTAAATATGTAAAAAGAGCCTACCAAATTAGTGGATTTATTGCCTGCCAATTACATTAATTAACTCCAAAGAGAAACAAAATCAACAATTTAACAACTGCACCAGACTTTCTGGCTTCATTTTGGGGTTTTAAATTCTTGAATCTATGCATGGATAGGAAGCAAATATTTGTAGGCCACTGTGTATGCCTCATGAATTACAACACATCGCATGCAATTGCAAAAAAACTTTGGTTGGGACTTTTATTTTATTGCAAGTTGCCTTATATTGTAAATTGTCACATGACAAAAATAAAGTCATTATCATATGGTTTTATACCATGATATTAACCTAATTTTCTAACAGTCTCTCGTTTTATTTTCGTTTTTCTATTTCTTACAATCTTATTTAATCATATCGTGTCATAACCGCATCATTTTTAAGTAAAATACTAATAATTATATAAATAAATATGAATTTAAGATGATTAATTAAACAAATCAAGATTTTAAGTACAGACATTTCACTGTATTACATGATAAGACACATTAATAAGTTTATTAAACAATATGAATTTAATTAAGAGCTGAAATAATTAATTTAAACAATTTGACCACAAACACAAGGATCAAACGTGGCTTGCTCGGATGCTGTTTAGCAAATAAGACAGCGGAATAAACCTAATGGGGTGCCAGAAACCTTAAATACAGCTAAGATTGTTAGCAAGGATATAATCCTGTTTTACCTAAACTTGATTTTCAAGAATAATAATAATAATAATTTAAACCTGGGTCTTAACAAAAGAATATGAGACATAAACAAAGTGGAGTAAGCTGAACAAGATCCTTACCTTCTGTTAATCCTTCTCTATAATCAAGAAAAACAAAAGGGTTTCCATCTCTTGATTCAAAGATTTGAAATAATTTATGATTATATTAATGAAAATAATTCGTGAATGAAGAAAAACGAGATAATCATTTCATTTAAACTAGTCATTGCAATGTCGTCCCAATAAATAAAAAAATTAAATAATTCAAAAAGGTCTAGCACGCCATGGAATTGAAAAGTATGACCAAATATTGTTACTATATGGTTTGAAAATGAGACCATGGAGAGCATAATCCCACTTACTTTGAACAAAATCTTCTTTCATTTTAAGGAAAAGCTACCACCGTCTACACTACTCTCCAACTGGACGGCTTTGTTTTACAGCTGTGTTTTGTAATTTTACTGGCTTTATTTCAATATAATATTACTGTAATATTTTGACCGATTAATTAATATCAATGTAAATACAATAATTATTCATATTATAAACCAAATCAGTGAAATTATTGTATGATTACGATACTGTTAGAGAATCGTTAACAATCAGGACTCGAGAAAAAAAGGATAATTGGATGCATGCATGTGAAGGAATATATCTCAGAGCTCTTTTGAAATCCATTAAATTAATTTTTTTTAATGTCGAAATTGTCATCACGAGACAACCATTACTGTTGTATATATTAAAAAATAATATTATTTTAGGGTTCATTTAATTAACACATTGATTATTTGATTATCATATTAAATCAGTAGGACCCCTTGCCTGTCAAGGTGTCGATTAGACATTCGGGCAGGTCGCCATATCCGATCCCATGCTCATTACCTTATTCAAAATCTAAAAATAATGGGGAGGAGTCGGTGTTGGGATGCTAATGTCTCCAATAATTCTAATTTTAATTCTCACGAAATTAACATTATTTTGCAAATTTACATTTAAATTTAAATTTGATATATCGTTAATGTATATATTTTATATAGTATTACGTAATCACTGAATTCTGCTGTTGATGTACAAAGATGAAAGTATATTAACTCTAAATGTCTACAATGTATATATGAATTTATAATATTTTTTATAAACTAAGCCTGAAGCCTGCTCCATCGAAATCCGATGTTTATTCTTTGGATCACTCCCTCTTTCTCCATCGCTTAGGCTGTCTGCCAAAGTCAATACATTGGCTTAGCTTGCCACCAATGGGGTTTTGCATCATTTTGCCAAGGAAGAGACTTTGTGACAAATGGCCAAAAGACAGCGTTTCATGGGTTTCTCACATGGGAATCGGGGGGGAAGGGGGCTTGGCTCATGATTTCATGGATCTTCCACAGCCTGTCTACTGATCTTTTCTTGTTTCTTGTCTTGTGGATGCAAAACCCAGTTTTTGCAACTTGGTTTTTCTTGGATTTTGGACAGGGAGTTGTACAGACAGCAGGTAATTCCTTTTAGCTTGCATGGGAGGACTAGGGTTTTATCTCTGGTAAAGTTTTAAGGTTAAAATGGGTCAAATGAAAATGAGCATTTATAAAAGGAATTACCATGCATGCATGTCAAGTTTTTATATAAATAATTTGAAAAAGAATGAAATTAATAATATTGTAATTATAATCTAAACATAATCATAATCTAATAAAATTTTATTAATTTAGTTTATAATCTATATCATATAATGATTTTTAAACAAAAATATCTAGAAGTGAATTTATTCAGAGTTATTAAGTTTAAACTATGCTAAAAATTTAAACAAAAGAGAGAAGTTCTTGATTTTTTTTTTTTAATGGACAAGCAAATCTTCTACAATTCCTCCATTTGATTCCTTGTCCCAAGATATTACTTAAAATGGTTTTTGAGAATGAGGGAGATGTGAACACATGAATAACATATTTCTTTGATAGCAAGAGAAAAATCAATCCTTCTAGAATCTCAAATGAAGCTAATTAAGCTATAATTAACAACGTCATCTAATTTACCCTTACACAATACATTTGGATGCATATATAATCTAATCTCCTCTGATATACCATTAGTGTATGTAATATCTATACATTAACGATAAAAAAACTCTTAAAAATAAATATTTAATTTTTTTTAATTTTTAAATTATTTATTAATGAAGTAATGATATTTGATTTCTTAATAATATATAAAATCTCTCCATCAACAATATATTAAATATAAACTTTTTAAATAAAATTGATCTTTCGATAAATAGATATTATTATAGGAAGACTAGGTTGAATAGAGCCAATCCTTTATGGCAAGAAACTTCTCTCGCATGAAAATAAAGAAACTTGGGGTTGCTTTAGACTTCAACAACACAAAAATTCCATGAATTTGCCTGCTTAAGGAAACATCTTTCCCATTTAAACGTATTGCATCAGTAATAGCTATGTCGAAATGACATCATATCTTGATCTAGAACATGCAATGTTTCCCAAATGAAAGAGAAAGAGAAAGGGTAGAGCTTTTAGGTCATCAGCACGAACCACACTTCAAATAAATTAGAGGTGAAAATTCCTGCTTATACAATATTTTATTAGAGATAAGAGCTGAAAGAGGCAAAGGTCATTCCTATGGGAATGCACTGAAGAAAAAGGTAGGGTTTTTACTTGGTTTTCAGACTGATCATCACAAACCCTGTCAAAGGTTTAAAGTTGCAAGTGTTAGAAAAAAAAAAAAAAAAAAGCTTTCAACATTAAAATATGCATTAGATAATCTTAAAAGCCTTTTGAAGTTTGGATTTTTCAACGAATTGAGGAGGACTTTTGAACTTTGTACATTAATTATTCACACATTTAAACTGCATATGATAAATTGCACAAGTCTCAAAAGTGATCATGAGCATGTTCTATTTGGGATTTGATGTCGAGAGTGGGTAAGAAAAAAGTTAGTCTTTTTCTTTATTGCAAGTTGCTCCCCCACTATCCCCCACCCTCTTTTTGAAAAGCAAAAAAATGGGAGGTAATTCTTGTTTTAATTTCAATTGGAAGTATTAAATTTTAATATTTATCTTTCGATGTATTTAAAACCGTCTTTTATTTTCGATTTGTACTCATACAAATCTTTAATTTTAACGAGAAATTAATAACAATCAAACCTAATGCTGCTAGCATCTTGTATTTACATGGTACATGATATGGTTTGATGGGATGTTTACATGACCCATTTCACACCATTCATTACGTGAACACGTCAATTATGACGTCATATATCACATGAACGGAAAATATTAATTAACGTTAGTTTGACATCTATTAATTTTTTGTTAAAATTAAAGATTTGTGTAAGTAAAAATCAAAAAATAAAATTTTTTTTGAATACAATAAAAATATAAAAGCTTAATTACATAATTGAACACAATTAAGAGACTTTGTTTTAAGCTCTTCATTCATGCTTAACACTGATTCAAATTTAGAATCAATTTAGAGAGTTATTGTTTTTGCCTTTGGGCTCTGGCCCATTTAGATCCCTTGTTGGGCCTAGCCAGCCCAAAAACAGCCCTTAGCTTTTAGCCCATTTTGAATCCAATTCTCAAATTGTGAAGTGGGCCAACCTAACCAGCCCATGTTGAAATCTCTACCTCTCAAAAGCCCAATCTCCGAAACCAAAAATCGAAGCACGTTACTGCCACGTAGACTCAAGACCGAAAGCAACACTTTAAGGCACGTGGCTCATCGCAAACGCAAATGCAAACGCCAACCTGGATTTTAACTGCAGCTGGCAGTTGCTTTCCTTGAAAGCGTTAGGACCAATTTCGCACGCGTTCACAACGACAATTTCCAAGCAAACCGAAAATCGTAAACGGATGTGTCTCCGTTTTGCTTCATCCTACGCGTAAGTCAGGTGTCGGATTGGCTGCCGCGTTCCACGTGGCATTTCCCACAGGGCTCCATGACACTGTGTTAAACGTTCTACCCAACTCTTTTATCTTACGTCTCCAATGAGAACTCGCCACGTAAGTCCGACAACAAGATCACGAGTTGTACACGTGATTTCCCGCGCTGATACACGGCTTTCCTTCCTTAATCGGGGCACTTTCCCTCCCTGTCTCTGACCCGAATTTTGAACGAGTCTTAGTTTCCAGCACTCTGGTCTCTGGTTTTCTTCTTGTCTGCTAAGGAATCTCTTTAGACTTTGATCCCAAATTTCCGTAAATAGCACTTACAACCTTTCTCTTATCTCAAAACTTGAAGAGAAGATGAAGTGGGCGGTGAGGTCGCCAATAAAGAGGTTGCACGTGAAGGTGAAACCTTTGAAGCTTGAAGGGTTACGCAGAAGTAAGGAAGAAGATGAAGGAGTTAGTAAGAAAATGGTGTTGGTTGAGATGGTATGGAAAGGACCCAAGTCTGGATTGGTTCCATTTTACAAATCGTCCTCAAGGCATAGAAGGGATCGTAGCAGCGTGAGAATTGTAGGAAATGGGAAGTCAATCGAATGGGATGATGAATTCGAGAGCTTATGCGATTTTCCAGCTGTTTCCAAAGATCGTGCTTCTGGTTCTTGGGATGCGTTGTTCAATGTCTTACATGTAAGCAATTATTAATATATCCCCATCTCCTTTTTGATTCATTAAAAAAAAAAACTTTGGATTTTCTTTTTGGGTATTGATTTGTTGGGTGGAACATAGGGGGAGAACGGTGAAAATAGCGGTAAACTGGCAGTGGTGGGGAAAGTTTCGTTGAATTTGGCAGAGCTGGTATCGGAAATGGAGTGTTCCGAGATTGAAAGAAAGGTTCCGATCACGTTGAATGTCGATGGTTCGGCCATCAAAGCTACTCTTTCGGTAAGTTCCAATGTTCGATTAACGTTTTCTTCGTCCCAACTCATTCTGCATTGGCTCCTCTCTGTTTCAAATATTTTATTCCATACTTTGTTCTGTCAAGACTTAGACAAAGCTTTGAATATTTCATGTTAGTTTATTTAATTTCTGGAATTAGAATACTATTATTTTAACCTAGAGCAATTTCTGACTCTGTCATGGTGCTGAGCTTATGCTTAAAAATGGAGTCACCCTCAAACTTAACCAAGCTGTTTCTGTCTTACCCTTCTTAGTTCTTATGTTAATGTTATAACAGAAAAAGGAAAAAAAAATTCCAGATTATAGCTTTCTATTTTTAGATAATTGAATTTTATTTATCCAAGAAAGCAGTGTGATGGCCTCTGCTGTAAAGAATCAATTGACAGCTTTATATTACCAATTTCTGGAAGATAATCCCAATTAACTTATTGTAAGTAATTACTTAATGAATGATTATGGTAAAACTTTTGTTTTTGTGAAGATTTTATTGAGCTTTGCGGAGGTCAGAGGTCCACCAGACACGGCAGGAAGTGTCCAAAGCTCAGCCGAGTCAAACAAGGAAGATGGGTTCTTTAGGATGGTGAAGGGTTTGACGCGCCAGAAGAAGGAAAAGAGGGGTAAGACCAGCCGTCAAAAGGAGCAGCCGAGATCGTGCGACTCGGACGAGTCACTTATATTTGACTCAGATGGCTTGCACGGGAGTGAGTCCACCACCACGAGTGAAAGGAGCAGCGGCGAGCTGAGTTTAGGACCTGAGTTGGAATCGTCCCAAAGTTTGGAAACTACCCGGAACCACATGGTAAGGCTGTTCTCCCGGAAGAAAAGGCAGTTAAGTTCTAGGTCGTTCAGGAAGAAAACAGAGCCGTTCATTAATAAGTACAGTGAAAGTAACGAATCTGACGTCGACCAACACCCTCGAAGCTGTTCTGTCGTTGACTCCCAGGTTGGTTTTGTCTTTTCCCTGTTTTATTACCAATCACTTCATTTGTCAAGTTTTGATTTTGAGTTGAAGCTAATTTTCATGATGCTTTTACTGCTTGCAGGATGCGAGCTGCTGGGAAGTGAAAGAATTAGTCAGCAGAGATGAACAATCAAGGCTCAAAACCAATGTGTTCTTTGCCTCGTTTGACCAACGGAGTGAGAGAGCCGCTGGGGAGAGTGCCTGCACCGCCCTGGTCGCAGTCATCGCCCACTGGCTCCATTCAAACCAGGACTTCATGCCAACAAGACTTCAATTTGACAGCCTGATTACAGAAGGATCATCAGAATGGCGTAAGCTTTGTGACAATATAACTTATACCAATTCCTTCCCTGATAAACATTTCGATCTCGAGACCGTTTTGGAAGCTGATCTCAGGCCCGTAACAGTCTTGAAAGACAAATCGTTTACTGGGTTCTTTAGCCCTGAAAAGTTCGAGTGCTTGAAGGGTGCCATGTCGTTCGATGAGATATGGGATGAAATAAGCAGCGACAGAAATGATTGTGACCCGAGGGTTTATATCGTCAGCTGGAACGATCATTTCTTCGTGTTGAAGGCTGAATCAAACGCTTATTACATCATTGATTCTTTGGGTGAGCGGCTGTTTGAGGGGTGTAACCAGGCATACATGTTGAAGTTTGATGGCTCGAGTCTGTTGCATGGGAAGAAGGCCGGGAAGCAAGAAGCAGGAAGCTCAGAGGAAACAGGTGAGGCGGAGAGGAAGGAGGGAGGTGGCGAAGAGGTAATCTGCAGCGGGAAAGAGTGTTGCAGGGAGTATATTAAAAGGTTTCTGGCTGCTATACCGGTCGGGGAACTTGAAGAGGAAGCGAAAAAGGGCACAGCGTCTACTTTCTCTCTTCTCCAGCGACTGCAGATTGATTTTCATTATAGCTCTTATTCTTCCTACTCCGCAACCTCTTCAACTGACTTCCTTATGTAAAGCAAAGAGTGTTTTTGAGTTCTTTTTTACTATTTTTCTTACTCTCCAAAGCGTTCATGCATAGAAATTGATGTACAACTATCTGAAAACTCGATTACGTTTAGTTCGATCTAATAAATGATCATAATAATGCAGCAAAATTTGAAGATTGCAACGCCCTATCATTAGCTTTCGGTTCATAACCTACTTTCCAACCTGGAATAGAATCAATATTGCTCCCATTTTGATAATATGCTCCATCATAAATCGATCAGAAAGGCTGAACTCCCAGCAACTCCCCAAGCTTTAGTAAGAAGCTTTTCTGAAAGATTAATCTTCTATCTATTGATCAAACCCATATAAAAGCAAAGGTTGGAATAATTCCTACAAAACGCCCAATCCCCATACCTTCTTTTTTGTCAGCTGGGGATTCCTCGATCTTCTCAATATCAACCTTGAAAGATGCCTCAGGTTCCTAATGGCACACTCAAAACGCAGATGAAGCAGCAAGAGTCAGTCATTTTTATACTTTCAGATGCCCAGGAACCTTTGAACCTCCGTCCATACTTTTGAAGATCTCTCCCTAAAGCTTTTTAAAGACAAAATTACATTATCAGAAAGGTCCATATTCTCCACCACAATCAAGGTTGAAACTTGAAACCAAGAAAGATTAGAATCTGACCCCACCAATGGCAAGCTCAGTACCCAAAATAAAGAAAAGGCAAACTCCCCCAGTCATTTATTAATGATTTCCACCCTTCCTAATTAGACCAAGTATACAGGGCCCACATAACAGCCAACAAGAATATTGACTAAGAAAATAATACCGGTTAGATCTTGTAAAGACACCCTGTCCCCTACTCAGTACTCATACAAACAATAGCTTTTTCTGCCAGATTTTTCATTTATTAGTTCTAGCCCTACCTTCTTAATCAAACCAATCAGACATGTTGTCCACTGATGAGATAAATTGTCCATTGATGAGATTATTTCTTCCAATGGGTAAGTTTAAGGCCAGGTGAAGAGAAAAGAACTACTTTTCCTCACGGATAACATACTGTCCATGTGTCACAATCACATTTAAGCAGAAATGAAAGCTGATCACAGAAAAAGCCTATGGTTAAGTTGCCCCCAATACAGTACCCAAAGCATTTATATTATTCTTATGCTTTTCCACTTTACTGTTTTCCAGGGTGTTTATCAAATAAAGCCTTGGATCAGACAGAAGGAAATAGTGGTATCAAAAGTGAACATTGACTCATAGGGTTTAAAGTTCTACAAGCAGCAACATGTAAGACAACATTCTTTACACATTGCGGATCAAGAGTCCCTTCTGTCCGTCTGTTGCTGATTGCCTCATCTAACTGAAACTCACTCAATATTTACACCTAACATTCTTGCAACATCGAAACACACTGCTCATCAACACATTAACTATAACTACAAAAAGATGGAAAAAAAAGAAAAAAAGAAAAAAAGGAGCTTCAGCAGCACATACTCACCAAGGCCATGTCAATGGTCTAAAGGGACTGAGTCTAGGATTCTGCACTTTTCATTCTTCCAGTTAAGTGGCTGTAAGGAAGCTTTGGCGGCAAACAACATTGCTGATCCACTGCTGGACCATAAACTGTCTTTCTCTTTCTCATTGTTGCATCTACATTCACATGCTCACCTTCTACACTCCATCTGTTTAAAGATGAGTTCAAAGGGTCATCTCTGTCGCTCCTAGGAAAGGAAGATAACATTTTATCAATTGATGGTGTCAGATCACCGAACCTGTTCCACTCTAGAGAGTTGGAACCAGTGTCTTCAATTTCCTGAGGCCGACTCTTTCCAACACTCAGGCAAGGTATCGAAAGAGGGCCCAACCGCAACGATAGATCACAGGCAATTTCATGTGAGTTGTTAGAAGTATTTCTCACATCTGTTCGGTTCATGTTATTTGAAGAGTCCACATCAGAAGAGAAGAGGTTATCAATGACACCCATCTTAGCAGGCTCTACTGTGTTAAAAATTGACTTGGGGAAGATTCCAAAACCATGCTGCATTTCTTCAAATCTATGGTGGTTTTCATAGTAAAGAGGATAAACTGAATACAAATTAGGAGGAGGATACTTCTCCATAGGTAAGCATTGGCTATTACTAGGAAGAGGACCATTCTCAAATGCAAAAGGAAACTTGTTAGTGGTGCAATTACTGTCCTGGGCAATGTGCTTCTGAGATTCAGAGCCCAAATGAGTCACGTTCATGATTGTGGATTTCATGAAGCCAGAATAATTAACCATGAAATTTGGGTTAGTTGTGAGATTTGCTTGAGTAGTGTTCTCTGCTTCTTGAGTGCCCGGGCTAAGGTAACACCTCGGATTGCAATTGCGTTGGCTCCTCAAGGTTCTTCTTGGGGTGCAGCCTAAATTGAGAGCAGCTAACCAGCAATAAGATAGATAAATCACATCTCAGGGAAAAAAAAAGAAAGTACACTTTAATTGAAGCCAGGGCTCTTCATAATTAACCCAAAAAAATCCAGAAGCAACGAAGCAACAAAGCCCTAATTGCAAATATGCAAACTTGGCCTCAAATTCAAACAGAGGAAATTAGGCAGCAGAATTGAAAGGGTACCTTCAATACAAGGTTGAAGAAGCTCTCCTGTTTCAGTACTCTCATCGCGTTTAATGATTGTGTTAATAGCATCATTTGTTCGATCCCACAGGGTTTTAGGGTCCATGTACTCAGCCTGTGCAATAATTAGAATGCAAAATATGAACTTGACAGATCAACAGAACTAATCCTAACCCCTCCATTAAAGAAGAAGAAGAAGAAGAGAACCTAACGCATTTACTACTGACAAATTTACTCGGTCTCCAAACTACACAAGGAACGAGCAAAACGGCAGAAAATATCGTGATCAAGGTTTGTTCTTTCCATTTAAAACTTAATGTAGCCGAGCAGAGGAGGATGAGCAGTGTTAAGTTTCAACAGACAGCGAGTAAAAAGAGAAAATTTTTACCTCAGAATTGGCTTTGGAATACATAATTTCTTCTGCTTTCAAGACAACAACAGGAAGTTTCTCTTGCCATTCCTTGTTCTTCTTGGTTGCTGAGCTATGAATCTCATTTACAACTCTAAACAAAATCAAATACATATATATATAAAAAAAAAAACTAGTGACAAACAAATCTACTAAGTAGATATACTTGCACATGAAAGAGATACAAAGTGAAAGTGGGAAAGGACCTGAAAATTTCTTGAATGAGAGAACCTCTCATGGGTTGGTGTCTATCGCTGTGCCAAGCTCTTCTCTCACAGACATAAGGTCTTGGACCTGGTCTAGGCATCTTCAATGATTTTGAGTGAAGAAGAAACAGAGAAGAGAGAAAGGCTTTCGTTTCTTCAAAGAGAGCAAAAGGCCAGGCTCCGTAGAAACTTGTGGTGGCTTATGCTTTTGGTTTTCCTTTTTCATACACTGACCAAAAAATGCAGTACTGTACCAAGCAAAATATAAGCTGTGAAAGAGAGAGAGAGAGAGTGAGAGAGAAAAGAGGATGGGGGGTTTCTTGGTTTGGGGCTTTCTTTTTCTTTCTTTTCTGTCACAAACTCAATAATTTCAAGGGGGTTTAATTGATGAGTTTGGTGTGTCCCCCACTCATCCACATGCCTGCTTCCCCTAGCCCCAAGAGTCTCTCTCTTTCTCTCTCTCTTTACTCCTAATTTTTTATTGTTTCTCTGGCTCCTTTTTTACTACCTTCCTGTCCTGAGTCCTGACCATACATACATGCTAGTGGTAGGGGTAGTGGAATTGATAACATTGTCACTGTCGGTGGCATCTATGTAACCCCAACCTCTTACTCATCCGCCCCGCTCTGCAAAGTCTTGGTAATTTGCAAATCTTCATCAACGCACTGGCAAATCCCCTTACTCTCACAATGTCTCAATACACTCACATGGCCAAAACTCATGCTTTTGACTGTTGCTTTAACCTTTTTTGAGGTTTGTCCTGATTGCCAAAAAAAGAAAAATAAACCTCAAAAAATATAATCTACATGTACGTACATACCTACAACATGATTCATCCATGCATGCATGTATCCATCAAGAAGCATGTGTTTGTACGGATAAAAAGGATTAAAAAACACCCATCAGTATTCAAGGTTTATCTTTTAACTGGTGTGTCTTCCATCACCAAAATTCACCAACTTTTTGCTTCAAGGCAGCCAGGGCAAAGAAGCTCTTCTGGGAAAACTACAAACTTTTTGGGTGCGTGAAGAGGGGGTGAACCGTGTGAATGATCCATGCAAGCAGCGTAGGCCATGATCTGTCCACGACGGAGTCCAAGCCTTAGCCCGCCCCCCTTCTTTTTGGGCTGGAAATGGTCCCGTTGTCGATGGGTGGGTTAGCCGAGCTTAGCCACCCACTAGCCGACACACACTGTTTTTCACTTTTCTTCCCCTTTTTCTAAGTTAAAGTAATTAGGGATTTAACTAACATCATAATTTAAATGAAATAGTAAGTTAAATTTAGAAAAAAAAATTGACAAAGTTAAACTCTAAAATGAATATTAAGCTAGAAGCCAACAATCATTTAGTTGAATTTTGCTTAGAAATAACAACATTCATCCATTGTAGCAAATACAAACTTATAAATGTGGGTCCCACTTTGCTTGCATGTCAGCAACCTGTGAATCCCATACAATTAGTTTTAAGGTTTAAGCCACTGACTTACCACAAGAAGAAAGAGATTTCGCACCCCGCAGATATGGAAATTCTATTGACTGATTCACGCTAATATACCAGAAAAAGCAGTATTTCCATTGCATTCATTATTATCTTTACATAATTACAAAAAAAATATTTTCTGTATTATTTTCCGCCGTCGATTTAGCTTACCATAAAAAAAATATTTCCACTAATCCTCATGCTTACACCAAATCCCACTTTTTCTCTCTCTAGATGTCACTCTCTTTCGCTCTCTAGGATTTTTTTTTTCTTTCTCTCTCTCTCTGTGGCTGTCTCAGTGTCTGAAAGTCACTCTCTTTCCACTCCGACGGAGGAAAAGGATCGAACATGCTGTCCCCAACCCCGCTGTCTCTTTTATGTGCTCTGCTCCTTTGCTTGCCTTTAGCCGTTATTATTACAATCAATTCCCCGGCGACCACCACAACCACCACCGTCATCGACGGTTCTGGAGACAATCCAGTCCCGGATTTTGTCCCTGCAGCCAAAACCCACCAAAGATTCTCCTTTAAACCACCGCCTCTTCCGCTAGAAGATGACAAATCACTGTTCCGAGTCGCAGCCCGAGTCAGCTCCAAGCCCCTTCCCGGGTCTCCTAAAAAGATTGCATTTTTGTTCCTTACCATAACGCCTCTCCCTTTTGCGCCCCTCTGGGAGCTTTATTTTAACCAAACCCCTAGAAACCTCTTCAATATTTATGTCCATGCCGACCCGACTTACCCATACGACTTGCCGTTTTCAGGCGTGTTCGCTAACCGAGTCATCCCTTCGAAACCCGCTCTCCGTTTCACCCCTACTCTCATCTCTGCTGCGCGGCGGTTATTGGCACACGCGCTGCTTCATGATCCATCAAATTACATGTTTGCCCTTTTCTCCGCCTCTTGCATACCCATACACTCGTTTAACTTCACTTACAAAACCCTAACTCGGTCCAAGAAGAGCTTCATCGAGATTCTGAACAACGAGATTGGGAGTTACGACAGGTGGGCGGCGCGTGGGCCGGATGCGATGTTGCCGGAGGTTAAGTTGGACGATTTTAGGATTGGGTCCCAGTTTTGGTCCCTGACACGTAAGCACGCGAGGCTTGTCGTTGGCGACCAGAAGATTTGGGCCAAGTTCAATCAACCGTGCGTGGTTTGGGACACGTGTTACCCGGAAGAAAATTACTTTCCCACCCTCTTGCACATGCGAGATGCAGGTGGCATTGTGCCTGCCACTCTGACTCACGTGGACTGGAACGGCAGCTCCGATGGTCACCCCCGCATGTACGTGGCATCCGAGGTGGGCCCCCAGTTGTTCATGCAGCTCAGAAAGGACGAGCCTAGATACGGGGACGACGGAACAAACGACTCCGATTCGTCCGTGATGCAGCGGCGTGACCCGTTCTTGTTCGCTCGGAAGTTTTCCCCGGATTCAATCCAGCCCTTGTTGAGAATAGCTAGTGACGTCATTTTCAAAGATTAAAGGATTTTTGTATGTGCGGTCGTGTGAATGGTATTTTTGTAAATATCCTTCTTTCTACATTCTAACATATAAAAAGGGGAAAAAAGCTGGGAAAGAACCCAGTAATTTTGTTTCTGTCAAACGTGCCCTTATTTTTCGCGCCTTTGTCTTTGAGTGAACTTGATCCGGGTGACCCGGTTTGAAGAAATACGGAAACAAGAAACGTCAAAAGGCAGTAACGTTTTTGTCTTCCTTTTGAGGAATTTTAAGGTTAATAAAAAAAAAAATTCAATTTAACACAAAAACACAAATTAGTAGACAAACACGGTGTTAGAATTTGGTGTAAGCGTGGCTTCGATTTTCGAGCCACCGCGTTTTCTATCTGGGTTGGACCAGCTGATCCGGTTTTCTTTTCCGGTTCTTCTTTTTAACTTTTAGGCGGGTTATTTGCTGCTAATCTTATCCATTTGGCCTTTTTAAACCTTTCCTCAACGGTGTTGATTGACCATTTATCGTTTTTGGTCGGGACCAATTTTGACATTGACTTCCAACCGGTTCTTTTGTGACACGCGCGGTGACAAACATACACGTGTGCAACTTTATTGGAGCACCAATTAGGAAAATCTCTAAATATTAAGAGTAATTTTTTTAGGAAAAAAATTTATCTAAGATGTAAAATATTTTATGGGTAGATAAAAAAAAATTTCATTGAGTACGTAAAATATTTTACTTTCTTGAGAGGAGTAAGAAATTCTTTGGAAAAAGGAAAAAAACTCTTACATTAAGCCTAGCAATCTAAATTTGATCAATTCGTAATATTTAATTGAAAATATTAAAAAATTAAATAATATTAATATTTAATTTTAAAAAAATTTAATTTAACATATAACTATTATTCAATACTATTAAAATTAAAAAATATTTTTTAGTAAAATCATTAATGTAATTAATATTTTTATTTATAAATTCAATAAATCCTATTAATAATTATTAAAAAATATTTTAATTATTATTTTTTAATTAATACATATTTTTAAATATAAATTTTAGATATTTTACACAATTGATGAATATTGATATTTTTATAGTATTACGATAACAAATATGAGATGAAAATTTTTTTAAAAATTAAAACTTACTTTAATTACAATGGTGTTTAAATAATTTAAAAAATATCATTATTGATTTTTTTATTTTTATTTTTATTATTTTTAATGTGAAAACTAAATATTAACATTGTTTTGTAATCACTTTCCATTTATCATTTTAACGTTTAAATAACTCTATTGGTAATGATAGAAAATATTTTTCACAAAATGATTCAAGTAATAGAAGATATTATCGACAGTTTATCAAAATAATAAAAAATATTAAAATTTTTTATAAAATATTTTACACAAAATTTTTTTCCAGTAAAATCATTTTCTAATTAGTAATCGACCCAAAGATTCGCAATCTAAATATCCTGATATTCATCATAAGAATCTTGTGAATGGTCTGACTGCTGGCACTTTAGTACTTGGCAATAGGCAAAGTACGCAGAGGAATCTGCAAAGGTGGTAGAGGGAACCAAAGAGCCTGCATGGAACCCACTTCGTAAAAAGATTGAAGTTTTGCTTTAATGGTTGCTGATTAATGTCTCTGCTGCTGAAGCAAAAGCACCTTTTTTACAGTTTACTACTTAGCAGCAGCAGCTATCACGAGCACTTGTCGGCTCAACCACTGTAAATCTCATGTTCGAACAACTCTCAAGCTTCTTGTCTTGTCCAAAACGAAGTACATCCACACGTACTGTTTTTTTCTCTCCAAGGTTCATGCTCTCCCGACCCCATACTTCCTAAACCAGCCCAACTAGATTCCTATTTTTCTAACTTGTATTTGAAAGTCCAATTCCATCGGGCCTGGCCATTGAAGTCTTTCAACATAATCTACTCGAACCCGTATCAAGTATAAAAAGTTTTATCTAAACGAGTCTCATGATCGATTATAGGATATCGAGTTGGATATTCATGAATACCAGAATAACAACTACCCATTTATACCCTCGCGAAAGACCAAAGCCTAACAGATTTAGATATCCCACTGCTTGCTAATGGTGTGCCATCTCTATTTCTTTTAAGTTAGGTTCGTGGTTGTTGCAGTGGTTTCCATTGTTGTAGCCAATGGTATCCATGGGGCAACCTGGCTCACCAACCACATGAACTAGTCCATGGATTGGATGGCCCATCTAACCTCACAAGACTAGCCCAATTCGGAGAACAACTTCTAACCACAAATCGGCCGAGCTCAAATTTTTATTTTGTCACAAAAGTAAAAAGATTGGTAGTCAACAGCACGTGAGGTGGCGGTGGGACGGATCACCTGTCATTGGTCCCAAAGGACCCACACACAGCTGCTGCTGAGCTGACCTCTCGATTAAGACAGACAGATTAGTAGGTGATCCACGATTAAATGTAATGGTACAAATCTTTTGACTTGTAATTTGCTTTATTATCCAACTAATTGCTTTCAATTTTCAACCCTTGGGTGAAGTCCATGCATCAATCTTTGCCTCTGCCAGGAATATAGCCTCAAGCTAAGACGTAAATGTCTAGGGTTTTTGCTCCACGAACCGGCCTTGTTGGATGGAATATAGAGTTCATACATGAAGCAATCCAAATGAGAGGCCATCCAACAGAAAGCAACTCAGATGCCATTATAAAAGTGTTTGAAAGTAAAGCTGTATCATTACTTGAAACAAAAGAAAAAAGTTAAAGATGCCATGACTTGGTGTGTTTGTGGCTCTATTTTTAAATCTAGTGGAGGAGAATATGAAACAGGGAAACGTGGGTCATGACCTATTGAGGGGTTTATAGGAGAATCCGTGGACTAGGTTCCCTGGGCGGTTGTTTTCAACCTAACACGGAACAAGACAACGTTGTTCTTTTCCGAAGAACACCATGAATCCTTGATTTGAACCACTGATTTGAACTAAATGTTTGATTATGCTTTTATTCTTTTCTCTTTATTTTTTCCATGCTCATGTTTAATCATGGAGAAGCAGGCGTGGCCATGGCGGGGGCCACCTGAATTCTGCTTGGACCACCGTTTTTTGAGTTTGGGGTTCGAATTCTCCTCGATGTTAACCAGGAACAAAGAAGTTTTATGGGCTCAAACAAGGGAAAGAATCTTCCATGTCACTGTTGATCTAAAAGGCATAGGCATCCAATGCTACCATTCTCCGAGAATTACTGCACATCTCCCGAGAAGGCAAAATCTAAGGAGTTGCAGCAGTAGAAGGGTATGTTCCAGGGAGAACCAAAGCCTTATTCAGCAGGAAAACACAGAATTATAATGTCACATCAATATATCATCAGGGGCTCAAGGTCCTTTTCATTTCAACTGCTTCTCTTGTTCACATTGCGGCTTCCAAATCCACAAAACAGACTAGAGTACATCGTTTTCATTCTTTATTTATTTATTTATGATGAAACCCACCTCATTTATATTATAAATATCAACTCAATCATTATTTTGGTAACAATTTTTCTAGGTCTTTCACCAGGTTTTTAAACAGCAAATATAACAATTTGGAAGACTTGATTTCCAAGGTCAATTGCCAGATTATCCTCCCAGGTATAAATCTATTACTACAATATGTCAATCGTAATTTCTATTCCATCAGGATATTCCTGTCACCTTCGTCTATTTAAATTAGGAACCAGGAGCATTGAAGCAAAAGTGACCAATATGGTCAGCTATCTTATCAGTCAACCTAACACAAACTATTCTACCAGCATAATTTGACATGTAAAGAAACATCCAAGCTTAGCAGTATTATAGCATACTAATTTAGAGGAAAAACCCTCCATGGATAAGAATGTTGAGCCCACAAATATGTGCACTGATCCCAAATGGCTGTCCCGATCAACAAATCAGGCATTCTGCTTTAAAAAGCTTAAATGTTGGTATAAAGCAGTACATAGCTCTTTCAGAACAACATAAGGGCAACAAAGAGGTGCATGCATTAACATTGCAAGAAACCCAAACCTAACCTTTTTTGTCACTTCACCAACTAAATTGAAACCAACAACAGACCTAACCAGCGTGAGATGTTAAAAGTTGACATGATAACCTATAAATGGTGATGAGAATAAGATCTTCTTGGATAAACAACCTCAATTAATAATAAATTTTAAAATTGAATTACTACGGAGTCACGGCAATGGTCTTAAGGAGACGATCACACAATGAACATATGAATGTCAATAAAATTCTAATATTACAAAGCACAAAGAGACATCAAAAACAGATCATGAATCTCCCTGCATCAAAATTCTTCACAATCAGTAAGCATTTGAACTCAAGTCTCCTCTCTCTCCTCTCCTCCCCATTTTTGTGCACAAATTGCAGGAACAACATCATATCATCCCAAAGAAACAAAAAAAAAAAGAAAGGAAAGAAAACTAGAAAACATAATACAAAAGGTAGGCAAAGAAAGGTCATCTATTTATATGTGGAAAAATCAGTAAGGTGTATAGTAATACCCGGCTGGTGGCCCCATCCCATTGACTGGTGGCATTCCATAAGGCATCACTGGCATTGGACCTGGTCCATGGTATCCAGGATTACTAATCTTGGCCAAACTAGCTTGACCTTGCATCCCATCCCTTCCATATTGCTGCCATACCTGCTGTTCCTGGACAAGCAAATGTTGTTTCTTCTCCATGTCAGCCATTTGTACATATGAAGGAGGTGGAATGCTCAAAGATGCAGCAAATGGGTCCTGATTGACATTCTGAACTGTTCCATCCGGTGCCGGAAGAGCTAAAACTGCTGTTGTGCTCTTCCCTGGCCCCGGCAATGCCACACTACTGGCACTCCCCCCACTCAACTGGGCAGTAGTAACATGCTGCCTCACCATTCCCTGATCATACATGCCATTCAACAATAATGGATCAAGACCACCACCCAAAGCTGCCTTTTGCCTCGACAAATTACTAGCTGACTCAACCAGAGCCAATTCCCAATCTGCCTTCCCTGGCTCAGCAGCTGGGGTTTGCCAAGCAGATGTCACTTCAGGCTGCCCATTGGATGGGAAAGCTTCCCATGACCCATTACCATTATTAGCTGGAGGACCATTAAACAAAGCCAAAGCCAATTTGTTCCCCTGATCATCAGCTGTGACAGCATCATCCCTCAAATTTACTAAATCTTCCTGTGGTTCTGGGGGCTTAACAGGCTCAGGCTCTGATGGTGGCGGTGGAGTGTAATTCTCCGGTGGAGGTAGTGCCTTTATTTCATTCATATCTGGTGCAGGCTCTTCCTCTTTAGGTGGAGGAGGAAGCTCCTTTCTCTCTGGACTCTTTGGCCTCTTAGCTCTATCCCTCACAAACTCCTCCAATGTCTCCAACAACTTACTTGTAATCTTCTGCACCTCAGGATACTCCGATGATCTAGCCACACCCGTATCCTTACACCAATTATAAAATGCAATCAACTCATCAATCTGCTTTGCCGCACTCGCATATGCATCAAATGCCTTAACACAATCAGGGTAATCCATATCAAAAAACCTATCAAGCAACACAGCCAAAACCTCACAAATATCAGCATATAACTGAAAACTCTCTTTCACAACAGGATACAAAGCAATCAAGATCATCCTATTATTCTTGGCCAATCCTGTAGGCCGACATGACAAGAACCGATCCAACAACCTCTGCAAGTGACCCATCTTCCCAAAAATCCTCTCAGGCTTCATTTCCCTCAATGGGGTCATCGTTTTCTTCTCCTCTCTTCCATCTCTACCCACTGCCTCACTCATATCCCCATAAGACCTTGTTCTCCTAGTCATCCCGTAATTTCCATATCCGTTATCACCTCTAAAATCCCCATAATCATACTCATACGGCCTTCGTGGAGGCGATCGGAAATTATCTCTCCCACCATATCTATCATCACCATTTCCATGACTACTTCCCCCCGCCCCGCTGCCTCCACCACCACCTTTCCTATCGAAAAGCACCAATTCAAGTCTTTGATCCAAATACATCGCATAAGTTCTCACAAAAGCTGAGTGATCCCATGAACTCGAGTGAGCCTCATCTCGAAAATCTGACATATTCAACAACCTCGTACCTCTCCTCGTAGCATACAAGATCTCTTCTTGAAACACGGGATCTCCATCATTCAACAGCCTGTGAACAAGCACCAGCGCTTTGAGCGCCACGATCCAATCACGTGTCTTCCCCAGGCGCTTCGACACGGCGGACACGCACGCCTGAACGTAGCCGCGCGAGTAGGAGGTCATATTGAGGATTTCTCGTATGTATTTCTCGTCTGCGGGGTCATCGTCGTGGCTCGTCGCTTTCACGATTGCTACCTCGAGGTCCGGCGCCATGTTGCTCGCTACCTTCGCTATTCCTATGCTGGTTTGGTCCTTAACGGCCCCAATCGCTCTTCGAATCGTGCTCGGCGCCATCTGGACCGTTTGATTTCAACCAAATTTACCTCCTTTTTCTTTTGGAAACTGATCTAACGGTAAGCACACTAAAATGTTCAACTCCAAAGTAGAAATCTAACAAAATTGAATTAACTAACTCTAATTAAGATTAATTAATCGATTAATGCAGTACAACCGCAAACGAGGAAAAAAAAAAAAGAACAAAATTTTCGTCGTTTTTAACCTTACCTTCTAGATCTGCGGCGCAAGAAGGAGAAAAGTGAGAAGCTTTGCAGGCCAGTCACAACGGCGCCGGATTCGTTGACCTTTTTCCAGCCGATTTAGCAACAAAACGGCGACGGTTTCTTCTTTTTCTCTAGATTCTTTCTTTCCCTGTGTAAGAGGAAGAGTGGAGGAGAGGACAGGGGAAAGCGGAGGAGTAGGACGAGAGAAAGAACGAGAAATAGAGGAAAGAAAGGTGAATTTGAAAAATGGATTGGGGTCCGGCGACGTGGAGAGATCAGGGCCGTTAGGTTGGATGCAAGAGATCTGGTGAGAGGCAGCTATTTTAGCGGAAGTGTCGGAGGGGCGTGTGCTTGTTGTCTGACAGAAAACATGTACAAAGAGTAGTGAGAGAGAGATAGAGAGAATGGAGGTTTTGATCAGATGCTTCGCGGCCATTAATTAATTTGCGATACTACGCGTACGGTTTACGGTGATGCCGACATTTTTTTTTCTTTTAAAACTTACTAAAACAGTAAATTTTTTTTGGACTTTGGTAGTGTGTCGGGATCCTTGCTTACATGGAGTTTCTACCTAAATAATTTTGCTTTAAATTTTTGTGATCGGAATTTATTCTAAATTAAGAACTAAAATGATATCTAACTAATCAGTAAATTTTTATTTTAGTTTGAAGTATTAACAATTTAATTCAAAATAATTATATAAAGTATTTATACATCATTTAATTATATATATATATTAAGAGTGGAGTCAAGGGTACAAACAGTGATCATAATCATTTTTAATTTTTAATTTGTTTATATTTATCACAAATTTCTTATTAATAAAAAATTGAATAAACTTGAAAATATAAATATAAGTTTTTCACAATTTATCAAATATATTTTTTAAATTAAAGAGATAGATTCATAATTTATAAAATTATTTAAATTTTATTTTTAAAATTTTAAATTATATAAAATTAAATTTAAATTTTGATTCGTGATATCTATAAAATAATTATTTTAAATTATTTTACGAGTAAAATTATAAATACATCATTGATATATTCCTAGAAACTAATTTCATCACGGAGTTTCCATAGACCTGAAATGCTAGTCAAACTGTCAAAGCGCAAAAAGCCTATGGAAAAAGTGGGGACTGTCTAGCTATAGCTAATGTGGTCAACCAGATAATAAGAAGACTAACAATCAGCTTTTTTTCAGTGTTTATTTTATTAGTATTTTCTATTTTTAGTGGTGATCGAGGTGGCCAGGACTGCAGAGTCTAAATGACCAAAAATACATCATTTTGACCATCACAAGTCAAATTGTTAAGTACAAATCCATTAAAAAAAAAGCCTGTCATCTTGTCATAGAGTAGCCTCCAGATTGGGAGATTGTAGGTTCGAGTCCACCCTCAATCCCTCTTCGTCTCTTTGTATGTCGACTACTCTGCTTAGCAATGAAAAAAAGAGAGAGAGAGAGTCATTGTATTATGACATTGCAGTGGTTTGTTACAAAACAAAAATTGTAATGTAATTTAATTAAACATTATACAGAGAATGTAACTTTACATCCCTGCAAATAAACGCACCTCTAGTGTTCGTAATTTCTGTTCAAAATTCTAGAGAGATGGAACACTTATGCGAAACCCGAAAAGGGAGGCATTAGAATAAAACTTTATAGCAGAGAAATAGTTTACCCTCGCTTTAAGAAATCATTGTGTTTTCCTCCTTTTTTGTGGTTTGGCCATTGTTAAAAAGTTCCAAAGGACAAAGAGAGTTCAAATAAAAAATGCATGTCCCCCAATTCCCATTGGAAAAAAAAATCCTTTATTAATTTCCATCATGGTATGGATCTAAAGAAAACCCATTGACATTTCTTTTCTTTTTATTATTTATATATTTTTGTTATGCGAATCTGATAGGTTAGGAACTTGTTTGTATCAGGTCCTAGGGGAGAAAAAAAAAGAAGTACAAAATTAAAGAAGAAAAAAGCTTTGTATATGGAAGTGGAGGTTTCAAGTTAAAGCATTGAAAAGCAAAAAAAAAAAAAAAAAAAGGAATTTAAAGGAGCACTATTGTTAAAGTGAAAGGACTTGACAAAAGGGGAGCCTATAATTCTCAAACCCAAAGCTCAACTCATAAAGTATATTGTCTTATATATATATATATATATATATATATATATTCCCCTATGATTGATTGTGACACTGGTTTTTTTTCTTTTGGGTACACAAATTAATTGATTCTATTCAATTGTTCCACCTTATTATTTGCTTTTACTGTTTCCGAAAGACAAAAACAAAAAAAAACAAAAAGGCGACAAGGCTTAAATGATAAAAAAGTTATTGAATCATATTCATTTATATAATTGAATTTTATTTTTTTTATTGTACTTATCTTTTTGATTTGTACCTACACAAATCTTTAATTTATAAAAAAATTAACAACAATAAAATAAAATGTGATAGACATTGTTCTGTCCACATGACTCGTTCCATATCAATTGTCATGTGATTAAGTTAATTGTTATATCATATACCATAAGATCAGAGTTTTCATTAGTATTAAATAGGGTAATTTGTTATTTTTCATTAAAACTTGCTATCTTATAAGATATTATTTACTTTTATTTATTGAGTTTTATAATTTTATTTCACAAAGAACGTCTCTCAAATAGAAGATGGTGTAAATATTTAAATACCCCGTTTTATTTAAACCTATGTATCTATAAGCTGTTTTTGTAGCAGAAACTTTTTAACTGATCCTCCAAAGGCTTCCACGCTATAAATATTAACTGTTTCTAAGTTCCTCAGTGGAAAAAGCAAGGATGGTCCCCGAAGCAGTACCATCTTGACATCAAGAAAAAAACAAAAGCAAAAGAAAAAAATAAAAAGGTAATGCGAAAATCACTAAAAACCAACTTCATAAATTATACAGCAGGGCGTTGATGCTGACAGAGAGAAAGTGATTGCATAATTTAAATACAAATGGACCTTGAGAGGGACAGGGAGTCACATCAAGGCTTCAACCGTCCATTATTTATGGTTCAATTTTCTGCTTCAGATTAGGACCCCATGGTAGTTCATAGCTGGCCCTTGGAAGGCCTAGGACCCAAGAAACCAGCTTGAGCACGATGTTTGGGTGCAGAGGAATTATTGTTCAGGATTTTTCAGTTTTGGGTACATATTATACAGCGGGCTGAGCCCGGAGAGAGTGGGGCGGAACTTACGTTAGTTGTTTCCTTGGTGAGTCTGTGAAGATTCTCATGTGTCCCTGTGGATCCTTCTTCCACCATAAGTAGAATATGGAAGACACTATCACAATCCCGGCTGCACCCCCGAGTACAATTCCAGCAATTAGTTCCACTCGTTTGCGATTGGAAGTGGCAGCAGCACCTTCTGATACTGACAAAAGTTTGATGATCGTCAGGATCTAAGATAATCCAATAAGTTTATTATTTATGTTACATGGATTCTTAATTTTAATGTATTTGTGTTCGATTTTTTTGGACATGTACCCGTGTCTGACACTTTATTCCGAATCCATGTAACATAGATTGTTAAACCCAAGATGATGATATAAGAAAAACCTTGAGATGCATGGATTGCTGATACTAAGGGGCCATAGGTGCTTTGATATGGAATGCAGCAGGTGCCTTTTCCAGCCCAGAAGAAGTGAATTTCCATGATTGTGTTTGTCACATTTGCCTCAAATGTTCTGATCAAGGCTTTTTTGGATCCACTAGCCTCTTGCTGGATATTGAAATCTTGAAGAACTTTCTCACCCTTGAGCAACCGATTTAAATTTAAAGTGAGATGAGAGAAAAAAAAGGGGATTGAAGCCTACATATCTACCATATCAATTGCTCTAACAAATTGGAATATGTTAGAATGGGGGCAAGGGCAGCTTGTTCTGAAAATCAAGAGAAGATGGGCAGTCAGATTTTTTCACCATACCTGAATATAAACATCAAATAAGCGCCTCCCCAGGCCTTTCCAAGACAGGGAATCATCCATTGCTATCTCAGCAAAATGAAGCTCAACACTGTATTTCCCATTCTTTAAACCAAGGCCATAGTACCTCAAAGAGCTTGGTGAAACCCTTGCTGTCTTGTACAGCTCTGACTCTAAAGTTCCTGTGATCTGAGAATCTGTCTTTGCAATATATATGTTTCCATTCGGGTTTGAAATGAAACTTCCAGCACTGCTTACTGCCCATCGATTGTCAGTGCTTGTGTACAATGAGGCGGCTCCGAGTATTTCAGAGTCATCATCAAATTCAATGCCAGATGCGGATTTCTGAGCTGTGCCTCCGCACTTGATAGAAAACGAAGCTGCACAAAGAAAAAGGAGAACTTGGAATTAACCATAGTCTGATCAGAATTTCTTTCATGGCATTGTGTGATTGTTTCTTCATTTCTTAACAATGTTAAAAACGCTAAAGAAGTTGAAAGGCTACACTCACAGGAAGGAACCTTGTTTCTGCACTTGCTTTTGCCTTGGAGGCACTCCAACATCTCAGAAACCTTTCTGTATTCATCATCATTGACATGGTTTGTCAATCTTTGCATTGAATTACTGGTAAGGAAGGCTAGAACTGAAACATGAATATATGAATCTCAAGAAAAAGCTTACTTGTCCTGTAAACCATTTGCATTGATAGAAGTTCCAACAACATTCCTGAGTATGAAAAGGCGAAGTCAGTTACTGTTCAATCCGAGCAGCAAGACAACGTCAATGAAAATTTGGTTACAGAATTTCACTAAAAAGTGATCACTGCTGGATTTGAAGCATGGGTTTTACCCACCAATAGGGGTATACCTACAGGATTAAAAAGGAAAACTGAAACTTACATTGATTGCACCTTAGCAAACTGTGGAGGTAAATTTCCAGAAAGGGGATTGAATGAAACATCCCTGCAATGAAGCAGTCAATATCCACGAGAACAGACTCGTGGCTGAAGAATCAAAGTATTCAGTAATTAAACTCAACATGACACTTACAATGCAATAAGCTCTGGAGTTATGATGTCTTCGGGCAACTCCCCAGTCAAGTTGTTGTTTCCAAGATACCTGCGACATGTATAATCAGATGGACTGATGCAGCACCCCTGTTTCTCGCACTAGGTACTGAGAAAGAATTTGCCTAAGAAAATGGAAAACTGAGGTGTTTCTTTTCCCAGATTGAATTTTCATGAACCCATTATTCCTCTAAGTCACTTAAGATTTTATGCAAACCAGCTTTTCAATCAATTATGTGGGAAGGATGAGATCTGTCAAAATTTTCGGCTGAATGCACACCGAGTTATTCATGATTGGATTCCCCAGGATTCGAGTTACTGGGAGGTTATCCTTCTAAATTTAGGATGAAAAATCTAATAGATAAGGAGATGATGCCTTTTGGAAGCTGTGTCAGAACCCAAATTGTAATGTGCTAGAATTCGAAAAAGTAGATCTTCATAGGAATGTAGTTGAAGCATTTGCATCTTTCCTGCTAAATTTCATGTTAGCAAGGAGTCCTTTATGGAAGCAAACAAAGTCCATGCCATGAACTTGACAAGGTACAATACAAAAATTATGTGACACAGAACGAAAATGAGGTCACATCCTACCAAGTTGGACATTGAAGAGCTATGGGTAGAGAACTTACAAAAACTGCAATGAAGAGAACTCCCGGAACGAGATCGGTATTTGACCTGTCAACTCGTTGAAACTCAAGTCCCTGAAATCAAGATTTTATCCAGATAAAAGACAAGGTGATATAATTCCTGAACCGCTAAATTGCTTGCAGCGCACAGCAACCAGAAAAATGCAGGGGAAAGGAAAGTGTATGCTCTCGTTTTGTTTAAGAAAAGAAAATTGCAAAAAGAAAGAAAAATAGAGATCACATTGATCTGCAGGTAGAGAAAAGTATATAAATCAATAATAAGGTGACTTACAAGTATTGCAACATGGTGAATCTGCCAAGACGTTCTGGTATCTGTCCCGATAGCCGGCAATTTCTCAAAGATCTGCATTCATGATTGTGAGTGACACAAATATGAAAGCAATTACAGCAGCAGAAAAAGAAGAAAGCATTGTTTACAGATTCAATACTATGAAATAAATCTCTTACAGTATGGACAAACTTGTCTGGTCGTTTAAAAAATCAAGAGAGGAATCTTCCCCACTCAGATCACCAATTCTCCTATAAGCATTGATTATTTCAAGTGAGCCATGCACAAATTTTACAAAATAAAAAAGGCAATCACTGCAACAAGTGGATGCTTAAAAAGAAAGTAGAAAGTTATCTTTAGTTGTTAGGATCACACTGTATCTAAGTAAAAGGCCTTACAGGTCCTCCAATTTAGTTAGAGCTGCAAAACTGCTTGGGATTGGACCTTCAAGAGATGTCCCTTGGAGCCGCCTGTCGAAGCAAGAAAACTCAAGAGTGAATGTTACTATATCAATGGCATTATATAGCTGAAGGAAAAGTAATTTGCATACATGACTCTGAATTCTGTAAAGGTCCCAAGAAATTCTGGCAGCTTCCCAGTTAAGAGATTGTCAGATGCCCAGCTGAAATGTGGTCAAAATAAAGAAAATAAGCCTTTCAAACAACTTCTTTCCTGTTTCTACCATCAAGGATATCTATCTTCAAAGATTGTTCAATAATCACTAGAGAAGTACAGAGTCTGAAGGGATTTTAAATTTGCAAATTCTGGAGGGATTGGTCCACTAACTCCACTGCTATCAATATACCTGAAAGGAAAGTTTGATAATATATTAGAACTGAAAGCAAAGAGAAACATAATACATTAATAACTCTTAAAAGTGGCGGAAGAGTGTAGGTTCTTATGTTAATGCTTAATTCACACTAAGGTGCACTTATGTTGCAATGTATTCAATCCATGAACAGGCACAAACATCCAACAGAACTTGTTAAAAAGATCAATTTATAGTGGCTATCCATTGAGTTACTGCTAAGAAAATACCAGCTTGTTCTCTTTTTCCTTTAACAAAATGGACAAAAGAGGAACCCAAATCTAAAATTCTGGTTACCCTACTTACAGCTGCCGCAAAGAGGTCAAACTCCCAAGCTCTTTGGGTAATGGTCCAAAGAAATTGTTTGAGCTAAAACTTCTGTAACACAAAAATAGCAAAAGAAAAATTCAGGATTTACAGTGAAAGGGCTTAACATTAAAACAAAAATTTTGAAAAGATATTGGAAAAACTATGGATATGAACTTAACAGGGAAAGCAACTTGGTTAAATTGCCTAGCTCTGGGGGCACTGGACCTGTGAGATTGTTTATGCCTAGGCTACTGTTGAATTGTTCAAACAAAAAGACATCAGTGACTGGTTCAAGTTCAGATATGCGTTAATCCTGCAAATCCACGAACACAGCAGTAAAATTCAAAAAAAGCAAGTTATGACAGTTACAGGTATTGCATTTTTGATAGCTGTCCAATTTCAGCAGGAATGGACCCGTTTAACACATTCTGACCTAGATTCCTGTATCACAGATAGGATGTGAGATCAATTTAAAATGGGTATAAAGGAACCAAAGTCCCAAGTTTTGATCTCATACAAGTCCATCAACTCCTTAAGCTCAAACAGTTCTCTGGGTATCTCACCCTTAATATCCAAAGCATAAATCTTCCTGCAATTTTTGAAAAATCAGGATAATGAAACTAATACAACGGGGAAATGATAAACATAATGATTATGGTGGTGCTTGTAAGCTGACAAAACGGTGATGTGGCAGGGATTGCTGGAGCAGTCACAGGCAACATGAGGATTTGAATGTTCTGAGGTCCACGTTGCGTTTTGGCTGCAGGGGTCAACGGTTAGATTCAGCTTACTTCCCAAGTTCCAGTAATCTATGATCTTCCTGAGGGCAGCCACTGAACCAAAAAAAAGCAGATGAGAAAACTTAGAACATAATTACCAGTTGAAACATTAATGAAAGCATCCATAAAATAACCAGCTTGCTTATAGAAACCTTCATTTGGATCAGTGTTTTGTTGTGCAGAAACAAGCTGAAGCAACCCAAGAACGAGCAAAGAAAAGCTAAGGAACCCCATAGCTGAGTAGCAATGGAAACCATGCACCGACCAAGGTAGAAAGATAGGCACAACAAACAGTAGGAAGATAAGTACAGAGGATTAGGGCGGCCATAAAATTTACCAACGAAAGAAACAGATTTTGATAGTGAAGATTCATTAAAGTTATGTAAGAACAAAGACAAAAGCAGACTTAGCAGAGTCATCATGCAGGAGTCTTTCTTTGACTAGCTCTCCTCAAAAACATTTTCTATTCCATGAAAGCGAAGACCAAAACAGAGTCGTCCGAAATCTTGTAGAAATTCTTACCTCTTTCATGTTTCATATTTCCCGGGGAAAGCCGATACTTGTATTTTAGTGCTTGGTTAGTATCTTTGACGTTAACATAACAACTACCCTTTTGTACCCTTTTCCACATACGGCATCAAGATTTCCAGGGAGGATCCCAATTGCGGTTCCTGAGCCCACCTAAGTCATCGAACGATCAAAATTAAGTTTGAAAGATTCAGTGGTGGCAGCTAATCCTACTACTGTAGGAACAAATTCATACCGGTATCTTTCTGCTTCTGCAACTCCATAAACATCTTCTTTGTATAACTGTTACAATCATCCTGTTTCTGTGAATGCTGAAACATAATTCTCTGCTTTCTTTTCCCATTCACCATTCATATTGTTTTCCCAGAAATATTCCATCCGGAAAGGAAATCAGTCTTTGATCTTTCCCGGTCTTGCTCCAAACTTCAACCCCACATCAAAACAAGAGAGGAAACTGATTTGTATATTTTGCAGTGTAAATTTGTTTCTTTTAAGAGCTAAAAACTGATTGTTATGAGATTAATACCTTGAATTCTCAGTTGAAGAGCATCAAAATACTTTCTTTCATTGAAAAACTAAATAAAGTAATCGAAAATTTCAAATATTCATTCAATTTTCCATTTGATACTCTTCCAGAAGTGAATCGAAAAAGAATCTAAAAAAACCAAAAAAAAAAAAAAGGAAAAAAAAGTAGCATAAGTCTATAATGCTCCTGGATGGTATTCCATACATGTGAAGATTTTTCTTTATGATTCTCTTCATCAAGAAACTGAAGCAGAAACAATGGCTTAGAGATCATTTTCCTTGATAGTTCTTGCTTTAAACTATGGCGTCAGTGAATCTGTACTGGCACTTTGCGTGATATGAACCTTTACTTATCATAAGCTACTGATTTTCGGACAGCATTTTTTGTTGTCTAATAACACCGTGATTTCCGGGAAGGAAATATAAATTAATCTTTTTTAAAAAAATTATAAACAAAATTACTAAAATTTTAATGACAAATAAATATAACAAATTCTGATTCAAAATGGATGTTTTATCCATTGATCCGTAAAATATTTTACATATAAAATAAGTAATTAATTTTCTAAACATGCATGAGTCATGAAATTATTTTTTTAAAAGGATTTTACTCTATTTCTATTGAATTTTATTTTTTTTATTTTTTTTGAAAAATCATCCGTATTGAAATTTTTTTTCTTTTAAAGTAAAATTAATTCATGTACCATGAATAAAATTTTTTTCTTATTTTATTGCTAAAACTTTTTTAAATTATTAAAAAATATTTTTGAGAAGATTAAAATTTGCATAAATTAATCTTGTTTTATCATGAATGAAATGACGGTAGTCTTTCTTAACCCTAAATCTTAAATTTTAAGTAAATGATACGAATCATTAAACCAAAATTTTTCTATCATCTTCTAACAAATTAAACAACATTACTATTAATTAAAAAATACAATTAATATAAAGAATTAAAATGATTTTAGAACTATAGGGAAATTCCTCCCCTTTGTAAAAAGGAATTCCAAAATGAAAAAAAAAAAAGCACTTAAAGATTTTAGTTGGTAGCAACATCCTTTGAACCAACAAAGAAACTAATAAAGAGAGGTTACAAACTTAAACAAGAAATTATTTAAACTAGGCTCTCAATACATCAAATAGAAGCTGACCTAATTAACAAGCTAATTAATTAATTATGCTTCACTCATCTTGTTCTTGCTATAGTGTACATATATATGCTTTCACACTTCACTCATTTTAGAGTTTTTACAACTATTTATTGGAAGGAATTGATCATATCCCTTGCACTAGTGTTGGTAAAACTAGTAAATTTGAGCTTATCCTGGTAGTCGAGTACAAATTCATTCATTTCCATTCATCCCGAATTTTTTATTATCTTCAATCGTTGCACAGATCTAATAAAAACCCTGCGAAACCAACATCGAAAAATTTATTTAGAAATTATAATAGAAAAAAGTCATATGATATTTTTAACAAAGATTCGAATCTGAATCTTTAAATAATAAGAAATTATAACAGAAAGAAATTACATTAATTTTTTATTTTGTTTTATTATTTAAAAAGAAAAATTCGAATCTATCTCTTTTAAATAAACAAATACACTAAGCATTTTCTTTTGTTTATTTGTTCTTGTCCTTCTACAATTGGTTAACGTTGCTACTAACAAGAAAATTTGATTGAAAGGCTAGGGAAAAAGGGAAGAAAAATATACGTACTGCCATGGAATATCTCCAGCAATCAGCCAATCTCCTTCTATGTCTTGGTAGGTGAGAGTATAACGTGTGTAATCGTCTTCATCACATTTTTGGTCTGTTCAAAACAGGAACAAAAGATCAACCGAATGTTGAGACTTTGGAAAGGATTTTTATGCATGGTTGATTACTACTTACCTGTGGCAAACATGGTGATCAAGGAGTTTGTAAGTGCTTGGTAGGAGTGGTAAAGCCTTACGTCAACCTTTCTTGCTATTGCTACTCCTTCCATCTTCACCTTGACATAGATGGATCTGCCATTTTCCTTCTCTGCCGTCCGGTTATTCTCAATCCTGCCAGCCTGCTGCTGGTGGAATAGTTTCTTCCTCCATGACTTAATGGGTGGCCAACCCACCACTTGTTCTTCCTCTGCATCATTCCTAACAGTTGAAAAAGCAATTGTCAGTATCAGATGATGTTTGTTTGGCTTCTGATCAGTGAATCAAGTTCAAAATGAAATCCGATTGTTTGCCATTTTACTTACTGGAATAAACTGAAAGAAATATGTATCAGGTTTGTAGTTAACGTTTTTTTGTTTTCCATCTGAAAAAAGAACAGAACTTACTCAGCGATGGAGGAAGAAGTTTTCTTCTTTTGATCCCTGTGATCTTCTTCCTCGTTTGGCTGACCACTCCATAGGAGCAAAGGCATTGCTTTGCAGTCATCAGTGAAGTTTCCAAAGGCCTGCTCAAAACCACGTTTGTTTTTAACACAATCTTTGTCCCCGAAACAGCCACCGGCTTGGTTCCAAGCTTCCAAACTCCGCATTTCTTTCAGCTGGTCGAGTCCGAGGTTGTTCAAGTCGAACCCCTTGATTATGTTTGGAGTTGGGAGAGCAAGACCCAGTTGAAGCTCCATATTCAGATGGAAAATAAAGTACTACAAACGTTAAACCCAATAAAATATGAAACAAAAGCTAGAGAGATGGGGGCTTAAAGCGAATGGTGTTTCTGCTTGAAGCTGAGGATCTGTATATATAGGAGGGAGAGAAAGGAAATTGACGTGTGTCTTATGGAAGAGAGGAAGTTAGGGACAGCATAGAAGTTGGGTCGGCAAAAGGCCTAGCAATGATCCGGACAGGTAAGGAAAGAATGCACCAACGGCCAGAACCGCCTAGCCCGGGCTAGTTCCAAGTTTTCACCCTTTGTCTCTGTCCCCACCAATCACCAAACCAAGCTCCCTCCCTCTCTCTCTCTCTCTCTCTCTATATATATATATATATATATAATATCAAACTGTTTAATTAATATAATCTAAACTGTCTAAATCTAAAATTGACTGTTATTATAGTTGGTCGTCAAGCTTGAGAAGTATTTGCTCTGTTTCATGTATCATTTCCAGTGTAGAAACCTTTACCAGAGCGAATTATGCCTGCTGATGTTCCCTGGAAATGATCCTTCATGACAAGAACCATGTTTTTGCAATTTGCAATGGTTCATCTCGATGGTGCAACAGGGGATTTTGTTTTTTTCACAAAACAGAAGGAAACTGGCCTTAATTACTTTGCTGATGTTGTTCCAGGGAGCTCTAATTTCTTGGATTATCTTTCGAACCCGAATCAAAATTGAACCAGGCAATGTCCAATCATTGTCCTGTCTTTTATAATTTCATTTTATAGATATCTCTAGTTTGATTAGTTCATGTGCTTATTGGGTTTTTAAAATTGAACTAAACCTGACAGTAGCAGTTCCTAAAATATAGTTCGTGCACATGAGTTTAATGCTAAACATGTACCAACATGTCGGCAGACGACCCCCAAACACATCATGATGCATGAACTCTCTCATTTCATGACCGTCCATGATAACGGGGTACTAAAACATTCTACTGATCTTCTTCCTTGTAATGATTCTGATACTAAAACTCTTCTCCATTAAAATAATCTCGATTCTTTCTGTCGGAGTTTCTTTCTACAATTGTAGATCAATAATAGGAGAGAGAGAGGAATGAACTTAGACAAAGTAACCAACAACATATTATACGTTTGGTGTGTGTTTTTTTAGGTTTCTTTGATCACATTCAAGTAATGGTAGGGTTCAAAAACCCTAGCGGTGAAAGTATTTGTTTCGGAACATGGAGAGGGTTCCCTTGTGAAGTTCACGTGATGGCCGGCATGGGCTCTACATGTTAGCCCCCCGGCAACCGCTGCACGGCTAGCGTGGTTTCTACATACATTCAAACCAGCTATAGGAATTCTTCATGTTCAGTCCCATCATGATTCAATCTGGCTTTGGAGGATCATGCTCGTGTGGTGGAACCCAACAGGGGTTAGATATAAGACCAAATTTGGTACACGTTATTTACTGTCCCTTTAGCTGGCATACTCACATAAATTCAAACGCGTTTGTACCTCCGAATTTGGTAAACTCTAAAGGGATTTTGGCAATGTTTGAGTTTATTGAGTTTAACAAGACCCCAAAACATGAAAAATGGGCTGGATTGATTTTATGTTGTTCTAGCTAGTGGACAATGAAGGCCAATTCAATCATGGAGGAAGTTCCAGTTCCACCGCTCGGACACCCTTCCACTAGCTTTAACCACTTTCTTTGAAAAACGCTTTGTATCAGAAAGAAGGCTATGGTGTGTAGGAGTTACAACCTGCAAACTTTCTACTCTACTTTTCTTTAAAGAAATGGTCAACCAGGACACATTAAAAGCGTGACAAACCCACAGTTTTGGCAGGAAAATTAACTTCCTGAAAGCAGTCCAATACCATGATTTTTAAAAACCAAGCTTAGCAGTCAAAAGTGTTACAATTACCTTAATGAATCACTCCCCAATCTGCAGCAAGGTGCAAGGTCCCACACGCTAGGAAAAGCAAGTGGGTTTGCTTTTTGTACCCCCTAAAGCATTCATTCGTGTTTTCCCATTTCCCAGAGAGGTCCCCCTTCCAGGGATCAAAGCATCCCCCAAAGCAGCAACAGCTAATTTAGAGAGGAGATGGCGTTTTCCCTGGCAGAGATGATAAGAAACTCTTAGAGAGATTTTGACTACACTTCACAAAATTCAGAGTACTTTGTTGTAATTTAAAGTCTTGTTCATAATTCAACTGTTTGCCGAAGGTACACGTGGGGGAAGGGTGGGTTCACCTTATCTTTAAGGCTTATAGTACTGCCCGTTAAGCCATGGGGACTGTTTTACTTGCTGCTGGGCTTCATTCAATTGTAATCGTGACCGTATTGCAGCATCCAATGTGCCATGTGAATCCGACCCCGCCCTCCATTCTTTTTCATTAAGCTTTTTTCTTCCTTTCTTTCTCAGCCGTGTTTAATTCCCAGTCAAGATTCAAAAGGAAATTACCAAGTAAAATCCAATTTCCATGATGGAGATTCAATTCTTTCATGGTTCTTCATCATTCGCGTGTTTGATTTTCCAGCAAGCAGCCGCAAAGATGTCACTGTCCTGAGAGGGTGTTGGGATACCAAGCACAAACAACAATCATTTCCATTTTTGGCTTTTGGCGTATCATTTGGTTCATCCTTGCTTTGTCTGTGTTACAATAATTCTCGTGTTAATCTTGTTTTTGTTTTGCCCCTAATCACACTCCACCCTACAAAGTCAGATTCCATAATCATGATTCATGATCATTGATTCACACCCAACCAAATCAAAACCCAATCCTACTCTCTATCCATCTCTGTTAACACGTCCCTCCTCTTTAGTTATCCGATGACTGCACCCACTGCAGCACCTCAAATGCAAGTCTGGAAAAACTTTGGACCTTGAGCCCCCCCAGTTTCCTCTTTAGCTATGAGAAAATCTGGGTTATGAATTCAAATGCAAAATGTCCATAACAACCACATGGTTTTACACCCTTTATTTCTAGAATGAAAAGCTGTTTAAAATCAAAAAGAAGAAAGAGAAGCTGAGGAAGAAACTTGCCTTGGGCGATAGTCATCTAATGGAATGAGTGTTTACTTGAATGACGTCATTTCATTGGTAGCAATCCTGAAAATTATTTCTCCTCTCCCTTTTGCCCCCTTTTTTTGACTTTTTCACTAAATGGTCTCTCCTAGAAGGTTGGCGCCAAGGAATTAAAAGCTAATCCTTTTTTCCTAAAAAATTATATACTTTGTAATTAATTTTTTTTATTTTTTTATTTAATTAAATAAAATTAAAAAAATTTATAATCCAATTCGGATAAGATTTAAATAGTAAAAATAGAGTTTGGGTAATTCTTATGAATACTCCGTACTCGAATTTTATTATAAATAATAATTTTATATTTTATATTTTTTAATAAGTTACCTTAATTAATATAATATTCATTAAATTTTACTACTTATTCTAAATATGTTTTTAAAATTTTGAATCAGGAATTAAGTTTTTTACTAGTATTATTAGTTGAATTTAAATTGTAAGTATTAATTTTTAATTGAATTTGTATAAAATATTTGTAATTGAATTTTAATCAAATTTAAATTGAGATATTTCAAAATTAACGGATATTATACCTAAATATACTTATTATTAAAAACTTTGACTATTTGGATTTGCATCCGGCCCAATTCAATTGTCCTAAAGTGGGCAAAAAATTCGGGAAATAGTCTGGACTGAGCCCAAAGAAATTGGGCCTAGTTGGTAATTCCTCGGCTGCGGTCGTTATTCTGAGTCCTCACTCCGTGACACAGTCTTCATACTTTATCGTTGCCGTGCTTGGAAGCTTCCCTTCCCAACGACTATCGTCGAAGTCGTCTCCCCAGAACAAACCACAAAGCCATAAACGGGGCAGAGAGAGAAAGAGAGAGCAAAGAAATGTCTGTGATGGTGACGAATACCTTCAAGAACCCGGTTCTTCCGATTTCGGATCCTCCGATAGACGAGCAAGAAGAGAAAGAGAGGCTTCTGAAAAGAGGAGACGAAATGCTCTTTAAAGGATCCGCCATGTCGAAAAGAGGAGCCTACGCTGCCGTCTCTTACATGTCTTGCGCTGGTACGTTCCCTTTGCTTTCCTTTTTCTTCTTCAATTTTCGATTCTTGTTTGTTTATGTAATGTAGTTGTTCAATTTGGCGCTAATTTGAGGTTCAGGTAGCTGTTTTTTAAATGGAAAAAGTGGGTACTTTTTTGCAGTGCTTTTGATACTCTTCAATAAAGCAGCTTTATCTTCTTATAGTTTCCCTTGTGCGAATGTAATTACACTCTTTCAGGTAAAGATAGAGCATTTTTGTTACCTAAAATTGGCTCAATAACTTGCAGTATGATTCGTTTTCAATGTTTCTTAATTGTTTGATAAATTTCTTGTATGCTTTCTTTGGCAGATGATAAGTTCGTGTTCTCTCCTCTACGTGCTGAGACGGTGGAAGATTATATCTTTCTCTAACAGTGAATCTTTGACCATTTCTGATAGCAAGACGACTTTGGTGCCCTTGAAAACATTGATTCACACCCTTCCTCTTGCAGGAGCCTATTTGCTTTACATGGTACTATACACTTCTTTTTATGGATAATTGTTTACTTATTGTGTCCTTGGTTTTGGCTAGTGAAAAAATCGGTTTGTTTGTCTTTCTCCTTGAAAGGTAGTCTCGGTGGAGTCTGTTCGAGGAGTAAATGTTCCCATGTACACTACTCTGAGGCGAACTACTGTTGTATTTACAATGCTTGTGGAGTTTCTTCTGGCAGGACAGAAGTATACATCATCTATAATTGGAAGGTAACTGGTGCTTTGATTACTTTCATGCCGTTGCTTGTCATAGGACACATGATTTGTTTAAAATTGGGGGAGGCTGGTTAGTTATGCCTCTAGCTAAAGTTTCTTGAAATTTATTCGTAAAAGCTTCTTACATTATGCTTGATTGGATTGCCAGGAGCATGCTACCACGTGATTTTGAAGCATAAGTTTTGTTTGGTTATTTTCCTGTAATGAAATAAGTGCTAATACAAAATTTGAAGGTGATCAATGGAAAGGCTTATGATAGCTTTGGTGTGTTCCCATCAGAGGTGGGAGCCAACTCTAAGCTCAGTTTATCCAGTTCCCCTTTCTTTGATGCACATGATAGATATAAGCGAATAGCAGTAAAGATTTGTAAAAATTGAATCATATTGAAGACAAATATTGGGACAAGTAAATAAGTATTATGTGCTTTATCTTACAGAGAATGTGTTCAGACATCTTCTATATGCTAATCTGATGATTTGTGCCGACCCTTTTTTCTCTGGTTTAAGATTGTGGTTATGGCAGGATCCAATCTTCCTTCTGCTTTGACTTGATCATCTTCTAGCTGTATAAGTGTTCAATTGTGGGAATTTGACCTGGTGGTTTTTAGAACCTTAGATTAGATGCATAATGTTTGTCAATGGGAAATGTTGAGAGAATTTTTACTTGAATAGCCATGTTTCTGATTTCTTCGTTTAACTGAAAAATTTTAAGGATGTTATCAGTGTTGGGTTGATTGTTCTTGGTGCATTTGTTGCGGGAGCTCGGGACTTGTCATTTGACTTATATGGGTATGCTGTTGTTTTCTTAGCCAACATCACCACAGCAATATATCTTGCAACCATAGCCCGCATTGGTAGCACTCTCACCTTTTTTCTTTCTTCTACTTTTTCCTTTTAACCACATTTCCTCTTCAATATTTTGGCATATTTGTTGTGTAGTTACATATATTTCCTCTTTTGTCAGGGAAATCTAGTGGACTAAATAGCTTTGGGCTTATGTGGTGTAATGGTAATTAATGGCTCTGACTTGAAGCCCATATCCTTTTCTTCCATAGTAACATAATTTTTGGTCCTAGCTATGCTTAAGATTAACTGAATTTGTACAATAGGTATAATCTGTGGGCCGGTTTTGTTGTTGTGGACATTTCTTCATGGCGACTTGAAGACTACAATGAATTTTCCTCACCTCTGGTCACCTGGTTTTTTGGTATGTTCTGCTCTTTCAAGCAAATTCGTGTATCAGTGTTGATATAGATTTTTATGATTGGGAATTGCTTCTTTGTTGCCTATTCTTCTTTCTCTCTCTGGGAATTGCTTAAGGTAAAAGAACTGTTTCGGAACATCTTAGTGCACTTAAACTCTTTCTATAACTGGCAGTTAAAGCTTTTAATCAATTGTCCACAATGAATTACTTTTTAACTGTTTTCTATAATTTTGAGGGATTATAGATATCACTTCTAAATGTGCCTGGTTTAATTCTCTTGAAGTTTAGAAAACTTAAACACTGTACAGTTCTTCTCTTGTTGCAATGCTTTTTGAGTTTTACTACAAATTACTCAAGGAGGTTTTAACAATGTGTTGTGTTTACCCCTCCTTTTTGGACAGGCTGTATTGATTCTTTCCTGTACTCTAGCTTTCTTCTTGAATTACACGATATTCTTGAACACAACTCTCAATTCAGCAGTCACGCAAACCATTTGTGGCAATCTGAAGGTTCGTTTAAATATATCTTAAATCCTGATTCATGCATTGTTCTCAGACAATATGGCAGCCATGGAAAACCAGTGAACTGTGATTTCTTTCTTACAGTTGCTAATCCTGTTTAATGGAGGAATCATCTGAATGAAGCTCCATAATGCTAAACACTTTTAGAAGAATTATTTATTAGTTTTCAAGTTTCTGACTATGCATTTGTAGATGCCACTGGCAGGGTATGCCATTCAATTAGCAATAGATGTCTCTTTGCTATGTTTACTGTCATGAAGCACGTACAAGTACATATTTTCCAAATTTGTTCTCTGATTTGCTAGTTAATGTGCTGTTGTAGGATCTTTTTACCATTGGGCTTGGCTGGATACTTTTTGGTGGGCTTCCCTTTGATATTGTAAGTGCTCACTCTTATCTTGGTCTTGCTGCTAGTTAACACGGCACATAAATTGTAACTTTCCTTTCCAGTTGCACTCATATGATGGGACTCAATTTGTTTTTGTTGCAGCTGAATGTTATCGGGCAATTGCTGGGGTTTGTTGGTTCTGGTTTGTATGCCTACTACAAGCTTGTAGGGAAATGACTGGTCAGGTTAACAAACAAGTACTGTCTATTTTTTTTGGTCCGAAGACGAATGAAAATGTATTAAACTGAAATGGTTTGATATCTGGAAACTCCACCTTCCCAGTTCCCCTCAGAATCTCAAATAACAGTACCACTCTCTACTACGCCCAGGTTGCCTAGAGTCGACCCCATCAAAGTTTAATTCAAACCATCCCCTATACGGCCGTTTCCACTGTGACAGGTGCAAGGGAGGTGTAAAATTTTGTGTTCCTTCTTTGCTGCAAGGATCAAGTCTGAATTCTGAATCCCAGTCCTCCCCCTTCCTTTGGTTCTGTATCCCGAGAATCAATCTCCTTGTTACAGAACAAACAGTTGCATTTTACAGAAAGGTCAACCTTGGGCTTGTTTTTAGGTTTCAACTAATCTTCCTAATTTTATTCATAAGCAAATGTCACAATACAATTACTTTCTTTTGGATGAGTAAACTTGTTTGGGTATGTAATGCTTGTTACAAGCCTATTACTTTCTCTCCAATTTATAAATTTAGAATCTGAAAATGTGAGATTTCCTAATACTTTTTTAAAAAAAAAAACAGTTAACTTGTTAAGATGTTAGTTACAAGTCCATTAGTGTCTTTTTAATGCATAACATTAACATTTATAAATTCAAAATCCGAAGATGTGCAATTTCATAACATTTGTAATAAAGCTTACAAATTGTCTTTTGTTTCATAATCCAATAGAGACATCGTGAAAAAGAGAAAATAATTTTTTTTTAAAAAAAAAAGTAAAAAGATAAAAGTTTAATTTAATTTTTATTTGGGTTAGGTTCGTGTCAAGTTTCTCTTATTAACTAATTGTCTAATTTTCTCATCAACCAAATCATTTGCCAAACTGAAGTCAAGAAAAAAAAAATGGCGCGCATAACAACCGACAGCCTAAACCGTTAAGATTTCCCAAACTGTCATCTCTTTCCTAACCGTGAAACACGTCCCAAAGAAAGCCAAAAATAAGGAAGCAACCTCATTTGTTTTCTCTAATATCTCTCTGATAGAGAATCTCCCCCGACATAATCAAGCTCCTAACGTTTATCGAAGATGCGTGTCGCTTTCTCCAAAGAATCAAAGTTTCTTCTTTCTTATAGACCTTCTCGCTCTAAAATGGGCTGAGCCTTCGGTAGCTGGTTTTTTCCCCGACACAAAAGCGGCGAGTTCTTCTGGTCGTTTTTCGTGTCTTTTCTTCCCTTTTTTTTTTTTTTTGGCCTTGGGTTTTTTTCCTGACAGCATGTTGAGAATCGAAGTGGAGGAATTCTCTACCCCAAGGGTTTCTCTGGAGAAGCCAAGGAGGTCTATCTCATTGTCATTGCCTTCCCTGGTGATTGTCAATGGCTTCTCTCGTAAAAGCTTCTCTTATTCTAAGCTTCCAGCGGAACCCATCAAGCTTTCCGTTCTCAAATTGGATGGCTCTTCCTTTGGTACGTACGTTTCTCTCCTCTTTTCTTTTCCTTGTTGTTTCCATAGGAATTTGGGTTCTATTGATGGAAATTGATTTCAATGTTTTGCAGACGTTGAAGTTATAAAATCGGCCACAATTGCAGAGCTCAAGCTGGCGGTCCAGGATGTGTTTAGCCATATGCCATCAAAAGGTCCAGGAAAGATTTCGTGGTATGTTTCATTTCTATGCCCACATTGTATGAATTGGTGCTCATCCTGAACCAAAGAAACAGATGGATTCATAAAAATTTGGTCGTTTGTATTGATGTGTTCTTGACATTGAATTGCGTTTTTGTGATATGATTCATTTCAATCTGCATTCTTCTTCATGGAGGCCGCATGTTTGGGGACATTTTTGCTTGTGTTATGAAGGTTGGAAATTGGTCACAGACACTGACAGTATCATAAACTACGGTATCAGGGATGGTGATCAGGTTTGTAGCAATGTTTCCCCTGTTCTCAGCACATAATTTGACATAACATTTTAATTCCCATGATGAACTTTTCTTTTTGTTTTTGTCTTCAGCTTCGTTTTATTAGGCATATCTCTCCCATCTATAACATGACAAAGATTCAATCAAAGAGAAGGATTGTTGCTCGAAAACAATCATATCTGTAAGGCCTTTTACATCGACTATTCTTCCTTCATGAATACCTTTTGCAAGCATATTATCAATATCCACTGTTAACAAAAATAAAATCTGCTGCACCTGCTTATACAAGCACAAACAAGACTGACTTGGGCTGAATGATCTTTTTCCACTGTAATGACAGTGTTTCCTGTTTTCATATTTGTAAAGCATTAGTGCCCCATTTAAACCTCCAATTAGTTAGTATTTGTGGACTCTATGGCCTATTTACTAACTTGAATCCCAATGAGAGCATTGCTTTCTGTACTAGGGACTCAGAATTGCAGAAGTCATGAGACAGTAATCCATAAACAGGGAGGTTTGCAACCTCCCGTAGGCTATATTATACCTGCATGGTTAAACCTTGAAACCATTAGAACTTTAAAAAAAAAACCCTTGAAACCATTAGAGGCTTAAGGATATCCTCCTTTGCAGACTCAAGTGGTTAAACCTTTAAAATTCATCTTGCAACTACAGTGCTCTAATGACGAGCCAATTCGACATATGCAGGTCAATATCAAGCTCAGCCAGCTCTTTAGGGAGTGAACAGAATGATGCAGAAGATGATGAGTATGATGATATGGAGAATGGAAGGTTCCAGACTCACAAAGATGAAAGTCCAAGTATTGTTGTGGAACAAGAATGCCGGTTCGGTCACTTACGGAGAGGTTGGTTCTCATATTCAAGGATGTCAACCATTAGAAAAACAGGATCTAGCAAAGGCGTAGTTTGCCAGTCAAGATATGGTTCTAGTTTCTTGGGTAATTTTAGCAAAATCTTACGGCTTTGGGGCAGTACAACCTATTATCGAAACCGTACATTGAAGGAAGACTAAATGTGTATCATTGTCACTGTTGGATTGGTTTGGATTAGCATTGAGGCTGTGTTTCTGTTCTTCACCTGATCCTCTCAACATGCTGTCACATCTTGTGAAAATTTTGAATACAAACAGTACTAGTTTCTCTTCTTACACCATCATGAGCCATTAAAATGGATCATTCTTGAGGCTGAATTTTTGTATTTTATCAGTTTATCTCGATCGTTTTGTGCATACCAAGTTTTGCATCATCTGATAAACAGATAAAAAGGCTTGAGTAAGCCCAATTTTAACTCTCTGCCAGGCCCCTAACGCAAAGCCCATTTGCCCACATTCCCAATTGCACGTGTGAAAGTGAAACACAAACTGATTGTCACCCTGGTTTCCCCTGTAGAGTCCACCGCAGCCTCATCAATTTGTGTGGCAAAGAATGAGATAGCCTTCTGCAAAAATTTCACTCCCCATCTCCACACAAAAGATCTCATCTTTCAATTTGTAACACACCATCCCACATTTCTCCAATCAAATACTCATCATCACCTCCCTAGTTTTACCAAACCAGAAACAACCACACCGAAAGCCATGGCCAGCATGATCATGGCCTCCTCAAAATCTATAGTCCCAGTTACATCCTCCTCCCTTCCTTCCAAACCCAAACTCCAACATATCCAACAACTTTCCCCCCCAAAAATCCCCACCCAAAAATTCTTGAAATCCCAACAAATCCTCTCCTTTTCTTCCTCTACTCTCAAATCCATCTCCCTCTTGACCGCCACCTCTTTATCCTTTGCCCCACCTTCTCTTGCGGAGGAAATGGAGAAGGCTGCTCTTTTTGACTTCAACTTAACTCTTCCGATTATGATGGTTCAGTTCTTGCTCCTCATGTTTGCTCTTGACAAGATCTACTTTAGCCCACTTGGGAAATTCATGGATGAGAGAGATGCTGCCATAAAAGAGAAACTTGCCAGCGTGAAGGACACCTCTGAGGAAGTGAAGCAGCTTGAAGAGCAGGCTACAGCTATCATGAGAGCTGCAAGAGCTGAAATCTCAGCTGCTTTAAACAAGATGAAGAAAGAGACCCAGTTGGAACTTGAGGAGAAACTGGCTGAAGGAAGGAAGAAAGTTGAGGCTGAGTTACAGGAAGCTTTGGCTAATTTGGAGAAACAAAAGGAAGATACCATCAAGGCACTTGATTCCCAGATTTCTGCTCTCAGTCAGGAGATTGTCAAGAAGGTGCTTCCTCTCTAAATCATCTGCTTTATTCCCATTGTCCATTTGGTTTTAATTTTGAGTTGAAAAATGTCTATATAATTTTGAGCTACATCAACCATCGATGTATTTAATCATAAGATTGAAAAGTACTTATTGAACCCCATCTTGTTCTTCTTGTTTCTTTTCATTTTTGTATTCTTTTATAAGATAACTTCTCTGCCCTAGTAGGTGGGAGGAAAAGCGCTGGTTTAAGTTTCTCAAGTCCCATACAAACTTTAAAAACTGAGATGGGGCTATGTCAAGACCCTTGCTTACTGTTCTGATATAATAACTGTTTTTCCAGTGAGAATCTGTTGATCTGGTGGTTTATATTCATCTATTGATCATCCATCAACTAATGCCCTTCCACATTAAGTGACCAAAGACAGCTTCTCGAGGGTTTAACACTAAGGTAGGAAGGAAGGAAAATAGAGTGAATTGGAAGAAAAAAAAAGGCCTGGCTTAAGTTTGAACATATAGATTATAGTGAATCTTGACAAATTCCCAATGGAGGACATTACAATCTTCCTTGAACACAGAACCAAGGTCACACACTAGGCGTTAGAATTCTTAGAAAGTGACTCTCACAGGTTCAAGAGGTGGCTCTCACTACGTGCACACCATGCAGTGTTTTGCCCCCTTACAGCACTCAGCTCCCATTTTTTTTTTCTTTTGAACGATAAGCGCTCTTATACCGATTGTCTACCTAATTTACGAGGTATTATCTATTTTGACCCGAAGAATCTCAAGATTCTGTTCATAGAAGGTAACATCGTCTTCACAAACTTCTTATGCGGAATTAAGAATGATATCAATGATACCAATGACAATCGAAAATCAGGCAATGAACCTGGCAGAATAGAACAGTGTTCAGGACTAAATACTATTCTCTGCTGCTACCTCTGGAAGTTCAATGGAAATGAATGGCAAAAAAGCTTTAATACTAGTAGCTGGTATCTAATTCTCACCCTAAACCACGACAAGCTAATATCCTCAAAAACAAAATGCAGGTTCGGCTGGTATTTTGATAAACTCCATGGCTTTGTGTTCAAGCAAAGGCCAATTGTTGTTAATTAACATTGCTATGAATGGAGCATGTGAAATTGGCTCGTCTTACAAGGATTTCACCCCCAGACGTTTCCACAGACAAGCTGTCTTGTCTTCTACCATCAATGGTCTCTTATCCTGCCATGATCATATTTCAAATTCAGAGATTCTTAAAAAGGGAATAATTGGAAATAATCTTTTTATAGAAAAAAATATCTGAAAAATGAAAGCAAAGTCGGAAATAATTTAATTTGTAGTATATAAAGTCGTGGATTTTCTTTTCTTTTTTTAACTTATTAAGGTCAATGCTATGCAAGCATAAATTTAAAAATTAAATAAAAAAGAAGTAAAAATACAATTTGATTTAAAAATGAAAGTTTTAGCATTAGTTTTTATTTCTTTTAATTTTAAAAAAACAACAAAATTATAAAAAAATATTTATATTAATTATGAAAACGATTAATAATATTTATTTATCTAATTATGCTAATAATTTATATTTGATTGGACTAAATAGTAAATAGGCCCATTGTGGGCCCACTTTAATGGAGGTTGTAACATCTCCCTCGTTTTAGATTCCAAAGTAACAGTTTCTTCTGCAACTTCTCTTTCTTTTTAACTTTCTCTGTTTCTGTCTTTCCCACACTCTTCACTTTACTTTCCTTTTTCCTTCTAATTATTTGTCAGTTTTTAGCTTCAAATATCTTTTAAAACCCGCACCCTTTTTTCAGTAGGTCTTGTTTTTCCATCTCTAATTCGTTGACATCTCAAAGACTCCCCTCGTTCGACTGCTCTCTTTGTAGCTCAGCCGGTCGAATTTGGTCTTAATTAAGGTGAGTTGTCGTTTACTACAAAACTTGTACTGTCTAAATATGGTGGGTATCATGTTTTTCATCATCATCATCTTCTTCTTCTTTTTCTGGGTTCTCTTAGGAAAAGAAAGCGTCTCGTCTCCAGTGTAGATTCCTTGTATAAAGAGAAAACAAGAAGGAAAAAAAAGGGAGTTTGATAAGAATATTCGTGTTTAATTATCTTTTGTTTATTTGCTGGTTGTTTTTACTGTTTCTGTTTTCATTTAGCTGACTTGCAAAGAAGATATTTGACTAGCAATTTTTTTCGAAAAAAAAGAAAGCTCAATTGAATTCTCCATGATGGATTATCAGAAACAAGACCCATTAGACTTGTTACTCTGTAAGATCAAATCTGATGCTTAGAGAATTCGTGGTTTTAGCATCAGCTAGCATTTTTGCATGGTTTTCCTTCGATGGGTATTTTGTGAAGTTGCCTTTTTTGTCTTGTTGTTGTTGTTGGGTTGAAGGAATGGCTGGGAAAGTTGTCAGCGCTCTGTCCGCGAGTTTCTCTGAGTACGAGATTCTGGAAGGTGATGATGACAAACTTAAAACCGTGGTAGCGGCTTCGAGTCAGAGAATTCCATGGATTGACCCGTCAAAATTGAAACTTAGGCATAGGATTGGAAGGGGACCCTTTGGTGATGTTTGGTTAGCAACTTATCATAGTTCGACTGCAGATTATGATCGGTCTTATGAAGTAGCCATCAAGATGTTGCATGCAATTAAGCAGGATGACATGAGGACTTTGTTGGATAAGTTTGATGATTTATATTCTAAGTGCCAAGGTGTGAATAATATTTGTTCTCTACAGGGAACTTCTGTTATAAATGGAAAGGTGGGTGTTGCAGCTAATGTGGGTGATTTTGGTTAGCTAGATGACAGTTGGTTATCTTGCTAAGAATTGATTCTGTGTTTTTCTTGCAGATATGTATCATCATGAAATTTTATGAAGGATCAATTGGGGATAAAATGACTCGCCTTAAGGGAGGAAAGCTCTCACTTCCTTGTGTTTTGAGGTGATGTAGTCTGGAATAAGATGGAAGATTATGCCCTTTTCTTTATCTTAAGGAAGCAAAGAGAGTTAATTCTTACGTTTAGTGAGTCTGATGTTTGCAGGTATGGGATCAATTTGGCGCAGGGAATTTCAGAATTGCACTCAAAAGGGATCTTGGTTCTTAACCTTAAACCCTTCAACTTTCTTCTTAATGACACTGACCAAGCAGTTCTAGGAGATATTGGCATTCCATATTTGCTCCTGGGGATTAGATTGCCCAGCTCAGATATGGCACACAGGCTTGGAACGCCCAATTACATGGCTCCAGAACAGTGGCAACCGGAAACAAGAGGTCCAATATCGTTCGAGACTGATTCATGGGGATTTGCATGCAGCATTGTGGAAATGCTCACCGGCATTGTTCCTTGGAGTGGGAAATCAGCTGATGAAATTTATGATCTGGTTGTCAGAAAACAGGAAAAACCACTTATTCCAAGTGGCCTTCCTCCTCCGGTTGAGAAAGTTCTTATTGGCTGCTTTGAGTATGACTTCAGAAGTCGTCCTTTGATGAAACACATATTAGAGGTGTTTAACAGGTAGGTCCCCTTCTATGTATATATTCAGTTCTGAAGTTTAAGATAGAAATAAGGCCCCTGCTCTTTATGTTCCCCTCTTCTCACGCCCTCGTTGTTCTGAAGTATGAAATGCTAAACAATTATGTAATCTGCAGTTAAAAATATTGTGCACGTGAAAATTTGTTTAAGCTGATCATGCAACTAATTTTAACTGACAATGTTGAGTGTTCTTATCCTTATGCCCCGGTAACCTACTTGCTTAATACCTTTGTCTAGCAACCACATTCTCAGCTCAGAGATTGGAGGTGAAGATGATGTGCAATGGACAGGTCTTGGGAGCACAACAGTATCAGACAATTTAAGTAGCATTACTGGTTACACAGAGTGGTTTCTTTCAAAGGATCGTTTGCAAGTGGGTGACATTGTGCGTTCCAGAAAGCCACCTAACTCATGCAAACCTGAAAATATGAATGTCCCTGAAGGAACCGTGGTGGGTTTAGAACATAGCACGGGTCATGATGGTTTTGCTTTGGTGAGGGTTCATGGCATTCATGACCCTATAAGAGTTCATTTTTCGACACTGGAGAGGGTCACTCTTGGCTTAGCTGCTGGGGACTGGATACGCTTGAAAGAGGAAGACAAAAGGCACTCACCAGTAGGTATTCTTCATTCCATTGACCGTGATGGAAGTATTGCTGTTGGGTTTATCGGGTTGGAAACTCTTTGGAAGGGAAATTCTTCAGAGTTTCAGATGGCAGAATCTTACTGCGTTGGTCAGTTTGTTAGGCTGAAATCTAACGTGCTTAGCCCTCGCTTTGATTGGCCTCGTAAAAGAGGAGGCATTTGGGCTACTGGGAAAATTTGCTGGATCCTGCCAAATGGATGCCTTGTTGTTAAGTTCCCAGGCAGATTAACTATTGGAGAGGAATTTGGCAAATTTTTGGCTGATCCAGCTGAAGTGGAAGTGGTTTCTTTTAATAATTGTCCAGGGTTGGTGAAGAAGTATCAGCATCTTGAGGATTTTCACTGGGCTGTGAGGCCATTTCTAGTTGCACTGGGTCTATTAACAGCGATGAAGGTGGGATTTTTTGTTGGAAAGAGAATCAGTAAGTCAAAGGTAAAGCGACAGAGCAGTGTAATTCAGAGTGATTTCCAACATACGGATGGGCAGACTGCTGGCAACCCAGCTTGGCTTCCACCACCTGTGGCAAATATTCTTTTCAGGGAAGGTGCTGCTCGGTAGTTTCCTGGCCTAGTTCATATACCAGGAGCCAATCTTACTAACTCTGTTGAGTTGCAGTAGGAAACAGTGTCTGCGGTAAATGGTTAATTACATCTTATTGTGAGCATCTTGTCTTATATGCTAAGTTGTATATATACTAGTGCAGTCTCTTTGCTTATACACATAACCAGCCGATCTAAATCTTGTGATGATGATTACAGTCTGTATCTGCTTTGTTTAAGGGTCTGGGTGAAGGGCATGATCCAACTGGTTTGGATTCTTTCTATCAGAATATTGTTCGACCTTTAGTTGACTTGTTGATGGTATCTTGTTGGATGTCCAACTTAAAGGAAACAATAGAAATGATAAGGTGTTAGAATTTAAGTGTTATACTTTGAACAGTTGCATCTTCATTGTGCTCTGATTATAAAGAGAGCGCAAATATGGCGTGTTTGCAAAAGAACTGCTCTCAGAGAGAGATGCTGATGTTATGGGCAATGGATAAATAGTTTAGAAACCATTGCTCAGAAGATACCTCATAAAGCAACATTATTATGGTTTCACTCAGCATAAAATAAAGAATATATAGGTTTCACATCTGCACGATGGATGAGAATATGATCAAATGGTACAAGTAGACAACCAACCCACAACCGAAAATTTTACTTAGTTGAACAGGCCACTTATCTGCCACTTATATCTCCCTCACACTGAAAGCAAAAACAGGTCAATATCTATGAACAAAATCCAGTCGGGAGCTTCAACTTTGCAGTTGTGCACCAGCATCTTTCACCAGCTGTTCTGTCAAAGCTGAAAGCCTGGCTAATCCTGTTTTAACCTCAGTGAAACATTCATTGTTCTCAATCATGCTAAGCATAGGATCAGAACTACATTGCATGAAGATACTGGTATCAGGATCAGCCTCAACACTCATGCTAGCTTTATTCAAGAGTTCACGGCTCATTTCAGCTAGTTTTTGAAGAGCGCTAGTGGCAGCTTCAATTTCCAGTTGAGCTGCCTCAAGTTGAAGCTTCTCAATAGCCAAATCACCAATACTTTTCTCCCCAATTCTCTCTTGTGCCAAAGCATAAAGCTTCTTTAGATCATTAGCATCTTCAACCATTTCTTCCTTCAGCCTTTGTACTTCTTTTTCCCTTGCCTCCAGCCTCCCCAGAACCATTTTGAGCTCCTCATCTTTTATTGTGAGAGCCCTCTGTGCAGCAAGAACTTCCATTTCTTTAACTTTTAAGCTCTCTTTGGTGGATTTTAGTTCTGTTTCAAGCTGTTTTTTCTGCAATCTGAAATCATTAGGTCTATCTATCAGCTGATGCGTTAATTCATGGCTCACATCATCAACAGGCCTCAACACATTATTATCTTCATCTTTAGCAGAGCTAACTAGTCTGTTCGTGAGTTCTGCAATTCGCTCTATCACAGTTTCAGCTTCAGAGAATTTTATCTTTGTGACATTCAACTCATCTTGTACTTTCTGAACATGTTCATCTTTCTCCTTTAATAAAGCAGTCGCTTGAATGAGCTGATTTTCTCTACTGCTCATAAGCATCTTCAGCTCTACAATCTCCTGATTTACTACCTCTAAATTCTTCCTGGCATTGGAGAGTTCCAGATCTTTCTCCTCCAAGATAAGCTGAAGTGAAGCCTGCTCAGATTTCAGATGCTGGATTTCGAGCTTGGCCTCCACCAAATCTGCTTCTTTACTTTGCAGAACATTGCTCATTTCACCAAACTCAGCATTTTTCTGCTCTAAATTCTGTCGAAGAAAAGAGACATCCTGGATAGCCTGCTGAAGTGAAGATTTCTCTTTCTTCAACTCCTCCTGTAACTCTTCTATTAGCTCCCTCTCCACAGATAAATCCCGTTCAAGCTCCTTGTTTCGAGCATCCACAACCCTAAGCTTCACTCTCTCACTCTCAACTTCTATCTGGGCATTTTTCAAACTTTCCATGTACGATGCAACACTTCTCTTCTGTTCTTCAAGCTCTTCGAGTTGCTTTTCCAATAACTGTTCTTGTTGTTCCATTTGCTGCCTGGAGGATGCCAGAGATTTCTGAGAAGAAACCAACTCAGACCTCACATCAGAAAGTAGCTGCTTCACTCTTCTGAAATCTTCAAAGGTTTCATTAGCTTCTCCCGTGTATCTAGATGCTTCTTGTGCCAGTTTCTTCAATTCTTCTTGCGCTAATAGCCACTCCATTGTCTGCTGCTGCAATTTAGCCTTAGCAGCTTTCAGCTTCTCCTCTTCAAGGTTCCTAAGAGTCATAGAAGTTTCTAACTGCTTATCTTTCTCTCGAATTGCTTCTGTGAGCCCTTGAAGCTCAATTTTGTGTTTCTTCAAAACCTCATTGGCTTCATTCAGGAGGTGAGACTTGGATTTAAGTTCAGATTCAATCTTGGCAGCTTCCTCGCTCTTCTTCGCCAATTCATTCCTCATTCTATCCATTTCATCTTCTTTCACAGACAATGCCAATTGTGCAGCAGCAATCTCCTTGTCTCGTTCTTTAAGCTGAAGCTTCAAATCTTCTATCTGACCCGCTTGAGAAGCAAATGCAAGATTTGCCTGCTTTAGCTCCTCTTCCAGCTTTTCTCGCCTAGAAGATGCAGCATCAATTTCCTTCTCCCGTTGCTCCAACTCGTCCTTTGCACGGGTTAGTTGACTTTGTTCCAATACAACCATTCTTTCCGCATCCTGTAGATCATCTTCCTTTCGCTTTAAGGCTGTCAAAGCAGCCTGCAGATCAGACTCCAGAGTTTCAAGGTTAAGAAACAGGTGAAAATCCTTAGGCGGTTGACCATCTCTACTCATTCCTTGTTCAAGTTTCTGGGACTGTGCAAACAATCTCTCAAGAAGAATTCTCGCAGGTTCAGTTGCCCCATTGTCATTAACGCTTGACTTGCTGTTATTTATGACAGATTTGACAATAAACAGAGAGTAGCCTCTTCTTTTTGTCACTGCCAAAAGAGGTAGCCTCGTCTGTTTCCAATCACGCGTTGGCCGCGAGGATAACTGCATAAACATAGCTCAAACTATAAATAATTACTTATTCACTTGGGAAACAGTAAACATATCTAAAACCCCATTTTTCTTCCAATGAAATCTACAACAATTTTTGCCATCATTTCCTTGGTCGAGTTACTGATTTTACCAGAATAGTCTAGCCCAAAGAAACATTGATTAAGCTTGGCAAAGATGGAAATCAATGGATCCAAGACTCCAAGCTATATATAAACATAAAAATTAGCTTTAAATTCTAGAATATGTGAAATAATTGACTTATTATTAATAGTTCTTTTTCCTGTGATAATTGAAGAAAGAGATTAAAACTGAAAACTGATAAGCAACAACCCCAAAATTCTCCATCATTTATTATTATTCTTTATTCTGGAGAACAAATTATCTGGGCTGATATAAATCAAAATATAAATAACCCAAAAACAGAAAGGAGATTGAGAGATTGAGAAAGCACCTTGCTACAATGAAGAGAAGAGGTAACTGAAAGATTGGGGCGAAAAGCAGCGGAGAAGCCCATGTTTTAGCTCTAGAGCAGCACATTCCCTAATCTTAATTTACTTGAACAAAAACCAACCCTTTAATCCCCTTGCTTAACAGAAAGCTCATCTTTGATGAACATCGACAGGGAAAGATGCGGTGTTCCTAGCTCAAACGGGGACGTGACTTGAAGATGGAGCAATGGATTGGAATAGAGGGAAAAACACAAAAAGAGAGAAAGACACAGGCTTACTTTAGCAAAGACACAGCGCGAATCTACGCCACTCGCTAACTTGCACCGAAAATGAAACTTTTGGGTTTCCGGATAATTAAACGGAAGCCTTCCTGCCTACGGGCGATTTCCCCCGTACTAGGTGGAAGTGTGAGAAGATGACACGTGTAATGGCTTAGACCATGGGAAGAAGAAAAAGAAGACAAACACCGTGGTATCTGTCTGGACCCTGGATGGATCGATTGAAAACCCCGATTGGATGCCAAATTCTTGAGGAGTTTTCGGTTCACAGCAGGGAAGGGCGGTGGCAAATTCTTGGCCATGGATTGGAAAAGGTAAGGCTTTAGTTTTTTTCTCTTCACGTGACCATCACACTTTGTGATGTGAAGTAGGCTTTTTGCTTATGTGAATCACATTGTTCCATTATGAATTACGGGTTGATTACCTAATGCCACCTGTCTAGACATTTTGTTGTTCCCAAACTTAGAGCTGAATACAAGATAAGCTAAGAGGTTTCAACTCGAATGGATATCATATTTACAATATTTAAGTTTTAACTATTCGAGTATTTAATTTATTTATTAATATATGATAAATTTATATTTTTTATTAAAATTAATTTCTAAAATTTATTTAAAAATTTTTTAATATAATAAAATATATTGTTTTTGTATCAAAATAGTTTAATTAATTTTATTATTTAAAAAATCTTTCTTCCTCTTTTTTAACCTTACCGGATTAACAGGGACATGACCAGGGTAGCTCTTTTGTCCATTCCTTTGCGTCCCAACAGAATGGGCCTCCATTGCGGATGCCCTCCACCATCTAAAGGGTAACCAACCAAGCCCATGTCTATTTTTGGAAATAATGGCCTCGGCCTACTTATAAAGTGCCGGGCTCAAATTTTATTTAAAAAACATAAAACTTCATCGATTTTAATTTTTTTTTCTTTTTTGTTCTTGATTATGTTCATACAAACTTTTAATTTAAATAGAAAATTAACTGTTTTCGAATTGAATATTAATTGATATTTTTTTTCAATATAATATATGATGTGAATCGATAACATTAACGACTAAGTAATCACGCTTAAAAAAACAAAAAAGATTAAGTATCAAATGCAATTTTTTTCAACACATTTTCCTCTTTCAAATAGTGTTTAAACATTTTGACAAGAAAAAAAAAATTAAAAAAACCGTACTCAAACAAAGACAAAAGAGCTGAAAATATTGAAATTTGGCTGAAAGCCAAAGGATTGTATTATTACAAAAGAAGAGCATAATATCATAGTCACGATGGTGACTTATGCTTGAAAAAATCATTGTCCGCAAAGCTGTAACGATACGATGAGGAAATCATCTTTAGGAAATCTCTTTTGTTTCTCTAAGCAACTTATACATCAACGAGATATGATTATTGTTAGTATTTTATTATTAAGAGGATAGAACAAAGAAACAGCTAAAGTAGGTGCATGGGTGATGATAAGCTGTAAAGTGTTGGTGAAGATTTAGTTGAGGTTAGGTATTTTTAATCATATCTTTGTCAATCTCTAACAGATAAACTTTGGTGGTACGAGGTCCATGCCCAATTATATTTTTAGATACTTGTCAATGTTATTAGATCACGCTTCTGTTTGGGGGTCCCAACACTTATTTATTTATTTTTAAATAAAAAATCGAAGGATTTATTCATCTGATATTTTTCGGTGCAAAACGAAATAATTGATTGGATTTACTTAATTCGGTTTTGTTTTTCGATTTGGATATTAATCAATTGGAAGAGGTCGTTTTTCGATTGTTTTGATATTTATTGAAATTTATAATTGAATTGATCAAAAATTTGATCAATAATATAATATTAAATTAATTGAAAATTTGAATTTTTTTAAAAATATGTAAATATTATTAATGATATAATATTTGTTTATTTGCTTTAGATACTTGTCAATGTAATTAGTTCGTGTTTCTATTTATGGGTCCCAAACATATTTAAAAAAAACAGGGAAAGCATCATTGATGAGTATTTACGGGTGCAAATCAAAATAATCGATAAAAAACTTATTGAATTTAATTAATTTGATTTAATTTTCTGATTTTGATATTAATTGATCAGAAAAGATCATTTATTCTACTATTTTGATCAATTTATGATTTTTTAATTTTATAATCGAATTGATAAAAATTTGATCATTAACAAAACTTTTAAAAATATATAAAAAAATACGTAAATTGATTTTAACTATTTTTAATTTTACAGTATAATTTGATTGATTTTGATTTTTTTTTATAAGAGTTTTTTTATTTTGATTATGAAAATTTTAAAATTAAACAGATCAAACTATTTGATCATTATGAAATTTGTACTAAATATCATGTGGACAACAATTAGAATCGAAAATCAGATCACGAAAATGTTTTAGAGTCAACCTAGCTACAAAGTCGAAATTGGAAAACACTTGTGAAATTTTTTTTTGAAAGGATGTTATATTTTGTTTTGTTGTGCCCGACGTTGAACAAATATGTTGATCTTAACGTGCAAACAAGACATATGTTGACCTTTTAAATGCAGACACATAAATGAAAACATTAGGATAAACTATTTGAAATGTTAAATCTATTACTACTATTTATTTTGCTTTGAAAAGCAAAAAGAAATTAAATCAAGACACTTTTTTATCTAAAAATAATAAAAAATTAAAAAATCAAGACATAATTTAATTAAGGTTTTATTTTTTATATTACTCTCAATCAAATTTTTATAGTTTCATTTTAAATTAAATAAATATTTATAATTAACAATTAATTAATTAATTATCATTCATCTAAATATCAATTGTCATTTATTTCATGTGATATGTTGAAGTATTATAATAAATGGTTATATAATATCACATGTCATTTTCCCGTTTATGTTAATAATTTATTAGTGTTATATGAATATAAAAATTTAAAAATGATATTTTAATTAATGATTGTTAATTTGTCATGTTTTACAATACGAATTTAATTTTTTTTAAAAAATATGTTTTATTTTTATTTTTAAATTATATTTTATTTAAAATTTTTAAATAATTTATAAATTAAAATTAATGATTAGCAGTGACACGTGCCGACACAACAATTTCGAAGCAAAGACATAATTAATTTTACCTTCTTCTTTTTTTTCTGTGTGTCTAAGAGGAGGAAAATTCCAAAACTTTAAATACTGTTGTTCCGAATCCACTAAAATTTCCGACATGGTAGGTTCCGGTAAATCGACACATGGCGGAGAATAAGAGGGCGAAGCACATCGGATCAAAACTTACGTATATGCCTTTGACTTTGGGTGACGATTAAAAAAAGAGAAGAAAATTAAAAGGTATAAAGGTTGAAGATCACGCACGATGAAAATGGTCGGTGCAGATGGGAAGATCAGGAGCGTGAACGGGGTTGGGAAACATGCGGATAAATTTTTTTGTGAGAACGAATCAAAGAGATGTGTGTGCGTGTGTGAGAGAGAGAGGGTGGTGTGGCCTGGTCTATCAAAAACTCAAAAGCGTTAATGATCATGTTATCATGTTTCTCAGAGTACACTCGCGTGCGCATGAACAGTAAATCTCGTACGTTCATTTTTATTTCTGTGGGTCCGTCAAACAAAACTGCGGCACCACGTCTATTCCTCGGCGCGTTCACCCACATGCCACTACGCAACATTTTGGTGAAAATGTGAAGCACTACTAGAAAACATGCACGTGTACTTGAATTTGTTTTTTTTTTGTTTTATCATTTTTTGCTAATACTATACCATAATTTTATATCATTCAAATAGTACCTTAGTATTTGAATTTTCAAATTATATAAAAACATAACATTAAAAGCCTTTCATAAATAATTTTTTAAGAATTTATATTTGATAAAGTGATTGTTTATAATATTTGTGATATCTCATAAATGTACAAAAAAAATTTAAAAGATTTTTAAAATAAATATATTTAATTTATGAGTATCTATTTTTTAAAATTTATTTATTAATAAGAAAATTACATTTGATTTACAAGTAATGTATAGATTTTATACATAGATATTACATTAAATATAAATCTTATATTTTAATGTATGAGTATTTATTTTTTAAAATTTATTTATTAATAAGATAACAATATTTGATTCACTAATAAATCATAGAATTTATATACATATTACAGTAAATACAATTTTATATAGAAATACGAGTTTATATTATGTGAATTATTGTATAAAATTTATACAATAGCAATAAACACAATTAATTGATTCTTAAATTTATTTATTAATAAAATAATAAAATTTAAATACACTGATAATATATAAATGCTATGTATGATACATCAAATATAAATCTTTATTATATATTTATTATATATGCAACTAGTCATTCGTTTTTCATGTGGAGTTTGTGACAAACGAGCATGGATTGAGAACGGGGGAAAGTAATTCTGTATATTATGACGTCATCCGTATCTACCACAGGGGCCCTCGATATTAAAGTAACAATATGTGGCAAATTGAGGAAAAGACAGGCGCCTAGATTACCAATCTATCTACGTGGCAGCGTTCCACCGTTGCTTCGATGAACCCCGCTTTTCTAGAGCCCCACATCAAAGGCTGCCGAGATCCCTCCATCACTCCACGTGTACGGCCCATCTCATCTCATTCGTGTTGGCCAACTTGCCAGGTCACCGCGGTGTGAGAAAGAACCAAAAAAAAAAAAGGATGCAAGAGAGAGAGGGACCGCCACCTTGGGGACCACCTCCCAAAATCTGAAAAATCTTGTGCTGCATGATTCTCTGCCAATCAGTAGCCGTCAATTTGTTCTAAATGACCAAACTACCCTTACCTCGTTCTTCTCAAAAGACTGAGCCATGGCGGGGGGTAGGCATGGCGGGGAAGAAAAAGTTACAGTGGCGATTCCATTTAAGGTAGTACATTATTATTACTATTATAATATAAGATTAAATTGCCACGTCATATTCAGACAAGTGGGATAAGGAAAATGAAAGATTTTAAGGCTGCGTTTGTTTGTTCGTTTCAAACGAGAAAAAACAGGTAATGTTGCTTTTAATACATCGGGCCGTGAATCGGTAATTCCATAGAATCTTCCTTTTTAGATTGTGGGAAAAGAAAATACAAAAAAATAAATAAATAACAAAACAAACAAAACCTTGGTTTTAAGAGCCTTAGATACACTGAACAGTACAGACATCCAGAAATTAGATCTTCTACTGGAGATTGCATTTTGCTAATCCTACTTTCATCTCCGGGCGCGTGGCGTAAGCAAATAGGGGGGCCAAGGGGTTGACTATTGTCAAATGGAGTAAAGTTTGATTTTTTTTTTTTTTGGTTGCAATGTTAGAAGGAGGAGGAAAAAGAGAAAGCCAAAACAGTGGTCGTACTGGCTGAGAGCTTCCCACTTTCTTCGGTGGCAGACATGCTAAAAGGGGAGACAGAAAAAATTGGTAGGACAACGATTTGTCCAAATGACCAAAAACTCTTTGTTGATGATGTCATGGAAACTCCATTTTTTAACCTTTATTTTTTTTAACTCACTATATTTGACAAAAAATTTTTTGTTAGATGCTATGTCTATGTATAAATAAATTTTATATATTATTAACAAATAAAATATTATCAATAAGATAAGTACACTTTTAAAATACATTATTAAAAATATTTTTAATAATGCCTTTTTTATAACATTTTTATAAATTTGATTGTAATTTATAAATTATTAAGAGTATTATCAATAAAATGTAATTAAAAAGATTGCATACGTAAGATTGTATTTTCTTATATTGTTATTATACGTGAAAGAAATAAAATTAAAAATTTAAATAGTTATATTTTTCTAAAAATGTTAACATACAAATTGATATATTGCCTACAGAATTATAATTAAAATTCAATTTTGTTCTGAATTTTTGTCTTTACATATTTATAAAAGGATATCATGTGATTTAATGACAATGTAAGGGTAAAATACATTGATAATATATTAAATATAAATTTTATATATTTATTGGCATTTTAAATTTAAGTGTTATAAAGGAAAATGGTTGGTTTGAAATGCAAAATTCATAATTTGAAATTGAAAAAAAATTTTGGAAGAATTGAATTGTAAATGGGGCTAGATATACGAGGAAGAATGACAGGTTGATGTTAAAGGCAATAAATATGGAATTCAGATTGGGAATTGCCATGAATGTGTAAAAATCCAAAGAAAGAATCCGTTCTCATTACCATTATCAATACTCTGTATTTACTACCCATATCGGGGAATTTAATGGGAGCATGCGTTATGCGTGAAGCGTGTGGCACACGTGCTTTAAGACAGCGTGATAAGAGTAAAACATTGCCTCGGAGCCATGCTTCTTTGGTCTGGCCAACATAAATAGACAAAAGATTATAGTATTTAATGCGCTTACCTTCTATCTCTCTCACGCATAAACAATAGGGAGGAGAGAAAGATTTGATCTTTCAGTTCAGTTTTTAGGAGGGAAAATCCAAAACCCCCACCCTTCCCTTGAAGGAGTCTGATTCATTGCTTAACAGAGAGGTAGAGAGACAGAGGGGGACCCCAAGATAAATCTTTTCTGAGCAGAAATCCTTGTTATAAATAGAGTTTGAGTTTGAGCCATTGAAGAGAAAGAAAGCAGAGGAAGGAAAGGGAAAAAAGAAAAAAGAAAAACAGAGTTTGGGGAAGAAAGAAAGAATGTTTGCAGCCGAGAACGGACTGAAAGGAGACCCAAGGCTTCAAGCCATATCTGATGCCATTAGGGTGGTTCCTCACTTCCCAAAACAAGGTTTTTTCTTTCTCTTTATTTTTTTTGTATTTTTTTTGTTTGGTTTCTTTGTTTTGGGGTTGGGATTTCATTTGTTTGAGCAACTTTTTGTGTTTGTTTGGTAAACAGGGATTATGTTCCAGGACATAACAACGTTGTTGCTGGATCACAAGGCGTTCAAGGATACCGTCGACATCTTTGTCGATCGCTACAGAGACATGCGTGTTTCTGTTGTTGCTGGTACAGTGTGTCTTGTCCCTTCCTTCTCAAACACTCTCTTCCTTCTTCTCTGTTTCTGAAATGGTTAACACCCGGCATTTTGTTTCCGTGTTTCTGCCAGTGTTTTTTTTTTTTCTACTTTATTGTGTCTTCTGAAAGCTGTCTGACATTGATTTTTGTTCATTTCGAGGACTCATTCTTTCTTGTTTCAGCTGCTACATCATATGAAAATCAATCCCCTGTTCTTCAAGAACCAACGTTTTTCTTCTCATGTGCATGTTTGCGCCATTACTTATTCTCCAATTTTTCTGTTTTCCCATTTGCGAAGAAGCCTTCGAATATTTACATTTACATAAAACATTTTGTCCTTTCCTACGGTTGCTTCTAATCAATCCCCACCCTGTTCTCCAGCTTGGGATTGTTTCATGGTTTTCGCTCTCCCCTTCATTTCTGAGCACTCAATCTCATGGTTTGCAAAATTTTTTCATCTTGCAGGGGTTGAAGCCAGAGGATTCATGTTTGGTCCATCCATTGCCTTGGCCATTGGTGCAAAGTTTGTTCCTCTTCGGAAACCCAAAAAGTTACCAGGTACCATGTTGGAAAGGGGTTTCAAACATAAGAGTGGAGATAGTGCTGCAGCAGCTTAATTATACTTTTCCTCCTTTGTCGATATTCAATAAAGTGAATAGCCTCATTGTTAATGCATTTAACCCGATCCATCCATTTTCCTTTCTTTTTTTTTTTTAAATAAAGTTAGGAGAGGCATGTGGATTCAAAGTACATGTCATTTGGGGGAAGGAGGAAAATCAGTTGAAATGATTGAAAGGAGTTGCTAATCCAACTGGTCAAGGGTGGGTGGGAGTGGCTTTGAGTAAAAGAAAAAACTGTAATTAATATGGAAAGACTGTTTATGTGCTGTCAATCATTCAGGCATGACCTCATCACGATCAGCATTACATATTTCAGTAAATAAAAAAGTATTAGTAGTAGTATCATCTGAATGTCAGCAACACAGAAAACAAATTGCAAAAGTAGATTTTGATCTTATGGTAGTATTAAATTTTAATTGCTGTCATTTTTGTCGGTATGAATCTCTCTTTCCATAGAGACTAAGTGCATGCCCTTTTGATCACAATAATTGAAAAATGGACTCCATCCATGATTGGGTTTGTGTTTTTAATCTTTTCAGCATTCTCCTTTCATGCATTTTGGATTTTGTATGCATATAATAGGTGAAGTAATTGCTGAAGCTTACGAGCTGGAGTATGGAACTGACTGTTTGGAGATGCACGTTGGAGCTGTTCAGCCAGGAGAACGTGCTATAGTAATCGATGACCTGGTAGCAACAGGGGGAACTCTGTCAGCAGCCATACGACTCCTAGGTAAAACGTTTTGCTTCCTGCTGCTGATTATTCCAGCTTTACTCTCACAAAAATTGTGCTTAAACATGAGGTTTTACTTGTTTGAATAGAACGTGTTGGAGCTGAAGTGGTTGAATGCGCTTGCGTTATTGGGCTCCGCGAGGTCAAGGTAATCCCTTCCCCATTCCAATGTTTTCCTTCATCTTATTTATTTCACTCATTCAGGAAAAAAAAATGTGTGATGAAATGGGGGATTTCTCTGTACATTTTGTGATTGTCGGAGACAAGGATAAAAACTTTGGGAGTTTTACCCTTATTTTTAGAAAGACAGAATGTGATGGTTTTAATACATGGATTTGATTCTGTTTTGATGATTGTAATCCTTTTCAGGGACAGCGTAGGCTTGATGGAAAGCCGCTTTATATTCTTGTGGAGCCACGTGAAATAGATGGCTGTTTTTAAGGTATTATTTCATTGTGTAATCAAACGGTATATATATGTAAATATTGTCCATGCATGGCTGAGGCCTGATTATGGCTTTTGTATCAGATCATGGGAATCATGTGTTAGCTTATGCTGATCGTGGCAATTGTCTCCTTTTGCTGATTTGCAGATAGATGATGATGCATGAGAGCCATGGGTTTGCTGGTTATATGTTTCTCTTATAATTGTTGGGCAAATTAGTGCCCCTCACAAGGCTCATTTTGTATGATTCTTTCTTTTTCTTGTGAGATTTGTGCAATCTTTTTCCCTAGGCATGAAATTATGTTTTCCATCCACATTTGTGAACAAAGCATCAATGAAGAAATGCTGTTTCTCCATATTTCATAAGTTTCCTTTTAAGTATGATTCATCTGTCTACTTCATTTTCTCAAGACTCATAATACAGGTAACACAAGCTGTTCCAATAATAAAACCCAAAAAAAGGTTTAAAAAAATAAAAAAACTTACACATATGAACAGAAGAATTGTCTACTTTCCAGGCATGAGAATATACTCTTCTGATGCTTTTCATTTCATCTTTCTCTTTGTTATTAAAAGTGATTAGAAGATAGAATAGAACACGTATCATAACAGAGCATCTTCTCTGGCATTACCGGTATACGTGTAAACACAAAATTCACAAGTATAGTTGTTAAGATCAAGCAATTAAAGCAGCATGTGATTGATTACAGAGAACTGTAATGGAGACCTTGGGGGTGCCTTATGATGATTTGTAAGATAAAAAATTACAAATATTCATAACCCCATTTCATCTTTCTGAGGACTTGTTTAATTCCTTATCATTATTCTTTGACATGATATCACATTTGAGTCTATGCCGTATGAGAGAATTCACCTGCTTTCTTAATTTAGCGTTGTCGGTGAAGATGTCTGCTATGATCTTCCTCAACTCATCATCTATTCTTGTATCATAGTGGTCGTCAGCAGCAGCGCTGCCTTCCTGGGCTAATAGTTGTGCCTAATTAAATTTGTACAGGGAAAGAAATAGTAGTAAGTGCACAAGCTGTGGAAGTCTAAACAATAAAAGAATGGAAAATAACATAAATAATTTAACACAGAGAGAGATAGAGAGAGATGGGTGGGGGAGGGGAGGAAAAAGGGAAGAGAGATAAGAGGGGACTAAAGTCGGGAGGCTATTAAAGGTGACAAAGCCTTTCATTTATAAATATTAATCAGGTATTAGAAAAGGGTGGAGTCCATTAATGGTGTTTTACTATGATGGTAACAATGCCTTTCATTTATCAACATTACTCAGGTATCACAAAAGGGAGGAGTCCATTAATGGTGTTACTATGATGGTGACAAAGCCTTTCATTTAACAATATTAATCAGGTATTAGAAAAGGGACAAAACAGACTTTTACTTTCTATCCAAATAATTCCTAAAACCAAATATAACTGACTGTGACCGTATTGAAAATCGACTCAAGGTGCAAGAGTTGAACAAGTTGAAAATAGCCAAAAAGCAAGGTTACCTCTGCAAGTAGGGTGGTGATTTTATCATCAGATGTAGTCAACAAATCCAATGCATCTTCAACTAAGGAAGAATTTTTTATTAAATTTTCATCATCATCTGTAGACAAATTCACAGTGCATTGGAGAAGTCGGTCGTGAAGATGCCGGCATTCATTTAACAGGATTTCTCTAGCAGTTCTTACATGCTTGCTGAATTGCCTTTCCTGTTGTAGTTGTACCTGAAAAATCAGTGGAGTTCAAATAGCAAAGAACTTAAGCAACGATTTGCTTTGACTATACCGAATATGTCACTAGAATCCCTAAAGATGTAAAATTTCAATAGATAATAACTTTTTTTTTTGGTTGAATGTATTAAGAAGGAACTTAACATTTAAACAATGCTTTACTGACACTTACCTCAGCTTCAGATTTTTCTGACAGTGATTGACCAGCCTCCTGCTTCAGTTCTTTTTGGGATTTCCGAAGAGACTTAACCTCTTTAACAAGAAGTTTAATATCTGCTTTTGATTTTGCCTCTAGCTTTTCATACTGCCTTGATATATTCTTCAGCTGCTCCTTAGTAGCATTTAACTCTTGCAGCATTGCATCTTTCTCCTCATCAGCAGACCGAATAATTGTCTCTGTTATTTGCGGCTCATCCTGTCTCAAGTTTTATTGTTAATTGTGAATAATTAAACGTTCACAATGTTTTATGTTAAGAGGCAGAAATTCCTCAATTGTCTCAGAAATGATTTTGAACTTTTGTCCAAGGGAAAGCAATGAAGGTTAATTTTTGTTAACTCTTCAAAAAGGATTTGAAATGACCTTTGAATCCAACTTCAACAATCAGGTTCATGATGTTCCTATCCAATAATTAGTATCACATTTTATTTGTGGGACATGTGAGAGGCAGAGAGTTTAAATTATATTTCAATTAACAGAAGACAACAAACAAGCTAGAAACATACAATCACCAATTTTAAGCAATCTCTCTCCAAGCATAATTTATCGGGCCAAGTTCATCGTTTACCTTAATTGACCAAAAATCTGTACAAAGCATCAATATCAAGTGTGCATATGCATAGCAATTACGAAAAAGAGTAAAATTCAAGAATAGAAAGCGAGTTAAATGCATTACCTGTTTAGGATTCAACTTCAACTCCATTTCCAATGACTTCCGCCGAAGTTCTTCCATTTCCCACTGCACTTGAGTAAACCTTTCTCTTTCAATCAGGATAGCTTGCTGCAGGTTTTCTTTACTTTTCTGTTTGGTGCTTTCAAGTTCCACTTCCAAATCCTTAACCTGAGCATCTCCAATTTGTTAACTCAACCTCAAAATTGCTTATATATTTAATAAGAATAAAGCCCATTCAGCCCCTAGTGGGGTATAAAGCACCCAAAGACAACCAGACAGGGATGGAATAAAATTATATATAGGTTTCTGGTAAAATTTTGCAGGAATTGACACAGTTGCACACATAGTTAACCCAAAAGAGAGAAAAAAATAGAAATGCGACACTGATACATACACCAAACACAAAAATTAACCATAAACACTTTCCTGTTTTGGCAAACAATTTATCTGAATCTAGAACAAAGAAAGTTCAATATTGAAAGAAAAGGGAAACCAGTATATTGAAATATCAAAAGTCAGCTTCACAACTATGAACAAATCTTTGCAAATAGCCCTAAATACTGAAAATATCTCAAATATATTGATACCAAACTGTTTATATCATGATAACTCTCAAAATTAATCTCAGAAAGCATATCAGACTGCTTCCACAAACCTTTGTCTTAAGATAACCTTTCACTGCTATTTCTTGATTCAACCTCGCTATGAGATCCTCCATATCAGTTTTTGCAGTGACAAGTCTCCGCTGCATGGTCAAAAGAACCCTATTCATCTTATGACGTTGATCCAATGGAATAACTATTTGGGTATCACCTGAAAACTGAGAAACAGAGTTTCCAAGAGTTCCCATGGTACTTGGTACTTCTGCAATTCCAGGAAGGTCAAGAGAGCCATCAACAGATAAGTTTGGAATCCCAGAGTTGGACATGTCACTACCTCTCAAGGAGCTTACATCACTTCCAACACTTTCAGTTGATAGCTTTCGAGTATGACCAGCCATCTTAGCTGGCTCTGGCTCAGAAAAAAGTTCCAACCCATTACCAGCAAGAAATGAAACTCTAGATCCATTTCCATTACAAGTATCTTTCCCCAGAGTATTATTGATGTTTCTGGTGTGTGATTTATGCTTTGGAAAATCTTCAAGCTGCTCCAAAATTGTCTGCCCCATAAATAGTCCCTCATCAATATTTGACATACCATACTTAACAAATTTTTCTATTGAACCTGTCAAATCTTCATCCAATGTCAGATCTCCCAAACCTATTTCAGAACTGTCATCTCTCCCTAACCTTGGTGTCCCAAGCTCAGATGTCTCATAGGCAGTATCACTACCATAATCTGATGTGATTGATGAACTACCAGCAAGATGAGATATGCTTGAACTGGGTGGAATTTCAAGTGATGAAATTGTGCTATTTCCAGCAACATTTGCTTCCGAGGAGTGATCATTTACCTCTTGGAATGCTGAAAAGAATAATATGAAACGTTAAAACTCCAAAGATGAAACTAAGCTTGATTATATATATATAGTCTAAACATCCAAATATGACTGAAATTCTATTAGACATCCATTTTTACTCATAAATTGCAGAAGACAAGATAACTAAGTCTTAAAATCCTGTTAATGAAGTAGAATTGCACATACAAGACCTCGCAGTAGCTTCTAGTTCAAGAAAGGATGCAACCGTGACACTTCTTGACAAATCAACATCAGATAACAGCTTTGTCATCCACTCCTCCAACGAACACCTTCTCTGCAACAAAACTAAGCCTTTTGAGGATATTAGTCACCCAAGTAATAAACATGACAAACATCCACAGGTTTAATTTGGAATCTTCCATTTTTTTCTTCTTTTTTTCCCACAAAAGACAAATTTACATCACTAGACAATTGATTGCTACTCACCAGCAACTTCATTAAATAATGCCTAAGAAAGACCTTTCATTATTGAAATTAAAAAAAATTTATTCAAGAATATATGTTCATCAAATTAAAACTCTAATTAAATACTATTTTAGAAGGAAAATTATAGATGACATAAGGATTAAAAACTTGAAAGATCAATAGTTCTAGGATCCTTCAAGTTATGCTAGACAACTGAAAAAACCATCTTTATGGGTTTGACTTATCAAGTGCTCAGTTACATAGAAATTTTTTACATGCATCAGCCAACATAGCCTACCACAATGAGATGTCACAATTTTGGCAAAATGGTTCAAGGGCAAAATCATGCTGAACAGATGCCCATAGAAAACTAAGTTTGATATCAAAGGATGAACTGTTAATCGGTTATAAGCGACTACAAGGGAAAAAAAGGGCTAGTAGGGATCATAAAAGAAGAAAAAATGAGAATTGCAATAGAGTAATTCCACTTGTTCCAGACGATAAAGGGAAGGAAGATACTACAGCAGTTCTATCATAAGCATAATAGAAAAAGGAAAAAACAAAGCAAAAAGCTTATTGCCTACCTCTTCCAACAGTGCTCTGCTTTTCAAACGCATCAGCCCCTTCGGTGGAGCAGGGGGAAGACTTTTCTTGGGAAATGTCCTTTTTAGCTGTGGAGGAAAGTCAACAATATAAGAAGTCCCAACTCAGTTGTATTTCAATATTTTAATCAGAGTGCATGTCATTTGTTTCCATAGTTATGATCAAACAATTAAGTCACAATGGTCAGCTTCAGTTTCCTAACATACATTCTAATTACTAATAGTGGAGTTCTTACTGCAACCTAAAGAAAATGCAAGGACTTACATCAGTAAATAGCTTCAAAAAATCATTAAATCTTCTCAATACTCCACGTGTAGTTGTAACACCCTCTGGTGATTGTACCCCAACCTGTACCCTGTAAAACTGCCCCCTAAGAATGTTAATAGAGAACCATGAAATATATATTAGTGTGAATTAAATGTTAGATCATCTATATTATCAAATGATTATGCAGAATGCTAATTTAGATGTCTGTACAAAATTTGAAATGAAGTCCAAAGAGTCTTATATTTCTACCAAATAGACTTAATGCTAATTTAGATTTTTTAAATTTTCTGACTGTAACATTCGATCCATAACCCAAACATTACAAAATTAATAATAGAAATGGTGAGGCTGAAATTTTTGTATCGTGAAAGAGAATTCAATATATCACCAAATCACATAGACAGGACAACATAACATTTGCCATTGACATAGATGCTGATGATTACCACTACAGGATCTGAATCTCTTGATTTTGGAAGGAAAATCCAAGAAGGTATTGTAACACAATAACTCCATCCCGTTCGATGATCATGTGGCCAAACAGTTTCCCTCCCATTCTGCATATATATGTACAACGAGTAAGTGCTAAAACCAAGGTTAAATCAAAACTTTCTAGACTGCCAAAATATCTACTAAAAGAATCAGAACATAAACTAAAAAAAAAAAAAAACTATCCTACCCTCATCTTGTCTAACAAAAAAAAGCCATAAAAAATGGAATTCAAAATGTAAATCTATGTCAAGATTAGATTATAACATCGCCCTTAATTTTAGATGATGTCTCATATTCTTGATTGAGTTCTCTGATCATCATGATCAATTAAACTACTATCACAATTTCAGCCAAAAAAAATGTATAATATAACCTCCTGGACCAGTGGGAACTCTGTAAAAGCTTAAAATCCAGCTCATGAGGTCTCATATGAACAAAGCACTTCAAGACATGGGAGCCAGAATAACTTAAAATTCTAAACTTTACTAGATTTATTGTATTTAAAAGCTGATTTTAAATATATATTATATGCATGTAAAAGCCATAAATGCCCTGTCAATTTCAATTAAGATTAAGATAAGTAACTCTCTAAGTCACTGAAACAATCTAGCAATCAAGTCTAATCTCATCTTTGCCAAATTGATCGTCTTTTTCTTTTATACATATCGTGATCCACCATAAACTCACTCAAATAAAACTAGTTATTGCTTAAAATCCTAGAATTCCACGAACTAAACTCTTAAAATCTCCAAAATTGAGTGCAAATTCAGATTCCAAACTAATTTCAAATAAATAAATTGAAGGAAAACTGACCCATTTACGAGGAGGCGGACTCCAATCCATCCCAAGAGGCAGTGGCGAAGTCCCATCGTGCCTGTGCTTCGGTGGACTCCGTCCCTGCATCATCGTTTCTTCCCTACAAAACGACGCCGATCTCTCTCTTTATCTCTCTTATCGAATCGAAATTGAACATCAAACAAAGGCTCCCCACTGTCCAAATATCAGAGAAGGAAACAGCTTTAGGGTTTTAGGTGATCGGATCGAGGGAGGGAAAAGTAAACAACTGGAGCAAAGCGCCAAAACAGGTGTAGGCCGTAAGAATTTCACTTTAAATTAAATTAGAACTAAGAATAAAAAAACGGCGCATTATAACAGAGAGAAGAAGAAAAAGGGGAAAAAGTTGGCTAGATTGAGCCGTGAGCGTGGTGCGTCCACCTGACCTCCCTCCTGCTTCGACGTCTGTCTCTTTCTCGGGTCTTCTCTTAAGTCCTCGATGCCAAAAATTCCATCGCACTTCTCTCCCCTCAACTTTTTTTTTTCCTTTATTATTATTTTTGTTTTTTGGGGTAATAAAGAACGGAGTTACCTAACTGTCTTGTTCTGGAATTGCATTCACCTTCAAGGCAACAACGGATAAAAACACAGATGCTTGCCTTTGCTTTGCCTCGGGTTTTGAGTTCCAGAAAGGTTTGACCCTTTTCCTGGCCCTGTTCATGGATCTCCAACATGGGCATAATGGGCCTAATTTCCTTACTGGACCTGAGAAGGTCCAGAATGAGGATTTCTGGACTCTCAGGGATTGGTGGTCCAGTATATTGGGCTTACTCAAGCAAAATTAGGCTTTCAAGTTGGAATGGGATGGGTTGGTTTGTTTTCTTTTTTGGCCCCTTTTCTTTATTAAGGGATTTTTTTGTGTATTTTATTAAAAGATTATATATATATATATATATATATATTGGTTCATGTGAATAAACCCAAAAATCTAACCTATATGCGATCCTAGTTCCACTTCAGTTGATGATGGTTTTTGTTTCTCAAAGAAAAGAACAAAATAGCACTTTGAAAAAGTTTGTATGTTTCTTGATGGTTTTATATGAACCCATCATGTGCCATAATTTTAATGGTTGAATCATGAATATATGTATATAAATGGTTATGTTTAATCAATTAAGGTACATTAGGAATAAGGTGATTCGAATTTTGCAAAATTACTTGAAATTAAATAAGTTTTTGTTATTTTTGCTGCCTCTAAATGAACAAAACTCCCATTGCTTATTGATTGAAAATGACCGTTTAAATACGATTAAGTGGAATTTGAACTTTCACAATGCTCCATGGAGGTTGAAGAAATTTGTTTCATATTACGGAAAGTTTAAAAATTCAGATGAAAAGATGGTAAATTCAACACATCTTTAGAGCAGATTTCCATTTGTCAATGAATGCAAGATATGTTATAGGTTTAGTATTAACTACTTGATAATTATTGATTAGTGTTTTAAGAAGCTCTACATATCCTTCACAAGCTCTCTTTCCTCCTTAGCAGGAAAGTTAAAGGGAAAAATTTTGTAGTACTACCAACAAAGGGATCCTATCAATTGATTTTTTTCTTAACACAATGATGTTGGGAGGTCAAAATTCAAAGTTCTAGATAGGTGGCGGATCGAGCAGGTTTTGTGGCAATGGTCAACTATCAATCCTGGAAAATTGAATGAGTTGATTCGGAGAGGAAATCATGTAACCTGGTCGAATGACGGTGAGAGAGGAGACATCATCAATACAGCAAAGGACGATATGTCCTCTCTCATCGGCTTGAAAGAGAGATATCAATTCATGATCACAGTGAAGCAATTGGCGGGGTGTGTCGAGAGCTCGAGACAGGTAAATCATGAAGATCGCGCTTGTTTGAGGCATGTCCATGCACAGAGAGGATTGGGGGTAGATAGCCTTTATCAAAGACAAGACGTCAACACCCTCGCATGTCTCCTCGCCCCGAGCCAAATAGCAAAACAATCTCTATTTTAATGAGTTTTTAACTTTTAATTTATACCCAAATAAACTCTTATCTTAATAAAAATTAATTATAGTTAAATTTTATGGTTTTATACTCACGTGACATATGATCTAACAAGTTAATATAATCACAGTTGACTTGATTAAATGTACTTATTATATCATTGACATTAAATCTAATATCTTAATTGTATATATATAGTAAATTTATAAATGGATGAGGGTACTATATATCTTTGCATTGAGGTGAGGTAATGCACCAAGAGAAGATCAAGCCCAGTGGCAAGCTTGCTAATTATTCATGTGCAAAAGTCTTCTTCTCAACCACCTTTTGCCTTTGTCATTAATTTCTTCGATCCTGCGTATCTCTATAAAGGATTTGGTTCAAATATAGCAAAATTTTGAAGGACGATGGCTTAAAAAAATTGTTGGTACTATTTTATACATCCAAATAAATTCAATTCAAGTCTTTTATTATTATTTTTTAATTTTTTTTTTATATTTTCTGCAAAACCAAACAAAGCAAAGGTCTGGGAAAAAGGCAACAAGATGCTTATCAACAGTTGATGGATTTTCCGAGCTGTTATTGCAGAGAAAAAGAGAAAGAAATGATAGCAAAAGGAAGTTGTATTGTTTGTATACATTCTGGAATTGCAGGCCTGAAATGATGATTCTAGTTAATTAATCTCTAGAGCAAGAAGAGGATATGAATGTATAATCAGTTCAGATACAAAATGGTATGGAAGAACCATGAAAATAATTAATAATTATTCAGCCAAAAAGAAAAATGAAAAACAGATTGAACCCAAAAGTCTGTCTGCTGCTAACCCTTTTCTTGAATCCATTGACTGTTGATGTGAAATCTTGAAACCACCTGCATGCACACAAGGAAAAGGAAATGCCAACAAATGTTAATTAATTACTAAAGTGAGTTGAAAGTGGAAACCATTTTCCCTTAACTGGTTCCACCGAGGATTCATCAAAAGAAGATCCTCTCAGTAATTTTCCACAGCTCTCATGAACTGTGTTTTCCAGGTGCTGAATGTTGTATGTATACCATTGCATGGGAATGCAGGTTTTCTCGACACAGTTCAAGAAAGCTGTGGAAAATCACAAAGAGAACCTCGGCTGCATGCGTGCATCTAATCACCATCACCGCCATCTCATTTTCCGGAACAGATTTAGGCAAGATAGAGATAGAAAGAAAAAGGAGGGTGCAGTGCAGGCGTGGGGGAGAAAACAAGGAAAAAGCCGCAGCAGACAGAGAATTATTGTGAAGTGAAAAGTGAAAATGTACATTTATATATGGAAAAAAGCTACAGAAGATGATGTTAGGCTTCCATCCACTCTAAACTAATGATATCCCGTAAGTTAAACGACAGCCTATTACATCCATCAGTACCAGAAAACCAGTTTGGTCCCGTCTTTGGTCGCTCCCCATTTCCTTTTTTCCAATACCTTTTCTACTGTTTTTGAAAAGGGTAAAGTAGAGTTCAATTAAATCTCGTTTTCCCTGATTGGGAAATACAGTTGCAATGTCAATGGGACGAAGGGTGCAAAAGCAAAAGCAAAGGGGAGGGTGTCGAGGGAGGCTCGAGGTGTTTTGTTGAATACGTTGCAGGTTCGAAAGCAAAGCATCCTCGGGCATTACGCTGATCAATGCAACGTGTGGGGGTGGCCACGGAGGGGGAGGGGAAAGAGGCTTTGAATTATATAACCGCTCTGAGCCCATGACGTACCTCTGAATTGTATAACCGCTTGGAGCCCATGACGTCCTTTGATGCGGACTCGGTGTCACGCCCATTTGCCCAAACCAAACCATCACCTCTCTTCTGCTTTAGCTTCTACTCTAATACTCTCGACACGTATTTGTTGTCTCGATTCAATAATTAATATAGGATTCTCAATATATATGTACGTCATCTTAAATTTTTTATTTTTATTTATGACTTGAATTCAATTTCAACATCAATAATTGATCCTTCTATCTTCATCATTATTAAATAACAATTGTTATATAATTTTCATTTCTTGCTGAATCATTTATATTAGAAAGGAATTTAGTTATTCATTTGGTTATAATCAAACTTAATTAAATGTTTAGGTTAATTTCTGTAGTCCAAATTTTGATAACTTCTTATTATGTAAAAAAAAAAATTGTAACCCACATGAAAATTAACTAGAGGCTAAACAAGCTTTGCGAATAAAGGAAATTGATTCCGACATTACAAGCTAAATCAACCTTAAAAGAGCTGGAAGCAAGCTTTTTTTACTATTTGGGACAGCAACTGTTTTCCCAAAGGAAAAGGATTCCTGCTTCTGTCATATTATGTATAGATTTGTGCCCAAAAATGAATTGAGGAAACATAAAAGAAAATCAACTTCATATTCACAAACATTAATCAAACATTACATATAGGCTGAGGTACAGGCCTAGTTATTCAACTTGAACAAGAATGGGAGAGTCTTTGGGATAAGACACCCTAAAAATGTAAAACACAAACCATAGCCAAAAAAAAAAAAAGAGAGAAAGGAAACCTTGTTTCCAACTTGAAAACATACTAATCAAAGCAACAAACTAAAGCACATTAGTAAATTTTCCAACACCAATGGCGTGATGATATTCTGACAAGTCAAACTACAAGAGCAAACTTAGCCTGGAAACTTTGGGGCTTCTTATTCACACTTGAAGCCTGGAGGAACCTCCTTCTGACATGCACTAAGGATCAAGCTAAGAGAAACGGGGATGTTGAGGTTAATTCCAAGTACATTGGCTTTAATGGCAGTGCAAAGGCAAAGGGCAGCCTCCAAATCAGCCAAGCCTGAGAGCAAAGCGCAGCATTTGCTTGAAGGAGGTGATCCCAGCACTATGCTGACAAGTCCAAGGAGGTCAGCACAGACACCTAGCTTCAATGTGTCCTTGGGGCAAGTTGCTGGTGGTGGTGGAGGAGGAGGAGTGGGTGTGGGCTTGGGTCTGCAATAATTGCAGGCGCTGGTGAATGTTGAGTGGAGAAGAAGAGAGAACACTAAAAAGAGGGCACAGATTTGCTTGGAAGCCATTGCAGCGGCTGCTTGCTACAGTTACTTAGTGACTGGAGATATTCGAACGAGTTGGGGTGCCTTCCTAGAACCAGAAACAGCGTTTTTAAAGGAAATTTGTGAGGTGGCTGTTGGGAGTCTGATTGAGTGGAAGAGAATGAAAAAGGATGATAATGTAGTAGTTGGATTTTTGTATGCTTCTGGGCAGGAAAGTTGTATGATCTCTTTACTTATTGTTTCTCAATGCTATGAAAGCAGTTGCGGCAGGTTCACTCAATAACAAAATTATGCAGTCATGGCCCATAAACTTGACTTCACCCTTGCCTCTCCGTCAAACCATGCTCATAAATATATAATTTGGGACAAGAAAGGGGTATTCAATTATTCATTTAGTGTAAATTATAAGCTCCCCTTTCTCTCAATTTTCTTTCCTTCGTCAAAAAAAAATATTAATAATGTCACATAACCGATCTTATACTAATATCTTAATGCATTAAAAAAAATCCGTCAATTACAGCAATCAAACAAAACGTTCCATATTCAAAACGAACATATATTCACAATTCATATTATCATCAAACTTAAAATATCTCTGATCTGTCTAACTTCGAACTTAATTAAAAAAAATCAACAAAAAAAGTTTATTTTTTTGAAAGTATACACAGAATGTAACTTTCCCCTGTAATCTTCCTCAGCTCTACTAAACATTTGAGTTACGTATTGCACAAGGTGGTTATACAACTTGGAGAATTGGTGATGGGTATTTGGACAAGTTGCTTGACTGGTAACCTGGCAAAAGCTGGGGGATGGGCAAGCTCATGGGCACTGTAAGTTTCACCAAATTGGATTCCAGCTCTTGGGGTTGAGACAATAAACATGAATTCGTTTTTGTCTACTTGTCTTGAGTTTTGTCCAGTATTGATTCATTTTTCAATAATTGATAGCAATAAGGGTGATGCATGCAGCTCAGAGCACATGCTAGCAAATCTACTTGCCGGACCAAGCGATGTTGATTGAAATGGTGTGGGTGGTCGTCATCTTCCATGATTGAAACACGAGGCCCTGTTTTAGATGCTACACACATATTTTGGACTACCCCTTCACCCATATCTTCGCACTTAGTTTAATATTGTAACTAATACAATCCCACTGTGATTCTTTTTCTAAATTATTCAATGATCCGATCTTAAAAGATAATTATTTTTTACAAAAATTTTCAATCAATTAATTATATAAAAAAACGAATGAATTACATGTTCATTTAATAATTATTAATTAATTAATTAATTTTCTTATGCACTAATATATAGAATTAAACTCTCACATGTGAGTGAATTGTCTGTATCTAACTATTTCTGAATGTAGAAATATTCCAACAGTAGATTTTGTGGTGAATATATAGATGAGAATAAGGTGGATTCGGGTGGCTATGTTTTGACACATTGTGAGCCAGGAATCAAGATATTTGTGTCCAAAGTTTGGACTAGATATGTGGGACCATATATAGGCACTAGAGATGAACATCTTATATGAACTATGAATTTCTTATCTACCAAAAAAGAAAACTCCAAAACATTATTGGAAAAAAAAAATCACATGACCTTTGGCACTTCAGTAAGGTTGCTCCATGCAAAGTCATTTTCTCCTTTTCTTTAACCGATTAAAGTAAAAATCTTGAATTATACTTATTTTGGCAAAAGTTTTACATTTTTATCGTTTTTTTTTTTTATCTTTTATTGTAGTTAGACGGTATGTCTTGTCAAAATTTACATATATAAAAAATAATTGTTATTATTGAAAATGACAGTTATATTTGTATTATAAAATAAATATTTTATCAAATAAAATGAAAGATAAAGGTTCAATTGGATAATATAAAAGGAAAAAAAAAGGGTTTTTTTTTTGTTTAATTTTATGAGATGACCAAATTCCAAAAGGTGTTGATTGATAGACTTTTTAATATTTGATCTTCTAATTGAAAATGAAGTTTGCTTATACCTTATGATGAAAAGAACATGTCAAGGCCCATTTGCCAGGGTGGTCTTCTTTTTCGGTTCACCCTGGCCCCCATAAGTCACATATGGTTGGACCGTTTCCACTAGCCTGGCCTAGGCCCAAGCTTGTCCTGTCTTTGCATATTGGTGGACAGAGACAAGTTACTGTGGGAGAAGGCATGTGAATGAAAGCCCACCAACCCACCCTTTATTCAGGCCTATCAATCCTTCATCTGGCCTCCAAATTCCAACCCAAACCTCCAGAGCAAGTCCCCCGCCTGTCATTTTTCTATGCTTACATCAAAGTTTTTGTTCATAATTATTTAATGGTATTATTCCTTCCTTTGCATTCTCCTTTTTTTTTCTTTTAAAATGTGTCAAAAATGATTTTTTTCTCATTTTTTTAAATATTTAATACTTTTACTTTTTCCATATTAAAATTTTACTTTTCATAATTCTTTTTTAAAATATCTTATTAAAAGATATTGAACATTTATATTTATAAAAATTTTCAAAATTTTAATATAAAAAATATCAAAATCAAAATTTTTAACTTTAACTTTCATAAAAATAAGAAAAAAACAAACATTTAAAAACGAAATATAAAAATAAAAACAAACCCTAAAAAAATTCATGAATTATTCATAAATATTCAAATAAATTTATTATTATTTTATTATATTTAATTAAATTTTATATTATATTTTAAATAAATTAAGTTTTTATAATCCAAGAATGTGCCTTGAACTAAATTTCCTTTTGCCGACAACTCCCGATTAATGGATAAAGCCCCAAACCAGACAGCCGGATGTTTCTAATTGTACATTTTAGGACCAAAGAATAAGATCGAGAAGAAAACGCCAAGGAGCCTTCTTTCCTTCCTGATTCTTATTCCAAAGAAAAAGCGAATCGGTCCTCTTTCCCCTTCCTTCACTGTCCCATGTTCTACTGCAATTTCACCTTTCCGCCAAATTTTCAGCTTCAATTTTAAACCTTTTCTCGAGTACTTGTAGTAATAATTTTTTTTAACAGTTTTATCTCTTAATATTTCAGCTGAGTAATCTAAAATTCTTAACTCCGTAATCAAAAGATTAGTAATTTACTGCTGAAAAGTTGGAGAGAGAAGCAAAAGGGGGAGCATGTGTTTATTTGAATTATCTAATTGCGATCCAGCTCCGTCTTTTTGATCCGGAGAAGGGAATTTCTGAGGTGGGAACGGAAAAGGTAGCTGAAAAAGGCTATCTTTTATATACATCGGTCGGAGCGATCTAGAGAGAGAGAGAGAGAGAGAGAGAGAGAGAGAGAGAAGGGAGGTTGGAATTAAGATGGCGATACTATACGCGCTGGTGGCGCGAGGATCGGTGGTGCTGGCGGAGTTTACGGCGGCGTCGACGAACGCCAGCGCAATCGCCAGGCAAATTCTAGAGAAAATACCTGGGAATAGCGACACGCACGTTTCGTATTCGCAAGATCGATATATCTTCCACGTCAAACGCACCGATGGCCTCACCGTTCTTTGTATGGCCGACGAATCCGCCGGGAGTAAGCCAAATATCTCACTCAGAATAAGTTTTCCTTTCCTTTTCTGTTTTCTATTTGATTGACGCCATAGGCTTTTCAATTTCAATTGCTTTGTTAAGTATTGATTTCTGAAGTAAATGGAAATTCGAGATTAAAGCAGGCGATTGAGAAGAAAGTTGAAGTTTTATGCTTAGTTGATAATCTCGGGTTTGATTAAAAGTTCAAAACTGCAATTTTAATTCGTACAATGGGGAAATGGTAAAAGGGATTACTTTTGGTAATGATCATGTTATTTCTTCAACAGTAGCAATAGATGCAATGTTCCGAGAAATCATCACTCACCTTCTGCTTTTGGATGATTACTTCCCTTCTAGTGTGTGTTGAGTTGGAGACGACAATATTTGTGTTCTTCAGAAACATTCTGCTACTTTTTTCACTAATTAAATTCAGAATTTATAGCTACAGTATCCATGTGGTTTGCGATTGCTTTGCGAATCGCTTTGTTGTTTAAAAATTTTTTGGTCCAAATGTTGCTGCTGATGACAACTTTATTGGTTATGAAGGTGGAAGGTGTTTATTGTTTCTTTTGCAGGGCGTATTCCTTTTGCGTTTCTTGAAGACATTCATCAGAGATTTGTGAGGACTTATGGCCGAGCAGTATTTTCGGCTCTCCCTTATGGCATGAATGATGAATTTTCAAGGGTTTTGAGCCAGCAAATGGAATATTACTCGAGTGACCCTAATGCAGATAGGGTAAATCGACTAAAAGGTGAAATGAGTCAGGTAGGTTTTGAGTGCATGTAATCAGATTATAGATTCTACTATTCTAATACTTCTAGATTCTACTATTCTATTTGAATGCATAAGGATGAGGTTGCGCCTACTTTGAAGATGAATTATTTTGCTGTTTGCTTGCATAAAATAAAAAAATTTGATCTATTATTGGCCATTTAACATATTACCTTTAATTATCGCCTGCAGTTATGGCCTTTTCACTCAAGGGCATTCAACTTGCTGTGGTTTTTTTGGGTTTTTGGACTGTGATCTAATGTTGATCTTGTACTCTAATAGGTGCGAAATGTTATGATAGAGAATATCGACAAAGTTTTAGAGAGAGGTGACCGCTTAGAATTGCTGGTTGACAAAACTGCTAACATGCAAGGAAATACCTTTCGCTTCAGAAAGCAAGCTCGCCGTTTTAGAAACACAGTATGGTGGAGGAATGTCAAGCTTACGTATGCTTTCTGAACTTCAACCCCATTTTTTGCATGTTTACATGCACTTCATTGAATTTGGAAGTGAAATTTACTATTAAAGAAGAGCATAATTTCCGTCGTTCAAAATAGTTAGCTTTCCGTGTGAATTAGCTCCTTGAAATTGGAGAGATACCAGGATGGATGAATTTATTACTCATTAACTTGCTTTCCACATTGCAGGGTTGCTCTGATAATCCTTCTCCTAATTATTGTGTATGTTGTGCTGGCTTTTGTTTGTCACGGGATCACGCTACCTTCCTGCCTAAAATGAGGTCAACAGTTTGAGATTTTAACATCTTCCCCACTCTCATGCCCCCTTTTCCTTATGTTTCCATTTTTGTTTGATCGTCTTTTAATCTCTGCTATGGGGTATATGGGATGTTTCTGTGTCAACTTCCTCTGCAGTGAGTTGTATTTACTGTTTATTTATTCAATGTGAAGAGCGAGAACTTTCGTGCTGTGTTTGTGTAACCATGTTCCTTCGTGGAACTTGGAACCGGTTCATGGTGTTTGTAGTTTGAAGACATGGCTTGATGACTCAAAATTTATTCAGGACTAGTTTTTTGTGGGAAGTTTTCTTTTTTTGTCTTCATTGCTACTCCTATTTTGTATACTATAGAGTTGGTTTAGTTATGGATACTATAGAGTTGGTTATGGAAACAGCATCGTACCAGTGTTGCAAGCTGTTCATGTATGAACATCATTGGAGCTCACCAAAATCTCTTAGATTGTAAGAGCGTAAACATGATCAAATTCGAAACAAAAATGCCAAATTTTAGAATCTACAATGAGATTGACATAAGGGTATTCTGGAAGAACTCGAAACAGTCAATTTAACTCAGGCAACATGAGGGTTTAACATTCATTTCCATGGGAGGACTAACAATCCAACTGCTTATGAAAAATCAGTCCAAAGGAATTATTGGGTTCTTTCTAAACACATCTAATTCATAATTACAACAAAAGCCTTGTATTTCTAGGTAATTAAAACATTGGATTCGGGTTTTTGATATATTCTGTTACACTAAGTTGTCCTCTACAAGATTAAATCTGTTCAATAATTCCTGCAGTTCATGCAGTGCAATCTTATAGTGTTCCTGGGATTGTGCTCCTCCTTCCACAACTGGAATTGCACACTTATGCAAGTGATTATGCCAATAAACTGGGTTATACACATCGATGTCACAGGAGCCTCGATCAACATGCCTGTACTTGAAATCTTTACACCACCGAGGCAGTATATAGCGTGAGGGGATTTCTTCCACGCCATTATAATTAAGAACATTCAATGCATGCCTGCATAAATAACCTTTGTAGTTGAACAAACTGCAAATGCATCGGATATCCACCTGACTAGTCTCAAACAAAACCTCATAATTCCTAACCTCCTTCTCATTTCCTTCAGTTTCAACTCTTTCTTTAACGATGTAAGTTATTATTGGCCCATTTACACTCACCTGCCTCGTGTTAAAGCAAGAATACATCCCCTCAACTTCAGATTGAAACTTATTAAAGATTTCTTTTGTATATACTTTAGAGAGCTGCACCTCAAAATTACATCTTGTTTTCAATTCAAAGCATGAGTTTCTTGACTGCATATCCGCCACGGCTTCTTTCAGGTGCTTCCTGTGCAGAGCTAAATCATACTTATCAACAAATTCCTTAAAAGATGTATGCTTATGTACATAACCATCAAAAAATGCATTCAAGCTCTCATTTTCTTGGATAGGAATCGTTCCAGCAAAAAATGTGTCCTTTAAGTACACTGGAACCCATTGTTTCCTGTCTTCATACAATGTTTGGAGCCATTTGTTATCCCCAAGTCCATGCTGCTTGATCACTTTGGCCCAAGAAGTTTCAAACTCAACTATCCTCAGGGAGTTATAGACAGCTTTATTTAACTGTCTTTTAATTGCTTCAAATCCTTTCAATCCCCCCAACTTCTCTGGAACTCTGTGCATGATATACCACACACAATAACAATGATGAGCCTTAGGGAAAACCTCAGAGACAGCAATTTGCAAGGGTTTGCACTGATCAGTAACAATAACTTGTGGGGCGTGCCCTAGCATGCATTTAAGCCATGCTCTAAAGATCCAGACAAAGTACTCTACTGACTCATGTCCAAGGAAGCCACATCCCAACAACACAGATTGTCCATGATGGTTCACTCCAACAAAAGAAATCAAAGGAATTTCATATTTGTTTGCCAAGCATGTTGTATCAATCACGATAGTGTCACAAAAGTAACCACATGCGGTCCTGGACCTAGCATCAGCCCAAAATACATTTTTCAGACGGCCATCATCATCAAAATCCATCAAGTAAAAGAAGTTTGGATTAGTTAACTTCATGCGACAGAAGTAATTATAAACAGCATAAGCATCTCCCTCTTTAAGTTCCAAATGTTTAGAGTGATCAGCTGGATGAATACCCTCTCTTTCAGAAACAATTGAGTAACCATTAGACCCAGCATCCAAAGCAGCTGTTCGATACATCTTGATAGTATGTATTTCCGTAACAGGTTCTGCTGGTGGTTGTGCTTTTCTGGCTGCAAGAATCATTTTCTTATGAGACTTGTAAAATCTTTTGATCTGTGGACTCACCTGGTGATTGTGGTCAAGCTCAACTTCAACAATTCTCCACCTTTTAGAGTCCACAAGCTTAATGACTACCATTGCGGGGCAACCCGTTCTTGTTTCTGGTCTTGGATTGTTGGCTTCGCTCTTTTTCTTAAAACCTGCACTACTACAGCTAAGTTTTGCTCTATAACGCTCCTTCCTTTTGGATCTAAACCACGAATTGCTAACTCTGATGCCAAAACCCTGTTCTTTAGCAAAGACATTGTAGAAGTCATAAGCTTCATCAAAAGAATCAAACTCCAAACCAACAGTAGGCGGAAGTGGTTCTTTCTTTGAAAGTTTTGCACCAGTTTCATCATCATGTTCCACTACACTGCAGTCTCCCTCACCCTCGTACTCATCAACCTCATCAAAGACTGGCTCACTATTGAGACAAACTTCTTCCATCTGGAAAACAAACTGAAAGGAACATTCAAACTGCAACAACGCAAGAAGGTAACATCTCTATGAATAAAATTTAGAGGAGGTCAACAAGACAGGAAATACTGTATCAAGCATCGTAATAATCAAAAGTGCGCTACAGTTTATTGCAGCAACAATTTGTAAGAAAAACAAACCTAAAAGGCAAAAAAACTGTACAAGGATCTGATACATATATGCTCAGAAACTAGGAGGAATAAATGGTAAACATCACAACAAGGGAAAAGCCTACTTTCTAATACAATGAATATATTGCTAAAAATATAATAAGAGTATTAGATAAAGCCTCTAAGAAAATCAACTGTATCTAACTGTTCTGCTTGGACTAAGTATTGAATAAAATTAAAATATCTAAAAACTTAATCTTGGAGACTGGACCCATTCAAATGAGCAATGTCAACTCAGACAAGAATAGCATTTCCTTAAAAAAAAGCTAATTTTCAGTCACACATTAGACTTCTCCGATGAATGTGACAGATGTGGATCCTAGTAAAGATAACAAGGATTTGGTAAAAGAGAATACAGTTTCTGTTCCTTTCTTTTTGCCCTAAGCCATCATTATGGTTATATGTCATTTCTGTTACAAGGTCCAATTTTAAACTCAATGGTGAATTTTCAAGCTACAAATCATAGAGACCCAATATGAAAGAGATCAAATGGAATGAGAATAACTTAGATCTGTGGTATACTGCAATCATACATAGTTAGCAACTAGGGAGAAAAAGATAAACAATGTAATCATACCTTCAGCTCAAACTATACCACCATTGATCATGTTGTTGATGCCAATGAACTTGCCCCATCAGCTTCCCTATCAAAGCATAATCAAGCAAAAGATTTCAAAGCTCCAAGAAGCCCATGGATTATCTGCTTATAGCACAAGCTTCCCACTTTGGCATAGTTTAACCACTTTAGCAAGCCTACGGCATCATTTCACCACAAAAAGAAAATGTACCTTCAACCTTGTGGAAAACTGATGAGCATAGCAAACTAGCCCCACCATAGCAGATAATGAGCATATACAAAAGATGCAAGACCATAATATTAAGAAAATTTCAAGAAAGAAGTAGAATGCCCTTTCATAAGATTAAAGTTGTAAAAACTTCTTTCACCCGAACAAGATAATTAGATTCCCAGATAAGCTTCCGCAATTTACACCCAAAGAACTGTGAGCAAAGAATAAAGAATTAAATTCTGTAAGAGACTCAAAAAAATTGTCCAAGCACCAACACCTAAAAGAGCAGCATCAGACAATGAGAGGAAGAAGACAACATAATATCCTGATCAGTTTGTTACATAATACGCACCCAGAGATGTGAACAGTGGAACAGAACTGGTTATTCCAGGATTTATCAAACAAATGCTTCAATACGATTGTCTGCAAAATAACACCTTAATATCTCTATATTTCCTTCATCTCAAGTCTCAACCAAGCCAGACTACTAAATCTATTTGACAGCTCAGGAGCTAGAAATAGCAGCAGTAACAATGGAATAGCAATACAGAACATGTGCCATTGAGGTGCTGACATCATGATGATGTAGACGCGAACAGCAATAATGATGATATGCACGGCGTAGATAAACAGAAAAACCACATGGGAGAGATTTTCAAATATAAGCTAAATTTAGCAAAACCCTTGGAACAAAAATACATAAGAGACGCCCCCACATTCTAATTCCTTTCCAGCTAAACTTCACTGGTCCCAAACTTATACTTCAAAATCAGTAAGAAAATGCATTTTCAACCGAAACTCCAGCTGTATTCAAAGCTAAAATCGGAACATATAATCCTTCCAACAGACTGATCATACTATGTAAATTACAGGTAACAAATCACCAAACATTAACCCCATTAAACAATGAACCATAATGGCGATTGCAACAAAAAAAAAAGAATTCTAATAATCAAATACTTGATTAATCTATGTTATGACCCCAAGCAAATAGCAAAAAATAACCACCAAATAGAACCTAAATTTCTTGTGCCTGATTTAACCCCAGATATTGATTTACTAAATTTAATCATAAAGGTCATGAGATTTGAGCATCATGAATGTTTATTTTCCGTTTGGTAGCTGAGAAAATTAAAAGGTCAATTTTTTTGTATCTAGCTACTCTGTTGGTACTCAGTAGTAACTAAAACCATCCAATTTCAAGCCTAACACTTGTCAATAATCAATTGATTACTTCATTTATAAGTTCTTTACTTATCTCAGCAACCGAACAAAATTCCAAATCGATCAAAACCCTAAGTCAAACACATAGAATTTAAGCAAAGAAATAAAAAAACCTTCAAAATTGACGGTAAGTTGAAATTATAGATGATCTTACGATGAATCGCTGAGCGGGATGGGTGAGGTGAGGAGGAATCGGGGAGGTGGCCCTGAGTCACTGCCTCCGAGTTGGCGTTGGGAAAGGAAAATGCGAGTCTCACACCTGGGCTTACAGACGTTTCGTAGATCTATCGACTCTGTGAGCTGACACGTGGGGACTGTCGCTTTTTTATGTTTACAAATTGATGCGTGCGCTGTGCTGCTGAGGGTTGGTGGCGGCTCCTTCGTCCAATTGGCATTTTTGCAAATTAAATTAAGTAAAGGAATTGTTTTTTTTCTTTGTATTTTGAAAAAATAAATAATATTTTTTAACGAATTAGGTGAACATCCGGCTTTAAATTTTCAAAAACTGAATTAACCGAATTTTCATTAACAGTAACTTAATCAATTGAACTAAATCCTAAAATTGCAATAATCAAATTTAATTTAGCTTTAATCAGTTTAAACAGTATTTTATATTGATATAACATATTCATAATATTTATTACTATTTACCTTATATATTATATATATATTTATGTTATATATATAACATATTTAAAGTATATATCATTAATTATCAATTTCTTTATCGGTTAAATTATAAAATTTAAATATAAAAAACAATCAAATTAATTGAACTAAGTAACCGATTAAAATCAAATTAAATTAACTGAATTCAATTAATTTCAATCAATTGAAATACTAATCTTAATTATTGAGTTCTAAAACATGGATTTTAATTAAAAAAAACAACTAATAAAATTGTTACTATTTATTTATTTTAATGAATAAAATATTAAGTAACAATATATATATAGGAAACTCGTATAATTTTGACTCGTAACCTTTTATTTGTATTTGGTTACCGATTGCCATTTAAGAAGCTTTTGATTGGATATGCATTAAGTTGCAAACTCAATAATGCAACGAGTTCACAAGATTATAAATTTGCTATTTGAAGTCGTTTTCCATCAATTACTCTTGTGAATTATTCAATCTTATACCATCCTTGTGACATAAGAAACAGACTATTTATATATATATATATATATATGACAAGAAGCATTGATTAAATATTAACACCTATTGTACAATGAGTTTTAAATTTATCGTACATTTACATTTTATTCAAATTTAATGTAATTTACATATTATCGTTTATAAATATAATACAATAATTATAAAGTAATTTGTGATAAATGTTACAGTTGATTGCATTTTTCAAAAAATTTAATATTTAGGAAGTAAGATTTGTGGTAAAGTGATAGTGTATTACATATAATAAACTAATAGTGTATTAAATGTAGATTTTTTTAAAATTATCTAATATTTTTTCTATTAAAATAAAAAAAAATATCACATTGCATTAATTTTACGGTAAAATTTTGTAATGAAAGGTGTAGATGTTTCTTACATAAGGAAACTAGTGAGTCTAATGAAGAATTGAAGATCATGGTCGTGGCTTCAACCTCCCGAAAAAGATATTTATTTTAAAAAGCCATTGCAGGAAACATTAGACTATTCTATAATTAGATATTCCACCTACTTTCATTTTTGGGAATCAAATTTATTCCATTTGATTAAATTAAGAGATTAAATTAATAAATATAGTACATGTTGTGTTCAATGTAACAGTTATTGCATAGCACATTGGGCAGCTTAATAAGTTTTATTCTTATCTTAAACCATAAGACTTAATAGCTCATTAATGTATCTAATAATAGCTCATCCCAAAAAAAAATTATATCTAATAATAGTTAATAAAAATGACAACAGGAGTATTAGCTAAATTCAAAATAAATTCAATTAAATTACCTATTCATATTTTATTTGATATCGATTAAAATTTAATACTTAATATCTGAATCTGATTATTAATACTCATAAAAAAAATTGAATTTGGATTTGAAATAAAAAATAAGTTTACATTAAAATTTCATATATATTTTTAATAAAAATTAAATTAATAAATTGAAGTTAACTAAAAACTAATAAATAAATAATTTTATATGATATTATTAATAAAAACTAAAATTTGTGTTTATCAAAACGAAGATATGTAGTAGTTTTATTATGCAAACCTTACCTAAACCTATTATATGATATCTTATTTAATTGGGATGGATAGTAAATAATATCTCATTATAAAATATCTATTATTATATTCTGATTTTATTGCTAATTAATAGAAAATCATAAAATCATTATACAACCATAAAGCCAACATTTCAGTAATATTGCAAAAAACAATTATTTTTAGAATATAATTTTATTCGTTAAAAAGACTTATAGTAGATAGAGTAAATAAGTAAAAGACCATTGACTGTAATCAAGTCAAGCTATTGCCTTTCTTTTTTAATGAAATAAATTTTTTTTTTCATTTTTTACCATTAGTAATTGTTAAGCCCCATTCCATGTAATGACGGAATGCAGATAAAATATCTATATCCTACAAAAACTATATAATCATAAAATTAATAAGTATTTAATTCTTAATAATATCATTGTAAACAAATTATTTTTAAAATTATAATTATTAATATCATACGACATATTATACGTATTATATTATACCTTACATTATTAATAAAAAATAACATAAATTAATATATTGTATGGTTTTAATTAAATATCGAATGTGTATGGTACAATTGAATTGATACTAAAAACTCATTTTATCTATTTATTAATTTTTATGTTTAATATTTAATTTTTTAATTTTTAATTAATAAATTAACTTAAAAAATACATTTTTTATTTAAATATATATTATTATAATGCTCAATTTTTTTAACAAATTTTATTTTTTAAAATTTTTTATTTTACACATATTTCAGTGTTTGAAATTTAGATATTCAATTTTTTTTACTCGGACATTCCACCACATTGAGTGGATGTAATAAAACCTTAAGTTGATCTTAGATTTTTTAATCAAGCAATATCCTGTCTTGTTTTATTATTACTAATCCTAGAACTGCTCTTTCATGTAATGATGGAACCAGAGAAAATATCACACAAACGTCTGTATCATACAAAATCCAGCGCCCTACTTGATTTAAAAAATCACAGCTGTTGATAGCGATCAAGATCAATGGACGGTCGTCAATCACTACAGCAAAAATCAAAATGGAGTGAAGGTATATGTGATGATGGGTCCCGAAGTTCTCCAAATGCTGACGTTGCCCAAAGAACCACAGGGACTGAAATATGTATATCAACCTCGGTCACGTGCATAGGGACTAGGCCCCATTATTTGTGGGCACATACGCGCGTGCACACATTCCGAGCCCAACATTGGTCCGCCAAACGGACGGCAGAGATAAACCTCATAAAATCCCCCCTCGGCTGAACCAGATCATCACCAGCATCCGCAAGGGAAAGCAACGAAGTTGCAGATTAAGTATAGTGCGGCCCTCATTGTGCAAAAGCCTCCTCCTCTCACCTTCTAACACCACATACATCGCCTGCCCTTTTCTTCTCTCGCTAAAAAAGCGGACAAAAGGAAATTACATAAAAATAATTTTTGATAAAAAAAAAAGAAATTAATAAAACCAGAGCGTCAGAGGAGGAAAACCAGAAAATCCGTAGAAAAGAGAGAGAAAGAGAGAGAGAGAGTGGGGCAATGAAGCAAAGCTCAGCTGAGGCAGTCTCCTCGTCGTGTGCCTCTACCCTTAGCTTACAAGACCAATCACAGACCGCCACCTCAGCATCGGTATCCGAAAACCACCACCAGCAGAGCAACAACAATGGCAAAAACTTGACATCAGTAACGGCGGTGGATGACATAGCTGGGGTGGGGTCAAGAGACGGGGGCGGTGGGGCCCAGGAAACCGTAGTTGTCGATCGGCGGGGAGAGTACTCGGCGGTTTGCAGATGGACGGTTTATAATCTTCCGAGAACCAAAGCTAGGGCACTGTGGAGCAAGTACTTCGAGGTAGGAGGTTACGATTGCCGTTTGTTGGTGTACCCGAAAGGGGACTCCCAGGCTCTGCCGGGATACATATCCATATATCTCCAAATCATGGACCCGCGGGGCACTTCGTCGTCGAAATGGGACTGTTTCGCTAGCTACCGCTTAGCCATCGTCAATCTAATCGACGATTCCAAAACCATTCATCGCGATTCATGGCATCGCTTCTCGAGCAAGAAGAAATCTCACGGTTGGTGCGATTTCACACCTTCTGCTACTATTTTCGATTCCAAATTAGGTTATCTCTTTAACAACGACGCCCTTTTAATCACCGCGGATATCTTAATCTTGAACGAATCGGTTAATTTCACACGTGATAATAACGATGTTCAATCCTCATTGTCTTCTATGATTTCCTCTTCGGTTGTTGCCGGTCCCGTTTCCGATGTTTTGAGTGGCAAATTCACTTGGAAAGTGCATAATTTTAGTTTGTTTAAGGAAATGATCAAGACACAGAAGATAATGAGCCCTGTTTTCCCGGCTGGAGAGTGTAATTTGAGGATTAGTGTGTATCAAAGCTCGGTTAACGGGCAGGAGTATTTGTCTATGTGTTTGGAGAGTAAGGATACTGAGAAAGCGAGTTCAGCTGATAGGAGTTGTTGGTGTTTGTTTAGAATGTCAGTGCTGAATCAGAAACCGGGGTCAAATCATATGCATAGAGACTCGTATGGGAGGTTTGCAGCGGATAATAAGAGTGGGGATAATACTAGTTTGGGGTGGAATGACTACATGAAGATGTCAGATTTTATGGGGTTGGACGCAGGGTTTTTGGTGGATGATACTGCAGTATTTAGTACTTCCTTTCATGTGATCAAGGAGTTTAGTAGTTTCTCAAAGAATGGGGGGTTAATTGCAGGGAGGACTGGGAGTGGAGCGAGGAAGTCTGATGGGCATATGGGGAAATTCACTTGGAGGATTGAAAATTTTACAAGGTTGAAGGATCTTCTGAAGAAAAGGAAGATAACAGGTCTTTGTATCAAGAGTAGGAGATTTCAGATTGGGAGTCGGGATTGCCGTCTCATTGTTTATCCTCGAGGTAAGCAAGATTCATTGTAAATTCTTTAGTAATGAATTGGATTTTGTGGTCATTATTCAATAGACAAACTGAGTCTCGTACTTCAAGTTTAAGGAAATAATGTGTCTTGTTGTTTTGCCTTTCTATCTTTTTATCTTATTGGATTGAGCTAAAGAGATGGTTACATGCTTATTGTAGTTGTCTACTGCAATTATTTTTTGTTTTTAATCCAATGGTAATTGGTTAGCTTAAGCCTGGTCTTTTATCTCTAACTTCATATCTGATTGACTTGAAAATGTTTTGGCTTTACTAGCACTTGCTTAGGGCTTCTTTAGGGAAGTGAAAAATTTTCTAGCACTCAATACTGGTATTGAAGTTCTTTGTCACTATATATATACATCTATAGTCTTGTCCCTGCACTCAAAATCATTTAAAATTGCTTCTTTGGTTGTGCCTCTGGAGGAAGAGCAATATTTTACCTTTGTAATCTGGTTTGCCATCAGTCTTATGATCCTTGCATCCGAGACAGGGTGACCTGGGCTGATGGTTGCTAAATTGTATTTGGAAAGTGGACTGATTGAAATTTCCTATGGGCTTGATGGTATCAGGGCAGTCTCAGCCACCGTGCCACCTTTCTGTGTTTCTGGAGGTTACAGATTCAAAAACTACAACCAGTGACTGGAGCTGTTTTGTGAGTCATCGGCTATCAGTTGTGAACCAAAGGATGGAGGAGAAGTCAGTTACTAAAGAATCTCAGAACCGCTACTCTAAAGCTGCTAAGGACTGGGGTTGGCGTGAATTTGTGACACTTACCAGCCTCTTTGATCAGGATTCTGGGTTTCTTGTTCAGGACACTGTTGTATTCTCCGCAGAGGTTCTCATTCTGAAAGAGACATCAATAATGCAGGATTTCACTGATCAGGATACTGAGGCAGCAAATACTGCTCCCCAGATAGAAAGGGTTGGAAAGAGAAGTGCATTTACATGGAAGGTGGAGAACTTCTTATCTTTCAAGGAAATAATGGAAACACGCAAAATTTTTAGCAAATTTTTTCAAGCTGGTGGATGTGAGCTTCGAATTGGTGGGTGATTGTCTCCTATCAATGTTGCATTGAACATGTGCTTTTGTTGTTTCTTGTTTCTCTTGATTAATTGGTTGTTTCTCACGATGCAGGTGTGTATGAGTCATTTGACACCATATGCATATACTTAGAGAGTGATCAATCAGTTGGTAGTGATCCAGACAAAAACTTCTGGGTTAGATACAGAATGGCTGTGGTGAATCAAAAAAATCCAGCCAAGACTGTGTGGAAGGAATCTTCTATTTGCACAAAGACATGGAATAATTCTGTTTTGCAATTCATGAAGGTGTCAGATATGCTAGAAGCAGATGCAGGGTTTCTTGTGCGTGACACTGTTGTTTTTGTTTGTGAAATACTGGATTGCTGCCCTTGGTTTGAGTTTTCAGACCTTGAGGTTAGTCTTTTTCAGATCTGTTCCACTTATATATTGTTCACTATTCAAAATAGGCAAATTTGTTTATTTTGAGTTTTTGGATTTAGAGGTTAATCTCTTTGGGCTTTCCATTTATGTGTAATCTGCTAGTTGTTACAGATGACTTATGGTACAGAAAAGATTTTTAACGCTGCATGCCCTATGAAAGTGTTTATGGCTTGTCCTGAATGTTGTGTGAAGTTGATCCATACCCAAATATTTAGCCAGATTCTTCTGCATCTCTCTATTGCATGCAATGTTCATTTATGTTCCTATGCTGATTACTTTCTTGGAAACAGGAAGGAACTAGTAAAAGCTATTATAAGTTAATCTATAATATCTCTTTCTTTCCTAGGTGGAATGGGCTTTGTTTTCTTGATATATTTCTAATGAATTAAGATCAATTTTGATGTTTCTTCCTCTCACTTTTGCCAGGTTTTTGCTTCTGAGGATGATCAGGATGCTCTAACAACTGATCCTGATGAGCTCATTGATTCTGAAGATAGTGAAGGAATAAGTGGAGACGAAGAAGATATCTTTAGAAATCTTCTTTCCCGAGCTGGATTTCACCTTACATATGGAGATAATCCATCACAGCCGCAGGTTACTTTACGAGAGAAACTTCTGATGGATGCTGGAGCAATTGCTGGTTTTCTGACTGGGCTTCGTGTTTACCTTGATGACCCAGCCAAAGTAAAACGTTTGCTGCTTCCAACAAAGATCTCCGCCAGTGGTGATGGAAAGAAGGTTCCAAAGACTGATGAATCTTCCCCGAGTTTGATGAATTTGCTAATGGGAGTCAAAGTTTTGCAGCAGGCAATTATTGATCTACTCTTGGATATAATGGTTGAATGTTGCCAACCCTCAGAAGGAGGTGCACATGGTGATTCTTCTGATGCAAATTCTAAACCTTCTTCTGATGGTAGTGAAGCTGCTAGCTCACTGGATTGTGATCGGGAAAATGGAGCTGCAGAATCTGCTCAATTTCCTGTGTATGAAAGACTAGATTCTTGTGTGGATGATGGTAGCACTGTGTCTGCTGTACAAAGCTCAGACATGAATGGGATTAATATCTCTTTGAAAGCTATTCCTGGACAGCCTATTTCTCCACCAGAAACCTCTGCTGGGGGTTATTCAGAGAATTCCTCGCTTCGCTCAAAGGTATGATATGTAAATAATGTTGAACTCACTTGATTACTCATCATGTATTAACTACATGAACAAATTGAGTTTGCAGACCAAGTGGCCGGAGCAATCTGAGGAGCTTTTAGGTTTGATTGTGAACTCATTGAGAGCCCTTGACGGAGCTGTTCCACAAGGCTGTCCTGAGCTAAGGCGGAGGCCTCGGTCTGCACAAAAGATTGCTCTTGTTTTGGATAAAGCTCCTAAGCATCTGCAACCTGACCTAGTTGCATTGGTGCCTAAATTGGTAGAGCATTCAGAGCATGCACTTGCTGCTTATGCGCTTCTTGAACGGCTTCAAAAGCCAGATGCAGAGCCTGCATTGCAGATACCTGTAAGATAGTCTTTGTGGAGGACTTAATTTTTATTTACTTAAATGGTATTTGTGGGCTTTGTTTTTAGGTTGTATTTTAAGAGAATGGAGTTTCCAGGACAATTGCCTCAAGTTTGAATGTACTATAGTTTTCAAATATGCTTTTTTTTTTTTATAATATAAAATTAATTTCTTAATCTTTAATTGGTTAACAATGATTCTTCTATTTCAGGTATTTGGGGCTCTCAGTCAACTAGAATGCGGCAGCGAAGTGTGGGAGCATGTCTTATTTCGATCTTTTGAGCTCTTGACAGATTCAAATGATGAACCTCTGATTGCAACCATAGATTTCATCTTTAAAGCTGCATCCCAATGCCAACATCTTCCAGAAGCAGTATGATTTGCTTTCTCTTCTCATTGTTGTATTCTGCATATCGACATAATTTCCTGAAGCATACATAACTGTTTTTGTTCTCTTCTGTAGGTCAGATCTGTTCGTGTTAGGCTTAAAAGTTTGGGTCCAGAGGTGTCTCCTTGTGTTCTTGATTTTTTAAGTAAAACTGTAAATAGTTGGGGAGATGTTGCTGAGACCATACTAAGGGATATTGATTGTGACGATTTCATTGAAAATTGCTCGGCAATGGGTTGTGGATTCTTCTTGTTTGGTGAAAATGGACCCAGTTCTGAAAGCTTGCATATAGTGGATGAGCAGGCGTTTTGTGCTGGTCGTTTTTTTTCTGACATTTATGTCCTCATTGAGATGTTATCTATACCTTGCCTTGCTGTTGAAGCTTCTCAAACGTTTGAGAGAGCTGTGGCTCGAGGAGCCATTGTGGCTCAGTGTGTAGCCATGGTCTTGGAAAGGCGATTAGCTCAGACATTGCATCTTAGTGCCAGATATGTTGCTGAAAGCTTTCAGCATGGGGACGCTGCAGTAGAGGGAGAAGCCAGTGAGCAGCTTAGAGCTCAACGGGATGACTTCATGTCAGTTCTGGGTCTTGCTGAGACACTGGCACTCTCTGGAGACCTTCGTGTCAGGGGCTTTGTGAAAATGCTTTATACGATATTGTTTAAGTGGTATGTCGATGAGCCATATCGAGGGAGGATGCTGAAGAGACTTGTTGATCGTGCCACCAGTACTACAGAAAATAGTCGTGAAGTAGACTTAGATTTGGATATTTTGGTTATTTTGGTTTCTGAGGAGCAAGAGGTTGTTAGACCTGTCCTAAGCATGATGCGGGAAGTTGCTGAGCTTGCAAATGTTGAGCGGGCAGCTCTTTGGCACCAGTTTTGTGCTAGTGAAGATGCAATTATCCACATGCGGGAAGAGAGAAAGGCTGAAATTTCAAATATGGTTAGGGAAAGAGCTACTCTATCCCAGAAATTAAGTGAATCTGAGGCCACAAATAATCGAGTCAAGGTATGTGTCTTAAAGTAATGATAAAGTCCAAGGACTCCTATCTGTATTTTTGAAGGAAGTTCTTAAAATTAACACATTTTATAAAATGACAGTCTGAAATGAAGGCTGAGATGGATCGATTTGCTCGGGAAAGGAAGGAATTTTCCGAACAAATACAGGATGTCGAGAGTCAACTTGAGTGGCATCGCTCAGAGAGGGATGATGAAATTGCAAAGCTCACTGCTGAGAAAAAAGCACTTCAAGATCGTCTTCATGATGCAGAGACACAACTCTCCCAGTTGAAGTCTCGGAAACGTGATGAGTTGAAGGTACTTGTGATGACAAATGTGACATCTCTTTGCTCTTGTTTTGGCTTTGGATTGACTGCTGTCTTGGTGCTTTTTCTGACAAGTTTTGTATGTGACAGAGGGTAGTAAAGGAGAAGAATGCTCTTGCTGAAAGATTGAAGAGTGCTGAAGCTGCACGGAAAAGATTTGATGAAGAATTGAAACGGTATGCCACAGAGAATGTGACTCGAGAAGAAATTCGTCAATCGCTAGAAGATGAAGTTCGCAGATTGACACAAACAGTTGGGCAAACTGAAGGTGAAAAGCGGGAAAAGGAAGAGCAGGTTGCGAGGTGTGAAGCATATATCGATGGCATGGAATCCAAGTTGCAGGCCTGCCAGGTTTTTGCCCCACCATAGTTACTGTCTTTTATTTTTCATCATCATCTTTCATTTTGAAGTTGTAGGAGGTTTCCACTGTTTAGTGGGTAGACATAGTGCAAAGGAGATTTGGTATTTTTGAACTTGTCATATCTTGCTCTTCCTCAACCCTTTTGCCTTCAGATGTCTAGTTTGCATCTGAATCATCATTTTTGGGGGCTCGCACGGAATTGTGAGCTCAGGAAGTCAAATTTGAATGCTTTTTTGTTACTGTTTCTTTCTCATTCCTGCCTTGTCTTCTGCAGCAATATATTCACACCCTTGAGGCTTCACTTCAAGAAGAAATGTCACGACATGCCCCCCTCTACGGTGCTGGTTTAGAAGCTCTCTCCATGAAGGAGTTGGAAACTTTGTCAAGGATTCACGAGGAAGGGCTCAGGCAAATCCATGCCCTCCAGCAGCGTAAAGGCAGTCCTGCTGGCAGTCCTCTTGTGAGTCCACATACCATCCCACACAATCATGGGTTATACCCTACAACACCACCACCGATGGCTGTTGGGCTGCCACCTTCCCTCATCCCCAACGGCGTAGGGATCCACAGCAATGGGCATGTGAACGGGGCTGTAGGGCCTTGGTTCAATCATGCTTGATTTTCTAGAGCCCCACATGTTCCTTTTGTGCCTACGCATTATACTTACCCCCATAGGGCTGCTTAACATCTCAATTTGATCGAGATGTTCTCTCTCTCTTTTTTTTTTGGAATTTCTTTATCGGCATTTTGGCTGGTAGAACTGTTGGAGCACATTTGTGAGAAGAAAAAGAAAAAATAAAAGAGAGATCCTCCCAGGTCAAGAAAGGGGCTGGGTACGTAATGCATATTCTTCTGATCGAATGTGTGCATCACCCGATAGAACTAACAGTTGGAAATGCCATTTACCCCTTTGCTTCAATTTTTATAAAAGTTAATTATAGGCCTTTGAAAAGTTTTGTTGATTACTCCATTTCTAGAATCCATTTTACATGTATCCTTTGAAATATCCTTGCATGCTTTGTCCCAGTGTGAAAAATGGCCATGAAAATGGGTGTTAAAGCTCCGGTCTTGGCTTCTTCCTCTTTTGACTAGGAAGATGATGATGATGGTCAATTTAAGATTATCTTTTCGGCTAATCAAATCACCTTATCGCAACACAATTGAATCTACGCATGATGGGAGGATTTATAGGTAGCTAGGCTAAGTCTGGCAAATATTTGGAAGGGAATCATGCGTCAACTGGTTGGATAGATGTCATGATTCATAAGTCATTGACAATTCTCGGCCTGCATTTGTACGCAAACAGGTTAGTCATCAACAAAGATCAATCGCTCAATTTGTCACGTAAGCACGATTTCATTTAAACCTCATTACATCCAACATAAACAATATGAAGTCAATATAATAGTTAACGTGGAAAAATAGGGTAAGGTTTATCATTATCTTTTATTAATTTATAAAAATTTTTAACAGTTATTAATAATTTTAAATTTCCATTTCATCACATGTTCATTTTAATTAACTAAATTATATCTTACGTGAACAAAAAAATATATATTCAACTTTATTGTAATTTTATTAAAAAAATTAAAAAAATTCAATTAAACACTTACAAGAAACTTTTTAAACAATTAACTTAAAAAAAGAAATAATTAATATTTCAACACTTTGAGAATAAGACATTGATTCTTACTGAATCATTTAAACCAAAATCTTCATTTCATGTTTCATTGCTTATTCTCACTATCCATTTGTTTTCGAACCAGATTTGTGTAGCATATACTACAGTATTCTGTGAAGGAAGACAACTTCTGCAAGTGCTAGCTAGCTTTTCGTTTCATGTACTTCACTTAGCTATATATTAGGACTCTTCTCTAAATGACAGGAAGACTAGCTAGTTCTGCGCTTCCAAATCCTAGGATGAAGGAGGCAGAAACCTACGATACGACATGTGGCCGCTATGCATGAAGAAAATCAAAGCAAAACGTGGCCGATAAATGCATTTGACTTTTGGTACGTGTCCCCCTGAACACAGACTAGTCTTCAAACCAATCTCCTCCACACGGTTTTAAGTTTTGACATTCTATTTAAGCTAGTCATACTCCCAATCACACAAACCTAAGAAACAGCAATCAAACGCTCATCTCCCCCCCTATACCCCCTCTTTTCTCTCTTCCCTCTATTTCTCCTCCCATTTATTTGTGACACCAAACCTGTTTTCTTTTCTGTTTGTATTCTTGTTTCTACTTCTTCTTCAAGAGAGAGAAAGAGAGAGAGAGACTGGCATCATCTTGATTCCTTCTCTCTCTTCTGGGCATTGCTGGGTTGGTTATCAGCTTGGGTTTTCTTTTTTCCCCACTACATTGTTACATCTGTGTAAGTTGTTCTGCTCATCTTCTTGTTTTTATGTATATTAAGATATGATATATATATCAATATTCGATCCATTTCAAAGCTTGTTGAATGGTATACAATGCACAAAGATGATCCCCAATGGAAGTAATTTCAGGATTATATTGGTTTCTAATGATTTTCAATGTAATTTGCAGCATGAAGAAGGTTTGTTGGCCTTACTTTGATCCTGAATTTGATAATCTCCCAGAGAGGATATATGGTCCCCCGTAAGTAATCCTTTTAAGCATTTTAAAATGATTAAGATATCTCCTTCTGTGATCGTTATTGGAAAAATTCATGTCCCTCTGATGAACCCTATACCGTCGCTCTCCCTTTGCAGCTGTAGAGTTTGCATTGACAACGAAAGCATGGAGGATTGCACCGTGATCAAGGTAACAACAAACTAAAAGCAAGGTCCTAGCTGTGCGGTGGGACAAAGTTAACTAGAATTAATGATTTTTCTGATCATGGCGCAGGTAGATAGCGTGAACAAGCAAGGCATCCTCCTGGAAGTGGTGCAAGTGTTGACAAACATGAACCTCACCATCTTAAAGAGCTACATTTCCTCTGATGCTGGCTGGTTCATGGATGGTAAACCACTTAATTTTCATTGAATCTCATTGTGTTTCAACTTTCTGACATGGGGGCTGATTGTTTCTTTCCTTTGTTTGTAGTATTTCATGTTAAAGATGAGCACGGAAACAAACTTAAAGACCAGAACGTGATTAACTATATCCAGCAGGTGAATATTGTTGGGTTCCAATGCCTGCAAATTCTGAACCTATTTCCATAATGAAGGGATTCACGTGAAAATTTAATTTGATGACTTCAGGCCATAGGTACAGTTAGGGACAGCGAAAACACAGTCAAGGCCAAGGCCTGCAGCAATGACGTTTTCAACTCCGAGCAACCAAGTGATCACAACGCAATAGAAATGAGTGGAACAGATCGGCCTGGTCTCTTTTCCGAGATATCGGCAGCCCTAGCTGACCTCCACTGTAACGTTGTGGAGGCACATGCGTGGAGCCACAATGCTTGTTGGGCTTGCGTAGCTTACATCTCTGATCAGTCCACTGACACCCCAATCTATGATCCCCACCGCCTTGCCACCATCGAGGACCACCTCACCACAGTGCTACGAGCCACCACTACACCAATACAAAGTGGGTTCGACACGACCAGCCCACAAGAAGTGAAGACGGCTGAGTTCGTCGAAGGCACCAACATGGCTGATGTGGAACGCAGGTTGCATCAGCTTATGCTTTCAGTTGGGGACTTCGACGGGCCCCCGTTTGAGCCAATGAGCACATCATCACCGCCACCAGGGTCAGACGGTGACGAAGAGGGAAGAAAGACCGTGGTCTCCATTGAGAATTGTCACGAGAAATGGTACTCCATCGTGAGCATAGAATGTAAAGACAGGCCTAGGCTCATGTTCGACACGGTGTGTACGCTTATTGATATGGAATACGTGATCTTCCATGCTTCCATTACTTCTCGTGAAGGTAGATCATTCCAGGTTTGTATCTACGACCCAATTTCCCATTATGTTTGTTCCTTCTTTTATACTTATTTGTTATGGAAATTCAGGAATACTTCATAAGACATGTAGACGGATATGCTTTGAGTGCAGAGGGCGAGAAAGATAGAGTTATAAAATGCTTGGAAGCAGCTATAGAACGCAGGGTTTGCGAGGTAAAGTTGTCACTGAAAACCAAACCAAACGTTTCACTCTCGACCATTTCTCTTCACCAATCTATTGCATCATGGCAGGGAGTTCGAGTAGAGCTGAGTGCAGAGAACAGGGTAGGGCTTCTGTCGGACATAACTCGGCTTCTGAGGGAGAACGGTCTCACAGTGGTTAGAGCAGATGTAGAAACCCAAGGAGAAAAAGCAGTGAACGCTTTCTACGTGAGAGACATATCAGGGAACGAGGTCGACGTCGACATGGACTTCGTGGAGTCAGTGAAGAAAGAGATGGACGTGATAGACCTTGAAGTGAAGCATGATACCATCAGACGACCGAGCGCTTCTTCTTCCTCCTCCCCGAGGTCATCACCAGGCCTGTTCTCTCTTGGAGACGTTCTCAAGTCTCAAATCGAACGCTTCTCTCACAACTTTATTCCTATCAAGTGAAAAACCCTTGTAAATTTACTTAGGCAGTTAAACAAAGAAAACAAAGACAGGCTCATTCTTGCACTCCTAGCTAGGAATGTAAATAAAGGAAAAGGATTCAACAGATTTGTATAGCCATGTGTATGCAAATTGGACTGTTTTCTTTGGAAAACGGTGGCTTTGTAAATAAAAATAACATGCACACATTTCCATGTTTTGAATTCTTTGATTCTAGGCTTGTACGTAGTAAGTTAAATGAATATTCTCTTTTAAAAAAATTCTGTGTGTATTCGATATTTTATTTGGTATTTTTTTATATAATTTTACATTAATACATTTAGTAAATTTCTTATATTAACTTTACTCTTATATAAAAAAAATTTATTTTTCGGTTTATTTTGCATGAAATTTGAGATATTTTGGATGTACATGGCCCATAATTGTAGAAGGGCCAGATTTTTCTACTCTGTTCCGTACAGCATAAATGGGCTGAACTTGGGCCGGACCTTTCCATTGGATCAACCCAATCAGAAACCATTTACCTTAAAAAACAAATAGAAAAAAAAAAAATCATAATCCGATGTAATGGCAAGTGATAATAATGTTACTGTATGTTCGCTTGAGGTTCAATCCTTGATACTCACTTCTTTCAACATAGCATGCAGATAATTTAATTTTAATGATATTTTTATGATTAAAAGATAACAAAATGAAAGAAAAGAATTAATGTTTTTAAAAATAGTATTAGTTTTACTCTATCTAATCCCATTAATTTTGTATTTTTAATTTGAGTTAACTCGTAATAAAGGTGATATGTTAATTATAAATATGAATTTTTATTCATAAATAAATTTAAATGACAGATTTTTCTTTAAGCATTACACGAGGTTAGAGGACTCAAAAAAAGAAAAAATATAATTAATCTCGTATATTTTCTTCCTATAATTAACAAACCATATAAACATGATTTTCTTTTTTCTTTTTGTTGGATTTTAACATATATAATAGTATGGAAAATAACCATGAGATCTATCCTAGTCTTGCATTAATTCTCCTAAGCCATATAGAATGCAGTATCATGTGGAACATATCAAATCTCTTGGAAGGTTGGTTCAACATGAAATGTCTCCGCACAGCCCTCACACCTTCCTGAAGTTTCCGATATTTCTCTTCCGGAATTCCCAACAAAATCTCCTTCAATCTGGGAATCTCCGTCGTCTCCACCTGTACCGAGAAAGCCTCCCACCGCAACACATCGCTGAACGGCAAAACATAGTGCTCCGACAGGATCACCGGTACGCATTCGGAGTATATGGCCTCGACGATCCTCGGGCTGGCAACTTCATACCCGCTTGGACATAAGCAAAACTTGGATTGGAGCATGTATGAGTAATAGTCTTTGTCTTTCGGGAGGTATTCGAAAACCTGCATCCCATTGTCGCGGCCTTTCCAATGTTGGAGGAGGAATGGGCGGATTGGGCCGTGAAGTCCGCCGGCAAAGAAAGAGAGATGGGGTCGAGAAGCGTTGGGGAGAGGTGGGTGGAGGAGTTTGGGGGATAAGAAGCCACCGTTTAGGTGGATTTCGGGAAGGCTTACGTCCTTTTGTGGGTTGAAGCCTTCGGAGGTGTTGGCATTGCACAAGACCCGAATGGAATTTGTGTAGAGGAGTAAGTTGCCTTGTGATGCATGAGGCCCCTGCAATAAAAAGCAAAAAAAAAAATGAAGTTCAAATTAACATTTCCATCTTATTTGCAACTCATTTACTTGATTATTAACAGTGAGGTGGAAATGGCATACGTTAGCCACATCCTCAAAGCGAAACAAAGAGGTAAAGCCAAGAGGAGGTTGATGGGAAAAAAGAAAGATAAGAAAGAAAAGTTGGGGGAAAGAGAAACACACCCAATCATGACAGGCAAGCATGAAGTGATCAGCGCCATGAGTTCGATTCCAAAATGAGTACTTGGTGGATACCACTTTGACATAATCAGAAACAAATTGCTTAAGAGGAGTAACGTTGTAACTCAGCGGCTTGTAAATGTACTTGACCATCCAGGTCACGCTGAAGGGCATGAAGTAAACGTGAGCATGTCGAGGATCGTTTGTCCGGAACCTCTTAGCCCCGTGCTCCATCTCGTGTATGAATCTCCCTTCTATCGTGTATATTTCCTTGCATGGCCCATCGTGGACTATCGGCAGTTCCCCTTCTGTGTACACGTAGACCTTGAACCTCCTCTCCATCTCCGCATAGCTCCTGTAATTAATGATTGAATATAAAATTGGTGTCAAGTGCAATTTCAAGTGATTAGGGCACCCTTTGCCCGGAATTAACAACTGATTATTGTATCCTAGAATAGTCTAATAACACTATCAATATCATCATCAAGATGTTGCATAAACATCGAAATGCATAATGAAATGCTAGTAATTCGAGATCTTGAGCTTAATGAGTATATACTTAGAAAAATAATATGATTGATTAAAGACAACCTAAGATTTTTATGTGAAATCTCACTCGTTCAATGACTTCAACTAGTATAAGATGATTGATTAAAGAGAAATTTGAGGCTTCTCCACGTCGTCTTTGCACCCACTTAACTATCAATAACGACACCAAAGCACTCTAGTGTATGTTATTCTCACATATGGAGTAATAATTTCAACAAGCAAATTGAATTTTTTTGGTTTTATTGGACCACTGTCTAAACCCCATCACTTTTAAACCCAGCACTAAGTCATTTCTCATTATTACTCTGCATATCCCACCAACACCAACACACACACATATTCTCTAACCTCATTAGATATCTTTTTAATAATTTTGTGCCAAGTATTAAGTAAGTCATCCCTACTACTAGATTATTTGTTTCTGTAATTAAGATTTAAGGTTTAGTTGAAAGACTTTAGTTGATACTGTAAGACTGAACCTATAACGTAATATTATGAAGAAAAAGACTAATCCAGATACCAAGTGGAGCCACTAGAGAATTTTTATTCTTGGACTGGCACCTATCTTTGTCAAAGGGTAAGGACTATTTTGGTCTATTTACCACAAGAGTAAGTACCCCATTCAGCAAAAAAAGAACGTCAACCCTGAACGGTGCATAAAACAAACCGTCCATCTTACTACACTATAAGTAGAAGCGCCACTTTTTCAGTGGCTATGATAATACGGTGTTGAGTGTGAACTGTGAAGGGGAAATGAGTGCATTGCGCGAGTGCGCAATTGTTCAATTCCTTTTCACTGCCCCCCTTTGGCGTCAGTCAGAAGAAAACAACTTCTCAAAATCAACATCTCTCCAATCCTTTCCATTACAGAGAAATAAAGATTGGCCGAAATATATCTCTCTCTCTTATAGTTTGCTAATACCTTAGAAGGAAAGCAGTTCCAAAAACTTCTTTTTAACAACTTTAAGGAATAATTACGCAGCACTAATTGATTCGATCTCTTTTTTGTTTCCATTTTTTACTATTTATGTTTAAAGAAACGAAGAAATTAGTTAGTTCTTACTGATAAAACGCGCTTGGATTACGATAGACATCTCCGACGGGAACGTCATCGTCGTTCTCGAAAGTTACCGAGACGTTTCGAGCTGTAGCCGCAGAGCGAATCGAAGCACGAGCTCTAGCTAGTCCTTGCTCTAACACTTGTTCTCTACTCGGTTTCTTCCTTTTTCTCTGGAAATAGCAATATACAATGAATCGCATTGATCAGCATTTATGGTAAAAGAAAAAAGAAGAGAAAAATCAGAACACTATCGAAATTAAAAATGGAAAGAAAAGCAAAACATAAGGTAAAAAATATGATCGTATCCTTAGAGATTCACAGTATTAAATAACGGTTTTAATTATTTCTCAATCTGTTACACAGAGAGAGAGAGTTTTACTATGACGGTGGTGTTTCTACGTCGATTGAGGTGCTGATGATCAGTTGATCCGCTGAAACCAACGGCTCTGATTTGATCAGGAGTAGAAACGATTCTCTGCAACTCAAGTTTCGGTTTCGGTGATTCAAGCTTCGAAGCAGAGAAGCTCACGAAGGAGTTGAATTGAGCAGGGATAAAGAAAACCACGAGGATCGAGAAAACACATAGCCAAGCGAAAGCGGCCACTGAATATCGATAGCAACTCTCCATCTGGGGAAATTAAGCTCTTATTTCAATTTCAATGAATAATAAAACAGTGCGTTTTTCTCTAGTTTGATTCCTTTTTCTCGAGAAAATTGTGAAACGAGAAGGCAAGGGAAATCGACGGTTCCTGCAAAGTGAAATTGAAGAGAGAGAGAGAGAGAGAGAGAGAGAGAGAGAGAGAGAACTGAGAAGAGATGGTTTTGGCTGGCTCGTTTTCCTGTCTTAAATACCCGTTAGATTTAGTACTAGAGGGGGAGAGTGTGTGGCTGTGTTATAAAATTACACTTTTGCCCATGGAATGTTGATTAAATAACAAGGCTAATTAAACTTGGTTAGTATTTTCCCTCCAAAATTGGACTGGTAAAAAACTATTGCCAAATTTACGTTACCCTTTCCTTCCCTCCGGATTTTACTTATGTCCGGATCCAGATTAGACCTGTCCACTGGCCGAATTTGGGTATAATTTTTTAAGAGTTGAATCCGATTCGATTCGAGATATTACTATTTTAATAATTAATATTTTAATTTAATTTAGTTTTAAAAATATTTATTAATATATTAGATTTAAACGGGTGGATTGAATTCAAGTTTAACTTTTAAAAATACAATTGAGTTCAACTTGATCCATGAACATTTTTAATCCGAATACAATGAATTTTAATTATTTTTAATGAATTATACAAAAATACAAGATTTAAATGGAGTTTTAATAATAAATTCCATTATATAAAACACACGTCAAAAATAAGTTGCATTCGAACTTTAAAAAAAAAAAACAAACACTATCAAAATATATTTCATTTTATCGTGGTACATAAAACATCTCTATTCTATTTATTTTGAATTTAATAAGAGAGTTTGTAAGATTATTAGATGAACTAAATATATATGGAATCACGTATACATTAATTTGTTACAAGCATGCACAAAACAATATTCATTGTAGTGACAACCCTCGATTAAGCCTCCTAAGCCACACCGAATGCATCACCATGTGCATTATATCATAGGGTTTGGCAGGCCGATTCAGCACAAAATGTCGTTGCACTCGGAGCACTCTCCTTTGTTTTCTCAGGTATTCCTCGACAGAGATTCCTTGCAGAATTGTCTTGATCTCGGGGATTTTGGCGATCGGAACGTGAACGGAAAATTTCCTCCAGTCTAGAACATCGCTGAAGGGTAGTACGTAGTTGTCCGAAATTATCACCGGAACGCAGCCGGAATGAATGGACTCAACTACCCTGGGACTTGCAACTTCGTATCCGCTGGGGCACAGGCAGAACTTAGTTTGACCCATTAGCTGATTGTAGTTTAGGGTCTTGGGGAGGTATTCATACACGCGAACATCATCGTCTTTCTCCTTCCAATATTTGAATAGTATTTTTCTTACAAACCCATGCTCGCCGCCGGCGAAGAAGGCTAGGATTGGACGGCTGCTGGGGGGTTGGCCCTGTTGAGGCTGTCCCAGCATCCCGTAGTGAAGAAGCACTTCCGGCAGTGAAACGTCTCTTGCGGGTTGGAATCCTTCCGATGAGTTGGCATTGCAGAGAACTCTGATGAAATGCTTGAATAGCTTTGGATCGGCAGCTGAAACATCCGGTGCCTGGAATACGTTACAGATATGTGGATGGAAAAATTAGAGACTCGTCGTGGCAAATGACTCCATATAACATAAACCAGACGGAAAATGAAACCAATTGGGGAACAGAAACATTACCCAATCATGGCAAGAAATTAGAAAATGATCAGCTCCATTGCTCCTGTTCCAGTAGGGATACCTAGTTGAAACTACGTCGATGTAGTCCTTAACGATGTTCTGCAAGCGCTTACGAGAATAATCGATGTAAGGCCTGTAAACATACTCTATGATATTCACGACGCTGACGGGGAGGAAATACACTAGGGCCTCGTCAGGGTGGCGAGCCAAAAATGGTGAATTTCCGCTCTCGAATTCATCAATGAAATGCCCTTCGATAGAGTATATAGAATTCAATGGACCTTTGTGAAAAAGCGGTGGATCTCCTTCCCTGTATGGCCACACTCTGAATCGCTTCTGCATCTCAATGTGACTCCTGCAACATGCATCAACAGCGAGAATAGATAGACATAAAGTTTCAATTCGCTGTAAATCAGTTCGATAATGTCAATTCTGCGAAACATCTTTAAATTTAGAAATCGGGGACCATCTCGAAATGGATAGGCCTTGGGGTAGAAAAGACTCTAGAGATTGTGACACCCAAGGTGAGTAACGAACTTATTTATTGAGGTAAGTACAAAGTTATGAATCAAATCTTTTATTACTATCTCCTTTATACTTAATTCACTGCAAATGTTGCTGATTGGCGTAGATAAGAACCAGGACTAGGATTTGTGTGCAAATCACAAAAAGGGCAAAAACTCATCGGAAAATGGTTTGGTTCACCATATTTGTGTTACGCTATGCTACCCCCTCACCCTACCACATATATATAGCTCTAAATCTATGGCTATACGTTGATCTTAGTCGTTCATTTTTGACTTTCTACTCCTCCAAATTGATGACCTTGTGCTTAAATAGAGAATTTTTATTGAGCAGGAAACTAAGGGATTAGATCCTGGAAAACCTGTTCATTAAGCAATTGTTACTCTTTACATGGTTTACCTTGTATTCTAGCTTGTAAAAAGTCCGATCGTAACCAAAATTTTCTTTTGGAATGGTCTAAAAACATAGTATGTTATTCCAATGCAAAAACTGAAGTCTTCGACTGAACTTTTTCCCCCAAAAAAGCAAAATCTTTTAACTGATAAAAAGACGACAAAAAGGAAAAGTTTGTCCCCGTTTCTCTTCCTATACCGTTCATATGCAGGAAAGCTGCAAGGCCCTTTACGTTTGGTTCTTCTTCAAATGGCTCAAAACTTAGGTTCAAAAGCCAGACTACGTCAAGAAGAAGAAGAAGAAAAAAAGATCGAGAAAATTTTCTTAACTGATGAAATGCGTAAGGGTTTCTGTAAACAGATCCCTTGGGAACAAAACTCTCCGTCCTGGTCGAAGTAGACCTCCTAAACCGAGATGCAACTCGTATGGCCGCTCTTGCCCTCGCCAACCCTTCTTCCAAAATCTCAAACCGGCTCTTGTTTTGAACCTGTTAACACAAAATAAAAAACCCAAAAGTCAAAAAACACTAAATCCCACCAAAAAAAAAAAGAAAACGAAAGCATCATTATGTCAGCTTACACCACTGCTGACAAAGCTTCCATTATGAAAATCTATAGCAGGGCTTAAAGAAGGAGAGACTAAGATTTCGGAATGATTTTCTCGGGAAATCTTGGTGTGATTGGACGTGATCACAGAAGGAAAATGATAGAAATGGAAGCTGTGATTGATGGTAGAGAATAAGAGAATGAGAAAGATTGAAGGGTATAGTAAAAATGGGGCGGTGCAACTATAGTCACCCATTGGGAAACGATTTCACTGCAGCGTCCTCATCTTATGCCTGTGATATAGAGGGGTTTATGAAGGAAGTAGAGATTTAGTGAATCACTGACACTCCTTTCACTCCTTTTAAACAACAAACCAAACCTCTTATCTTGATTTGCTGTGTCTGTCCGACAGAGAAACTTGGGAGACTAGATACTTTTTCAAACCCTCAAAAGTCCATGACGCCCATACCTTAGGGTTTGACAACAAGTGGGCCTATGGGCTCTTGTTCCCTCTCTCACGTAAGAAAAAACAAAGCATCTGCTGTAAGAAATTTACGTGCAGGTTCATCTGTGCCCTTAAGCCGTCAATCAATCTACATATCTGATATTTCTCAGGAACATTTTAATCCATTATATAGTTATCATGTACGTATATAAGAAGGTAATACTAAAAAATTTTTTTTTTTGTTAAAATTTATTATCTTCGTCGGCTTTTCTTTATGTTTGTCTGTTATTCACTTTTTTTGTTAAATAAATTCAATTTTTTTTAAATAAATTCAATTTTGATCCTTCTTTTAGTCATGAGAAAATTATAATTTTAAATAATAAAATTTACAAAATTTTTAGTTCCTTATAATATTTAAGAAATAAATGATTATAATTAAATTCGTTTAATCAAAAAATCAATCAAGAATAAAAAAGGTGGGGCAAGAAGGGAGTGTTTAATTTTTACTTTTTAATAATAAGTTCTTAAAAATTAATAGTAATAGATAAAGTAAATGGAAAATTTAATTTCTTATCAAGCCCATTTGTATATTGAATATTTTAATCTGATAATTAGAAGAAAAGAGAGTGGTCAATCACAATGTAGTAATTAGGATTAGGATAAAATTTGGATTGATATCTAGTCGGAAATTTTAAAGATAATTATTGATTTCTACTTTTAGAAATATATATATATATATATATATCTGTTTTCTTGCTGATTATTATCAGTCCCAGGATCCTGGCAATGGGAAATGCTAAGTTATGTGAGAAAAATTATTTATTCATAAGAAAAGTTACCATTTTGCTAGAAGAAAACATTACCAACAAATGAACTAAACTTTTTTTCTCTGAAATTGATAAGGGGAGAGAGATTGTAATCCTACTCTTTGAGTAATAGATCACGCACCAATCAATTGAATCAAATATTTAAGTGTGCAACTCAATCATTTGGTTGTATACCAGTTGAACAGTATTCGAAGTAAAAACGGTTTTGCATGTCTTTGGTATGGGAAGGGAGACAAAGGAAGCGTAGTAAGCTAATCAAGTGGCTTTATGGTCAAGTCAGGATCCATACCTTATTGTAATGCAGGCAGACATCAGAGAGGTCTGCCCACAATTTAGCCAAAAAGAAGCTATAGGTTGTACACTCGAATGGAAGAGTAATGGAACAGCAGTAGATTGCCTATTCCTTGATAACCCCTAGTTTTCCCAATGATGCCCTTATGTCCTCACAGCTGCATCCTTCAGCTTGAAGGATATTGGGACTGTCAAATGGCAGGACATGTTCTAGAGGGAAGCTTCTGTTTGAGTGAAGCTTAAGAGCACTGTTTCCAATTCCCTTGATTATGACAGTTTTATGGACTCCTCCAAGCAAGCCTTCATAATCTGTGTCCCCACATTCTCCGGCAAAGACAATGACATTTGATAACTCCATGCCCCAACGAACGTACAAGTACCTGAAGGAGAGCATGTTATTTTGTTAATTTACTAATCAATTCAATACCTGATGGGCTATCTGAAAGTGAAACATGAATGATGGAATAGTAGAACAAACAGAAGCTTCACGACCAGAAACAGAAACAAAATAGCTACATGAAGAAACATGAACAACTTCAGCAGGAATACCTTAAAGCTTGAGCTCGAGAAGCCAAAATAGGGATTACATTCAGTGTGGTGCCATTTTGACAATAAATTACATGGCATCTAAGAGCCTGAATTCTCATCAACTTCCGAAGCTCCTTAACTGGAGGAACCTGTGAAAAGAAAACAAGCATTAGAGGAGATTTAAGAAGTTAAAGGAAGTGAAAACTGGACTCCCTACAAGTCCAACAAAACTGAAAAACAGAGAGGAGAGAAAAGCTCATACAGTGGATATCGCACAGAAACACAGAAAGGAAAAGAAATTACCAATTCAAGGTCTTTCACTTTGAATGCATAACAGTGAGCAGTAGATCGTGATTCATCTTCTGTAACAATTTGTCCTTTTTTCTCATTAACAGAAGCAGCCCATCGAACCAAAGTTTTCCTTAAACCTTCTCCGCCCCAACGGTGTTCAATGTGTGATTGATAATCCAAGTCTACCGTGAAGGGAATCCCAGGACCCTCCTCTGAGCTTGAAGATGGATAGTACAAATCACTACCACTATTACAGATAAAAGCATCAAAATCCAACGGGCTTATGCTTCCTGAGATTAGAAGAGAGTGCACATCAGATATTGACAAGGATGTTGATAGTATAAACCCTACATGATTCGCTTTCCCAGCTGCCTCCTTAATTGTTCTAATTATTTTAGGAATATCTGAGTTTGAATCACAATCCACCGCAATTACGAAAATGTATTTCCTCATCCTCATTCCAAGAAACCTACTACCACCAACATTTTGATCTGCTTTCTCCATTAAACTAGCCTTTTCTGCACCTCCTATAGCACCCTTGGACAGCTTTAAAACAGCATTCTCCAAGTTGCTTTTTCCATCAGCAGAGTCTTCAACACCCAAAGAATTATCAATGGTTCCATTCCCTTCACTCTTTTCACCATCTAGTGAAAGCTTCAAGTTTAAAGATAAATCTTGTATGTCTCTCAGAGAATCACCAGGTGAATTTGGTTCTGGATTTTCAAATGCAGCATCACTTCTCTGCCACTGAGGCTGCCTTGGCTTGCACATGGCTAACCGAGACAAATATGACTTACAGTGCTCTGGCCAAGAAAATAGATGAATATTTTTCAGTCCATTCTGTCTGCATCTTGCCCATAGTTGCTTATCTGAAACAAGTTTCAGAAGGGCATCAGCAATAGACTGCTGATCATGGGGATCAACTAATAGACCATTATCAAGAACCTGCAATAATTCATTGTTAGTATCAATGAGCTTGTTTAGAACATCAAACTAGCTACAGTTCCAATATACAGATGAGAAAACGCCTATAAGCTACAATTCATAAAGGTGATGGACATACCCTATGAATGTCAACAGGACCCCCATTTTTTGTGGCAACAATAGGCAAACCATGTGCCGCTGCCTGTTCACAGAAGAGCTCATGTTAGAGCTCCTAAAATGTTAAAATCTGAAATACACGAGTATAGCTATAGCAAATAAGTAAGCACCTCAATTAAAGTAAGACCAAATGGCTCAATGAAAGCTGGATTAATGAAAACACCCTGTGAAAAGTTAAGGAGAAAGAGTTAGAATAAGCAGTCAAAAACTCAATTAACAAATACATTAGAGAAATTTTGGGGAAAATATTTTCTTTCTCTTGGTAAATGATCCCTCATCTTAATTTTGTGCACCGTGAAATGAAATGAGAAGTCAACAGGCAAGAGCGGAGGAAGGATGGCTTAATGACTTAATCAAAAGCTATATTAATATACAAGATAATTAAAGTAAGTTAACATGACACAGTCCATTCGATCACCCACAAGTCATAAAATCATGTACCTAAATCCAAAATCCACTCTTCTATTAAAAAAAAAAAAGAAAAGAAAACCATAACTTCTTAAATAAAAAAAAAAATTCACCAGCTAACAACAGCTGTACCTTTGTTCTTGCCGCTAGACGGTAAATGTCAGGAACGTCATGCTGCTTGTGGTGCTTAGGATATGCTACTTGGCCATAAAGATCATACTTATCAATCAGTTTAAGAATAGAGAGAAGCACAGATGCATTTGTGCCAGACATTTCATCAATGTTATCACGGTTTCCCATTACTAATGTCTGCAACAGCATGAAAAAGTGAGATCACTGACATAAAACTAATATATGAAAAACAAGACTCAGAACACCATTTTTATAGATCAGTACAACCAAATTTTACTAGGCAAGTTCAGTTCAACAGCATGGACGTACAAGATTAGCAAGCTCCCTTAAAGGCCGGCATTCTCCAAATGCTTTGACTAAAGTTGTAATATTCTTTTTAGGGTCTGGCCGAGCAAGGGCAAGAATCATTGGTTTGCGAGGATTGGAAAAGAAACGCATTATCTGCAAATTTTTAAATTGGCAGGTCACTACTATTATCAGATCACTGCTTCAATAACAATATGTTACTAACATATTATTGGAGTATATCAATCAAAAGAAAGGTCAGTGAAGTGATTGGATCATTAAACAAAAGAATATAGTTATAACCTCAGACCAAATCGGTGGGTCAGGAGAAGTAGGATCTTCTTCATTTCGTTCTATATCCCCATCCATGTCTCCATCATGTGGAACAATATGATGAAACTCCATCCCAGGAGGAATTACCTAAAATCATCTTAGCAACATAAGATATACAGAAACAGAGCAAATAAAAGAAAGAACAACTGAAATGAAGGAGTTAAAACAACATTATCAGACTTCATGTCTGATTAGAAAGTAAGCAAGAATAATAAGTCCCAAATAATATCTTGATACTTACAACCATACGGGCCATAAACCTCCCATAACAGCTGACACCCCTTCTGATCCTTGCTCTAAGTTTACGCTCCAATATTGGATCAAAGCCATCATAAAGGCGCCACTGCTCTTCTATCTCCTGTCTAGTGCTAGTTATAACAATTTCAGAGGCATCAAGAGATAACTCCTCAGCCTCTATCCGCCGCATAATTTTGTAAGTTGCATTTATTTCATCCCTTGATTGTCGTCCCTGTTTCATAAGCTGTTCCATCTTATCCCGACCAAGTGAGTGGCCAGTAAAAAGCATTGGCACGTTTAGAGCTCCAGATAAAAGAGCTGCAGAGTCACCAGCATCTGCATAATGTCCGTGAATGGCAACAGGCCAGACTGGTTGCCCACCACCAATTTGCTCACCCAGAACTTTGGACATCTGTCGAATGTGACTAAGTGCACAATCAACAAACTCAGGAATATGAGGCCAAAGAAGTTCTTTCGGTATATATTTATCTTTTGGGCCAAATGGTATACGAATAATATAAGCACCACCACTCTCACCAAGATCCTGCATCGAGTTATCTGTAGTTCTTGGACCAAGCATCTCTGTTGGTTCGGCATAACTCCAATCAACATCTGGAGCTGACACTTGTCTTGTCAGCAAATCAACGCGATAAACTCCTGGCATTGTGCCCAAGGCCCTAGCAAGTTCTACTACATATTTAACCTGTTTAGAACACAGTATCCAATTTTCCCAATGAGTGACCAGGGTAATTTTCCATCATTAAAATGGACGAAAAAAATAAGCACTCTCAAGATACAAACCCCTATAACAGAATCTTAAAGAGGTGAAAAAAAATTACCTGGCCACCTGTATCAGAATCACGACCAAGCTCCATGTTTTCACCCCTTATCAAGCCATGAAGACTGCAGGAAGGCTGCTGGTTAGAAAAAACTACATTTCATCTTGAATCTCTGAGAAACAATATCTAAAAATTGTGTCAATATAGCAGGTAAAGACCACATTGAAAATATGATTCTCTAAATAACAGCTGTAACTTGTCAGGTCATATAGTAGTGCAGAGCATGCCTTATCAACACGATATAGAGCTTCTTTTCTATCAGCTGATTAGCCCAGTTCTCCATCATGTCGACAGAACTTATTCTAGGCACTCTTCCCCTAACACTATCACCATGAGCTGAAACATCACCAGGTATATCTCCTTTCTCTCCTTCTGATAGGTCTTCAGACATATCAGCAGTTGCCTCTTTGCGGCCTCTTTCACGTTCAAGGCGACGTTTAGCTTTGCGTTGAGCTTCCTCTCCTTCGAGCTGGAAAAAAAAAAGAAAAGCAAGACAAAACTGAAGTCACAGGCAAGCCACAAAAGTTGTTGACCGGAAGAAATTAACATTCTAACGCACATAGTGATACTCTATAAGTTCATTATAAATCAAACCAACAAGGATAAGGAAGCTACAATAGAATCAATCCAACTGTTCTAGAGATCCAAAGTAACATGTTGACATAACTTGTTCAATCTGCATAGCTCATATAAACTGGAATTAGCAATGATAAAATCTTAATTCATAGCCTAAATTACAGGAAGAGAAAGGCAAAGACATACTGTATCCTCAGAACTATGGAAGTTAACTCAGAAATTACTGAAGTAAACTGAGAAACACACAAAAAATGTTGCATGATCCCCATAGACAAGCAACTATGGCATTGTTGGTTGTGAAGGCATGGTAGGACGTCATCACCGAGCACAAAAAAATAAATAAAAGACAATATTTTAACCAATAAGAAGTTAGAAGAAACAAAATTTCACTTTTATATTCCATTGATCAGTTAACTGCAAATCCAGCACTGCAAAAGTAGGCTCTTTTTCTTTTGATCTGCCGTAACTAAAAGCTTTAATATACACCAAAAAGGAAAAAAAATTTCTTTTTGAGGTAACACTGATTTGAAATTGTTAATTCAGCTCATTCTAATTAGTACCCTGGATGTCAAATTCAAACCAAAGTAGCGCACAAACATGAAAAAAGAGGGGAAAAAAAGACCTGCTTTTTCTTTCGAGCCAAATTCCATATCCTCCAGCACATGTTCTCCAGTCTCGTGTTCCTCTCCTTGGGACCCCTCGTCGCCGCGGCCTAGCCACGATAACCAAGTAAACCAATTACACTTAAAGTAACAAACGGTTGAAGATTTCCAAAATTTAATCAAACGGGAAAAAAAAAAGAGAAAACAAAGAGAGGCCAAACAACAAGAGGTTCAAACGTGAAAGAGAGAGAAAGGGGTTAAAATGAGATCGTACTCGAACCCAAGAACGGTGGAGATCGGTCTCATCGAAGCCGGTGATGACTTCTTCCACGAAGTAACGAGTAGGACTGAAATGACCTCTCTCCCTCAGCAACAAGGACGACTTCGCACCGTCGATTCCCGGACCAACGTCCAGGATCGCTTCCAGGTAACTGTTTATCCAGTCGTTTCCCGCCATTCCTTCTCTCTTCGATACAAAAATCCAAAAAAAAAAAGAGAAAAAAAAAACAGAGAGAGAAAGAGAATGGACTGAATTTACAGAGGCTCTGGCGGTGTAACAAAGATTCGAATATAAATATATTTATAAGTACGTAAAAAGATTTAAATATTTAAATATAAGAGAAGAACAAGATCAAATCAAAACGATCATCTTGGTGGTAAAAATCTAAGGCGAGCCACAGTCCAGAAATCCAGAAGAAACCGTGAATGGTTGCCCAACGATGCGTCTCTGGAGCTTTTAAATATGCTGTCGGGGATGACGCGGGTGCCAAATACATTAGCTACAGAGAGACCAACACGTGTCTCTTGTCCGAGAGAGGAGAGTTTTTTTTTTTAATTTTACGGTCGAATTTTTCGAATTTTCTGGAATTAAAGAAAAACAAAAAATATGATGGCTTTTATTCGTCCATGGTTTTTTACTTTTTACTTTTTCTAAGTGACTTCAGACTTTATTATCATTCTACCTATGTGACCGTCAAATATTTATATATAGTTTTAATTTTTATAGAGATTAAGATAAAATTTTGATTTTAATATATTTTATATGAAAATTTAAAATTTTTTTATGATATAAATATTTTTTATGGAAAAGATAAAAAATTATTAAAATTTTTTTATAATATAGATAAAATGAAAACCCATATAAAGAATCAGATCCAAAAACTCCTCTTATTTTTTCCATGAGAAAGCCAAAAGCAGCAAAGTGCCATAATTTGGTCAAAATTTCACATGGAAACGAAGTCATGAACAAGTTGCTTCACATTCACTAAATCTCCATGGCAATCAAAGCATTTGTTTTGGTCATTAAAATTTGTATTTTTCATCCTACAAATTCTCACACCCTCACACCGACTTCTAGCAATGCATGAAAAATATTGCTTCATAATTAATTTTAATATAAAAATAATTTACTTATTACGTTTCAAAACGTGACTTTACTTTTCAAATTAATATAATTTTATAAAGATGATAGTTAGTAATATGTAAATAAATATTTGATATTATCCGATATATTTAATTAAGATTAAATAATTTTCTAAATGGACTCAAACAAAACATGAGTTTAACTTTATAACGGGTGCTTATATTATTTTTAATTAAATAAATAAAATAAAATTTTAATTATATCTAATAAAATGATATTAAATTTGACAATCAAGTACGTATCTCTCAAAATTAACCCGTTGTTATTCCTAAGAATGTTGACACGACATTAAACTCACGAACATGTTATCTTTACATTAACATAAGAACTGAGGGTAGAATCCATAAAAGAAAAAAAAGGCATCATTCATTCATTTGTATGATTGATATCAAATCTAGCCAGAATTCTAGAGCATTTGAGATGGAAAAGGGAATAAATGGAAGAAGATAGAAATCATCTTTGTACCTAACATTAACAGAACAATTCTATGCTTAAAATACATATGGAAGAACAGCAAAGTAACATGGGCAGGCTGTCTTTAATAGACCAATCACTTCTTTCCGAAAGTCTCTAATGTTTTTTTTTTTTTTTTAAAGTGAGGAAGGCAAAAGTGAAAGATGCTGAGCAAGATAGTCAAGCCAGGTGTGTTATTGCTGAAGAGAATATATGCAAATACTCGCTTACCTAAATAGCTAATTAAGTTTATCTATTACTTTGTTATTCCAAACCGTGAGATTAGCCAAGGTATTATATTCCCAGTCCAAGATTATATACTCTCCGTAGCAATTACGCTGAAAATGGGCTAACCTTGTCACCTTGGGCTTGGTCATCATCGTAGAGCTTAGGGCTTTGAATACTCCAATGGCCACCAGGTCTTGGTGAGGTCCAATAGTAATAGTAAGATTTAGGAGTATTTTATAATCTGGTACGATGATGCATTGCCGGATTCAAGATTAATTATGGTGTCTTATAATCAAGGACGGATTTAAAATTAAATTATTAAAAAGTAAAAATTAAAAAAATTAACATATTTATGTATATAAAAAATTTAAATTAAAAAATATATAGTATATTTTTTAATAATTTTTATTATATATTTTATTTTATCTTAGATCGTGCCAATATGATTTTGATTTCTTAAGTTTACAAATCACACTTTTATGGACTGCATTTTGTTCTAACGAAAGGGATCCATCAACAGTTGGAAACAGATTTAGTTCAAACGAGTAATATCGAAGCATGGAATTGAGTGGATGCCTTTATTCCGGTGGTTCCCATGATCGGGTAATAGCGTAAAACATAATCTTTAAAAGTTGGAAGAACAATTTACAAATATGATAAGATTATTTGATAATAAATTTCTAAATTTGAATAAGTTATTAATTTGGAGTGCAGGAAAAGGAAAACAAATATAATTGGAGGACTTACATGTCAAAAGAGGAGAAATTTTGATTTAAGGGTGACAAGTGGCGCACGAAGGACCAATTTGGCATCGTTGTCGGGTCACCTCCATGAGCACGTGGCACTGGCGGGTATTACCGTGTGGCACTGGTGCACAAAGAATCTGATACTAACCAAGGTAAAGGGTAATTTCCAACAATAGTAATGGATATTTTAAATACGGTATTTTGTATTATTTGATTTAATTAAATAAAATTAAAGTATTTATAATAAGATTTAGGTAAAATATGCATAATAAAATTATTTTTCATCATAAGTTAGATTAGGATTGGGTGATAATTATAAAATATTTATTATCTCAACTCGATTACAAATAATATTTTTATGTTAAATTTTATTTTTATTTATAAATTTTATAATTATGTAATATTTACGAATTTTCTATTTTAAATATAATTTTAACTTTAATTTTTTATAAGTTAAATTTATTTTACGAATTTAATTTTCATTAATAATAAAATTTGCATATCAAGTATGATAGAATAAAAAATGAATAATTAAATTTAATTTAAATTTGAGTTCGGGCCTGGGCCTTTTTGTTGCTTTAAAATAATCATATTAATCCCAATGTTTTGATATTTGCTTCTGGGGCACCTTAACATGTGAATTTGATGCAAAAATGCCCCTACCCTATTTCTAGTTAATCGAATGAGTAATTGATTGTAATAACATAGATTCAAGTCAAAATTTATTCAGATTTGACTCAATTTTTGTCACGTATATCTACTATATATAAAAGTAGTATAATTTGATTTCTTAATTTCTTTCAATTAGGTGTCTAATTGAATTCCAATTGAGTATCTAATTGAATGACAAGTGCCATTCAATTAAAATTTTTTTTTATTTTTTTAACTTTTTGTTCTCTATAATAATTTTCAATTGAATTAATTGTTTTTGACATTTGAAGAGTTTTTTTTATTTTTTTACTTTTATTTATTTCAATAAAAAATACTTAAAAATAATATTTTCTAACATTTAATGCTTAGAATTCTTAATTGAATTAATTTTTTTTACACCTTATGTTAAAACTACATTGTTTTTGACATTTGAAGGTTTTTTTTCTTTTTTACTTTTATTTATTTTAGTAAAAAATATTTGAAAACAATAATTTTTAACTTTTAATGCTTATAAGATAGATTTATTTAATATTTATCAATTAAAATTTAAGTGTCTAATAGGGTTTTTTTTTAATTTTTATTTATTTCATTAAAAAATACTTGAAAATAATAATTTTAAAAAAATAGTATAATTTGATTTCTCAATTACTTTCAATAGGGTGTCTAATTGAATTCCAATTGAGTGTCTAATTGAATGACAAGTATCATTCAATTAAAATTTTTTTTTATTTTTTTAACTTTGGGTTCTCTATAATAATTTTCAATTGAATTAATTGTTTTTAACATTTGAAGGGTTTTTTTTATTTTTTTTCTTTTATTTATTTCAATAAAAAATACTTGAAAATAATATTTTTTAACATTTAATGCTTAGAAGATAAATGGCATTTGTCATTCTTTATTGAATTAATTTTTTTTACACCTTATGTTAAAACTACATTGTTTTTGACATTTGAAGGTTTTTTTTCTTTTTTACTTTTATTTATTTTAGTAAAAAATATTTGAAAACAATAATTTTTAACTTTTAATGCTTATAAGATAGATTTATTTAATATTTATCAATTAAAATTTAAGTGTCTAATAGGGTTTTTTTTTAATTTTTATTTATTTCATTAAAAAATACTTGAAAATAATAATTTTTAAAAAAATAGTATAATTTGATTTCTCAATTTCTTTCAATTGGATGTCTAATTGAATTCCAATTGAGTATCTAATTGAATGACAAGTGTCATTCAATTAAAATTCTTTTTTATTTTTTTAACTTTTTGTTCACTATAATAATTTTCAATTGAATTAATTGTTTTTGACATTTGAAGGGTTTTTTTTATTTTTTTATTTTTATTTATTTAGAAAAAATACTTGAAAATAATATTTTCTAATATTTAATACTTAGAAGATAAATGACATTTGTCATTCTTTATTGAATTAATTTTTTTTACACCTTATGTTAAAACTATATTGTTTTTGACATTTGAAGGTTTTTTTTTTTACTTTTATTTATTTTAGTAAAAAATATTTGAAAACAATAATTTTTAACTTTTAATGCTTATAAGATAGATTTATTTAATATTTATCAATTAAAATTTAAGTGTCTAATAGGGTTTTTTTTTAATTTTTATTTATTTCATTAAAAAATACTTGAAAATAATAATTTTTAATTTTTAATGTTTAGAATATAGATTCATTTAATATTTATCAATTGCAATTTAATATTATTTTCTGTTTATATCCTCTTATTCGATATGAACTTGAATCTATAGTATTTGACATATTTTTTATACATGAATGTTTAAATTTCAATAAATTTTCATTCAATTCATTGAACAAAATAAAAAAATTAAAAAGGTTTATTCATTTATTAATATACATAGCACATAGTCATCATTGAATAATAAATCAACTAAATTTGACAACATTTAGCCATTCATTTTATATATAAAAGATATATTATTAAAAATCAGTAACTATTTTATATTGATAGGATCTTTACATTATATGGTTATCTTATATTATACAATTGTTTATCTTAATCTAGCAATAGTACATGTTATATGCTCTCTCATTTCTTAATATTTTATTATACATCTAACAATTTTTTATAAGATTATTATATTCTTTAAATAAGTACTGTTTTATAATCATATATGTAGGTATAAATTTTCAGAAATTAAAACCATTCATGCAATTGATTAATACAATATAACTTTCTCTATAAACTTTTTTAAAGGTACCAAATTAAAATTTACTCCAGCATAATCAATATTTTTTGTGATTTTTTTCGTAGCGTAGCTACGGGCACCATCCTAGTTCTGAATAAAGCAATGAAAATTTATTACTACAAGGATTCAATACAAAAGAAAGAGGGAAATATAATAAATATGGGGTATTCGAGGGGCTAATTGCAAAACAGAGCAACAGAAAGAAGTAAAACTCAAACATAAAGCAAGCAAATAGACACGAGAACAAGGAGAAAGGCAAAAGAAGAGAACAAATTGCTTTCTTCTTTCCAGATCAGAATAAGATCAATAAATTGATCTTCAAGTAATTGTTTAATCATTACTAAAAACTAAATCACACTCCTTTCGGTTCTTTCCCCACCGCAACCAGCTGCATCCTGATCCAAATCCTTCCTTGTTTTTGGCTGTTGCTTCCTCTGTCTCTGCTCCAACCAGGACAACTCTGTTTCTTACAATGCCATGGAAATGAAAATCCCAGAAAACCAATATTTTTCTCCAGGGTACATTATCTTATTTTCTGGGGTTGTCTGAAAATTTGATATAATAACAGAAAATGTCTTTCTTTTTTGGTATGTTGGTTGGACTCACCATTGGCATTGGGTTGATCGTTGCTTTTGCTCGATATGAGAAAATCCGATCCTCTCGTCGATCTTATCTGGTAATTCCCTTTCATGTAAATCAAAATCCAGCGTTTTACTGTGAGTTTCTTTCATTTTCAGATGTACATTACGTTTCGCATGTGTTCATGCACGTCAATTTTTTGTATGGTACATTTGGCTCTGAAGCAATCAGTTCTGTTATCGTACTCTCTGTTTTTGATGATTCAATATGTTAGGCAAAGACGGTTGCTTCATTTGCAAGGATGACAGTACAGGATTCAAGAAAAATTCTACCTCCTCAGTTTTATCCACCTTGGGTTGTCTTTTCTCAGCACCAGAAGTTAAGTTATCCATCATAAATCCAAATTCTTTCCTTCTCTCTGTCTCATGTTCTGATCATCAAGTCTCTCCTAATGTTGGTTTCTTCATAAATACAGTTGGTTTGGCTTAACCTGCAACTTAAAAAGATATGGCCATCCGTTGATCAGGTGAATTATTCTTTTCAAAAACAAATTTCTTTCTTTACAAGTTAAAGATATGTAGGGGTAAGTGTTTTATCTTTTTCCCTTGGGTCGTATGGCATAGGCAGCATCAGAGCTAATAAGAACGAGTGTTGAGCCAATTCTTGAACAATATACACCAGCTATCTTATCGTCTATGAAGTTTGCAAAGTTGACTCTTGGAACTGTAGCCCCACAATTTACAGGTTATTTCTTTCAATTACAACATTGTTTTATGTTTCTGTCAATGAATTGAGAATAGCTTTTGTGATTATTCTCTTAGTGAGACCAAAGATGCTGGTTTTATTCTATTTCCTGAAGTTTGAAATGTTGCCCAAATTGTCAATCCTCTTTAGGTGTTTCCATCATTGAGAGTGAAAGTGGTGATGGAGGAATCACCATGGAGTTGGAACTGCAGTGGGATGGTAACCCAAATATTGTGCTTAATATTAACACCAGACTGGGTGTTGCCCTGCCTGTGCAGGTAATCCTTCCTTACTGCTCATGCTCAAAAGTCTTTCTTGCTTGTTAAGATATCATGTTCAATGTATTTGATAACAACCTGTTCTGTCGGTTAAGAATTAGCACAGTTGCATTGGACCAACACTATCAGAAAAACACTCATCAATAGTTGACTTCTAGGAACCATTGTTCGTTTCTTGGCACTTAACTGTTCCAGTCTCATGATAAACTATGTGTTCTGTCAATCAAATTTGCAGCAATCAAACATGTTCATCAATATTTGGTTTTCCCACTTGTCATTAAACTCTAATAATTCTATATCTAGGCAACTATTCTGAGTGCTTTATATGCGTCTGAAAAGGGGAGGGAATGTGCTTGATGATACGCATCTGATAGTGTATGTGTATGTTCTTTTCATTATCAAATGTGTCGAGCTTTTTGTATTCTTAGCTTTCACATTATGTATAAAAATCTTTTATCTTATGTCGCTCATGTAAGGTATTCCTTATCATCTCCTGGTTTTAACTTGTTCATCTAGGTAAAAAATATTGGCTTCACTGGGGTTTTCAGGTTAATCTTCAAACCACTTGTTGATCAGTTTCCTTGTTTTGGAGCTGTTTCCTATTCCTTGAGAGAAAAGGTTAGTAGCAATAGTCTTGTTAACACTATCAGCATCATAGTTGATTAGATAGTTCTGCTCCTTTCACAACTGAGGCAAAAACACAAGCTCAAAAGAGTAAAATATTTTGTAGCAAATTAAATCTAATGCTATGAATCTGTAAATGAATATATCTAAAGGCAGTTACTACTTTTTTATATCGATATCATGATTGCTTTGTATGATTTCTCCTACAGAAAGATCTTTCGTTTACACTTAAAGTTGTTGGAGGTGATATATCAACAATACCAGGGATTTCTGATGCTATTGAGGTGATTGTTTGCTTTTACAATATGCAGTGGTTTTATGCTTTTCTTCTAAGCTTTGATATATACAGTTGGAGGTTCCCGTGGCAAATCTACAGCACCTTAGTGAATCTACCTCTTAAATTTTCTAAATTGATGGAGCAGGTCACAGCTCAGTATGTATGAACAACATTTTTCAATAGAAAAGTTCATAAGAGCAGAAAAGGTTCAATATCCAGATATAGAATTCAGCACACACTAAAAAGGAAAACTGAAATCTTTATGTTGGAGTAGCAGGTCATTCATCTTGTTCGAATTCTGAAAATGGAAAGTGAGGGTTATGTTTCTAGGTCAATAGGGCTGCTATCTGTCAACAATGAAGAGAACAATCCTGTAAATTAGAAAGCATTTTAGAGACAGAATTTCATAAACATAAAATGGAAAGTATTTTGCATAGAGAAATATTATTAGCATTGAATTTGCCATTGATTCTTCAGCCTCTGATGTTTTAAATTATGATGAGATGTGGTTCTGATGAACTGGTTTTACAATTTAGTACAGGACACAATTCGGAATGCTATTGAAGATTCTATAACATGGCCTGTTCGGAAAATCGTTCCCATATTACCTGGGGATTACAGGTATGCTGAGTTTGCCATGTTCTTTCTACAATGAATTTACTGTTGATTTGTCTTTATAAGATCATTATAAATGAAAATTCATCCACCGGATACAAATATTTACCAAGCAGAGGATACATATCTATCTTAATATGCGTGCTTAGTATATTTGGAGAGTTACAGACTACTTCTGGAGATTTAAGCACCTGCATCCATTGATGTTCAGTGATTTACTTATTGTTGTTTTGCCTTGACAAAGCTGGGGAGAAAAAGAATAACAGAGAATATTCCAGAGTTAAGACCTTAAATATTTGCTTTGATCAAATTAAATCAGTACCATCTTGAACATCAGACTAAGAATTGAGAAGAACTGGCTCAACCTGGTATGCTAAAAATTGAGATTTTTATATTGTTATAGCTAACATCCAGCTGATCACAATAGAATTAGGATGTATTTTTTATTTATGTTGACCTGATCCTATTCCTAGCCAACTTTCACCTCTACTGTTGTTGAATTTATCTCTTGCCATTTCTTTTTTCGCCTGAAGTGTTCACTGCATATGTTCTATCCATATATTTTAAGGACAGATAAGTTGGAATCTGATCTCCCAAACAATGCCCATTTACGTTTATAGAAAAGCTATAATCTGAAGCACCTTTTCTTTTCCTTTTTGCTCTTCCACCTGATGCAAATTAAGTAGATTGTCTGTTATTATATCCTCTACCAGTTTTCTGGAGCTGAAACCTGTTGGAACATTAGATGTGAAGCTTGTGCAAGGCAAAGGCCTAACAAATAAGGACATTGTTGGGAAATCTGATCCTTTTGCTGTCTTATTTATACGTCCACTTCGTGATAAAATGAAAACCAGTAAAACCATTGTAAGATACTTTCCTTCTTCTACATATAATCTCTTTTGCCAGGATTCATGTTTAACTCTTATAGTTTTTCTTCAGAATAACCAATTGAATCCAGTTTGGAATGAGCACTTTGAGTTCATTGTAGAAGATGCATCAACTCAACACTTGACCATAAAAGTCTATGATGACGAAGGGGTTCAGGCTGCTGAATTGATTGGCTGTGCTCAAGTGGCATTGAAGGACCTTGAGCCCGGTAAAGTGAAGGATATCTGGTTGAAACTGGTCAAGGATTTGGTGGTCCAGAGAGATACTAAATACAGGGGTCAGGTGGGGATCCTTTTTGAATTTCCCTTTTGTTTTCTCTGTTACGATTGCAGCACTTACTTGAGTGAAAACTAGATCGAGTTCACATTTTTTAATATAGGGACAAGGTTTTTAAAGTTGCCTTGATCTTTAATGACAGGTTTAAGTCTACATAAAGGAGTTAAAAGCAATTTCATTTATGGAATGGTGTCACCATAAGCAGAAGAATGATAGCTGTAGCAAGCAAGCTGCTGAATAAATATATTAATGTCATTATGAAGAGCTAATGTGGCTTTGAATTTAATCTTCTAAAATAGTTCCCACTCATAACATTTCTTTCCTGCATCTGGCATGAAGTTCAATCTTTTACAAAATCGTAAACAACTTGAACTTTGTAATTGCTTATAAGTTCCATGGTTTCTTCCCAACAGGTGCATCTTGAACTCCTATACTGTCCATTTGGCACAGAAAGCAGCTTTAAAAACCCATTTAACCCTGATTTCTCATTGACATCATTGGAGAAGGCCCTTAAAAATGTAACTGTTGAAGAGGCTGCTGACCTCAAAAGAACAACGACTCAGAGGAAAAGAGATGTCATTGTTAGAGGAGTACTATCAGTGACAGTTATAGCTGCTGAAAACTTGCCAGCAGTTGATTTTATGGGAAAGGCAGACCCTTTTGTTGTCCTCATAATGAAGAAAGCTGAAGCAAAAGCCAAGACAAGGGTGAGATGCATTTTTCCCCTCTGAGCAGCCACATTTGTTTTCAGTTTTCTTATTTTCCGTTTGGTGGCTTTAGCATGTGAATGTACCTACAACCCTCTTTATTAGCTTTGTAGGCTTTTCTTCAAGATTACTGCATGTGGTACTAAGGTTAATTATAGCAGGTCTCAAGAGCTTTACTTCTCTTTTCTCAGGTTGCTACTGAGACCTTGAATCCAGTTTGGAATCAGACATTCGACTTTGTTGTGGAGGATGCATTACATGAAATGTTAATTTTGGAAGTCTGGGACCATGACACCTTCAAGAAGGTAATTCTCACTTTGTCTTCACTATCTCTTTCTCTTTTTTCTTCTGGCAGGCAAGTACCCATCAATTTATGGCCTCCTTCTTGAATTCCAATTTAACCTTAGAAAACTCAGTATACAATTATATACAAATAGATTCTTAATCTTCTATCAGGGAAACGTTTATGTTTACACATGGTTGAAGCATTTGTATATATTCCGGTAACTTGTGCAGCCAGGCACCTTCTAATCGGTCAGCTGCAACTCAAACTGTCTGGCTTGGTCTTAATGCCTTAGACAAAGAAATAAGAGAATTGTTCACCATTTGCAAAGGTGACAAAGTAGAGATTTTCCACGGTTGCTGGAATTTCTGTCCAATGATTGATCTTGGAAATATGAAATGTGGGTCACTGCTTGTTGCTACCATTTGGTGCTAACCAACTTGGTTATGAGAGCTTCTTGAACTGTTGTAATCTGCAATTTGAGCTACATTGTTTTACTACAACCTTGTTAACTGGTCTTATACCATGCTGATACAATCTTTCAGGACAAAATCGGGAGATGCATCATGACGCTCACTAGGGTCTTACTAGAAGGGGAAGTTCAAGATGGATTTCTGTTAGATGGCGCTAAATCAGGAAAGCTTTTTGTCCATCTGAAGTGGAATCCACAGTTAGTATTCCGTGACGTTTGACTGCCAAGAGACAATGAAACAATTTTCAGAGCAACACCCTTCGGATCTCCTCCCTAGCACTGTTAAGGAGCAGAATAATTGCTTGCTAATCCGCAAGCTGTATAAACCAACATTTAAGGGAAAAGACATCTGGCTGCTGTTTTCTTCTTTGTAAATCATCATTATTTTTTCCTCTCTGTTAAAGCTACAAGTAATTTTGATGAAGAAAAAGGTATAGAGAAGAGACCTATGATTGCGGAAGAAGATGATTGAATGAAGAGAAGTTAAAGATCATGTAAAGCTTTTAATAAAAATTCTGATGATTGTAGATAAAGAAGAAACATGAATGGTTTTAACTTTCATAGTTACCGTCTCCAGATACAGCTTCCAATACTGAACCCTCCCTTTTCGACCATGAAAATCTTGCAGAATCTTCAAAACCAATGACAATACCATGAACTTCTCAATTCAGAAACATGACTACTTTTGCATTTGCATACTTAGAGGAAGCTACTGGAGTGAATAACAATCTATCATTGAGACACTTGCGAAATTTCATCAAAATGTAATCATTTCATTGTATTAATCACATCATCCTTTGCATGGTGTCATTACAAGACATTTGGTATAGCTACAAAGAACGTTTTACTTTTGGTAACAAATGATGTAGAAGTTTTATATATTATTCTATGAATAACACAAAATTACTTATACCAGAAACTGTATTGACTATTCATCTACCTGAAAAAGAATATGGTAATGCTCTATAAGTTACAAAAAGTGTTTCCTAGGGCATTTGGACTTCATCTCTTTGCTTGAAATACAAGTCGAATCATGGCTCATTATCCTATGATGCAGTGGTGAATTCTGCAATACTAGAAGAGATTCATTAAACCATCATGTGCATTGAGGAATATGGAGATGCCAAAAAAAGGATTCAAGAATTGACAAAGCTTTTAACAAAATATGTTCAGAAATTGATTTCTCCTCTAGCCTTAAGATGATTCTTCTTGAGTTTCCTCCTCCGTAGATTGCTTGCCCTGTAAAGAAAAAACAAATTAACCTAGTTTGATTAAATTCAGCGCAACTTAAGGCTGATTGATAAAGGAAAGATATGAGTTAAGATACTCCATTAAGCAAGATGCCAAAAATAAAAACAACGAAGGTGACTAAACACAACTAATGGAAACTTAATGTTGATTCCACGAGAAAGAGCAAAGCAGAAAGCTCATACTTACCAGTGTCGATTGAGGAATACTACAGAATCAGCAGGAACCTTTTGCCCATCATCATTTCGATGCCAGTGCAAGAATGCATGGGTTCTGTTCGTTATCTCCAATGTGGAATGTCCATAACTGGCTTCACGGAATGCAGAATATTCTGGTTGTGGATCCCAAAACCTAATGGTGAATTACAAATACCTAAGAACTTCAGCAAGGGGGTTAAGCATGCCAAAGAAATATATGGGGCAACTTGATACTTTCAAATTATATTCCATTTCAACATAAGACTTTTATATTCAAATGTTGATGTCTGATTACCTTCCAGCAAGACCTTCCTGATTTCCTCCATCTCCGACTGTTACATACACTGGAGCTGATCTGTCAGGCACAGGATAGCGGTTGCCACTTGATACATTATAACGGATATTTGAGATGCGATACTGCAAATCAACAACATCAGCTTTTTTAGATAACCTATATTTGTAACCAAAAATTGCTTTATGCTTGAAGACACAATACAAAACAGCATTAACCATGAACACTAATAGGCTGCCAAGACCTTAGGGGAACAATATGTTCTGATGTTGTCTCAAGGGAACACAGTTTCTAAAGATTTTCAGCAATCCAGTTCTCCAGCTTTTATTTCCTCCCAACCATGGAACATATAGTAGTGTCTTGATGATGTCAAATTAGATATTTAGAAAAGAGAAATGGGATTATTGCCCCCATTTCTTTGTCAAGAAAAATTTTTGAACATGGCTGATCGGATGTTAAAGCTTTTAGGAAGATATAATTAAGCGGAGAAACAGGAGAAACATTATATAGGGTCAGAGGAAAAGTGATTCTTCAGTGATTATAGACCACAGTGTGTGGTTAATTTTTCAAATTACTCATTCTTGGACTGGCTTATGGTCAATATTCTGACCTACCATCTTTTCTTTTTCTAGATTTCAGTTTCCCTTGTTTAACCAAGAGTATTACGATCAGTGGCAGATGTAGAAATCCAAGAGGGACTGTGCCTGCCCCTGTTTTATGATCTTGAAAGGCTAGACTGCAGGAGGAGGCTAGTTATGTTGACTCTATATGTTTTTGATGATAACAAAACATTCTTCAGTCTTGAAGTCTAACTATGTTAAGTGTGCAAGAAAGAGCTTAAATTCATTCATATATTCCATCTCCCCTTTTTTGATGATGACATAACACCCCTAAATTTAAGAGTGTAATGTCATTAAAACTATGTTAAATACTTAGACATTTCAAATACAAATGCATGGAAGTTTTTAACATGAATAAATTAAGTGCAAAACTCATTCAAGCAATTTTGATCATTTTTGTCATTTCAAAACTATAATCAATTTAAAGCTAATAAAGCTAACAAGTTAGATGTTCAACCCATGATTGCAATGACCAATGTAATGTTAAGGGAGATGGCTATGGATTTTGAAAAAAAAAATAGCACAGTCCACGAAGATATCATGTAGAGTGAATAATGATTGATTAGTAAGCTAATTTGACTCATAAGACTATTTTCTAAAGTATGAGGATTCAACAAAATTTCGGGGAAAGGTGGTATCAAGAGCAACAATTCTTATCTTATGGGTACATCACTTGCATTAGTCACCTCTAAATTACTCACGCTAATCAATTTCATGGTCTACTCCTCACCCCATTGGGAAGAAGCAACACTAAGCAACACTAAAAGGGAAGAATGTACATACTGATCTTTCATAGGCATGGACGTGGCCAGCAAAGATGAAATCAACTCTGTAACGAACAAACCAGCGCTCAAAGACAACTCGTATGCTTTCACCCTCCATAAAGTGAGCTTGGTTACTATTGTAGATGGGGACATGCATGACAATGATAAGCCAGGGCGTCTTCTTTCTATCCACTCTTTTTAGCTCATCTCGTAGCCACTGCCATTGGGGTGTGTATTTCACTGGTGAAAGAAAAATGGAGAAAATTTCAGATTGAATAAGAAACATCAATGGTGATTTTCATATCTATTTCCTAAATAAGCTAGCTGCAATTGATTTAACATCAATTTTACAGAAGTTTAAAACTAAACAAGACAATCACAGATGAAAACATTATCAGTGATTTAAATCGTTAATTGGAATATCTCCAGCAAACCGGGTTAAAAGGATGTATTACCATGTGGAGAATAGCTGGATAGGACAATTATATGAGCGGATGCCAGTTGGATGGCATACCAGAGAGGATTATTGCTTCTGGATGCCAAATAAGGTGTACTGTATCTATGTAGGTATGATTTAAATGGAATAACTTCTCCCTGGAAAAAATGCACAGGCGTGAAAAAGAAAAAAGACGAAGATAAGTTATGATCTAGATATCTTCAATCTATGTAGCTTTCTTACCCAAAAGGAAAAAGCAAAACTTTCATTAGCTGCATTAATGTAGGAGATATTATTAGAAAGAAAGAAATGAGCTCCATACTTCAAAAAGGTATCTTTTATCTTTATTTCAGAAGTTAGTGCATAAAATACATTGGTTTTAATGAGTATACATAAGATTATAAAGTCAGAAAAGGAAACAATTATTATGACTTGTATATCAGGAAAGGACTGATGAGGGAATATACGAATTCATAATACGTTCAAAGTATTAATGCCACATATAATTGAATATACATTAAAGTAAAAGAGTTCAAATGAAAGGAAAGAGATGTATATAAATAAGAAATTCAACATGCAGAACTCAAGCATTACCACATCTGGCATGTATTCTATCTCATGATTCCCAGCCGACCAAATCCATGGTTGATAAGCAGCGCTTCTCTCAATAAAGCGACCCCATGAATCCCATCGAATACCAACATCATTGTATTGATATCTATCAGCATAAGAGAGATCACCAACAAATAAGACAGTCTGTCCTCCACTCTGCATGTAATGCTCCAGAGTGGAAAGAGAATTATATGTTTGACCCAAATCACCTATAATAAACAAAACCAATTTAGGATGAGAAAATTCCCGAAAAAGAGCTTTTTGCAATTAAGGAATCTGTTTTTGTAGCTAGTCTATTGTGTTTTGGGAGTCTCAAAAGAATCCATTTGTAAAACAAATATGAATAATCATATACTATTTCCATTTGAACACAAAAAAAAAATTATTCATTATTATGTAAATAAATATTCTAGTAACATCTTACCAATAATTCCAAATGTAAAAGGAGAATCTGGATCAATCTTTGGAGGTGTTTGAAACCAAAACTCTCGTGAAGAAGCACCTACTCCAATCTTGTAATAGTACTTGGTCTCATACTAAAAGAAGAGAAATTTAGTGGTCTTAGCATAAATTGTAACATCAATTGAATATATATAAAGATTGAATAGAACTATCAGTAGGAACTTCAAAACATGAAATATGATACTCATCATCTGGATGTTAGATTCATTCCATAAGCACACTGCAGCAGATCCAGTTTGAGGTAGAAATGTTTGATGATTGTTCGAGTATTCATGCTTTATGCTAGAGTCATCTAGTTTGAAATTCATGTTATAGATAACATCATATGTTTTTTGATGCTTACCTCTAGACCGTCAACAAGACAGTGATGAATATAGCCAGATTTATAATTGTAAAAGGTGTAATTTGTCACTGTGCCATCTGCACTAAGGTCATATTTCTTCTCTGATGTGCCATATTGGACTTTGGAAGGCCCTGGTTCATCAGCTGTAACCCACGAGATTATTACAGCCCTTCCGTCATAGTCACCTTGAGTAATGTGCACCTACATCAATAAATCTAATGAAGTTAAAATACCTGCTTGGTGAAGCTGATTACTGCAGCGGTAGTTACATACATGCTAAAAGTATTATAGATGGCCGAAACTCTACAGCTTCAAATATCATCACTGATAAAGACGCTCTTAAAGAGTATTCTTTTCAATGCACATCAAGAAAACTGTACTCTTTTAAGAATGTCTTTGTATAGAATTTAAAACAAAGCCATTGTGTTTTTCATATTGATAAAATCTCATTATTCATAACCATCCCTTTCAGCCTCATTCAAACAAACAACAAGTGTGAAAAACCAACATGTTGATTGGATCAGTAGGAAGCCGACTTGGATGCAGATGGGCCATTGCCCAGTAGTAGTTTGCATCATCATTTAATCCAGATTGCGAAAAAAGAAAAATGTTTGTTGGAATCATATCAACAAACTCTTTGCAAATAACACTTAACTTAGTCTCTTTAAATAACTAAAATGTTTCTTTCCTTGCATCACAGTTAAGTTTTCCCTTCTCTGTAATCATTCACATTTTTGTATTTTGAAGTAAATTGCTACAACGGTGGGATTAGAAATGGTGAAAACTTACTTGCTGTGGAGCATTGTAACCAGTAGGAATAGCAAATACTTTGTTGTCAAGAGGAATATCAAAAGATTGCCACTGAGATCGAGTAAAAGTACTTGTAATTCCCGCACTTCCCTTTTTCACCAAGTCAAGGATAAGAAACAATGTGAGTAAAAGTTGGAACAATGTGAACTGCAGACCGGGGGCCATCAGCACCACTGTTCTGTGTTCACGAATCAAGCTCTGAAGCAACTCCAATTTGTTCAAATCTGAGAAGAAAATAAAATCAATCAAACACAAGAAAAAAAATCTATAATTCAAAAATTAAAAACAGAACAAAAAGAATAAATGAGTTGCCTGTGATCTATCAACTTTATTACACCTTCTGCAATGCAGGAGCCTAGTAAGCAAATCACTTGTCATCTAAACCACATTTATCAGAAGTGGGGAACAAAAAAAATCAGGGAAAATTCAAAATATTTGAGAGCAGAGATCATATTTAGACTCAATTTCTTTCCCTAGATTCTCACAGCAATCAAAATGGAACATCAAGATCAAGTCAGCAAAGTCGGTGAAACTCGAACCCGATGCCATACTTTGTTGAAACCGTATCTATTAAACTGACCCAGATTTTCAAACGAAAGATCCAACCAGAATTTACAAGAACAAATCGAATTTGACAAGGAAACAAAAAACCATTTATCTAAACGAGCAAAAGAGCTTACTTCCTCAACAACGAGAGAGAATCACGAATGAAAGGCTGAAGAATGAAGATGTCAGTAAAGAGAACAACTAGAACCCCGAATACAAGTTGGAACTTTGATTTTACATGTAGAGACAAAGAGTACAAGTCCAGAGAGAGAAAGTTACCACTAAGAAAAATGTTGCAGAGAGAGAGAGAGAGAGAGAGATGGGGAGTCGGGGGAAATGAAATCTGTCGGGAGGTCGTTGACGGTTTTTCAAGGTTTGCTATTTCTTTTTTTTTTTTTAATATTTAAAAATGCTTATATAAATATGGAAGCGTAAGATAGCAGGGAGTGACGTTTTCTAGCGTAAGTTAGCAGACAGCGTTGTTGTTGTGCTGTTGTGTCACGGTGAGTCGGTGACTCTTTGACTCGACCAACAATTTGGATAGTTCCAATTAATTATACTCTTTAGAATTCATTTGAAATCGAAATAATCCATTGTAATTGATTAATTCAGTTTAATTATTTTAATTTAGATCTTAAATCAATTAAGAGTATAGATTTTTTTTAATTTATTCGGCTGATTTTTATATTTAAAATTTACAATAGAATCTATTGAACAAATTAACTATATTTTAATAATAATAATATCTTTTTATATTTAATTTATCTTGATTAAAATGTGTAAATGAGTACTTTTACTTAATCTTGATTTAAAGTCCAAATCAGAAAATTTTCGACCCTTCTTTAACTTTCAAACAAAGAATTAAAAAATAATAAAATTATCGAATTTATTACATAAAATATTATATAACAAACATATTAATAAATAATAATTTAAATCTTTAATTATAATATATACTATATATAAAAATTATTTTTGAGAGGAATTATTAATTCACATGTGATGAGTTATTTACTTGTCACGTGACCAGTCAATGATCTCTCTTGACGATAATTTTTTTTTAATTTTATAATTTATACATATAAAAAAATATTTTTAAAATAAGTATTTAAATTATAATATGAACATTTTTATATGTAATTAAAGTGACATGTCTAATTCTTTTGGACTGACAAAAAAATGTTATTAATTATATTTTAGTATTAGTATTTTTATTTTAAATTACATATATGTATACGTAAATGTATGAGTATGTATTTAATTCCAAATACATTAATATTGAGAGGAATGGAAAAATAATTGGCAACCCCACAGCCACGAATTTGTAAGTTTGGTCCCAACCAGTAATTCACGGACATCAAATTGGATTGGAAGTGTCGTTTATTGATGGCTGAGAAATTGGATGGAAACTGTGAAAATGTTGAAGGAACAGAAGAGGAGGATTCTGCTATCTGTTCATACTTCCATGGGGTTTTTGCTTCTGCCCTCCATGAAAACACTTTGAAGGTTTGGTTATGACTGTTTGTTTGGACTGGTAGTTGGGATTTAAAGTTCTCTGGGTTTGGCTCTGATCTCTGGCCTTTGTCCCTCCCTCCCTAAACCACATGTACTAAGCTTCGAATCTAAGCAGTGTTCCAGCAATGGATCAAGCACCAAACCAAGACGATCGGCAGTTATTCACACTGCTGAAATCCCTTCAAAGAGCTTCAAAAGATCTACAGAAAAACCCCATCTTTGCAACAAAGAATACCCAATCCACCATTGAACCTTTCTTAGACCTTGAAAAGAGCGAAAACACTGTTTTTGCAAACGACCCTAATCTTTTCAAGCTCTCCCAGCTACTTTGCAACCTCAAAACCCTGCTTGAAAAGGTTCAAAAGTATCAGGGTTATAGCGTGCCATGCATCCTCAGACGCCAAATCATCAACTACGAGATTTACCAAGTTGCTTGTGCAATGGAGACTGAAATCCAAGCCTGTATTGATCGAGAAAACGTTCAGAACCTTGTGGAAACATTTGAAGATACAGATGATGAGGATGAGAAAGTGGAGGTTTTGATTGAATTTGAGAAGCGTTTGTCACAAGGTTTTGATCTTTATTTTCAAGATTTAATTTTGAAAGCCAGAGTATTCTCGACTCTTGAACTCTTACTCTGTGACTCTTCATGTTCGATAAGAATTCAAGATCAGGTAGCACTTGCAATAGCCGCATTGGTTAGATTCAATAAAGATGTGTTTGTAGGATTGGTGCTAATGGGTCCAACAGTTAAAGCTCTGATATCAATGTCATCTTGTTGTTCCATTCGAGTTCTTTCTTTGCTAGTCAAGCTTATTAGAATTCCTCTGGTTGATGAACTAGAAGCATACAGAGAAATCCCAAGAATTATAAGCCTCTTAAGCTCAGAAAACGTGTCAATCCAAGTCGCGGCCATAGATTGCATACTCGGAATCGCATATTATGGGAGAAGAGAAGCAATTGACGCAATGCTTGGAGCAGGGTTGATTGAGAAGCTTGTAGAGTTGCAGAGACTGGAAAATCATGGCAATGGGAATGAAAACAGAACAACTAATGAAGAAGGTGCAAAATCAGAAACAAAAACAGAAAGTGATGAGGAAGATTACGTGGGGAATTCTCCATTTGAAAATTGTGTTGCAAGGTTTGTAGTGCAATTAGAAGCAGGAGAAATGCTAACTAACAAGGAGAGAAGGGAATTTAAGATGGAAATCTTGAGGAGAGTCAGAGAAGCCTCTGTTTCTGAGGCAGAGTCTGCTATTATTGTTGCAGAGGTGTTATGGGGTTCCTCACCTTGAATTAAATTATTTGATCTGGTGTAATATCATCAACTATTTGACCTAGGATCCTCTGATTTTCACTGAAGGGGAAATCCCATCTTAGAAATACATATTGTAATCCATTTATTTAGTTGGAATGCAGATTTCAGGATACAGGGGATAGTGATTCTTAACTCTGAGAGCACAATGTTCTAGCCTGGAAAAACAGGAAAAACGTTTCACAAGCATGAATTTACCTTCCAGCATTTGCCTGGAATGAAAAGAATTTCGATTTTTGTTTTTCTTGTGAAATGTGATTTTGTTAATGAGTAATTCAGACCCTTTTTTCTTTATGATTTCACGTGGTTTCCTAAGTTTTCATCAATCCTAATTCCTTCTGGCGGACATAACTCATGACCCGATTATGCGAGTCACGTGTTACAGATTCAGCCGACACCTCATAAACCAGATGAGTTTGACTTTCTCAACAGGCAAAGCAAGGTGATCCATGTCAGTAGTAGGACAGTTGACTCCTTTAGGACACAATTTTTCTAGTTTAATGATTAATTCATCACAAATTGTTAAAATCATGATAGAGAATCAGCAAAAATGAAAAATGCCTATCAATGGGTTATTCATGTAATTTAATGTGATCGAGAATCAAACATGTATAATAATTGTGTTAATCCTGTTAAGATGGTCCATTAATAACCTATACCGAGAACATTATCTGCTTTTTGGATAATTTTGTTTTAATGTGATCAAGGGATCAAACTCTTATAATAATGGTGTTAATCATTTCAAAAATTGTCCATTAACAAAGCTTAATGGAAACATGATCTGTTTGCTGGACAACTTCTGCATTCCGTTTTTATTCATATTTGTTACCTTATTGGGTCGACTCATGGAATATGATGGATGGAGCAAATAGGAATTTTCAAGAGGAGTTCCTTTTGCAAATTTGGTAGAAAACCAACCAAAAGAAATTAAATTAAGATTGCAACTTGCATAGTGGAAAAAGCTATAGCACACCTACCAATACCATATATCTACTGCCATTTGGTAACCACATTGGAGCAGATTCCTCCCCCTTGATGTCATAATACCAACCATGAAAACATGCTTAGTGCCAACCTTCTCATCATCAACCAAACAATTCCCTAATGATTTATCCCAAAAACCAACAAAACAGAGCAAAGCAACCCTACATTTGGCCAAGGAACACATCCTTTTAAGTGCTGTTCTGTCATACACTTCTCTCAATGCTTAATTTACATTGGTTTTAGGTCCTTTCATGATTGACCCTGCAAAGTTTTCAGTGTTAAAATCGTGTTTTTGTAATAGTAGATGATGTTAACATGTGCAGATAAGAAAAATCCAATTCCCTCCAAATTGAATTCCAGAGTGACATTGAGAGGCAAATATTACATTAGTAAATAACATTAATTCATTAATTTCAGCATTGAAGGCATGACAGAGAAAATAATTAAAGGCAGGAGAAAGAATTAGGAAGAAAAGTAGTAATAGATTAATTAGGAAAGGTATTGATGCTCTAGCTTTAACTTTCTCAAATTTACATGAGAATAAATTGGACCCCATCCCATGAATTTAAGATTTCCTTATATAGTACTAGTTAATACTATACTTTTTTTTAAAAAAAATTTATTTTTGTAAAAAAATGGTATTTAATTATTAGATTAATTATCATAAATCAAATCGGGTTTAATACATTATATAATGTAGTAATAGTAGTGGTCCCTTTGCTTTTTATTTTTTTCCAATTTCATAAGATATTTAATAATAATTTTTTATATATTTACATTTTTATTTTTTAGTACAAATCTCAACGCAAGTTGTATTATATTAAAACAAGATTTTCTCATATTATAATTATTTTAAGTATTGAATATTTATTTTGTATAAAAGTTTCTAAATTTTAATAGTAAAATATATTAAAATTTTAATTTTGTGAAAATAAAATAAGAATAAAGATTTAAAAAGCGAGAAAAAAAGTTTTATTTTACAATTTTTTTATGCTGAGGTGTTAAGTGAAATGAACAAAGTCTAATAATGAGAGACACGTAGGAGAGAGGGAAAGCGTGGTGGCAAGCAAGAGAGAGTAAAGAGGGAATTGATGGGAATTAAACTGAGTCAAATTATTAACAACAAAAAAATAAGGAAAATTGTCTCGAAATCCTTCCCTCTCTTTCTTAACAAGATCTTTTGGCTTTTTATTAATTTGCAAAGAATCCTTCTCCCACCTCTTGGCTACTTACCAGCCGCCCCACAATTCTCTCTCTCTCTCTCTCTCTTTCTCTTTGCCTTTCTCTTTTTATCAGAAGCTTCAACATTCAATCCTACGCCATCTTGGATCGTACATTAACGTGTCGGTGGCAGGTCAAGAGCCATAAAGACCTGCTTAGAAGATCTGGTTGAAACGGTTAGATCTTTGGAATTCCTGTGGCTTTTCTGAATCTGGGTCTTGTCTGATTTCTAATGGGTTGGAGGTATAAGGCTGGCTTGTTCTTGATAGGTACGGTTGTTGTTATATGGGTGACCTCTGCAGAAGTAACCCAGGTTAGTTTCCGAATTCCCATTTTTTTTATTAAGGTTCTTTGGATTCCATTTGTTAAGTTCAATTAATATATCCAGAAATATGCATTTGTTCACGTTCTTGATCAATTAATTCATTTTGTAGTTCCGTATTGGTTTGGGATGCTGCAATTGACATATCGTGAATAATTGAACGTTTTAGTTTTTTTTTTTTTTGGCAAAATATTCTTTTGGGGAAATGAGGAGAATGGAGAGCAATATGTTTGTTGGAGGTCTTACTTGTTCTGCAAATTAATTCATTATATGTTTGCATATTCATCATTAAACGGCAGCAGGAACTTATATAGCAAAGTATGGGCTTTCTGGGTTATTTAATTTTTGAATAGTGGAATAAGTTATTAAATGGTTGTCAGGAAAGAATAGCATTTGATCGTATTTCACGTAGTCAGTTGTTCCAAGCTCATCCATGTGGCATTCAAGTGATATATGCAATGATCGTTGGCACTGGTGCTACTTTATGTCCTTTAATCCTGTAACGGTTCTGGTCTTTTTAGTTGAATATGCTGTCTGATGTATCAAAGTGAAGAAGGCATGCATTTATAATATCTGTTGCGATTCTGAGGATCTTCATGTAGATGTCGTTGGACGTATGTATCCCATGAAGGTTGTTCATACTTCTGCATGGGTTGATTAGAAATAACTACTTTTGGTTATTGTTTGTTTTCTCTTTCAAACTCAGAAGTCTTACATATTATCATAATTCTAAAATGCATTACAATATTTTGAAGCTAGTTGGAATTCAAACTAATTGATATCTTGTCCACAGGATATCTTTACTGACTATAAGCAGCCATTTGCGGTTACATATCTTGGAGCTTCGCTTATGGTAATTTACCTTCCAATAGCGTTTATTAAGGATTGGATATGTAACTTGCTAAGATGTCGTTCTTCGAAAACTGTTAAAGATGTAGAAAGTATAGATGTCTCATCTATTGAGCTTGGTTCTCCCCTAAGGCACAAAATATATGAAATGGAACCTCAAGCGACTTTGGCTAGGAAAGACAGTGATGCAGATCTTTCACCTCACATAGAGGGAAGGCCATTGGTTCCCAAAAACAAAGATGAAGTGCACTTTCTGAAACAAGACAAAGAGCTTACCACGAGGGAGATTGCTACCTTTGGATTTTATATTGCTCCTATCTGGTTTGTAACAGAGGTAATTAGTGATTGTGAAGCATTTTTAGGATTTGGCTTTTCTTTTCACATTCTTTTGTTCTGTTAAAGTTTTAGCCTCATATTTGTGCATTGAATATGCAAACCTTTTTGGTTTTGTCACTTCGTAAATAAAGCAAAGGATTCTCCTCCAAAAGGGTAGTTTTTGCATTGATAAAATAGTTTTTCGAGGAAATATTCTTCGCATTTTTGGATATTGAATCATTTTTCTATGCAAAGGAACGTAAAAGAGTTATTGCTAATGCTTTTTGGTTGTTTGCAGTATTTATCAAATGCTGCTCTTGCACGTACAAGTGTAGCAAGTACAACAGTGCTGTCCTCAACTTCAGGACTTTTTACGCTTTTTATTGGTGCTTTTCTGGGCCAAGATTCATTAAATGTAGCAAAGGTGGTTGCAGTCTTAGTCAGCATGGCTGGTGTTGGGATGACCACTTTGGGAAAAACTTGGGCTGCTGATGATTCAATAGGTTCTTCATTGTAAGTTCATTTTATCTTGAATGTCTCAACATGTATATTCTTGGCATGCTTTTTAGGTAGGACTGTGTTGCCTTTATAGAACTCTATGCAATAAGTTTAGAAATATACATGCATGTATCTAGACATTTTTGTTTATACACTTTTGATTTATAGTTGGTATTGCTGCTTTTGTGTAACTAATAGTGCTGCCAAAGCCACTATAGTTCAAAGAAGAGGGTTAGTGGTTTATACACTTCCTCCACAATCCTTTTTACAAGTTCCAGGAGTACCTTAAAGCATTTCAGGTTAACATTATGATTTTCTGCTACATTTTTCTGGCTTGTGGTAAAGAAAAGCTCACTGATGAATTGCTTTCTTTTATCATTCAGCTCTTTCCTGCCTGCTTTCATAAGCTGCAGGACTTTTACTATTACTATATCAAAAGTGATAAGTAAGTTCTATCCTGTAGAAGATCTCTTTCATTTGGCCAAAAAATCACATAGCCTAAAAGCATTTCCGTATTGTAATTAAGCATTTTCACATGATACTTCCATTTGGCTATAACTATATCATGCATGCAGTTATGTTCTTATGTATTTCATCAGATATGTTGTTAGTGTTAGGTTTTTTCCTGCTAGCTTGCTCTTTGTAATGTATGTTTTGGACATTGACAGTTGATGTTTGTGTTTAGCAATGGGAAACGCTCTCTTGTTGGTGATCTTTTTGGCCTCCTCTCAGCCATGTCATATGGGCTATTTACAGGTTTGGTTGATTCTCTTATTTGATTTATTTATCTGTTCTTCTACCATTTTTTGGCAAATTGTCATCTTGTCTTCCATTTTTCAATTATGTTGCAGTGCTGCTTAAAAAGTTTGCAGGTGAGGAAGGAGAAAGGGTTGATGTTCAAAAGTTATTTGGATACATAGGACTGTTTACACTTGTAGCGCTATGGTGGCTTGGTAAGAGTCGTTTGAGAATCAATATTCTCATGAATAAGTCATTGAAGTTGGTTTCTAAATTCTTGTTACAAGCCATTGACTCTTGACTGAAGAGTACATCTGGACATTTAATTAGCAAACTAATTGTTTCTTTAAAACCATTGTTTCAGTTTGGCCATTGACAGCCTTGGGAATAGAACCCAAATTTACAATTCCACACTCTGCCAAATTGGATGAAGTAGTCCTTGCAAATGGCTTTGTTGGAAGTGTCCTCTCCGATTATTTTTGGTATGCATCCTTTTCCCAAGTACTGCATTCACCTACCCTCTATATTTTCCTTGTTTCATGTATTCTTAACCTTTCTCCAAATTTCCTCTCCTCTCCCTAGGGCATTATGTGTTGTATGGACAACTCCTCTGGTAGCCACATTGGGTATGTCACTTACCATCCCTCTTGCAATGGTGGCTGACATGGTCATTCATGGCCGTCACTACTCTGCAATTTACATTCTTGGCTCAGCTCAGGTAATTCAACTGTCCGAATAGATGTGGTTTATTAAATATTGTGCAACACCATGTTTAATCTCCTTTACATTCTTTTATGGTGCACTGCAGGTGTTTGCTGGATTTTTAATAGCTAATTGTTCAAACTGGTTCTCAAGAAAGCTGGGATTGTAGCATTTGTGGGAATCATATTAGCTTAATTAGACCATCTTCATTCTTTGTCAGGAGCCATTATCTCCACCATATTTGTTGTATAAACTTCCTTCAAGCTATGGTTTGTTGGGGAAAAGGATGAAAGCAATGTTCTACCACAATCAATCTTGTAAATGGAAATTCTTGTCTTTTCTTTTGTATTTTTTTTTTTTTTTTTGCCTAGCTTGTTGAGGAAAAAGAAGAAATCCTCATTGTGTCTTGATTCATGGTTTGTTTTGGCATTGAGCCTTTAATTGTAAGATATTCTCTTTAATCAAAAGATTTATTTTTTTTCTCCGTATATTTTTTGACCTTTGGATCTTACCAATGTGTCTCCTTAACACACATAAAAGAAATTGTAAGGTAAATCAGTAAAATAGTAAAATAGTAACAATTTATAATAACCTATGAAAAATAATTTTATTTTAAATATAAACTGGTAAAAATAATTTTAATTTATATTTTAATTATTTGAATAAGAAGTCACTCTCACTAAAAAAAATTTATTTCCAAAAAATACTATAAAAAGGATTTTTTTTTGGGAAGAAAGTAAAATGTAAATTAGTATCTGCTGATTTTAGAGGAGCCCAAATCATGGCCCAGTTCCAACACAAGATGAAGGGTCCAGATTAATTCATCGGCCCAACTGAGCGGGCTCTAAACAATAAAATTCAACGAATCTCCAAAAGCTGCGAATGCCGGGAGCTGTTTCTTTCATAGTTTTCATCTACGGTCGAAGCTCTCAAATCTCAGCTGCCATGGCGTCGATCCCCCGATTCGAACCGGTTATGTTGTTGCTTTTCATGCTTCTTTCTACGGCACTCGCGATTTCATCCGGGTACGAATTTTTATGTGCACTGCCTTCTCTCTTTTTACTAATTATAATTTTCTGTTTGATTGCTGAAAAGGTAAAGCTGTTTTAATTCTTGGGAACTTTAGATTTCTTGAATAGGAATTGAATTTAGCGACTTTATCACCATTAGATAGCTGGTTCAGTTGAGCTTAGTAAGAGTATATCGTTTTTGAATTAATTTCCTCTCTCGTAAATGGATCTTTTATTTGGTTTTAGCTTCATCACTTGTTTGTTTATCTGTTTTTGGCAGTTCTGGCGATGGGTTCACCATCAATGGTAGAGTGAAGATCCCCCAAGGTATTATCCCCTTTTTTTTTTTTTTAAATTTGACTAATTTGTACTGATTTTATGCAAAATTATATAATTATATGGTGATTTTGGCTGTTTTCGATCTTTGTTACATTCTAATATGGTGTTTTATTGTGATAATACTTGTCTCAGTTTTAGAATATATGCATAAAGTTCTGATTTGCTTTTTGTAAATCAATGGTGATTCATTATGCAACTTCGCAGAAGCCTTTGTATAGGTAACGTAGATGTTTGTGAATTTTTTATGGGACCGTTCGAGTAAACACTTACATCGAAATTCTTATTGTTCCATGTTATTTTTTGTCCCTTCAATGTTACTATAAGACTTAGGCTATATATTTTTCAGGTCATTAGTCAATAGATGTAGTTAATGCAAGATGGAACTATATCTCATTCTAGGTTTTGGTAAAAGATGCAATTCGTCTGATAGAACCTTTTAACCTCAGTGCAGATGATATATTTGAAATTGTTAATCCTTCTTCAACGTGATGTTATTGTAGTCTCCAATGTAGCATGAATCAATGCAATCACATTGTTTGTATCTCTCAATGTATCTGTTTTTTTCTTTAATGATATGTTATCTGTTTATTTTAATTTTGCACAGATGATTGATGACTTTATTTGGCAGGTCTGGGTACAAAAGGGTTTGCTTTGCCTGGAAAAATGTCAAATGTCAAAGTTATACTCAATGGTGGCCAAAACGTCACTTTTCTGAGACCTGATGGATATTTTTCATTGTATCCTAATATTTTATCAATTCTTATGCATAGCTCTGTTTGAAAATTCATATCTTTTAGTTTATACTTTTTCTTTCTTTGTCCTGTCAATGCTGTTTTTCTGTAAGTAGATAATGACATGTGGTGATCCTGTATGCAATGAATGGTAGTAAACCTTTCCTCAGGAGTATTATGATTCCTTAATATAAATGCCTAAAGTCACAATGTGCCAGCAGGGACTCATTTGATTGAAGTTGCTGCAATAGGCTATTTCTTTTCTCCAGTAAGATTTTTATTTCTTGCCTGAGTCTTGCGACTTTTGATCAAGTTGTTGTGGTGTTTTTTCCTTTAACAATAATTTCTCTGAAACTTGCTTAGGTTAGAGTTGATGTTAGTGCTAGAAACCCAGGCAAGGTACAGGCAGCATTGACAGAGAACAGGAGGGGTCTCAGTGAATTGGTTTTAGAGCCATTGAGAGAAGAACAATATTATGAGGTTGAGGAACCTTTTGCTATTTGTGTTTATGTTCCTTCTGTTCTTAGTTGTTATTTATTCTTTGCCTCATATTTATATCCTACTTTGTTGCAGATTAGAGAACCTTTCTCCATAATGTCTGTTGTGAAAAGCCCAATGGGTCTCATGGTGGGATTTATGCTGGTTGTGGTGTTTTTAATGCCCAAATTAGTGGAAAACATGGGTAAAGTACTCTATTACTAGTTCATAACTTGATAGATTTCTTGAAGTTTTTGACTCTTGATGGATTTATGTGAGTTGACTTTGATCGAGAGTAGCAAGTCGATTTATTACTTGCCTGCGTAATGTTGGATTTTTCTTGTTTTAGCTAAATTCTTCTATGTTGCCTGTTCTCTGACTGTTTGAAGGATATCTGAGCTGGTGTTCATTTTTTCTGAATATAACCGTTTAGGATGCGATGCAAACTTCCTTGGGCATATGCTTCTATCCCACCCTCTCTTAACAGGGGATGGAAACAGAAACAAGAAAGCTAGTAATTATACTTTTACTAATTTTATCAGCCTATTCTGTTGGCAACAGATCCTGAAGAAATGAGGCGAGCACAAGAAGAAATGAGAAACCAAGGGGTTCCCTCTTTGGCTGGCTTGTTACCGGGAGGCGGTAGGAGTTAAGTATTTGAGCTGGAACCATGAACTTTATGTTCAGCATTCAGGAGGAGAGGTCCAAACAATGTCGTCAGAGGGCTCCATTCTGTCAACCTGGATGATCTTCTACACTAATACCCATTGTTTTGCTGCTGAAAGAATGGATATCCTTCAACTCCTTGGGGCATCTCAGAAGATTATATAGTTTTACTTTGTAGAACACATTCGAGGATTTAACTTCTGTTAACATCTATTCATTCTGATGCTCTGATGTCGAAAATAAGTCTATTAATTTTGTTATAGACCATCATGATTTTTGCTTGCTTGAAGATTAGGTAATACTCATTGTTTGCCCTGTTGATGCCTTTCCGACAGCATGAAACTTTTAAAGCCAATGAACTGTTTTGTAACTAAAGATTGCATGTGGGCTGCTTTAAGGCATATATCTCCTTTTGCACCTAAAGTTCAAATCACTTGGCAAAACACTTGAGAAATTACTCGAATATTTGATTCAATGGTAATTTACAATATGTGTTTTTATATCTTGGAATTGAACAATAATAATTAACATAATCGTTTTACTTATATTCTAACATTTAGTTCAATAATAAAAAATACTTCTTAATCTTTTTACTTATATTCGAACATTTAGTTCAATAATAAAAAATAATTTTTTTTTCTTCCGAGTCTTTGATTCCATCAATAGATGATAATTACCTTTCTGAAATTGGTAATCTTCAAATCACAGTTCTACCTGCCACAATTGTACACTAGCCGGCTCATTTTCTTGAAAGGGTTGCCAAATGTCACAGGAGATTCCATGTACAGAAATTGACCAAATTCATTTGAAAGTTAAATCTAAGTGGGCCTAGCCCGTAAGACTCAGTTCACCGGGCTCCTCCATGTCAAATTAGCCGCTCTGCGGCCAGATCTCTCTCTCTCTCTCTGTTCTTTTCTTCAAAATTTCAGTTCAAATTTTCGTCTGTTTCTGTATTTCTGATTCTCCTTCAATTCTCCGCAGTTGAATTGACTCACTCCACTGATTTCTCATTCTCTCTCACTCGATCATTGTACTTAAAAATTGGAGGTTAGACAGCAGTAAATCTCTGCTTTGATTCTGTAATCCGTGTTAGCGTGAGATGGAGGGTTTACCTACGTCAACGAAAGCAGAGAGACGATGGAGATCGAAGAATCTACAGACATCCAAGCCTTCTTTGGTGATGGCCTTTTTCTCTTGCGTCGCTTGGCTCTACGTTGCTGGCCGGTTCGTAATTTCTTTTATCTCCATTTTTCCTTTGTAATTCTTAATTCCACTGCGTCAGTTTCGTGGAATTTGTTTTTCATTTCGGATTATATTTGGAAAAAAAAAAGATCAAAGAATCCAAATTTATATTCATCCAATTCAGCCTAAAATTTGTGTTAATTATTGCCTTATTTTTTTGTCAATTTCCATAGCTAGCAAATTGATTAATTATGCTGATTTATTTATTTATTTTGCGAAAAATTGGTGAAAATTAGGTTGTGGCAAGATGCAGAGAACAGAACATTGCTTGCTAATCTTCTTAAGAAGAACATTGAACAGGTTTCTTTCTGCCTTGGTTTTGTAGGACTCAGAAGCCAAACAAATCCTCCTGGTCTTAGCATATTTCCTCTGTTTCTATTTGTCGGTAAAATAAGAGATGTCTGTTTATTAGATTATTGCAACAACCTAATCACCTGTTTAGTAAGATTTAAATAAGTATTTTCCGTCTGATGTTTCTGTTTTCATATTGGTAGAGACCAAAGGTTCTCACGGTCGAAGATAAGCTGATGGTTCTAGGATGCAAGTATGTTCCTCAATTCTCATTCTTAGTTTCTGCCTCCCAATTTTTATAGTCTAATATGACTGTTTCTCTGTGTTTTTTTTTTTTTTTTTGCATTGTGCTGTCATTTGAAATAATGAGTTTGATTTTTAGGGATCTAGAGAGGAGGATTGTAGATGCAGAGATGGATTTGACGTTAGCTAAGAGTCAAGGGTACCTGAAGCACCAGTTACGACAAAGTGGGTCTACAGATCAAAAGCTTCTTGCAGTTATTGGAGTTTATACTGGATTTGGTAGTCACTTGAAACGAAATACATTTAGAGGATCTTGGATGCCTAGAGGTGAGTGTGCTGGTTTATTATAGTTTAAAGCTTGATTTTAGATTTTCTGTTGGCTTTCCTCCCTTTTTGGGTGCTTGATAGTATTTCTACTAGTATGCTGTTGTGTTAACATAGCAGTTTTGACATGATTAGTTTCATATTACTTTTAATATATATTTAGACAGATACTTTGCTATAGAAACCATATATTATTAACACCCTTCTGGTTTTGACAGGTGATGCATTAAAAAAACTGGAGGAAAGAGGGGTTGTGATACGATTTGTGATTGGTCGGAGGTATTTCCATATTCTTCAATCCTTATTGCATTCTCATGGTTTTTATATGGATTATTTCTCTTCTTTGCTCGATTTCATTCCTCTGCTATCAACAATGTTGCAATTGGTGGGTACTAATGGGATTAACTACTTTGAAATTGGTAGTGCTAATCGAGGTGATAGCTTGGATCGCAATATTGATGAGGAAAACCATAAGACAAAGGATTTCTTTATTCTTGTAAGTGATAGAATTTGAATATGTCTGCAAATTCAAATTATTGACTTTTGCTTTGAGGCCTAGATATCCTGCATGAATGCTGAGCCTTCTGTCTGCATTGGTGGCCAGACCTTTATCAGAATATTTCTGTAATTGGATGCAAGACTTTGGTTTTTATGAAATTTTCTCTTTCCACTTGCTTATTGTAATCCAACTGCCTTAAAACATAGATTCTGTAACATGCTTGCCTCATGTTGATTTATCAGGATGGTCATGAGGAGGCGCAAGAGGAGCTTCCTAAGAAAGCAAAATTCTTCTTCAGTGCCGCAGTTCAAAATTGGGATGCAGAATTTTACATCAAAGTTGATGATAATATTGACATTGACCTTGGTAGGTCTTCTGCCTTTTTCATTTGTATAGAATTTCACAACTTTTTGGCTTTTGGCTTATTTCTGTTTATATACTGGAACTCTAATGTATCATCTACTCTTTTTTCTACTTGACAGAGGGATTGATTGGACTTCTTGAACAACGGCATGGCCAAGATAGTGCTTATATTGGATGCATGAAGTCAGGAGAAGTGGTTGCTGAAGAGTATGTACTTATTTTTGTCTTATTTCGTTATTGAAATCTGTTTATCCAAGATGGCTCTCAACATGCACCTATGCTATTGTTTTATACATTTTCCTAATTCCTTCAATTGCTTATACCAAGTGCTATCTTCTCAAAAAAAAAAAATCCGCATTTAGAAGCTAGAAAATATTATTCATTCTCAGATGTAAATATATTGATAATGCATCCATGAGTACATAACAATTTATACCTGTTTTTTTCATCATAGGTGTTCCTTTGCTGATTGTAGCATGTCTACATTCTTGTTTATTAATCGTTGAATGTTTGTTCTGTTTGCTATTCCAAGCGAAATCTTGGAGGATATTTATTGTTTTAAAATGGTATTTTGAGCTTGAGGTGTTTCCTAAGATTCTGAGTTCAGCTTTTAAGTACCTAAATTTTGTTGATTTCAGGGGAAGGCCTTGGTATGAACCCGAATGGTGGAAGTTTGGGGATGAGAAGTCGTAAGTTATCTAGCTTGTGAATGAGTGCACTACTGTATTTGTACTTAATGTGGTTTTCATACTATTCTCTTTTCTTTCCCTTTCTGTAGCTGCATAATTGTTAAATGTAAGAACACTCAAAGTTCATTCACTTTGTAACTTTCTGGTTGTTGTACATGCTCCTACTGTCCTTGTATCCATAATACAGTGTCGTTCAAGTGACATCTTCCTTCAAAGGGGTTCAATTCTCATTAATATGATAACTGGTTACAATTCAATTTCTGTGTACAGAACTTGATTAATTATGCTCTTCTGTGTAGGTATTTCCGGCATGCCTCTGGTTCACTTCTTATACTCTCCAAAAATCTTGCTCAGTACATCAACGTAAACAGGTTAGTTGTTATTTATTGATGCTATAACTTGGAGAGAATGAGATAGGCATTCTACTTTGAATTTCTGAAACTGAAAAGAAGCTATGGTGTCTCAACATTAGTGATTGATACAATTTGGGAGTTATAAGAACCTCTAATCATGTTGGAGTAGGGTAGTCCACCTGCAGAGTATTTTTATGTTAGAAACTGAATGGCTGATAAGCTAAATCCATATCTGTTTTGTTGATTGCTTTCCTTTGCATGCAAAGTTGAACAAAGTCCCAGACTCATTTTGAAAATTTTGTGCCATGAATTATTCCTTGCTCCCATTGAATGTGACTTAAGTTGCCTAAAATGTCTGAATGAATTTGAACTTTACCTCAGCTAGCTTATATTACATGCAGTGCATCTTTGAAGACTTATGTGCATGATGATATATCGGTGGGGTCCTGGATGATGGGTGTCCAGGCAACTTACGTAGATGACAATCGTCTTTGCTGCAGCAGCACTAGACAAGGTGAACTTGCCTCCATGCTGTATTCTTGTTAATATTTTTTAAGATTATATATTATATATATGATATTCTCTTTTGCTTGGATCAATGATTAGAATTTCAGAAAAATAAATAGAAAAGTTAATACCCAAATCAATTCAATCATCAGAATAACCTTCTCTTCTTTGATCATCATTCGGACACAGCTCTAGGACTTAGCAATCGGTTCATATACCTGTTTTGACCTTTATTTGGCTGGTATCAGCATGCATTTCTGCTTTTTATTTTCGTGAAATATATTTTAAGGTGCAAGAGACCTACTGCCTTAACTATACAGTTTGTGTTAACGAGTTCTTTGTACCGTCTAATTTTCAGATAAGGTGTGTTCCGTGGCTTGAGACGAGAACATGTCTTAACTTTTCCATCAGTTTAAAGGCCACTAATTTGTGGGTTGGCAGTATTGCACTCAGATAGTGGCCTGAGTGTCGATATTGCGAAATTGCTTTTGCAACATCATGTGGACATCTTTTTATCGGATACAGCTGCAGTGAGGGATTTTCCATAGCGCTGGATGGATCATTCTTTTAGATGCAGATATAACCCCAGATTTTTTTTAGACGATGAAAACAGGTTAATCTGCAAATTGGTGCTAAAGTACGAGGAAGGAGGATTTTGTTTAATAAGTTTGATCAAAGTTCAATAGTATTTCGTTTCTTCTATGTAACGGCTTCAATATTTTTTCACCAAGTGACTCGAAAATGTGTGCCAGTGACTCCTTTCTCGAGTAAATTGTGAATTCAGGTTGCAGATTTGGCTGCCTTTCTTATTATATTGTGCATGGTTTGGTTCTATCATTTTGCTGATTCACTATCATGTGCTCGTTTAATCAGAGAATAAGAATATTATTATTGAATTTGTGAAGTTGGCGTATTAAATTAAAAGTGTTTCTATGCTAAGAGTATTTTAACCAATAATAAAAACATTATTTTATTTTTAATTAATTAAAAATGATTTTTATGATAAAATAATATCAAGTTTAATATAAATTCGCTTTGTAATGGGTAGAGTGAGTCAACTTGTAACGGAAACGTAAAGGATTCAAGTGAGTGAGAGTAAGGTGACTTGACTTGTTAGGAGAATGCAATGGATTCGAGTAAGTTAAGAAATCTTGTATTGGAAACATAAAATGGGATTTACAATAGCTAAAAGAGCTGGCAGAGTTATTACAATAAAATCAGTTATACAATAGCCAAAAGAGCTGGCAGAGTTATTATTTATATTTATATCCTAAGTAAATATTCAAATACATGTTGAAGGTAACAGTGCAATGTAAGAAAGTCAAATCAAAATCTGGATTTGGCATTTTCTTGCTTATGGATATTTTTCAAACAATTCAATCATAAAATATTATGTTGGTCATCCTTACTTACAGGCAGGGATTTGTATGCTTGGAATGTGAGAAAAGACAACGGAGAAAGGAGCAACGTTGACGGGATCTAACATGCTCCTCTTTACTGGGTCCATGGAAGGGATAGCCCCAGATGACTTTAGGCTGAGTACTTTCCCATTTAAAAGCACAATTTGACTGTGTAAATTCCCATCTTTAGCTGTCAAATGGTACTCTTCCCTCGTGTTTCCATTAGTTTTAGAATTTCTAGGTATTGTGGCAAAATTTATTCTTGGAGTCTGGTCTTCTTGCTGCAATTTCAAGCCTCCATTGCTAGCAGGACTTTCAGTCGAAACTCGGACTTGAACTGTAGTGTTTGCACTTAAATTGATGAGAAGCAATGCGATTCCTTGCTGTTAAAAGGAACAACTGATCTATTAGCCGAGTATAGATAAAAATTGCTTTGATACCAAATCTGAGTGAAGGGTTTGCTTACAGATTGTTTAGAACAGTGAGCATAAGCTCGTAGATTTCTCGTCCCAGAGAAGCTCGTGGACAGGACATTGCTCCCCATTAAACGATGCCAGAGAAGAGCACTGCAACATGAATATATCTAATTTGCTGACATTGGTTCAAGAAATGATTTGTGAAATCTGAAGTTCGAGGAGCACACTACCTGTAGTAATCTGGATGTGGGACAAAGGTAGCAGTGTCAAGCAGGCCGTAGTTTCCACCAATCAATGTCTGTCTGCAGTATGTTTTGGTATCATAGGATGATGCCATCCCAAGCTGGTCCAAGTACCTGTTTAATCAGTAAAAAGCCAGTGAAGAATCCATGTCAGATCGAGCTTACCATGAAAATGAAGAGCAGAAAATGTGCCCAAGCTTACCAGAAACTATATACAAATGAATTGCTGACAAGATTTTGGCCACTGTTATAAGCTCCTCCTGCTTCACCAACCCAAGCGACTGCTGAAGTTCCTGAATTCTTCAGAATTGCTTGAAGGTCTCTAAAGGGCTGGTTCCCACCATCTAGATAGGATGGATCTAGGATTTTGTTGATGAGCTGATTATCATTACCTACATACAGGGAAAATAATGTCTTTACTTCGAAAGGCTTCTTCTTTAAGGTTCCTTTTAATAACTGAAGTACTACCTGCACCAAGGTTGTAAATGTGCTGGGTTACCACTTGAAGAGATTTAGGTGTTTCTTTCACAAATTCTGCGAACCAATTTGCATCAAAGAATCCTCCTGGTGCTATTACTAGTGGCTTAACCTCAAATCCTCTATATATATTCTGAACAATGTTCTGAAGAGAGTTCACATCTGATGCATATTGATCTGCTGAGACTCGTGCTCCAACGCCAGAGCCACACAGTTCATTTCCTGATTCAGCTCATTGTTTCAGATAACAAATGCAGGAAAAGAATTTGCTTTTGAAAAGCAAAAGGGCAGGCAAGATTAACTCGGAGTCATTTATTTTCCTAGACATTAAACTGCATATTGGGAGAGATTTTACCAAGTTCCCAACCATATATAGTATAGCCCTTGTTGACAGTGTATAGTATGAGCGATTCAGCATTGCTAGAATTCCAGGCTCCGATGGCAGAACCATCTGGACCTATAGTTCTCCCACTTAATGCATTTAATCCGAAAACAACCATAGCCCTGTGTTGGAAGTAAAAGCGCAATGGATCCAGTTACAGCATGTTTCATCTGGCTGTGTAAATGTTTGGAAAGAGACAGATTACAAAGTTCATGGGGATGTTAATAAAGTTTAATTACTTACCCAGCTTTTTTGAAAAAAATGTTGAGTTCGTCCCATCTAGACATAGGTAAGCAACCTTTGGAGAAACCGAACATCTCTGAACTATTTTTACGAAATGGTACACAAGGATTTTTATCACCTTTTGTCTCATAAATGACATTATCTTGCAGGGTACCGCCCATTCTGATCTTTAATGGCGAAAAAGCTGCAATACGGATAAGTCTGAATGCTAAGAGGGACATTGTAAGTTTTGAACTTCCATATGTAAAATGGAAAGAACTGCTTACCTTTGATAGCATTTAACAATATGGGGTTGGCAAGATCCTGCAGAGTGGAGCAGGCAGTAAAGTTTCAGAAAGCTGGAATTTTGCTGTGATTATGTTATCTGAGAGGCCTAAGGATAAGCTGCTTACTAGATTAAGAAGAGAAGCTCTGCCCCAGCTACATGTTCCATAGTCACATTTCTCAGGAGCCCACCAATCCACAGTAGCACAGATGAAATTGTCATCTGTTTTTCCTATTGAAGCTGTTCCATTAATAACAACAGTGCCGCTAATAACATTGCCAGACCACCCTCTTCTTTGTGAAGTGACAAAGACTGAGCCTTGGTTCATCCAATACAGCCAAAAACACAAAAACAGAAGCTTAAACACGAAACTCATTTCATAGAGCAACAATACCTCCTGCGATTAGTTGTCACGTGCAACTACAAGTTGAGCAATGTGAACTATATAAAGAAACTGATTCGATGTAAAAGAAAAAACAGTTGATATCAGACTGAAGGTGAGAGATTTTGCTGGTGCTTTGGATAAGTTTACTGGTTTGAAGTAATCAAATCAAGCAAGGTACATATGATTACTTAAATAAAATAAAATTTATAGTTTATACTACTGGGGCAGACGGAGCTGGTGAAAACTTAGTTGTTCTTCCGTCAGAAAAGTCCAACGTAGAGATTAAGAATCTAAATAATTGATTAGTCTTTGCAACAAAAGAAAGGAGAACAACCAAACTTTGACTTTCAAGAACCTCCTTGCAGGTTCCTAGCTCAATGTTACAGTAAAGTTTTTAATTTTGAAGGTTCATTCCTCTGCTAACCCTCTTGAAATATTACTGCCTATCAGGCTTTGGTTAGTGGCATTGACAGGAAATACAAATTGCAAAGAACCCTTCAATTATTTGAGAAAAAAAAATATTAATAACCACAGGACTGATTGAAAATATGGGTTAGGAATAATTTGGTGAAGTACCCATTTGCCAGAAGCTTGCGATTTAGTCATCAAGAAAGAGAAAGCTATTTTAATTTCTAGTATGTAACTGGTGATGGACTCTCTGCTAAAATGGGAAAACCAAAGTCCTCACGAAACAGATCAAAGAAAAGAATGGAGCCTAACAAACCAATTGGAAGTTGCCAATCATCTACGACTCGTTCATCACCAGTCATCACAACCATAATTGCGGTGTTCTTCTTAACATAACTAAACAAAACAAATAAAATGTCAAGAAATTGCTGCCGTAATTGGATTACCCTACTCGATTCCCCAGGAAAAAAATATTTAGTTTCAGAGGTCAATATCTGAGACTCTTGCAGTCATTTTTAATTCAGTGAAGCCATAGACATCTTGGTCAGGTGTAATCTGGGAAAGAAGGAACCTCTGCTTCATTTATTAATTTTCTGCTATACCGGATTCCCAGGTTCATGTTCAAGGCTTCTACCAGTTGAACAAAAGAATAAACTAGTTGATTATACTGGTCAAATAAGGCAAACCAACATTAAAAAATTCTTTCAAGTCATGATTTCTGGTTCTTCGAAATGTGGGTTACAACTCGAATTCAGGATGCCAATCTTTTTTTTAATGAATGAAATGCCATAAGATTGCAGCAAGGTTTTCAATTTGACTTGCCTTTTTTACAGATTGAAGAAGCGATATCTTGCCATCATTACCAGAGTTTGAAAAATTTGAGAAAAATCGTGGCAACCGTTTTGGGGAAAAGATTAAATTCCAAGATGCATTACCAATATTATGTAAAGCTACGATTTGCTTGGGCCAATGTAAAGAGACGGTTGCAGATGTACCCTTTGTATCCAAGATTTCGATCATAAACCTTTTAATCAGCAATGGCTTCTCCTACTAAGGCTTTTGTAGCAATTCTTATTCTGAGTCCAGTTAGCGAAGGTAAGCTCTTGCATCTCTGCAATCATGAAGGAAAGGTAAGAGCATATTTTGTGGACAATACAAGGAATTTTCAGGCAACATGGTCAATGTTTTTTTCTTGTCTAAATGCAGGTTTGTGCCTTTGCTCCTTGAATGACATCAACATTGGGACCGTCAGGACCGGGAAGGAGATACAAGGAAAACCTGAATGGAAGGTGACAGTTACCAACAACTGCGACTGCACTCAGCACAAAGTAAAGCTTGAGTGCAAGGGATTCCAGTCTACTGAGGCTGTGGATCCAAACATCCTTGAGAAGCAAGGTGACAATTGCCTCCTCATCAAAGGCAATTCTTTGCGAGGCTTCAGCACAGTCAGTTTCGCTTGTGCTTGGGATCCTCCTTTTCTGTTGTCGCCTGCTGGGTCTATTATCGAGGCCTGTTAGAAACAATATTTTCTGATACTTTGTAGTGAGAAAATAATGACTGAAATGAGGCTCTTTTATTACTAGTAATGTCTTTGTTTCAAGTTGATTGCAAGCTTTGCAGAATCCAACAAAACAGGTGTCATAACTACGGATGAATAAGCAACTTTACTAACAAAAGAAAAGGAGGCTAACAAGCAGCCAACAGAAGAAAATGCTAGGAAATTACTATAAAAATGAATTCACTGACCAGCAAGCATAGTTAAAGAGGTTCCCCACTCACCGAATTGATTTTAAAGTATATATTACATATACAACCACTTTGTAAAACGGCATAAAGCTCAGGATTTAGCCATTGCATCATCCGTTCTTGTTAATCCTTCAAATTAATTAAACGTGCAAATTGCAAATGGATTTTGCCCTGTTTAGGCAGAGTTTGGGCTTTCCTTCAATCCCTCCACCTTACTCCTCGGCCACCCTCTTCTTTCCTGAAGAAACATTAGACATTCTTCAGAAACTACTAAGCCTCAAGTTGGAATCTTGGAAGCAACTAGAGGCATAAGCTAGAGTATGGTTGGAAATGAACAGAGGATGTAGCATTCTTAAGGTGCTGATGCATAAATGTAAACCTCAAAGGAGAAACTCATACAAAAGAGTAGAGGAGAGAAGAAATGAAGCCAAGCTTATAAAATGATACTAGAACAGTGTATTAGGAAATATCAAACAAGTCTCATTTCCAGAAATGTCACAATCTTCTCTACCCTAATTTAGACAGACATTCTTAACCTGCAACCTGAATCTGCCCGTTCTAACTTCCCACTACACCATACCCCCTAACCTCAGCAGGACAATAAAAAACAAGAATAAGAGATCCCAGCTCATTTCCGCTTTTTAGCTGGTGGCTGAAGCTCTTCCTCTTCTTCTTCCGGCTCCTCTTCTTCCTCTTCCTCCTCTTCCTCACCATCTTCATCATCATCATCATCATCATCGTCATCATCCTCATCTCCACTGCCGCCATCCCCATTGGCCTCAGGTTCATCCTCAGGATCCCCTTCATCTTCACCCTCTTCACCAGATCCATCTTCCTCCTCACCTCCATCTTCATCTTGATCATCTGCTGCTTCATCTTCCTCCTCCTCATCATCATCATCCTCAGTGTCACTGGCATCCTTGTTCTCCGGACCAGGTTTTCTCACCACAAGAAGCTGAGCAAGTGGAAACCTGCAAAAGCAAATAGACCGATTTTCCCCATTCCAAAGAAGAAGAAAAAAACCAAGTTAGGCAAAATAAATAATGAAACTAACCCTGAATATGCCTCAGTCTCTTTGATGAAGACATCAATTCCATTAGGCAGAGTTCCCATCTGGAAAAAACACCAAACTCATACTGAGGAGAAAAATAGTGTTCTTCCAAGTGCACTTTGTGAGCAATGAAAGTAAGCAGATTTCCACATCAAAGGACACATTTTTAAGAATAGGAAAAATGAAATTACCCACTACCATACGTCTTACAAATCTGTTTTATGACCCAATGAGCAAACACATAAGCATTCTTGCACCAAAACACAAAAACATATGTGCACACTCAAACGAGGCACTCAACCCAATGAAACTATTCTTATATCCTAAAAGTAGTGGCTTGCTCTTGATGTCAATAACATTCCATATCAACCTATGCTTAACCTACTAACCAAAGCCAAAAAAAAAAAACCCTAGCCTCAAAAAATTAGAATAATTGGGTATTAACAAAAATTGCATTGAAGCTGAAAACTGAAAAATTCTAATTTCTGGAATAATGGAATCAAATTCTCAAAGAAAAAGTTTCCGATTTTGAAAACAAATTCAAGGAAAATTAAAAATCCATAGAATTGCAAAGACCACTCAAAACCAGTTACCCAAAAATAAAAAGGTAAATTAAATAACAAAAGAAGGAAAGAGAAGTGTACCATCATGAGCAACCAAGCGACAGACTTTGATGCAACAATGGCGGTCTCGACAACCATAGCTTGCAGTGCAAAGCCCAGGAAACTGTCCAAAACGACAGCGTTGTGGGACAGGCTTTCCATTTGCGTGACCTTCGACATATCCTGGAAAGAGAGGAGCCAAAAAAGGTTTCTAGAGAGAGTAAAAAGAAAGGAAGCCAAAATTGAAGAGAGAAAGTTGAAAGATTAAACTAGGCTTTAGGAAATTTTGGGGGGTTTATGTTAGGGTTTTGGAGATATAATTAGTAATCCAGAAGAAGGACGCAGTTCAAGAAAGAGTATTGACGTCACAGATAAAATTGACTGTCGGTCTAGGAGGTATGGACGACAGCTATGCTTGCCACCGTATGATTTGTTTGGGTTTTGTCTTCGTCCATGGACACAATCATGGTCTGTTCGATTTGATCAGGAAAATGCGCAACATTGCCGTTGACTTAACTAAATGATTAGTTTTGACCGAATGATTTTGGGCGTATTCCACTTTTTTTTTCTTTTTTTCTTTCTAAATTTTCCTTTAAAAAAGGAAAATATTTTGAGGAAAATGTTTTTTAGTTCAGCTTGAGGCCCATTAACATTTGGGCCAACTACCTAAACTAAACCCAACAGATGGGGCTTGTTATCATTTGGAAAACTCGCTACTATAAATTTTTTTACATATTTAATATTCCTTTCATTTTTAAATATATATTTTTTAAATTTCATAAAAAATAAGATAAAATTTTTTATTTTGATATTTTTATATTAAAACTTAAATTTTCATAATATATATTCAATACTTTTTACTATAAAAAATTAAAAATTAAAAATTAAAAAATATAATACTTAAATAAAATTTTAAATTATTCTAAAAAATTTAAATAAGTATTATTATTTTATTTTATTCTAATTATCATTAATCAAAATATTATTTGTCATTTTATATCCAAGTAACATTGACGTAATATTGATTAGAACACAATAAAAAAATCATTTGGAGTTGTTTTTTAAATATTCTAACAAATATAAATCTATAATATTAAATATAGTAATTCATTTTGAGTTATTCTGAATAATACTATATTAATTTTGAATTTAAAAAAAATTATATTTAATGTTGGAAACTTTTGAAAGACAAGAGGTATGGCTAGGACATAGAATTAAAACTCAATTAACTGTTGAATGTAATTTATAATAGCAATTCATTTAATAAAATCAAATATATTTAAGGGAAAATCATTAATAATGGAAGAACACCAGACAAAATGTATATATAAGTTCAAGATGACAGTGAACCTGCCACCATTATTCTTTTTTTTTTTTTTATAGAAGATAGATAAACTCAATCTGTCTGCCAGTTTTTACATAAAGAGAAAACTAAATAAAATATATACTCTGATGTATTTATTGTCTCAAAGTTCCAATATTAAGCCCTAGGGTTGGTCTAAGACTATGGAGGAGGAATGCTGCTTGAAGCTCCATTCATGTCATCAGCACGTTAGGCCACGCCCCATTTACCCTCAGATTCGAGCGGTTCACAGATATAAACGCTGCCGTTTGCTAGTCCCATGGCAAACTGGTTAGGGTCTCGGGGATGTGCGGCAACCGCGAGCGGATGTGCAGGCGATCTGGCAATGAATGAAAGAAAGAAATAAGATCACTTGGAATCTTACAACAGGAAATGATGATAGAAAAGCATCAATATGGTAACATCAGCCACTAGGTTAGGTGGGGGGAAATGGGTTTGAAATGTTCGTAAAGGCATTGTTTGAGCTTGAACTCTTGAAATATGAGAAGAAATGGGTACATGTCAGGACGACTGCATGTGCACCAGATTCTCAGGGGATCAAGGCCAGTGACAAGTATGTCTGGGGAGACATATTTGTTATTGACAAAAGGTCAGGATTACCTGGCATCAGAGGGAAGATAAGCAGTGGGGTTTATCTGGCATTGTATTTGAAGATTTGGTGCCCCAAATATGCGCACTGTTCCATCCAATAAACTGCAGTACACCAACTGACCATCACAGGAGAATGTTGCATGGGAGATTGCTGATGGAACTTCTATTGCAGCAAACTGGAAAGGACAAACAACATTCAATTTCACATCTTTCGATGGAAGGGTTACTCGCCATTGCATGTGTAAAAATATTTACCGGCTTCATAAACTCCAGTTTCCTCATGTCATATATGGCAAGCTGAGTGCAATTCGCAGCAAGCAAGTGTATCTGATCCTTATCGAATTGAACCTGGGTGTCTGACCTTACTATGCGTCTCCTTTCTCCTTGAGTTAGCAAGAAAAGATTTTTCTTACTTTCCCAACGACCAAACTCCCACACAATGATCTGTAAAAAATTGCATATCGACAGTATTCATTATGTTAATGTTGCATCGTCAGGATGTTTTACACTGGCTCAGAAACAAGATACAAGAGTTTAAGATATCAAACCAATGTGAAAACCAGGCTAAGACAAAAAGGCAAAAGTTTTTGCATATTCTTGTCATGGAAAATTAAACTCTACCTGTGCATCAGCTCCTGCAGAAACAAGTATATTTAACTGATGGGAAAAGGCAAGGCCGGTGATTCTCTTAGAGTGACCAGTAAGCCTGGCGCTGACCTTTTATACGAAAGAATGTGAACATCTCTCAGTGCACATGGATGAAGACGTTAGTCCTTCAGGAAAGAAAAACTAAATAAATAAAACAAACCTGGCTTAGGCGAACATTATATATGTGAATTGTAGAATCATCCATGCCAATAGCAGCTATATTGTTATCTTGAGGGTGAAAAATAAAACATGTTGCCGCAGGTGGTGGAGCCAAGAAAGTTGTCATTGTCTGCAGTTACCCAACAAAAATCTTAAGCGGTCAATGAAAATGCAATTCTTTTCTCAGTGAATCATTCAAATAGGAATACTGCATTTTGGCTGTATGAGAATTTGTTTATGCTGCAAACTATACAATGCTTTAAAACCATAGAACTTTGTCTTTCCTGAAACAATACTTTGAGGGTATAGAACATTTACCAACAATTTTACCTTAAACCGTTGAGAGCAATTGATAGTTTTGTTTGAAATTACCTTTGATGTAGTCATGTTGAACAAGGAGATTTTGCCTCCTGATGCAGACATGAGATAAGAGTCATTCTTGGACAATGCAAAACAGGGCAGAGGGTCATCATAACTACCCTTAATCACATCATTGGTCATTAACATGCCAGATGGTGGTACTGTAAATAGAGGGGTAACCTTTGTTGTTGCCTATATCACCAATTCAAAATGTTAAGATAACAGATATTCAGATGAAGAACAGAACGTTTTCCTACGATTCAGATAACAGAGAGGAGATTGCTTTACCTTCCCATTGAAATTGAGGTTGGCTTGTGGCCACTTCCACAGTAGATGAATGCCTTTAGATGCTAATGCCAAAATGCCATTGGCTGAATTAGTATAACTCAACCTTGAGATCTGAAACAGTAATACAAAAAGGCCCATCAGGAATCAATAATAGTGATAAACATGTTGACAAAAAAAAATACTAATAAAGAAAAGATGGGACTTATGAGAGTTATATTCACTGGAAATCACACCTCATCTACTTCAACATCAGCTGAGAGTTTCAGTGAACGCAATTGAGCAGGTGCACTAATTTTATTAATGAGCTTGCCTGCTCTTGCTGGGTTTACTTCTTCAACTGACCTTGATCTGATATCCTCCATTTCTATGTCATCATTCTAGCAAATGCACAGAAGGTATTAGTTCAGAAATTATCTTAAAACTAGTTATAATTGAAGTCAATAGACTAAGATTCATTCGTACGAAAGTTAAGATGAGATATGGAAAGAAGAAAGAGAGAAGGTGCAATGAAGTAGGCTGAAGTTCAGTCCCCTAACTAGCAAAATCATACAGGGTGGAGAGAAGGCAATGAACCTCAGTTTACCACTTTGGTAAAGCACTTGCAGCATATGAAAATACATAGAATAAGGTAAGAATACAATTTCAGAATCACTGAATTACCCTTGCTGGAGCATCAGATGCTGGTCTTGAAACAATAAGGGAATGAGTTTCCTGTGTACCAATCAATCGAAGACCATCAACTGTTGCTAAGATTTTTATCTTATGATCATTTGCAGCAACGGCCAACAAGGAGCCCTCCTTGTTGAAGCGGATAAGTGGACATGCCTTGATATCAGAAAAGTAAATCAGAAAACTGAACCATGATTCGTATGGTAAAATCTACCTACGGAAAGGAGAAGAAAAGAAAGAACGCTAACCGGTAGTCCTCCCTCAGCATCAACAGTTGCTAAAAGCATGCAATGGTCCATATCCCAGAACTTAATAGAATAGTCATCACCAGCTGCTAAGTAGCGATTCTTGGAAGTATCAAACTGCACCGATCCTAAGGACGGCTTGTGAATTCCTTGATATGTTCTCTTCGCAGAACCTTGGATTTCATTCCATTCAACCAAGTGAGTCTCCCCTTCTTCTGTGGTTCCGCATGAGAACAACCTACAAAGAGTTCAAAGAGGGGAACCGGAGTTTTCCATTTTTTATTTTCATAAAACATGAGGAATACGATGCGAAACCATTTTGTCAAATTATACCATTTTCCTACATACAAACCTTTTCCCATCAGCACTGTAGGCCATTGTCATACAGGCACCACGGGGAGCAGTATAATCGACCCTGGCTCCCATTGAATCGTATAACCATGCCTTTATCTTCCCATCCACGGAGGTTGAAAAGATAAACTGAAGAACAAAATCATAAGCCACACGCAAACGAAGCAAGAGAATATATATATATATATATAAATATGTATATATGTATAGCAGAATCTGTGTATCCAGCAGAGTCCTTACACGGACATTTTCTTTGGAATGAGGACAGACAGAATGTACCGCTGCCTCATGACCTTCAAATGAGTACAATCTAGCACCAGTAAGTACAGTCCACACCTAAATTTGAAAAAATCAGTATGTCAAGTCTATCTTTTGCATGAACGGAAACATAAGCACTCAATCATAGGTCATAACTAACCTTGATGGTCATGTCATCACCACAAGTAACAAAAGCAGCTTCCATATTGGCGTTACAGAATGCTAGATCATTCACAGCGCCAACGTGAGCGTCAATCTAGAAAGTAAAAGTAATATTTCGTTAGAATAAAGATAAGAGCTTCGATCAATGGTAGGCAAAAGATATGAGAACCCACCTCCAAATGCGGTCGAATGTAATTCCCTCCATGATAAGCGTACAACTGTATCATATGTTTAGAATATGCAACTCCTGTTTGAAAAGAAAGCAAGAGTTTATGAACAATAATGCTATGGAATTTGTAAGCTATTTCAGATATCTGGTGATGCCATATGTTCTTTTGGCCAGATAGTGATGAGATATATTCAATCTCACCAAATACAGAACCCTCCGAGCTCCATACTATGCGTCTTATTGAGAAAGATGAACCTTCGATTAAATATGCCTGAGTTGCAAAGATCTATTAGAGTTCGAGATCATCTATAGGGGGAAAAAAACAGCTATAGTTCCTTTCTATAGATTTCTTTACTTATTTTTAGAGGGAACATACCTTCAATGGCATCGAACATGTTCCAAGATCCCACACCTGAAAATTTCTTGAAACTAACTTCTCTCCAGAACTAACGTCCCACAAACTTATTTCCCCAACGTTGGTTCCAACTGATATATCAGCATTTAAGGAAACACAAGTTAATATAAAGCTAACCAGACAAAAGAATATCTGAAATAATCATCATAAAGACTAAAACTAACCCAGAAGGAAAGTTTGTAGATCAGGATGAAAGTCCATGCTTGTGGGAACTGATGATTGATTCATTGTGCGTGCAACAGTCCTAGGCAATTCGTCAGGAGCGTTTAATTGAAAATCAGTAATTGGAGAGAGACTCGTTCCTGGTAGCATTGTCTGGCCAACATGAGCAAAACTGTGAATATAAGTTGGCTGTAACCGAAACAGAAGTGTACTTATGCAATTAGGGTTGAAGTCACTCACCCTGTCAGGAAATGCTAAGAGCCTTGCCATTGACATACTATCAGAATCCCCAAGACCCTTCGACATTGCAGCTACACCAGGCAATAGAACGTTTAGAAATCAGAGAACTCGAATGTGCAACCTTTAGTTAGAGTTCAAAGAAGTAGTTAGATCCGTACCGAGATTTGCTGGGCCACCCAAACCAACACCTTCTCCAGAAACTACTGGATGACTCATGCTTGAAAGAGTTGCCAACCATGGATTTAATGTAGGTTGGAATGCCTTACAGAGGACAAAGAGTAGAAAGAAGTCTTACAAATTTTGCCAAAATCATCAAAAGATGCTCAAAAAACCGAGTCAGTCCAGTTGCTTACCCCATTTGAAGACCACGGAATAAAACCTTCTGTGTTTTGTGCAGAAACTGCAAGCTGACTGCTTGTGGCAAGTTGCGTATGTGGATCAGTAGAATTTCTGCAACTGTGATCCACCAAAAGAGTTCTTATGTCCGGACTTTTACCATGATTTGGACAAAGGGAGTGTTGCCAATTTAAGCTGTCAGACGCAAACCAAAATCAGTTCCCTTTTTGTTACTGAACATCATTCCCATAAATCAAGATAAATTTAACATTAATATCTGCAAATTGGATGCCACTGTCTGAAATCCACAATCAACTCAACAGCAGTTAGTGCTACCAGAGCAATTTAATCAGAGAGAAAACGAAAGTACTCCGTTTTGGTGATCTTCAAAAGAAAAGTTACCTTTGATTAATGAGCGTTCTTAACCTTGAATTTGTAACGTCGGGAAACTCCAACTTGCCATTAAAATGAGGGTTTGCCTCAATAAGCTTCTTGAGCTCGACCATCATAGCTTTTCTTGTAGTCTTTGTATCTCCGTAAGTTGATAATTGCCTGTTCTCCCTGCAGAAAAGCTTAGAAGTTTACTAGGGCTGCCTTAAGGCAAAATTTTTCAGTTTTTACCAACGAGAAACGTTAAAACTAAAAAAAATTCTTCAACAGAACATAAACCTGAAATTGTCTAATGACAGCAGGTAAGTGATATCCTTGAACAAATTCTCATTTTCAGAGGCAAAAACTTTGAGCTCCTTGGTGAGGACGTCGACAGCTTTGTCCCTATCACGCCTGATCAATGGAAATGCCATGAAAAGCATTAGAAGACAAAAAAAGGCAACAAGAAAGCATGGCAGCAAAAAAGACTTTGATATTTACTTGTCCAATGCCTCGAGATACTTTTGCTTGCGGATTTCGAAATATATCTTCCTGGAAAAACGATTACCATCAACTTTGGTGAACCCAGAAATATACTGCTCAGCCTCGTCAAATTGCCCGCCGAGGACCAGGTCCTGAAAGTACTTCATGCTAAAGAAAACTCCCGATTCCTTCTCAAGCCTGTTTAAACCATTGAAAGCAAACGCCATATCACAACAATGAAATCAAATGGTATGTGAAATAACAATTACTACTAATCGTAATGCATTGAGAATTGGGTTTGAAATTTACATGTGAGCAGCTTCGTTGAACTTTTCCTCGTTGAGGAACTGCAGGATCAGGACGATTAGATCTTCGCTAAGCGACCCCGCCATTGAAACCAAACCTCCTTATCTCCACAACTTCCAAATGAACCTGTATCGGGAGAGAGAGGCTCAGATAAGACAAAGAAACAAAGGAGACAAAGAACTACTTCTTTTCCTTTTATTTATTTATTTTTACGATTGAAATATGAAGCCCGGATTCATTCTGTGTAAAATAGTCTCCGCCTTGAAAGAGAGTGACAAACAGAGCACTATGTCGAAAACATATACACCAAAAAGGTTGGTGGCGATTTAAGATGAAACCAAAACATGAAAACTCAGTTTCAAAGCACAAAATCAGGCATTTTCAATCGAAACGAAACCAAAAAGGTTATAGTCTGAACCTTCTGAGACAACCCCATAGGAAACAAAACCAATAATGCTTCTTAACCCAAATCAAAAACAGGTTATGGTTTTTCAAAAACATTCTATGGTTTTTTCACCGATCGAAAACAGTAAAATAACTTTTGATGAAATTCAAGATGCTGTAAAGTAGAGTGCGTAGAAAAGACCATGTGACCTTGTGAACATGGAATAAAAAGCATGTCATGCGGGAAAGAAAAACTATAAAGGTGTGAAAAGATAAAGCGATAAACATAGTGCTTACTTGCAGAAAGGACGAGGAAAACAGAGCAAATGAACAGAAACAGACGACTCGACCTGACTGTGTTTTCTCTCTTTTTTCTTTTCTTTTTCTGTTCTTCTCTCTATAACACAAGCTCTCTTCCCTAGAGGATGCAGCTCCTTGGGTTTCCCAAGGCAGAGGGGTGTTTATATAGGGAAGCGGAGGATAAGCAGTACTGCTTATCTGATAGCTTATGGAAATACACAGGTGCTGAAAGTGGGCCCATGTGCCAAGAACTCAGCCGACAGCTGTCTCTGCTTTGGTAAAGATGACAGCAAACCCTTGCATTGCAGTCTCCTTGCACGTCTGAGCGAGTGAACAACACTTGCTGAGTGCTTGCTTGATAAGGTTCTTACTTCTTGGGGAAGGAATAAAAGGTCTGCATGATAAGAAAATTGATTTGGAGTCAAAAATATAAATTGAGCTATTTGAGTAATGATTTCTTTAAACATAATTTTTTATATTAATATGGTTGTGTAATTAAAATTTTTATTTTTCAACATTCAAACATTTGGTTTGATAGGTGGCGCGTGATTTTTATGTTTAAAAATTAGCGCGTGATTTTTCTATTTGAAAACCAGATTTCAAATCCATTTTTACCAAATAAAAGAAAATTCATATACCCCATAAAAAGGAATGAGGTTGGTGGTCAATTAATGTAGTAACGGCCATAAATTTTTTTACTAGGTAAGTTTACGACTTGACATATAAAGAAATACTTCCATTTTTATTTGGAGATAAGATCAACACGTAATTTTGAACCGGTTAATCATTGGTCCACATAAATATGATAATCTGTAAATACGTGTCTTAAACGTGTCGTGTAAATTCAAAATATATAATAATGATTTTATAAATAAAGCCATAAACCAATATAAAGGTTATATGGACCGACATGGTGACATGATTAATTAAATAAGTTAAATGGATTTTAAAAAAGTTAAGTAATTTGACATATTTAAGACACGAATTGTCATGTACATAATTAATACATAAAATGCAATTATCTTAAACTTAAATCTATTTAATTTTCTATTATATGTATAATGTACTAATGTATCATATGTAAAATTGTTAGGTCTAGTCTGACATTGCAATTTCAATAGTCCTCCTCAACGTGTAAGGTCACTCATAAAGAAAGTGTGTGACAGCTACTGAGTCCAGTCTGGTCAATGTTATGCATTGCCTTCAAAAGAGAAATTAAGTTGGTAGTCAAATAATATTGTAACAGCTGTAAAATGGTTTTTTATTAGGTAAGTTTATGCCTTGTTATATTTATGCAAATACTTCCATCTTTACATGAAGATAAGATCGACACGTAATTTTAGACTAGTCAATTATTCCACAGAAATATGGTAATTAGTCAAAGTACCTGATAAGTCCTTATACTTACACATTTTCTTTAATTCAATCCTTCTACTCAAAATCGTAATATTTTAATCTTTGTGCCACATTAGCAACTCAAACTTAAAATGTGATGTGGTAATGCCACGTCAGCAACTCAAATTCGAAGTGTGACATGGCATTGCGATGTCATCTTGACACGATGATGTGGTAAAGCCACATCAACATCCTGAACTGACCTTATATGCTACATTAGCATCTGGTGCCACAATAGCACAACGTTAGTGTTGACATCAACACCATAACGGTCAATTTAGATGAAAAATATTAAAGGGACTAAATTGAAATAATTCTCATAATCAAGGGACTAAAATGTTATGATTTTAAGTAGAGAGACTAAATTGAAGAAAATGCCTAAGTACAGGGACTTCTTAGGTACTTTGACCTATTGTAATTTGTAAAGTGTGCTTTAATCATGTCATGTAAATTCAAGATATTAATGATTATATGAGTAATTTATACAAGTATTAAACCAATAAAAAAGTTACATGGGATGAGATGGTGGCATGATTAATTAAATGAGTTAAATAGATTTTTAAATAAGTTAAGTAAGTTGACACATTTAAGACACGAAATTATCATGCACACAATTAATATATGAAATACGATTATATCTTAAACCTAAAACTATTTAATTTCTTATTATATACATAATGTATTAACATATTATATGTAAAATTGCATTGCAATTTCAATAGTACCCCCCAATGTGTAAGGTCACTCATAGAGAAAACCTTTAATAGCTACTGAGTCCAGTTTGGTTAATGTCATGCATCGCTCTAAAAAGAGAAATTAAGTTGGTGGTCAAATAATATTGTAACAATTATAAAATGGTTTTTTATTAGGTAAGTTTATGCCTTGATATAAATGCAAATACGTCCATATTTATCTGTAGATAAGATCAACACGTAATTTTATACCAATAAATCATTGGTCCACATAAATATGGTAATTTGTAAATGTGTATCTTAATCGTGTCATATGTAAATTCAAGATATTAATGATTACATGAGTAATTTAAATAAGTCATAAACCAATAAAAGGGTTGAATGGACCGGCATGGTGACATGATTAATTAAACAAGTTAAATAGGTTTTAAATGAGTTAAGTAAGTTGACACATTTAAGAGACGAAATTATCATGTATACCATTAATACAAGAAATGCAATTATCTTAAACCTAAATCTATCTAATTTTCTATTATATGCATAATGTATTAATGTATCATGTGTAAAATTGCCAAGTCTAGTCTAACATTGCAATTTCAATAGTCCTCCCTAACATGTAAGGTCACTCATAGAGAAAGCGTGTGACAACTGCTGAGTCCAATTTGGTCAATGTTATGCATAGCTCTAAAAAGAGAAATTAAGTTGGTGGTTAAATAATATAGTAACAACTATAAAATGGTTTTTTATTAGGTAAATTTATGCCTTGATATATATGCAAATACTTCCATCTTTATCTGAAGATAAGACGACACGTAATTTAGACCAGTCAACTATTGCTCCACATAAATATGGTAATTTGTAAATGTGTGTCTTGATAATGTCATATGTAAATTCAAGATATTAATGATCATATGACTAATTTATATAAGTTATAAACTAATAAAAGGGTTACATGGACCGACATGGTGACATGATTAATTAAACAAGCTAAATAGGTTTTCAATGAGTTAAGTAAGTTGACACATTTAAGACACCAAAATGTCATGTATACAATTAATACACGAAATTCAATTATCTTAAACCTAATTCTATTTAATTTTATGTTATATGTAGAATAGATAAACGTATCATATGTAAAATTGCCAAGTCTAGTCCAACATTGCAATTGCAATAGTCCTCCCTAATGTGTAAGGTCACTCATGGAAAAAGCGTATGGCAGCTACTAAGTACAGTCTGGTCAATGTTATGCATGGTTCTAAAAAGAAAAATTAAGTTGGTGGTTAAATAATATTGTAAAAATTATAAAATGGTTTTTTATCAAGTAAATTTATGCCTTGATATATATGCAAACACTTCCATTTTTATTTGTAGATAAGATCAACACATAATTTTAGTCAGGTCAACTATTGATACACATAAATATGGTAATTTGTTAATGTGTGTCTTAACCGTGTTATGTAAATTCAAGATATTAATGATTATATAAGTAATTTATACAAGTCATAAACCAATAAAAGGGTTAGATGGATTGACATGGTGACATGATTAATTAAACAAATTAAACAGGTTTTAAATGAACTAAGTAAGTTGACACGTTTAAGACACGAAATTGTCATGTATATGATTAATTCATGAAATGCAATTAGCTTAAACCTAAATCTATTTAATTTTGTGTTATATGCATAATGTAACAACGTATCATATGTAAAATTGTCAAGTCTAGTCCGGCATCTCAATTTCAATAGTCCTTCCCAACGTGTAAAGTCAGTTATAGAGAAAGCATGTGACAACTACTGAGTCCAGTCTGGTCAATGTTATGCATTGGCTCTAAAAAGAGAAATTAAGTTGGTGGTCAAATAATGTCATAACAATTATAAATGGTTTTTTTACTATGTAAGTTTATATCATTATATACATATATGCAAATACTTTCATCTTTATTTGTTGATACAATCGACACGTAATTTTAGATGAGTCAACCATTGATCCCACACAGATTTTACAATTTATTTGTGTGTTTTACTTATGTAAAAGAGTTACACAAACACGACACAATAATACAACTAATTAAATAAATTAAATAAATTTTAAATAAATTAAATAAGTTGACATGTTTAATATATGAAATTATCATATATATAATTAATACACAAAATATAAATATCTTAAATCTAAATCTACTTAATTTCGTATTGTACATATAATTTATTAACGTGTCATATGTAAAATTGCTAGGACTAATTCCACATTGTAATTTCCATAGTCTTCTCTTCCCGGACGTGTAAATCACTCTTAGAGAACAGCGAGTGAGGGCAACTATGTGCACTGCATTGAACGACATGCATGGCTCTATCCGACGTGAGGACAAAATTAAAAGTCTTTTTTGTGATCTAAAGTGCAATAACGCACCACGCAGGGGGAAAGCAACATAATTCTGAAGTCACAGACGGTGGCACATAACTTTGCTGGGTCTAAATGCTTGGAACCACTGGACATATAAATGCTTCTTTACTCTATAACTCGTTTTTCTTATTTAATTTGTCGTGAGATATCCTTTTTTGTCCTGTTTAAATAAAGGCCCAAAAAAGTTTAAAAAATGTGAAATAAAGCTTAAAAGTTGAAGCTCTGTTTGCCTACTTGGATTTTGATGTTCTCTTAACTATTTTAGCATAATGGTGAATTATTGATGTTAGCTTTTATTTGAGTTTGATTTGGTGTTGATTATTTAGTTTTGTTTTATTTGAGAGGTGGACTTACGAATTAGACTCTTTAAGTAAAAAAATCATACATCAATCATTAAATTAAATACTTAAATGTTATTTAATTATAAAATTAAAAGTAAATTGCATTGTCGAATTAAATTCTCGTAAAAATACTTGGACACGAAAACTAAGCTTGCATTTTTACAGTAATTGAACTTGCCAAGTTTCCATGTAATGTAAGTGAAGAAATACAAACCGTAGAATCAGTGCTTTTAATTAAGACTCAATATATTTAAGTAGTCAAATTATTCAATTAGTCCACATAGTTTGTCAATATGATAGATTTAATTTATTTTAATAATTTGTAAAAATTAAATTTTTATAGTTTTCAAAAATTGGTAATGTCAATTTTAATCATTAACAGTATTAAACTTTTTCCTATTATCTATATCAAAATGATATTTGATTGTATTGACATGATATATTTTTATTGATATAATATTGAATATGATAACGTGATAAGGAATAATCGTATAATTTAACTTAATTAAATAATTTTGTTTTTTTTTTCATTTTGATTTGAAGTGGTAAGAAGTAATTGATTATATATAAGGATGACACGTCACCTCATTTAAATCCTTTTATTAAGATTCAATATTTCATATATATATATATATATATATAAAAGCATGAAGCCTAAACCAAACAGCACCTTGTCAGTAACTAACTTTCTTTTGTCATCAGGTATTTTTCTATTTTCATTGGTAATTTAAAAAAGTGCATGTACCTATATTTCTGTACAAAAAAGGAAAAAAACAACCAATAACTTATCTTTTGTAAGGTTGTTGGTAAAATAAACCAAAAAAAAGGAAATAGAAGGGAAAAAGGAAAGGAGATTCAAGAAAGGCAACATAATCAATATTTTACCGACTTTCCTTTTAATCTTACAATTTAAGGAATGACAATGAATCCTTTATAATTCGGTATCGTATGCTATTTAACCCTATTACGTATATAATTGAATACGAATTGAATAATATCTATTTGTTTTTTAATATTAAATTTTAATTATATATTTTGTTTATAAATTAATTATAATGGATGCAACACTTATTAATTGTTTTAAATTATTTGTATGCATTAATTTTAATTTTAAAAATTATTTTTTTATTTTATTAATACTAATAACCGAATTCAAATATTAAATACTAAAATATGAATAATTACGGAAAAAGTCCACCAAACGTTGCACGGTCGTCTGCAACAGAAAACATTAGTCAAGAGTGGAGCCCACTTTTCGGATCCAACCTAACAGAATTATATAAGTGCCTCTACTTATCATTTTTTTTTCTTTTCTCAGTAATTAATTTGCCTTAGTCTTTCTACTTCTATTCTGTTTCAAAGAGCGAAGACGAGTGGCGAGCGAGGAAAGACCTAGGCGGGGAGCGGTTGAAGCTAGCTGGATCGCCGTCAGTCAGGGTAACCCTTTGGGAGAAAGCTTTTTCTTTTATTTACTAGTACAACTTTTCTTTTGTTCCTTTAACTTTTTATATTTTTTTTCAATTCTTTTTTTTTTCTCACTTTAATTTTTCTTTGTCTGATATATATCCGTTTTAAGCTTAAAATAACGGCTCTGATCGGTCAACTTTTTTTTTATATTAAATTCCCTGTTATTAACAGTCGAACCTCGGTCGCTTCGGTAATTTGGGATTGGATTAACTTGTTTTTATTTTTCTTTTTGGTTTATCTTTTGATCTGTTGCTTTTTTTTTTTGTGAAAGGTTTTAATTTGTTTTTTTGATCGTCTGTCGAATCCTAAGTTTTGTTTGGTTAAAGAGAAAATGGATGGATCAAGGACGTAGAAGACTAGAAGGAGTTTCGGCTTTCGCGGTAAGTTGATCGCTTTCTCTGTTTTCGATCGGAGCTGCGTATAGTTTGCCTTTTTTTCGCTGTTTTTGTTGATGATCACTCTCGATTGTTGATCTATTTTACTTTGGATTAGCTGAATGTTTTTATAAAAGCTTTGTTTTGTGTGTTCAATTGGCTAGGATTCGAGACGGGATTATCTATTGGAGTTTGAATTCTTGAAATCGAAGGTGAAACTTTACTCTCTTTAGTTGATAAGGAAGAAATGAAGGACGAGAAGGAAATCTGAGTCATTTTCTGTTTCCGTTTCGAGTTTTTTTCACTTGTTTGTATAGCATATTCATATTATCAGTTCTTTTTCGTTGCGAAAGTAACTTGTGAAAATTTGGAGAAGTTTCAGAGAGGAGGATTCATGGCTACTGAGAAGAGGTCTACTCTCAATAAAGAACTTCTTTTCTTAATCTTACAGTTTTGCAACGATGAAGGATATAAAAGAACAGCTCATATGTAAGCTTCTATTCATCTTGTGCTTAAATTCTGATGTTTTTCCATGTATATATTCCGTTTTTCACTGATTTCATCCGTAGGCTTGAGCGTGAAAGTGGATGTTACTTTGACATGGAGTTTGTAGAAGACATGGTGCTTACTGGAAAGTGGGACAAGGTTGAGAAATATCTTTCTGGTTTCACAAATGTGGACAGCAATAAGTATTCAACCAAGATTTATTTTGAAATCAGAAAGCAGAATTTCCTTGAGGCGTTGGACAAGTAAGCTATTGAGGTTTTCTGTAAGACATTTAGATAAGCATCTTCATGCAGATATTATGTGTCTAGCTCTTACTTTTCTTGAAATTGGTTTATCTTTGTGCAGTAATGATCGTGCAAAGGCTTTGGATATCCTGATGAAGGACTTGAAAGTCTTTGCTCCAGGTAATGAAGAGCTATTCAGAGAGATGACTCAGCTTTTAACATTAGATGATTTCAGGTATATGTTTTGTGCTAGTCTCTTAATTTCAGGTTTTTGATAACATTAGCATGATGATACGAAGGAGAGTTAAAAGTTCCATCTGGGTTTAACAGGGAACATGAGTCGCTCTCTGTGTATGGAGATGTAGAATCTTCAAGGAAAGTTTTGATGGATGAAATTAAGAAACTTATTGAGGCAAACCCCAACTTCCATGGGAAATTGAAATTTCCAAGCATCAAAAGCCAAAGGTTGCGACGTCTCATTAATCAAGGGTAGCAGCCTTTCTCTCAATCTGTTGGTTTGCCTTCTCCTTTATGTCACATTAACCTTTTCTCAGCAAAACGTTAAATTCATTCAACTCTTTAATTAAGTTAATTGTAATCTCTTTTTAAATCTATCTGTTGTATCTATTGAATTTTTCTTTATTTCTAGACTTCTCTGTTAGACATTGAGATAGAACTAATTTTTCCTTGTGATCTGACAGCCTGAACTGGCAGCACATTCAATGTAAATATCCTCAGCCAAATCCTGATGTAAATACCCTCTTTGAGGATCATGTTTGTCAATGGCAACAGAATCATTTGTTCATGCAGTCAACTGAGAATTTAGTGGTAAGAAAAGGGAGGCAATTTTGAGGCCGGTGATTATCTGTATTATGATACTTATAGAATGTTTGAAATTTTCATGTTTAGCCTTCTCAAGATGCATCAGTGCCAGATTTCCCAGCCAGCTGGATTTCTGGTCCATCAGCTTTAACTCAATCTGTTTCTAATGAAGACATGTATCTCAATGGTCCAATAACACTAGGTAGTGGTTGTAACACTTTTGTTGGTCTGTAGTTAGATCTCAGAATTGAGGTAATTTTGTGTATTCACTCTGTACATTCACAATGTTTTCTTACCTTTTTATTGCCTCTTAATTGGTAGCTACAACTTCAAATAACATTGCGGATTCACATATTATGTCTCAAAAGAGCCTATTGGGAACTGAAGATGAGGTAACCTGGATCAAGTTTACTGCAGCTTTGCTTTTCACCACTATTTCTAAAAATATTCGTTTACCTGTATGCTTAGGTCATGTCTGCTATTCCGCATCTTGGTCGAAATCACAGCCCTTCACCCAACATTTCTGATGACTTGTCCATTATCTCCATGAATAATGATATGTTACAAACTATTGTACCAATCAGCTATCCCGACTTGCCCAAGACTGTTGCACGGATATTGCATGAGGTGAATTCTCCAATGAGCATGGAATTTCATCCTCTATGTCAGACTTTTCTGCTAGGTTAGTTGCTCTGCATGTCCTCCCTCCCTAACTTCTTGTCAGTTTTATAGAGAGATTATTTGATTGAATATTCTATTTTGATTGATGTTTACCTACTATGTTTGGTTTTTTCAGTTGGAACCAACATTGGGGACATAGTGTTGTGGGATGTTAATTCAGGGGAAAAATTGCTTTCAAGAAATTTTATGGTTTGGAATATTGGAGCATGCTCAATGATATTCAAGGTTTGTCCCCTTCTTGACTTTGTTATATATCTTAGCAAAAAATTAGTTTTGTCATTTGCATGACGATAAACCTGAACCAATTTGAATATATGCAGACAGCTATGATGAAAGATCCATGTATGTCTGTTAATCGTGTTGCTTGGAGCCCTACTGGTTCTCTCTTTGGTAAGTTTAAAGAGATACTGGAAAACATGATTCAGATATTGTTTTGATTGAACCAAGTATTTTTGCTCTGCTTTTAAATAGGGGTTGCATATTCAAAACATATTGTGCAATTGTATTCTTACCTTGGTGACACTGATGTTCAGCAGAAGTTGGAGGTAGCTTCATGTCTTTGCTCCAATTCTACAATGATTGATTTCACTAGTCTGGATCTGAAATTAAATTTTATTTTCTTTTTCTTGTAAATTTAGATTGATGCTCATGTTGGAGGTGTTAATGATTTAGCATTCTCTATGCCTAAAAAGCAACTTATGGTCATAACTGGTGGTGATGACAAGATAATTAAGGTAGTTTCTTTTCAGCATCCTTTTATCTTAGTTAGTAATTTTGCATCATGGAGAAATAGATCAATAATCTAGTTGATTCTTTTTTAGGTGTGGGATGCATTTAGTGGAGTACAAATGCATAACTTAGAAGGCCATGAGGCTCCTGTCCATTCTCTCTGCCCTCATTACAAGGAAGATATCCATGTAAGAACTACTCTCGATTCAACTCTACTGATTTTTTTATAATGATAATGTGGGGCATTTTACTTATGTTTTATTTTTTGGTCATTGTATAAGACAATTTATACTTTTTTCCTCCAGTTTATCTTTTCAACATCAGTGGATGGCAAGATAAAAGCATGGTTATATGATAACTCGAGAGCCAGAGTTCATTTTGATGCTCCAGGTCTGGCATGCACAACAATGGCATATAGTGCTGATAATAGAAGGTTTGATTTGTTTTCCATGAACCTCCATTCATGATTTGTAATGTCATATTTCCAAATGACAGATGAGCTAAATTTTTGGTTTTGTAAGTAAACTCTTTCACAGGCTTTTCTCATGTGGAACTAATAAAAATGGAGAGTCATTTCTTGTTGAATGGAATGAAAGTGAAGGTGGTGCAAAAAGAACCTACCAAGGACTTTGCAAAAATTCTTCCGCTGTTGTGCAGTTTGGTCTAACCAAGAACAAGTTCTTGGCCGCTGCTGATGACCATGTTATTAAAATATGGGATATGGATAAGGTTGAGCTTTTGACAACTATCGATGCAGAAGGAGGCTTACCAGTAAGTTGTTCAGTCTTTGAATTTTACTTCTTAAGAAGTTTTATGTAGAGAAAGAAGGATGATCGAAGTTAAACATCTACTTCTTTTCTAATTTGAAGGCAAACCCGCATATTCGCTTCAACAAGGAGGGCACCTTGTTGGCTGTTGCTGCAAACGAAAACAAAATCAAGATCTTGGCAATGGATAATGCTCTTCCGTTGCTAAATGCTGTAGCAAATGATTTTGTTGATATGTCTTCAGATGTCTCTGATGCTTTGAGAAAGGTCAGCTTTTAATTGTTATCCTACTGCTTCTGGTAGAAAATTTATCTTTCCTGATTCATTTTGTTTGGCACAGCTTGTAATAAATCCAAGTTCAACTGTTGCTAGTTCTGGAGAAGCTGATGGACAAGTCCCAACTGTGAGTAATCATAAAATGATTCTTTCCATATGCTATCCTATTGTGCTAAATGTCCATTTTTATTGGAACATGTGTCATGTGCTAACATATTAGCCTTCATGCAGAATTGCGATGAAGAGAGCTTCAAGGATGTGAACAATAAATTTATGGACAATATCAATAACAAAACAGATGCTTGGAAGATTGTCCAAATCAACAGACCTTCTCAGTGCCAGTTCTTGCTACTCAGTGGTCATGGGAAAGCAGATAAGGTAAAGATTGTCAATAAGAAATAGTTTGATGTGTAGGAGAAGAATTTTACAAGTTCAAATTTTTTTTGCAAATAATTTCATCATTAATCGCTTTCAACCGTCAAGTTTTGGAACGCTTGCTTTGAGAGAGTGAAACCTCTAAAATGCAGAACCTTCTAAAGCTTAATTAATCAGGTTACAAACTGCAAAGTAATGTTATGATAAGCTCTTTCTTTGACCACTGCAGATATCAAGGCTGATATACACCAATGCAGGTAATGCCATTTTGGCATTAGCTTCAAATGCCACTCATTTGCTTTGGAAATGGCCTCAGAATGACCTCAATTTGAGTGGAAAGGTAACAAAGAACCAAGAAATGCTTGAGATGTTTCTGCTTTCAGTTTCTAGTTTTTAAGGCTTGGAAGTTCTGCAAGTGATTTTGTTGAGATGTTCGATGCAGGCTACAACCAATGTTCCCCCTCGATTGTGGCAACCAAGAAGCTGCTCACAACCAATGACCAATGACCTTACAGGCAGCAAGCTTGAAGAGGCTGTGCCTTGTTTGGCTCTGTCAAAGAATGATTCATATCTATTGTCAGCATCAGGAGGGACAATTTCCCTGTTCAACATGTTGACATTTAAGGTTACCTGAAAAATCCTACGCATTATGTTGAGAATTACTTCCAATTTATGTTCGATTCAAACACGAATAATAGTTCATTAACCAAAGTTGGCCCTCTTCCATTGTCTTACAGACTAATGAATTGACTTGTGGAGACATACTAGTTAACTATAATCACACGTGTGATTGTTGGGTTGCTTCCAAATAACAGTTTCTCATAAATTCTATGAGATTCATGCATCTGCTTCTGCGTGCACGATCATGTTAGTTTTCATGCTGACCTTTCTCAATCTTTGTTGAGCGCAGACAATGATGTCTATCATGCCTCCATCACCGGCAGCAACAAGTCTGGCGTTCCACCCTCTAGATAACAACATAGTTGCTATTGGAATGGATGATTGCACTATATTGATATATAATGTCCGTCTGACAAAGGCATGTTTTCCCTCCTTAAACAGAGTTATATCATTACCTGCACCTGTTACTGTTTTGAAGAGACATCCATAAAAGCTTGTTGCTCTTATTCACGCAGATTAAAAGCAGGATCAAGGGTCATTCAGGAAAAGTCACTGGTCTTGCGTTCTCTAATACCATGAATGTGCTTGTTTCTTCTGGAGCAGACGCTCAGGTTGGTTTTTTAATATTTATGGCATCATGCATACCTGAGACTTTTATAACTATATGAGAACTCATCGGTAATTGTTGCAAAAACTTAACTCTAACTGCAGATTTTTACGTGGAATCCTTATGGATGGGAGAAATGTAAAAGCAAATCCTTGCAGTTGCCTGGTGAGAGAATGCCAGTAGTGGAGTCAAATACCCAGGTCCAGTTTCATCTGGATCAAGTACACTTCCTTGTCGTACATGAGACCCAGCTTTCTATTTATGAAGCCAATGACTTAACATGTGTACAGCAGGTTTCTCTCTCTCTCTAAGCTCTGTTCTTGTCAGTATGCTGTTGATGATTCAAGTACAACAACAATCTTATCTCTTTTTGTTTCCGCAGTGGGTTCCGGAACATTCCACAAGAATTTCGCAAGCAACATACTCATGCGATAGCCAGATGGTATATGCCTGCTGTACCGATGGAACCGTGGCAATATTCTGTGCTTCTGATCTTGAACTAAAATGCCAGATCATTCCCACCGCTTATATTCCTACAAGTGCAAGGTATGTCACGTGGTTCATGCAGCAAACTCCCATTACGAGTGACTAACCATTCATGTTTATGTCCACGTTTTTCCTGTTGGACGACATTCCTTTTCCCTTTCCCCCGAAAACATCAATGGAATCTGATTTCCAAGTAATTCTGCAGATTAAACGTATACCCCTTCACTATAGCCGCACATCCCCAGAAATCAACCCAATTTGCTGTGGGAATGACAGACGGTGAAGTAATCGTTTTGGAGCCTTGGCAACCCGGAAATACATGGTATGTGGGTGAGAATGGGTCGTCAATTGCAAACAGCATGCTCGAAGAATGAAAAATCTCGTTAACTTTTGTATATATTTTGATATTTGCGCTTGGGACCACATGTTTGAGCGTTGCATATTATTTAAATGTTAGTTTTTTACCATATAGTTGGTTTGATTACCTAAAAGAAAATAAATAAATAAAACATCGGCCGTGTTTACAATAGGAAAAAAAGAATTTGTAGTTTGGGGTTACCTATACCAACGATGCTACACCCTCCTAACAATTCAAAAAAAAATCTTTAGGTTCTTATTTATTGCCTTGCCCCTTCGAAAGTGTATCCGCTTAACCCTTCGTATCTCTCTCCACAGATCACGTGAAAGAGCAGTGGTAGAAATTGGTGCTTTTAAACTAAGACAGAGCACGCCATTTTTGTCGTGCTTTTCTAAACAACTTCTTAATAAGGAAACGTTGAAGTCAGCTTTCTTAAATAATGCATCCGCATCAAATACACAATTTTTAAAACTGAAACCAACAGAACGCATATCAGCAATTTGCGTAAACAAGTAGGATTATTAGTCATGCATATGCACGGTAGTTAAATTAAGACATTCCGTTCAAATCCGGAAATTCTCACACACCGGCAAGAATGCTGTATTTTACATCCTCAAGCCTCCACCTTTGCTGCTGCGGATGCATAACTTACACTACTGTCTCTCATAGTTTTGCACTGACTTGATTGCTCGTACCGGAGGAATTTGAGCTTTATTTTTGTTAAGCTGTGCCTCAGCATCTGAAATATTCAGAGATTAGTCAAGCAAGGCCATAGGCTGATTGATGTTTTTGGAAGAATAAAATCTTCATTTGTCAAAACCCTTTTACTAGCTTTCAAGGAAGCTTTAGGTACTTACATGAAGGAAAACACTAATCGGATGGCGTCCACAGATAGTGTTGTCATACTCTAACAAATATTGTTTGAATGCATCTGCATCTCCTGTTTCTATTATATCCATGCCCATCTTGTCTAAGGCCTCAATTGACTTGTGTATGGCTCCATACTTTTTCTCGTAGTGCATGTAATTGAAACTGGCACTAAAACCAAAAGTTAGAAATTTGTGACACAATGTAGAAAACCATAATTGATGTCAGTCTAAACATTTAATAAGCTTGGCTAGTGCATATCATGTAAAAGAGCCATGGATAAGAAAATTGAACAATAAGATTTGTTTAAAAGAAAAGAAAGTGTATATATACTTTCAAGGTATAGAGTGAATAAACATCATCTATGCACTAGCTGAATGAGTGGTGTCTGACAGTTTTGAAGAGTAATAAGTAAGACCAGAAGTACAAATAACATTTCATATAACCAGGATAACTTAACAGTCTCCTTCACATGTGTGCTACCTCCCTTTCAGGGGTTTGGGGATGGGATAGGCAGGGTTGCTGGTAACTAGCCCACATCTATATTCTGAAATATGGCTTGTATAAATGCAATGACATGTTTTAAGTGCATCATTCTCAATGAAGATGAAATTTATGAGGAAAAAGATACCGAATCCAACATACCGGGAACCCCAGTGACAAAAATCTGATGACACAGAGAAGAAATTATTAGGATCATCAACATATTTGGCCAACAACTTTCCGTACATTGCTTCATTTTCAGCACTAAGAGCACCTACCAAAATGGGTACAATTTTCACTGGATGCCTACATCACAATCACCCAAAATCAGCTTCAATTAGAAACAAGTGGAGAACCTTATTTAATATACAGAAAAAACTTACCCCTCAAATACTTTAGAAAGATATGGCAAGTGCATTTCCATGCTATGCTCAGCTTCATCAACTCGAAGATCCATCAATTCAAATTTTCCAGTAGCTTTCAGCTCTTCAATGACTGAAAGATGAAACAAATATGATTATACTTGAGTTTTATATGAATGAAAAAACAAAGCTTAGAAGGAAAAAAAAAAGAAAGAGAACACGAGAACACTTAAACCAAAACGGCCCTTTCACAAGCCATTCAACAAACCCAGAGGGAAAAAAATATAACAAAACCAAAAACCCCAGTCAATTAGCTGAATACAATATGTAGGAAATCATGCTGGACTTCGCATCAAAGCTAATCTGACAAGGAAAAAAATTCAGCTACAAACGGAAATGGTCATCACTCACCTTCCAAATCAATAGGTAGGTCCCCTATAGGTGTCTTGTAAACTGTAGCTATTGACAGCTCACATTTTGTAGTGTAATAATGGTGAGATGGTCCGAGAAGGAATACCCGAGAACTGAAATTGTAAATTTTCTCACATATCACTAAGTTTTAGTAATAAACGAAGCAGATGAAGTAATTAGTTTTTGTTCAAACACAATAATGTTCAGAAAGCAGTCAGTACAAAATATTTGAACAAACTTAGCTCAAACAATGAGTAATGATTAGAAAACAATGGGGACTTTTCATTTATACAATAAGGTATTATGCTTTACTTTATACAATATGATATTAAACTATAACAACTAAAAGAGGAGAAGTGTAATAAAATGGCGCACATGTTCGTTGGGTCTATGTTTCCAAAAGCATAGGCAGCAGCACGACCTGAATATGAATAGCCCGCATGCCTGAAATTCCCAAGCCACCATCAAAACAGAAACAATAGAATACAATAAAATTTCAGTTTCTGTTAGCACAGGAACAAGCAATGAGGTGACAGAACAACTTACGGAGCAATTACACCTCTTACATCAGAAGATTTAGCCAAGCCGGCCGCCCTAATCCATCCATCAAGCTCTTCAGCTAATTTTCTTGCTGAGAAAAGTATTAAGTAGAAAGCAAGGATGAAAATCAGCAGGGTAACAAAATTAAGAATAAAGCAATATTTGCATAGCCAGGAACATCAAGACTCTCCCTAAGCCATTTTATTCATCAAATTCTCGACTAAATAAAACGATAATTTCTTTTCATTTGCTTTTTCCTAGAAGTTCGGATTGCAAAGGTAATAAGCTACATTTAAGGCATGAATTAACTCAAGCCTTTCGAACACAAGTTCAAATTATTCATCTTCTCAACTTCTGAAGATCAGTCCAGTGAACAATTTTCTACTTCAACACTTAATTCTAATTAAAATCTTCAATTCTTACAGCTTCATTTAACTGCTGACTAATTTCATCCCAGAAAGATCACTACTTTAATTAACTTTCCGAAATTACTCAGCTCCTCATTGTTTCTCTCTCTCTCTCGAATTAAACGACATCTTTTGTTTCCACTCGATCATTCGTAAAAGCAAACAAAAGCACGAATCGGAGTTAGATCACGGAAATCGTTAGGGTTTCGCAAGCGCATGAAAGGACTTACGGTTATCGGTGTACCAAGATCCTGCATGCGATGCTCTTCTGATTTTGTCCATTGAACTCGAGATCGAACAAAAGCCCCGCAATCTGTCGCCGGAATTGGATTCAGATTCAGAATTGGTATTGCCGTTGGGCTCGTCTTCTCGTCGAAGAAAGATGGATAAAGAAAGAAACGCGTTTTTTTAAATAATTCAAAAAAGGCAGTCTCTCATACACTCTACTGAGTCTGGAATCGATGCAAAGTGTTAAAGAAAAGAGACATAACTTCAACACGTAAAGTTGATCTCGGAAAATATAAGCTGCATTTCAGGTGTATTGCTCTCCATAGTCCTCATGCCTTATATAGGCACACTTGCATTTCCCATCTTAGGATCAAAGTCTGGTTAATTTGGTAATTTCATTCGCGGAATTATTTCCTAATTAAACCATTATACTCTCTCATTTTGAATGTATTAATACTCCTTCTGTCCCTTTATTTACCCTTTTTTTTCAAAAAGTATTTTAAAATAATTTTTTAGATATTAATATTCTTAACTTTTTATATTATAAATTTAATTTTTTTAATTTTTCATATTAAAAAGCATTGAATATTAGTATTTTTAAGAAAAATTCAAATTTTAATATAAAATACATCAAAATTAAAATTTTTTAACATAATGCTTGAAAAAATTCTTAAATTATTTAATTGTTTTATTAAATTTAATCAAATCCATATATTATTATTTTAAACTAAATAAATTTTTATAATTAATAATTAATTAATTATTATTAATCAAAATATTAATTCAAATAACGCTGACGTAGAGAATGAAATTGTAACATTAATTTATAACATATCAACTTCATCAATCAATCATTAGTCACAAATAATTATTTGATTTAAAATAAAAATATAAAAATTTAATGAAACATAATAAAAGTATAAATTTATTTATATTTTTTTAAAATAATTTAAGAATTTTTTCAAGTTTGGAACTTTGCTCTTATCTAACTCCACCTTCCTGTCAAGCACTATCTCTTCATTAAGGATTTTGCATTCTTATTCTTTGCGGAAAAGAACAAAAACAAAAGGAAATGGAATTGCCATCAAAATTATCTATACAATCAAATTCCAAATTTCAATGAATTCCACTCTAAAATATAACACATGAAAAACAAAGTATCAAGAATGCTACTAACTTGAATACCAAGAAAACATTCTTACACTGTATGAACAGCACAGAATATTACAAGCTACAACTGAGCAGACAACTGGAAATTTACAACAAATTGATGACCTACATGAATGACAAACATGGTGGTCTTGCAACCAATTATTACCCTTTGGAAATGAACCAATCAAATCATATACCACTATCCTCAAACTGTGAAAAATATCTCCCAAAAAATTGACAAAAATGAATGACCAAACTGGCTACATGCCCAATCACAAATTGCACTTTCAATATGGAAACTACCACTTGACAAGCTTTTGTTCTTTGCTTCCAAATGCAAAGAACGCGGACAGAACAGTCCATAGACGAAAAGAGACCTGCAATTATGGAAAAGATCAAACGCGATACACGTCCGTAGTCCAATTAGCAGTATACATGGATTGAAAGGAATCATAAATCAAACGAGATTAAAGACCATGTAACCAAGGAAAAGAAAAAGGGACAAATGATTGACTTAGAAGCCAGGACCCATCTAAAACCACGAATGTGAGTTCGGTTTGTGACTGATTAAAATGACTAGATCACATGCCATGTTAAAAACAGTTTCTTTTTTCATAAATGACTAGTTAACACCAAAAATGATTAACAGTTAAAAGATTAAGGTAATCATGGAAATTACAGATAAACAAGCTGAACAGAATTAACCTTACCTATCATAGTAGCACACAAACACTGATCTTGGAAAATGAATTAAACAAAGCTGATGGACTTGTCTAATGCCCCAAAAGAATACCCAATCAGCAGAAAACTTAAAGATGCTCCAAGACTGAATGAAGCTTTGGAGCCCGGCGACGGAACAATGGTTCTAGCCGGAATGATGGAACACCAATTTGCCACCTTTTCACATCATACATCTCATTCCATGCCTGTACGATCTCATCAATTTTGAATCCTAACCCTGCAATAAAATTAAGGGATCAATTTTTCCTAATAAACAATTTTCCTAACGGCAACAGAAGTGAAAACAAAACAGGTGCAATAAGAGAAGTTTACAGATGAATCCTTTGTATATACCTTCCAATGCAGTGTTGTTGGAACAGTGGTTCTTTATCATAACAGCTATATCCGTTGGAGAAGCTCCAGCAAGTTCAAATTTCTCAACTGCAACCTCCAAACATTCTTCCCAAGTTGGCAACCCAAGCTTGTATTCCACAACAGAACGCTCATAAAGCAAGGTACCCCATAACAGGTATATCTGTGAACTCATGTTCGCAGCCTGCTCAGCAGCTTCTTGAGCAGAGACATCTTTAAACAGCCCATCTAACCCCATTTTCTGCAAATAGGCCTTATACTTATCAAATTTGGAGAGTCCATTCAGTCGTCGCTCCTCCATTTCCTCCCACATTTGCATACCCTTCTCCATGCTGTCCTCTGCCTTGTTATAAAGCTGCAGGACTTCCTGGGAAGGCCCAGTCTCTAGATCAATTTTGCTCCCAATTGCATGGTACCAACAGAGTTTTGCTTGCTCAAACCGCTGTTGCCCCAATGCAAGAAGGCCTTCATAAAAATCAGGTTTAATTGTCAATGCTTCCTCATACCTCTTTGCTGCCAATACATATTCTTTCTGCGCCCACTCATATGCAGTCTTAATCTGCGCCAGCACAGATTCTGTTGAACCATCTTCTGTAAAGAACACATGCTTCCTTGCCCTGGACATGTGAACATTTCCCCAATTGAAAAATGCCAGAGCAGCCATCTCTTGGAACTTATCTGCAGCAATTTCAAAAAGCTTCTGCGCTTCTTCACTTGTGACAGCATCCTCCATTGCTTCTGAGTATAATTTCATCCCAAGTTCATGAAGATCCAAGTAAGAATCAGAATCACACCCAACATGGTTCTTGAACAGTCGTGCAAACTGGACAATCCAATCCTCCACACATGTTCCCTGGATAGCTTCTACACCATGATCTGCATTACCATTCTCAACAACATTACTTGATTTCTCTTCACTCTTGACCACCTCGTCTTTACTTACTCCTTCATAAGCTGGTTCCTGGTCAGGACTAACTTCAACTATATAGAACCTAAGCGATCCTCCTGAAACACCACTAGATGATTCAGCCAACCTAAGTTCATCTGTTGTAGTGATTGTAACCAAATCACCCTCTGGATCCCTGTATTTCACAAGAATACCCTTCAACCCAGGAAACCTATCCCGAACAATATCCCTCACCAATTTAATAGTGCATTCGACGGGTAACTGCGCCCACCTAATGTCCTCTCCAAACACCAACTTCACCGTCTTTGTAATAACTGTTTCTTCCTTAACAGCCTTCTTCTCTTCCTCAATAGTCTTCATAACAATCTCTTCATCCCTAACAATACTAACCTTCTTCTCCTCCACAACGACCTTATCCTCCGCCTTCTTCTCTTCCTTAACCTTATCATCACTCTTTACATCTTTCTCAACTTTTTTCCCTTTGTTTTTCTTCTTCCTCAACTTCTCTTTCACCACTTTTCTCAACCGTGAAGCCCCGGAAGGCTCATTATCAAACAAGCCAATTTCATTTTCATTAACAGTAACACCCTTCTCATCCATAGCCTTCTTAACACTCTCTAAAATCTCCAAAGCAGACAAATTATTTGGCTCAATAGTTAAAACATTATAAACATCCCTATAAGCTAAATCCAATCTATTCAAAGCTTCATAACACCTAGCTCTTTTCAACAAAGCTTTGCTATATTTAGGTGAAACCTCCAAAGCCAAATTACATTCGTTAATGGCGCGTGGGTACTCCCCGAGACCCATCTGCATATAACAAGCAGCCATGTTGCTGCGTAAATAAGCGACATCGATGTGGTTCCTAGGGAGGAGGTTAAGAGCTTTTTCGTACTTCAACATCGCGCCTTCATGGTCGCGTTTTTGGAAGAGTTTATTACCTTCTTCTTTGAGCTCTTGAGACATGTTGATGAAGATCGCCGTGTCTTCATCGAAAGCTTTCGACGTTCGATCGGCGGCGGCCTTGTTTTGCCTGCTGGCCTCAATCGCTTTCTGGGCTGCTTCTTGAATCTTCTTCTTCCCCGTCGGCTTCCCCATTCGAACCAAATAAATTTCAAACAAAAAATTACCCGAAAAAGAAACAATCCGATAATAACAAAAAGGAAAAAAAAAAGAGAATAAACTCTAATTTCGAAAGGGAATATTATCAGATGCGATGGCGTTTTCTGGCAGAAGAAATGAAAGAAGAGATTTTTTTTTTCTTTTTTTATTTTTTTTTCATAATTTTTTTTGTTTTTCTCTCCCTTAGGGTTGGCTTGTCGGGAAGAAAGGTCAACGCTTTGCTTTGGCGAAGGGGGGGGGAATGGTGGGGTCACTTTCCAAGTAAGCGCGTTTAGTAGACCGTCCGATATTCTCGTGCCGTTGTCGTGGGTCTCTTTCTTTGGAAAGTCAAGGGTGAAAATGTGGAGTTTTTCTTTGCATATTGTTCTCTTTACAACCAAAGCCGACCAACGTCCAACTCACATGAAAGTGGTTTTGTCGGAAAATGTCTTCGAATAAAAGCCATATCTTTTCTTTTTTTTTCCTTTTTTGCTATTTTTCTGGTTTTTGGCAATTCGAAGGGGACATATTACATATATTGGACCAAGGAAAAAAAACAGGTTTGTTTTTAACATAAAAAAGGATTTAAAAAGCTTTTTTATTCTTTTCTTTTAATGTTCGTATTTTTATTTTATATTTTATATTTTTTTTTACTTTTTTCATATTAAAATATTGAATATTTATATTATAAAATTTTTGTTAAATTAAAAAAACGTTTAAAGAAGGAAGAAATATTTGCAGAACTAATTTGTCAGTTAAACTAAAGTCTGTAGTTAGTATATAATTTGCTTCTTTTAGCTAGAATAAGGGGAGATAAATTGGCTAATTATGGTCACCCTGAAGCATTTTTACTTTCCCATTATTGTTTGATAAGTTAAAGAATGATTTAATGGGAACTTTCAAATGCATCTAATGGCTGGTGATGATTTCAGACTTAAGATAGTATGGATGACAAATCTATTTGCTTCTTTGAAAAGAAGAAAATGGGTAAATGAGTTTAGTATCAGATTATACCTCAATCACCAAAGGAACTGGATTTTACTGTTCTTTTGGGATTGGAAATGGATGGTACTATCATTAATATATATCTAGGATTTTACACATTTTTAGCTCTGGGTTTTGCTGGTGCAGTGGTGGGCATTTTCTTTCTATAACAAGGATGGAAATTTCTAGCCATTCCGATTGGTGGATTTACAGGAACAAGTAGTGATGCAGGCATCAATCAGATGAAACCACTTCTTTCTCCAGTCCATGTTGATGTAGAGAGCAGCAATGAGTGCCACCACCACTGTTACGAAAGACACAAGGAAACTTAACCAGAAAGCCACCATCTCCATGAAACTGTTACCTCCATGATCATCATCATGACCGCCCGTTGATTCTTTCAGGGTTGAGTTACAGTGTTTGTTCAACACTGGCCTGCAAAGAAAAGGATTTCACTTGTAGCTGTTTTCCAGGAAGGTATCAGAGTGCCGTTTGTCAGGTATTTTGCCGGATAAATTGTTGTAAGCCGCAGAGAAATATGCCAGAGCGTTCAGCTCTGTGAGCTGCTCAGGAATTGGTCCAGTCAACATTTTGTGAGATAGGTCCAAGCTTTCTATGCTCTTCAGGCCTGAAAAGTTTGTTGGGATTGAACCACTCAATTCATTACGTGAAAGATCCAGTGCACAAATCAGCTTCAGATGCCCCATTTCGGGTGGTATTCTGCCTGTCAGTTTGTTCCAAGAAAGATCAATTCCAGTCATGTTGTATAAAAAGTTGTTCCTGTAGAAGTCAGACCTATTCTTGGTTGTGAACTCAGCATAGGCTATTTCACAACCTACAGGGTTAGCATAAGGTCTTTGAGATAACTTTATATAGCTGGTTTGATATGAATACGCTGGCAACTCTTGATCAATATCCACGGAAATAGATATGCAAAATTTTCCAGAACGAAACCCTATTTTGAACGGTATCTTGTTCAAGCAAGAAGGAATAGGACCTGAGAGATTATTGTAAGAAAGATCTAGAATGGTCATCATGGAACACTGACACAACTCAGCAGGGATTCTTCCTTCCAACTGGTTTTCTTTCAGGAGAAGAATGCTCAAACTGAGATTGGAAATCCAACTGGGAATACTTCCAGTCAGGGAGTTGTTTCTGATGTCTAGAAGCACTAAAGATGAGCTTCCAGAGAAGGATTTTGATATTGATCCTGTGAGCTTATTGTCATACAACTGTACTCGAAGAGGGAGTTTTCGGCTAAAGCAAGATGGGATGGAGCCTGAGAGATCGTTTTGTGAAAGATCTAGAATTTCAATGCCATCAAGTGAACAGAACTCAACAGGAATTGGTCCTTCAAGGTGATTCCCGGCCATCAAAAGTGTTTGCAAATCAGTCAAATTTCCCATCCAAGGTGGCAGATTACCTGATAAGGAGTTGTGGCTAACATCTAGTGTCTTCAGAACTGAGCTGTTAAGCAAACTATCTGGGATTTTTCCATGAAAGAGATTCCCATTTAAACGCAGAATTTCTAAGCTGGTCAGATTAGAAAACTTTGGAAACATTTGCCCTGTAAGATGGTTGTTTGACAATAGGAGAGCATGTAAAGAGAAGCAACCTAAGACCAAGCTATCAGGTAAGTCTCCTGAGAATTCATTGACTGACAGGTCCAAAACAAGCAGAGTTTTCATATCTCCAAACGAAGAAGGTATGCTGCCTTTGAAGGATTCTTTGACAGATTCAGAAATTTCAGGTTTGGGAGATAGACACTAACGTTTGATGGGATATATCCTTGAAACTGATTATTGGAGATATCAACCACTGAGATGAATGTGCTAGGACGAGATGGAAGAGGAAATTGGCCTTTGAAAGAATTATTCTTCAAATGTAGTTCTCCTATCCTTGTATTATTCTCCATCAACCAAGTAGGAAAATCTGCATCCAAGTTGTTATTGGAGAGATCAATCACTCTAAGATCATGTTGGTAAGAAAGAAATTTCAACAAGTATCCTTTATCAACTGAACAGCTTGCAAGACAGAGGATCTTCAGCTGGAAGTGTGGAACCCACATACGATCATCCATTTCAACCACTGATCCATTGTTATGACAGATAAGTTCAAAGACCTCAAGCTTTGAATGTTAGCAAATGAGGAAAATGAGGCCAAACTCTGGAATTCATTGTGAGAAAGGGAAAGAAACTCAAGGGAAACGAGGCTAGAGATGAAAGATGAACTAATGTCCCCCGAAAACCTGTTCCTAGAGATATCCAAAACTCGAAGGGATGTCAAGGTTTCGATGCAAGAAGGAATTGTGCCTGTGAAACTATTATAACTGATATCCAACTCTTCAAGATTCTTAAGTTTGCACAAGCCTGCCAAAATTGTCAAAAAACAAAATCAATAATAGTAAATAACTGTTAAACTTAATCCAATGAAAGTAAATCGTTTTGAAGTATAACTAGGATTACCTAGCGAATGCAGGGTGCCATTGAGACTATTATCTCGCAAGGATAAGCCTTTGAGAGATTTCATTTGCTCCAAAACCTGAAGAAAGCTGCGGTTAAGATGACTGGAAGAGACGTCCAAGACCTCTAAGTTTCTCAAACTGTTAAGCTCTAGAAAAAAAGGAAAAGTAACAATCAAGATATGACGAAACATTGATGGTCAGAAGGGGATGAAGAACTAATAATGAACTCTGCATAGTTGCGCATGCCTTGAACAGTAAGGGATCCTTCCAAGGTATTTTCATTGAGATAAAGCCTCTTCAGCGAATGGAGATTCCCGAGAGATTGTAAAGTATTCATGTTGAGCTTACACGAGTTTAGATTTAGGACTTTCAGTTTGCTCATATTTCTAAGACCTGAATAGAAATCAGCTAAACCACAGTTTGACTAGGATAACATCAAGTGCAAGACAGAATAACTTCATAAACATTGGGTTGGTGTACCTTGAATCTCCATGAAGCTTTCTAACGGATTTTTACTCAAGTCCAACTCCTCCAAGTTATGCTGAGCGGCCAGTTCTTCAAAGAACAATAATCATCAGCAAAGTTACATGACAAGAGTCTACTTCTCCTGAGTAATTTTCTAAAGTGAAAAGGGTTCCTGGAGACACAGTTTATGAAGAGAATAATGAAAAATACCTAGGAAATGAGTCGCTCCGGTCATTACATTGGAAGCCAGAGATAGAGTAGCAAGTGAAGAGATTGCTCCAACATGTGCAAGAATGCTGTCAATAAAGTAGCTCTCACTCAAATCAAGGAATCTCAGCTTGTTCAGTTTAGACAATCTTTCAAAGCCTGTTGAACAACTGAATATTTAAACCCCATTCCAATCTCACAGCAGAAAATCAGAATACTGAAATGATAAACTTAAAAAAGAAAAGTTTCTTGTACCATCATTATCAACCAAACCAGAAAACATGTTTGAAGACAAGTTGAGGAAAGCCAGTTCTTTAAATGGCAGAAACAGGGAGGCATCGAGATACACATCTTCAAATACTTCCATGGGATTCCATGAGCTGTTGAGAAAAAGCTTACTCACTCGTTGCGTCGCCTTGTCACACACCACATTTTCCCAACCACAACAGTCACCATCATCATCCTCCTCCCAAGAAGGAGGAGCATAGCTTTCGTCCGGCTAGAAAGAAGTTTTGAGTTCCAAAAGAGCAACCCTTTCTTCCTCATGGCAACCAAAGCAATATTTGCAATCGTTAAACTGCAGCAAGACCAAACAAAGCCAGAACCGGAAAACCCACTTCATGGTTTTAAAATATCTGTCGGTTGCTGCAGCTGAGAAAGAAGATAATCTTTTTCTTTTTTTTTGAAATTTGATAATATCATAAATATGCCTGTGGGCAACGACCCACTAGGCCTGGGGAGATTTTAGGCCTAAGAGTTTCGATGAGAAACTCCTCTGCATAAAATCTTTCTCACAAAATACAATGGGGACCTGCTCTGTTACACAAAACACAGAGCACTAGTCTGCTATACATTTCCAGGATTCCCCTTATCTATTCAGAATACTTACAACATGTAACCTACCAAATTTACAAACCCAAGTCCCTAGCCAAACAAGTCAACCAAGCAAGCACATCGAACCACTTCATCAACACAGAATTATCCCTTTCTCATTCAGTACGAGTCAAAAACAAAAGCAAAAAGAGAGGAAAGGAAGCATGGCCTGCATTCATTCAGACATTATCGTTCATAATTTCCTAATTCAGAAATAGAAACCACCAGACCTCATGGTTCAAAAGCATCCTCTGGTTCCCAGCCCCATTGACAGCGATAATGCCAGGCCTCTGTGGCTCCATCAGGTAGGAATAAGAGCTTGAGAACCTCTACTTCAGTGAACAAATCAGCCCCTGAGACAGCATCAGTCAAAGATATTGATCAAATCCAGTTGCCATTGAACCCCTTTTTTCGCAAGATGGTCCGCAACTTGATTTTTTTCTCTGAAAATATGGTTCACTTCCCATCTTGGAACACTCTTTTTCAGTCTCTCAATGTGAAGTATCCATTTGCGCATCTTCCAAGGGGCTTCGTTTGGATTATTAACCCACTTGACAGCATTTCTAGAGTCGCTCTCAACAATCAAAGCATGAGTTGAAGCCCACTGTGATGCTGAAAAAATCAAGAAAGCCTCTCTATTTGCTCGAACTTCTGCAAGGTTTGCATCTCCCATTCCTATTGCCTTGGAAAAACTGATTTTCATACAGCCATTATCATCTCGCAAGGCTCCTCCGATCCCAGCCTCCCCAGGATTTCCTCGAGCAGCTCCGTCGACGTTAAATTTCATCATTCCTTGGCTTGGCCGGATCCACTCTTCCACTTGTCTGCTAGTGCTGGCTTTAAGCAATCTCGGTCCTGAGCTTGGGTTCCTATAGATAATCTTGTTCTGACAGTTGGATTAGTTTATAAAGTGTCTCAAAGTCTTCAGGTGCTGGTTTCAAATTCTCTGTTAGTCCTTGCTTGCATTAGTTATATAGACAGAGATGGCCAACAGCTAAAGAGAATATTCAGACCATTTGTTTCCTTAATTTCTTGATAATTATCAGCTCACTGTAAAGGCGGCTGATCAGATAATCTTCAATCAATCTCTAGCAGAGACTGGTATAAGCTTAGAAAAGGAGTTGTTGGAGCATTAATTGGAATATGACGCCAAGCGTGCAGTGAATATCAAGGGTAGGCCGACGGTAGGAGAGGTTTTACCGTAAGAAAACACGACCCCGGTAATTAATTCTGTACAAAAAGAAGCAAGTCAAAGCATTCCTACTTACTTCTTCGGTTCTTAGGAAGAAGGAAGAAGACACATTGACCTTTTCTTCTTTGCTTATTAAAAAGACAACGGGGTGTTTTTGCTATAAGTAACTTCGTATGGTCGAGCTTCTAAGTAAACTTCAAAATCCGCAAAACAACAAAAGCAAAGAAGTCAACCACGCGGATAAACCATACATTCTAGTCTTTGCCAAGAACTGACTACTCAACATTGTCTCTATATTCTTGAACAAGGATGGGTTACAATTATCAAAGCTATATTCAAAGGCTTGGACTGGTACGCCCGGAGTCCAGGAAATTTCCTACGCATGTTTACATCTTACAGCAGGTATCAACAATTAGCAATTTCCTTGTGGACAAGTAGAATCATTAACACAGAAAAAAATGGAGAAAGATGAACAATTGTGCAAGCATACTCTTTCAAAGATGAATACTTATTCACTAAAACAATATTTACATAGTATAAGAAACAACTATACAGATTTGTGGTCTGCAGTAACGTGTTAAGGGGAAGGGAGAAAAAAAAGGGGTTATAAACTGCTGAAAGGGCATACAAGGATTCGATATCATATCAACCCACGAGACAAGTCTACGTCAGGGAATATACATCATTTGTTAGCCATCCACCTCAACTTGTACAAACTTCTTATCACGATTTTGCAACGGCTTCTGATTACAAGGGATACTGATGACTAAATAGCAAGCAGATGTACCCAGATCAGTTAAGAAACAAACTGAGGCAGTTAGTAGATCAGTTCTAGCCACAAGGTTAAGTAACCGATAATGCCTTGATAAGTTAACCGACAGCTATTTTTCCGGCTTCAAATCACAAGCACATTCCATAGTTGCAATGGAAGTCGGCTGATAACAGGTTCAACCTTTCGGAAAGATATCAGAAGCTTCTCCGTTGATGGAAATCCTATATGTGGAGACAGACTATGAGATCACCCGCCCAATGGAGCTATTATTTGAACAGTTCCAGCAGCAAGATAAAAGTCCCAAGATTCCTGACTCTACAGGTTGAGCAATATCCCTTTCTCTTTTAAGTAAAACTCTAACAAACTCATCTGAGCTTAAATGCCCATCACGATTGGAGTCAAACACATGGAAAATTATCTCAACAACATTGTCCGTAAGATTTATGCCACAGACCTGTATATGCATAGATTCCGTCATCATGATGTTTACTTTAAAAATTCTGTCATTTGGCAATTATTATACATGGCAGGTTATCAAAGTAAAAAACTAAATGGAAAGGTTTCTTATCAAGAAAAAGGGAAAAAATATCCAAAAAAATGATGAAACAGGGTAAGAAAATGAAAAGATATATTATATGAATTCTAAAATGCAAAGTTATAACTGGTCAAAAAAGAAAAAACAAATCATAAACAACAAAAGGCTTACATGAGATGCTGCTCGTTTGAAGTCATCCTTTGTCAATAGGCCATTTATTTTCCCATAACTAAAAAGAGCCAAAGAAAATGGCTGCAATTTTCTGCGTAGCTCAGCAAAATGTTTGAATTCATCCAAATTAATTCGAATCTCCCTAAGCTGTGGCTTATCATTTAATTCATCAACCCGCTCAAGCAACCTGCCTAAATGACTCATATCAGCAGAAGCAACCGTGGATAATGCAAAATCCTTGGCTGATATGGTTCCTCGGCCTTTGTAGTCATAGTGATCAAACTCCAATCTCAGCATCTACAGAATACAATAAACATCAGTTTGAATATGACAATCATCAAAATTTCTTTATGCGCAGGAGAAAGAGAAATAGGGTAAAAAGGTGAAACTCCGAAGATAAGAACAGACATTCAGTGCAATTTGCCATGCATTTCAAGCATTCTATAAGTTAAGGATCAATTTGATAAAAAAAAAAAAATTCAACTCCTTCAACCATGAAAAAAAAAATAAAAAGATGTATAGAAGATGCTTTTACTTTTTGTCAGGAATTTTTTGCTCACTCTTAACAGTTAACACCTATTACTCACGCTAGAAGAAAAAGCTCCAAGTTTCTCAAAACTTGGCATATGATAGACAAAAAGTCTCATGCCAAGTTAACCACAAAGCGTCCATGATAACCATACACATATTTTTGGGGAATTACACCAACATCAGACACAGTATAAGAACTAAAGACATGCAACGCACAAACATTATAAGCAAATGATTTCAATTTTGTCAGATTTGGGAGAAGGGGGCTCACCTCATCCTGCAATTTTTGCAAAAATTCAACAAATTTATCATGTTGTAGGCGAGCCTTTCCATCTTTGCCAAAAAAGTGCTCCACCAGACCTCCATTCTCCACAGACCCAGTAACTTTTAACCCAGTGCGAAATCCATCGCTATGGACTGACCCTTGTCTATTATTAGCTCGCATCAAAGCCATCACTTTCTTAAATTCTTCCTTATCAATCTCCCTATGTACCGATATTTACAGTCAAATTACTAACATGTTAAGATAAAAAGGTAAAGGGAGCAAGACAGCTAGCTCAAGAATATTCTCAACTAGATATAGAAATACAAACCCACTGTTGTCGACATCAAACATTTTGAATGCGATAGAGAAGCTTGACTGAGGGATGCTGAGTAATGTAACAAAAAAGATATACCTGTTCCAAAGAAATTATTCAGACCTGTACCATCCAAATAAAGAAGAAAAAGTACATGACAGTGTCTATTTAAATTGCGAGATATTGGTCACTTACTCTTTGAAAGATATAAGTCCATCAGTGTTCATATCAAAAAGCATGAAAAATTCTGAAGGATCACAACGTAGTTCACCAGGACTCCTTTCGCCTGACAAATAACCATCTCTAACAAGGTTGGATTCTGATGGAGGAAAAACAGGAACAACTGCTCGCATCAGATCAGCCGGTCTCATGAGTAATTCTCCTTCCGGAGTTCGAAAAGAGGCAAAATACACAAAAACCTGCAAGCATAGAGATGCTATGAGGTAAATAACGAAACATTCATACGATACCTTATCAATACCAAGTAAACATTACTAACTCAATGCAAGAAGTTGCGGGGAGTAAATTATGAATCTAAAACAAAAAGGATTGCAAGAACAAACATTATAAATAATCTGAAGGAAATAAACCCAAGATTTTCACCAATTAAATAAAGTCAACTTCTTAGCAGTTAGAATTATGAGAAATGTTACAGTTTTTTTCAACAAATATCCAGTAATTTACCTTCTCCGGTGGACTCCGCAATCTTAACCGCTTCTCATAGTTAAAGAAAACTTTTCTCCTATGCACCTCTGCAACGGTTAAAATGTAAAGAAAAATACCAAAAAAATATGTTTAACAACTAAAAAGGAAATTAGAACAACAGTAATAACCTCCGAAGATGAACTTCGAGCTGTAGTCAGGGAGGGCCAGTTTGCGAAACGCGTTTCTTGAACCATCAACGGTGGATTCAGCAGTGGCCGTCGACCACTCAGCGAAAGACAAAAAGGGTTTCTTCAAGAAAGCAGAACTCCAATCCGAACCCGAGGTTGAGTACCAGTAGACTAATCCTAAGCTCGAACCAACCGCGATCCCCGAGATCCATTTCACGAAAGACCTGGCAATGGAATCTTTTCGATCATCGGAGTCGATTTTTGAAGCGTTGATCAAAGGCAGCAACGAGAATTGGCGGGTCCGGAGTCGTTGTTGGATCAGGGAGAGACGGTGCGCCGACGGCGAGGATCGTCTAAGAGAGGTCAAGGATGACATGGTTGTTGGGTGGTGAGAATTCTTCCAGCGTTTCCGATGGCGGAGAGGGGACGAGAGAGAGCTATCAGAGTCAAGAACGAAGTGGAAAAATGGTTGAGATGGATGGATCGAGGATTTTTGGAATTTTATTTGATAATGGAAACGCTGGTAGTTACTTTTAGTTGGAACAAAGAAGGCCTGAGCCAACCGAAAATCCGACAACTTGGGGAATCGAAGCTCTTTTGCCTGTTAGAGCGCGAGCTCAAGCCCGATAGATACTTGGGCCTTGGCCAGAAATGGCAGTGGGCATTTTCAGCTGAACAAGAAAAGGAGCATAACTCTACAATGCAGAGCCCACATTAACTGCTGCAGTCATCTGCTCGTCAATGGCCGGAGTTAACCGTCCTAATTGTAGCTTTGTTGAAGACAATTATACAAATTATTTACTTAAAATTATTATATAATATTATTACCTAATTAGATTATAATATATAATTAAATTAATACTATAATACTATTAATTAATCAGAATTACATTGTTAATTCAAATTACATTATACATAAGATTAATCTTTTATATATATATAAATACATTCTTTGTAATATATATAATTTTATAATATAAGATCAGAGCTTCGAGTTCGTAAAAGAGAGAAATTTAGAAATCATGGGGTCATTTAAGATTTTGTTTCGAATATTAACAATGTTAGGCAATCTATTATTCATCACAGTTTCAGCTGCTCACTTAAAGAGGAAGTCCTGAAACTTCTTGGCATCTCGCTCATGCTATTGTACGTAGTGGTTTCAATGTTGCACTTTTCCCTCATCACCCTTGGATATTGTTAAAAAACTGTAGCAGTGATCGTTCCAATTATTCCTTCTATGCCTGTATTAATTAAACATGGATCAAGAACAAGCAACTACGAAGCAATGTAGGACGAATTTGCAAAGCTAGACAGAATATAATATCATCATCTGTGTCATGTTTCGTCACGTTATTTTTTGTTTCATTTTTTATTACATCATTATTTAAATTGTGCAGTTGATTTCAAAATTTACTAATTACAGTTATATTATAGCATTTTTAATTAATTACAGCATGCTTGGTTCATTAAAAGGAATCGAATAAGAATAGAATAATCATTTCAAGAGAATAAAATAAGAGAAAAATAATTACTGTGCAGATTGGTTCAAGAGAATGAAATAGGATAGAAATTACTATTATTACTTATTCCATTATTTGGTTAGCAGGAATAATTTTAAGAATAGTTAAAGAATAATGGGTAAATGATAAAAATACTTTTTATTAAAATTTAAAGATTTTTTAATTAAAACAAAAATATTATGATGAGAACAAATACTTTTTATTAAAATTAAAGAATTTATTTTGTTAAAAGATAAAAATATTCTAAGTAATAAAATCAAAATAACTTTTACTATAATTAAATAATATTTGCATCAAAATATAAACTTTTTTTATTATAATTTAATAATATTTTGTATTAGAAGATAATTAAACCTTTTACTATAATTAAATAATATTTAATATTAAAAGATAAAATATATTCTTCATTAAATTTAAATAATACTAAATATTATTCTTTATTAAATTTATTATATTCAAATAATAATATTAAATAATATCCTTTATAATATTTATTATAGTTAAATAATATTAATATATTAAACAATATTTAAATATTTTATTTTCTTTTTTTTAAATAAAGTAAAAAATTTTGTATCTTATGTGCTTTAGAGAGAGGAGTGAAGAAGAGAGAAAAAAATAAGTTTACTATTTTTTTATAAAGTAATTTTTTAAATTGTAAAAAGATATATTTATCTAATCAATTTTTTTTTATTCCTTACAATTTGAAATAACCATTACCAAGGGGGCCTTGGAGATAGCTATTCAAGCTTCTCTTGAAATGACTATTCTGAAAAATAGCTATTCTATTGAACTAAAAACAACTTTATCTCAAGAATGAGAATAGAGAAAAAATGGCTATTTCATTCCCTCTAACCAAACATGCCCTTAAAGTTAAATTATGAATAGGATTAACGTTATATTTATTCATTTAATTATGTAATTGTATACAATTTAAATTTTTATGTAACATATACAATATTTCATAATACAAGAATTTTCTGTTTATACTATGCCCCATGATATGAGGATAATCTACTACGTTGTAATGGCAATCTTTTTTGTCCTAACATAAATTGAGATCATGCGAAAAGAAGGAAAATATACCATACAGAAACTATGGCAGCCTACTTTGTGAAGGTTGATAATGCACTTAAGTTGGTAGGTCCAGTAAATTTATCTCTGTTGTGTTATCTGCATCCACTTCACCAACAGTGCAAACTCTATCTGAAGGTCAATAAAAAAAGGTTTGCAGAACAGAGTATACATGGGGACCAAAGGACCAGATTGATTGAAGTACATGGGTGGATTGTAATAATAATTAAAGAATCAAATATAATTTAAAGTTTAAAATTATATTTGAAATAATTAATGAATTTAAATAATTTATAAAAAATAAAATATATAAAATTGAAATTATTATTTATAAATCGTATTTGAATATTGATATATTATAACCATTGTATGATCTCATGATGTGGAATAATTTTACTATTCAAATTCTTCTCAAACTCGATTATAAGATATTAATTAAGTACAAAAAATGTTATCCACGGTCTTCCTTAAATATGCAGGTGTCGAAGTTCCCAACAAAACAAAAAAACTCAGACATTGTACCAACAAGAAGTGTCTTGGACAACAGAAACCAAACCAGACAATCATAACAAAGAAATGCTTGTTGAATGGAGAGTATCAGTACGAGTCACTACTCCATTTAGCTATTTATTTATTTATATGTAAATAAATATGCATGTATTATCTATAAGTATTTTAGATACTAAAAGTAGATTCATACATAAATAAAGATAAAAGATGGTCCCCTTCAAAATACCATCAATCCCTTCCCAACCCTCTCCCATTCCAGTGATCATCCACATCTCAAGCAACCTCCGAATTCCTCCCAACAATTCACACTGCCGTAAGCAGAAACCAAGGACAGGTGATAATGCACCCCCAGGCCCCTTTCATACCGAACACTTCATTGAAAGGGCACCTTCACCCCACCCTTAAGATCTGTGATAATGCTCGAACCGCCATCACTCCATCATCCCTACACCCACAATCACAGTTCCCTCCCCCTTCGCCCCCTCCCTCCTCTCAATAGAAACCATCCCGCCCTAGCTTACCACACACTGTCTAGAACTAAACATATACAAAAGAGGATTCCATCACGTAGGGAAGGAGCACCGTTCCTCAAAAGAAATGGGATCAAAAAACAGAAACTGAAGTTTCTTCCTTCATTTGGTTGTGGAAAGAAAGTAGTAGCAAAAACAATGAAAGGAATCACCATGGCCATGGCAGAGAATTTTTAACCAAAAAATCCACAAGTAATGGAAATCCCCCAACAATCATTATACAAATTATTTACTTTTTTTTTGTTAAGATAGCTTTAAATGTGAAACGCCCTCGATTTCGTCATCAAGAACAATCAGGTTTAATGGGGAAATATCCAACTTAAGAATAGGGAGACATCCTTTTCTCTACACCGTTTGCCTGTGTAGAGAAATTTATTGTTGTAAAATTGGGATGACTGTATCCCACACTATATGAAATCTGTTTCTGCGTCCCAGTCCCGAGCAAACATGTAGGAACAGGTCACTCCATGTAGTAGTGCTGATGTCAACACATCTATCATGCTGCCCTGAGTTTCTCTTTTAATTTCCTTTCCCTTTCCCCCTTTTTGCATCATGACGCAATTAGCTGCCCTTCTGAAAGAATGCGCCTCACTTCATTTGCAAGATCCATTACATGTTTATCTTTGCATCCAAGTTGAAGAAGAGCCTCTTTCTAGTTGGAAAAGGTAGTCTCTGTTTGGTGCTGAGGGGCCTTCAGCATGAATAATTTGTTCGGCAATCTCTTCAAGAGAAGCAGGCCCCAAATAGTTCTTATTAAGCTTCTTGTCTGGAGATGCTTTGTACAGCATTACCCCAGGAATGGCTGGAGTTGTAGCTGTGGGATCAGTGAAGAAATCAAAAGAAGCTTTCTTGTCATACTGCTTCTCCCTCACTTCTAAATGCGTTAATCACAGTTTCTTTATCTTCTTTCTCGGATGTCTTGTACGCAGCTCCCCAACAGACTTCCCCATCAGCAGGCTGCAGTGTGACGGTCCTGCCTGGATACTCAGGCGTCCCTATGTGGTCAATACTCCCTTGGTAAGAGACACGGCGATAATCTTTGATGAAGCCAACAAGACGATCATCATAGTTAAACCCGGCTTTCCAAATAAGAGAGCCGTAGCCAAATACCCGCATCCCCATTTTCTTCTTTTCTTCAGTATTGTTATTATACTCTCCTTCGAGGGTTCCCACAACAGTGGAGAAAGTGAGATACAAATTATTTACTCGTAATTATTGTACAATATTATTACCTAATTAGACTATAACATCTAGTCAGACTAATACTATAATACTATTACTTAATTAGAATTACATAATGAATAGGATTAGTCTTATATATATAAACGTATTTACATTCTTTGTAACATATACAATTTCATAATATAAGATTAGAGCTTCATATTCCAAAGAGAGAGGAACCTAAAGATCACCAGGTCATTTAGTATTGCATTTCAAATATCAGCAATGTCAGGCAGTCAATTGTTCATCTCGGATTCAATTAGCAGCAGCATATCAGCAATGGCAGGCAGTCTACTGTTCATCTCAGATTCAATTGTCATCACTGCTGCTCCAAATTCAATTGTCATCATCCGATTGGCTCTTTGGATTTCTTATCAAGGACATATTTTGTATTTTGTATTTTTTGGCGTGTCCTATTATTATTAATTGAAATTTCTTGTCCACATAGTCGTATACTCTTGAGTTTTTTTACTGTTTTATCCTTGAAATAGTTTAGGTCGTCCTTATTCCAGGCAATGTTTTGATTTCTATAATTTTAGCTGCACTGTTATTTCAGTTGCTTTGTGCCATGTCATCCTTTGTCTTGTTTTTCGCCATGTCACCACATCATTCAATTGACTTCAAGACTCAAGTTGGCAACTATTTACCTAATTAGATTACAATAGCTAGTTACTACAATATTTTTAATTAGTAACAATTAGACTAAGAATAAAATTACTTCATTTATTTATATAATTATATATAATTTAGATTTTTTTGTAATATATATAATTTTATAATAAAATATTTCTTTTTTTTGTAACATATCTTATCATACGAAGATAATCTATAATGTAATGGTGATTTTTTTTTCGTAACATGAATTGAGATCATGCAAAGGGAAAAAGAAACCATATAGAAGTTCTTTTTCCACACGAGGCCTGAGCCAACCCAAAATCCGACAACATGAGGAATCGAAGCTCTTTTTCCTTTGGGCCGAAATGGCAGTGGGCATTTACTAATTTTAAAGTGTTTACATCCGAATTTGATTATAATTTAATTATTTATATTTCAAATTTGATAAAAATAAATAAATTTAAGATTAATTTATATATATTATCAATAAAAATAAATTTAAAATAATTAATAAATTTAATAAAAATTACATTAATTATAAATAATATATAAAACTAAAATATAATATTAAAATTATTATTTATAATGGTGTTCCGGTATATAGTTATGTTATAACTATTGCATGAACTTGTGATATGAAATAAATGTACTATTCAAATTCTTCTCAAACTCTATTATGATTATAAAATATTTAAATTCTATTTAATCAAGTCGAATAATACAAAATATTATCCATTATCATTTAAGGTGTCGTGTTCCTACCAAAACAAAACCTTTGAATATCGGATGTAGGCTGAGTTAGGCTTCGGAAAGTGTCCCAGCTCAAATATGTGAAGGCCAAATTTTGGATATAAAAGCCCATTTTATATATAAAGAAATGGGATCAACAAACAGAAACTGGAGTTTCTTCATTGACTTGGTTGTGGAAAGAAAGTAGTAACAAAAACATTGAAAGGAATCACCATGGCCATGGCAGAGAATTTTTAACCAAACGTCCACATGTAATGAAATCCCCCCAATACAAATCCTTTCAATCTGATTCTCTGCGAGTCTTTTAATATTACAGCATTACATATCCACACCTGAATCTAACTGCCATTTTCAGGCTCATTCCTGTTCTACGAATAGAGGGCCATTTTCCAGTAGCTGTAGCTTGACTCTATCGTGATATCTGGAACGTAGAACACCCATTTATGGTCCTGGATTCTTTGATTTATGGCATCGATTGGTCTGTAACCGAAGCAAAGCAAAATATAGAAGAAAGGCTTACAACAGAGTGAAGGTGCAAATACAAACCGCACAGAAAGAGTCCTCATTCCAGCACACAAAGTGAACTAATAGCTTCTTTCAAGAGTCTTTGTCCGCTTCAGGACCTTCAATTAATTGTCGCCCATGGAGGCGATGGCGTCTCTCTCGCCCATAGATTACCCAGAAGATCAAAGAGAGCATAACTGCAGTTGAGACCATTACCAGCCCGACATAGATCCATCTACTATATTGCCGAAGACCAGGGCAGTGTTCGACAAAAACGCCAGTAAAAGTTTCCCGCACGAATGTGCAGTCTTGTAGCTGAACAAGAAAAGGAGCATAATTGTACAATGCAGAGCCCACATTTACAGCTGCCGTCATCTGGTCATAAAAGGCCGGAGTTAACCGTCCTGTCGTGATGCATATTCCAGTTGCAGAAACCTGACAGACATAATTCCTCCATACCTGCAGCCAAAGAACACAAGTTTATATGCCTAATTCTAGCTTTTACCGATTGGGAGAAAGATTCAGTAAAGTTTCCTCTTAAAATAATTATACAAATTATTGGCTTGTAATTATTATACAATATTATTACCTGATTAGACTATAATATCTAGTTAGACTAATACTACAACACTATTAAATTAGTTAGAAATAGACTATGAATAAAATTAATCTTTTACATATATACACGTTCTCTAGAACATATATAATTTTATAACATAAGATTAGAGCTTCATATTTGAAAGAGAGAGAAATCTAAAGATCACAAGGTCATTTAGTATTGTATTTCAAATATCAGCAATGTTAGGCAGTCTATTGTTCATCTCAGATTCAATTGTCATCGCTGCTACTTCAGATTCAATTGTCATCACTAGATCGGCTCTTTGGTTTTCTTATCACGGATTTTTTTTGTGTTTTGTATTTTTTGACGTGTCCTCTTACCATTGATTGATTTTCCGATCTACTATGACCTTGGATGTTGGTTAAATAGTGTAGCAGTAATCTTTCCAGCTATTCCTTCCATGCTTGCATTGATTAAACGTGGGTCATGAACAAGCAACCATGCAGCACCGGAGGGCGAATTTGCAAAGCTAGATAGAATGTAACGTCATCATTTGTATCATGTTTCCTCACATCACATCATCTTTTGTGCAGCTAATCTCAAGACTCAAGTTGGCACCTATTTTACCTTGTTAGATTATAATAGCTAGTTATACTATCATACTTTTAATTAGTTAGAATTAAATTATGAATAGGATTAGCGTTAGTGTTATATATATACATATATACCTCATTCACCTATGTAATTATATATAATTTAGATTTCTTTGTAATATATAATTTTATAATAAAATATTTCTCTTCTTGTAACATACCTTATGATACGAAGATAATTTATGCTGTAATGGTAATCTTTTTTGTCATAACATAAAATGAGATCATGCAAAAAGAAGGTAAAAAAACTATAGAGAAATTATGGCAACCTACTTTGTGAATGTTAATAATGCACTCAAAGTTGCTAGGTCGAGTAAATTTACCTCTGTTGCGTTATCTGCATTTACCTCACCAGCCGTGCAGACTCGATCTGTAAGGTCAGGAAAGAAAGGATTGCAGAGTATGGGAACCAAAGGACCAGATTGATTGAAGTACATGGGTGGAAAGTTTGGTGAAAAGTTGATGTTCGACACATTGGTTATGACCTGGTTAATCACTTCGACAAGCTGAGAAGTAACTTCCTTGCTTTTCAACAATGTTTCTTGAGCTGTCGCATTGTCCACACAAGGCAGTATATCATCTAAAGTTGTATGAGCAGTGGGATTTTGAACCCAATCATGCATTGCAACACAAGTATCTGCAGCCACACTAGCACATTTATCAAACAATAGATCAGTTAGGTTTCAGATTAGAAGCAGTATGATGTAGAAATTGTAGGTTCATAAGCTTGTGAGCTATGTCAAAACTTACTTATGGAGAAGAAGGAATGTACCACAAAGAATAAATGTTCCGGTTACAAGCAACCATCCCAGTATCACCAGGCTGCAACAGATATAATTTTAAACCATTCCATTATGAAAAAACCCGGTTTGAATCCAAATAAAATCGGAGAAAATACTGTTTAATGAAATTATATGTTTCCCTCATCATCAACTTACTCACATGTAAACAAGAAGCTGCATCCCGAAAAGTGAAAATACTGAAAGAAAATTACATTGCATAAACAAATTAACTTGCAAACTTTATAAATTCTGGAAAAGAATCAACAACTGCTTAGTCAAGAAAGCAGAGGGACTTACAGAATCCAAGAAATGTCAAGAGAAGCATAATAGCAGCTACTACAATAAGAGCCACTCTCCTGCAAGAGCATTGACATACAGCTTTAATGAACAAAGCTTTTTCTGGTAGCACGATAACATATACGTCAAATTAAGAATCCTTCACTCACACAGAATCTAGGAGGTCTCGAATGTCATCTGAATTATCCACTGTTTTGTCAGCTAGAGTGCTTGCAGAAGAATTAATTTTTGCTCCTATCTCATCAATATCAGTTTGGACATTAGAAGGTAGAAAGACTTTATCCACTCCAATCTGCTTAGCTGATGCAAGAGCGTCTGACACATCCTTTAGTTTCCCAACAGTCATATCTGCCTGATTTACAACATATTGCAATGTCTTTGTGGTACTATTGTGAAACCTCCCCTGACCAACATAGAGAACAATGCAGCCAAGTCTGAAACCACAGAATAAAAGTGTTCGGATTTAGGAACACGGTGAAGCATCACTAAGCATGAAGCTGACACAAGAGAAAGATGCATTTACATTGCAGCAACAGCAAATAATATGAGGAAGATGAGAGAGATTGCATAAGCAATTCGAGAATATCCATATGGCGGCCTTTTACAGCAGAAATAGCAAAGAAAGATGAGCAATAAGCAAAGCCCGAAGCCAACAAACCAGATTGCAGCAATTGCAAACAGAGGGACCGCAGTAAATGCCACAGACTGCATTTAAACAAAAATGGAAATTAAGGATTAGCTAGGACATAAATCTTAAACCGATACTGACCAGCTAGATCAATTACATGTAATCCAACTTCTAGGACATGAAAATGGAGAGAAAAAAGGGTACGAAGATGAAAAAATTGAAAAGAAAATTAGTGTAATATGGGCTAAATCCAAGTACAAGAAATATGTTGTACTAATATGAAAGGGTCCACCTATCGCCGGCTTCAATAAGGGAAATAAGAAAAATCTGGTATGCCCAAGAATGGGATCTTACAAGGATCAATCAACTTGCTTACATTCTTAACTTCACATCATCCAGCATCAAGAACCTGCCTTGTTCCCCCAAAGCAGGAACCATGTCCCATTCCTGATTTGCTCAATACTTACTAAACATGGAAAATACATAAAAAAAAAAAATACAACTCCGAAAGGGAATTGCTGCAGTAATGGCATCCTATTCCTGACACCAGCTCAGCATTTGTGCAAAGCATCAATGTAGCTAACTGGAGTACTGCTACGATGGTTGTTTGGTAGAAAGAAAGAATTAGTTTCGTAATCCTGTGCTGTAGAATCTCTTGTTTTTCTCCAGGTACAGTATTCTAAAATTGAAAAGAAAAAAAGAAGGGTATGATGGGGGACCTCAACCATAATGTCTGACAAGCAAGTATACCCCACTTGTCTAAATTACAAATTTTAGAGGACCTAAATGTAAAACCACCCACGTGCCAACATTGAAAATTTGGACCAGGGCCAAGGGTCGAACTATAATCATATGCTGGCAAGTGGAAAATAACTGGAGATGAGTACACGGCCATGATCATGTCCCAAAAAGAGAGAAAGTAGAAAAAAAAATAAAACACGGTTCATCTATGGCTCTTGGGTCTGACAAACTTACAGCCCAGTAATGGCGCTCCCTGATGTTCCATCCTCCTGTGTATCTCTTGAACCCGTTAAGAGGATCTTTCCTGTAAGTCCTCTCAGCAGCCAAAACAAGCGATGAACTCACCTCCACCACAGGAATAGGTTCACCAACCGGCCCTTCCACCACAGACCTCCTCGTAATCTCCCATGACAACTCCGCTGCATACTTTGCCTCACTCCCACTTACTTTCCCTGAAAACGAAAGTCGAAATAAGTAAGAAAACAAACTAACACTCACATCTTTCTCTTTTGGACCCCATTGCTTGAAAAATGTAACGTTTATGTATGTTACTGAAACCCCGTGGTTTTGTATTCTTTGCCTGGTAAAATTCGGGTAGTAACCAGACAGGAAAGAAGGTTAAGAAGAGACAGGATACCTGACAAAGAAGCGAACAAGAGAAATACCTGAAGCGGGTAGTACGAGGGGTGTGGGAGACTGAGAGACAGAAATTCCATGAGAGAATGTTGAAAGGAAGAGAAATGTGATCACGAGAGAAAATGGCAGCCAACTCCAAGCCAACATCATCATCATTATTACTCGAAAACAAAGAGAAGTAAATGAAAGAGAGAAAGAGAGAGAGAGAGGGACGAGACAGTAGACAGTGAAGTGTGGTAACTGTTGCTTGAGAAGAGCAAGAAGGGAAAAGCATTGGATACTTCAAAAATAACAATGGCGGACATTTACAGATTTACCACTCGGTACTGTAATCCTCCATTGTATTGGAAAAGATTTCGAGACAGAAATACCCTTTGTGGATTTCGATGTCTGATGTCCGAATGGTAGATTACTGCTATAAAAAGACACATTTCCCAGTTGAAAAGTTAAACTGCCAATCTGCCATGAAGGAAAAAAAGTCTCTGCTTTTATTTATAGCAATAAGTTTCGAAATGAAAGGCATTTTCATTAATTAATATATTTTTAAATTTATTTATTTATATTTTTAATAGATACATATACACACAATTAAACTAGATATTTAGATTTTATTAATGAAACATTATTGAAATCTTAATTAAAGTTTTTAAATTTAATTCAATCTATCTTTGCTTTTTCTAAATAAATTCTATTAAATATTCACCCTAAATAATAATACGAAGATTTCTCGACTCCTAGTGCTTTTGGACGCCAACTAATGCAAAAAATTATTTTCAAACATTTGGCGATTGCATGTCACGTATAAGTGAAAAAGCTGAGGTTAATAGCCAAAAAAGTCAACCAAAGAAGAAAAACCAATAAAGCGGTCCCAGTAAACGCGTTAGCTAATAAGAGCACGCTGCCAAGGGATTAGCTTTTGGCCGCGGCTTTATTTTTGACCCCAACGAAAAAGCTATCCAAAATGCACAACAAATTCTCCGGCTCTTCTGCCTTTTATGTCTACTCCTCCTGTTCCCGCCTCTTCAATAATATAATAATCAACTTTTAAATTGACCCAGTGTCATAAATGTAATTAAAACCAAAATTAATTTGAGGCAATTCGTGGAAGTTACAAGGGTTTTTATTTAGTTAGATAATCATAAAAATTACCTCTAATCACTAGTAACTTAATTTGTAATATTTATATCTCAAATGGTTTATGATTTTTTTTTACATATTTGTGTTAAATTTCATTCTTAAAAAATATCATGTGGTTTTTTTTTCCTGTAAATAATAGTATTGAGAAATTTAAACTTTTAATTATAAACATAAAGAAATATCTTTTTTTTATGAGTAAAACTATTAACATTATAATTAGTATTTGTATAATTTTAGTTACCATAAGCAATAACGATGAGTGAGTAATTAATCTCTCGTTTGAGATTAATTTCATGAGCGTATCAAAATATTGAGTGTGACACATTACTTGAAATATATATTAAGTACAATCATATATATATTCACAGGGTTTTTGTTTTGTAGTTGAAATAAGTAATTAAAACTATTTTAAATCAACTTTTTACAATCCTCACACTATATTTGTAAATCTATTTAATATAAAAATGAAAAACAAATGAGATAATATCTTAATTTATCATTTTACTTAAGATAATAAATTAAATTTATCGTTTATCTTTTGAACATATATATGATGATTTTTATAATTTAATTTAAAAAAATAAAAAATTAGGAAATTTTCTCATGAAATATTTTTTTTATTGTAACTTGGTTTAATTTCAAACTAAATTAAAAATTACAATAATAAAATTGTACATATAAAAAAATATTGATAAACTACAATGATAAATTTGAATTATATTATATTCCAAATTAATAAGAGCCTTAGACAAAACCCATTAATCCATAGGAGGCTCGATCCAAAAGAATCGGACCCCAATTGTTTTTGGTTGTGCAAAGGAAAGGGCCCAAGGCCCAGAGCAAAATGTTTGCTTGCACAGTATCGTGTTTACGATTTCTTTAATACAAAATTAATGTTTGATTTGCAGAGCATGAAAAGTCATTTTAGTAATTAAGAGAACAGGGTTTTTCCTTATAAGCTCATTCGTAACCGAGTTTCGCTCCTTCTCTCTGCTTGGATCAGGGTTTATCTTGTTGCCTGCTTGGCTTGTTGAGTTACCTCAAAAACCCAATGGCCGAGCAGGTTCTCAATATTATCGTTTCTCTCTTGAAGATTTTATACATTATTTTCTATTCATATCGTTTATTAATGCAATTTTCTTTTAAATTTCTGGGTTGCAGACGGAGAAAGCTTTCTTGAGGCAGCCCAAGGTTTTCCTTTGGTATGTAATCGCTCTCCCATTTTTTCTGTTGGTTTTTACTACAAATTAGCTTTTAATCTATTGTAAAGAAAATGAATTTGCAGTTGTTGTGACGTTTCTTAATTTTTTTGTTTAGCTCGAAGAAGTCGTGGAAGGGGAAGAGGCCAGGGAAGGGAGGGAATCGTTTCTGGAAGAGCGTTGGGTTGGGTTTCAAGACACCCAGAGAGGCAATTGAAGGTTTATTCTCTGTTACTTTTTTTTATGTTTTTAGCTTAGAATATTGTCAATGTTTGAATTTTGGTTACTTGTTTTAACGTATGCTTTCCCGCAGTGTAACATTAAGATAGAATAAACTTTGCAAAGAGTTATAGTACTGCGTTAGCTTTTGCTTTTCACCTGGTATTACCATGTTTCTGTTATTGTTGCAGCTGGAGATTTCCACCATTTCCATGTTTAGTGTAAACCTCAAGTTTTTTTGTCAATATTATAATAATTCTTTGGTTTTTATATAGCATGTGATTTATGGTCAACTAAAATTATACACTGAAGTTATAATCACTGAACTAAAATGGGTTAATCCAATCTACTCTGATTTTTTCCATATGCTCTAGTTTGAGAGCTTTGCTTCTCTCATTCATTGTATGTAAATGCTCTACATTCGAAACATGTAAGTGAGTGAAGTGAGTTTAGCTGAAATGATGCTCTTCTGCCACAATAATATGCTTTCATGGTGCAATCCTGGGATCCTGTGTTTTCTTAGTCATTAATGTTGACTATGATTTTCGTCTCTTGTTTCAGTGATAATCCTTGGTGTTCTGTATTTTTAGGCAGAACATTCTATCTGTCCAAAATCTTTAGCTGTGTTGGATAGGAGATAATTGATTTCTTTTGCTATGCTATGCTTAAATACTGATATTGATAAAAAGTGCCCTTTCACTGGCACCGTTTCTATCAGGGGACTTATTCTAGCCAGTACTTGCCACAGTGCAAAGATGATGAGAACCATCATTGTTCGACACAACTATCTTCATTATGTTAAGAAATATCAGAGGCAAGACCTTCAAACAAATTTTAAATCTGGTTTATCAATGTTCCTTTTGGTGGATAATAATGTAAGGTTTCATGTCATTACATCCAGATATGAGAAGAGGCACTCAAACATCCCAGCACATATATCCCCATGCTTTCGAGTTAAGGAGGGAGATCATGTTACCGTCGGCCAGTGCAGGTTCCATTCTGTACCTCTAATTTATCCAGTTTCATGAAAATACTCAGATTCTTATTCATGTTTATAAATTTCATTTTTTCCACAGGCCCTTATCAAAGACGGTGAGATTCAATGTGTTGAAAGTGATACCAGCTGGTTCTTCTGGTGGTGGCAAGAAAGCCTTTACAGGGATATGAGTTGATTCTTAGATTCAAATAGTTGATGGGAGAAATTTTCTATTTGTAGTATGTTGTAACTTTGGGTGCATCAATTTCTATTTAAGGTGTGAAGTTGAAACATCAAGAATATGTCAATGATAATATGATATGGCCAAAAGAAAGGAATTTGTTAATGATTCTTTCTAAACAATTTTGATCCGTATAGATTATTTTTCATCATTTTTATCCAAATTATTAAAAAAAAAAAAAGACTGACTTGTACCGCATGTTTGGTTGGCGGAATGGCTATGTCATTCCCCCTCTATTCCCATGGCATAGCCATTTTCACGTTTGGTTGGTATAGGGCACAAAGAATAGGAATTCCTGAGGAATTCCTATTCCTTGCAATAGGTGAGAACACGGTAATAGCCATTACCGACTCCCCTCCCAGTAATGCCTATTCCGTGTCTTAAGGAATAGCTAAACGAAGTGTAATGACTAAAATATCTTCATCACTTTTTAAAAATTACAAGTGTGTTCATATAAAATAAAAATTTTCTCTCTCTTCGCGTTTTCTCTCTTCCTCCTTCTGTCTCTCAGCCGAGCTTCATCGGGTCTTCCTCCCTCTTCCTACTTCTTTCATGACTGAATGTGATCGGAAAGGGTCCACAGAATACCTTTCCGATTAGATTCCACCGAGATCTGGCCTCAAAGGCCAGATCTCGCCACGGGAAGCATCGGATCTGGTGCTTCCAAACCAGATCCCGCGATTGGATCTGGCACTCCATGGTCAGATCCAACGTCGGGAAACGTCGATCTGGTGTCCTAGTGGCCAGATCCGGTCACATGGTGCGTCAGATCGACATAAAATGACACCGGTCGCTTTTCCGGCGACCGGACCCTAGTGAAGAAGAAAGAAAAAAGTAAAAAAAAAGGAAAAATTATTTATAAATATTAAAATATTTATGTTTTAAATATTAATATTTTATATATAATTTAAACATTATTAATTTTAATATGATTAAAATATTAAAATATTAATATTTTATTTATTCAATTATTAATATATTAATTTTTTAAAGAATATAAATAAAATAAAAATATTAATATTTAAAATATTAATAATTAAAATATTAAGATAATAATATTTAAATTATTAATTATTAATATTTTAATTAAATTATAAATTATCAATATTTAAAAAATAAAATAAAAATAAATAATTATATATAATAAAGGATATTTTTGTCTTTTTATCATTTATTCATTTCTTATTCTAATTTTATTTTTACCAACCAAACATTACATTAAGTAATAATAGTCATTCCTACTCTATTCCATTCACTAAACCAAACAAAGTGATAATTATTCTTTTCTATTCCCATTTTATTCTATTCTCACAGAATGCCTATTATATTTTATTTCTGTCTATTCCGTGAACCAAACGTGCTGGTAGTGTTTATTGGCTATATTGTATTAAGTAAATGTTCATTTACATATACATATGTGAAGTAATTAAGTAAATCTCAAACTTATATTATCTTATCCCTATCCTCGCAATTTGTTGCTATCTCCGCGTCATTATATCTGTCTTTTGTCGATTTTTTATTAAAAGAATTTAATTTTAATAAATATTTTTAATAAAATCATGACGTTAGAAATTATTTTAAAATATGTTTGCTCTTCATGGATTCTTTTTTCTCAGATGTAACTAATTTTAATAAAATTATAAAATAATTAATGATTTTGAAAGTAGAAGAAATTAAGATGGAGTCGTGTGGAGTTGATGATTGATTGGTTTTCATCACTTCAAGATTAGGTGTTACACAACACTCATGGAGCCTGTCGAACTTTGTGCCATCAATCTAGTATGAGAGGTGTACTTCGTGACCATTTTAGTTTGTTAAATAGAATTTTGAAGTATTTATTAATGATATAAGAAAATATATCACCATATAAGTGATTCAAACAGAAACATATGAATTAAATGTTTTTATTATTAATTTGTGTATCAAATGTTAATTCATATTTGATTTTGGTTATTAATGTGTGTATCATTAGCGTGTATTGCGCTGAAATCTTTAGCAAACAATTAAAGATTTTGGATGATATGTTGATTTAGTGCTAATAAATTTATTATTAAAAAGATGTGTATCATGAATCAATATCATTAATGTGCATCGTGAATTTAATCTTTGACAAATTTTTGTATGAATATAATCTTTAAAAATCTTGTTAGTATGACAACTTCTCATAAAATTTTTTAAGGGTAATGCTTTAATTTTATTAAGCGATGTAATGAGAATTTCATCTCATGTGTTATTTTGACAAAAAATATACTATTTTTATTTCCTTTAAATAAATCACAATCTTATATATATATATATTTATTTTATCTCTAAATATTTTTTTATTTTTGATTAAAATTTCACGAGCTAAAAACTTTAATTTGAATATATTTTATATTAAAAGTTATTTTTATTATTATGAATTTTACAATATAAAAAAATAAGAATATTAACTGTTAAAATAGAAAAAATGATTTTATTTTGAGATATACATGAAGTATGGGGATTAGGGTTTATAAAAAGTGTAGATAAGCACCAAAATAAAAAATCAGTATACTCTTCCATTATACTTTCAATTAATTCATAAAGAAAACAGCCACCATGTACAGAGTGGCAAGTGCATCGCAATATTTGGCGATCACCGGCGTCGGCATCGACGACATAAAGCTTGCCAAAAAGTCATGGATATTGCCAGGCCAGAGCTGCACCCGTTTCGATGTCACTCCTGTGAATTACACGTTCGAAGTCCAAGCCATGAGCGCCGAGAAACTCCCTTTTATCCTTCCCGCTGTCTTCACGATCGGCCCACGGGTGGACGATGAAGAGAGTCTCCTCAAATATGCCAAGCTTATGTCTCCCCATGACAAAAACTCCAACCATGTCAATGAACTCGTACAGGGTGTCATTGAAGGAGAAACTAGGGTCCTGGCTGCTTCGATGACTATGGAAGAGATATTCAAGGGAACCAAGGAGTTTAAGCAGGAGGTTTTTGGGAAGGTTCAGCTTGAACTTAACCAGTTTGGGCTTTTGATATACAATGCCAACGTTAAACAACTTGTTGATGTGCCGGGGCACGAGTACTTTTCTTACTTGGGTCAAAAGACTCAAATGGAGGCTGCTAATCAAGCCAAAGTTGACGTGGCGGAGGCAAAGATGAAGGGAGAGATGGGGGCCAAGCTAAGGGAAGGGCAAACGGTTCAAAACGCTGCAAAAATTAATGCAGAGACGAAGATTGTATCGACGCAGAGGCAGGGTGAAGGGACAAAAGAGGAGATAAAGGTGAGGACTGAGGTGAAAATTTATGAGAACCAAAGGGAGGCTGAGTTAGCGGAGGCAAATGCGGTTTTGGCAAAGAAGAAAGCGGGATGGGCTAAAGAGACTCAAGTGGCGGAGGTGGAGGCTTCCAAGGCCGTGGCATTGAGGGATGCTGAGTTGCAGAAGGAGGTGGAGAAGATGAATGCTGTGACCCAGACCGAGAAGCTCAAGGCCGAGCGTCTTAGCAAAGCCAGCGTTGAGTATGAGATAAAGGTAAATAATTATGTTTTGTAATTTTCTATGTTGGTTTTGCTGTGGTTTCTGTTGTTTTTTTTGGGAATCTTTGTTGTTTCCTTCCTGTAGATTTCACTGCAACAATGATTATTCTGCTGTCCTATGATTATTCTGATATGATGATTGCCTTTAACGTTTTACTGCTCTGCTACGTTGCTCCTGGGAGACTTTTGTTGCTCTCTTGGTTTGCTTTTAGGCATACCGAGCCATGCATCAACTAGGACAGGACTTGAAATACTGTAACTCTAGACAACATTACAGTAGATCTTAAGTGATTTATGGCTTGGATCAAGAGAAAGATATGCTTCAATTTTAGGATCAACTTCAGTACTGTCCATGAAACAACATAATTGGCTTCCTTTTTCCCAGTTGTCTCTGGTGATTCTTGCCATTTTTGTTGAAGGATCTTCCCCTGATCATAGACTTGGTTATATCTCTACCTTTGAACTTTGATCGCACCATGATCTTTCCCCATTTTTTATAAAGGTGCGAGAAGCAAATTGGGAGCTCTACCAGAAGCAGAAAGAGGCGGAAGCTTCTCTGTATGAGAAGGAAAAACAGGCTGCAGCACAAAAGGCACTTGCAGATGCTGCCTATTATTCTCGACAGAAAGTTGCTGATGGTGAATTGTATGCAAAGCAAAAAGAGGCAGAAGGACTTGTGGCACTTGGAAAAGCCCAAGGCCTGTATCTACACACACTCTTAAATGCACTGGGAGGCAACTATGCAGCCCTCAGGGATTACATGATGATCAATGCTGGAACGTTTCAAGATATTGCCAAGATTAACGCAGAAGCTGTGCGTGGATTAAATCCCAAGATTAGCATTTGGACTAATGGCGGGGAGGCAACAGATGGGACTGGAGCTTCTCCTGCAGGTGGTAATGCCATGAAGGAGGTTGCTGGTGTTTACCGGATGTTGCCACCATTGTTTCAGACGGTTTACGACCAAACTGGGATGCTACCACCACCATTCATGGGCACATTATCTGCCTCAAAACAACCTACAATGGATTAAGACATGATTTCAAATCATGCTGCTTTGCCTTAGTCATGTTTTAGCAGTGTCTGAGGTTCAATAATCTTATCATAAACTAGCTGGAGACTGAACTGTTCTGTTTGATTTATAACTCAATACTTTTTTGGTGCTTTGTTTATCAATGCAGAGGTTTGATTTCTGACATGTTGATGTCATTTTATCTCGTGGATTCTGATTTTGTAAGTGATGGAGTAAACCAGTTACTTTCACTTTCTCCACCATCGTGGCCTGCTATATTCTGCAGCTATTAGATGCTGTTTTCCATTTCCATGATAAAGACAAATGCTAATTCCTCCAAAAAAGACAGCATGTATACTAGTACTAGTTCTGCCTACATTTTTGTAAGTGAATCTAGAATCAAGACCCAAACTTAACTCCACCATGGATGATAATTCAAGATAATATATCATATACTAAGTTTAGTATTAAAACTTATTATTTATAGTCAAATTCGGGTAATGAATATCTTATAATTATTATTTGAATTTTACTTAAATTGATAAACTCGTGATGAATAGTAATTTATTAGTAAAAAAAAAATCCATTATCACTGCTAAACATAGTCTATGATGATATATAATTATATAACATAGTCGTGTGAGTGGCCTATTTTGGACTTAATAGCTGAACCATTCTTGGGTTGATCGTAATCATCATGTTACGAACCTTTTATTAGAAATTTCACTAGGCCCAGCCTTCGCAGTCAATTGGGACCCAAAACCAAGAAAGGAACAAATAAAAGAAGACAAAAGTCGCCATCCAGGAGCAGGACAAGGTTCTCCTCCCCGAACCTTGGATAAAGGGTTATTTACTGTACTTAGCAATTTGGGAATAAGGCTATACTATACCCCACCTCATCCAAACACAACTTTTTTTTTTTTCCGGTGGAACCCACCCCATCTTCCAACCACTCCTAACCCCACTCAATTCTTTTCCTCCCCGTTCGCCCAAAATATTTGGGTCCCACACCAACCTTTGGCGCGCATGCCCTGAATTGCTCTTTCACTCGCTCTTCTTTTTGCAATCAACAATCCCGAACCCAGCCGTATTAGAGATCGACGGCCCACGATCTCCCATCTCTCCACCTATCATCACCAAATCAGAAATCCGACGGTGGGCATTCATTTTACGAGTTACACGCGTCAATATGTCAGTGTCGGGTCAACCTTGCCTCGAACTAATACATTTCAGATGCTCTCTCTCTCTCTGTTTCTCTCTCTGTAAAGTAAGGCCTCTTTTTTTCTTTTTCTCAGTTTCTGAACTCCATCAATACTCTTGCTTTTTTATTCCCCTTTTTCTCTCTTGTTTTTTTTCTTAATTTAGGGTTTATTTTTCATTTATTTCCTTCATTGCCTATGCGATTTTTGGTTGGCTTGTTTACCGTGTAGTTGCTGTAAAGCTGAGCTGCTTGGTGGGAGGGGGGGGGGGCATTGAAGTGTTCAATCGCCGAGAGTTGTTCTCTTGGTTTTTTTCTTTCGTGGTGATTTCGATGGTTTTGATAGGGAAGGGTTAGGTTTGTTTAGAATATTGAGAGATGGATAACTCTTGGCGGATCAAATTTGATTCTACATTGCAGTCGTCTATGCCTTCAATGGCTTCATCGGCATCGCAAGAGCCTCGAAATCAGGTAATTGATGCATCTATTTAAATATATGTTTTGAAATCATGGTGAAGAGGCACCGGTTGGAGCAATGCTTATTTACTTGTTTTGCAGTTGATTAGCTTTTTCTTTTTTTTTTTAAATTACTGTTGTTAAGATAATCTTGATGTTAGTTTTTCTGTTTGGGATTGGGGCATTTCTATTGGTTGTTTGGGATGATGCGACATCGGGATAGAATGATATAAACTGGAATATGATATTCCTGCAATGCTGGTAGTTTTTGCTACTTTAAGCTATGTGCAGTGAAACTCATGATGGTCATGCGACATTGTCTGCTTGTGTGTTGAAACAAGTGGTGAAAGAATTAGGGTTTCAAATGAATGCGGACAATCTATTAAATTTGTGGCGCAGCTCTGCAGTGTTTGAGGTTCTCTGGTACGTTAGTTTTCACTTAGGCAAAGTATAAGGAATCTTAGGCCTCTGTTCACGACCAAAGGGAATTGGAGCTAATGGCTGATGTTTTAGATTTAATAAATGTTGAACTTAGGCTGCTGATCAGAATTGATAGTGTGGCTGAAATCTCACTGGTGAGAGAAGAAGTAATGCCCTTAGAATCCAAGTTTGGTGGGACGGGGAATATGTTGAATGGACAAATGTAGGCTGTAGAGTAGGAAAATTGCATGTAGAATACTACAGGGATCTTATTTCTACTTACAGAGGCAACATATGCATTGCATTCATGTTTTTGTTTACCTTTTTCTTGGTATTTTTTCTTCACAATTTACAGTGTGCAAAATGCTGAAATGTTATTCCTGATTTTATTGTTTGATTCTGCCATCTTTGATGAAGAGAACTTACTCATGTGTTGTTATTTTTGAAGCTTTGACTTGTGAGTTTGATTTACTTTACTCACTCGTGCTTTTTTTGCCTTTTTACTTATCATTATTTTTTAAATACAGATGGCGATAAATTCTGGCCAGTATTTTCACCAACATGCTACACAAGATTTAAGTTCAACATTGCATGGAAGAATGCGTGATCCCATGCCTCCCAACAGTTCAAACTTATGTTCCATTAAGTCTAATCATTCTGAACAGGCAAATTCATTTCTAGCTCTTCTATCTGGGCCACCATCTCTGTTACAGTGTGATTTTCAGGAATTTTCAAGTCGAAAAGTATTCAATGCCACTAGAAGTGTCAATATCAATGATTTTGGAAGTGAAATTCCACAAATTGCTGGTGCATTGCTATCAGAAACTCTGAGCAATCAAAACACACAAAATGGGGCAAATTCTGTTATTCCATCTAGACTAGTATTAGGTTCCACTGGTAGTGGTGTTTCATTTTTGCATGGTAGTCTTCATGCATCTAACTCAAATCTCCAGACTTCAGATCTGGCCAAAGTAGTCAATCATCTCATGCTTCCTGGTACTGAGAAAGTAAAGGACTTACCCACCCTGAATGGGGATTGGTATGGTACCAGTTCTACTACAAAGGCTGGGAATTTCTATAGCAAAAATATCCAGATGTCAACAAAGATAGCAGAAGAATTAAACTCTTCTACGTCAGATCAGTCATCAACTACTTTAAGTGGGTGCCCTCGTGTGTTCTGTTTGGGTACAGGTCAGTGCATGATATGTAATTCATATTCTTGGTTAATAGTTTTTCATATTGGATATGGCTTACATATTTTCTTTTTAATTTGATGAAAAAGGTGGGTATCTGCTTCTCAGCAATACAGGACTTCTTGGTATTGTTTGCTCATGTCATTTTTTTCACACATCTGTCTCCAAATTTTGTGAGGTAACTTGCTCATGTGTGTTATATTTACTATGTTTTCTAGCCCTGCTACTTGTAACGCATGTTTTCATTACCATTTGGAGTAGATTCATGCTTACAAGTTGCTGCCACTGCTGTCATGTTGCAGCATTCAGGATTATGTGATGTGAACCCTGGGGATGCTGTTCGTATGGAAAGTGGGGAGACCATTGCACAGTGGCGGAAACTCTACTTTGAGAAGTTTGGGGTAGGAGTTACATTGCCCTTGTTCTCAGTGTTTACTTCAATTGAACTCTTGAGTGTTTGCTTCATTATCCCAAACATGCATGTGGTGTGCAGTGTGCACATGTTTCCATATATAAATAATGTGATATTCAAAATTTAAGGTAACCCTCTTCCTTTGAGGAGCATTTTGATATAAAAGAAATATGACTAGTTTATAAATAATATTACCTCTATAAGATGATTAATCAATCTTCAGGATAGCGTGTTCGTGGTAGGGTTATGCTCAGGGGTGAGCCTTAGGGGCTGGCAGGGGCCTTGTTACCCCCTTGGCTTGTTAAAGTTTCCTGGAAGACGTTGAAAAATATTCTTTTTCATTCAAATAAGAGATAAAATCTTATTTGCAATCCCTCCCCCCTTTTTTTTTTCTTGGAATTTGACCCCCCTTCATGAAATTTTTTGCAATGATGGTAGTAAGTTCTTAACTTTTATTCAATAAATAACTTGATTTTGCTTGACCCTTCTTAAATATAGCCATTATTATACATGTCTTAATTTTTTAGCTCCTTAGCTTATGAATTTACCTCTTTAACAACAAGCATATTGACATGAATTATTAGGTGAAATAATTTCTCTCCTTGTTGATAAAGAAAATACAATTAAAAAAAGTTAGTTCCTATATGTATTGTGCATACAAAGTCAATTGTACCTTTTATGTAAAATTACATTATTATTTCAATTAAATTTAGTGTTCATTTTGCTCTTTTTGAAAATATTTTCAACCCCCCCCACCCAACCCAAAATGAAATTTCTGGCTTAGCTTTTATGCTTTTCTGCAAATCTAGTGCAATTTCATAGGGAAAGTTGAATATCGAGGTGGTGACACATATAAGCAAACTCATATTAGGTTTCTCCTGGCAATAGTTTTGTAGACCTTACATACCACTATTTTAGCAGTTGTCTTTTCAATTTCTCTATCTTTTACCTTTGGGATTGAAAGTTGTATTTCTTATTGGCATGTGTTTGAAGCAACGAGAACACTGGATGGTGATGTTTTTATGATGCTTTAGATCAGGGTTCCGGAAGATCAGAGTGGATGGGACTGGCCTGAAGGATTGTTACCAACTGCTGGTTTGGTGAAATCTAGTGCGACCGAGCCCAAATTATCTAATACTTCTCACTTGGTTAATCAAGTTGGTTCATCTCAAGGTTTGTCAAGGTGCATGGACAATACAATGTTTCCAAGTAATCCACAGGCTGGGCAGAATTCTGCTACTGGTCTTTTACATAACAAGCAAGAGCAAAAAATTGAGGGTAGTAGTAACTTTCTTCTCAAGCACTTGATTGGTGCTTCGCAAAGTAATTTGCATGATGTGGCTGATGGCCAGAGAATGGAGTGTGCTGTCACCAAGAGTTCAACAATGTCCACATTTGTTGGTAGGGATTCAGATAATGGTTGTCAGTCCATGTCCGTTTGGATTGATTCTATATTGAAGAACAGAAACTCATCCCTTGCCCACGCTAGTTTGCAAAATTTAAGAAGCCTTGGTCAAAATTATGATGTCAGTGCAGCTAAAATTGCAGATGATGGTGTTATTTCTGACAGAGATGCTACTTCCTCAAATGTGGAGTTAAAGCTTGGGCAACCATATCAACAGAGTCGGCCTATAGGAAACACTGCTCTACCATTCATTGCACCCAAACGTTTTGGCACAGTTGTTGATCCTCCTAAGCCATGCTATCCTGAGCCAATGATTCATCATGGTGGGTAGATAAATAGTTTTCCCTGCTAGATCTTTATTTGTAGCATATAAGTTATAGGCCATTTTATATTTATGTGTTGGTTTCTTGGTGTTATGGCTAAGTGATTATATTATGATTAGTCCTGCAATAATGCAGCTAACTTTTGCGGGGAGGAGGAATCTAGGCAATATTGTCATCATGATGCAGGCTCATCCAACCGCACTGCAAGAAGACAACAAAGCCATTTGATCCTTGGCAATCATGCATTTGGTGTCAGCAGTGTCATGGATGCCATCAAACTAGACAAATGCAGAGGTGATGCCACCAAGAGTTTAGTAGTTCCCCTACTTCCCCAGCTACCACTGGAGGGGAGTGCACGCTCTAGAGGTGCTAATAATATGGCCGGTGAATTTAGCATGCTGAAGACATTTCATTGTGAATCTAATACTACAAAGTGTGACCCACTAAATGCTCCCTTGAAAATTGGAAACACTTTAGGGAGACAGTTGAATATGCCTGAGTTGGGTTTCTGCAGATTAACTGACAAAGGTAATGCAGGATCAGAATGTGTTTCCTTTTGTGCTGCAACAGATCCAGCATTGAGAATTCATAAGCAGGTAGAAAATCCTCGAAATGTCACAGGAGTTGTGCCTGGTTTTTCAGCAGTGCATGGAATGGATTCATGTCGGTCATCAAATATTCATTCAGATAGATTTGATGAGAGAAGCTGTCTCAACCTTCCTGGGGACTCTTCTTTCATTGGAACTAGTGGATACCCTGATCAAGCTTTTCTTAGAATGACGAGTTCACATTTGGGCTCTGGACAAATTTCACAATCCTCTGCTGCTTCAATGGGCTTTCAATTAGCTACTTCGACCTTTATACCAGGTCCAACTTCCGCCATTTCACAAGAGAGCCCTTGTTTGCTTGATGACAGTATGAGACTACTTGCATTAAGGCAGATATTGGAGTTGTCAAAGCAACATGCAATTTCTTCAGTTGGAATGAGCCATGAGCTAGGGAGATTTGATCAAACTTCTAATCCCAATGTACAGCATTGTCTTATTGAATCATCAAAATCTAGGGAAGAAAGGCATGGACCTATTGTTCCCAGCAAGCTAGATGTTTTTGAAGGTGCTTCAGCATCAGTTCCATCTCCTGCTGCTGAAAAATCAATCCCCATGACAGGCAAGTGAGAATATGAAGATGTTGCTTTCCTTGTGTATTTATATGTATTAATTGTTGTTTTCATTATCCAGGGTTGAACACCCGCTGTGATTTCTCAACATTGACGCAAGGGCTTTCACTATGTTCTAGAGAAGTTGACATACCTTGTCAATTTTCTAATGAGCCTTTTCCTAATCAGTCTACATTAAGGTTAGCTTTAAACTGCTATGTTATATTTGCAGAAACTTGAAGCTTTCTCATATTTCTTTCCCTTTCCCTTCCTTTTCTTTCCCTTGTTAAATAAAATATTTGCTCACTGGCTACACACCCATAGACCTTATGTTTAAACTTCATAATATATTTAGTACATGTTGGCTGGTTAGGTGTGTATTTTGGAACAGATCTTAGTGGTGAATTTAGTTGTGGATGTTATCCTTCCTAACTTTAATTTTCTTATTATGTTTTTAGGCTCATCAGAGGTGAGAGCATCACGCAATCAAGTGAGCATGCAAAATGTTGTCAGAGAGTACCTTGTACATATTTTCAGGGCAACTGCAACTGCTCAGCCCATGGAAAGTGCTTACAAGGATATTCTGAGTGTAGGGTTGGAAGATCTCATGTTACCTCCAAGGAACAGTTAGGTGTCTGTCGTGAAGCACCTATGTCAGTTGCTTCTGAATTTGTTAGAGATCATGTTGTTCCGAAGGAAAGAACTAGTCTATTGGATCAAGGAGGAAAAGTGAAGGGGCAACTTCCTGTGAGAATTGCCTGTCATGCCTCTCAGTGGAGAGATGTTCCAAGCAAGCAAAAGGAGGCTTGCAAAATGACACGTATCAATCCATCAGCTGAGGTGTTAGCTGCAAGTGGATGTGCTGAAGATCAGCTTGGAGATGCAGGTATGCGCTGTATTGGATCTGCTGTAAACAGAGCTGACTCATTCAAAGGTCAAGACATGTCAAATATTTCTTCTGGATGTTCTGCCCCTGATGTCACCCAGGCATCAATTGAGGTTAACAATATGGATTCTTCTACCATTGATGCTGAGGATAATGGTTATATGAATGATCTTGTAGTTGATGAAGGATCTGGTATTGATAAATGTTGTTCATCAAATGATGCTCTTGAAAGTGAAAGAAGTGCTGCATTTATAGGTGTTTCTTGCAGGAGTAAGATAAGAACTAAAGGATCTCCTAGAATTCTGAATGGACAGCCATCTTTTAGTCTGCTTGATGAGCTTAAACTCATAGATTCCTTGACATGGAAAAAAGGTAAAAATCAAATTTATACGAGCATTACTGGTAGTGGGAGGACCAATCATTTGAAAAAAATTAGGAGAGGCTCAAAAGCTGGAAAGAGAAAGAGAACAGTTAAATTTAGGACACTGGATGCAGCCTTTCCTCCTAAAGTTTCTTTTAGACATTGTCCCAGCAATAATGGCAGTCCTCGGTCGCCCTCTCGTTCTTCCAAAGATCGGCAGACCCTCATTCCTTCAGGGTTAGAACCACATGGGGATACTGATTCGATTCAACCAGGAGAATTGTTTTCAGCCAAAATAGTTTCTCGGAAAAGAGATTTGCATGGTGTGTATGATGATCAGGATGGTGAAGATGATTATCAGCCTGAACTGAAAGGTGATGCTAGGTCTGGTAAAATTCCTGAAGTTTCAGGTAGAAAAAAGTTAAAGAGGGCTGGGGCTTTTGATTCCTTTGAGTGTTTGGGGGCATCAAAATCAATTCTTAGAACTGTTGAAAAATCTTATAATAGCAATGCAGTAGATTGCATAAAGGTATTTTCGAGTCTTGAGGTGACTTTTTGTGATAAGAAATCTAGGCCCATAGTTTGTGGAGAATATGGTGAAATATGCAGCAGAAAGTTTGCCACAGATGAATTGAGGCCTGCAAAAATTGTTCCTCTCAGTAGGGTTCTTAAAAACACAGAACAATGTACCCTCCAGAAGAGCTGTAAACCCAAAAGTACTCTGAGGAAGTCAAAGAAGAAAAGAAGAGCTAGGAGCACTGTATACTTTGATTTGAAGAAAGCAGAAGAAAATGGACACAACCAAGTTTCAGTCTCTCATGAAGTGAGTGGCTGTCATGTTGAAGAAGGCAAGAAGACTTGTGTGAGTGGAATTAAACAATTTGATAACAATTCATTCACCTTGGAGAAAGGGAAGGATGACAGAAGTGAGAAATATTGTTGTATTCCAGATGGTATTGCTTACAATAGATCAAACATAAGATGTAAGGAAATACGCAAACGAAGCCTTTATGAGCTGACAGGAAAAGGTAAATTTCACCAATGTTTTCATGGTAGTTGCATTCCAATATTATAAAGTTATTCTTAAATTTTGATAGGAAGGGTATCGTGGGTGTTATTAAGGGTTGAGTCAAATGTGTCTTGTGGATGTGGCCTTCAATAGTTTTACCTTTTTAATGCCTGGCATTACGAGGAAAGCAAAAGCTTTTGGCTAGACCTAATACATTGAATTTTGGGCTGTATGCACATAACATAGCTTTTAGTATACACTTATAGTTGTTCAACCTATTGTGGTGGTTTGCAATTGTATTTTTTACTTTTATCTGTATAGTTCAACTTTGATGTAATTTGTAACAAGCTTATTTGTATAGGTTTCATGAAATATCAAATACCTAGATCTATCCCATCCTCTCTTTGTTTTCCTTAACTTGTCTCCTTTTTTCATTGTGGTTATCATTTCCATTTGTACTGGCTTTATAAAGAAATTTGAGTAATCTTTGCTACTCTTGTTTTACTTGACACCATGATAGGTGTTGTTTCCTATTGCTAACAGTTGACAGTTATTGAAACCCCTTAAAATTTTGAAAATCTAGCTGAAGAAGCCAAGTACATAATCTGTTCTGTTTATGTGTCTCACGTGATGAAGTGATGAGGTATTCCCTCCATTAGTAAAGTGGGTGTCTATGGACCATGATATGTCTAATGTTACATTTGGTGTGATTAGTAATCTTTGGATGTGCTGCAAGTGGTAAACTTTTTTAAGTACTGGATAAAAAAGAAGCATTTAGAATCCTTTGTTTAACATTAAAGGGGCTACTTTTGAATGTGCTGCAAGTGATGAATTTTGGATGTTGTGAACATGTGCATGGCAAACATTTTTATTTGTGATGTCTGGTCTTGTTGAGGGCTTACATCATTGATTTCCTTCTTCAATTGTCAGGAAAAGAGTCTGGTTCTGACAGTCATCCCCTTATGGAGATCTCAAAGTGCATGCCTAAGATGAAAGTGAGGAAAAGTTTAAAGGAAACTGGTGATGTTGAAAGTCATGGACATAAATCATCCAACATGAATGCTGAAAAGTAAGCAAGTGAATTGATTTCTGTTTTCAGGGAGAGTTTCACCTTTATTTGATAGATAATTTCAGAGCTTAAAAAATGATGATAGTTTTTATTATGTCTAATTGCTATGGAATTATAAATTATGTTACAGATCTATCATGCAGACTAGGTGCTCATCCATTGTTGATTCAGATGTATTCTGCTGTGTTTGTGGAAGCTCGAACAAAGATGAATTTAATTGCTTATTGGAGTGTAGTCGATGTTCAATCAGAGTGTGTACTCATTTCAAGTTTGTGCCTAATTTGTTAAATTATCATTATCTAATTCTCTTTTCATGATACAGGTGCATCAAGCTTGCTATGGCATTTTGAAAGTACCAAGGGGCCACTGGTATTGCAGACCATGCAGAACAAGTTCTAAAGATACTGTAAGATGTAGATTTTAACTCTTGAATAGTTGCTGCTCTTTCTTTTTATTTGAGTTTTAATGTGTCTTTCTTGCATTCTTTTCATCTCATTTTTTATCATCATTTAGGTGTGTGTTCTCTGTGGATATGGTGGTGGTGCCATGACTCGAGCATTACGAAGTCGTGCATTTGTAAAAGGCCTTCTCAAAGCTTGGAATATTGAAGCAGAGTGTAGGCCTAAGAGCACAAATAATTCTGCTGAAACTGTGCTGGATGATCAGAGTCTGGTTGTCAGTAATTCATTTTGTAACTTGCAATTTAAAGATCTTGAGCTGTCAAGAACTGCTTCGTGGAAAATGGATGTGCAAAACCAATTGGACATTATTCGGAACTCTCCTTGCCCTGATGGCAAGTTAAATTTGTATAATAGTGTAACAGCAGGAGTACTTGATTCTACTGTGAAACAGTGGGTTCATATGGTCTGTGGGCTCTGGACTCCTGGAACACGTTGCCCAAACGTTGACACCATGAGTGCTTTTGATGTATCTGGTGTTTCACACAAAAGAGAAAATGTGGTAAGTTTATGATACCTGAGGCAAATATAGAATACCCTAAACAGCAATGACTGTACTTGCACTTTGATATATCTTTAGTCATGCATGTCCCATGGAAGTTTTTTGTCATGTTTCATAAATGTGTTATGCTACTGATACTAAAACAAGAACTTTAAACAGATTTTATTTGTGTCACCTTTTTGTATATTATTTGCTGATTTCACTGAGGTGGTTTGAGTGTATTTTTGGATTAACTTCTCCTGGAAGTGACCATCAAGTTTATTTCTCCCAGGTTTGCTCTATATGTAATCGACCAGGTGGCTCATGTATACAGTGCAGGGTTGTGGATTGTTCAGTTCAGTTTCACCCTTGGTGTGCTTACCAGAAGGTCTCTACTCAAGAACCTGAAACGTTAATTGCATTACTATGTTATTATATGCATAATCACTTATTATTTTAGGTATTACTTCTGCAGTTGCTGAAGCAATCAATTCTTTCCCTTTCTATATTGTAGGCTGTGAGCTAGATGTTCATCACAATTCAATTATCGGTCTGCTTACTAATTCATGAGAAATACTTTGGCTTATACTGGCTAATTGCAATATAACACAATATGTTTACATATTTAATTGCTTTGACACCTATTTCTACATTGTGCTTAAAATTGAAGTAGCATGCAATTGTGTTTTTTGCTGCTGCCATTTTTATATTAATAGCATGAATGCTAAGGGACATTATCTGACCCCCTAGCTGTATGCTTCTCATGACCTTAAATTTTCAAAATGTCTTTAGCATTATATTTTGGTTATGCTAATAACACGTCTCATAGGGCTTTTCTTGAACCTGTTATTACTTGTAAATGTTTTCCTAATTAAACATGGAAGGGAAGATTGCTAATCACAATTCGGTTTGTTGATTGTCCCTAAGGGTGTGTGGCATTCCTGATTCACTTTCTTATATTGCTTGCAGGGTCTATTACAAAGTGAGGTTGAAGGCGTTGATAATGAAAGTGTTGGATTCTATGGAAGATGCATGCTTCATGCCTCACACCGCACATGTGAATCTGGTAGTGAGCCCACCGATGCTGAATTGAGTTCTTCTAGAAAAAGGGAATCATCCTGTGCTCGAACAGAGGTATTTTATCTATTTTTTAAGTGTGGGTAGGAGGGTGGGGTGAGTTTCTTGGGTTATCTTATCACTGGGGCACTCATATTGTGATATATTGCTACCTCTTTTAGGGTTTCAAAGGCCGCAAACAAGATGGCTTTTGGCACAACATCTATGGTCAATCAAAAAGAAAGACTGGATGCTTTGTTCCTCAAGAGCAGTTAAATGCTTGGATTCACATTAATGGGCAGAAGTCATGCATACAGGGGCTTCCAAAGCTGCCAACGTCAGATATCGAATATGATTGCCGGGTACATTGAAGTTGCTTATTTACTGGTTGCTTTTATTCCTAGTACTTTTTGCCTACATGCAAGCATTCTAACTATAGAACTTCTTTTGATAATTATACCGTAATTAGTCCTTGTAAGCCTAACTGTTCTGCTTTCCACATTACATGCAGAAAGAATATGCTCGCTACAAGCAAGCAAAGGGTTGGAAGCATTTGGTAGTGTACAAGTCTGGCATACATGCACTTGGTCTTTACACATCTCGATTCATTTCCCGTGGCGAAATGGTTTGACCTTCTTGACCTTAAGACAACCAGATTTCTTCATAATTGGAAAATATGACATAGGTCATGGTTTTTTTAGGTTGTTGAGTATGTTGGTGAGATTGTGGGGCTACGTGTGGCTGACAAAAGAGAAAATGAGTATGAGTCTGGCAGAAAAGTCCAGTACAAAAGTGCATGCTACTTCTTCAGGATAGATAAAGAGCATATCATTGATGCAACCCGCAAAGGGGGGATTGCCCGTTTTGTCAACCATTCATGTCTGGTAATTACTTAAATTTGTTTAAAGTTTTTTTCTTGTAAGAAGTGGTAGGAACCATGGCCAGGGGTACGGGGCTGACGTTGGGGGTGCAACATGGCACCTTTTTCCCAGGTCTCAATGTGGATCAATTTTGGATAACCTTAGGGTAAAGTTCGCCAAGACCCCTTAAATTAGTCATCAAACTTTACCTGACCTCCAAGGCTCCAAGCATGGTGTAGTTTTAATGGATCATCCCAGTATACTTGAAATCCATTTGAATGATAAGTTAAAATGTACTAAATTAACATGATCATGTGTCTACCTAGGAAATTGGTGGGAAACTGTGATGGAAGGGTTCAAAAACTGTTTAGAAACAAACTATTAGAGTTTAACAAGTCATTAGCTATATTTTACATTATTGTTTTTTCTTTTTTGGCCACCCCATTGGCACTTGGGCTTCCAGCATATTTCTCAAGTTTTTCTCTTTCTACGGTCATTCAGCTTTATCCAGGTTTCTCACTTCATGCTCAATTTCTTTGACAGCCAAATTGTGTTGCCAAAGTGATTTCTGTGAGGAATGAAAAGAAGGTAATTCCAAATTTAGTTATGATACTTGGTATATGCTAGTGAGATTCAAAACTACTACTTTTTCATATACGGTGTACAGAAGAGAGAGTGTTTGGAATTCATTCTATCATTAGTTTGCAATTTTCTTAGTAATGCCAAGCTGCTTTACCTGCATGGTATGTTTGGAAGATAAGGTTGATCCGAAAACCAGGATACAAGGATACTACAATACTACCATTTTACCATTTCCCGAAAATAAGGATTTTATTTTACCATTAATTTTGCATAATAATTATGTTTATGAGGCCAGCAGCCCACAAAATTACTGCAATGAATGCTATGTTGCTTGCATCTATAACAGAGTTCAAAAGTTTTAGGCACCTTTAGAACTTATAAGACTGGGAATTACAATGGCATTGGCTTAGTTATTGGTTTGTTGGGTGCAGGTTGTCTTTTTTGCAGAGAGAGACATATATCCAGGTGAGGAGATAACATATGACTACCATTTTAACCATGAGGATGAAGGGAAGAAAATTCCTTGCTTTTGTAATTCAAAAAATTGTAGGCGTTACCTCAACTGATTGTACATAAAAAATGTTAATTCTTTTTGTTGTATTACTGTCAATCCCAATGGGTTGTCAAATTTTGCCCTCTTTGCTTTGCCAATTAATATCAACTGGTATTAGCCTGCACGTTTTTGTTGGTGTAAAGTTTCTTTTCTTTGCACACGAGCTATACAAGGAAACCGGAAGGTTTCTCGTCGTCTATGGCCGATGACGGGAACAGGAAGGTTATGGTCCAAGCTAAGTATACATTTCTTTTATTCCAACGTATAACATTTCCTTTATTCCAACGTATAACATTTCCAAGAACATGAGAAATCTTGATCAATCATTTATGAGATGAAACCCTTGAAATCAACATGCTTTTAGAAGTGAGAACGCCAGCTCTTAATAAAAACAAACGATACAAAGAGTAATATACTTTGGTTAATTTGTAAAGCAACATGCATTTTGGGATCATACTGACCACATGTATTTATAATCTAGCTTTCCCCCTTCGTTCATCGTCATTCATCAGGGTATTTCCAAATTTAACTAGCAGGATAAACATGAACTACAACCAAACCCCACACCTCTCCTCCCCAAGGCCAATATGCAGCAGTGTCAGTGCGTATGAAGCTTCTATGCTGAAGACTGAGTGAAGCTTCTCGCATACGGCATCTTGCAGCCTGACTTTTCTTCTATGAACCCCAGTTCGGAATGTTTGATGTGGCTTCGTTTACCATTTTCACCAGTGTCACCTGCCACAATGTATATGATTAGAACATTCTACTGAATAGGAGAGGAGTTAACACTCGCAACCGCGATTTTACTCCCGAGAAATATAGTTTCAAAATCGTAAAGATGTTCTCTTTTTGCTTTGCTTGTGTGCTCAAGAAGGATATGTGTTGTTAAAACGTACCACACTTTCTGGAACACCAGGAGGAGGAAGGGGAAGGTTTCTCGGTGGTGCTACAGTATCGAAAGATCTTTTATCAAACCTCCATTCTCCAATCTTTCCATAGGTTAACCTACCCTGAAATTGGGGCAGAAATTCTCCCACTATAAGCAAAAGAGAAGACATCTTTTCCTTCCAACTCAGAAACAGATATGTTGGTAATAAATGAAAACGTAAGAACTCAGAAGTGATTTCATTCAACTAAACGATTGGGATTTCAGTACAATAGATTACCTTCAAATCATAGTCGCACCCATATGTGTAATGAATAATGAACTTGTTACCAATTGCTGTATCCCAAGGAGGCTGATAAATGTCATAAAGCAGGCAACTGCTATTAAGGAGAATTCAGGAAATAATTGGCACACAGAAAACTCACATCAATTTTAAAATCTAAAACATAATTTATACTTTTTGGGGGACGCAGGTTGGAGAGAGAGAAGATTCTTTGGCCTTTCTCAAACTAATCAAAATTCAAGGATATTATAAAGAAGAGTGTGACGAAGGAGAAGAGTTGCTGTTGACTAACTACTAAGTTACCAAATTATAATTAAACAACATAGACAAGGAGCATAAGTCCAATATGTTATGCTAAGAATGCTTATCCTAGCATTCAACTCGGCTTGCTCTTAGAAGCATATCATAGGTGGGTCCTAAACTAAAAAGCTCATCCCCAGAGTTTAGGCAGGTGCAGACAGTAGCAAATGGTTGAAAATGCTAGCTACAGTTATCAGGAAGATACAGTTGGCATCTTGTACCGTGTGAATAAAATGTTATGGGAAAGAATAACGGCAATCTCATCAAACCTGAATCATGAAATCTTTGTATAAGATGTTACCAACACCGTGCAAGGCAGAGGAAACAGCATAAGCGTACCTACAATTATGAAACAAGAAAATATGCCATGGTCAACACCACATGCAATGTTGTAAAAGAATAGAGTAAATTGGCTAACACTCACATTTCAAGCACCCAACCAAAAGCTTTATCCGTTTCAGGATCTTTCTTCATCGCCAATGAAACATTCATCCAAGTTGGAGCAATCTTTTTAAGAGACTCCTATATAATGTTCAACGAAAGTTCAAGAGACGGCAAAACAAAAAGGAGAAAGCCACCATAGTCACTAAGCAACACCAAAATGCATACCTTCCCAACAATGACAGGAGAATTTCCTATGGGGTCAATGTTGGTTATTGGACCCTTTTCCGCAGGGAAGTACTTTCTCATAACTGACTCATACTTTTTAGGTTCTATATAAAAGAAAGGAAATGCAGCTCCAAGCCCATCTTTTGATAAGTTCGGAATAGGCTTGACAATAATATGGTCTGGCTCCGACATCAGTATGTAACTGGATACATGGTAAGAACGGGATATATAAATCAACCAAATATGGAAACGAATTGATTCAAGACAGAAACACGGAAACCAGGAATTTCATACTCTTCTTTTATGTCTGCTTTTTCAAGCCACTGTACAAATGCCCAAGGTCTGTTGAGGACTATGTAACCCTGTGATACGGACATAAAAGGACAGAATGAAGTAAGTAAAATAAAATATGAGAACCATCAACTTTAAAATTTTACAAGTTTACATAGTCATAAGCTGAAAACACAATTTATATCAAGCAAGTAGCTTCTTTTACATAGTTCTGAATTAATGCTAAACCGGCAGAGCAGATACTACTAGTAAATTCATTCAATTACGAGTAACCTGACCCAATTTCCTAAAATTTCGATGCCCTTTTAGGGAAACTACAAATCGAAAACAATCTATAAATTGATTAATACCAGAACTTGTTCTAGTCTAACCAAAGCAGTTTCCTTATTCTGCCTGATTGAAAGATAAACTAAGCTCCCCCACCTACCAACCAAAAACAAAAGTTAAAGGGAAATACCTGATCCATTCCAGCTGGTAAAGGCTGAGCAATGAAAGTGGGAATCTCATCCATATACTTGTCGGGTTTACCAGAGTGCAAGATCCTAGTAAACCCACCCATATCTGAATTTGGTCCATTCTTAAACTTCTTGAACCAGTAGTACATAACCCGGCACTGCCACGTGTTGTAAACCGAGTCTGAAGCTGTCACAGCCGTGTGAAACAACCTCTTCTTTGCAGTTGACCCATACCTTCTTGACCTTTCTACTGGCATCTTGATTATGGGGTCAACGATTGATGTTCTTGAAGGTCCCGGAAGCTCTTGCTTCAGAGGAGCATTGGCCGAGATGAGGATGTTGTAGGTGATTAGAGCTACTGAAAAAGTTATGATTAAGGTGTAGAAGACATTCCCACAGCCCATTTTTCCACTCTATGCTCAAGGCTTAGGAGCTCTTCCCTGTTTTCTCTCTTTCCAACTATGGAACTCGGTTAGGGGCAGTCTGGGTAAGTGGTGGAGCCGCTGAATGGGACAGGTTGGAAGACGCCGAGACCGGCGGCGATTTTTGGGGAAGGTGACGTGACAGGCTGTCTCTGGAAGTGAATGAAAGAAAGTCGTCGGGGTCGAATATTGACAGAAGCCAGAGTCGCTGAAGAAAAGTTCTGCCTTCTCTCATATAATTAAGCTCACGTTGCTTCTAATTTTTAAATCCTTTTTATTTATTTATTTATGTTTACTGAGTATTTGTTAGTAGTAATATTTAATTGCACCGTTTTGATCTTTTGTCCGTTTTGTCATGTTTTTAGGGTGAAAATTAATGTTTTTTTTTTGTCGTTAAATGTTTATTTTTCTTTAATATTTACATAAATTAGGATAAAAATTTTAACCTAATAGATTTTTTTTAAATATAGATATTTAATATTTTTAATATAATAAACATAAAAAATATGACATATCTAAAAAGAATATTTTCAAAAAAATCCCAAAAAAAAAACAAGAGATGGGCCAGGATTGTTGATATCATGATTTCCACAAAATGAAATGGTCCAGCCATAATTAAAACATGAGGCCTAACTTGTAGTAACGGAGGACAACTTTAGTGAATGAACTTTAAAACATCACCTTCAATGCTACGGCCACTGAAGCATTCGATCGTGCATGGTGATAGGCCAATGTGTTTTGTTTATATTAGCCATATGCAGCGTCTGGCTTTGCCACAAGAAGCATTTCACATGCCAACCATGGGACATACAAAGTCAAATTCCCATCCACCAAACCACGGAGTAATCACAGATACATCATCGGTCTATAATTTCTATCTAGAAAGTGACAGAAACTGAATTTAATGTTAATAAGTAAAATTTATACATCGACAATGTATCAAATATAAACTTAATACAAAACAAAATACATACACTTACGATTCATTAAATATAAACCCAACACTGTGTTTTATTTCTCCTCATCCGACCTACTGCAAACATGTATGTAATGAATAAAATTTATACACTGAAAATCCATCAAATATAAACTCATCATTAAATTATATTATATTTTATGTTTTGTTTCTTGTCGCCGTCTGAGCTACTCTGGGCAATGTATGTTATTACACATTGATTTCTAGTAAATTGTAAACAGTAAATTAGGCAAGAGATGGAAGGGGATTGACTTAAAAATGGGCCACTTCCCATGATTTTAAACAACCCCACCCCCCCGCCAATCGTTTTGCCTGTGCATATTTTCCAGTCAATTATAAGGAGATGTGTGTAACTGACCACTGAGAAGCAAACTAAAGAGGAGGGGTAAGCTTGGCGTGAGGGTTGATCATCAACTCATCATTCAATAAACAAAGCTGTCTTGAGAGGAAAGAAGATAGAATTATGCATTCCTCTGCTGTGCTTTTCGTGTGGCCCTCATTTGTTGTGCCATCAAAGGCGCATGGCGTCAGGGTAAAGATCCCTGTACACGCAATTCAACAATGCCTGAGAATTACTAGGAGAAAAAAAGGGGAAAGGGGAGAGAAAAGTTCCATAACTAAATTCCTCAAATCATGAATCCTGTTAAACACACAATTCCAAAGAACAGAGCCAACAACATACAAACTTCATTCAGAGTTAACCAGGTTACATTAACTGATTGGAGGTACTTCAATCGAATTACCATTGATACCATATAAACTATACAGAATGACCCGTATTAATAAGGTTATTACCCAGATTGGCTTTAATGAATTGGAGGATATCCGTTTTAAGGGAAAATTAAGAGGGTAACATATTACCTCCAAAGAAAATAAGTCCTAACAAGGTCAATTTGATTTCCATTTGAGTTATCTCCCAACTGCATTTCTTATGCAAGGGAATCGATTCGCCCATCGAGAATATCCTGCATCAGGATCAAAAGGCAGCATGTCATAAAGCCAGTTCAGAAAAGATCTAAAAGTAATTACACTGTCAATAATTAAAAATTAGGATCTCCGTATCGCTAACAATTAAAAATTGGAATCTCCGTATTGCAACAAGAATAGTTAAAGCTACTTAAATATGGAAACTATCAGAAGAAACAAACCTGCAGTAACAATCTCTAAAAGATCCATCTCTCCTTTAGCAGCATCAGACATATCCTACAACGAAGAGACATCCAAGTTTTAGTCCCACAACTTATGAAACAAAAGAAAAAAAAAACTAGTAAATAACATGCATATACACACGTAGCATCAGCATTTACCTGCCCCCACGAAGCCAAACTTCTTGCAATGAGCCGTGACAGACTATTAAGATAGCTGCTACTAAGATCAGGATGATTCAAAAGAGCTTCTTCAGATGTAAAATCAAATACCAGTGCACAAATACTTGAAGCCATCATAAGAACAGATAGTTCATTAGTGTTCTCTGCAACCAAATTCAGGAAACATTTATGACGTACACATGCTTAGACTAAGCATTTAAACAGAGGGAAAGTTAGAGCACAAGTTAGATGAAATAACATTGAATGCTATTCCATGAAAATTCTACACTGAAATGTAAAGATAAGACAAAGTGATTGCATGAATGTTACTCCACAAATGGTACACTCTGTAATCTAATCTTATCAGTAAGCGCTTTCCCTAGTAGTTCCAATGAGATAACATTTGTCAAGAATCAATTCAACCTGCTTTTGTAATTCTAAAACATTTAATCATGCAACATAAACAATTCATTCAAATGAATTTTGGCTCCAATTAAGGACTGAAACAGTACCTGTCCAAATTGCCAATGCTTTCAAAAGATTAAAAAACGTTGATTCATCGTCTGGAAAGCAAAATTGCTCTCTCTGTTGATAAAAAAAATGAAGTTAATACATTACACAAATAACTAGTATTTCATAACAATATGATAAAAATCACCACCTTTAAAAGAAAATTCATGATTGTATCACACGCCAAGAAAATGCAACCATTATCCTCTACACCATGTCTGTTTTGTTCAATCAATTTTATGAGGCAGTCCACAACCTGCGATGACACCAATATTTTCACATAACAGTAAAAAGCTATAGCTCAGCACAACAAATTACACTAGGGTATGACAATATATTAGTGCACATAGAAAACTTCATATATTATGTATGTACTGTAACATAGTGCATAGCAACTATGAAGTACATATGGAACACAGGCATTGAATTATGTATATATAAACAAGCATTTGTTTATTGGATTGATAACAGCTTAATATTAAAAAAATATCATATAAGAGGAATATAGTACAAACAGAATCACAATTCATTTGAAATGTCACTTTCATAGCATCTATTAAATGGTTCTTGAAAAGCATACAAAGAGATACACATATTTCAAATGCATCTATAGATGTGCATGTGTATTGGAAGGATAGGCAAGATATATTTACCAAGACACCATAGAGTTGCATTGGTATTAAAAGTAAACAAGACGGCTGCTTTCAATTAAGTTATACTTACAGCTTTATACCCTCCAGAAGAAGCCAAAAGTTTGCATCCTTCAATCTTCATTGTCATTTGGCACAACATTGGAAGCAGAAAGCATACAGAGTAAAAAGGGCTGTAACAGAGTTAATTAACAAAAATATTTGGCAAAGTTAGTCTCGAAATACAATAACCAAAACAAAAGGTACAGGTATCAGTTCATCAAAGAACTACAAAGTTAACTTGCCATACCTTGATTCATCTTCACCTTCAACTGAAAGCATATAGCCCAACAGTTCCCTGATTTTCTCTTTGCATGCAATGGGTGTTTCTGCAAGATAGCTGAAACAAACACAAATATCAGCTCACTGAAAAATTCACACTTCATGGAAAGTTAACACCCACTGCTTGATATTGTTCATGTAAGCCTGCATATATCCTAAAATATGGCATTAAATACTTAAATGAGATGGCATCAAACATACCTCCCAACAAGGCGTACTGAAGCAAGAAGATCATTTCCTCTTTTTTGCCCATGTTCCTGCAGAATTATGACCGTGAATAAAAGAGGTGAAGAATAAATATTTAATACCATATTTCTAACCATACCTTTGCATCTTGTAGATACTCTAGAACCACACCAATTGTCTCATTAAGCCCCCTGATCACCTTTGTGAAAGTACTTTCATCAATATCGTGCCCTGAAATTGAGTTTCCTGAAGAATATTAAATTTTTTAAATAAACTGGATTCAAATGCATACTGAAAACTAAAGAGTTCCCCTTCAATAAACTGAACAAAAAACCAAATATAAATATAGTCATAAAGTTATCTAGACCATGTTTGTTTCAAAAGGTAGCAAAAAAATAACAGGATCACTAAGCAATTTAGCACAGGTTAGTAGAACTAGTAATTATGAAAGTACCTTCACTTTCACCAATGTTTGATATTAATTTTATTATCTTCTCCACCAAAGAAAAGACAATTGTCACTTTCTGTTGCTTCAAAATAATAGTTTCAGCTGTTGAAGAAGAACTCCCCGAAGCTTCGTATTTTGCATAGGCTAGCTCATTCAGCAAAACAGAAACTTCAACCCTTGACGACTCTAAGACAAGCAATAGACACCTGAAGAGATAAATCTAAAAATAATGAATCATGTAACACAGTCAATGACAGTAGCCTGAGCAGAACCACAAAAATTCAACAAGCATCACTTACCTGTCAGCTGGAATAGAGTTGTGTACATTAGGCAGGTTTATCAGGCCAATAAGCCAACCCTCACCCATTATAGATACCATGGATTCAGCCACAATAAGGGCCTCAAATTTTTCAGCAGGTGCTATGCATTCAAAAATCAAAAACATAAACGTTAGTACGCTTCAATAGTAAAACTGAAAGTTTTGTACACTGGAAGATGGGAGCTTACAAAGATGAGCACATCATGCAATTTAAACACTGACTCTTGTATGAATTAGATGAACCGTAAGTAAGATTAAACAAATTCAGTTCAACATACCTACACGGTTCTGTAAAATTGCTGCAACACCATCACGTATATGGTTTGACCAGTCCTCATTTGGCATTACATGGAAAGCATCATGAAGTAATGTCTAAAAGTATCAAGTGAAAATCTCATCAGTTCTAAAGTTAGTCTAGTATGCAGCATAAAGCCTTCATGTCAAGGCACATGAATATCAAGATTGAAGATTGATCCTGGTGATTTCAAGAATTAAAAGAAAAAAGGGAAAAGAACATCACATGTGAAAGATTAAAGAATTCAATGAAGGTGTATTTCCAGACGCAAGAAAGATATACAGCGTTCAGATTATAAGAAGTGTCCAACATTCCACATACTCCGAATATTTCTTAAGCACCAGTTTAGGATATTTTTAGACATAATTTCTAAATGTTTCAAAACAAAATCCAAGACTGATAATATCAAATTGAGTTTCTACCTCAGCCATAAATTAATAGATAAAGTGCCCGCTGCTTAAGTGAAACTGAATGATATAATTTTGGAAGATGTTAACAATTAAGATTGTTACTGAGAATTAACCAACCAAAGCAAAAAACTTTCTAGAAAGACAGCAATCTGGAGGGAAAAAGGCATACTGTATATTCCGAAGAGAAAATGGCAGACAGGAAGTGAAGTGCTTCAAACTTCATGGCATTTTGTAGGAGAGCAAATTGTCTTGCTATTATGGCCACCTAAATTAAAAGGGAAATGACGAGATTTATTGAAATTTAATCTTTATGAGTTAAAAATTGAGAAACAGAAATTTAATGGCTACAGAAGATCTAGACTTACAATGATTGACAGCTCTGAGAGATGGTCATTCTTAATGATGCCTAGAGACAGCTTCGTTAGCATCAATTGCACAAGCTTCATGGCAAGTTCCATCAAATGAGACCCTGCAACAAGTTCACAAACTATCACTTCTCTGCATACACAGCATAGCTCGACTAGCAAATCCATAACCACCACATAGCTAAATATCTTTCGTCCCCAAAGAGTTAGTCACACAGAGACACAATAGAAAACAACAAATTCTATCCGAACCTAAAAGCTTACTACTTTACATAATTTAGACTGCATGATATAAGGATCCTGCAAGTGTCAAAATCTAGAAATCGTATAAGATTAGCTACCATCTGGCAGAGTGGGCATTTGACAAGCGAGTAACTTCATCCCTCCAGACTCATACAGTGCCGCAACTCCATCCTCGGAAACGGCAGACACCAAGTATAAAAACTCATAGCATTCTTCCAGCACATTCGAGCCTGCTCTGCATTCAACAAAAAGAAAATGATTAGGGTGACTAAGAATACAGCAATGGATTGGTTCTGTTCTGAAATATAAAAAAGTAACTAACTAGAAGAAACAACTTGAAAACCAAAAGTTACACCCACACTTGTTGCTAAATATATCAATTTGAATTGAATAGAAGCAAGGGTAAAAAGCTTACCCCTTTGACATTACGTCAACAATCATCGGAATCTTCGAAACGATTTCTTCCGAAGAAGCAATGTCTGAAACCCGACAAAATGCAGAAAGAACCGTAACTGACAGCTGCAAGTATGCCTCCCGGTTTTCACCGCTGCCGCTACTCACCACACCTTTGCCCAACCCTTACACCCCTCCCAAAAAAATAAGTTCTTCCGATTGAAAAAAAAAATGTAAATTAAGTATAAATTAGAATCGCAACGTAAGACGAGCACAAATACCGGTCTTTAAGAGGCGGTCCAAAAAGCGAGGTCCAACGGCGTCGTAGATAGTCCTAAGCGAAGCGAGGTCGTCGCCTTTACAGAATTTAGTCACGAGAAGCAGACCAGCGAGTCGTTGCTCGTCTCTCTCGCCCTTTAGTAGCTTCAAGCAATCCTGGAGAGATACTGACTGCTCCGGCTGCTGCGACTCTGGTTCCTGTCACAAGAAAAGGAAAGATAAAACAGATAAATACAGAGAGTTCAGAAAATCACCATTAGAGAAAACAATAGTTACAGAGAAACTTACCATGGAAGCTGGCCGATTGACAACGGAGATTCAGAGTAAGTTACTGATTCAGAGGAGTGTCCAGAGGCCTCCAATTTTTCCTGTTGCGCTTTATGAAATTTCACATTGAGTTGGGCCGGGTTTGAAGCTCAAAGATAAATACGGCCATTGTCTGGAAGGGATCCAAATGACTGAATCCAGTTTCCTATTTTAGAATTGAACAAAAATATGAGAGAATCTCATGTGAAAAGAGGGCCTTTGCCTTGTTCCTCCATTTTGGACCTCCGTTCTGTTTGGGGCCGATCCTACGGACTTAGGCCTTTCAGACCTCCTCAGCACACCATCATGTTATTTTCTTTTGACGAAGCAGACCTTTAACTTTAAATAATCACACATTGTTACATGTGAATGAAATTCTTCGATTTCAATTTTAGATAGTTAAGAGTATCGATTTTTTCAGTTTATTTGATTAGTTTTGATATTTAAAATTTACAATCAAACCAACCAATCAAATAAATTATTAATAATATATTTTTAAAATATTATCTTTAATATTTTTTAATAATAATATCTTTATAGGTTGAATTTATCAGTAATTAGAATGAAAAGATAGATATTTTTTAATAATAATTAGAATATGCCTGTGCAATGCACATAAGTAAAATAATGTTTATTCAAATATATCTATAATCATATGGTGCTCACTTCACATAACGATTTTATTCAAATATATTTAAATGGTAATCTATTTTAAGAGTTGTGAATGTAGGTTGCAATATAAAATTGAGGAACAAATAAAATACATTATAAGTGACTTAACATTTTAACGACTTCAACATTTAATCTTTGTGAGCTTCTTTTTCAATAATGATAATAAATATTTCATCCTCTATAAAACTGTGACAGAATAATAAAAAAAACAAAACTCAATGTCACAAAGGTTTAAGTATATTATTGTCTACAATAGAGGAATATAACCACACATTTAATCAAACGAAATAAAAAAAAAAAGAACAATTTAAAAACTTGCCTGAAAAGTTTTTGATTTTTGTATGGAATAAATAATATTATAATAATAAAAATAATAAAAAATTTAAATAATAAAAACTTGAATAAACAAATCAAATGACATAAAAAGAAAGCAAATTAGAAACTTACATAAAAGTTTTTTATTTTTGTATGGAAGTAATAATATTATAAAAAAATAATAAAAACATGAGTACTCAAACATTTAAGTTCATTGGTTGATGCATTATCCCTTACATAAAGAGTAGGGTTCGAATTGCTCATTCTCCAATTATAAAAAAAATAAATATAATAAAAACAGGGTAAACAAAAAATTATATAATTAATTATTAATTATTTATTTTTTATTGTTATCATTTTTAAACTAATTTTATAAATTAAAATTAAATAAATAAAAAATAATTAAAGATAAAACAATTGGTAAGTAAATAGGTTGGAAAAGAAAAGAGTAAAATAAGAGAGAGTATGTTCAATCAATTAAAAAAAGTCAGAAATTTAAATTTAAATTTATTTTTCTTCTCTTTGTTCGTGCCCTTTTAACTCTCTCCCATGCTTGATCTCTCATCTCTCCTCTTTCCTCACCCCATTTTCTAGTTCTTTTTCCAAATTCTTTCTTTAACCAAAAAAGAAAATAAAAAAATATTTCAATAAAGAGAAAAAAATTATGGAACCATGACATTAGGAAAAGACAGAAATACATAACCCCCAAAAACACAAAAATCATAAAAAAAAAAAAAAAAACAACCATGCCCCAAACGCTCAGTTGACCATGCCACGTGGCTTGATCTCTCCCCTCCCCTCCCCTCCCCTCCCCTCTTTCCTCACCTCACCCTCTCTATCTTTTTCCAAATTCTTCCTTTAACCAAAAAAGAAACCTAGTGAATATTCCAATGGAGGTAAAAAATTATGGAACCATGACATTAGAAAAAGACAGAAATACCATGACTTCCAAAAACACAAAAATCAAAAAAAAAATATTAACTTTTTCATAACAGACTAAATCACATAGTTCAATTTGGATTATTTCACCTTTTAAGATATATTCCTTCAATCCTCTTATGATTTGATCTCATTGTGCTGTGACAGTTGTAATTTTTTAAAAAATTATAAATTAATTGATTTTTTTTATATTTAATGTAATTAATTTTCTAAATTATATTTTGTTTGAATGAAATATTTGATAAAGAGAAAGGCAAATCAAGAAAGGGAAAAAAACTCATTCTTCTTTTCCTTATTATATTTCTTGCCCAAAAACCATTTTTTTTCTTTTTCTTTTTTAAAAAGTATTCCAAAATACTTTTTTATATATATAGTTTTTCTTAGTGGGCGCGAATCTCCTGTGCTATAGAATATCCCATAGCTTCCATGATCAGCGCGCACAAAACAAAGAAAGAGGAGGATATGGCCCACCGGCAGCGTCGGGAGGCGGGCGTCGAGCGTCGAGTCGCCTTCATGAACAGTACCTCAAGCACTGTTGTCGACAATGGACGGATGCTGCCACGTTTCTCTTCTTGACCCGTGATCCTAAAAGCAATACCGAAATCCAAAAAGGCCCGAATCCAATTCACCTTGCGCTTTTCCGACGTGGTCCGTGCACAATGCAATGCATCCTTATCTCAATCCACGCATTGCCTACGTTACTAATAAAATAAAAATAATAATAATCAAAAGCAGCTACAGCTCCCTACGCCTACTATTTTGACTCCTTTTAGAAAAATAAAACCATCAAGCTCACACTCTCATTCTACCACTTGTTTACTCTCCACTAAAACTAAAGCATGTGCTGACTGACCGGTAATTACGACATTATTCAAATTGTTGAAATGAAATTAATTAATATTTTTAATTGAGTAAATTCAATATTCTGAGTTATATTAATATTTAATTCGACAATCGAATTTCAGTATGAATATTTTAAAATTAATAAATACCTCGTCATTATCAATCTTAACCCACCCTTCTTTAAGGACAAGTATGCACTTTTGGACGTTAACTCATTTATTTTTAGGCTACTCTTAATAGCATGAGATGTGATTAGTGGTCAATTATAATTAATCATCATATAATATAGCTCTATATTAATTGTTAATGCAATTGTTATAAGTCACCAATACAATTACAGAATTAATACTATTTATTAAGTAGAAATATAAATTAAGCACTATTAATTTCTCCAAATTAAGGGGAAAAAATAAATTTCATTGACTCTTTAAAATAAAAAACTAAGCAAATTTACATCCTACTTTAGATAGATCCAGGAGTTTGGACATTGAAATGAATTAGGTAATGTTCTTAAGAAATAATCTGCTTATTTGTATATTACTTAATTACTGAGTTACCGCAAAAAAGTCTCACGCGGGTTGAACACAAAAACCACTTGCCACGTACCTCCCACGGTTTTTTCGCCACTCTCCAGCTTACCGGAATTTGATGTACTCGCCCGCCAAACTCGCGTCCTTATCCATGTCCTTTTTTGTTCAGCTTTTCCATCAACCTATATATATATTTCCAGTTCCCCCTTCCTCCTCTGTACCGTCAGCGTCTCGAAAATCAAATCACAAGAAAAAGAAAGAAAGAAATCTTGGTTCTTGTTGATCGGAAACCAGAATGTACAACGAAAGCTTCAGTTTCTCAGCGCCAACAGAGAGAGTCAAGGAGAAGTTGAAATCCTCAATCTGCTGCTTCGGAACGACGCCGTATATAGGCGCCGCCGTGGAGCTGCCGGAGGAGATGAAGGGAAGGACGCCGAGATCGCCTCGCGTAATAAAGGACAAGTGCAAGTACCTCATCGCCAGGATCGGGAAGGGAGGGCGCAAGCACCACAGCTCCTCGTCGGATTTCAGTTACGACCCCATGAGTTACGCGCTGAATTTCGAGGACGAGTCGAGCCGAGCCGACGAGCTTCCCTTTATCAACTTCACTTCGAGGCTTCCCGCCACGCCGGAGCGAACGTCAGGCATCAAGTCTTTAGAGGCGACACCGGTGTCGGTCAGGAGGGAAGTCTTTGCGTGTAGTTGAGAAAAAAAAGGCGGTGTAATTAATTAAATTACGTTTGGTTGGTTTCCATTATTAACGGTGACTTTCCCGGAGGTTGATTAACGTTAGGGTTTATAAATTCATCCCTGCGAATTAATGTACAGAGCTTTTAAAAGTAGCGAAATTGTGAGATATCTGAGGTTTTTCTCAAATCCTCCAAGAAAATGCACGTAACTTCTCTTTCTTTTCTCTCCTTTTCTTTCCCTTTCCCTTTCCTTTCTTTCCTTTTCTTTTCTTTTCTTTTCTTTTGAGTTTGTACCGGGAAAACTAAATCAATGTTGCCCATTCTTGAATGGGCAACAATACCAGAATTTGAATTTGAGATATATTTTGGGTTTTTCTTGTTTTTACTTACCTCTGCGCAATCTCTACTAGTACTATTTTCTTGTTCTTTGCTTCTTCTTTTTTATGTAATTCACTCAAGAGTGGGATCTAATATTTGTTATTTAATTGATTTGAAAATAACAACTAGTTAAATTTGGATTATTTTAGGTTAAATTTTGTTACATTATTATAGATATACTCCTTTCGTTTTTTATAAAACTATTTTAAAATACTTTTATTCCTTTATTTTTAGTCTCTTTTTTTCATATTTTGTTTTCGAGATTTTTCAAAATAAAGTCATTTTTTTTAAAACTTCAATATAAACCTCATCTAATATTCTTACTTTTTTAATATATCAAATTTATTTTCATGATTTTATTTCTTTTTCATATTAAAAATATTGAATATTTATATTACAAAAAATTTGAAATTTTAATATAAAATACATTAGAAACAAAATTTTTGTCTAAATCCACATAAATATTTAAAGATACAAACATTTAGAGACAAGCAGAATATTACATATTATATACATGTTTGACCATTTTATGGTGTTTATATATTTCAATTTTCTTTTTCCTTCTAAATATTTTTGCATAGTTTTTGTTTTAATTGTTAAAATTAGGCAAATTAAGAGAAATTTAGGGACTTTTTATATTAGAAAAATAACAATAATTTACTTGAACCTAACTCTTATATTTGTATAGATTTGTATATACTAATATCTTTGTAAGTTAGCCTTTTAGGATTTGGAGATTCACCAACCAAATATTTTAGCCTTTAGCCAACCTTTTGTAATATCCCACTGCACAAAAAAAAACCAGACAAAACCGTTGGGTTGGAACAACATTTAGCGACAAACTAAACTTTGGAAGTTCCGACACCACTAGGAAAAGGACAACACGTCGTCAGACAGTTAAAAACCTGGTCATGCTTTCTGCCTTTAAGTCATTTTCCTGGAAACTGCAGTCGGAAATTTGTACGAGCAATTTCCGACCAGAAGGGGAGAATAAGCCACAAGCCGATTGATCTTTCTGGAATTTCCCACCTTACAATTGGGTTTGGGGACTGACATTTGGAAGCATTCACGATAGAAAGGAAGCTGCAATCTTAGCTTACAGACAAAGAAATGTTTGGCCATGTTTCTTGCCAAAACATCTCTTAATAACTGCCATTTAATGACCTTACAGTCAATGATTTAAAGGACAAATGATAGTAAAGGATTGGGACAAATCTCCAATAGTTTTTGGACTCAACACCATGATTAGCTTTTAGTCGTGTAAATTAAGGTTGTGGTATGGTTTGCTTTGGTTATAAAGTAGTCTTTAAGCAAACTGGCTAATTAATTGGTAACCAAAGTTCGTAAAGTGCCAGAGATATTTGTTCGAAGTTTCTTGCAAAAACCAAATTTTAATTGTTTTCTTGTTTCCTAGTAAACTAGTGACATATCAGGAAATGTCCAGATCAGGTTAAAATTGTACTCATAAATGATTAAATCGAAATTTCGTGATTACTTAAAGTTTATATGTTAAGATATGATGATTCGAATTTAATTTTTTAAATTAAAAATACATACATTCTATGGTTAGGATAAGATTTTGAAAATAAAATCATGTTACTGCCATCATTATTAATGTGGCACATGGTCACTGGGCCATCTGAAGCAGCCCTTATATGGGGCTACCGGCCCTAATTCCTACCGCCCTTAACCCGTCCATGGCGGAATTAGGTTCATGTCTAGCAAAACAGGGAGAGCATTAGTGGCGTTCACGTAGAGAGTATTTTACTAATTATTATTAGTATTTAATCTAATTTCATTTGTAGGTAAACATGGACAAATATTAAATGTTTAATGCGACATATATTTTTGAAGATTTAGAGCCACCTTTGGACCCTTTTAACGGTCAAGAAGGCAGCTGGAGCCACACAGGCTACCAGTGACTGAGCTGGGGCTGGAATTGGCCGGCAAATGCTAACAGGAACCAACGACTGCTTCTTTATTCACTGAGCTGTCTAATATTTCTTAATGACAGTCCAATAAGAGACGTCAATCCTCATCAAGGAAAAGTACGTGGCATAATCAAGATAGACTTTGGATTTCCTTATGTCACCGATTTCATCCTTTTTGCTCATTTGCATGTATAGAGTTTGTCCGGCTTTGTTCCTAGTGTTCACCACTTCACCTTTTTGATTAAGTCTCCAATTTCTTCTCCCTCTAGGAGAAAATCTAAGGCTTTGGGTGTTTCTTTTTATAGCGTCTGGCATTGGCCTTGGGGTATTCATCTTTGCTTCCAAAGCCCACAGTTTTCCTTCACTTCTTCTTCCTCCTCCCATGGCCACCCCACAGGAGAAACCAGCACATGTTAACGAAACTTGGCCATTAAGAGACGACGACGACGACGGCGCTCGAGATTTCGAAGAGACGATTTCATCATCCGGATGCGGTTGCATCCAGGACCTTTGCTGGTGGCGTCGGAACGGCAATGGAGGAGGGCACGGGTACCTGCTGCACCAACAGGAAGAGGTGAGAGACGGTTGGTTGAAGAGAAAAGCTATGAAACTCAGAGAAACATCAGAGGTCTTGGCAGGGCCGAGGTGGAAGACTTTCATCCGCAGGTTTAGTATACACGGGATTAACAAGAAAAGAAGGCCGTCGATGCTGTTTCAGTATGATCCTCAGAGCTATGAACTCAATTTCGATGAAGGGATACACAGGGAAGTTGATGCTGGATTTCCTGACTTCTCTGCTAGATTTGCAGCTCCAGCTGGGATACAGAAAGTGGAGATGGGACATGATAAACCCAGTTTTTGATTGAATTTGTTGATACTGTGCATTGTTCATTGTTCTCTGTTCATCTGAATTTTCAATATTCCAGGAACGCCCGATATGTTATTAATTGATGATCAAATATTGGTGGAAATCGCTTTCTTTTTTCTTTTTACTTCCAATGTGATTACTAGATGGATTTGACATTGAATCTTAATCCACAATATTCCCTTCCATAGAATTCTATGGATTTCCTTTTCCTGCTTATAATGAAGTATATTCATCTGAAATAACTATACATTTAATTAATGCCCTACCACCTTGGTTAAACCCAAAAACCCTGATACCTTCCAGTCTTTTTTAGCTCAATAATTCGGTTTTAGTTCTAACAAAAGTAGAAGAGAATCAATGATTTTGTTCCAATTCAATCTCAATAATGTCAACTCAATAATTCTGCAGACGTAGAGACAAATCAAAAAATTTTTGGAACAAGACATAAGTCTACGTCTAGATTGTAATGAGATCATTACTTTCTTTTTAAAAGACTAACCACAATGTATAAACCTTTTAAAACTCTCTTATTATTCGAGATGAGATTAAATTTTTTTTTTTTTAGTTTTTTTTTAAATGGTTAACAAGACATGCAATTTCAATAATCTAATAAAACTTGTATAGAAATCAAATGTTTTATAAGTTTGGGCATTACCCTGAATCCATTCATGGTAAAAACCTTCATAGCTTGTTTGTTGAGCAGAGTCCAATTGGCCCAAAACTGATCATAACCTGATAAAAGATAGTGCAGTGTGCTTACTTAACGGGTTCCCCAGTCCAATTCCCAAAGACAGTTTGGCTCAATTTCACATAAAAGACAAACGAGATTTTCGGTGTGATCTCCAAACTTACTTAAAAGTAAACCAAAACCAAAGTCAATCAAGCACATCCATATCTCAAAAGTCCCACCTACTCGAATAAGAAAATAATGCACCTAAAGTGGAAGACTTTTGACCCTGCAATTATTCTACATATATGCAAGAAAAGCTAGGTATAGACCCAAATTCACACTGCTGTGAGTCTATCATTAAGGCATATCCAAATCCATTTTCATATCTAAAAAGCAAAGAACACTACAAAAGAGAAGAAAGACCTTCAAGAAAAATCCGCCATCACTATTTGATATCTCACTTTGATACCCTTTTCATAGTTTTACGCCATGTAACGTCACTCATGTCCTGAGGTTTAGGTTTAGAAATTTAATAGGTTTAATTAAACGTTAAAGTTTTCTATTGATGGTATAAGATTGAACACATAAGGTAAAAGACTGAACAGACAGCAAGTGACAACAGAAGACTTTTATTAAGAAGGTTTCTAAGAAATGCAATTGCTGGCAAGAGCTAAGGCAATTAAACCTGTGGAAGAGTATTATATTATCTTTGCTGCAAATTTTTAACTCTACATTACAATGCCAAAGAAAAAGCTATAACGAATAGTATGACTGTAAGGAATTATGTAAAGATTATTACACTGTACACTCTCACAAAACCCCTCACTAAGCTTATTCACAGATATGGAAAAGAGACAAAGAACGAAGAACAAAAATCATAATTCGCCAATGCAAATGGAATTATCCAATAAAGTTACAGTAATATAATTCCTAAACTTTCTCTTAACAATATTGCATGGCGTGCATAGCACCAAACTGCATGCCTCTACGCATACCTGCAAAACAGCACAAATCGGGTTTCCATCAATTCTAACCTCATCCTCTGTGTTAGCCCTTTTCTCATGTTGAAGCAAAATCTGTTCCTTTCACTTGAAACCCCCGCAGCAGTTCCATGAAAAGCCTATGATGTTGTCATTTTTCTATGTAGTATGTTGGATTTTTATCATTGAAGTGGAAATATGAAGAGACATCATCCGTGTGATTGTTTCTGGACTGTCTTCCTCCATTTTACATGAATTGATCACCGCTGTTTTCACCTGCATTACTTCTTTTCAAATTAAGGTTGGTGCAAGGATCTCAAGAAGGATAAATTACCTAGATGGCATGCATTATTCACCATACCTTTTGCGTTTGCTCTTCAAGACGGTAGAAGTTGATGGGTTGCTATGCCAATTCCTCTTCCTCTGATTGATGAACCAATTGTTAATCTGTTTTAATTGTAAACCTGTTTCCTGAACCAACCTCGCCTTATCTTCCTCCTGAAAATTTGTTAAGATCAGTTATTTAGAAGTTGGAGCAAAGATCTAGCTGGACGCATTTGATGTGCAAATAGCTCAAGAAACCAATGCATCTTCAAAACTTCAGGTACAAACTTAAGTAAAAAATTTTCTGATATGAAAACAAAATTTCCATCAACATAACCCTGAAGCTATCAGACCCAAGTCTATTAAAAGATTAGGTGCTTAAAAGGTTATGAACAGAGTGCCTTTTGTTTGTTGAATGCAGTTCATGGTAGTGGTGAACTAGACACTTACAGTAGGGTATGGCCACTTGGAATGTGACTGCCACCAAGCTTTTAAAACTGATGTTGTGTCACCAGGAAGTTTCCCTGCCCTTCTCTTGCGCAAAATTTCCTCCCTTATGTCAACAATCTTCTCCTTGTAACCCTGTAAGGAATGCACAAGTCGGCAACCTTGATTCTCAAAACATAAAAATCTCTACAAAACAATAATTTCAACAATTACCTGTTTGAGTTCATGCTTCAGTTCTTGCCTCACACGCTCCATCAAAGACCTTTCACTCTCTGTTGGGATCAGAGGCCCAAATCCCATGGAATCTGGACCTTCCAAACCACTATCAAACAAGTTGACGTCACTGTCCACCTGGTCTTCATCATCATCAGACATTGTTGCACCTGTACCTTCGCCTGGAGAAACTCCTGTTTATGTGCCACAGCAGAGATTATGACAGAATCAGCATTCAAGATTAACTTGGGCCATATTTTTCTCTAAATATGAGAGAAGAGGATTTAGAAATCATATCAATGTACTTAAATCAATATGGAAAGACAAGATATTTTTGAACAGAAATTAGCATCATCTAATATCGTTTGTCACAGATTAGAAATCACATAGAATACTGCAAATCATTGGAGTACTGAACCAATATTGGAAGCAATAATTTTATATCAGGAAGGAAATGTCACTATGCAAATAAAATGAGATATATTCAAGAACATTACCTGTTAAACTCTGTAAGGATTGCTCGATTTCCCAACAAGCCATTACTGCTTCCATTGCATGGACCCGAACATGTTGTTGCAATTGTTCTTTAAATGAACATAGCAACAGAACATAATGCGTCTGCATTACCAAGGAAGGGAAAAGGCTAAAATTTGCTTCTGAAACTTCAACATACAAAGATGCATTGAAATCTATAAGTTATCAGAAAGAGAGGCCAATGTTGAAAACAAGTGTACAATACAGATTCTCTTTTCTAATCATGAGAAATTCAAAGGCATTAATCATTTATGAAACCAAGCATTGTGTCACCAAATGCTGATGATTCTTCACAAAGCTAGTTGTATCTGCGCTCTTGCATCTGTCCAGAACAGAGTGAGGAAGATTCCATGATTATCAAACATGTGAGAATGACATAACACTTGAATTTTGGAATGCAATATGCTACCTCATTAATCTCTGGAGTATTTTTCTTCAAAAAAGAATGGTAAAGGTGGGAATTCCTTATCCTTGTGGTACTAGGAAAGTGAAGATAGAGAAGGATGCGTGGAGAAATAGCAAAAATTCTTAACATTGTTGAGATTGGAACTTCCCATTATTTGACATGAAAAATGTCCAATCCAATTCACCAAAAGGAAAAGGAAGAACCGACCTATTCACTTATTTTGGTTCACAAATACCAGCTCACCCCTCTCTTCGCTCATCAGGATTAGACATTAATGCTATTTTTCTCGTGCCATATCTTATGGCTGCCAAACTAGACCTAACAATTCAGCCTGCCCAACGGTTTCTAATCAAAGCTGTCACAGCATCAGCACTCGGTTTCTTCATCATAAATTTTCTTTTTCCTCTGAAACATAAGTAAATCACCTCTGAGAGTGCCAAGGAACCCTTTCCAGATTTGGCTCTGATTGAATTGTAAACTTAAGGTTTCAACTTTTTCTTTGCTACCAATCAACTCATCCTATCTAACAAAAAACAAATGCACTACCAAACTGTTTTCCCTTCTTTCTCTTTATCAGAAAAACAATTGTCGGTGCAACCCACTCCCCTGAATTAATAACCAATGTTTAAAAAGATTAATCAGCATTAATCTCAACAAAACTGCTAGCAATTAAAACCAGTTTCCTTCCCAGTCAAATCAAGAAGTTTGAAGAACCCGAAGGACAGAAAGTTTAAAAGGCTTTGGTTTAGAATTTCAGATAGCTTTAAATAGAAACAATCACGGAGCACACAGAGAAGCAGTGAATTCTTCTCATTTCTCCGGGTATGGAGTTACCAAATTGCAACTCAAGGCTAATCAGATGAATGATTTCAAAGAAAGAAGAGAATCAGCAGAGGAAATAAGTAGTAGTAACAGACTAACAGTGGGAGTAGTAGCATACCATGAACTGATCAAGCTCTTTGTCATCACCAACCAGGCCCTGGGTCCCGCCACCGAGAGCCGAGTACTTCGCCACCACATGCTGCGACTGAGCCAGCTGAGCATCGATCCTCGGTAGCTGATCGACTGGCGTGGCGATCCTTAGACACGCCACGTGTGCAGATAATAGTTGCTCGTACAAAGGGTGAGCTAGTATCTCCGCCTTGTGTCTCGCATTCTGCCAATTCACAACTCCATCTCCCGCACCACTTCCTCCTCCCCCACTTTCTACTACAACACCTTCGCTCTTGTTGTTATTATTCATAGTCTCGCTGTTGCTGTTCTTCAAATCTCCCGATTCCACAGCGATCATGGAGTCCCCGCCTCCTCCTGCTGCTGCTGCTGCCGCTGCCGCTGCCACGTCGTCGATGACGTCGCTGTGGTTGCGGTGAAGAATCGAGGAAGACGAACGGGAGAGCCACCGGTTGGGACCCTGGGAAGCCGCGGTGGAGTCAGAAGCAGTCGTGGTAGTATGAAGGTTAAGGAAGTTAGGGTCGGAGAAGTGAGTGTGCGGTTGCGGTGGTTGAGGCTGCTGTGAGCGGAGGAGAGCGCTGTTTAACCAATTGGGTGCGGTGGTTTCCGGCAGTTGTTGGGTTTGTTGCTGTTGGTTCGTTTGTTGCTGTTGTTGTTGGTCGGTAAAGTGATGCAGAGGAAGGTCTTGAGAAAGGTGGTTGTGGTGAAACGCCATGTGCCCCCCCTTCTCACTTTTCTTTTTCTGTAAAACGTATTCGATAGAGAGATATTATGATGATGATGATGATGATGATGATGATGAAGACGCTGATGACAAATTATGAATTCATGGCTTGATAGAGAGAGAAAGAGAAAGCGAAAGAAACGATGGAAAAGACTGATTCTTTTCTTTCTTTTTTTACAGTATCAAGTTATAGACACAACTGGGATTGTTTTCTTCGTATTTCAGAGAGAAAACAACAGTGCAAGAGAGCAAACAACGCTAAGGGCTTTAAGGATATATGGAGTAAGAGAAAGAGAGAGAAAGAGATATATGATTACGAGTTACCGTATGAAACGTGCAAATAGAGAAAGGGAAAGAGAGAGAAGAAGAAGAAAGAAAGACAGAACGAAAGAAGAGAGGGAGGAAGAGAGGGAAGCGGTTTTGAAAAGGCTGTTTTCAGGTGGAGAAATCTGCTTATTACGACAATGCTGGAGGTTTATGGGAGGGTGCAGGGGTGGGAAGGGTGGGGGGACCATTTCGTTTTTCTTTTATATTTTATTTTTTATTATTTCTTATTGTTATTATCTCATTATTATTTTGCTACAGTTTCCCTATGAGATTATGTTGTACGACAAAACTATTTTTTCTTACAAGACATCATGCCATAATGTCTATAAAAATTTAAAAAATAATAATAATTTTATATACAAAAATATATTTTTTTCCTTTTACATCCCAAAAATAATTTTACTATTCTTCCCGAAATTTTTTATTTTAAATAATTAAAATTTTTATATTAATTTTTATTAAAAATTAAATATTTAGATACGGAATGCTTTAGTAGTCGTAATTATCTTTTATTTTCAAACAATTTAGAAAATTATTTTGACTTTTTGTGAGTGGAATCAAATGTTTACATGATCGAAAACCGTTCCCAATTGGGATAATAATCATTTTTATTACTACTGCTTTTATTTATTTTTTCTTTTTTTTCTAATCCGAAAAGACTAGGGGAGGGCGAGGAAGTACCGGAGAGCTTCTAACGAAAACATGCGTGGACCTTCCCGGGTCGTCGCCTTGGCCGATGGAAGGCGTTGATTGATTTTGATCTGACGGTTTCTGAACCGTCACGTGGCAATCCTTGGGAGTGGGGGCCAGGGTTTTATTTTAACTTCATTTTTAAAAAAAAAAAAAATTGGAACGTAATGTTCGGGGTTGCATTCAGACCAAACCGAAGCTTATATGTAGATGAGTGACAGAGGCGCAGGTTGCCGTATCGCAGAAGCTGCTCCGGTCTTTCTTAAACTGTTGCAACAATCGTATTTTATGTTCCTGGATTACTGTTATTTTTCCTCCTATAGTTTCTTAAAAAAATGCTATAAACGTGAATCGATTCGGTCCATGGATTCGATTTTAAATTATGGTACAATTAATTAATTAAAGCTTTTATAAAAAATAATAAAAATTAAATTATATTGATCAATTCAATATTTTTAATAAATTGATTATGAAATTTTTTTATGTATTAATTAATAAATCAAATGTTTAAATTTATAATAATTTAATGTTTACTGCTAATGAAGAGAAAGCTAGAAAAGTTTGCAGAGCCGCAATAGCAAAACTGGGCTGGAAACCATTGGAAAACAGTGTTCCAAAGCATTGTTCACCATTGATGAACAATTTTCAAATATGTTTGCCAATAAATACTTTGTTGGTTATTAAATGGAAATCAACATTAACTGTTAATCAGTTATGAATAGAACAGAAATACCAAAAAATAGACGTTACACATGATCATGTATAAATACTATATGAATATGCATATTTTCATAATCGAGACTTAACACGGAAATAATGGTAATTTTATTATTCAACTAAATAATTGTAAATATCTTTTTTTTATATCGAGTTTTCGATCATAATTATAACTAATTAATTTTTTTAATTAAAAATCTAAACTCAATTTACAGGGAATGATGCATGATTAAATCTCGAAAAACCCAAAAAACAGGGGAAAAATAGAAAAATTTAGAAAAAGTTCTGGTAGTAGGATTTTCAGAAATCTAAAGTTGGTTAGATTGGACTGTCATTGTTTTGTACTGGAAAAAGAAGAACATTAGCGGAGCGAACCATGCATGTAAAAAGTGCTTACAGCAACAAACTACATCATCGTATCTAGAAAAGAGTAGGCGACGTTGGTCCGTTGCAAGTAATTTTGTATAGTAAGCAGCTGTATCCCTTAAAACTGGGAGCGTGCTTTACACGTCACGAGCACTGTCGACTGACGAGATTAGCAGTCGGTTAAAAAATAAAAAATCCGACCATTAACGAAAAGGTAACCGGGGGGGAATGTCTTGTAGTAGAAGTTTTTCAGTTCCGTACGGCTTCATATGACCGTTCCGGGCGGTAGGCGATGAGCGACCACCGGTTTCTCAGAAGATGATGATGAGCAGGAGGAGGAGGAGGAGGAGGAGGAGGAGAGACATCGCGCGAAAACGAAAGAAGAGAGGAGGAGGGAGCACCGGGGGGCGGGGACCATAAATTACGTCGCTTCTCTCTCCGCCACTTGCGGGACAACGACTCGGGGACACGCGTCGAGAGGAGCCGTCCTTGGACCACCAGGTGGTCCCCAGCTCGAAGCACGCGCCCAAGAGAAAGCGTGTCATGGCCGTACACGTGGATTGATGAGGGATAGGGGGAAGCGGGGACCACCGAGAATTTTGACTTCTCTGACAGCCGCCGGCTTAATCAATGCAAACTGTTGCTGGTCCCCTCAAAGAAGCTGCGGGGCCCAAACGCCCTCAAATAAAAAATAAAATAAAAGAGGAGAGGAGAAGGGGTCCACAAAGGGAAAGTGGGGCCCACGAAGGGGAAGGTACTGTTTGGTTTTTATGGCAAACTGTCCAGCTATAAGGAAAGGTTGGTCCCCTACCTAGTTGTTTTCTCTGTCTTAAAATAATAATAATAGAAGAAAAATTTTCATTTGTTTTTGCTGTTTCATTTTTGTAGTTGGTGATGACCTGTCGTCAGGCAGACGGCAGAGGCATAGAAAGGTAAAAAGGAGGGGAGCGGCTTACGTAATTTCTTAGGAAATGTCTGATTGTCTGTCTCTCTCAGCCCTGCTCCCCCAATTTATGTTGCCTTGTGGTCCTTTAGTACCCACCTCCATACATGTACTTTCTCTTTTGAATACCTATATTTTACATATATTTATAAATTTATTATAATAATTTTACCTGATACTGTTTTTTTATATTATAAATTTAGTTTTCATTTTAAAAGTATTAAATAATTTAATTTTTAATATAAAAAATATTCAAATTAAAATTTTTATCTTAATTTTTATGAAAATAAAAAAATATTATAAACAGATGAAGTATCCTATAAGACTTCTATTTGAAGCAGAAGTTTATTCCTAATTATACATTAACTGAAATGCTATTTTAATATCACACTGTTAATTAATTTAAATACGATCGACTCATTTAATTATTATTTGTTTTTGCAACTAATTGAAGTAGTGAGAAAATTAAAAATTTTACTAACATATTGAAAACATCAAAACACCCTCGTGAATTTATATAATAAATTAATATTTTATTTATAAAAATCTAGATAATTTTTTATATATTCTTAATATTTGTCTATTTGCACATAAAAAATGAAAATAAATTAGATTCAAGGCATGTTTATCATATGAACATCAGGGAAATAGTTATGATAGTTACTGACATTTACACAACGCACGATTGAACTATTTCATAGTTGATACAACAATTATTACTTTTATTTGTACTTGTATTTGTCAGTTTTACATGCTTTATTTATTTATTTATTATTTAAAAGAAAAAAAATTGAAAGAAATGATGAGCTGAAAAATAATGTAAATATAAAAGGGTTAAGGCCATTAAACATTATCCCAACATGTGTACACATTTAATTTTCAACATTTTTTTGGTGATTTTTTTCCACGATAATTATAGTGAAATTTTTTAGCATTTAAAATGCTAGTGGATAGGTGGAGCCAAAAAACATGTTCAAATATTTCCATATATAGTTAATTAATCATAGATTAATGGAATTTTTTTTAATTAACAACTTGGACCTCTAAACACATTGAAGTTCAATATTCCTTCCAAAACCCAAAAAAAAAAAAAGATTATATACATTCCAAATATGTCTCTAGATAATTGTTTATGTAGAGGACAACTTCACTTTATGAGACAAACTTTTAAATTCTTTTGATTAAAAAGACACGAGACAAAACTCCTTTTATTAATTTTTAGTTTAAAACATGACACTTAGATATACTCCAATGATTCAAGCAATGAGGCATCTTATAGCAACTTTGTTGATTCTCGAAACAGATTCCACGAAGTTAGATTCTTATAGTTGATTAAATTCAGTTAATTTAGTTTTTTTTTATTTTATAATAATTGGTTAAGAAAAATGATTTATTCATCATTTCAATTTTTGATTCATTTTTTGTGTTTTAAATTTATACTTGAATCCATCGATAACCTGTTATTTAGAATGTATTTTTTAAATATATATTTTTATATACAAAAATATTATTATTATTATTAGTATTATTATTTAAACTTAATATCAAAATTGTTGGCCTTTAATTATTATTAAGGTGAAAATTAAGGAGCAAAGAGAGGAATAAAGCAAACAGGTGGATGATGGTGATGAAAAAATGGACGGCGGACATGTGTTGATTAATTACTGAGAAAGGGGGGTGCGTGGCTGCGGATTATCCTTGCAAGGGTGCACAGTGCCGTGGGGGGGTGATCTGGACACTGTCCGATACATTGGGATTGGAAGTTAAACGTCTCTTTTCATCTGTCAAATTGTCTCTGTTTTCTCTCCACGCATGCTTCTTATTTTCCACGTCGGCTTCCAAACCTTTTCTCTCTCTCTTTTTTAGTTTGTTTTGTTTGCTTTCCAACGACCCAAATCTTGGTTTCTTCCAGGCTCCAGGACTATTCATGTTGAAAGTTAGACTCCCCGTCACGTGTTGTTTGCTTCACGCTCACCCGACGTGACCAACAACTAATTTCCTTTTTTTTTCTTAATTAAATGTTTTATTAAGCAATAATTAATATATAAAATATGATAAAATTATATTTAAATTCACATCTTATTGTATCATGTTTAAAATTATCTAAATCTTTTAATCACAGTATTTTTATCATGCCCCATCAAAATTCTTATGCTTAATTAATCGAATTAAAATTTGTAAAATTTGAATAATGATCAAGTGAATTATTTACTTTTTTTTATTATCAAAATTCTTATACTTCATGTCATTAATTTAGTTATGTTTACTCGTATTTTCTGTGATATTTATGATTAATAAAATAAATTTTAGATTTTAATATATATTAACAAAATCAAAAACAAAAACAAAGAGAGAAAGCATTTTAATCTCTATTTAATGATAGTTGTTAAAATTTAATAAAGGATCAATGGAAAATTTAAATGCAGCAAAAATTTATAACGAAATTGACAATTTTAATGTCTTACTAAAAATATGCTGAGAACCTAAAAAAGAATAACTCTTTTTTTATTTTATGATTGAAGAGAGTGCAATACACGCGATTTAAAGAAGAGTTTCGAGGGGGCAAAACTTACTTAAACTCCATCAAAATATCCGAACAGTTGAGCGAATGGTTACTAAAGCAAACACGTGTCGAACTCCAAACTCACAGAAACGCGACAGAATCCAGTGCGACACCACCTAGGTTTCGTGGAGCATCCGCAAGACCCTTTGCAACCCAACGTGCAATTGGTGGGGGCTGTCAATGTCTACCAATTGGATGTCGCCACCTGTACCTTTCAAAACAATTATAAGGACCCACACGTTTTACAGAATAAAAATCTTCAACTTTTCCTTACGTCATAAGTCGATTTTAGTGTCTTGTTTAAATCTTAATTTTTAAATCTAAAATTCCCAACTTTAAATCACAAATCTTATATTATAACATAAAAAATAAATAATTTAACAATAAAAAAGGTGATAATATAAAAATTTTATTAAATATGTAAAGTAAAATTATAAAAACGACACAAATATGATATTTGCCGAGACAAATCATTATCATACTAATTCACTAATTAGTAGGTTGATGAGATGATGATTAGTATAACAATTTGAATAATACATAAGATTATGTGGGTGGCACTTGGCAGGTTTTAATTAAACTTTTTTTTTTAATTATAGTATTAAATTGCGTGGGTCCAACCTTTATATTTTTTTAATTAATATTGAAACCAGAGATTAATAGTACTATTATGGGAGTGGGAAAAAGTCCTATGTAAGGCTTGTCTGTGCTTTTGTCTTTCTTTTGTAGCCAAATCCTTTGAATATTAAAATGTCTTGTTTTAGGATCAAGTGATAGCATCACCCTTGGTGCAAGCTTTCAAGGGTGAAAGTTGTTCTCCTTTATGGTAACATCTATATTTATAATAAAAAAAATAACTCAAAATTTCAATTAAATTAATTAATATTTACGTATATATATTTCCTCGGTTCTTAAATATTTATCTTTCTTCGACTTTCACTAAAATGAAGAATACAAATAAATTTAACTCTCATATATTTTATATTAAAATTTTGAATTTTTTTATAATATAAATATTGATATTTTTTAATATGAGATAAATGTTTAAAATTAAAAAAAATCAATAAAATAAGACGAATGGAGTATTTCGTATGTCTATGTTTTGTTTAGGGTTGAAGAATTTATAAAAAAAAAAAAAAAAGATAATGGAGAAAGGGAAAGAGGTGGTCGGCCGAAAGGTTTAAGTTTTTGCAGAAGTTTCAGTTATGTTATAAGGAAAACTTTTTGGGGAAATTGATGGGAAGAGGAAGGGGATGTAATTTTGGGGCGGCAGATATTTGGTTCAAAGACAAAGTACTGCTGCTGGTATTATTTGCTGCACTGTGTCACTTTCAGTAACTTTCTACAGCTTTTTACTTTTTTTAATCAATAAAAACTGATATTAAACATTCCACAAGCAAATTCAATGGGCTGAAAGATAGTAGGACAGGGATAGCCTTTGCTTATCCTTAAAACAGCGAAAAATATTTATGGCATTAATTGTTCTCTCCTGGATTTATCCTTGGGTAGGAGAGTTATCCCATAACTATTAGCTTCCTGGAGAAAAAGAAAAAAAAACCAAAACAACTTCATTTATAACTCATTGGAAGAATAAAATTTATTTATGTAATGTTAATCGAGATAAAAAAGATGTTTACAGTGTTATTTGAAAAGAAATAATAAGTTAAAGTTATAATATATATATATATATATATAAAAGTGGAGTTGATAAAGAAGAAAAAGAAAACCACAAACCTAGAATGGAATTTGGGATTTTGGGTAAGAAAAATGTAATGCAAAGGTGATCTTAAATAGCAATGTTTTTTTATTTACAGAGAGAGTGTGGGGGCAGCATTGCTTTTTGGAAGGTGTTGCTAAAAAGGCCTAAGGTAGGAAATTGCAAAAAGGTATCTCATTGATGATAGGGGGAACGTTTGTGGGATTCCAATTTGATCTCTGTGTATGTGGGTACATTATTGGAGGGTTTTGACCACTCTGTGAAAAAGAAAGTACCTCCCCTGCTTCTGCTTCTGCTTCTGCTCCTGCTCCTGCTCCTGGAATCTGTATGCCTCTCAAACATACAATCAATCAAAGTAAAATTTTCTTTTTAACATAAAAAATATCAAACCCCAATCCCCCCCAACTATTTCCCTGAAAACCACTTTCATGAATTTTTTGAAACAATCGAAAAATAGCACTTAACACTTTAAGAATGGATCCAGTAGCATATTATCTCATTTTACTTGTTGTAACATTATTTCTCTCCTTATCAGAAGAATCCTGTATTGATGATCCTTGAGTGATGGCAAGATTTCATGGGAGAAAAGAAAATCATTGGACATTAGGTAATACAAAGCATTTGAACCTAACACAAATGACAGGTTGGTTTGGGATTTTTGAATGTGATATTTTGGGATAACCTCAACCTTGACCAAAAACCTTATTTTCAAGGAATGGGGCCAAATAGAACCAAGCAAAGGTTGGCTTTTTCCCTCGACTTTTTCACACACAAAGTGGTGAAAGAATAGACAAACAGTTCATATCACCAACTGTTGCTATTGCCAAACAATTTTTTTTACTAATCCCAAATTCTTTCTTTCTCTTTCTAGTGCATCAAAGAGAAAAGGAAAGGCATAGAACTGTCAAATTCCGTTACGCGTGACAAAGGGCTTCTTTTCTTTTTTTTTTTTTTTGGGTTTTTGTTTTGCTTTTGCCCCCACCAAACTCGATGTGATTCGCCTTATCCATAGTGATGAAATCGTTTGTGTTTTCGTGTTGGGAAGACTTATTTTGCACTCATTTGATGTTTATTCTTTTCAAGGTGCACTTGTCACTAAAACAATCGTGCAAAGGAGGGAGGGGGGGTGGGGGGGGAAGAAACAAAAATTTGGGTATCTAATTTGGGACAATTATAATAGAGGGGAATTTGGGGCTAAAAAGAAAAGTTTGGGTTCTTCCAAGGAAATGCTTAGTGTTGAATCATTGGGGGGTCAGTAGCTGTTTTGTTTTGATTGAAGAAGATGCTTTTCATTTTCATTCCTAATACTAGATGATATGATATGGGGTTTTTGAATCAAATGTTTGTGTGTACAGATTGTTGTTTTTGATAAGATTCAATTGACAATATCGGAGGGGGGGATGAGGATGTGCCTAAGTTTGGATGAGTTTTGTGCCCATGGTTGGCTTTTCTTCCCCTTCTCACCTCATGTTCCTCTGCCCCCCCCCTTCTCTCACGCTCAAAATTAGGCTTTTCTTTCGTTCCATGGACCACAAGAGCACTTTTAAGGCACTCTCTCCATGGACCACAAAGCCACTTGCAAAAATCTTCAGTCTCTTGACCTATCTCCAATTCAATGGAAAACCCAAAATCTCTTCAGCTTATTGAATTTTTTTTTATTTTTTATTTGCTTTGGGATTGCTGGGCCTTATTAAAAGATGTAAAAGAAAATGAAAAGTTACATTCCTTGCCTCTCTCCGACTTTCTAATCTTCTTATTCAACTTGTCAGCCTATGGCTGGGGTTCCCATAGTCACCTTTCTTGCAACAATCTATCAATTTTTTTGTAATGAATTATGTAACCTTCTCTGTTTTTCTACTAGGTCAACTTCACCCTGTAACTGGGCCAGGATTTCCTTTTCCTAACTTCTTATCTTTGAAGGACTTTCAAGTTACTCCTGTTTGTACCTAACGAAAGAACTTCAGTAAATTTTGTCTTAAGACAGGCCTAAGCAATTGGAGACAAGCAAATGACCAAGTCAAGACGAATACTGGTGGAGGGCAGAGGGAGGGGGGCAAAGCATGATAAACTGTTTGAATGGAAGAGGGTTTGAGGGACGGGAATCAGCCATCAGAACATGGTAAAGGGGCAGCAACTACCCCACAGGGCAAACGTAGGTGACATGATAGATGAGGGAAAGAAAAAGGGGTATCAAAGGACACAAGTTTTACACGAGCATGGCTTCGATGATGTTATGTTTTCCTCTCTCTCTCTCTCTCTCTCTCTCTCTCTCTCTTTTTCTTCACTTTCACTCGTATGTGATGTCACAACATTTTCCTCGCTTGAGGAAACTCACAGTTTCATGTCGAGAATTACTGTTTGATGAAAGCAGGTTTTTCCTATTCATTGATGTTGATGGAACGCACACACACCCGCCCACATGGACATAACCCATGGAAAGGGATTGAATATCAAGCTTGAACATGTGGGGGACGGGAGGCTTTTTACATTCTTGCTCAGATTTAGCCAAATTAGTCAATATTTTATCAAATGAGTGTCACGCTGGACTTCCCTTTTCCAATAACAAGGAGTTCTTTGCAGCGCAGTTCGCATAAAGAAATAACTATTTCGTGAGAATAAATTAAATTGGAAATGAATTATTCGAAAATTTGAAAGGTGAAAAATGAGTATTTGGTGTTGGGATCACTTTTAATCAAGATATTTTCAAAGGACAATTACTAATTTAATAAGGAGGATTTCGAGCTAGGCTTCCCTTTTCCAATAACAAGAGTTCTTGTAGTACATCTAGATCAAATCATGAATAAATTTAAGAGAGATTTGAGAGGTGAAAGAATGCTTGGACATAAAGGTGGAAAAGGGTATTTGGCATTTGTATCAATAGGAATTGAATCAGAATGAATTCTGAAGGACAACTTGCCTTTTTCGAGAAACTAGAAAAATGTGAAAAGCATTCATTGCCAATGGAGAAAAAACAGACTGAAACTGCACATGATCCTTGGGAGATATCCAGATTTTTCCTGGTCGACAACATGTTGTCGACAACAGAAATGTGGTAAGGAATAAACATGAATGATTGTGAACAAGACAGAGGAAGAACCAAACCACCGTCAAATCAAAAAACATAATACCTTGCAATGCGATTGAGAAACCAATTAAAAACACGTGGTAACAAAGGAAAATGCCAGGTTGGTATGGGAAGGAGAGGATCCTGATAAATCAAAGAGTTACATGAATCAAAGCATGTAGGAAACTTGGCAACATTTTCCTGTTTAAAGGGCAAGTTCATTGAATCAATTATTTGCGTCTGTCCTGATTTCTCGGCAACGAAGCTGGGTGTGGGATTTTTCTACAAGTTCAACAGGGGAACTGGTAAGAAACCTGAAGCTGTAACAAAAAAAATAAATGCCCATGATTTCTCAAAGATTCTGTTTTCAATCACCTCCATACACGAATTTCACATTTTTGGAGTTTTCCAGTTTCATTTTCAAGCATAGTCATGTCTCCTCCTTCCCCAAATGGGCATCAGATCAAAAGACCCATTGCCACCCAAAACAGCCCCACTCTTCCGTCAGTCTGCTGCCTCAATTTGGCAAACAACAATTCCTGAAACTCCAAAAGGAAGACCGAATAATTTTGTGTAATATAAGGGGGGCAAAACTTCCAACCTCTGATACCATTGTTTTTAACCCATTGGGTGAAAACACCGAGCTTCCTGTCTGCATGATTTACTTTTTGTCAGGCCAAAGCTTTGGAAGTGAAGAACATATAAAACAAAGATCATGAAAAATTCTTCACCATTCTCATTACACATTATTCCTGACATCCAAACAAAAAAACAGTGAAGCATTCCGGGTTGAAGCTAGCTGGAAAATGGAGAATGATGAAGACTGGTCTATTTCAAACAATTAACATAATGCCATTCACATTTATATATAATCATAATGACTGGTAACATCTTGTTCAACAAGAACAGATTCACGTGGCTATATACCAATGCCCATGTTGCAGGCATCAGATATTTTTGAATTGTGTATGAAGATAGATAGTGATTGAATGCCCATGATTTTCTCGACAGCCTTATCAATTTCTGGCTTGAATCTGTAAGGCTTTGGGAATTAGGAATCCGAAATCCTAAATTGGGAAGGTCCCAAAAGGAAGGCGGAGAAATTTTAACCACTCATAGTTTACAATTCTCAACTGTAGTATTTACTGATTGAAGGGCCTTGCTTCTGTAAGTTCTGGGTAAAAACCAGATAGGAAACCTTAAAACTTGAATTCAATCCCAGCCACTTACAGTTTAGAAGAGGCAGATGTTAAAAAGTAGAAAGAAAGAGGGAATCAGATCACTGTTTAAGTAAATGTGAAATGTCAAATATATTTCACAACACAAATGTTTAAAATGAATCACAAACGTCCAAATCCCATCTCCGAATGAGGCTTCAATTTATACGATTTACAAGCACTAAATCCCTAATTTCTGCAGTGACTGGATTTTGATAGAAGCAGATCAGCTTTCGAAAATGGAAGAGCATTGTTGGCAGAGGGGAAAGAAAATGGTGGTTCGGGAAACAGTCGAGGACATGTAACCAAGGACGCTGCCCAAAGATGCTAAGCATCTCTGCCCACTTTGAGGAGCACCTTAATAAACTACAACCATGTGGGGGGAAAAATTGATCACGCAGTACCATCCACATGCACATGAAAAGGAGGTCCACGACAGAAAATAGGTTCATCAGGCGATTCGCTTTTTGCTCTGGCTCTTAAAACGTCATTAGCATCATCGATTACAGCAGCAGCAACCAATGTGTACTCACCAGGGACAAGAAAGTACAAAGAAAAACAGTGTTTGCTTTCTTGAAGTGGAGGAACCTCCATGGTGATTCCACTTAGAACACCTGATAAAAATGATCAGATAAATTTAGAGTCAAAAGACTAACAGATGATACTATTAAAACTGACACACGAAACAGCCACACAATGATACCATAAAACAAAAGAAACTAACCAGCCCATAGGACAGTTGCCTTTGTCCCCTCAACACAATTCTCTCCAGCTACATCTCTGCATGTAACACTAAGGTTCATCTTGATTGTTTCCTTTGTGTTATTTCGAACCAGAACTTCCATAGGAGTCATATCATGTGCTATTACAGAATTCTTTGATACAGAGGGTTGAATACTTGTATTTAATTCTTTTGGTAAATCAAGTTTTGAAGCATTTTCAGAACCATTTCTAGCAAGCCTGAACCCAAAAGTCAGAGGATCTGGCAATAGCACATCCATGACGGATGATTGAAGGGCTGCCTGTATAGCATCCTTGATATTCAGTTCTCCAGAGCTGTTACGTCCTGATTGCCAGCTGACTTTTATTCTGGAAATGAGGTTCTTAATGGAAGCATTTAGTTCAGCCTTTGTATTCCTTTCTGAGAAACTAGGATTTCTACCACCAGTATACCCATCAGATTGCCAATCCTTCGAAAAAATTGAATCATCAAGAAAAGGTAACTTAAAATGCTCAAGGGGTATTAATACCCTTGCAAAGTAGTCTCTATCTATTCTTGTTTTAGGATAGCCATATTCAGCAGCATAATCAACAGAAAGGTTGTCATCATTGCTTGACTTTTCCAACTGGACAGAGACACTAATTTCAAACACAACATCAGTTGGATTAGACAACTCTAGTTCGAGAAAACGTAATCCCCAACTTCCTCTGAAGGGATCAATCTTCACCAATCTTTCTATCTTATTTCCATAGTCAACAGTTTCATCCAAAGGGTTACCATCTACATTAGCCAGATTGGAAAGACTCTCACCAACATGTGCAGGAATCTCCATAGAAAGCAAACGAGCTTTCACAAAAGACAAACCTTGCAAAACACAGATTTGTAATGGAACAACCAGGCGCCTTCCAGGGGGAACAGATGATTTGTTTGTTTCAAGATCTCCAGCATTTCCTAGTGGCCCTGAGTAAAGAATGGTGAAATTAAGCACTAGGAAGAGGCTCAGTGGTTCAGAAAGTTCAGTGGCCTAGCTACATGCTATTCAAGAATGCTTCTAATAAGGGCAAGCTACGAATCATCAAGTCAAATGACCTGGTTATGTACAGCTTCCAAATGCAGTGACGCTTGGCTCAAGTACAAAAGTATTAGGAACTCAGTACAAAACTTGCTTATTAGCATTTCTGAAAGGGTTGATCTTAATGGATATGACTCCACCTTAATGCATGAACTTATTTATCAGTTTTAATAATCATTTAGGAAAAGTTCAAAAAGTACTCAATTTTTGAAATTATAATTGTGCATAATTAGCTACAACAAATGGGCTTTGATATGCTTAATAGCTGCCAGCACTAGCTATACAGTCTTACTACCTTATGAGAAAAGTCCTAGAAGATCATTTAAACCAATCCCATAATATAACAGCAATCCTTTAACAAAGGTAATGGAAATTCCACAATATTGCAGTAAATGCATCAAAGGGTTATCAACAACATAAGGAAAATAAGAAAGTCATATGCTTGAAAGTGATGCGAGACATTGAGTGAGTGGTTGCACTGTATAAATTTTACAAAAGATACCTGCATAATGGATCAACAATGAGGGGCTGCTTCCATCCTTCACATTTCTACCCGTGCTACCAGAGGCACTCTTACCAGCTGCAGTATCACTCTCCCCCAGGCCAAGTCGCCAGGCTTTCAAGGTCACAGGTAAGGTCACTTCTGCACCAGGTTTCAACGGAAGAGCAGATTTTAATGTTTCATACGCAATTGAGATGACAGAATCTTGGTTTCTCCCAGACAGTGAAATGTGCGCTTGCTCAACAGGAACCATGCCAGCATTAGCTAGGTTTATCCATACATCTCGAATTTCACCTTCATATAGAACGATGGCACCATCACCACCTACAACATGTGACACTAGCAATGGCAATGGAGGTACCACAGAAATATTTGGTACAGATACATTTCTCAACCTTGGCGACCCACAGCATCGGAAAGGGTCAGAAAGCACAAGTCCTTGTGCTGCTCCCAGAAGCAAATTATCAACATCCCTAAAAAGGTGTTCAGTAATTACACCAAAACAATGAACAGTACATCCTGGAATCACCACTGGCCCAACAGATGTCGGGATTCCAGATAACGTGATCACCTGGGATGAATTAGGTGGGAGATCCACACTAAGTGGAAAAGAATCAAAATTCCCTGACTGCACTGAGAGATAGATGCTATCAACCTTTAAATCAAATCCACAAGGGTTAGCTAACTCCACCAAGACCTGCACTGGTTCCCCAACGATCCAAATTAGATCTTGCTTGCTATTATCATTTGGCTCTCCCTTGCTGAATGGTGTATAGATAAAAGGTCCTGAAGGAGCAGATCCTGCCCACCAATCTTCTCTTGCTGGATTGCGTTTCACAATGTCCATTTGTGAGGGATGTAGAGGAAAAGAATATAACCTGCAATAACAAACAACCATTAACATCTCTGAATAACAAGGTATAAAGGAAAGTGGAAGTCAACTGTACTAAGACTTTTGCAAAAGAACTTCTTGATACAAGGGGATACTATGCAATAACTAAGAGACTACATAGTCTCCATATTAAGTGCAGCACAAGAACAATAACCATTAAAGGAATGAGATAAAATTCTCCCTCCAAAATCTAGATGAATTAAAAGCAGTGAGACAAACCTTATGAAAGGCAAGGCAGGATCAGCACATCGAGTTCCCGAAGGTAACCTTTCAGCTGAATTTGACAGTGCACTAGCAAGGCCATTTTGACCAGCAGGTGTAATTAGAGGGTAGTAAGATCTTAGAAGCCTTGCTGCTGCACTCCAGGCAGCAAGAGGATCTCCTGCACGAACAGCAGATAGTAGTATCTCTCTCAGCACAACCATCTGCAAGGTGCTCCATTGAGACTCAAACAATGAAACTACTGACTGGTGATGCATTTTCCCACCATCAGCATGACCTGATTCAGTTTCCTGTCATAAAAGAAAGAAAAGTAGCAATACTTATTATAATAGGATAATTTACGAAGAGAGAACGAATTTCAATTAGATTGGGGTGTCTTTATGAAAAAAGTTTCAAGAAACAGATAAACAATGTGCTACATAGTTCCCTCCATACTTCTATACTCACATTGGAAAGTGGATGTCTTGAGATGGACGCTCTACTCTGAACACGATATGCTTTGGTGGTCATTGCCAAGACTTGCATGGCACTAATAGCAGCCAATCTATTTTCTTGTTGTAGGTACAACTGAGCTACCTGCCTTGAGAAGAAGGCAGCTTTTCGTTGATAACCAAGAGTACCAAATAAACGAGCTATTTCAACATACAATATGAGTCTGTCACTGGCATCAATCAAAGACTTTGCACCATCAGCAGCACTGGTTAACAATTCCACTACCTCCTTAGCCAGCTCTCTCCTACAATAACCACAAAGATTAAAAATGAAAATTCTTTTAAAAGAGTATGTTGATCAGAATGCTTAACACAGGACACTATGTACAAGAACTGGAATTTTGGACAGGACCAGAGTTAAAAGTTCCTTATATCTTATTCTTTTTTCATAAGATGTCATAAATATCAGCTATCAGATTAACACTATAAAACAAGAGTAAATGAATAAAATAAAAAAATTAAAAGAAAATAATACATCCAAATTGCCAATATAACATGACAATTCTAATATATCCCATAAAACTTGTCATCTCCCAAAAATTGATCTCAAGAATACTAAGGAAATATCCACATGTTATTTACAAGCAAACTCAACGAGATCATAATGGCATAATGCATTGAAACATACCTGCATAGAAACCTCGCCAATTTCAAGGTAGCTTCAAGTTCAAAAGTAAGAGGTGAGACTCTGCATTTAAAAAATATTAAAGTTAGTTCTCAGAAGGTTAAAGACGGAAAGATTAATTTTACTCTTGTTTTTTTTAAGAAAAAAAAAAGCACCTAAATCAAACACTTTAGGTTGTAATTCACAAGATTAGACTGACAAAACTAAGGTGCATCATTTTTGCTTCATAGAAAATTTAGATGAAAAAGGCTATAACACAAACACAAACATAACTTCAAAGAAGGAAGATAGAGAGCTGATGCCAAGAGCATTCTACAAATATTGGCAATTGAATTTACTGAAACAAGATGCATCAAGAGAAATGGAAAAAGAAAAAGAAAAAGACATCATTTACCTTTGAGCATTGTCTTGTATGAAGGATTTCCTATAATGCACGATGACGCTATTGTAACGATACCTAACCTCATCATCTACAACTGAATCCTTCTGGCCCATACGATCAACCTGATGACAAGAAAAATAAGTAAATACATACATAGATGAACAAATACATATGTTCAGATCAGTTATTCAATGTGTTTGTTCTATACTATCACCAGCAAACATGCCATTAGGATGCAAAAAGTTAGAAGAGTATAATTCAAATACATCTGAACAACAGTGCCCCCCCCCGGTCCAAAAAAAAATAGAGATGCAAATGAAGGAGGAAATTTTTGGTCTCTAAACATGCGATAAATCCTGAAAGCCAAAGCTTGTCACTAAAATTGGCAGTGGCCATAACTGGATGTGCGCCACAACACTAATATGATAGATAGATTCAGAGATGTTGTAGATAGGCATCATTGTGAATATATCTATTCATTAATTATATTTGTGAGCAAGCAAACATTTACAATGAATTTCAAAAATAGAGAGGCCTTATCCATTTGTTTTTTCATGCACATGTATGTATTGTAGGTAACCTAATCACTTTTAAGGATCCAAACAAACATCATAAATAGCAGATGTGCTTGGTTCAGAGGCCACAATTACCAGTATGGCACAAACGCTCCCCTCCAATGCCCCAGCATGCCAGAAGTAATCAGCAGTCAACCTTGCTAGTTCAAGGGCAGTTGAATAATGAGCATTTGCATCAACAGGTGATCCTGCTAACAAACAGTAATCCCCTATTGTCTTCTGTGCACGAGCAAGTCTTCGCTTTTTGGCCTTGATCACCTGCATCGTCATTTTTATCAAAACAAACTGATTAAGTAGAAAATTCCAAAAATACACTGTCCAAAAATAAATAAATGCTTTCATACAATAAAATACAGATTAAAATGCTTAGGACACCTAAACATAAACCTCCTCTGAGCTAAGAGTAGCTTGAGAATCTAAAGGTGTCTTCAAAATAGTTCCAGCAGACTCTGCTTGAAGAACCCACTTCTCAAATTCCATCAACAATGAAGCAGCGATATCTTGCATCATTGTCTGCAAGTGAAACTCCTGCGTTGCACGGTCAGAAGGAGGAAACAAAACCAAGTTCTCCCTCTTCTTACCATCTTCCAGCTGCAGCAGAAAATTAAGGAATTAGACCATGCAATTCACAAAAGCTTGATATTAGTTACTTCGTTAAAACAAACAAATATTGAATAAATTGAAAAGGTTTGAGAAACACGAATCACGGCATTCCTCCAGCTAATTGCCAATAATAATAGCTAATAATAAACTTAATCATATAGCAGCATATTAGCATCTGATTTAATTAAGTAAACAGAAAAAACCCTAATTCTGAGAACTCACTTGAGAATCGCCAGGACAAAAGGCGAAGCAGCGTTCAACGAGAGCAGAGGTGTAACCTTTGCAGGCGGCATTGAATTGATCGATGACGAAATCCAGATCTGGCGAGGAAGGGCAGTGGCAGATGCCGATCACGGCGAGGATCTTGCGGTTGGACTGGAAATCTTCCCACGGGCTGGGCGGGGCCCCGCCCAACATGAATTTGAACCGGAGCGAGCCCGAGTCCCAAGGCTGGTGAGCGAAAGGGGATTTCTGATGTTCCGTGTAGAAGGAGCTGATCGTCGAGAGAGGGATCGCGTGGTGACGCAGCAGCATGGAGTGGTAGTCACGCAGGAGAGGAGGAGGGACATCGCCGATCGGAAGGACGGCGATCCGGATCATGCAGGAGGTCTCGATGCTCACGTCGGGTTCCATTTCGGTGAGACCGGACCGTCAGGGAGAGGGAAGCGTAGAGAGTGTAGCGTGGAGGAGGGCGTATCAGATTAGGAGCATCCGGATCCCTCGACTGACACAGGCCTAAGTGGCAGAGTAAGAAGCAGGTAGAGAGATGGTACCGTTGTCTCGGGTGGGTTAACTCGTTTCGGTCGTTAAGATCTCATCAACTCTTTAAAAATAAATAAATGAAATCTTTCTTTAAAATTTGATCGAAATTATCTTATTACTATATTTTATTAATTAAATTACTTCAAAATTTTTCAAAATATTTATGAAGTGAGCAACTCAAAACGACACCATTTCAATTAATTATTTATAAGGTTGAGAAGAATTTGATCGAATCAACCTGAAATAATTGATTGAATTAGTTAATTAAAATTGATTATTTTGATTTTGATGTAAAACTTTAAATATTTCCATCTATTTGATTGGTTTTTGATATCCAAAATTTATAATGGCCCACAAATTGATCTTAAATAATATATATTTTAATTTTTTAATATTTTTAAGATCCTTGATATTATTAAAATGTAATTTGTTGAGAATGTTTGTTGAATTTATTTCTTTTAAATTAATATATTTTCTTTAGGTTGATTTGTATTACATGTTGTGCTAAAATATTATGTTAGATTTATTTCACTATTTGTTACTTGATGTAAGTTAAAGGGATATTTTTCTCCTATTTATTTGTTAAAGTATTTTTGTAGATGGAATTTATCCTTATACAATGTGCATATGAGTAAATTTATTTTTTTAAAAATAATTATTGATAAAAATGTTGAAGTAATTATAATCAAAACAATTAATTGAATTCATTGACATAATTTTATTTTGATTATCCTGATTCTTTCATGCACTTCAAACGATTCAATTATTTATAATATAGTTTGATTAATTCAATTTTTTAAAATTTTAAATTTAATCAATTGAATCAATCAGATGTTAAACTTAAAGATTTTGCAATATAATTTTTTAAATATGGTGTTTTAAATCTCAAGACTTTCATATATTTTCTATGCAATACACCATATGTTTTATGTGCTATATAAAACTTGAAATAAAGATTAACAAATCACAATTACAACATTTTAAGTTAATTTATTTTTAATTTATTTGAAAAATAAAACATAAAATTCTCAAAGGAGGATGATCAAAATTATGAAGGACTATAGATAGGTCTTCATAATGTGTGATCATTCAATCAATATTTTGATTGATTTCATGATGAATTTGAATAATTGAGTATTTTCAGTTTTGATAAATCAATTTTTTGATGTCTCTTAATAAATGAGAATTCTGGTTCAAAATTGACAAAAGCTTTTGCAATCGATTGTATTATGAATGCATAAACTTTGCAATCAATTTCAAATTATACTATGATGTGTTTATTGTTGAAAATCTAACAAATAATTAATAAACTTTCTCATGCATGAAAATAAAAGAAAGTTGAATTTTTAAAATGCTTGAGAATATATATATAAATATGTATTTAATTAATATTTAAATATCATTATTAGTCTTAGGATAAGAATTGAAACTTTAACCCTTTTTATAGAATTTAATCATAACCAAAAATAAGCTATTAGTATTATTTCAGTTTTTTTATTATTTATTAATTAACATCGGTTAAATTCATCTATATGATCATTCCTTCTGTTTTATTTGTTTGTTCATTTTCTTATGTCTTGATTTTTTATATTTTTGAAAAAATCATGTATTTATATTTTGTAAAATAAAAAATAAAAAATTAATGCAAAATATTTCAAAATAATATTTTTCTTAATTTTCACGAAAATAAAAAAATATTTAAAAACGAATGAAAGATTAAAGTAAAATTCGCGATTAGAAAATCATAATCTTCTTTTCCATTGAATTAAGTTTCTTTCGGCTGCCAAAATTTTATTAGCACAAAAAAAAAAGGGGAAAAAGAAGAACCAAAAATTTCAAATATATAAAGTGAACAAGCAACTTCCTTTTCCATTTCCTGAGAGGCAGATTCGAGAAAAATCTTAGCGGCAAAAGGAAACAGAGCCCGGCGCCATCGAGAACAGACTCACTTCAGGCGAAGAGTCGAGTGTTTAGAGACCGTGAAACGCAGCGTATCAAGGACATCATGTCAGCAGAGAAGACGGAGCTTGACGGATCCTCTTCTGCTAATCCTCTCCTTCTTCAGCTCCAACAGATTCTAACTTCCTGCTCCGAGGTAAGCACGAAGCAAGCCTCTCATCCAATTCGTTTTGTCGAGAATAGTTAAATTTCCACCCATATTCTCACTTTCGTAGTCAATCGACGGCGGAGGAGACCTTGGTCAATCTCAAACCTCAGTCGCGGAGCTCGTCAACTTCCTCGATTCCTTATCAGACGCCACCATTTCGGAGCCAGAAAACGAAGATGCAAGCGCCAATGCGCTCGAAATTCTCTCTGAAACTTATAATTTTTTGTGTTCGCCTTATCTGGATCAGGTTTTTATCGCATCATTTTACGCGATCAAGTATTTACTAATGTTTTTTTATTATATTAATATTACTTATGAAATTTATGGATCATTTCACAGGAGGTTATCGATGCGCTTTCGTTTGAGTTGCCAAAGTCAGTTTCAAAATTTGCAGGAGTTTCGCTTAAGTGTTTGGAGATTGCTGATAACATCATTGATCGCTTCATAGAGACATGCAGTCCTCGCGATATGCTTTCGATTCTTTGCGAGGTCTGTGTATTTAAATTGCATTGTTTTAAATTTTCTATGAATTAATGGTCACAAGTATTTGTTGATTTTTGAATTTTAATGGATCAGGCGTTAGATTCCCCAAACAAGACAGTCAAAGCTTCTGCTTATGTTTCTCCTCTTATAAGTGGACTTTCAAAAGGTAATCAATCAAATTCATCTGAAAAATTCAAGAGTGATTTTCTTTACTGAATCTATTTTGCTTGAATATTCATGAATATTCTTGTTCTTGTTTCAGTATTTCTTTCCATTCATAGGCGCCATTTTGAACAAATTAAAGTCGCAGTTCCGGTTGTTGTTAAAGTTGTGAACACCATTTCTTCAGAATCAGACTATGAAGATCCAGAACTGGAGACTTTGTTTGACAGAGCTGTTGACATTGCTCACTCTATACAAGTGGTTTCTACAGAACTGGTCTGCAATGCTTGACTACATGTTAGGCCATTTTCGAAATTCTTGATGTGTTTCTCTATTAGTTCCTGATAATTCTTTGCTATTCCTTATAATAGGAGGCTGAAGTAAATGAAAAGCTTCGAGCTCTAGTTGGTCTATACGTTCTTCAAATCTTGGTTGGTGCTCTTATGTTGAACCAAAGTTCTACGTTGTGTGTTTATTGTTTCAGTAGATGTGCGAGTGATTTAATTTCCAATAGTCACCTTGTTTTTAAATCTACTTGTCTTTTTGGGATTGGTTGACTTCCATTCTTGATCTCTTGATTTTTTTTTAGTTTTATCAAATCATGTGTTTTTTCGTTTTTGTTGGTTTTAAGATACATCCTCAATGTGCAGGCATTGGTTTCTGTTAGCAGCAGATGTAATTCTTCAAGTCATCTTCCCTTTGCAGTGCGATTGGCATGCTTCCTTACATATTGTGGTTTGTCCTATCTTGGTTTGATAATTGGGTCGGATGTTGACAAAATGTCTGGCATTGTTATTGGAGGTACAGTTCATGAGTTTTTGAGTTAATATCCTTCATAATGTTTCCTAAAGGATTACAAGATTAAATTAAGATCTCCACCTTCTTTTGTTCTTATTATTTCACTAACATGTTTTGTTTGATGCATAATTATGAGATGCACAGAGAACGAAGATGATAGTATGATTGTTTCATCCCATGTCTATCTTGGTGCATCAATTTCAGGTTTGTGTTTGCCATATACAAAATTTCCTCTTTTTGTTGATCTTTTTTCCTCATCTGACATCATCTGTTACAGAAAACATTACCTATTTCTTTGACATGCATAGAATTTTTGTTGTTTATTGATGCAGTGATTTGGGCCCAAATGTGCGATGAAGTTGCTCAGGCTGCGAAGGAGGATTTGAGTGCTGTTAAGGGAGAACTTCAAATTAACCAGACAAAAAGGTGGCAAGCAATCGGCATGTTAAAGCACATATTCTCATCTGTTGATCTTTCATGGGAATTTAAGAGACATGCTGTTGATTTCTTGCTTGATATAACAAATGGAAATAACTCCAAGACGTTGGATGATGAAAATAACGATTGCTCTCTTTACATGACTAGCCTTTTTTCTGCTTTGCAGGTAGTCTCCTTCCATCTTGTTTTTATGCATCCTTTTTTGCACTCTCTTGCTATCTATCAGTCTGATGGCCAAAATGAACATTGCAGGCCATTACAATGATTATCATATATGCATCTGACACAGTGCTAAGGAAAAATGCCTTTGAAGCGCTTAAAAGGGTTAGGATTTTGTATATTATGGTTCCTCAGTCAATCTACCTCAATATGTTGAAATTTATTATCTTATAAAGTTGATATCTTCAGTTATCTACAAATGCTTTTAGCATTCATACTGATTTGCTACTAAATACCAGGTTTTGGCTGATATTCCAAGTTCTCAGAGATTTGACATTTTAAAAGCTCTAATTGAAAAAAGCGACTCTTCCTCTATGGTAAAATTCAGTGTATCTGACTATTATTTGATGTGATTAGAGTTGAAGATACATTACCTAAGGTAGTTCCTCCAACTCTGTGTAGGTTGCTATTCTTCTAGATTGTGTTAGAGGGGAAATGCACATGGAAAGTACCCTGAGGACATCAATAGGAAAAAATGAAGTCCTAGGGGTTGACAATAAAGCATGTAAAAATACACTATTTTGGAGTACAAGCATCCTTGAGTTGGTGGAGTCAGTTTTGAGGCCTCTGAAGGGAGGACCTCCAATCCTTCCAGAAAATGGCGATGCGGTATTTCTTTTGCATATTTTGCCTGTTGATGTTTAAATTATTGGAGTTATCTTGCTTGGAGCATTTCAATGGTTCTTGTATTATTGTCTTGCTTGGATTGTGCTATTTTTTTCTATTGCTTCACATTTTAAGGTCTTCTTGAATGGTTCTTATGTCATTATCATGCTAGGCATTCCCTGTATGTAACAGATTCATTATGATGTGTTACAGGTTCTATCTGCCCTTAATTTGTACCGATTTGTATTGATGACAGAATCAGCAGGTAAAATTTAGTTAACTGGTTTGTTGAAGATGAGAACTTAAGGCTTTAGATGCTCTTGTTCCTTGCAGTGTGTGCTCTTTGTTGTCTGCGTATTAGCATAGCACTTCCGTGGTAATGTGCTTTTACTAAGTTTGGTGTTTGTATTTATGTAATGAGTCGAGGTGCTGGAGTTTGATTTTAGAATAGCTATGACACATTCACTAATTCCAGGTCTCTCCCTCCATCAACAAAGTCCATGTTAAATATTTAAATTCAGTCATGGGTAGAATTAATACTATTCTCATAGATCTTGGTCCCAAGACTCAGCTCCTGGTCAGTTTGACCAACGAAGATTTGGCCTCTTTATAATATGATATTTTACTGTCTAAGCCAGTGGAGTTTTTAAAGGTGCTTCTTCAGTCATCATCCATATTGCTCTTTATTTTTGACCTGGTGGCAAATGGAACAGGAAAAACCAACTACACTGGAGTGCTGTCCAAGAACAATTTGCAAAAGGCCTACAACGAATGGCTCCTACCTCTTCGAACCCTTGTGGCAGGCATGATGGCAGAGAATAAGAGCGATTATGATCAACTTGCTATTGACACTGTATGTGCTCTGAACCCAGTTGAGTTGGTTTTGTACCGCTGTATTGAACTTGTTGAAGAAAAACTGAAACATTTGAACATGACATTGGCCCAGCATGCTTGATGGTTCTTGCTCAAGCCATTTATTGGGGAAATTCCCCACAACCCGAAACAACAACTAAGAGTTCTAAAACGTTAGGTAGGTGTAGCCAATTCAAAAATTACTGTTTCAATCTTAAGTTAAATTTGTATTTTTGCTTAGCTTTATTCCTTTGGAGTAAGGTGCTTTTGTGCTCTTAGTGCCTGATTCGAAATGGATAAAAATGGTTTCATCGTAGGATTCCTTATTAGTCATCATAGACCGGTCAGGATACCTTTGTCTCTGGCAGTAGTTGCTGGGGGATGGTAGGATGGTCCATCTCTTTGCTGTGAAATGTTGAGTTGTTAGGACTGATTAATCAAATCAAATCTGTCCTCATGGTTGTCTCCCTTACATCAAACTTATTCGTGTAGATAATTATTCTATACCAAAATTCATTGGGTGTTTTAATCTGATGACTTTCGAATTCATTCCTAGATTTTTATTTATCGCATTAGTTTTGTTTGTAGAATTTAAAAATTCCATCAATAATATATTAGATGATAATTAAAAAAATGACATGATTTTGGAATTTGGATTTGTTCTCTTAGAACCATGCATTAAAGATAAATTAAGGTCTTATAATCTACAGCATAATCCATGTAGAGTACTTTGATTAGCTCTTTTTTTTGGCCAGTTGGTACGGAAGGTATACTTCTCTAGCTAGATTGGATTAAATATTTGAATCGATCAGGCCAAAAACCTTTTCCTTCTCTATTTAGGGCCGTCCATCACCGTTATATCCGAATTGCTAAAATAAAAAACAGGTGTCGTAATTTTGTTTCGATAAATTAATTACATATTTTCTAACGTTATATTTGTTATATCATATTATTATCAATAAATCAAATATTATTATTTTTATTAATACATAATTTTAAAAATATTTTATGAAATAATACTCTTAAGCTTTAGCCGTGTTTAATTATTATAAAGCTCCTTGTTTTGCTTGCGATGAAGGTTTCCATCTGCCGCCCTTGTCCGCCAGGATCGGGAATCGAGTTATAAAAGCTAAAGGGGAGAATACTTTTTCCCAACATAGTATCAGTACTTTTTACATTCTCAAAAGCAACATCCCGGAAACGGCTTGCCTACCCCTTTCTGCCTTTGACCGTCATTCCGGTGGTGGATCCACACCTCTCGCACTGAATTGTGATTCAAAGGCATATATATATATATTGTTGAACGGATCCAGTAAAGAAATTTCACTAGTAAAGAAGAAGGTTATAAGGAAACAGTATCAAAGATTGTGGGAAAGTCCTTTTCCGAAATTCCTCCCCCAAGTTTACAGAATAATTTGGTAAAGGGGGGTACTGAAAGCCGAGTTTCTAACAACAAAATTTGTGAAAATTAGTTTTCGAGAAACTTACACAGCGAGGCCATCGTGGGATTTGTACCTACAAAGAATCGCAATTATTTTCTACATAATTCCGAAACAAGAAGTAATGCGGTTTACCCCAACGAATTCCGGAGGAATGTAGGAAACCTGTTGCAACCCATGACAAGAATCTCTACACCATCTACAGGCTAAAGGGATTTCTACACTACCCTCAAAATTCTTCTCTGTAAACCTTTCGAGTGTTGGCAACTGGAGCAACTTAAAACTGTTAAATCTGTTTGCCTGGCCAGAGTTTTGGTATCAGTTACATCAGCAAATAAGCTCCTTGGCCAATGTCACTATTGTTCCAGTAAAACCCCTCCACTTTCTCACACCCTTTGGCTGCGAGAAGGGGGGAAAGTAGTCAGCTCATCTTTTCTCAGCTAGTCCCATATAACATCTTGGTGCCGGAATCATCATCAGCAGGCGTCATATTTAGATCAGGCAGTAAGAAACAACTGTCCCCACTAGAATCAGCCTTCCCTGCATCGCAAGAATCTAACAGTGGCTTTCGATCATCCAGGGAATGTGATGGCAAGGTGGTCGCGGGAATGTAGTCAAGAGAGGAAGGTACTCTCTGGCAAAATTTACTACAAGGTACTTTCTCCTCCGGTTCTTCAACAATTAAACTCGAGTTCTTTGCAGTATGGAAGTTCAAATCAAGCTGCAATACAAGTAAGTTCACATTTCCATCATTAAACCTATCTTTTCATAAGATATTGATTAATGAATCTATGCTAATCATGTCAACTTAGTGCATCAAACTTAGTCTAGCTCACCTTGATTCTTTTCAAGTTCTCATTCCTGGCTCTCTGTTCTTTACAAGTAGCACGCATGGATGCAATCTCCTGTTCAATGAATAGAAGATGACTGTAAGATTAACTGACCACAGTCAAGAAGGCACATGATGGATGAAGAACCCTCAAACTCAAACACACCTTTTTCAAATAAACCCTTTCCTTCAAAAGCAGACTCTCCTCCTCCTTAAGTTCAGCAAATGTCTGAAAAAATGACAACAATCAATACCAGATTAGAAATCATCATCAGAATTTTCTTACATAAAACATTTCCGAATGAGGATCAAACTAAATATTTTACCTTCTTTCTTCTTGTCCTCTTGGTGGATGTGCTAGTGCTTTCATTAGCAGCAGCAGTGCCCTGCAACATCCATCAGCCAAATCATAAATCAATAAACATAAAGAAAGGAGTAAAAATCCAAAGCGGATGAACACTCAAACTAAAAGTTAAAAGTTGGGGTCCCATCAAATGAAACTCAAACACATGCATGCATTGACATTATCCAACTTGCCATAAATACTCAACAGAAGCTGACTTACACGTCACATTTACACAAACAATTTTTTTATTAACATTAATTAAAACTAAAAAAAAAGGGAAGAGAAAAATAAGATGGCACTCTCACAAGGTCACAACCAAAAAACATGTAAACCTTTGAAATCGCTTCAAGTAGGGGACAGCTGGCAATCTCAGAGTGGAGGAAGGGCACGGAATTGAGTATTGCCAAATGCCCGCTCCTTCTCACCCAAGTGAACCAGTAAAAAGAAGCCATGTCATATTCACAGGCATGTTAGCATATGATTTAAGCTCTCGTCTAATTCTGATCTTCACCTCACGTGACTTCTCCCACGTGACCCTTTCTGACATGGCCGGCAGATATTGGGTCACTAGCTGTATAACCCTCCGCTCCACAACACCTAATTAAAATTCTCACCTCCCAATTTCAAGTTTTTTCACCACAATTTTTGTTTTTTACAAATCAGACGGTCCATGGTCGATCCGATCCCCAATCATAAATGTTGTACATTGTGGGACCAAGACACTAAAAGATATCCCAATCTCGGAAAAGGTAAGGGCCGAAAAAGAGTAGATAAACACGGGAAACACCCATGCGAATACAAGTACAGTTACAGATAGTGATGGGAGAGGGAAGACCCACCAAATTGGATTGCACCTGCGTCACACCTGATAATCGCTCTCTCCCTTGATCATCCATGATTATCGTCAACAACATTACACCAAACCGAAAGAACGCAGACCTACAGCCCCTCCTTTTACTGGACCCCACCTATCAAACTGGTTTCATGTCATGACCAAAATACCCTGGGATCCTCTACGGGAAGCTTCCTTGCTTCTTACGGTAGGGGATGGGCCCCAGTGAATTTTTTTTGCCTGACGAAATTGTCCTTTTACTGAAAAGCGTACTGGACTTCCTGGTAAGTAGAATCTAAGGGGGGTGTGGTTTTGGAAGGGCTATTTGGTAAATCTCAAAAAAGGCCAACAAAAGAATGACAGGTGACCGGAAAAGAGGCGAGAAGAAAACGTGAGGCGCTTCCAATCTGCGTATGGGTGCTGACCTCACGTGAAAAACGTAAAATCCTTAAAAGTACCAGGGCATTTTAGTCCAAACATAAAAAGGATGACACTTGTAGCTGTTCAATATTACTATTATCCTGTCAGAAACCGATGGTCGGAGAGATCGAACCCATAGAAACCTTTCAGTTCGAAGATGATGAGAAAAACCGTAAAAATGGGCAGATTTGACCTTCGGGAAGTTTTTTAAGGGTATTTTCGTCAGCTGGAAATGGAGATATCCATGCAATCAAGTAAAACCGAGCATAAATTTTACGTGATAAGGAAAGAAATATGTGTAAATAAGAAGACTAAAAAGGGGTTAGATGGTCATTTGACCTGAGGATTAGGAAAGAAGAAAAAGGGTATATAAGAAGTTAGACAAGAATGTCTCGTCGACGGGACACAAACGATAAAACAAAGACAAAGCCAGAACCAAAACCACTTCTTCAAATCCGAAGAACAGTGTTGGTCACGTAATTTTTACATGCCAGACGGGGACATTTCCGTCAACTCCGAGCCAAGTATGACACAGCGAAAGACCCGTTCCTTCTCTCAGACAAACGACGGAGAGTGTGTGTGTGTGTGTGTGTGAGAGAGAGAGAGAGAGAGAGAGAGAGAGAGAGAGAGAGACCTTGGATCTGGAAGGTGCAGCTGGAGGAGAGCGAAGGGCGTGTCTACTGGTCTCTTCGAAGCCGCCGGCGGTGGAAGGAGAGGCGGCGCCGCCGCCACCGCTCCAAGAAAGAGGCGTGGTGGGGCTACCTCTGGTACCAACGTTGAAATCCCCATCTTTCTTGGCGTCGCATCGCATCGACATGGACCTAGACCTCGGCTGCCGCATCCCCCATCTAAGTGCAGCCACCGCAGATTTCTGAGCCGATGGCACTGCCTGCGCTTGTTTCAGCCTCACCAGAAGCTCCACCACCACGTTGTCATCTGTCATCGCCGCCCGAACCCACTCATCTTTCACCATCGTTATCATCATCGTACACCACTTCCACCACCAACCAACGAAAACAAAGGAAAGAAAGCAAAAAAAAGAACCCCAGATGTTGATAAAGAGGATATATGGGGTTTGCAAGAGAGAAGTGAGAAGATATGGGGAAAGGGAAGGGAGAGGGAGGGGTGGCGAGGAATGAGAGAAAAAAAAGTTAAAAATGTATAAAAGTGACGGAGTTGGGTGTGAGCAATGTATATATAAGAGGGTGTCTTTTCTTCTTTTCTTTCTCTTTTTTTTTTCTCTTTTAAAATAAAAAATAAATAACATTTATTTAATTAATTAGTAAATACTTTTGAAAGTTGTTTGTGTGGTGGAGTAGATTCCAGTTATTCGGTTGGTTTCTCGCTTTCTTATATAAACGAGCACTTTCCCCTCTCTCTCTCTCTCTCTCTCTCTCTCTCTCGCGATGGGCAAAAGGGTCGGGAGAGAAGGGAGTGTGATATGTGTGAGGGGGGTCTGACTCTGATCTTTTGATTTTTCTCCCTTTTTAATTTTTCTTTTCAAGATGAGAAAAATGGTGGGGTCCACAGATGACATGTGGCACTGACAGGGTTTCATTTGTTTTTGGCTTTTTAGGGCTTCGGTAACTGATAAACCCACCACTGCCGATTCATTGCCCTTTTTTCTTTTTTTTTTCTTTTCTTGTTTGGAAATGTCTTCTGATGATCTGAGTTAATTATATATTTATATATATATATATATGGAAATAAAATAGCACTCGCAATTAAAATGCAATAGAAGGTAATTACCTCTGCTTGCTTCTATTACCTTCTAATCTAAATCTATCTTCTTTCTTTCTTTTTTTAGACCTTAGTATATTAGTGTATTTGAGGACGAGGATTATTTTAAAGTTTTAAAAAATTAAATTAATCAAATTTTTATTAAAAAACTCGAAATCAACTGTACTCTAAAATAAAATAAAACCTTAACTTATTTTGATCAACTTAATAGATTTTAAATATTAATTATATATCGAAATAAAAAAAATTAATTAATTTTATATTTTTATTTGCTGACTCGGTTTATCAATGTCTAATATAATTTCTCTTGTCTAAAAATACAAAAAATTTCATCAATTGCATCTTTGGAATCAAATCTCCTATTCACTATACTAATTGGATTTCCTTAATTAATTAAAAAAATAAATTCTCTTGCATTCACAAACCGTTACTAAATTCTTACTTACTACTGTGAAATTTTCAGGGTTTTTTTTAATCTTTTTTTCTTTTTTATTATTAGTACTAATATATTTATTAGTAATAATTTTTGGTAGGCAATGAGATGCAATTGTTTACTAATAAAAATATATTTTGATAATATATCAAATATAAATTTAAAAATTTTAATTATTAATAATAAATAAGTACTTGTATGATACATATATATGTAAAATTTGTGCTGATTGTTGGATGTGTAATGAACAAACCAAAAAAAGGGATTTTAATTATCTTAAATAAGAAAATACTTGATTTAGTATTTTGTCCTTTTGGTAGGGTTTAATAAAAACGCAAGATTGGAAAGAGTGAAACGGCACCGGTGGAGGAAAGCAAAAGAACAATGATGATTAGGGAGACGGGGGAAGGCTAAGGTTGGGCTTAGCGTGGCTGACAAGACAGCCTTTCGGCGAGTGCGAGTCTCAGCCTCCGCTCTCTTCTCACTAATTTTTAATTCTTTGTTTTAGGGTGCTGTCTGTCTGCCTCGACAAAGTGGATTGGACTGAGGGTTTTAATCAATCCAAACGCCACCGTTACACCTGCTTTTTTCTTTTTTCTCTCTTTCTTTTGTTTCTTCAACGTTATCACAGTGATTATTACTGTTGATTCTTTTTACTATTAAATTATCTGAGTAGAAGTAATTTTTTTTTAACTCAAGCACTAAAAAAAATTTTTTTTTACTAATTATTCTTGATTTGTAGGGTATGAAATAATTATCATTTTCTATACACGAGATTGTCGATATGGTTACGAGATTATGGGGCACGTCATCAAGGTAAGTATACAATAAATGTTGATTAATATTGGGATAGACAATTGTTAATCTTTCATTAAAATTAAAGATAGTGTAGATTTAAATGAAAAATTAAAATTTAATTACGTAAATAGATATAGTTTAATGGTTTTTATTATTATTATTATTAATTAAGCCTATTCTTTTAGCTTTGCTTGCATTCATTGCTGCCCCCTCTCTTCTGTTTGTACAGATTATATTTATAAAAATGCGTTAGGTAGAATATTAATTCTTACCGTAGCACGAATGCAATGTATGCAAATAAATTTCTCTGGACTTCAATGGCATTGTAAGTTAAATAAATTGGTTGGCTTTTTAGAAAATAACAACATGAGATTTGGGAAAGGAGGAGTAAAACCCAAGAAGAGAAGGGTAAGGCCGTGGGGAGAAAGAAGACCATTTTCTCACTTCCTTAGCTTAATGATCCAATTAAAAGGCCCAATCTTCTTTTTTATTCAATCTATCACCTTAGGATGATGTTTAGTATCAGGATCAAGGGAAATTGTATTAAAATATAATTAGAGATTTAAGTGGTTATAATATTTTTAATTTATGAGACGTCATTTGTGAGATAAACTCGTGAGATTCGTTAAGTCAAAACAAACAACACATTGCAAGTTAGTTTAAAAACTGACACTTAGGAACTAAGAAACTTGAAATGTAATTGAAGAGTGTCAGTGCATGTAACTTTCTCTTGCAGAAATTTCTTAACAGAAGGTCAAAAAATGGCAAGGAGAATGTTATCCACTGAAGTGAAACCCATCTCTAGACAACAACCATAAATTTAGTAGTAGTTGAGAGTAATTCATTAGGTGGGAAGAACAAAATGCAGTAGGTAAACCCAGAAATTGAAGAGCCAAACCCTGCAGTTTTGGACAATTATTGAGGTCACCTCATCCATGACCCTTACTGGCTCATTACGGATCAGCCTTCTCAGACATTGCTTTCCTTCCTATCTGTGCATTTATGTGTAGCTTTGGCCTTTGAGGATCCATGGAATGAAAACATTACCAGAGAGTAACTCTGCCATTGCCATTAGTTAGCCACCCACTTGCAAAACTTAGCCCCAGCCAAAATTGGTGAATGTTAAATTATAGACATAGTTCAATCAATTCAGCAATAAAAGAAACCAGTTTCTGGGACCAAAGGCTATGATTTTTTTTGTCTCTGTAAAATTTTTGAATGGGTGTAAATCTCAACTTTTCCTGCACATTGCATCAGGCATATGTTGGATGCTTCTTAACCTGGACAGTGAAAATCATGATCAGAAAAACAGAAGAAAAAGAAAAAATCAATCTGATGATGATCTTTAATAATAAATGCAAACCCCCAGAACAATCATTTAATAGTTTACAGTCCAAAAAGAAATGAAGTAATGGCTGAACAGGTAACTTGGCTAAGCCCTTACCTTTATGCGTGGTAAAAAGAACATGTAAAACATTTGAACAAATTTCTACACTGTTTTTTATGTACAATTGCATGTTTGGTACACTGGAGATGGCCCGGTTTGATGAAACAGGACAAGATTAGCATATGAAAAGAACAATTGAAGGAACCTCCACTTGCAGCTTGGTCTGTGTGACATTCTGGTTCAAGGATTAAATTGCAAGATACCAACCATCTCCATTTCCCGGACAGCATGTTTGGTTTTATATTCAGCATCGATAATGAGACAATACCCGCTTCCACAACTTTAAGAAAAGAAGCAGAGCTAAGGACGCTTGCTTTAGTCCATGTTTGTCAGAAAATGGGGTTTTAAGTAATCCATTAGACCTTGCTTTTAGGTTGAGGTTTGTTGGTCTCTATGCGACTTTGGAGTCCTTGACATCGACACTTTTTTGTCCTCATCGAACATCAATCTGGGTGAATGTAAATTTCAAACTCTCCTTTGTTTTTTTGATTTCAGGATGAAAGCGAGGGACTGTATCCTGCCCATGACTGTCCATAATGTTTTCTTTTACTGTTTATTTATATATAGCAAATATCTTGCTCCCAGTAGAATCCAAGGTAAGGTAGCCTCCCTCCGAGTTCTCCTTGGGGCTTCGGCCCGACATACGGAAAAGGATAGAAACAGATAGTCATGAAACCATAATGGGCTAGTACAGCCCAAGGAAGCGCTGCCTTGCCTGTCTAAGAAAGTCTGAGACCCTGAGACTGACCCGTCTCCTTGCTGTAAACCGAAGAAGCCGAACGGGCATAACCATCTGGACCTCATCAACCAGCTCAGTTTCCTTGCAAAAACATTTCTATTTTCTGACTATTATGCCGGTTTGGGGTTCTGGTAATGTACTATAAAGGGTAAGTTTCCAGGATCTTGCTGATACCAGCTCAGTTTCCTTCTAGAACATTTCTATTTTCTGACAATTATGCTCGTTTCCGGTTTTCGTAAAGTGTAAGTTTCCAGGATCTTGCTCATCCGTTTGAACATGACATTTCCAGTCTTGCACGGTGTTGGACTTTGGAGGGTGTTGACAAAATGAGAATTGCCTGTTCTTGTTCTCAACGTACCCCAGGAACGTTTGACCCTTTAGCCAGAACTTTAACTACCCGTCTCTGTTGATTAATCAAGACATGGTTTAGTAGGTGGACCAAGACAACAAACAGGGATGGAACTACCGCCACCACCGGGACAAAAAGCAGTTGGCTGAATTTATTTGTTAACCCTTAAAATACTAGCAATTCCTTTCAATTAACAAAAACTTTAAACTAGGATCATTTGCACCAATAACCAACATATTATCAATTCAGCCTTTAGCCCCTGATTCTGCCAAAAAATTGGTATCTGAAATATTCATTTCCTGGGCCAAAATCTGAAATGGTTCCTTCTTCAGGCAGAACAAGCTTAACAATCATTGGAAAAAATCATCAGCTTAACACTAAGAAACAACTAGGAATTTTACTGATAAATCAACTGGTAACTACATCATAAGCAACTGATAAGGAGGAGGGATACATAAATCAATTACATGATTTCACATCCTAACACAATAACACCAGTTCAAACACAAACCCAGCTACTCCACCCTTACATATATATATATATATATATATATTTCACACAATAACACTAGTTCAAATCTACCCAGCAAATCTACCCTTACATATATTACCCAATACCAGTAAAAAGGAAATGAAATTTTACGCCATAAGAGAAATTAAAGAAGAAAAAAACCTAGACAATAGAAACCCAGGAGACACCCTGCGTATTAGAGCAAACGATCTAACATAAAAACTATACAGCGGAGGAACTTTCATTAGGAAGACTAAAAACCTACATTTTTGAGTTAGCTTATTTCGATTTTTTCCCCTTGAAAAAATAAGGGATGATCGAAAATTAGAGAACCCAAAAGAGTGTCATCAGCAAACTGCAACAGATTAATTCCAGCACCAGCCCACGATTCGTCACTGTTAGCTACAAATCCAGCCTTAATATCCTCCTCAAATCACTTGTAGCATCATCGTTCTTCACGGCAACGCTACTCTTCTTCGTGAAAAACGCCGGCATGGGAACCGAACTCGGCGGAGGCGATGTTATAAAGGCCGACCCAGCATAAAAAGCGGCTGGAACGACCTTGTTGCTGTTGCTGTTTGACTCAGTGAGGCGGATCTGGGTTGGAACGGACCTGGGATCTGGACCTAAACGGTTAGTGGAACCCAGATCTACACCGACGTTTTCCTTTTCGAAACTTACAGACTTTTCCGGCGTCGATTTTCTTAAATCTTCGCCGCGTTTGAGGATCTTGACTTGACCCATCACAAGATTTTTGGCCGGAACTTTGGGGTCCACGGTGGGACGAGAAGGAGGGGAGGTGTTCGGAGATCGCTTCTTACGGCTGGGTTGTGCTCGGTTCGTTCGGGCAGGATTTTGAACTTGGTTTTTCAGTTGCTTCACGGGCTTAGGGAGCGGAAGCTTTAGACAATCTTCTGGTCTTAGAACTGCAACACCCATGGCTGATCAACAAGGGATTTATAGATTGAACAAAAGGATGAAGAACAATTAAAGAAAATTTAAAGTTGGGAAAGAGAATCTGATTGAGGATTTGCAGACGAAAATTAAGAGAAGAATCAGAGAAAGATATAGAAATAATTATTCATAAATTACGAAGAAAATGGCTTTCAAGGGAGAGTGTGAAGGAAGAAAAAAAGACATGAAGATGAAATTAGGGCTGCAGGGCCGAAGGAAGGTTTTAAAGGGGAGCCAAAAGTGATTTGATAGCGTGGCCACACGGCTCATTGCGGTTTCCATCCACTCTCTTCATGGCGGTGTACAACTTCGTCTTTCCTTGTTTAATCCTTTTTATATTTAAGCATTTTTTAAATTATTTTTTAAAAATTAAAATACTCATTTTCTCTCTAATTTTTTTAATTAAAAATAAATTTTTTTGAAATGTTTTAATATAAGCCATTTATGGCAAAAAAATTAAATAATTCCGGATTTTCGGGTGTGTTTTGATCACGGAGAAGTAGGCGCGTGAAAAGTTGTGGTTGGAGGAAACGGCCCACAGAAACCCTGTTTGCGAGGGTTGAGCTGGCTGACGTGGGTGCGAAACAACCGGTGGCATAATTATCCACCACCTTAGCAGTTCCTCCTTGTACTTCTACTTTATTTACAAAAACGCCCAACAATGATTGTCTATGGTTTAGGTTATGTGTCAAGTTGCAAATTTTTAATTTTCTTGTTTTTTGGATAAAAAAACCGGTTGAATTATGTCTATTTTTCAAATTAAATCTTTATTTTTTAATCCAAATAAGTTTTACTTGCACAATCTATTAATTTTAACGAAAAATTAATTATCATCACTATGGAATGTCACGTATCTTATAACCTGCTAGTTTATATATCAACATTATAATTAATGTAATTATGTGATAATTATTATAAAATAAATCACGTGATTAAATCATTAAATCAAGTCATATACTACTTGAAATAAAGAAAAAATTAATTGATGTTCAATTTATAATTGTTAACACCCTATTATAGTTAAGTGTTGTACATTACTTGATTTTTAAATTTTTTTAAATTTTAATGATTACATTCAGATTTGAGATGAAATGAAATATTACAATTACAAATTAAAAAATCATTTGAATAAAATATAAAAATAAAAAGTTAATTATATAAATTTAACATAAATAACAATTTCTTATTATTATTTAAGCATTGTTTTTTTTGTTAATAAATTAATAATATATGCTATAAAACTCTCGAATTAAAATAATAAAAGGCGAAAACGAAAGTGACCGCGCCTTTTGTGGCAAACACTATAAAAAAAGGGCGGAAATGGAAAATATCTAACGGATGGCGGACTAGGTCGACAACCTTTGACGATTGCTTTGCCTTGTGATTACAAGCCACGTATTCAAAGTTACTTTGGTCAATGAAACCGCTAAATAACCTTTTAAAAGCAAGCCAATCAAAGCTTACCCGTGACTGAGGGTTAGCCGGTTAGGTTTAGTAATTTTCCTGGAAACCAATGGGCATTTGTTGAACGTGAAAGGATTTTGGGATTACCCTTTCAGAGGACAGCTGGAGCTAAACCATACGTGCACGTGTCGAATGAGGTTTGGGATGACGTAGACGTTATGAAAAAGACGCGTGGCGCTTTGGTTAGCCGACTTGCATGGCCTTTGGGGGTAATTTTGCATATTCGGCTATTTTCTAGGCTGGCTGGAAATTTTTATGAAACGGTCCAAGCCCTTCGCTTGGAAGCTTTCAAAACAAAGTTTAGATTGACTTAGGGGCTGTTTGGCCTAACTTTTTTCTAGCTTAAAAGTTATTATGAAGCTCTTATGAAAAATAATAGCTTTTAAAATTAAGCTAAAGTTGTTTGGTAAATTTTTTTTATAAGTTTTTATTTATATAAGTTATAATTTTGGTTAAAATTATTGTAGAGAGTATTTTTTTTTAAAAGGGTAATATTGTAATTATTTTTAATAGATAAGGATATTTTTGAAATAAAAATAAAAAATTTTCTTGTATTTTTAAAAGAAGAGAAGAAAAAGCTCCTCATATGAGCTTTTTTTTAAGCTCTTTTTTAAAAAATTTTTTAAAAAAAATAACTTTTTTTTAAGAGCTTTTCAAAATTTACGTTTGGCCTGGCTTTTGCTTTTAAGAGGTAGATAAGCTGAAAAAAAGTTAGGCCAAACAAGCACTTAATTTAGAGTAAATCAATTAGTTATTAAGTATTACATTATTAATTTTAAAACGTTATGTTACTGATTTTTAAATATTGTGATATTAGTTTTTAGATATTGTATGATTTAATCATTATATCTTTAATTTTTAAATATTACGTAATTAATTTTTAGACAATGTCTAAAAACTAGTCATAGTACCTTATCAATTAGTCACGTAAGATCTATCAATTAGTCACGTAATACCATATTAATCAATTACGTAATATTTAAAAATCAGTTACGTAATGTTTAAAAACTGGTTACTTAGTACTTAAAAATTGATTACACAATGGTTACAAATATTAAAACTACTAAATTTCATTTAACAAAATCAACAACTTCAAACAATACACCATATTTCATTTAACAATATAATTAATAAATATGTCTACTTGGCAAAGAATGCTCAAAATATTGAAAGGGCTTTTTTCATATATTAAAAATCACTTTTAAAATGCTTAAAAATGCTTAAAGGTTTTTCTTCGTGTATAAAAAATCATTTCAAAATACTTAAAGGTTTTTTTTTCTGTCAAAAAATACTCTAAAGATAAATGGTCTAACGATGAAATATTTGATAATGAAAGTTCAAAAGATATGAGTCGGTTTGAGACGTGCATTTAAATATATGAGTCGATTTCATTAAATGTAATTTTGTTTAAAATTAATTTTTTTTGATTAAAAATAATTAAAATTTTAGAAAAATTATTTTCAAAAACACCTTATATATAAGCGATATTTTTGAAAAAAACCCTAGTTCTTAGCTCAAAGACTTGTTGCATTCTTTTGTACAATAGGATGGAGAATCAAACTCAATGTTTAATGCTTTTCAAGTAAATTTTGATTCTTTTTCTTTTTGTTAATATTGGATGTTTATGTCGAAAACCGCCTCTTTTCATACCTTTGTACTTTTTTCTTTTTAAATTTTAATAGATTATGGCCAATGCGTTGCACATGGGCCTCTTTCTACTCCTTTTTTTTATATTTCTTTTTCTATCTCTCTTTTTCGTTCTTCAATACTTTTTTTCTTTTCTTCTATTACCTCCACGTGGCTAGAGGAGGATGCCTTTTAGGGGCTTCATTTTACTTATGTAATAGATGATTTTATCATTAGAGTTTATTTATATAATCTCATGTATTTTAAGAAAGGTAAGGATATTATTATCTAATATATCGATCAAAGAAGTTTAACATGTTACATATGTTATGTTCTAAATTTTTTAAAATGCTCTCGAAATCAATAATGTCATTTCTCTCTATATTTAAATTTTAAATTTATTTTTTAACATCAATATATTTTGATATCTCTGTAATTAAAAAAGTGTTTTGTATTATCACGGTCACATCTCGTTGCTAAAAATAAATTCATATATGTGTTCCTTTTTGTTTGGTGTATTATCTTTGACTAGATTAATACAAAACAAATACCCTTTGCTTAAATTTTATAAAAGCGGAGTGCACCATTAACATGAATTTTCTTTGTTATCGCCTAAATTTTTGATCCTTAAGCAAAATTTAGAACTTCAAAAGTTGGATATTGAACAAAGCTTTAGGCTTGGCCTTTGGGCTTATGCAAGTTTCAAAGCCCGACAGTCCTGTCTACCTATTTGCAAGCTACAATTTTAATTGGTAGCGAAAATACTACTTGTCCCCACACTTTTGTTTCATACGACGTGAGAATGATATATCAATTTGATTATAGGTGCTTCTGAAAATTTTAGATTAAATTGTCTTTAAAGAAATCTTTTTATATTCATGCACATGTAAAAAAAAATATTATTACAAGTATTGTTAAAAAAAAATTATTATATATTATATTAAAAAAATTATTACATGTTTTATGAAAAAAATATTGATATTGTTATAGAATATATTGAAAAATTATTGGTGTTACATATTATGGTCAAAAAAATTTTATTACATGTCATTTAAAAAAAATTATTACACGTCATGTTAAAATAAATTATTACATATTATGTAGAAAAAATGTTATTATTACATGTAATGTTTAAAAAATTTTACTATATATCATTTTGAAAAAAAAATAATACTGTTACACGTCATGCCATATTCAATAGATTTATTATACGTCAAGGGCATTCGAATATAAAATAATAAATTAAAAAACATACATTGATATCATTTATAGTATTTGACCTATAGATCGACGGTTGTATGACGAGATGATATAAGATAGATAAAAAGAGATGATAATGGTGGTCAAATTAGAGAGATATGAAAGATGAGAGAGAAATCGAGAGATTTAATTTATTTGAAATAGTTTAAAGGATATTTTTATTAAATTATTATATTTTTAAAATAGACTTATGAGATTGATTGTTTATCACAATTTACTCAATCATAAATGACACGTTGAAATCTATTTGATAGCTACATGTCATACATCGGTTTAAAAAACGAATCCTATCAATATTAGACTATGATAATATAATAGGTTCAAAGATATGACTAAAACCTACATAGTATTACTCCTCAAAAAAATAAACTAAATAGCAATATAGTAAAACATAGGTTACAAATTTAAATGATAATTTATCGATCACTAGTTCTATCATTGTAACTTCTATTTTAGATCAAACTGCAGCGAGATTTTGTACTGTTCTTTCTCAACCCAATCCAAACTAACAGCCCAAACCCCGAGCCTTAAAGGGTAGTTTTTTACTGTCTCTGTAGTCAACAGTTTCTATTGTTTTTCTACGCGACCAAAGCAAATCCCACATTGCACGCCGCTTCCGCCTACGATCATCTTCGCTTCCGCCTACGATCATCTTCTTCTTCTTCGTTCTGACATCCGACGTGCTCCTAGATTTTAAGTTCAAGATTTTTCAGGTCAGATTCATGGTTGGTTCTTTAGCTTTGATTCTTCCAGTTTCTGATTATCTTTTCCTGATGTTGGTAAAAGACAACTTGTGCTTTGGTTGAGATTTGGGAACTTGGGAAATTGCAGGGTTGTGTGTTGTTGTGGGATTTGTGGCCTTTGATTGCTGGTGTACTGTGATATTGAGTTTTTTTTTTTTTTTTCTGTTTTGATTTGTCTTCCAGAATGATGGAAGACGGGTTCGCAGCCTCAAAGCTGTTCAGCCAAGGCTACTCTTATACCTACGACGACGTTATATTTCTCCCTCACTACATTGACTTCCCTACCGATGCCGTGTCTTTGTCCACCAAACTCTCCCGCAACGTCCGTCTCTCTATCCCCTGCGTTGCTTCTCCTATGGACACTGTCTCCGAAGCCTACATGGCTGCTGCCATGGCTGCCCTTGGCGGCATCGCTATTGTCCATTCCAACTGTACTTCTGCCCAACAAGCCTCCATCATCCGCTCTGCCAAGTCTCTCTGTCTCCCCATTACTCCCTCTGTTGCATTTGCGTCGCCAGATACTCTTCCTGCTGCTGCTGCTGCTGCTCCTCATGGAAGATATATTTTTGTTACCGACTCAGGTAATACAATGACAAGTTATCTTGTTGCTACAATTTATTGAGATTCAGTCTTTTGTCACAACTCACAAGAAGGATTAGTAATTTTGTGCTTGTTAATTGTTTCGAAATATTTCTAACAGGCACTCTACCATCCAAGCTGTTGCGTTGTGTTGCAACTTCTGATTGTGAGAACTTGAAAGGTGAAGAAGTGAAAATCTTTGATTGCAAGCGGGATTGTAGGAGTGTGGAGTATGTTCCTTGGAATTATGATCTGGAAAAGATTGAGGCGATTTTGGATGAAAAGAAAAGTGATATTGTGGTGTTGGAAAGGGATGGTGAGGTGGTGAATGTGGTGATCAAGGAGGATCTGGAGAGGCTAAAAGGGTATCCAAAATTGGGGGCAGGGACCGTGGGGCCTGATGGAGAATGGATGGTAGGGGCTGCAATGGGGACAAGGGAGTCTGATAAGGAGAGGTTGGAGCATGTGGTGAAGGCAGGGGCCAATGTGGTGGTGTTGGATAGTTCTCAGGGGAATTCTATATATCAGATTGAGATGATTAAGTACATCAAAAAGACATATCCTGAGCTGGATGTGATTGGTGGGAATGTTGTGACTATGTATCAAGCACAGAATTTGATTCAGGCAGGTGTAGATGGGTTAAGAGTTGGGATGGGATCTGGGTCAATTTGCACCACACAAGAGGTTTGTGCTGTAGGACGAGGACAGGTAAAAACATCTTTATTAGCAGCTTTACGTTCAATAATAGTTGTTGAATAAATTTTTCAATTGATAATACTACTACTCTTGATGGTAGGCTGACGGCTTTGCAACGTGACCAAGTCTGTCATTTAAATGCTTCTTGTTTGTGAGAAATATGTTTATTGTTTGAAGTCTTGAAATTGTTAGTTCTTGAATATATTTTATATCCATTTGTTATAGTTAGCTTCTATATGTTCAAATTTCATTTTGTGCTGCAAACTTTTTCCCATATTTGAAGGGTGGCAGTGTGTGGAAATATATCTTAAATGGTAATGAAGTTTGATATGGCCATCACTGGAAGAATGAATTTCATTGGTGGAGATATCCGATTTTTATTTGGTAGAAAATACTGTTTCTTCCGTCTTATATGGTCTCTTGTCTTGCTGCCTCCTAGGCAACTGCTGTTTACAAGGTATCATCTATTGCTGCACAACATGGTGTGCCTGTCATTGCTGATGGTGGGATTTCAAACTCTGGACACATTGTCAAGGCTTTGGTTTTGGGGGCATCTACTGTTATGATGGGAAGCTTTTTAGCTGGAAGCACTGAGGCTCCTGGAGCTTATGAGTATAAGGTATGATACTGCTTTAGCCTTTAGGCACTCTCTCTTTTCAATCATTTTAAATTATGGTGTCCACCAGCCAGGAGTTAGTGAGAATCTGATTCTTTTGTGTTTGAATCTTATCCAATGGAGGCATAATTTTGCTGCTTAATTTTTTGTCTATATGGTTTTCTTTTAGTCCATTTCTTATGTAGTTTCATCCTGGATGTATGCTGATCTTAGAATCTGAGCATCCATAGATACTTTGATTCTATTGAACAATAGAATATCAGTATTTCTGGATACTCATTAACAATTTGTTGATTGAAAATTTTATTTCTTTGTGGTGTTCTGAAGCATATATACAAATTGAATCTCAATGAATCTTTAGTATTTTTGGATAAAGCATTATGATTTGTTAATTGAAAATTTTATTTCATTGGGGGGTTTCAAAGCATATGTACAATGGTGCCTAAATGGAACAAAGATACATACATGTGCACTTTGCATTTAACTTAAACCAATCCTTTTCTACAATCCTAATGTTTTGCTTTATCAGAATGGTCAACGTGTCAAAAAATATCGTGGCATGGGCTCCCTAGAAGCAATGACTAAGGGGAGTGATCAGAGATATTTGGGTGATACAGCCAAGCTGAAGATTGCCCAGGGAGTTGTTGGAGCAGTTGCAGATAAAGGTTCTGTACTGAAGTTTATACCTTACACAATGCAAGCTGTTAAGCAAGGGTTCCAGGACCTTGGTGCTTCCTCTTTACCATCTGCACACGAGCTCTTAAGATCAGGCACATTGAGGCTAGAGGTTAAAAGTTTATACCTTTTATTAGCTCCATCTTTGCACAATTTGCAATATATTTTGTCGTATCTTATTATTGCCTGCTTATGGTACCATTGTACCATTCACTTTAACTTTGCTCTTATGTTGACTGGAACAGGCCAGGACCGGTGCGGCACAAGTTGAAGGTGGAGTTCATGGTCTGGTTTCATATGAAAAGAAATCCTTTTGAGACTTGCTTGCTGTTGGTGGCTGCATGAGGATCTATATTTTTTAACTTTAGCAACACTCAGAAAAGCAATGCTTATGATGGTTCCCCTACAAGGTCTGTCATGATGCAAGCATCTGCTTGCCTAAGTCTGTATCAGAGTCCCACATGAGGACTTTTATTGTTACATTGTATAATAAGGGGCATTTGGAATATGGGCCAGTGTGAGGCCCTTGTCCCAAACAGGCCCCAAGTCAATGTGCTTTTATATTTTGAAAGATTGGGTATGTTCTGTCCGTGTGACATCACAAATCTAGTTCTGAGAATGAGGGGCATTTATATATATTGCCCAAAAATCAATACGTTGGGCTTGACTTTGGTCTTTTCCCAAATTGAATGTCGTTATCTGTTGTAGCGTTGGGCTTATACAAGTTCAAACTCCAAAGCTTTAAACCCGTTTTCATGCCCATTTTATTTATTTTCTTTTCTTTTTTTAATTATAAGAGTGAGGTAACTTCTTGATGTTGCTTTCCATTCTCTCCTTTTCGAGTGCCTTCTGTCCTTACGCATTTGTGATAGATTTCCTCATATAAGTGTGTAGAGCTCACATTTAGGCAAGGAAATGTGTATTGCTTGTAAATTCAATATTGTACAAAAGAGAGTGGAACTTTCTATACTCTTAGGAGCTTATTATAAAAAACTTGGCAAACCTATCATGACCCATTTAGGACCTTCTTGTGTAGTACAGTTCAAGCGAGTTTTGCTCGCAAACCACCTTGTGTTCTTATAGTTCTCCTTTGTGATCGTGATATAGTGTTTTAGAGTGTGCAAGTAGATGTGCTCCCTGCACACTTTCACCTCATGTTTGGTTAGAGGAATGGTTAAGCCATTCCCTCTTTATTCTTAAAAAACTTTTGTTTTTTTATTTAGTTGTAAAATAACTCAAGAAATAGCTATTCTTTTAGAATGGTTATTCTCCAAAATTATTTGAAATTAAGAAATAGCTATTACCACTGTCTCTCATGGTATTAATTATTTCATGGTTGAGGAATACATTTAACAAATAATAAAAATCAAAATACTTTTTACAAATTTAAAAAATTACAGCCTTATTTATATAAAAAAATATTATTTTTTCTGCCTCCTCTTCCTTGATTCCAACTTCTAATAAAGTATTTTAATATGTTAATATTAAATTATAAATAAAGTATTAATATTTAAATTATAAATTATTAATATTTTAATTAAATTATCAATTAGTAATATTTTAAATAAATTATAAATTATTGATATTTCAAAAATAAAATGAAATAAATTAAAAATACATAGTCATAATAATATTTAAATTATAAATAAAATATTAATATTTTAAAATGTTAATGATTAAATTATAAATAAAATGTTAATAATTAAATATTAATATTTAAAAATAAAATAAAATAAAATAATATTTAAATCATAAATGAAATATTAATATTTTAAAAATTAATGATTAAATTATAAATAAAATATTAATATTTAAATTATCAATTATTACTATTTTAATAAATTTAAATTATTAATATTTAAAAAAATAAAATTAAAATAAATAATTATATATTATAATAAAAAGTATTTTTATCTTTTTATTTTCTATTCTTTTCTTATTCTAAAATTATTTTTATCAACCAAACACAACAATAAATCATAATAACTTTTCCTATTCTATTTCATTCGTTATATCAAACTACGTAATACCTATTTAATTCTATTCTTACAGAATAGTTATTTTACTATATTTCTATTTGTTTTGCGAATCAAACGTAATATTAAGGTCACAGGCAAGGCAAAAGTGCGTGCTGCATTACTTGTGACAGAATGTTTTTTAATATTAAAGTCTTCACATTAAAATAATAATAAATAATGAGTATATGCCTCTAATTTAGATTACTATTTTCTTTCTCTTTCTCTCTATTTAATCAATTATGGTGTCAAAATTAAAAGCCGATTAAATTGTTTGCTCACCCTGCAAGTTAGCTGAAGCACCAATGGCCCACAAATTGATATGAGGGAAATAAAAGCTACTAATTAAAAAATTTCATTAATTTTCGTGGCTGTCCAATGCTAGATTATTCTTACAGAGTTACATTAAAGAATGGACTTGCTTTAATTTCTGTCCCTTTTAAATTACCTTGGCCCTTCAATGTCCAAAGTATATGCTCATAAGTCATACCCCATTAAATTCACGTGTCTCCCAATCGTCAAGTGACTTATTAAAAATGGCATACTAGTAGACACTGGTGTACTTAATCCAATATAATCTGAACAACTCTTGTTAATCATTTGCACTTAATCACGCTAAATATTGAGTAAAAAAATTCAAATTTTGATTAAAGAATATGTCACAAAATTCCTAACGACTCGATTATAGTCGTAAACGTTATACAATTTGTATACATTTCAATTTTATATTACTCACATGACTCATTCAGCTTGATTTAATTTTCATAAATTTGTCGGTTCGATTTGTTTATCGTTGAAAGGAAATCAAATTGTTTAAACTTTAATAAAGTTAATTCATACAATAAGAATCTTACAATCAAATGATCCAAAAAATTTCAAGCTACATGTCTTTTAGCAACTGTAGCTTTATAAAGTAGGGTCATCTACTTTCCCTTGTTAGAAGTCCTTGTCTAAGCACATTGTTCTTTTAAGACTTACATAATCTAGCCATGTGACAACTAGTATAATTTAATTATTCTTAGATTATTATTTTTATAACAAATTAAAAAAATGAGTAATTACTGTTAAGTTTGACGATGATTAATTTTTTATTAAAAATTAAAAAAAAAATTAATTTTCCCTCTTTTATATTTGTATAAAGTAAAAGACGGTTAGGATTTCATCTCACAAAGTCGTAGGTAGGATGGATTATCTACACAACTCGTGGAAAAGGCGTTGTGGGTCTTGACTAATGAATCCCTAGAAAGCAACGTACGATCGAATTACTTTGCATGTGCTTCCATTGTCATTCCTGCCAGGGCTGGCCGCAACATGTTTTTTGCTCAATAAGGACACTTCATTACATTGAAATCGATTTTATACCTATATGAATGGTTTGATTTATTGTAATATATTAATAAATATACTACTAAATTTAAAAATAAATGTGTCTATTAATATTAAAAATTAACACTTTATTTTAAAATAATATATGTCACAGGACGTATTAATCTTATCATTATTACACCTTTTAATTTACGTAATATGAACTTATTTTACACTTGTGGCATTGGAGAAACAATAGACAACTTGACCATAATCCACCTATATTTTATGTGATTTTAATTTTTTTTTCATATGATATCTTGTGTTTTTTTTTTTCTGTTGATTTTCTGTTTATAAGTTTTGTTCTCATAAAACATTTTGCGTCTTCAATTGAAACAGTTGACTTATTTCTTAGCGTTTATAGATTTTTGTTGAAAAATCGAAACAGATAGAACTTAATTAACTTAAATCGAATTTCTCATTTGGAGCTTGGAAGAGCCAAGTGTTGTTCGATTTGCATTTTCATTTGCAATATAAAATGGGGAAAAGTTACAGCCACGCAACAATAAAAGAACCCAATTCCTTTTGCAATTAACAATGTTTTCATACGGGAATTTGAGCTTAACGACATTGAAAAAACAGACAGAAAACCAAATCATATGTAGGCATGGAAAGCATAAGGTGATTTGTCATCTCTCATAATTGTTTAAACTCATTCCTTTGTTATTGCATGCAAATGCAGTTCGGAAAAGCTTATCTGACAGTGAAGGTTAACCACCCTCGAGATATCTGACTAAAGTCATTTGATCAAAGGCCATTATTTTGTTCTTCAGTATGAAGGTGGGGTCTCAGAACCAGACTCAAAAATGAATGGAAACCCCCTTACAAAGAAAAGAATGAAGCAAAACAAGCAGGGCGGCGGCAGGGGGGGTGGGTACTTGTCTCATCTCACAGCTGTGAACTGCTGGGTGTCTGCCTGATTTTCAAACTCACTATTCACCTAGCACGTGAGAAAGCTGTTTCTTAGTGGGATGCTTCACAGTTCATACACATACATTCAATTGTAGACACGCTAGGGTAATCCTGGTAAGTCATTCTTCCTCATTTTTTAAGTCAATTTGAGGAAGGATGATTTCTCTTTCAACCCAAAATTTTAGAGTAAAAATCACATTGTAACGTGGTTTTATTAGATTACCATATTGTAACGCAGTAGAGATACGTGGGAAATCATTGACAATTCTGCAATGTGGCAATGACCATTGCCCCTAATCAATGTCTTTTCTTTCATCTGGATATGGAAAATTCAGATTGATGTTTGTCTTGATTTATAAGGATATAAATGAAAGAAAATAACTATGATAACATCCTTTGAAGAATGTTTTCAGGTATAAATTTCTTAGCACTCAAAACCAGTCATCTTAAGCAAACATAATAACATTTATTTACATTAAATTTCAGCACTTTAATGAGTGAAAGTAACTCTGAAAATGAAGAATTTTGCCCCCCCTTTTTTTTCCTTGGGGACTTAATGATTAAGAAAACCTGAAAAAAGTTCACTTTCTTTGTTCTTTGGCATAATTTTTATCAAGAAGCAAAAGCCAGGAAACTTTTTTCTGAGGGAACTTTGAAGATCATGCAACTGAGAAAGAGAACAGCCGGTAATCTTCAGCTTTGATGGAAGCAGATCAATATTATTTTTTTAGATAACTGTCCACATGATTGTAGTGTGAGCTTGCCCCCACTTTCAACATAAACAACATTTACTCTGCTTCCTTTTGTTTCCTTTAAGCTTTTTCTACATTCCAAGATAAAGACAGTTGAGAAAAGAAGAGAAAAAAAAAATAGTATTGCAGGATTTAGAGATTCAAGGAAAGGGAAAACACCAAAGCCTGGTGGAGAGGCTAGAAGTCTACAACATCCACAACCAAAAAGCATCTTTCGCTTTCTCTGTCCCTTTTGAATTGTACCCACCAGGCCAGAGAGACACTTGCTCCTCTTCCCTATCTCTATCTTCATGTCTTTCCTGAAAATTTATTACTGAACAGTAATAGAATTTATTGTTTGAAAAGGAAACAAGAATGAAGCTTTCGCCTCTGCTTCTTTTCCTTTTTTCACTTGTTTCTATTCATGAAACCATTATTGTTGTTGCCGTATCTCCTGTTTCATCACCCATTTCTAGTCCTATCTCTGATTCAATGACTGCCTTCTCTCCAGGTTCTACTACTTTGTTTTACTCATTTGCTTCTGCAACTGCCCATTACCCTTTTTCTTTTGTATTTTCTCTGTTAAACTAGTGGGTACAAACCGCTTGTTTTTTTCCACTTCCCTGTTTGCTAGTGGAAAACTTAATCACATTTGTTTGTTTCTGGTTAGACTTAAGACTCTTATCTCTGTCCAAAATTTAAACTTTCCTATTTAAAAGAAAAGAAGATTCAAATTTTCAAAAAACAACCACATGTTTCGGTGCATTTAATGTTTTGAAATGTGAACAGAATTGTTTTGCTTCATGGCAATAGATGTCCCAGTTAATAGCAATCTTTGTTTCGTTATTATTTTTAAATTTTGTTTTAATGATGAAGATGTTCCCCTGTTTACCTATCTGTTTAATTCTCAAATTACTTTATTTCCTCAGATTTCTAAAAGCTGAAAGCATTTTCCTTGGAGGAAGTTTCTTTTGTTCTGCTAGAAAAAGGTTGTACTTTTAACTCTATGAAGTGGTTAATGCAATAGCAGGAATTCAAGTGAGAAGCGAGGAGCACAAAAAATTGGATCCACCCAAGAAAATGTTAATAGCTCTCATCCTTGCATGCTCTTCCTTGGGTGCAATCATCTCTTCGATGTGTTGTTTATGGATTTATTACAGGAAGAATTCACCCAAATCTAAGAAAAATGATGCTAAGAGCTCAGGTATCTTCTTTTGAGCCAATACCCGATTCAGATTTTCCTCATGGTTTCCTGGAATTTTGAGAGTTCACATAAGACCTGATGTTTTTTATCTTTGTTTCCCCTGTTTTCTGTGATTTTAAATACGAAGATGCTGAGAAAGGGATTCGTTTGGCACCATTTTTTAGTAAATTCAAGTCCATCAGGACGGTTTCCAAGGAGGGTGATGCTTCGTTTATGGATTATAAGATACTTGAAAAAGCTACAAGCAAGTTTCATCAAGGTAATATTTTGGGTGAGGGTGGATTTGGATGTGTTTACAAGGCAGAGTTCGATGATGGTTCTTATGCTGCTGTTAAGAAGTTGGATTGCGCAAGCCATGATGCAGAAAAAGAATTTGAGGTATTATTTCTGCAGGAAATTCATCTTCCTTTTCTTTTTAAACTTTGATCAGTTCATTTTATGTGTTTTCTGGGATTTCATTTTTGATTTTGAGCTGTTACATGGAATTGCAGAATGAGGTGGATTTGCTTTGTAAATTTAAGCATACAAATATAATTTCACTGTTAGGTTATAGCAGTGACAATGAGACAAGGTTTATCGTGTATGAACTGATGCAAAATGGTTCTCTGGAAACTCAACTACATGGTAAGAACCCTCTTTCTCTCTCTTTCTCTTTGTCTCTCATAAACAACTTAAGAAATGAAAGATATATTCTCTGGTAATGGAGGGGGAAAATGCAATAATTTTCTTTGTGGAAACTTTTAATTATATTTTAGGACCTTCTCATGGATCGTCGTTAACTTGGCAGAGGAGGATGAAGATTGCTCTGGATACTGCAAGGTCAGGTTTTGTTTTGATTTCACTTATTGCTATTAGTTAATGGAAACATTAAATAAATCTCCATTGTTGACCAGAGGATTAGAATATCTGCATGAGCACTGCAACCCACAAGTCATCCATAGAGATCTGAAATCATCTAATATACTTTTGGATTCAGACTTCAATGCAAAGGTAATAATGTAAATTATTAGATCACCTACTTTTGTTAGTGTCAAAACTTTAGTGTGCTTGTACTAGTGCTGCTGGGATTCTATTAAGTTTAGTGAAGGCTCACTTTCTCTCAATTTTTTGTCTGGATACAGCTCTCAGATTTTGGTCTTGCAGTAACTGATGCAGCTCAAAACAAGAATAATTTGAAGCTTTCGGGCACTTTAGGTTATGTAGCCCCTGAATACCTTTTAGATGGTATGCACTCTGAATCTGCTATAATTGCTACAATCAATTTTTGGTAGGTTGTTATTCACATTATTGTATAGTTTCTCTTCCTTCTTTAGGAGTTAATAAAAAAGTTCTCCTGGATCCTCGAGACTTCAATAATGTTTTTACATGTTCTGATCTCAATAAATATATGTTATACAATTAGTTACTCTTTCTGCACATGTGCTGCCACTGAAAGGTATATCTGGACTAAATTATGCTGTGTTCTCTCTTATTCTAAAGTTGGCTTCACATGAGTGTTAACATTTTTGTTTTCCATCCTGAGAGACAGAAGAGGTCCAAAGTATGAATTATATGTGAAGTTCTTCAATTTCTCTGAAAATGGGGGTCTGCTATTCTTCATAAGAAACTTAAATCTGTTACCTGCTTTTTCCAGGTAAATTAACAGATAAGAGTGATGTCTATGCTTTTGGTGTTGTGCTGCTGGAACTTCTATTGGGAAGAAAGCCTGTAGAAAAACTGGCACCAGCTCAGTGCCAATCTATTGTCACATGGGTATGCCTTCCTCTTATGTCAGTTCATGTGAAAAAAAAGATAGAATGTTATAGAATTTAATGCCATATATCTCTAATTATGAATGCAGGCCATGCCTCAGCTTACTGACAGATCTAAACTCCCAAACATCGTGGATCCTGTGATAAGAAATACCATGGATCTGAAGCACTTATATCAGGTTGGTAAGCTACTAGTGAAAAAATCCACTTGGGAGTGTCATTACCTTCTTGGTGGGAAACTTAAGATGATCCAAAATCCGAATTGACTTGGACTGAACCAACTAGTCTTTGCTTAATGCAAGGTTGAAGAAAAAATTTTCTTATCTTTCTGTCACAGAAGTCTCACTGGTAGGTTAGGTAGGAATGAGTGAGGCTGATAACCCATTTATTTACTTTTGGAAACCGATTTGGTTTGTTTAGACATATTTTGCGCAAGCAAGACTTCATTTGGCTGGTCTGGGATCGATTCGGGGATTGGAATTCGATGTCTTAAGTCTGAATAAGGGGTAGTAGCTTGGGGTCACTAGCCATTGCCTGATATGCATGCTTACACTAATATTATTGTTTTGATAAATGCAAAGTGGAAATGTAATGGTGCAGGTCGCTGCTGTAGCTGTGCTATGTGTGCAACCAGAACCGAGCTATCGTCCATTGATAACTGATGTTCTGTACTCGCTAATCCCACTTGTTCCTATGGAGCTTGGAGGGACTCTAAGAATAACACAACCTGCAGACCCTTGACCCTTACAAGCTACCTCCTGTGCCCTGACATGTCTCGAAATCAAGATCGTTGTTCTGCTGTGCTGCCATGTGATTAATCTTGGGTTTTGCATCAACTGAATCATACATCCACATCAGTTTCCATTGCTCAATTACGTGCAAAGATTTTCTTGATGATAATTCATACCTTTGGGGTGAAGTCTGAAGAGTGGTCGGTTAGGCCAGAGGAGAAGATTTTCTGATTGTTCATATAAATTTTTGTAAATTGCACCATAATTGAGATGCTTTATACAAGCATTTTAATTCTTCCTATGCTGTCATCAATGCAAACATTTAAAAAAACGAAAAAAAAAAAGGAGATCTAATGTGGCTAAAAATGATGCCTGTTGGTTTGTCACCCTGGGAAGAAATACAACAGTAATCAATAGGACAGCTGTTGTCAAAGACAACCCCAAGAAAAAACAAAAAAATCTAGACTGATTTGCTGTAATGGTCAAGGAAAATTTTCAGTTGAGCTCCCACAAACAATCCCATTATGAACCAAATTCTTGTTATAACCCATCTGTGCTTCAATGGCTTCTTTGTCTCCGGGAGCACCACACAGTCTTTGTTTCTATCAAATGCTGATTGCTCTTTTTTCATAGGAATAAAAGAAATGGAACCAGGCAGGAAAATGTTAATAGCAGCACTGAGGGCTGTGTGCTTTTAATTAGCTGCAATCGTATTGTCTTTGTGTTGCTTGTGGATTTTTCCTAGGAAGAAGTCACACAAATCAGTCAAGCGGGATGGCTTAGGTACCCTTTCACCTCCTTTTTGTGAATATGGTCTAAAGGTGTAGATGTTTTTGTTCTTTTGTTTTGGTTGAAGAAGCTGAATATGGGCTTGCATTATCACCATTCTTGGGTAGATACAATTCCTTGGATAGATTATCTGCTCACTAAAGGAGATGTCATGCCAAACATCTTGGATCTCGTGATCAGAGCAACCATGGATGTGAACCACTTACACCAGGTTGGTAAACATTAACTACTAGCACAAAATGAGAACAAAATGCTTTTTGTTTTAAATTTCTGGGATTGCAATTTGATTTGATCCAATCGAGAGCATGGATTCTTTCACCTGTAGAAAAGATTCTTTCACCTGTAGAAGAGACAACCGGAGGTACGGATTTTTTCACCTGCAAAAAAATGTGATATCTTAATTCAAGTCAATTTCAATTTTTTCAATTTTAATATCTCTTACGAAAAATTTCATATCAATAAAAAATTGAACCAACTCTAATATCATTTGTCACGAACTTACATTTCAACTCAAAAAACTTACTGATATGATACCCGTAACAATTACAAACCTATTGCCCCTTGATAACCTATTGCCCCTTGATAACCGATACTTTGCACTCACTTATCACTCTAGTTCCCATGGAGCTTGGAGGGACATTGACAGTTTAGTTGCAGGACCTGAGACTTGCTCACATATCCCTATCATCACAGGAACTTAACAATATAAGCCTAAATCTGCTTAATGGTGTCTTCATTAGGGTATGATTCCGAATATTGATTGTGGGAGACAACCTTATAATAATACTTTCTAGATTTGCTGTAATGATTTTAAAACTTAAAGAATTCCCACACTCAATTCCAATAAATAGAGAGGCAGCAAATTGCCTCAATCAGAACTCTAGATATAAGAGTTCTTAATACTCAGTTAACATACATTATTACAACATCTTCTTTCAATAAAATCACCTCAGTTACTCATGGTCTTGCTTAACTCAACAAAATTTTTCCAGCTATCAACTTCTAACATGTATTTCAATATTCCTTTGAATTTAACTGACATTGTGATATGAATCGATGATGGCGTCTGCAAGGTATTCACACTTGGCCAAAGATAATCCTGCAAGGGATATTCTTCCGTCCTTGGTCATATAGACATGCCACTTGTTCGTCATATTATCACACTGTTAAGAAAAACAAACAATAAACACGATATTATCAAAGATATGGTGCTACGCATTGCTATATTTAACTATCATATACAGTGCAGCATAGATGGCTATTTCCAGTTATGATGCAAACCACATTCCCATGGTGAGCAAATATCAGTTGATGCCTAAACTATTTCTGATTGGGCAAAATTTCAAGGTATGGAACAGAATAGCAAGGGAACAAGGAATGCACACATTGACAGAGGAGAAAATTAACTATATGTTCTTATTCAGTAACTTTTTGCTGTTGAAAATGTCCTTAATTCAGAACTACCTTTCACCACATGAGGATGATTCAGTGGAAAGAAAACCGAACAAGTAATGTAGGATAAAGTTTGTAAGTCAAGCGAAAGAAAAAGGTGGGAGCAGGCTAATACCTGAGCTTTGTTTAAGCCTGTGAATGAGAACATGCCAATCTGCTTAAGAACAAATGACCAATCCTTCCCACTTTTATCCTTGGAAGAAAGACTATCAAATAATTTCTGTCTCACATTCTTTATTCTCCCAGCCATCATTTCCATCTCTGCATTCCATTCCTTGAAGAGGGCTGGATCCCCAACAACATTGGCAACAATCCTAGCCCCATGAACAGGAGGATTTGAGTACATTGGTCGAGCAATTCTTTTTAGTTGGCTCTTCACCCTGAAACAGACGTACAATATAAGCTGGTCCTTAAGCAATATATCAGGCCACAGGGACTAGAAACCAGAACTGAATTATGTATTAGATGTAACTCATTTGAATCAAACTTCATCAGGGCACGTGGTCAAGGAACCTATGATGTGAAAAGACATACTTCTAATCAGCAGCTGGTCTCGTAAAAATAATTCAATGGTATAACTTTGCCAACAGATTTTCAGATGCAAAAGTGAACATAACCATCAATTCTTTTATAAAATGATACGAAGAGAACAGGGCCCTCTGTCCATCACGAAACAAAGGGTACCACATATGACTCCATATTTTAAACTTTAAGGGCAATCTTATAGATAAGAGCCTAAGACATTAATTACAAGGATGCTGGGATCCATCACTCTCAAGGATTTAAACAGACATGGCATACTAAAAGAATATTTTCCAGCGCGTATCTACAAAGAAGAGAATCTGACATGGCAAAATTACAGAAAATCATAGAAACCTTGCTACATGGTCTATAGTGCATTTCCATGCACTTCTTGTTGGTAGCTTAATTTAGGAAAAGGTCCACTAAAACATACCACCACATTAAACACAATTGTACCTTGAAGCAGCATCTGGTGATGAGCAGACAACATTAATTGCTCCAATCCTTTCTGCATAGAGGCCAAGATTTTTGCTGTATGACTGAGCAGCAATAACCTCCATACCACGGGCCACAAACATCCTCACAGATGCTGCATCAGTGTCAAGGCTTCCACTTGCAAATCCCTATCACCAAAAGTAAATCAAGGAGATCTCATTTAAATATCAACTTTGTCTAAATTCTATTAAATGTTGCAATTTCAGACCACCTGAAACCAAGATTTATATCCAGAATTCAAACAACTAATACCTGGTATGCAATATCAAAAAATGGAATATGGTTCTTCTCTTGGATGACATCTGCAATTATTCCCCACTGTTCAGGGGTTGGATCAATACCAGTTGGGTTGTGAGCACAACCATGAAGAAGAATAAAAGATCCCTCAGGAGCTGCCTGCAAAGTGTGATTGAAGAATAAAGTCTTTAAAAAGAGAGATGAAAGATAAATAATTGACTTACTTCACATTGATATTTATTCTAGCGAGCATTTTTAGCCAGAAGATGACCTTGATGTCTGCAATCATCCCTTCAAAATCCAAGCCAACTGTTTTTGGGTCATAGTATCGGTATTCTGACCATGGAACCCTAGCATCATTGAAAATGTTCTTGTGGTTACCTGTAAGAGAGTTTCATTAACTACAACGATACATAATATTGAACAAATTTCACAACAAACTTTAAGAGGAAGACAGTACTCACCCCATGTGGGAGATGATATCAGAACTTTTGCCCCAGGAAAGTATCGTTCTATAAGAGCTGCAGCCAGTCGAAGAGAACCAGTTCCTGAAAGCCCTTGAACTGTTACAACCTGGAAAAAGTCAAATACATAAATTAACAAGAAACAGATTTCCTTCTTTTCCAATCCAATTTTTCCTGCAAAACCTCATCGTATAGAGGTAAAATAGAATCCTTTTTATTTTTTATGACATAATAGCCTAAATTCTCACATACTCTTTGTTGCTTTATAACTGGGTTGTCTGCTCCAAATAACAACTCTGCCGTCACCTTATTGAAAGCGGCCAAGCCTTCAATTGGGAGATACTACATTTGAAATTAAACTATAGTGAGTAGACTTAATGGAGAAGAGCGACCTCTGGTTATGTATGCAAATTAGTATATCAACTTACCTCTCGGTTTTCCCCCCTCTCCAGTAGAAGCTTATCAGCCTAGAAATTTGAGTGACACCAAAATAATATTAATATCAACTCAATTTAATTTTACAACAAATGAATACTCAGTCTTGGCAGCAAGAAGCAAAGCAAATTAAAACCTATGTCGATGGAGAACCTAGAGCAGGCCATCACTCATGAAATTTGTACCAACTGGTTTAGGAAAGAAGTCTAACCTTTTTAACCACATTAAGCACATAGGGCTGTAGCTCTTCAGTTCGATATGCCCCAACTCCAAGGTTGAGCTTCAACTCATGGTTGTCTGCTTTAAAAGCTTCAGAAACCCCAAGAATTGGATCAGGGGGAGCCATAGTTATACCCTCAAAACGAGACACATTGGAAGCTACAACCATAGATATGAGACCAAAAGACTGCAAACAACAAAATAAACTCAGACACAAACCCTTTAAAAGAACTAGACAACTGGGAATTATAAATATCTTCAATCATGAATGGAACAGAAAATAATAATGAAAATTTATAGAAAGAAGGACCTTCGTTTTGATTAAGGGGTTGGTCTTCTCCTTGTTAAAGCACAAGCTGGTATTTCCAAGATTCAATTTTACCTGTCGAAAACATCTTCCCATTTCTCAGAAACTAAAATAAAAACAAAAAAAAGACCAAATTTTTAAAAAAGGGACGGATTAGAATTACCTTGCTAATTCCATGAGAAGAAAGTGAAGCAGAGGGCGATGCAGAAGCCAAAGAGAGCACCGACGACGCCATCTGGAATCAGAAATCGCTCTGCAAAAGTATTTGATCAATACCAAAACCGTAATAAGTGTTATGACACTGACAGAGGAAAGAAGACAAAGGTGACAGTAATCTAATCCTGGATTCAATGAAACAAATTTGGAAATGAAAACGAGAAGAAAGGAGCTCACTTCGAGAGGCAAAAGAGGCGATGAATCCAAAGAGAAGGCTTGGTACTTGGTAGCGATCTCGGCAATGTCAACTGGGATTTTATGTCTCTTTCTTTTTTTTTAAGCTAAAAAACATAATGAAAACTGTGAAACACCGTCGGTATCGACATGGCGATGCCTGCGAGACTGCGTGCTGTGTGATTGGCGAGATTGTAGAGGGGTAAAATGATCATTAGAAAAAAAGTTGTGGTCGATTTTAAAAAGTGGGGTTTAGTCAATTGCCACTTGTCCGCAGATAAGTAAGCATATCTTATTTTATTAATTTAATATTTATTAATAAAATAAATAAAAAATAATTAATTTTATTTTTTATAATTAACAAAAATAATTTTTAATTTTATATCAAATTTTATAATCGAATTCGCATCTTAGCCTTTGCCATTTCTAGGTACAACAATTGTCCTCTAGATATAAACTGGTACCGAATATTCCCCTCGCTTTTCCAGAATATTTGGGTAAACCTCTCTTTTATCGTCCATGACTAAAGTCTCTTCAAGTTGAGAAGAGATGAAATGGATGCAGCCCTTAATTTGCATGGAAAGCAAGCTCTGTCTCTGTTGTAATTTGGCTCAACAAGAGAGATCATATTGATTTCTTACATGTTCTATTGCAACAGAATATTGATGCTCAAGTAACGAATAAATATAGACTTCAAACTTCAAATACTTGTCTCTGCCCCAGCTTTGGATGCAGCTGACATTCACAACTTGGTCCAACTTTGATTAGGTTTGAGTTGTCCAACTTAATTCGACAATGATTCCCAATGGCAACATGTTATAGAGAAATTAAGCTTAACACTGCCAGTGGTTAACAAACAAGGCAAACTCAACCATGCATCATTTCATTAACTCAAAACAGATCAAACCTAGAACATGATAAAAGAAATGCCCGAACAAATTACTCCAACCTTCATTGGCCATTGATTTTTGAGTCTTTGAATCAACTTATACTGGATGGCAGGGCTGTTCTCATTTCACTGACCATTCACCACACAAGCCAATACTCTTTCCCAAAACCAACCTGAGGGCAACTTTACCAGGTAATAGCGCGTAGAAAAAGAAAGCAATTCCAGCCGCGATTAGTTGCTTTCGATACTCAATGCTCATAGATGATCAAAGTAATACAGAATTCTTTGTTTACAGTGAAAAAGTGAAAAAAAACACACACTTTGACATGAGTTAAATTTTCTTCCATTCCAGACAAGAAATATGCACAAACATTTATCCAAGCTAATTCAAAAATCTATTGGGAGATGATGATACTAGTATATGCATTTAGAAAGACAAATACAGCACACGACACCTTGGTTTCACATACACATATGTTGATGAAGCTAATTGGGTTGCCAGTGTAGTTGCGCAAACTATTCTAAGGTCTCCTTCAGTCAAAGTTTGTAAAAGCTAACTTCTCGCAAAAACATAATGCTCATCAAAGGTCTTTTTCTCTGGCAAAACTCAAATAATTCAGCAAATAATGCACCACAACAAGAAATATGAGCTGATCCGACTGCTATTACATAACTTCTTGGGCAATATCATATAAGGTGCAACTAATCCAAAAGACAACTCAAATGATACTCAAAATCAAACCACCGATCTTTCAAATCACTTAACAAAATAAAAGTGCTATATACCCTACTAACAAGTTGTCATTTCAATTAGAACTTCAAGACCATGATAAACACTGTCAACTGTTAAATGTCAATCACTCTTTTTGATGTCATTGTTAAAGGATATGAAACAAGCAACCAAGATTATACTCAATCATCATGGAAATAAAACCAGCAGAGTAAAGTAAACAAAGACTAACCCATGATTTCAAATAACTGAAACAAAACTTGAATACAAAAGAAAAGCTCCTTAAATATGAGTTCTTTACACAAACTAGAATACTTAATTTAAACACAAAACCATAAGCTCTGTATCATCATTGTCTTCAACAGCAAACTAAACAACCTAAATTAGTTCAAAAAACCAGGTAAGAGACACAAAACAGCAACCAAGAACCTCAGAATCCGAGCTTTGTACGACGCCAGTGCCTGCGCTTTGCATTATACCTGAAAAAAAAAACGATAAAAATAATTAAAAACTTTTTTTTTAAAGAAAATACCGTAATTAGCGAGAGTAAATGGGAGAAAAGAAAAAACCTGATGGTATTGTCGGTGCGCATCCGAATCCAGTGAGGGATGGGCCTGTTTTGCCTCATCTTCTTGGCGAGCTTCTTCTTTATTATGAAAGTCTTGTGCGACGGCTGTTTAAGTTCAATTCATCAAATCAATACCAGATTAATTCAACGATTTAATTTCAACATGATCGAATGGACTATTCAGCATGTAAACTAACTAATTAATTCATCGGAAGAGAAAAACAGGATCAAATGAAATATTCAGTACCATTTTCGATCGGCTGCTGCTGTATTTGGACTGAAGAGCGAAAAACCCTGTTTGGACGAAAGAAAACCCTAGGCAGATGGAAATGGAAATGGAAAATGGGCCGTTTATATAGATGTGGAAAGAGACCCGGGTTAACCGCCATTTTGGGTCCGATACATTTGGGCCTCCACTTGTCCGAAAAGCCCAATTATTAATAAATTTCCTTGATTAAATTTCCTTTTTTTTTAAACTAATAAAAGGATTTTAAAATGAATTTTAAACCAAATAAAATTTAAGAGTCCTTAAATAGAAAAAAAAAATTTGTCCAAAAAAAAAAAGAGAAAGACTTAATACACCCTACCTTTTTTTATCTTTTTTCTCTTTATAAAGAAAATAAAGCAAAAAATAGAGCGGAAAAAATATGAGACTTGTCTTACTTATTCTATAAAAATACATTAATGTATTCATTTACGGATTAAAATATATGGATTATTAGCATAATGTAAGATCAAAACATGAATAACTTAAACCCAAATTCAATTTGTAATGTGTTAAAAGTCAATCGTCACTCAATTTTATAATCAGAAGACATTTTAAATTTCAATTATAATATCGGTATTTAAATTTGAAATAAAAAAACATGTAATTAAAAAGTTTCTTTTGATTACAATAGAAGATTCGATTTGTTGAAAATATTTTTATCACTTATAATTTATTTAAAAATAAAAAATTAAAATATGCATTTATAATACATCTAAATATTTTATTTAATAATAAATGTATATCTCTCCTTATTTAAAGAAATAAATTATAATTTTCATTCCTCCTAAGTATAACTTCGAAGCTTTTACTACACACTTGATCTAGATCCAAACAATTTGTTCCCCTTCATTTTTTTATTAGTTCTTTTTTCTTTTTAAAATTATTATTATAAAAAAATAAAAAAAATTCTTTTTTCCTTTTTTAAAATTATTATTAAAAAAAAAAGAAAAAATGAACCTCGCTCATTGGACTCCAACGATTCATTTTAAAATGCCCAATCGGAGAAATGGATTCCTCAAAGCCCAGTAGAAGAGGATGGGCCAAAAGCCCATTATAAAGCTTGATGGGTGCTCGAGAGACATCACAAAGCCCACAACGGATGGCAATTAAAGGAAATTTCAGCTTTGTGAAGAATAATTTCGAATTTTTATTTTTTTCCCAAAATTTGATTTACACGTAATTCTAGTGATTGCGGCCGAAGTTTATTAAAATTTTCAACTATCGAATTTACAGCCAGGTCACATATTTACTAATGATTTTATCGAACTTATTTCAAATGTATAATTAGATATACAATCGTGCGTTAAATAATCAATTATCGATGTTTGTAAAATTATGGAAAAAAGTAGAAAAATTACACCAATAAAAAATTTTTATGCTTATTTTGTTGGGAAAACTTATAAAAATTTTCTTATATATTTTATAAAAATATTGTATTCACATGGCCTTGCCCTATTTCGTAATTATACTAAGCAGTGCTAGCTTTCTAGCAGGAATATAAAAGGCAGATGTCAAAGTCACAAGCATATAAACTTAATTTCGAGTAATTAATTTAATGCATTTGCAAAATTCCAACCACATGATTGTCTTCATCATCCCTTTTATCTTGCACTGTTGCACGGTTTACTAAACATGTGCTTGAGCTTGACCAACTTTTTTGGAGCCATTTAGGAGCTAATTTTTTATTTTCTTTTTCATATTTATAAAAGTATAATAGACAATACAACACAATTATATATATATATATATATATTTTGACCCAAATTGTTACATTAAACCACCTTCATTGTATTTTCAGGTTAAGGATCACTACATGAATAAATCTTCATCTATTGACTTTTTACTATTTTTTTTTGATTTATAAGGACGTATTATTAACGAAAAATTGATAAATTTTTTATAAATTTATGTTGAATTTATGAGAAAATATATTATATTAATGTTTATCAAAATTAAAACGTATTTTTGACGGATTTATGATTATTATTATTATTATTATTTTACAAACTTCCACTGGGGAGATTGCAGAGCTGATTGTCAGTTTCTGGTTTCAGTCAAAACGAACCAAAATTTGAAGTAGAGGTAAGACAAAACAGAGACATGCACATGGAGGGCTTTGGGATATCTTTGTCACGCCATTGCTAATGATGAGGAAAGCGGTCTAAGGTTGCAAAAAAATTCAAAGGACCAGGCTGGGCAAATCCCATAGACTGCGGGGCTGCCACATCAACGCATCATTCTATCACATCACCTTCCCCAAAATTTCTCCTCCTCTCTTTTTCTTGTTACCTGATGAAACCGCGTCAAGCTAAACAATGTCTGTATTTCAGTTGCCAATTCAATTATTTTTCCCTTTGGGATTTTGACTAATCCGAAAAAGACCCAAAGAAAAAAAAGAAAAGGAGAAGAGAAAAAAACATACCCAATCTTCTTTGGGTTCGACAATCGTAGCTGTAGCTGTGACTCTGAGCATGTTTAAGCAAAACTTAATTATGTAATTGTTGAAAAACTTTGTGTTATATAAATATGTTTATACATTCAAAACATTTCAATTTATGGGTAGATAATACAGTCCTAAAAAAGAGTTGTATCTTCAAGTTATGAAATACCATTACAGGTTACTGCAAACTGTTGTGTCATATATCATGTAACATAAATTAGTAGAAAAGATTTACATGAAGAGATCCATAAATGAGGATATTGTAATTGGGATGGAAGCCTAAGCAAAGACCTCCTGCTTTCCAAGCAAGGTTCTTACCAAGAGAACAAATCTGGAAGGTAAAACTGTTCAAGTGTGTATGCAGGCTAAGAGGATGTGTGCGTGTGCGGGCAGGGAAAAGAAAAACTCGATGACGCAAACAACTTAATGTTGGTAATTGATGGTGATATTCCATGTTCTTATCCCTGCACTTTCGCATAACTTTTTATTGTGTTTTTCCCTCATTTGCTGGACGGGACTGTGTGTGCATGTGATCAGGTTGTAAGGATTTGAAGAGAAAATTTTTTTTTTAAAAAAAAAGAGACCTGTGAACAAATAGACCAGGGGGCCTTTGAAACCTCGAGGAGGTTTTATAATTTACAGCGCCCATCTCCATCATCATTCATCACCCATGTTATGCTTTTGGGTCCCATTCCTAACGCGGTTGTAACGTGGGTTCTCTCTTTCTCAACTCTTTTAGGATTTTTTTTTTCTTCAATCTGTGTCTTCATCCTTATAGTCTTGGCTGATTTCATTTTTGACCCATCTCTCTCCCTCTTTCTCTAGCTATATGGAGTTATATCAGTCGAAGGTTAGCTGTAAACCAAGAGTGAGACCAACTTTTTCAATGTTTTTTCTAGTCGAATTACATGCTGTTTGCTGCTGTGGTTGTCCCTCTTTGTTTGCATCCGTGAAAGAACTTGCAACGGTTAATATACGCTTTGAAAAAACTCATGGTACTGCTAAACACTAGTAGCACTCATAGATTAGGGATACCTAGGGTTAATTTAATAGGTTAAACTGGTATTTTTGTCAACAAAAAGTTAAACAAAAATTTTCTATTTTCATTTGATATCTCGCTTGATACGTGTCTTATTATCCTATAAAACAGCCAAGGAATTAGAAAATAAAGCTAGGCAGGAAGTGTTTTGTCATGAAGGTGCTGTGTCTTTTTGTGTCATGCGGATTCATCAAGCAAGTAAAAAGAGTCAGAAATAGCAGCTGAGAAAGAAGGGAGTCCTGGATCATTTATGCTGCTTGCAGCCGTCCCTGTGACTCGGCCACATACCTTTCACTTGGCATGTTGGCATGCATTAACAAAGCCTTTTAATGATAACCACACACAGAAAAAGAAAAGAAAAGAAAGAACAACATGCAAGAACATGAAGAACAGAAAATAAGAAAAAGAAACCCCAAGAAGTCAAGTAACTTATCTGCAATAAAATTTATCTTAGGCTTTGCTTTTTATTTATTTTTTAAATAGAGTTCCCATGTTTTCTTAGAGCTTAAGGTAAAGTATGTTCAATGTTGGTTCTAATGAATTTCTTTTGAGAAAAGGAAAGGTATTTTTTTTTTTTATGTTTTAAGCAAGCAAAATTATTGAAAGAAATTCTTAATTTATGGACAACTGTTCCTCTTGAATATTGTTTCTATCTGTTGGTGTCAGGAATAAATGTCAAGAAACTTCAGTCTCAAGGCATCATCAATTAAGCAAAAAGGTTCGAAACCTCAGCTGAAAAAGGGAAAAAAAAATAAAAAGAGTGGCAAATTAATCTTCAGACAAGTTCAGATATAGAAGATTTTGTAGTATTTGCTATTCTCACAATTGTGGATTGCTAAAGGGAGAGCAGGGACGTTGCCGAAAGAGTACAAACTTAAAGCATGGAAGGGTTTGCTCCATGCACGTGGCTAAACAGAAACATATGGGACATAGCAATCGCAGACACACATGGTTTTGTTTTTTCCATATACATTGAAACTTGCCGCTATTTTGCAGCAACCCTTCCACCTAATATCTCTGCTCCTGTTCATGAAAATAAATACCAGGTTTATTGATTGGTGGATTAGAACTCTCAGAGAAGAAAAAAATAGAGAAAATAATGGGAAAAAGATGTAGTGGGTGCAGAAATCCGGACCCTTTGTTGAGATATTTGCAAAAAATTTGTGCAACTTCACTATCAGAAATGAATTTTCATGAACACGAAAAAGGTACAAATTCCACTCGTAAAGTAGCCCACCATTGCTTTATAGAAAATTCTATCTTCCTTCTGTTATAACAAGGATTAAATACAAAAAAGGAGCCCTCTCTGGCTGAGTTTATGCATGAAAGCTCAGGTGAATGACAGTCTTGGGGGGCAAATTTGATCTGATAACAGTGAATGGGGATTTGATCAAATCATTTGGATTGGTATGGTAATTATTGCAGTCCAAGATTCTTCAATCCGATGCATTCAACATCGGATTGACCCAATCATTCCAGTGCAAATTGATGCACAGAATCTTTTCTTGAGGAACACAATTTGCTCTGCAATTATATAAGAAAAGAAAATAAAAATTTAATCTGTTCAAACTCTCACATGACACCCAATTTGGTCATCAACCGGTTCCAACAAACACACTAGAACCAAAACTTTTTCATTACAAAATTGCATAATAAAAATGATTTCGTGATATGTTCAAAGATTGTTTATAGTTGAGAAGAACAGAAAAAGGCTCTGTATCCTCTGTTTTTATATAGAGCAACTTGTTGGGTTCTGCTGAAGTCATTATCTGAACTATAAAAGACCATTCACATGAAGAATCTATCGGAATGTGACCTTAGATTTTCATGAGGGAAGAAAAGGGTGATAAAAGCAACAGTTCAACATTTCTTACAACTATTTTTTTTTATTGGAAAGAGAAGCTATTATTATGTCCATGTGAATTAATTGAATTTGGTCTAAGTTTGAAAATTATCTATCACTTGGGCAATTAGCCAACTGTAACAAAATTGATAAAGAAGAAAGATGGAATACCATTGAAGCCTTTGTGGGACCCAAATAAATTTTTCAAGTTGGATGACAGTAAATTGCCTCATATGTCTGTCAACTACAAAAGGCCCCCATTCCCTCTTCCATCTTCCCTCCCTCCCTAGCATCATCAATCTCTTGCCTCATTGCTCATTCAGGCTTTTTCCACAAACAAGTTTTTTCCCAAAGGAAACGTTTCTTTGTTCTTTCACTAACATGGCCAGACCACAACAACGATATCGAGGTGTCCGACAGAGGCATTGGGGATCTTGGGTGTCTGAAATTCGCCATCCCCTCTTGTAAGTTAAACCTGAGTTTGGACAGCCATGGAGGTTTCAGCCTGTCAGGGATGTTTTGTCTTTTTCCCTCATGAGTACTAAGTGACACGTTTTTTTCGTTTTGTTGCAGGAAGACTAGAATTTGGCTAGGAACGTTCGAGACTGCGGAAGACGCGGCCCGTGCCTACGATGAAGCTGCAAGGCTTATGTGCGGACCGAGGGCTAGAACCAACTTCCCTTACAATCCAAATGCACCTCAATCGTCCACATCCAAGCTTCTGTCGGCAACTTTGACGGCTAAACTACACAAATGCTACATGGCTTCACTTCAATTGACCAAGCAGCAATCAGGGCACGAGCCTCAAAACAAGGCGCCGACTCCACATGTTTTCAGCAACAATGGCATTGCAGGGAGAGACAGTGGAATTGGAGTTCGAGTGCTGGAAAAGAAACCGTTGCAAGCGCAAGAGACAGAAGCCAATTGGGTTGTCAAGAAAGCTCAGGTTGAAAGCACCCAGCAGTTCAAACCTCTCGAAGAGGATCACATCGAGCAAATGATCGAGGAACTGCTTGACTATGGCTCCATTGAACTTTGCAATGTCTAGTGTCAAGGATGTCAAATCAAGCACCACCCTTTCTTCATTTCTCTATATTTCTTCCCTTTTCTCTTTTTCCACCAGTCATTGAAAACGTTGGGGCTGAGGCTTGATAACCCTGTCACACACCAAGCCTTGAGGAGTTTAGGCTGGTTGGTCTTTGCATTTTCTTCCCTCCTAATGGCACTGATTTGCTAATTTTAACCCATTCTTCTCTTAGTCGCAACCTTCCCACATACTATTTTCCAAGTGTTGTAGACCCTTCTTTCTTTAGGTCCTAGTGTCTACCAGGTGACCCCATTGGATGATATGCTTAATGTACAGTAAGCTCTGTTATGATATATTTTACTATGATATTTATCATCTGCTCTGTCTCTTTCTTTCCGATTGAATTTGTTGCAATTTCCATTTTCACTTTTGTGCTTTGCAAGGTGAAGCTGCTAGGTCTTTACTTACATTGCCATATTTTCACAATTCAAAGCAACTAGCTGCCTAGAATTAGGCAAAGTCACGCTTGTCCTTTCCAAAGCAACAGTACAAACCCATCATCCTTTTATTATTTTCAAAGTATAATATCGAACAAATTATTTCACTATCACACTGACTTGCGTGATGGGCGGATCATTTTTTTAAAAGTAATTTTATTCTTTCTCTAACAAGTTGTGTATTCACCGGTTTTAAGTAATAATGATGGAAACATCTCTGTTTTTGTCCTCTTAACTAAGTCTTTTGGAGTTGGTGAGGACTTAGGAAATCATTAACATGATTTGCTCATGCAGAGTTCGAACTTAGAAGATGCTTCTTCCAGGGAATTAATCAATGATCATGAAAGGAACTTACTGATACGGAATAAAGGCTTAGAAAACTTATAAAGGACAGATGCTTCTTTCTGTCACAGCTGATAGGGAATAATCATAGCAAAGAAGTTAAAACAGGTTGATGTCTTATGCACATTTGGGTAACAAATCAAACTGAATTCAGGGCAGTTCTTCAGGAATAGGAAAAATTTAATTACAAACCATGATATAATATGAACTAGACATTCTGACAGACAAGCATACAACCAAAGAACTTTCATAGTTCCTGAGATGCATAGGAAAGTGGAATAGACAAAATTAATTTGATCAAATTCCTTGTTGATGGATCACGGATGGTTTGAAAAATGACCAACTTTTGTTTGGATTGTTGGTTTGAAAGGGTTTCTTTAGGTTCCTTTTCAACCAAGAGCAGGCTTTTGGTTGGGGATTGCTGCTGCTAAAGATTAAAGAAAAGGGACACTGAATGTGATTGAGTGGGTGTTCTAATGATTTTAGTAGGCCCATCTTTTCCCTCCCCTCTCTCACTCTCTGATGATTTTCAGGTCAAGAAGGCATGTTAATTATCTTATGCATTCTGATCATCAGACATGGTTTCGGAGCCTGTCAAAGCCAAACCCACACTTACCAAGACAAGTAATTCTTTTCCATTCACCTCCCCACGCTTTCTACATTAAGTATGCTGGCAAGCACTTGCCAGCATTATTCTAAGTTTATCAAAACAGTAAGCTAAAAATAGCAGCATTCACTTTCTAAATTTGGTAAGTAAGCTAATTTAAACAATCCCATGAATAAGGAAACTAAAGCATCTCTTAGGATATACATCTTACCCCTTACTAAATAAAAATATTGATTAAAATCTCGATTGGCTTCAATAATGTTTGTGATCTGTAAAGAACCTGGCCCTTTTTTACCAATAATATATTAGTTTCTGCAAGGATATATTCAACAGGAGATATGGTAACTTTGACCTGTCTATGATAATTTTCTTTTCACTTCGGTTCATGTCGATTTTCCTCTTATGAGGTGCTTTCGTTTTAAGAATATGGCTGAAAATTTACTCAAAGTCATTTTCATTTCGTAGTCTGGATCTTCTTTCAGTAAACAGCATAATTACTAATTAGGCAGCACTTCCATGGCTGAACAGCTACTGTCTAATAAGACAGACAAACCATTTTGGCACATTTGGTGGAAGTAAAGAAGATGTTGCAGGCCCAATTAACCTGTTTCCTTTCAGTTCTTTCCGTTCTGTTTTACAATTGTCTTTAACTGATATTCTTACCTGGTTAAAGAAACAACTTCTCTATGCAATTTAACCTCTTGACATTTGATTAATTTGCATGTATATATGGTTATGTAACCTTAATGTTCAAGTATATACAGTGGTAATAAAATTAATGCTTGCTTTTTGGTTTTTGGTGTCTAGTCTCTATCAATGGAACTTCATGATGGTTCACCTGTTTGGAAATTGATTTTGTTCCCCACAACCATCAAAAAATAAAGTTGTTTACTCTCATTATATTGTTTTACTTTTGATTCAGCAAAGGTGATTAAATCATGGCATGTTAGTGAGTTTACCATCATTAAGAGTTTGAACTTTTGCCACCCCTTTGGCCTCTTGATCTTTAACCTGACCTACCACTTTCCTTATCTCAAGAAACATGCTGCAGCTCCACCAGTTACAACCATAGCCTGCTACTGCTGGAGTGATTTTGATATATATACATATATATATATATATATATGTTCTTTTGGTAACTGGTTTCAAAGAAATGGTCTGTTGCACTTTATTATAAACTGATCAATTGCTGATAAGTTTGCCAATTTGACACATATTGGCTCTCCCCTTATCATTAACTACTAAGACTTTTCCCATTATTGGTTTTCAAAAGAGAATCATGTTTTTACCCTGATTTTTCTGTATCCCTCCAAAGGGGTGGAGTACCCTACATACCTTGATTCGAAACACCCAAGTCATGCTTTCTAGGTTTATCTCTCAGATACAGCAAAAAAAAAAAACAAAAAAAACAAACAAACAAAGGCCTCTTGCTGCGCATACGTATATACATTGTATAATCATTCAATCAAGTCAACAGCCCTTACATTATTAGGCTATGTTTGGCTCTTATGAATAGCTAATCCAATAATATCCTTATGGTATCTGATCTGTTACACCCTTGATTTCTCAATCATCTCTAACTTGTTTGCTCCCTTGTTTTTAAAGAATATTACATGCATAGTTAGTACCAGTTAAAACAACAAATTGCCCTGCCAACTTGTTTGAAATTTGAACTTGTCACGAGGTGATAGTACTGTCCCCCGAATCAACTAAGAAATGGGAAAAAAAAGTTGAGACACAGTTAAATAATTTTACCAGGATGTAATTCTGTTGTAAGATATCTAATCAAAGAGTTGATGCTAATTAATCCTGTTGGTGATTGATTGATGTTGAAAATCAAGTTGTGAGTTGAAAATAACAGAGTTTGTCTGGTGTAAGTGGAGTGCTTGCTCCCTACTGATCAACCTAGTAAAAAAAAAATTAGTACCGTTTTTGTCGTACAAACTCTCGTTGTAAAAGGTTTCCCTTGAATTGCACACCTTAGTGAAAAAGAGGGATGGTGAGAACTCAGGAGTCAAAGGTGAGATCTTCCTCAGAAGAAAAAGTAGTCAAAGCCAATCATGGTGTATCCAATCATGGTGTATAGAATCTCATGTGGAAATGTTGGGGAAGAGACAATCCAATAGCCTTTAAACCTTTTCAAACAAATTTTAAAAAAAAACCCAAAATTGTTGGTGCTGAGATTGTCTTCCTAATAGGGTATTTATCTTTGTTTTAGATGCGTTGGATCAAGTGAGTCATGCAAAAATCCAAAAGGCAATATACTTTTTTTCCAGGAGTGCTAAGGAAAAGGTTGGTGGCCTACTCCCTGAAAAAGGCCAAAAATGCTTTCAACCAGTTCTGGAGCATGAAAACCTTTAAAATTTGCTCAAGGGGAAGCTGATATTTTTGTATGTGTGTAGGGCCTGTTAAGGACATTGATCTAGACAATTTCTTTGCTAATTAGCTAGGTTCATGCTGCAGTTCATGGCATCTCTCAGCCTTCATGTTCTTCCCTCTTCTTCTCTCCATTCCCCTTCACATGGATGATCATGTGAGTGTTAACATGCACATGCATATGGTTCGGGATCCTAACTACTCCTTTCCTAACTATGTTAGAAAGACAAGACAAAGATGAAAGGGGACCCACCTTGCTCTGCTTCCTTCCTTCCTGACTCCTCCATCTCCATCTGTTTTGTTCTTTTCCTTTCATACAAATCATGATCATACTTATTATTGAGCATCTCCAATGGAGTTATGCACCAATTAATTTTATATATCATTTTCTTCCATTTATTGGCATCACCGTCAGTATCATCAATGCAATAATATTACAAATCTCCCCTATAGTTCTAAACCTTTACCCAAGTGAAATAGGCTCTTTTATTATGAACAGACTACTACCCTTTTTTATGAGTTAAAAAGAATAGTACTTATTTATTTATTCCTTGGGAGGTTTTCATTAGATTCCATTTCGATCTTCACTGCTTTTTCTTTAGCATTTAGGGTACTGTTTGGCATGTCTATCAGCTATCAAGGACAACAGTGCAAACACTGTATGCAAAGTATAAAACTTATAACAAAATTTGGAGGAGAGTAAGGAAAATTTCCCAAAGTGAACAATGTGGCTCATGTCACTTTATAGTTGATTTGTTGAGAGGCAAAAACAAAAAGAAAATTAAACAATGTAGGGAAGGTGTGTCCCAACCCCTAATAGTTAAAGCTAGCAAAACTTTTTGTGTTAGTGTTTCGTTTTGGCAGCACATCGAGTCATTGATGAATGTTTTTGGAGGGGTACATTCCTTTTGCTGATTCACTTGCCGCCCCACTATCAGACCAGCAGCAAAGGGTTATTTAGAGCTTGACAAAGGTTTTTGTTAGGTTTCCATGACATGAAACCATGACCTTCCTTACAGCTCCCACTGCCTTTTGTCCTCGAGAAAAATTTCCTTAATGAACCATTAACAATATTAATTATGGCATACTGTTTAACTCCATGTTTAAAGCTAGTTTGTCTCTTTCAGCACATTAAAGACTGACCAGACATATTCTGCAAGTCGCTTTTACTTGAGGAAAAATGGGATGTTCGAGTTCTTTGCTGATGGCTAACTAGTTAATGGGGTTAACTCTTTAAACACTGTTTGATTACTATTGAGCCAAAGACATATTCTAGGCTTAGCTTAGACCCTTGTTGTACAATGATTATGTCATAATAGAAGAATTTAGGTTGTAAACAATGAAAGACCCCTTTTTTAATCTCTTTCTTTATCTTTCCATAGCTCATACCAAGCACAAGGAAAAGGTAGGTATTGCTCTTATTTTTGCATAGCAAAGTGATCCTGAAAAGTTAGGCCTTTTTCTGAGGTTAAATAAAAGAGAAGAGAAAAAGGTTCAAAACCGAGGCTGGGATGGATGGCCTTGGGCCTAGTAGAAATCACTTCATGTGCCCCACCCGACCCTCAAAAACACAGAAGAATATTTAGCAGAAAAAAGCTACACTAGTAGTCCCTGGAAATGGGCCATCTAGGGAAAGTTGTGTGGCCTAGATTTCAATCAGGACAGAGATAAGGGCTCACAGCTTTACGTCAGGAATCAGGCTTATCTCTTCAAACCCACTTCCAGATGTGAAAGTTGGGCTCAGCCGTATCAGTATCTGAACCAGACTTCACATGGAAGGCGCCTTCCCGCACTTGCCCTTTTGTTTCTTCTTTTCATTTCTTTGCTTTATTCACCTTCACATGCTTTTGATCTTGCACCAAAACCTGGAAAACACAAACAGAAATCACAGTTTGGCTTTGAGCAAGTAGACAAAAGATAAAGGAAGCCATGTTTTTGGGTGCATTTCAACCTCCAAAACATGTAAATCTTTGGTGATTGTTATTTATTTTGTTAACACATGCAAGAATACTCACAAACGAGGTTTATACCTATCAGTTACTTATAAATTAAAAAGGGTAAACTCCATTAACATATATTCTCAAGAAATTGTATAGACTGGCACCATGCTCTCGGAAATTTCTCAGCCTTTTCCCCATTTGTGGAACTACTGCATGGACTTTAGCTGCTTATTCTTCTTTAAAATTTGAGGGAAATTCATACATTCTTTAAAGGTAAACAGTAGAAATAAAACCATAAAAGGAACCCAAATTTTACTGGTTTTCAGTCCAGAGGGAAGTTGCCTTTAATCAACCCTCCAAACAAAGACACAACTCACTCAACAACCCCAATTTTTTTTGTTCTTTTAGAAAAGACTGACAAATACCGTAATTGATTAAGCTGTGGTTAGCTTGATTTAATTAATAAGTGGGGAATGGGGAAGGCATCTGTTTGGTAGTGTAGCTGGCAGCAGGAAAGAGTTTGGGGAATATTATTTAGGTTAAAGAGTTAGCTTGAAGTTTTGGATACGTTTGCACATGCTGCGGATCCCTTCTTTCTATACTCACCACCTACTGCGCTGAATGTATCTGTTGCTCTCTGCCTAGGCAGTTAATTAGCGGTATAGCTAGCTCTTGTAAAGGCCGAAGGGTCATTTCATCATCAATCTGTGAAACCATAAACATCAAAAAGAAAGGACAGGTTTTCCATTGTGTTAGATCCATAATTCAGATGAATCTTTGGGTCTCTCTCTCTCTCTCCGCCTGCTTGTTGCTTCTAGGGTAGGCAGAAAAAGGGGGTTCAAACAAATAACATTCAGATTCAAAAGTCCCAGTACATCGTTAAAAGCGCGTATTGGATCAGTCCTTGGAGTCTTCCAATCAAAGAAATGGGTCAACTTCTCTCTTTCTTTTCATGACAATTTACTTTGACAAGCCGTCTTCTACAGTTCAAATATTGCATACGGTACAAGTTTCACAAGTTGAATTGCAACTTGATTAGCTTGTGTTTATGTAAATCCGCAGAAATTCTCTAACGAGTTAGCCAGGCTCCAGCCAGGATTCAAGTTCCAACAATCTGGAAGCAAGCAAATTTGTTTGATGTATAAGGTGAATGATCAATTAATTGGATCATTAATAATAACAAGTCAACTTGCTCAAAGATCATATTAAATAGATTTTGTATTAATTAAGCAGTACTTTGTTTAATATCTTTTCATAATTTCATGTTACATGTTCTTTAAATTTTTATATTAATGTTATTTTTATTGTTAGATTTGCTTCTATTATGTTTAGGGTTTAGGATTTTAAAATTATAGTTTTTTATTGATAATATAAAATTACATATATGATATAAAATTATAAAAAAAGAAAAACATTAAATGATACATCAAGTGAAAATAAAAAATTTTTTATTCAAAAAGAATATGTTGCGAAATGCTATTATTACCCTACTTAAACTTTAAAAGACTAGTCAAAATAATTGTTCATTTTAATTAGTAAAATAAAAATCATTAACCATTTAAATTTAGTTTATTCTTTAATCATACCTTAAAAATAATAAAAGCACATTAATTACACAAATTAAGCAAAAGAAAACTGTTAGACTTCTGATTTATATATATATATATATATATATATATACCAAAAGAAATTTAATTGTTGACTTTGGATTTAATTTGAAAGTCATTGCTGTGTTCAATCATGTCATGCGGATCACCGGAACAAAAATATAAATCGCCAAACCTTTCAGTAGGGGGAAGTTTCCTTTAGGTGCCCTTAAAAATCCACTCTCAAGTAATTAATTGGAAATACAAGTGATTGTTGCAATTAATATCATTGACTAAGAACCTTCACCAAGTCCAAAACAAAATTAAAGGGGAAACCAAACCAAAGGAAGTGGGTTTTGCTTTGGGAAAGTTTGAAAAGTCAGTAGCAAGAACAAGTTGCTTTCCATTATTCAAGTTTTTAACTCAAGATACATTAACACTAGAACAAGGGTCAATTTCGACCTCCATTTATATATCTTCCTTGATATATGATCAGCTTGAATTGTATGACACGGTCTAACATGGAAGTCGAACATCTTCCCCTCCCCACACACTTTTGACCTCTTGACTTGCGAATTACAACTACTTCTTCCTTGTTGCTTCTACTTGCTTTCTTTTACTTACAGTCTCTTCTCTCAAGCTGCAACAGTTTGCATCCACATTGTTTCAAGATAGCATGAATTTAGCCGCAATCTCGTCGCCAATTGATCTCTGTCTATCAATTTCATAGAATATATTTTATTCGACGTCATGATACGAACATTTTATTTTTATTTACATTGTTTGTTCTGTTTAGATAATCAATATAATGTAATGTTATTTAGTTAAATTGAGCATTGATCAATGACGCAATGCCCTTAAACAGTAGCCCAGTTGCTAAACCAAACCCTAAACATTTTACTTTAGTTTCCATCAAATCAAAGAAGGCTAGAAACATTTTCCTGGAAAATTCATCAACTCCCACCAGTTAGACTTAGACCGTGGAATGTATCCTGGTCTGAGAAGGAGTACAATGGAGAAACATATACATAACGGAAAGCAAAGTGGTCCAACAAAATTGCAAGTACATCGAGGTACCAGCTATCTCAATTTAAAGCAAAATATAGGGATGGGACGCTGAAGTGAACTGAGGAGACAATGCCAGCTTCTTCACGGAGAGTTGTGTGGTAAAGGAGATGAGATCCTGGGACATGGCTGCTCGATAGCTTGCCGACCATGGGTTTCTTCTAATCCTCAAACTTTCAACGACCCTACATTACTTATCAGATGTTGTCTGAATGGAGAACAAGCGGATGGTTTACTGCCAATCCCTTGTTGAATACGGAAAGAGCAGTCAGGGTAGCAAGCACTTAAATCAAACAGTTAGGGATGTTTGTTTGAAGTCATCATGGTTTCAATTTCCTGCACCACAACACATGTTATGTTCCAAACATTAAGAGAATTGAACCTAATTTTGCTAATTCTATGATAACCCTTTCAAAATTTATGCCTGCTCTCAGTCTCTTTCCAATTCTTTTTCAACAAATATATATAGTTATCTATTAAATTATATATATATATATATATATACTCCAAGTAATAATTATATATATCAAACTATTAATTGCAACCAGATAAAAAATGATCATTTTGGACCCTCAGAGTAATGATATTTAATGGCAAAATCATTCATGACCCCTCCAAAAATATTCTGCCCCCAAAAACTTGTCATTAAAATTTCCAGCATGTAATAATTTAATTAACCAATAATAATAAAAAGAGCCTGAAAGCAGGTCAAAGTAGACAAATTCATGGATTTTGAAAAAAAGAATTCAAAAATTCAAGGGCAATTAAGTAAGCATAATTGGTATAAACAGTGGAAAGGGCAATTGTCCACTAATTTGGCTTCATGCATCCATTGGAATCATGAGCTTTGTTCCCTTTTCCCATCCAGGGAGCTTGAATTTTACTTAGTTTTCTAAGTATTTGACAAGATCAAAGCATACCATTTTCAAAAAAAAAAAAAAAAAAGTGAATGATAGAAACATGTTTTTTTAGCTATAAAAAGGACAATATAGCAATAAAAATTGAACAGAATTAAAAATATTATAAGTATATACTAAGATAAATTTAGATTTTAATTACATTTATTTGATGTAACATATATTGTTATACAACGAAAACTTTAAAAACACAGTCGTAAAATAATTAATATAAATATTATTAATGTATGTAATCTGTACTGCTGCATTTTATTGAAAATATTATAAGAAAATTATACAATACGGTTAAATTTATAAAATAATGGTACAAGTATATCATATAATCCAATTAAATTCAGGAGCAAATTTAGCCTACAATTTCACTGGATTTTCACATGCTTTTGATAATGAAAATTAAGGTTTCAAACATATTAAAATTCAACCTAATTAGTTTGAAAAAAATAAAAATAAAAAAAGAGAAAAGTTCAAACTTTGCCTATTCTTATCCAGTCATTAATTTTTATACAAGGATTGTGCACGTGATAAACTATCCAAAAATTAATCCCTTACTACAAGTTCACCTGGGGAAATTTCCTTTCCAATTGTGAAAATTTCATTTTCACACGAATTTTACACAGTTAATCTTGTCTGCATAACAGTTAAATTGAATGAGTCTTCATTTCCAACCATCACAGGGTTAAACCCCAAAAATAAAAAATAAAAAAATAAAAAAAAATTCACATGTTTTAACGTACTTTTGACTATATGAAAAACACTTTCGATGAATTAGCTATCAAAATAAAAATTTTTATCTTAATTATTTTTCATGAATAAACAATTTAGGATTGGAAGAGAGCAGTAATTAATTTATTTAAAAATATTTGATTATGGAAACAGATATATAAATGCGGGTACTTCAATAATGGGAATATATCTGTAATCTATAAATATTACTAATTAAGATAAGATTTCATATAATTTTTAGATTATGTTGTTCAATATTGATAACCAAAACTTCCACCAAATTATTAAGTAGTTGCCAAACATTTAGAATATAAAATAAGATGTTTTATTTGAATAATAGTATAATAATTAGGCTTATGTTCCATAGATGAGCATCTACCATACTTTTTAAATAAAAAGAAAAAAAAACAGAGGGAAATGGTTTTGGTTTATGTAATAAAATCCATTCAAAAAGCATCAAAATTTGGTTTCACCTTGGTCAAACCTCAAGAAATAGTTAATTTTTTTTTAGTCAACTTTGTTAATTGTAAATTACTTACCATTTTTGACCTAAAAATACCAATAGCTTTTAAAGAGTAAATCAAGATGCAATTGTTAAGGAAAAGTTTGCTCAAAAGAGCCAAAAGTCATTACCTTTTTTTTTTTTGTTTTTTTTAGGTCTCTTCTTTGTTATTGCTGTTATTATTATTGTTATTATTTTAATTAAAAAATCTTATAATTAATTTTTTTACTTTTTTTTATCTTCTAATAGTATTTATTTATTTTGGAAAAGAAATTGAAGTCTAAGTAAATTTTTCAGGTAGGAAAGTCTTCCTCTTTTGTCTTGTCTTAAATCTTTGTCTCAACCCCTTTAAAGGCTCCAAAAAAACCCTTGAAACCTCCAACAAACCAATCCCAAACCAACAAAAGATGTCCCTCCAACGCCACCACCACCACCACTCTTCCTCGTTCCCGTCTTGCTTCCGCCCTTCCACAACCGCAGACAACAACCACATACCGCCGCCTCCGCCTCCGCCGCCACAAACCTCAGGTAAAACGAACCTCGCTACAACTCTCTACCACACAAATCTTGGGCTTTTTTCGCTCACCTGGTCCCGCACCTTCCTTGGCCACTCTCTCCACCTCCATCTCCACCCGTCCTTTCACTACTCTCCCTCTTCTCCTCTCTCTCTTCCTAACTCCCTTTCTTTTTCCACCCTCCATTTTCATCTCCATATCAAGCAGTTTATCTTTTGGAAGAAGCAGGGAAATAAAAAACTCAGCAGCGCCGCAGTCCCTAACGTCCAAGTCTTCTGGGACCTTTCCAGGGCCAAGTTCGGATCCGGGCCTGAACCTGACTCTGGATTCTATATTGCTGTTGTTGTTGATGGGGAAATGACGCTTCTTGTCGGTGATTCTACCAAAGCCGCTTTCGCCAGAACGGGAGCTCAGAAGCCTGGGAGAAGCCAAGCTCTTGTTTTGAGAAGAGAACACGTGTTTGGCAGCAAAGTGTACAACACAAAAGCCAGATTCGGAGGCAAAAGCAGGGAAATTTCCATTGATTGCAGGGTAAATGAGGATGCGAAGCTGTGCTTTAGCGTTGATAACAAAAGGGTTTTGCAAATAAAGCGACTTAAATGGAAATTTAGAGGAAATGAGAAGATTGAAGTAGATGGGGTCTCGATACAAGTCTCATGGGACGTGTACAACTGGTTGTTTGATCAGGATTTGAACAATGGGCATGCAGTTTTCGTGTTCAAGTTTGAGAATGAAGGCTCTGAAATTCTTGAAGAAGAGCATCAGCAGGCCGATGCAGAAGTAGTGAGTCCTTTCAACGAGAAGAACGGGGTCGTTATGTGGCAACAAAATTCATGTAGTTCTGCCATGAATGGAATAGAGTGGAAAAAGATGAGGAAAAGCTTGTTGAGGACTGCTAGAAGCTCATCCTCTTCCTCAATATCGATGTCTTCAGCTTCTTCAGGGGGCAGCTCTTCCGTGATGGAGTGGGCAAGCGTGGAGGAGAGTGAGTTAAGTGCTCCTACTGGCTTCTCTTTGCTTGTCTATGCCTGGAAAAAGTGAAGATTGTCCCTGTCATGCTCTCCGTTACAATCCTCCCATATTTTGTTGATAATGTTGCTATTCTAAATATTCTCACTAACCCATTTGTTCTTGAACATAGTACAATAAGAAAGTTACAATAGGAGAAAGAAATTATAGAGAGAGAGAGATAGATGTATACATAGATAGATCTAACCATTTCCCCTTTGCTCTCAGAAGATCCAAAAATTCCCAGTTTCTATCTCTTTATTTTCTTGAGTATTTTATAGTTTATATGGAAATCATTGTAATCGTTTCTTTCAAACTTTGTAGTAGTAAATTCGATATATACTCCTGTTCGAGCCCTTGGTTGTAATCAAAATGCCATAGAGATTTAATAAGCGGAAGCAATTCTTCCTTAATCTTGCTTTTTTTTTCTTGTGCACCATTTTGTTCCTTTCTTTAATCGCTGTAATACCTTTTCCCCTTTCCCACTCATTTTACTTCCATGTCTCGCTTTAGCTGTCTGATTCTGTTTGCAAGAGTTGTTGTAATGGGAAATTTCCAAGTTTCTAAACATAGGACAAGATGCATGTGAGGGTGGGTCTCCCTTTGTTTCTGGTGAGCTTTCTTGGATGTGTGTAAAAATCTTTTTTCCAAGGTTTTAAATCCCATCAGCAGCCAATCAAACCCTTTCAAGAAGGTTGACCTGGTCTTGGATCTGTGAAACCTGAAAGTTACTTCGCCGGTCGGTTACCTTAAATTTTGAGAAGTGTTTTCAGGAACATAGCAACGTCGTACTTGATCCAGAACGGGCACCGAAGGCAGTGAGAAATGGGCCAAATTTTGTCGGGGTTTGAGTGTCTGACCACATGACTGGTTTTCCTCTCCAGCTGCCTTTGTTTGTGGAAACCCCAATCAGTCTCGTGAAATTCTGACATAGATTTTCACCTTTAAAAAATGGGATTTTTCTTTTCTTTTTAATGGTCTTTGTTCAAGGAAATGAGATTGTACAAAGATTTTCTGCTCGGGACTCGGAGTTAGGCACTAGTTCATCCCCAAATTGTCTGCGGTTCAGTTGTAAATGGAAAGAGGAACGAACTCTTGTTAGGCTGTCACTTGTTTCATACTTTCAGGATTTGGTGCGACAGTTTTCTGCTTTGGGTTGGTTGATTTGGCATTCCTAATAATATTTGTTTATGCCCCTTTCTGGTTTGAAGGCAAATGCCTACCTTGACCTTGGCTGGACAGTACCACATCTGCAAAAAACAATCATTGGGAACATCCCGATAATTTTTTAGTAATAAACATTGCCTTTTGGTTTGGTTTCTTCTAATGTTTTTCTTTGTCACTCGCCAACTCTTGGAACATCAGCAACAACGTGGTGGTTCAGGTTCCCAACTCAACTTCCAAAGCTGCTCTTCAGCCTTCGTTTGATTCAAAAAATTGAAGCTGTTTTCTACTGTGGAATTCCATGTATGTGGGACTCAGAATTCCAATGGATTTGAGCCCGCAGGTTCAGGTTGGAAACCCACAGATCTGCTTGTTTTAGGGAAAAAAGAAAGGAATGTGAATGCAAGCAGTTTGCCAACTCTTGTTTGTAAAATGGGTAGGCTGGCGTTAACTGGCATCCACATACCCTTTGCAAAATTTAAAAAATGGGTTTGCTGCTTAAAGCAAGAAAACAGGGTAAAACACAGCCTCTTTTCTCTCGTCTTGCAAGCTTCAATTGGCTTTTGCTCTTGACAGGTGAACCAAACTGAACTTCAACTCCAATCACCTGACTACCCCCAATTTGATCATCAAATGTAAGAAACACACACAAAGCACAACATAGGACAAATTTGAACCTTGTAATAACACATCAATGGCGGAAACTCCGTGATTAAATTATACATAACATATTAAATATAAACTCATGTTACCATTCATACTAACTTGTAAAGTATTGTTCATTTTAATTTCACAAAAGATAACTCAATGATGTGAATATTTAAATAACCAATCATACTTTAGTATACCGTCAATGTAAAATTTACAATTTATTTTTAAAATTATGATATTTACTTAAATTAACACGAATATTAAAAGATTAATTTATTAATTTTTAAATTTATTATTTCATGTGCATAACGATTTATTTTAATCAATTTATGCAAATAATTACGAAAAGATTATCATGCGTAATTTTATCTAGGCCCAACCTGGCCACGTATGCAATTAGGATAGCCATCAAAATGTCTGCCATCTACATCATCCTCCCTATTCCAACTTACCAAGTTGAGCGATCCGCCATGTACCAACCATAACCATGGAATGGTAGTTGAAAGTTCGACGCAAAATCAAACTTCTAATACTAGAAGAAAACCACTTGGGGAGAAAACCAGTACAGAAACTACGTTATCAGGAACCAAAGATTGATAAAAAAAAAATGGAGAAAGAAACAATGCACCATCATGAGATTAGTCAAAGGCAAATAGAGTTGGCTGATGCACACCATCTTAAATAAATGATTTATTATATGTAGCTTTCAAGTGTTCATCAAGATTGATTTGTGTTTGTTTTGCTGCGTAGACTTTGAAACGTGGAACCAGTAAAATCCCTAGGGAGGAGGGCAGGGGGCTCATGCTTATTGGCAGAGTTTTTAATAAGGAAAATGATATGTTCAGATTTTATAGTTACAGCCGGCAAATATGACTCTGCTTGCTTTTGTGGGGATTTCTGATCCATTAGGATTTGCTTAAGCCGACATGTATTGCTGTGTTCTTTCCAAAATAAAAATAAAAATTAAAAATAGGTGAGTAATTCAATCTGAAATTTTCGTCAAATAAAGTTGGAGGAAAGAGGGCTGTCTTGATTTCTTGTCGAAGAAAGATTAGATTAATTAAATGAAAATTTTAATGGATAATACCTAAGATATTAGGATGCAAATTCGGATACCGTTTTAGAATTTTGATTAAGTATATATAAAATTAAAATGGTTGACTAATTAATAAGATTCAAGATAAAATATTTTAAAAAAATGGGTTTGTTTACATTGAATTTGCTGCAGCCGTGAAATTAGTGGGTTGATCCTCACTTGCTCAAAGAAGAAGAGAAGATGGGCTGGATCAAGGGAAAGAAATTGTTGAACTGTACCGTCTTTAACAACCATGATTAGAAAGCTTTCCTTAAAATGATTTCTTGCTTCATGTGGATGGGCTAATTTATGATCCCAGCCTTAATTGCTGTCTTCTGGATCAAACAGAAAGAGGGCGATTAACCAGTCATGAATTTTCATCTACTTCTTCCTGTTACTTTAATTATCATTTGTGTTCTCCCTGGCCCAAAATTACTGTGGAAGACCAAGTCAACCCTGTTCTAGCTGGAAAGTTGTACATGCGGAAATTTTTTATTCCCTGGGGACTTCTTTTTTCCACAATGTTCCATCGTATTGAGACTTTAACCGAATTTCGTACCACCTTAAATTCTGAAAATTGAAATTCTCTTGGACCGTGATATCTGGGATTTTGAAGGAAAACTCTTAACTGGGAATTGGAGGATGCCAATATTCATTGGAATCAATAATTGTCACATCTACAGCAAGGGAAATGGTTTGGGCCGTTTGGGTGGTTATCAAGATAAGAAATGGTTAGAAAAGGAAGTACACCCACTCTCCCCTCGGGCATCACTCTCTTCCATTATTGTAATTCCCAAAGACTAGTCTACAGAAAACTTTCCCCACCCAACGCCGACAAGAAAACCTGTTTGCATGGAGCAAGGGACCACTCACAACAGCTTTTACCCAATGTAGACAACGCACCTTCATCGAATTCATGATAATAATAGCGACCAAGGTCCCCGCCACACCTAACTAGTATAAGGCTGGGCCATAATCATTCACATAGAACGTTAGCCGTGGACCATTTCATGGGTCCTAGGATTTGCACAAATGGTTTGCTCTGTTACCGAAAATCTAACAGTTTCTAATTGAACATGATTTTGACACAGTTGAGAATATCATTCGGCTAGTAGAGAGCAGAAGTGTGAAAAACCATAGATATTTTCATTCAACTGAAAAAAGGAATGCATATTACAGAAAACAGAAACGCTGCATGATTTCCAAGCGGCTGTTTCGACACCCATCAAAAAAGGTCAGCTAAACCAAGTAAAAACTGGGGGTAGGAGAGAAGATTTGCAGTTGTTAACCTCATCTACTCTTGATTTTCAAACCTTAATAACCTTAAACTGTACCTTAAGTCCAACTTTCTCAAAGCTTCAAGCTCAAACTTGAGGTTGAAGAAGTATGAATCAAAGATGATGATGAAGGAATACATCGCCTTTGTCTACTACTCATTGCAGAGCCTGGAGGACAAGACGTCAATGAAGGTTGTAGAGGATTGGAAGAAGATACAAACCTACTTGATTGGCTTCTCAACTTCTTCTTCGCTACCTCTTGAACCTTACCTTCTGTTCTAACTTGGCGAACCTTTGTCTCATTCAACCCTGCTGGGAGAACACAGTTGCAAAGGAAACCTATACATTCATCACAAACAAGACCATCATTAGTTTGCACTGAAAGAACCTATAAAATCATCTAGAACTAAAGCAGACGATCATAAATTATTGCTCTCTTTGGTTCCTACTAGAATGTAAATCAAGCACGGAGGAGGTGGGGAGTATAGTCTTTAGAAAGCTTAGAAAATAAAAACAGTGTTAATTGGGTCTGCAGCAATGTCAATGAAACTATTATTCTGCATTCCTCCCTCCCTTGTAAGAAACAAAATTACTTCACATGGTAGGTCAGGATTCAACCCACGTCCTCAGTCTATAATTTCATTTTCATTGAAAGAGAGATGCTGGATGAACCCAGAGCATCCAAGTTACACTAGTAACTTTTGACCAACATAATATTCCCCAACAAACATTCCAACTTTCCCAGCAAAGACAATATCAAGTATGAAATATAACAGCTCAGTAAATTTCAGGGTATCATTTCCTATGTGACAAATATTTCTATATAAGAAATTGAAACTAGCAAGTGTTATATTATAGTCCAATCAACCAGAATATACATTATGAAAATTGCAAAAATGTGAGTGACAATTAGCTGGCCATGGCAGTTGTGCTGCTAATATGCAGGAGAATTATTGGCTGTGCCTGACAGTGAAGGTGATTATATGGTTGTCATTTCAAACTTGGAAGCTTGTGCATGTAGGTGGTGGTAGCAATTATGATCGGAGCATGGCATTCCTGAATGGTGCTCATGCAGCAGGCCGACAACATCATTCCAATAAAGCTAGCAGTGCAGGAGTTTAGTCAGTGGGTATGGTGGAAGCTGATACCTCCCCTTCCTTGCCTTGAAAGCCTCTTTCTAGCAAAACACTCTTAATCTTTTGGTTCTCGATTTTTATTAATAGCATTACTTTCTTAATGTCAAACACCAAAAAGTTACTTTATGATGAATGATTTTAGCAATTGCCTCTGTGCATGCAAATACTTTCAAATTAGAAAACATGCTGAACAAAGCAAACACAAAATGCAGTACCACTTTCCCTTCAACATATACAAATATTCGCCACAACAATCATAACATCTATGAATCAAATTTGACAAGGAAGAAAAATAACGACAAAGGAGATAGTCGACTTCTTACCCAATCTAGCAAGACGATTAACCCAGCGTGGAATTGGCTTCCCTGTCAATTGGATACACACATCATTGCAAAAATGGTTGCAGTTCTTAGTGATAAGATGGTATGTGTTTCCAGAGTACTCTCTAGCAAGTTTCTCCATAAACGCACGAACGTCTTTTGGACCTAAATCCGTTCTTCCAATCAAAATAGATTTCCTAAACGTGAAACCAGGACACTGCCTCGGTTCCACTTCAAATATTCCCGTTGTCGAATGCTCATGCGCTCCGAAACCATATTCAACTCCATGAACTGTATAGCAAGAATCAACCAGAGAAATACCTCAAAACCTACTTTTAGAAAGAAAAAAAAAAACAAAGCAATTACTAACTTCACAGATATAAATGCTAATATCTACCAAAATCTATTCATTCAAGGGACTTAACTTCTGTTTTGTTGCCAATAATCAGAAACACATTGAACAATTTCTTTTATATATTTTCAAATTTTACTCTTTTATTCTGGTTGGTCAAAAGTATTGGAAACAAAACCATAAACGATTTAAAACAAAGCACAACATTCTTCAATTTTTAGCTTTGGAACCTAAGCTAAATCAAGCAAACAAAAATTCATTGAGAAAATTGCAAAAAAGGTAGCAAAAATTACCTCATCAACTAAATAATCAGGCCATATATACATATTGCAAACGAATATAACCCTTTCGAAAAAAAAAAGTATGAATTAATTAGAAAACAGTGCCGAAAAAAGAAAAAAAAAAACTCATTGTTTCTTTCTCTTTCTTTTTTCTGTTACTTTCTCAGCAACCAAACAAAAAAAAAAGAAACTTTACCAAAATTTAAACGAAAAAAGCAGGAAAAATAAAATGAAAAACTAACCTTGAACCCCAGAATGATAGATCCCAAGGCCAAACCAATAAGCGTAACCATTGATTGGCGTCAAGTCATATACATTCAAGTAAACCGGAACCGATCCGACTTTCTTCTTTCGGGGCATTAGCACCATTCTACAAAGCATTTTTTGTGCTCACTTGAATTCTTCTGAATTACCCCAGATCGGTACAGACGAAGAAAAAAGATGACTGAGCTTCCGGGGACGGACGTTAGAGAAAATTAAGAGAAACAGCAGGGGTAAACTGGGAAATCAAATACTTCCGTCGTATCTTCCTTTTTTTTTTTTCCCCTTTTTCGGTTGAAAATATATTAATAGAAGGAAGAAGAATCCGTAACTTGGGGCTGTACCGAGGGGAGAGAGAGCCGAAAGCGAGCGCACCGTCAGCTTAATTCGCCTTCCTCTCCTCGTGGACGTGAGCTCTCTTTTTTACTTTTTTATATAATATTATTTCTAATGAAATTTTTATGATTGGATTAGCTTCAAATCCAAGGGAAAGTAACACATGGGCCCCCGACAGTTATCGTAAATTACTCCATCTGCCATTGCTTTCCGCTTTCTTTTTTTTCTTTTTGCATATTGCTTTGGTATTTTATTATTAATTATTAACAAAGGATTAAAATTACTAATTTGTTCTATATATTACACACAAAAAAATAATTCTCTCTCATTTACCATACTCTAATCCCGTGATTTGATTTAAATCCAAAATTTTCGGATAAAATGAAAACATCATTAAATTTTTACTATTTATAATATAACAAGTATCAACAGTTAACAATTTAAACTTAATTTAATGACAAAATTGAACCTTTCAATGAATTACCATTTTATATGTATGAAAAAAAAACTCGAATGATCACATTAATAATAGATTATAACATAAAAATTACATTAACCTTTAAATTTATGATTTTAAAATGACATTTACTAGTTTTGTATGACTCTTCTTATTGTTTGTTGATAATTCAATTTAAAAAAAAAACTTTTAGATACACATGCAGGTGAGGGATAGTGAAGAATGGTTGGATTTGAATTTAAAATTTAATTAAATAATTCAATTGTCGTTATATTATATACATTGATTTTATATTAAATTATTTTGATATATATAAATTATTAGACATACTATGCATAATAAATTTTTAGGCTAGCATGGTGTATGAATTTTTTTGGACATAATATACAAAAAGACCCTTACATTATTCAAAAAAATTCAAATAAGTGCTTATACTTTTATTGTACTCAATTAAAAATTTTATATTTTTATTTTGAGTTAAATAAATCCTTATATATTTTATTTTAAGTCAAATAAACCCTAATGATTAATAATTGACTTATTCAAAATCTTATTTATTATTTTATATCATGTAACATTGATGTAACTGCTAAAATATTATAATTGAGTATGATGTGATATATTGATAAATCATAATTAATGATGATATGAGAAGTTAATTTTGCATAATAACATGATTATATAACATTTTTCATTATTTACATTAATATCATGTCAGTGTCATATAAATATAAAATGATAAATAATATTTTTATTAATAATAATTAATTAATAATTAATCATAAAAATTTATTTGATTATAATAAAAATATGATATTTAATTAAATACAATAAAAAGATAATGACTTATTTGAATATTCTTGAATAATTTAAGAGCTTATTTAAGTATTTTTTTTATATAAGTTTATGTTATACTTATATATATTAATTACTTAATCGTTAATAAATTAAAAGAGATAATATTAAATACATAAATATATTGGAGGCCGAGGGCGTGGGATTTGAGAAATTGGGAGAATAGAAGGGGGGCAGAAAGGGGATGGAGACTTCTTTTTGAATTCCCTGCCCAAATATTTTTGATGAATAAATTAAAGGGCTGGCAGTTGAAACACGTACAAAGTGGCAGAACTTAGGATCCACCGGCTGTCGCAAGAACCCCATCGTCAGCTTTCCACAGGCCTTTTGTCTCTTATGCCACCGGTTACATGTTCCCCACACCTGTGGGCTTCAAGTTTTAAGATATTTCCGAAATTGCCACTTAACCCATTTCTTTCTTTCTAGTACAGTAGTACTGCGGTTGGTTACTACACCAACGGATATATATATTTATCTAATTAAATAAGATTAAAATATTTTGAAAATAATAAATTTGTAATAACATTAAGGTATTCCTTATTTGAATTTGAGATAAATTTTTTTTTACTTTTATTACAATTAACAGATTATTTATTTAATTTATAAATTATCTAATTATAAAATTTATAAATTTAACTTTGATTCATAAAATATTTAAAAATAATTAGATTTATTTTTATTATTATTAAATTCAAATCTTAATAGAGTTTTAAAACGAATGTTTATTTTATTTTTAACTAAATAAATGGGTTTAAGCTTTAATAAAATATTATTATTTTGGTTTGAGTAAGGAATGATTATTAAATTTTTTAATCAAGTTTGAATCAGAATATCTTAAAATTAACAGAAAATAAATATAAATGTTTCTACCAAAGAATGAATAAATCGAAATGAAAAAAAAAAAAGAAAAATGATTCATGTAACTATGTTATTTATATTTGTGTTTCGTTTTTGGTTTGTTATAAAGAGATATGAAAATGGTGAAAATTGAATGAGTTTGCATGTGTTTTATCTCGAAAAATGATAGAAGAGAAATCCCACTCAATTAAAAACTGAAATAGTTAGTATTTAATGTCTAGTACATTTTATCATTATTGTCATCAATTTTCCACCTTTCTTTAGTGTCAATGAAACTTAATTTTCTTTTAAAATTTAATCTTTCATTAATACATTTGATACACAAAATTTATAATTATTTTTTAATTAAACAATTTAAGCTGTCTATAATATAAAATCAAAGAAAATTGAGTAAATATGCATTAATTCCTTTTAACATTTCATTTCCTTATTAATAAAAGATAACAACTACCCATTCATGGCAATATTAATCAAAAAGAAAAAGCGTAAATAGGAATCAGCATTAAAGAAACCTCAAATCAGTAAAAGCGTTTTGTTTGTTTTAATGGAAAATTTTTAAAGATCAAAGGAAAGGAACCAAACGTGCTTAAACAGTGTAAATTTCGTGATGCAGCGGGAATCATCATTCATCATGATGGTGTGCGGCACAAAAGAGAAATAATTGTAGCCCCCGTGGGTGTGCAATAATTACATTAGGCTATGAGGGAGGGGTGATCCTGCCTAGGAATGCAAAAGCCCACTGGCATTCGAGCAGCATGCTGTCGGGATGGTCAAGGTGATGCCTACTCTAATTTCCCCCCAACCCCAGCGAATCAGATAAGGTATTATAAGCTTAGAGGTTGCAGGTACTATTAAATTATCTTTTTGAGAAGAAAGTAATGATTCTTGATAAAGTGATAACCTAAATTCGATTCATGTCAAATATTTCAAAAGCCAAGATAGATAATGTGATCATTGACGATGAAAACATTGTTAGATTTAATGTAAAAGCGTGTCACGTCAAGTGAAAACTGACTGTTCACGAATATTGCAGAGGCTACGAGAAGTTGGGTTGCTACTCGAATTTCTGTAGCCCAAGTGCCCAATCCTTTTTCTCTTCATCGGAAGGGTTAAGTTAAGATTTGTAGAATTAGCAAAGTTACATGGGCCTAAATCTGCCAAGTCTTCGGTTTTCGTCCACAAAAACCTTAAACCAAGTGGATGATATCAAATATGTTTTACAATCGATTTGCTTACCACCACGTGAGGCTACGCTGGTCTGCTAGAGGTAGGCAAAAATCAGAGCCTGTTTATCACAAACTGAAGAGTAATTTAGGTCCAGATAATCTGGGTCCAACATGCCATGCATTGGCCTACAAACATGAAGCAAAACCACGAGGGTGATACCTCGCTTCCACATTTCGACGTGAAAGATCCTGTATTTTGCTCCTTGTCCATGTCCAAAGAATCTTATTGCATCCCGAAAACCTGTCATATATGTTTCATGTGGACATAACAGTGTAAGAAAACAGCTGCTTGTCCTGCATTGATTCATTTTTTCTGTCCTGGAAATTGGCTAACACAGGACATGTGGCGACGGCATGCTTCATCTGATTGCAACTTCAGTGATCTCTTGTAGCTTAAACACTTCAAAAACTTGCATAAAAGCCTATGTTCCTTCACCAGAATTAAGAAAAGAAGGCTAGTCTGATCAAACCAGGGAATTCACTTTGTCTGAAAGCAGTAGCTATTAGCTAATATCATCATCAATTAAACTAAAGAAACAGGGAAATGGGCAAGGTTTGGTTGCCTGATGCTACTGATCAACTTCAGATATAATTTCCCAACCACCCCAGTTAGCCTCAGTTATACCGGACTATAGATTTTTGTTCCTTTTTATTCTTTTGGTATAAAGAGTTTTTGTGTTCTTGCTACTTGAATTCATCGTCAATCATTCATTCCTTAATAAAAATAAAATTTAAAAATTACATTATTTATGCAATTAAGTCTTTAGTTTTTTTATATATTCAAATAAGTTCGTGAACAAAAAATATAATTGACATTAATTTAAACGAATATCAATTTTTCGTTATAATTAAATGCTTGTATTAATAATATCAAGAACAGCGTTAGTATCAAAAACATTATAAATAAGTAATCCACAACACTAAACATATATTAAGTTATTTTAATTTACTTTTTACCGTCAAATGTTTTAGGAAAACGGTTTAATTAAGATCCGACTTTTACGATGCTAGGATGTTCCGTTACAGCACCCTAGTGAAATTAATGACAGATAAAATAAAAAAATAATTACATAAATAAATATAATTTAAAAGTTTTTATTATTTAAATTTAAAATAATAATAATAATAATAATGATCATAATAAAAAGTGAATAAGAAAACCCCGCCTGTTCAGTTTTTTTTCTTTTCTTTGGTGCAATTTCTGAAGGGCGAAAATTGAAGTAACCAGCAGGGGAAAAAGGAAAAATGGCTGGCTTCATTCGAGCAGCTCGAAGAACAATCCTCTATGCCTCAAAACCCCTGACTAATGGCAGCGGATCACGAATCGCAACGGCATCTTCGCTTCTCCAATGCGAACCATACGCGACCGGCGCTGTCCACAAATCGCCTTTCAAAGCCAACATCCTCAGAATCCTAAGTAACGAGATCGAGTACCAGCACGACTACGCCCCGCCCCATCAGGTGCCAACAGAATCAATAGAAAAAAGAATTTGGGCTTAAATATTTTTCTCTCAAAAGTTTTATATTCCCAAGTTTGTTTTTTTTCTGTCATTATTTGTGTAGCCTGCTACGAGTTTCAATTCATTTACGGTCCAAGACCGACCGGGAGAGAAGTGGGTGACTATGAGGGGAAAACATGGAGACAATGAGGAAATTAAAATTGAAGTAACTATGTTTGACGGGTGTGTGTTTGTTCCTAAACCTGGGGAAGATAGCTCCGGAGAAGATGTGCTCCTTCACATTAGCTTGCTTGTTGATATTTCCAAGGGTCAAGGTTGTCCTGAATTGGAATTTTTGTGCTCAGCTTGGCCTGGCCGGTTAGAGATTCAGAGAGTTTACTTGCTAAATCGCGATAGGATTGTGACTAACCCTTACATGGGACCTGATTTCGGGTATGTTATGACGCACAGCATACGAGTTGTTGTTTAATGCAATTTTCAGGGGTGATTGGCAAACTTGATTATGAGTTTTATTTTATGTTTTTGTTGTTGTTACAGGAAAATGGATGGGAAACTTCAAAAGATGCTTTATGATTACTTAGAAGCGAGGGGGGTGAATAATGAACTTTGTGTTTTCCTGCATGAGTATATGATGAACAAGGATAGGATTGAACTTATCCAATGGTTGGGAAATGTCAAATCCATTGTGGAGAAATAGAATGAATATTGTTTTTAAAATTTTGATCTCTCTAATTAGAAATTTTCTATACTAGGTTCATGATATTTTTGGTTTAGATTCCTCTTTGCTTTGTGGCCATCTAATGTGGAACATAAAATCCGAATCGATCGACCATATTGTGGCATTTGACTGCTATCAGTTTTATTGTCTTGCTCTAACTTAGCTGATGAATTCGTGAAGGTAAGTCTTCTCTTTGTGAAAAATCTGTAGTGGTGCTGGTGATGAGTAGTTTCTGAGGATCTTTGTATTTGAAGACTCTCATTTTAGAGTTTTGATATGTTTTAACCAAATTTTAGGGTCTGAAAGTGGTCAACAACCTGTATGTGCGGTGCTGTAGCAAGCCTTGCCATTTAACTATAATGATGTTGTCTCATAATATTCCTTAAGTTACTTATGGTATCTGCTATTATCACTTCTATGTTATATGCCTATCAAAGCATCATATTGGAAGGAATTACTGAAAAGATATTAACTTTAAAATAAAACTAACTCAAGTATATAAAACCTTTTCCTCTGGGAAAAAAATAGAAGGAAAAGAAAGACATGCTCCAATAGCATCAATTTCTACATGGGCATTTACATCTTAACCTTTCCTATCAATCTATTGTTCCATCCTTCCCCGCTAGCAGGAAGCTTAGACATTAATAGTTGAAATCTCTATATGATGGATGCAAGCATATGGTTTGGTAGCCTCAGCCTATCTTAGTACCATTAACTAAAGTATTGCTACCTCCATTGACTGTATCTTGGTGTTGCATAGCTTACAATGCTCAATGTAGTATACTGTAGTTCTATTAAGTGATGTGTTGCTTTAAGACAAAATCAATTGCTCATTCTTCTTTGCTTTTCTTAATTGGAAACTCCACACTTTAAAATCTCAAGAAATTACAGTGGTGATTCTGCCTGGTATGCTCTATGCATTCTTTTGATTTATGCAACATAAGTGAGCTATTATGTCTTGAAATTTGTTCATTTTAGCAGCTCTCAACAAGGTTCTGGCATCTATTGTCTTGAGAGAAAGCAATTATTTGTAGCTCTGAACAAGCTAGTATTGATTTTCTTGGGAAGTTTTTGCTTCAACCCATTGTTACTGACTTACCATGTTACTATATTGAACCTTTTCTGCTATATATGTTGCATGAAGTAACTAGATTTCACTCCACTTATTTCTGAATGATTCCTGCATGATTTGTGGAGCTTGTCTCTTGTTCAGCCCAGAGTAGTCTGAATAGGATTTGAAACTTTCTCTGAATGGTTGATAATGTATCTTTACATAGCTCCACTATCCCAACTATTATATTTCTCTTGCGACTGAAGATAGAGCTTTAGCTGAAATTTGGATTCACATATACATTGGACTTGGGTTGCAATTATTTCTTTGTCTAGTTTAGTGGATGGCACTAGGGTAGTTGTCAGTCACACTGTTTGTTTCCTGCCTGTAACGTGCCCCATACACTTCTCTACTGATGATTCAGCAATTTTGGTTTCTTGTGATTCCTTTTTTTATTTCTTCAATAATTTTTTCAGTGTGTTAAGTTATAACAGCTGTCTAATTTGCTTTTGGGAGCTGACTAAACTATAGGGGCTCTATTTTTGCTGGCATTGCTTTCATTAGACCTAAATATAGCCTTGCTGTTTGGCAATATTACCCATTGTACTTTTCCTTTTGAAGCAAGTTTGAGCTAGAGTTATGGACCTAAAAAACAAGAATAATAAGCTACGCAAAAGTTGAGCTTATATAGTACACTGTACACCACACTTGCATTTGACGGTTTTTGTATCATGGATAAGTGAGATATATAAAGATGATATTTGAGTATGGCAGCTCAAATTCCAGTGCTTTCTTACTGTAATTAACGGACCAAACAGGTTTAAGCTGGAATTTAGTTTCCATGTCTAATATACTTTGGGAAAGGATTGTATGATAATAGCATTCTGGTATGTTTTATATGCATTTATGGTTCATTTTGTCATGGGAATGAATTATGCTCTATAGGTGACAAACTTCCAAAATTTGTTAATGAATTCTCAAAAGTGTTGTGCAATTGATACTGACTTGGCTCTGTGACATGTGCTTTCGATTTTGCTTTAGTTGATGAATTTCATTCTTTTTAAAGTAATGCTGCGTTGTTTCATTTCTGCATTTATAATGTTAATATTGTGCTTCTAAAGGCAACGCAAATGAATTAATGATCTATACAAATTCTTTTTCAGAACGTTTTATAGCTGGGGGATAAGGCATCTGCTAGGTAGCGATCAAGAAACGGGTTAAGGGCATTAGGCATGGGGATTTATTTCTTTCATGGTTGTTGTCATTATCTTCTTGCTTTTATCCACTCTCCATTTTGGGGATGGCAAGGATAAACATCATATAGGAAACAACTGAAGTGTTGTCCACAAAGGGTTTTCTTTTCTTTTTCTTTCTCTTTCCTCTTCAGAAATGGTGAGTTATTGTCCAGAAAGGATTCTAATCATTTACAGGAACACTTACTTGATCAAAAAATTTGTGAAGATGCATTTGGGGTCCTTGAGAAAGAAAGCAAGACAGGAATAAGGTTATTTATTTCTTATGTATATGCATAACTCTGCTTTGGTAATATTGGGAAAGTTGTGATGGACATACCAGGAACAACCCAAGTTCTACAAGGGGCCAATAATTTCGGTGGAGGTTTGTCTGATTTGCTCAGAAATGTTGATTCTCACCCTTATTCTAGATTTAAGCCCAGTTTCCACAATGCTGGTCACCCAAGGTTTGGGAAAAAAGTTCAAAACTTGAGCCCAATTTGAAGTCTAAGAATTGTAACCCCAGCAAGCCAAGGTCTGAAGGTTAAATGTCGATGAATAGCTAAAACTGAGCCATCAGGTCATCTTGCTTCAAACCAACAAAGCAAGGTGGATGAATAAAATATAAATATCCCAGAAAAAAAGAAAGAAAAAGTTACGTGGTGATGCAAGCTAAGAAGCTAGATCGATTTTAGCATTTTATTATCAAAAAACCAAATCTTTCTTAGATTGGAGGATCAGTTGGTGAAAGTGACACAGTACACACTCCTTCACAAAGGACAAAATCATACCCACTGTTGCTGAAATCAACTAATCAGAAGACTAAACCTGCAATCGACACAATATATATGCACAAAACAGATTAAATTTGAGTTCAAGATGTTTTTCAGCCTTTTTTTTTTGCTCTTGGACGAGTATGATATTGAGTTGACAAATACATAAACTTTTTTTTAATAGAAAAGTATATGATTGAACATGAACAATATGGGATCTTCTAAATTCTCAAATGTCATTATTGCAAGATTTCATGTTATTGGTATATACTTACTAGAAAGTGAATCTATTGGATTATGGAAATCCAACAAGGCTTCATGAAGTAAATTAATTCTTGTAGTTAATCTGTCAATTTGAAGACTGGCCTTGAGACTCAAAAGCTTTTGTTCTTTGAATGGGGAAAGCCCTGAAAATTTGTTGCTCTATCTCTTAACCTTGATTGGGAAAAGTCCCTCCCAAAAAACCAATACAAACTTCAAAGTTTCCTAGTATTTGAGACAGGTTGAGCAAAGAAGAAAAAAGGAGTAATTGGGGAAACAGATTAACAGTTCCAAGTACCAATGAAGAAACAAAGTCCAAAACTTCTATCTATGATCGAATATACATAACAATTACTTCCAAAGAAATTAAGGGAAAACAAAATCTTAATCAGAGCAAAAAAATATGCGTTCTTAGAAATGATATAATCAATTAAAGCTTGAGGGATAGGTCAACCTTCTGCATCTGATCCTCCTGCTTAGTCTTCAGACTACCACCACCTGACCACCAACAATTACCAATCACGTCATCGTCAGTTGGAGAACCCATCATCGACCTCGTTATGTTGAACCTCCCGACACTTGCTCGAGAGGTCGGTCCTGCTGGGATTGCATGGGGATTCTCCATTAATAACTTCCCTATTGCTGGTTGTTGGTCTATGGGAGGCCTGGACCAACTATGGTGCCCATACACACTTCCAAAGCCAGTTGATGAAGAGATATGAGAAGGTTTATGGATCATTGAATGCACCTGAATTCCCAGAGATCTATTATTATACGCACCGTGTAGTGGTAGAGAAGCCAAGCTAGAATAATGATTGTGGTGAAAATAAGGATGTCCAAAAGCTGTGGCTGAGGCTGCTATATGAGCTCCCATCCTTTGTCCTCTTTTTGCCAGAGTCCTCTCTCTCTTGTGGGCATTTTGGTGTCCTCCAAGAGCCTGTGAACTAAAGAATTTTCTTTGGCAATAGTTGCACGAGAAAACCCGCTGCTCAGCATCTGTAGGTTGGGGAGTTTCTGGTGCTGTACTGCTGTCAGATGAACCTGCTGTCTTCAAGGAATCGATAAGATTGAGTTCTTGATTGAACCTGTGATCACCACAATCAATCGTGGTAGTTAGCTTTAGATCTAGTTGGAGATTACTCGGCCTCGCCTCATGTTGATCTCGATCTTTGACTTCATCTGGTGCAGAAATGATGCACGAACTTTCAGAGGGACTAGGCTCTTTCCTCAGAGATCCCATAAGGAAAAGGAGAGAATTTTTCTTCCTTTTTTGAGTCTCAAACTTGTTTTGCTGATAGCACAAAAGAATAACAATCCCTTTTTGTTGAAGGGGGGATAACCAAATGCTTTTGTATGCTATATTATGCTATATATGGAATGAATAAGGATTGCACTACATACCCTACAGTACTTTCCCTTTATATAAAAAAAAAAAAAAGAAAGATTGGTAGGTTTCTTGCTCTCACACACAAAAGCTTTAATTGGAACTCCCCCATATGTACTTTTGTTTCTATCCATTACATAACAATCTAGTTCCTTCCTTCTTATATCTCACTAGCTGCATTATTCCTTGTTTGACTGCTACAGCTCTCCCAGGGTTACACATATTTCAGGTACCAAATGTGAAAAAAAAAAAGTGGTGGTGATCTTTCCCTGCAACACAACCAGGTTCATGCTGCAGTTCTTTTTATTTTTGTGCTAATATTATGCTTTGAGGGTGCCAAAAGTGCCCCAATCATGGGGGTGGAGACAATCTGACCTCTTGTATTGTAGACGACACAAACTCTCTCCCACAAGTACTTCCAACTCCATCAAGCAGGGGGCACCCATGTCCCCATGCTAGTTACTTTGAGCGTGCACCCTCTACACCTTTGGTGGGGCTTTTACTTTTTCTGATCTCTTGGATCTTTTGCCCCCACTCCAATTTCCCTCACTACTACATCTCTATTATTATCGTAAACTAAACGCACAAACAGCAAGTGCCTACGTATTGAAAATGTTGCTCGTGATTTGATGGAAAGCTGATTGGGGCCTTGGCTGGGGATCACCATCGTCATGAAACCATTAACTTAGATTATCTGGGTGGATATGATTTACTCTTGCGTGTTTTCAGTTCATTCCCCCCCTCCCAAATACTAAGTTCTGTATGATTGCTGTTTAATCTGTGATTGTTTGCAGCTGCCACTAAGTTTGAATAATGACTAGTGTTAATATATGTATCAATGTATGTATGATAATTAAGAAGAGTTGGCATGAGAAATTATGCAAGGTATATGGTAACAGAAGAACCAATCAAGTTTCCAAGTGCTGCTGTTGAATAAAAAGTTATCAAACTAAGTTAATTTACTATCTAACAGAGGGTGAAAAAGGGTCCCATAATCAACTCCTGAAAAGTACAAATGGTTAATAATTTCTCACAGAGGAAAGTCCAATTCAAGATATAGCATGCACGTTAACACCGCCTTCCAATTTTAGTAGTAGCAATTTGGGAATTTTGAATTAAATTTTGCATTTTGCATGTGTGAAATTATTTCTAATTACCACATCAAAAGCCACCACCACTTTTGCATACATATGGTATACAGAAGAAACATCCCTTTTTTTTAAACCATAAAATGCCAAAGGCCACAAAAGAGTGACATGTAAAATGGATTTATTTGATATATATTTTCATAATTTTACGTTATATATTTAATCTTTTATCATTAATTCAAATTTTAAGAGTAAAAATAAATAACTTAATAATAAAAGTGATGATAAAGTAAAACTTGTACTAAACACGTAACATAAAATTATTAAAAAAAAAAAAAAACACCGAGTGAATCACGTCAAGTCGGAATAGAAATTCGCCACCTAGGTCATCCTGCATGTCGAGAATGTAACTTAATTTGTCGTATATGGTGCAAATGGTGGGGGCCAAGTGACAAATGGCCGACAAGGAAATGGAGAAGCTGATGTGGAGCCCTCAACGTATGATAGTGCCATCTTATGTAGTATTATCATTAGTTTAACATGAACAAATCCCAAAGATTAACCCCTGGAGATAAGCATAATCTTTAGCTTTTACTTAATACAATTATTGTGAGCAATGCAAAATGTCGTTTTAGGCCAACTAAATCATCATCCAGTCCTCAAACCCCACATGGGGTCTGCTTGACAGGGAAAAGAAAATGGGGGCATGAGTGGATTTGGGGCATTTCACTTTCAAATTGGCTTATGTAATGCGAACAACCCACATGATTTTTATAGGCTAATTACTTGTCTAATCAAATTGAACCGGATCTCTTTTTGAGATCTCTCTGTCTGGCTTTTTAGGTCTTACATTTGAGAAACCTAAAAAAAAACATCACTTCCACATCAAATATCTAAGCTGATCATCAACTATACTTCAAAAAGAGGACAAAACATGACACATATCCTTCTCCTTCTTCTTCGACTCACTCGAATCCATGACCCCTCTGCCTCCTATGTCATCTCCATGTTCATCCCTTTGATTAAGGTATAGGGAATTCATGCATTTCAGGACCTGTTATGGTCAAGAAAGTAGTGGATTTGAACCCAATAGAAGCCAAATCACTTTAAGACAAGGGAATATATCAACATGACTGGCTGTGTTTTCTTTTTAGTGGAAAACAAGGCTTTTGACAGAGAATTTGTAACTGATTTCATGTTGGGTTTTGGTGCAAGATTTTTGTACTGCTGTGGCTATGCCATGGTTCAGCTGAAAACATCATGGGTGCGTGCTGCTAGAAAAGCTTGTATATGTGACATAACAATGAAGCTAAATTATTGCCCATTGGCAGCCATGAGAGATACAACAGGCAGCAAGTGGGGTTCCTTTTTCAAATGGTCATTTATTGAAACTGTAACACAATTTCTATTTGACACGTACTGTCTCTGCATAATAGTGTTCCACTCATTTAATTATAAAATATTAATTTATAAATATGTAAAAAATTTAATTTAATTTTTTTTAAAAAATAATATATTTAAAAATTTTAAAATAATAACATTTTAATTATCAATAATGTATCAAATATGAATTTATAAATAAAAAAAATTTACTTTTACTCGGCCCAATTTCTACACAAATAGATTCCCAATCTAATAATTACTACTTAGGGTCAACTCAGATCCTCATGAGTTGGGCCCAAATTTCTTGACAAACAAAGTCCATGTCTAATTCAAGTAGCTAAGAAGTTTAGCAGATTGGCCTTTCCTTTTAACTTGTCAGTTGTCAATAACTTCATGTATCGTGATAATTGGACATAGGATCATGGCAATGAGATTTGGGAATATCATAAAAAGGAAGAGGACGATATCCTTTGCTTTCTAGGCCATAAAAAACAAAGGGTTTAAAGTTTTTTTCCTTTGGAATTTGTATTCATGCACGTTGAGGAGAAAATTTTATTCCTTTGTGGCTCAATGAAAACGTCATAAAATTCAAAGTATTGCAAGGGTCATGGAACACTAAACTATGCATTGATTGGCTCACTTTTCCATTTTGCGTTCATATGGTCAGAGTTAGTGGCCGCAACTTGAGCTGATCGGGGTGGACTTTCGATGAAAGCAATGCTGTGCAGATCGAAGGGGGAAAAAAGAGTACAAATACCTAACAAAAGAAGCAAACAGTTCATTTATTTTCAGGGTTTTGTCTTTTTTCAACAAGACAAGTTCCATTGAAAAGTAAAAGACATGCTAATAATGCAGTTTAGGTTCTGGCTTTTATCTTTTAAAGTTGTGTGTGTGTGATTCAAAGGTTGGCTTTCCATGTCTTCCCTGATCACTTCCTCCAATGAATTTTGTTCCACCATTTCAAGAAAGTACAAACAGAACCCTCCAAACCCAACAGCAATGCAACAATATGTAGCATGTCGATATTTCCATAGTTCATATGCACCCTTTTATATTCGTGCATTCAGGGTCAAATCCTAGCTCAAATCTTCAATCATGGCTAGCCTGAAACCTGTAACTTTTTTGTTTCTTGTCATGTTTTGCACATTTGTCAAAGTTTCTCTAGCAATACCCGCGAATCATTCTGGGCCAACCCCAGATTTTTCTCCACCTTCCCCACCGTATAGTCCAGTTCCTGTTTCCTCACCAGGGCCCTCTACACCTTCCTACCTTCCGGGTCCAACTCCAAGTCCCTCTTCTTACCCTGCTGTGCCGGCAGCTTCTCCAATTTCCCAAGGGATCAAAGCTGCTTACTGGCCATCATTCGAAGACTTTCCAGTGTCCTCCATTGACACATCATATTTCACCCATATTTATTACGCCTTTCTGCTACCCGAACCTAACACTTTCAAGCTCAGCATAACCCCTTCGGACCAACAAAAGTTACCCGAATTCATGGATGGGTTAAGTGCCAAAACCCCACCCGTCAGGACTATACTTTCCATAGGAGGAGGCGGGAACGACCCGGATGTATTTGCTCGAATGGCAAGTGCCAAAGAAACACGTGGGGTTTTCATTAATTCCACCGTCGAAGTAGCTCGAGCGTACAAGTTTGATGGGGTTGACTTGGACTGGGAGTTCCCTGCAACCGTCGACGACATGGCAAACCTTGCTTTGTTGCTCAAGGAATGGAGAAAAGAACTTAAAACTGAAGCCCAAACAAGCGGAAAACCACGTTTACTTTTGACCTCCGCCGTGTATTACTCCTCCGAATTCACCAGTTACGGCCTGCCCCGATCTTATCCAGCTCATGCTATGGCCAAATTTCTAGATTGGGCTAGTCCAATGTGTTTTGATTATCATGGGAAATGGGATAACTTTACTGGGATGCATTCAGCACTGTATGATCCCGATGGCAATATCAGCAGTAGCTATGGAATTGGGTCATGGATTGGAGCTGGGGTGCCTCCCAAAAAGTTGGTCATGGGGCTCGCATCATATGGGCATACATGGAAGCTCCAGGATCCAAATGTCAATGGGGTTGGGGCACCAGCAACAGATGTCGGCCCAGGAGATGAAGATGGGTTCTTTAATTATAACGCCATTCTTATGTTTAACAATGAAAACAATGCTACCGTTAAGTTCGATTCGACGACTGTGTCGTACTACTCTTACACTGGAGACTCCTGGATTGGGTACGATGATGTTCGGTCCATCAAGAGGAAAGTTCGGTTCGCAGTGTTTAAGGGTTTGGCTGGATATTTCTTTTGGGCTCTTGGTTATGATCAGGATTGGGCGCTCTCAAGACAAGGCAAGAACCCACGACTTGATTGCAAGGATTGGACTCTTTTGGCTATTTGTTATAAAATGTTTTTGACTAACGTGTGTTCATTCTATTTGTTGGCATTTGGCAGCTTCAAAGGCATGGGAGTTCTGGTAACTTGACGATCGGGGGAACAGTACTGACTCTTTTTTCTTCTTCCATTTAATCATAAATTTCTTTGCAATAATATTCATTTTCAATATTGAGCAATGTCATGTTGCTTCGTCATCACTGAAAGTGAAGGTCACCATGTATGAAGTACTCTAGATTCATTCAATTATTATTCACCATGAATGTTCTAGGATCTCATTTATCAGCAAACTTCCCAATTAATCTTCCTTCATGTACACAAGGAGCTTTACATTTGATTAAAAAAAGAAAGAAGAATTGTTTCTCCTTTTCCTCATTGATTAATGATTTCCCAAAATATTTAATTAGCAAAATCATCACAAACTTGATTAATTGTAGAATCTTTTTATATTTTTGAAAAGTGTGTATTTCAATGTTTGTTCAACTTTGTTGTGGTGAACTCAATTATAAATCTAGTGTGACATTACAGTTAAAAGATTCAACTCATAGTAAATTTTAAAAGTCAGAAAACTTGTGATATCCTGCTGTCACTTTACATTAAAAAAGAAAGATACGTTCCAATTTAAAGACTAAAATGACATTACAGCTAAATGGGTTCTGAATAAAAGAACAATCGGAGAACGTGTGGGTTAATTAGCATTCGTGTATGAAATGAACGCTAGATAATCTAAAAAGTTCTAATGCAAATCATAATGATACCTCATTCGATTCAGTGGGGAAATTGAAAAGCTTGCAGCAAATCGATTTCATAGAGAAAAACTCAGCAAAACGACCTTTGTATTCAGCTTGTAGGGTGATGAGTGGGGAAAGCCAAAGTGAACAAATGTTTAAATAAATGAGTAATGCCAAAGAGAAACACGTTTATCAAAAAAAGAAAAGGAAGAAAATGATACCATGGTAAGTTGACTGGTAACCTTAGTAATATTTTAGCCATTTCTTTATACGCAAGAAAACAGAAGCCACTCGTTGGAAATGCCCCTATAAAGTATAAACCGTAAAGCATGCTTGACAAACTGAAAGCGCCATGCTAGTTTCATGGCATGAGGACTTACCAAGTAATGGGAAGCACTACTACGAAAGAGACCTTCGTTATGGTATATGCACGGAATAGAGATAGAATAAGCACATATTTCTTGCTTGCATGAAGTTGCAAATCAAAACTCGATGGCTACTCCTTTGCGGCTTTGCTTGTGAGTGCATTGACCAGTGGCTAAATCTAGCAACCATGAAGTTGCAGATTTGCAGTCAACTTTCTGGTTGCTTGCGCTGGTTTTAATGTACCAATAAGCCCAAATGTTTCACGTCCAAGAACCTGGATTTGTACCGGGAATAGCTAAATTTACATGTATGGGGTTCATTCCACCTTGGACTCCTAGTCCACGCTGATTTAGCAATTGCAGTTTCAATTTTTTGTTTTACAAAGGCAATTCACTAGCCCAGATTGGAATTGGCCTAACATCTCTTGACTATTGTTGCTGGTGCAAGTGTCCCGTTTCTCCTCTTCCCACTCCCATATCTGGTAATAGAAAAAAAAAGGCAGCCATGTTTTGGCACAAGATTCAACCAAAATATAATAATGAAAAAGAAGATTGCAGGAAGCCACTCAACATGTTTTAATATTGTGGGCATATATCCCTTGTGGGAGACAATATGGGCGAAACTTGAGCATACATTCAAACCATTTTATCAAGTTAAAAGGTAAGCTGTTCATCCCCCCTGTACCCTTTCTTACTTCAAATCATGCCAAAGGGAAAAAAAAAAAAACTCATATGACCTCACGAATCTCAAAGATTTTGCACCCAACATGAATCTTCTAGATGTACATATGTTATGGTATTGTAATGTACTATTTTTATAGTTTAATTTGTTGCAGATAGAGAGAGAGAGAGAGAGAGAGATAAGAGAAACACAGGCTTGCTGCTATCATGCAAAAAGGGGGAACCTATTTGAATATTTTGATGCGATAGTCAAGTAATGGTGCTTTGGATAGTCATAAACAAACTCATCAGGATCATTGGTTGTAAGATCCTCCAAGATGTGGATGGAAGCAACTCCCAATGGAAAATTTTAATCTCTTACCAACCCTCGAAGTGAACTTGATTTAAGTTTGTTTAGTACTTAACTTGAATTTTCTTTAAATTTATAACTTATCATCAATGATCAATGTCTAACAAGAAAAAAAAAATGCAGAATCAGAATTTTCAATGGATCTGTTGCTGCAGAAGGGGAGAGGGCCAGGTGCAGTTAACCAAAACTAGAATGGTTTTTCATGATCCAAAGCTTTTCTGGTATGTGCTGGCCAGGATATCAATTATTAGATGATTTCCAAGTTCAGACAAGATATAATCACACAACACATTTAGAATCTAATCTGGTTGTTTGATTAGTGGAACAGTCCTTGTCTGGACCTTGGAGTCATTCTACCAAACTTTATAGATTAGCCAAAGGAACATAAACAAAAAAGAAAAAGAAAAAGATAAAAGAAAGGATGATGGAAGATTGATTAAGATATATAATTATAATTGTGATGGCCCGGTTTGGATTAAAAGGCAGTTCAATCAATTCCTAAAGGCTAAAGAGATAAACCCTCTCCCCCACCCTCTTAACATAGAAAAAATCCATCACAGCACCAACACTCAATGACATTGGCATTTCTCTTCCAATCTGGAACCCACATTATGCCATAGTCATCCCCACTAAAATGGCACACATGAAATAGTGGGCATTCATGCAAGAACTGATTTGCTAGTGTTTTTCATCTTATTAAGTGGATCTCATTTAGTCATTTCACTTTCTCCACCAAACTTCCAAAAAGTTGATTTCTTTTAATCTCTAATTCTCACATCTTTTCTCTATATGCATGCGTGCATGTACATTTACATGTATGATTTTTATTGTAATTGATAATATTAATAAATGCTCGAAAACTTTTATGAGAGTCGTTTTAATAAAATTGCTACCAATAAGTTTTGATCTTTTGATAAAGAGAGTATACTTGGAAAAGGAGGCAATCAATATTTTTCCTTTGTCTCTTCTAAGAAAGCCAAGGTGGTTTAATTTCTTTCTTATAAGGTTTGTGCCAAATTAAGTTACCTATCAAAATTATAATGTAAACAAAACAAAACAAGACTATGATTTGGATGAAATGTTAAACAAAGACAACCTTAAATTTGTTTGAATTAATAAGGTAATCTGTCCATTAACCCAAGATAAAAGGGAAAAGAAAAGAAGCAAACTTTTCCCAAATTTTTCCATGGATGAAGAAATTGTTTGTAAAATGGTTTCATGTCCAAATATGAACTTTCTCCCAAAATTTGACTCCTTTTGACTCATTTGTGACAGTGTTACCACTTACCAAGGAAAAGAGGTATGTGTTTTTAGGCTTTTTAGGCCCTAAAATTAAAAGACTTTAAGGCCTTAAAAGAAAGGCAAAACTGAAAAAGATAGGGAATTTTTAGATTAACAATTAGGATTACACAAGAAAAAGTTGAAAAATAAAGGAAAAAAGAACAGCTTTATACTTTGGCAAGAGGGCCAAATTGAAAGAAATCAATTACTTTTTTTGGTTACAAAGTAGCATGCTTTCTCTTGTCCATTAGTTCCTGCCATTGTGGTCCCAATCACCAGAAACCAAACCAAAAGTCTTTTTCTATTGGAACATTTTATTTTCTTTTGTGAAAAAAGAAAAAATAAAATAAAATTGTAATTATATTACTTAAATACTAATTAAGTGTAATTCATTATTCCCATTTTTTTTCCTTTTCTAGGTAAATCAAAAAATGATGAATAACATAGCTAAGTTAATGGAACCCAAAAGTTATATTTGACAACAATTAAATAGGAAAGAAAATCATAATCTTGGACTTAAATAAGCAAATAAATATGAAAAATATCCTCAATTTGTTATGGAAATTTCCACAAAATTAAATAATTACAAGGAGAATATGGGAAATAAAGTAATACAAGACATTTTCTTGTTTTCTTTTCCTTCTATTTTTTCAATCCCCCCTTTTTGGGCTCTGTTCTTCCCTTTTTCTTGAAACTCAAGCATAGGAAAACAGTAAAACAATGTTTGATATAAAGTAAAAAAACTCCATAGGGTGAAAATTATTCAATCAGAAAATGGTAAAAACAAATCAATTCCAGTAAAAAGTCCTACTTCTACTTGTAAATCCAGAAGCTGTCACAGTCAATTTCCATACTTGGCTTAGATTCTATATTCTTTTGTTCTTCCCTTTCTCTTTCTCTGTAAGTTACAATAACAAACAGAGATTAAAACAGAGTTTACCGTCTTTTAACTATTAAAGACAAAATCTTTTCCTCATATTCTATACTTATCAATCACGTTCCTTAATCACTTAGTTCTCCCCCCTTCTCTCTCGCTTTCTCTCTCCCTCCCTCTAAATTCACCTCTTAATTACAATCTAAACTTGTCTCTCTCATTCTGCCTCAAATTTCTGTCATTATAGTTTCTGGGTTTTGTTCTAAACCAAGAAACAGAGTGTCTAATCTGGCAAAAAAGCAAAAAAAAAAAAAAAAAATTCTGTAAAAAATGACAGTAGAGCGCGCAATCAGTGAACCAAAGGATCAGTTTCCAATTGGAATGCGAGTTTTGGCTGTTGACGATGACCCGACATGCCTTTTACTGCTTGAGACTCTGCTTCGTCGATGCCAGTACAATGGTTCGTTTTTCTTTTGTTCTCTCTTAAAACTTTGCTTTTGTGTGAGTTTACAGAAATGGATTTTCGGTTTTGTGATTTTCTGTTGAGTTTTTATAGATGTTTTGATTATTGGTGTTAGTTGGTTTCCATTAAGGTGAAATCTTTGTGAACTTTGGGGATTTCACTTCATCGCATTTACATTGTGAAAATCTTAAGAGAGATATTATTTTTCGATTTCTCTACGATTTTGCAGATGGTTCTTAGATTCGTGTATTTTTCTTCTGTTAAATGAGATTTTGTTCATGATTCGGTGATTTTTCATTTTATTTAATCGTCAATAAATCATGCCTTTTGATAATTTTGCCATTTTAGATTCTTTTCCTAAGAATCCTAGTTCAATCTTTTAATTTGCTATTATTCTTATTGATTATGTTAATTGTATTTGTGGATTTTGAATCATTGTTTAAAAAGATGGTTCATTTACGGTGAAAATTCTGTATTCTGCAGTTACCGCAACAAGTCAGGCTATCACAGCATTGAAGTTGTTGAGAGAAAACAAGAACAAGTTTGACTTGGTTATAAGCGATGTTCATATGCCCGACATGGATGGTTTTAAGTTACTTGAGCATGTGGGGCTTGAGATGGACCTGCCTGTCATAAGTAAGCTAGTAATCTAATACTCATTGCTTTTTGCTTTTTTGGCTTATTTTTTAAACTATTTTGACATTTTTATTAAGTTTTAAAATTTGAGACAAACTGTTTATCATAAATTCCAGATACTGAAGGATTTTCAATTTTGGGCATCTTCACAGCTTTCATCATTTTCGTTTTCCCATGCCAAAATGGAAACTATTTCAGGAAATTGGGATCTTGGATCACATTTTATTAATTTGACATTAGCCAAATCAAAGTTAACTAAAGCTGATACTTCAGGAACTTGCTTTTTTTTTTCTTTATGTTAAATTTGTAGAACAATTGGATCTTATTTTTTAACTAATGATATGATAAATGCCTCCAGTGTTGTCTGCAAATGGTGATACCAAGCTTGTGATGAAAGGGATTACTCATGGTGCTTGTGATTATTTGCTGAAACCTGTTCGAATAGAGGAACTACAAAATATCTGGCAACATGTTGTCAGGAGAAAGAAATTTGACAGGAAAGACAGGGATAATTCTGGCAGCCAAGACAAGCCTCATATTGACAATGGTGGGGCTGCAGGGATGGGAGGTGTTGATCAGAATGGGAAGCTCAACAAAAAGCGGAAGGACCAAAATGAAGATGAGGATGAGGAGCATGATGAGAATGGGCATGATAATGAGGATCCATCAACCCAAAAGAAGCCTCGTGTTGTTTGGTCAGTGGAGTTGCATCGCAAATTTGTTGCGGCTGTTAATCAATTGGGCATTGACAGTATGTTCTAAACTTCTCATCTCTGGCTACCATATATTACCATAACTGTTGCTATTATTTGTTTTGTTGACTCACTTGTCTACCCTCATTTTTAATGTGTAATAACTCTTATTATCAGGAAGATTCTGATAATTTGAGATAATTTTTCACCTGTTGAATTCCAGTATTATCAATTGCTACTATTGACATTAAGTTTTATGATCTTTCACCAATCAGTTCTTGGGATAAAAAATATTTCTATTGGTGGAAATTCAATTCTTGGTCTCTTGCTTTTTCTTTAAACTGTTCTGTTTGATACATGAATCTACTTATGCATGAAGCTTCCATGTTAACTTTTCATGTGGTTGTAATGCAGAGGCTGTACCTAAAAAGATCCTAGAATTGATGAATGTTGAAAAGCTTACCAGAGAAAATGTTGCCAGCCATCTCCAGGCATTAATTCTGAACTTTCCTGCCAAAGTTTCTATGATCCTATCTTATCAGGTAGTTAACTGTCTTGTTTTTGTGGTTGCAGAAATATAGGCTTTACCTGAAAAGAATCAGCTGTGTGGCAAACCAGCAAGCTAATATGGCGGCAGCCTTAGGCAGTGCTGATTCTACCTATTTGCGTATGGGGCCTCTGAATGGACTTGGGAATTTCCATACCCTGGCAGGATCTGATCAGCTTCACAATGCAGCCTTAAGATCTTTCCCACCTAGTGGTGTGCTTGGAAGATTGAACACACCTGCTGGGTTAGGTATGCGCGGCCTTCCTTCTCCAGGAATGATTCAATTAGGTCATGTGCAAAACTCGGGCAATACCAGTAATGTTCAGAGCAAGTTGCAATCTTTCGTGATTTCTGGAAACCATAATGCTAACACACTACAAGGGATGCCAATGTCATTAGAACTTGATCAACTACAAAATAACAAGGGTGTTAGCCACATTGGAGAGCTGCCCGCTACTGCTAATACTACAGTTTTCCCTGTTTCTGGCAGTTTAATAGATGCAAGAATATCTGGATGCTCCAATAATCCCCTTCTTGGTGTTACAAGCAACTCCTTAATGTTAGAAGGAAGCTCTCAACAGACGACTTTGCATCCTAGTAATTTGAGAGACAGTGTTTCTACAATGGGCTTCCAAAATGGGAATACTTTTTCTGATTTTTCTTCCATAGCTACTGCCTCCAATCAATTGCAGGATTCAAAAGCAGATTTACAATGCCAAGCTTCCCCTACCAGCTGTAATGCAGGGCAAATAATTAGAAGTGCTTCTCAAGAATGGAATGCCCCTTACCATTCAAATGTTATGTGCTGTTCAATAAACTCTTCAATCCCTGTTAATGGTGCTATGGTTCCGTTGGGCCAGTGCTTGGACCAAAATAACCCAAATTTTCACAGAAATATGGACTTGGATTCAATTGCACCATCAAACTTTGTTGATCCCATATCCGTCAAGCGTAGTGAAGGTTTTAACTCAGCTATGGAGCCAGCAGTTATTCAAAAGGAAGGGTATTTCCAACCAAGGCCACAGGGAGGTTATAACATTGGCTCCTTGGAAGATTTGGCAAGTGCAATGATGAAAGAGGTAAGATTACTCATATCTTGCTTAGTAATAGTTTCTTCTTTAGTTGATATGCATTATATGTCTTAGTTTCAGCCATCAAACTAAACAACCTACTAAAGGTACTCAAGGATATGGATGCATGCTTGAAAGGAGAAATTTTTAAGCAAATAAACAAGTGATTTGTAGATCTGACATACGGCTGGCTACCTTTTGACAAGTTTTGTGCAAGATATTTATCTCCTATGAAACAATTATTGAATGACACGCCAAAGCATGCTTTACCAATTCAGTGAATTGGCATAAGGACTCATTAGCATTCATTTAGCCTAGAGAGTTAGGTTAGGGTGAATAAGTACAAATGGTCTCTTCTAATAAATGTATTTCTTAAACAGAGAGTTGATCTTTTCCTTTTAGTTCAGAAGCAATCCTCTGTTTGCAAATAAGCTTCTATCATTTAACTTGAGATGTAGATATTGACTTTTGCAAGGTCACATGCTCTAGTACAGAGCTTGCATGTATTCAAGCCTATAAAGTTTCATTTCAATTGCATAGGACACGCAAACCTAAAAGCAACCAAACATGACTTGAATAGGTTGTCTATTACCATGTGGTTAATATTTTATGGCTGCAGATCTTTTACATTATTCAGAAAGTATTGATTTAGAGGCTTGTTTGAAATTATTGTTAAGGATGCTCAAAATCATTTGGAACTTCTACTTGAAGGGGGGCACTTTTGTTGCTACTGTGATGCGGAAGCTTATGTTGACTTCATTTTTCTTATGGCTAATACAGAGTTTTCAATCCAGGGATATCTCTTTAATTAAAACATTGTCCAACCTTATCACTCCACCCCTGCCCCCGCACCCCCAACATCCCAAGAATTCTTTTACCAGTATGCCACGTGGGTAAAGTACGTTAAGTCTACTCCAAATAGATTCTAGGTCAGGACATCCTGATTATTGATCTGACTGGAAAGAGAGTCAATAATTTTGACATTACTTGCATGGACTTAGATCAATCTTTCATGGTCTTAAACAACTTAGTGGTAAGCTTGAGAAGTTTTAATAGGTCCTAATTAAACTCACACATGCTACTTTCTTCCTCCTGCAATATGAAGATTTTTTTCAATTTCTCTGCCATTAGATTTATAGTTTCTCTAATGCCTGTCATGTTATAACTGTTCTATTTCATCCCACCAATCATTTTAAAATGTAGGATTCTTGGATTGAAAATTTCCTGATAAATTCTCTTATTTTCTCTTCTATCAAGATTTCTATAAACTTGATGGAGCCTAAAGAATTTGGTGGTTTACTAACTTTTAGTAACTAATCTATCTCTTGTTTGCCTTTGAATTTTGGTGCATCAATAACAATAATCATGTTGTACATGGATTTACAATTCTTACCATTTAACTATAATTGTGACAGTGGGTATCTTTGTCTCTGATGCAGGGCCCAGATACAGGGAAACTAGTGGATGGCGATTTTGGATGCAATGGTTATTCCCACAGGACATGCATCTGAGAGTAGAGTGTAGCTACTAACAGCAAAAGAAGGATCTGCACTACAAGCATTGCTCTTCTTGATAGTTTTGCCTCATGTAACCGATAACATATCTATCCATCATCTCATTTCTGCCTTTATCGACCTTTTCTTCCTGTTCTTTTCTTGTCTATTCCTGGCAACTTGCAGTTTTTATTCTTGTAAAATTTTTCTAGTTCAATTGAGAAGATCAACTTCTCCGGCCAGGGCCTGTCTAATTATATTGTATAATGAATAAATACTTACTGCTTATTGGCCCAATTGTGCATCATGGAATTTTATTATGTTTGCCTTGTATTAGTACACCCTTTACTTTCGGTTTTGTGCTAGCAATGTTTCATAATTTAAGATTAGTTTCGGATTCATCAGGACCCCACGCTGCAAACTAAAAAAGGGGCCGGCTTTGCTTCTTCAAGAAAAGCTTAGCCTAATTTGCTGATGACAGAAGAAACGAGTCAAGATTATTCTTATCAAACAACATTTTCATCTCATATATTATGTAGTATAAGAAATTCTGACCAACAGTATTTGAAATATCATTCCCTAATGTAGTGGTAATCCTATGTTACCACCCTTTACCCACTTCCAGTTTTTAACAAAGAAAAATTATAGATGAAATTAAAGCTAAAGGGTGTGGGAACTTATTGCAAATTGGTGAGGAAGTAATGAGAGAAAGCATTCAGGGTTTGAGGAAGTAAACCAATCCTCACATCAATGCCTCTCGAATCAGTGGGATTCTGCATGAAATATGCGACTTGAGGGATTGGAGAGGCCAAAGGAGATGCATAGGCTGCTTCTCCATGTAAAAAATCAATCCTGTGGAATGGCATCCTTGTCCAATCAGAGACGAGGGTTAGCTCATTCATTGGAGGGAGAGTACTTTGAGGTCCATCTAATGCCTGGTTATACGCATTCACGTAGTCGTTGCTGATCGAGTTCTTGGCTTCCTTTATCTTCCCCACAATGGCTTCATGGCTTGCTTCCTCCAGTTCTTCGGCCGTCAAGGCAACAGATGCTAATACATAGGCGTTTCCACTGAAACCTTTTGGCAGCGGCGGCACCATCTTCCCCCTTATGTCCACAGCAAACTGCAAGCAAACCATCGCTCCCTTTCTTACTCCTAAAGCATTTGTCCTTGCCTGGAGTGAGAAAAGGAAAACACTAATCGTTTATATATCTGCACATATAACCTGTAGAAATAACCTGTGATCATCTTCATGAGAAGTCTACATTAGTTTCTTCCCTACGACAACGCCTACAACATGCTGGATTTATATAATTTCTAGCAAATGTTCCAGTAAATGTTCCAGTTGGCACTTTCCTGGAAACTTGAATTCTCAAATTATGGTTTGTGTAATGATTTCTGAAACAAAACCCGAAGTTTTGGGCCTACTGCCTAGATGGTATTAGATTCTTTTATCAAAACATAAAAATCCTTCTTGATTTGGTGCTAATCCTAGTTTCTTCTGTATAAAGTCTTTCATGGCGGATTGTTATGTGAAAATTTTGTCCACTTACCCTTTTGATGATCGATTCCATCAGTTGGAAATTGAAATTAATAGCTAGTTAAGAAATCAATTTACCTTCCACAAGTGAGCTGCAAGCAGTTCAAAGGATGAACATGAAGAGCTACCCCTCCTCTCACCAAAGACCTTTCTTTTTAAGCTTTCTATCGTTGCATCACTGAGTTGGAATGTCTTGAGAACAAGATTTGAGTTCCCCATATCAGGAAGGTTCCCGGTTCCAAACTTCATATTAGGACCACAATTTTTTTGACCAGCGATAGCCTGTTTTATCAACTGATATAGATGATCTATGGCTGCAGCCCTTGTCGCCGTGCTCCCACTTTCAGGTAATTTGGTACGCCCCTGATTGCTCACCAACAGTGTACCCCTCTGATGCACCGGTTTGGAAAGCTCGGTGCCTCTCTTTTCTTTCAAAATAGCAGAATTGGAAGCCCATGCACGGAGAAAATCATAGGTCGCTGGTCCATCAAACAACGAGTGGCTCGCACCAATACCAATCGAATAGCCTCCACAGCCGAACCTGGTCACCTACGTACATCACACAATAAAATCGTTCAGTTTGCTACTTTCTTTTCATTTCATAATCCATGTTACAGTGGCCGAAAAGGGTGTTAACTTCAATATGTGATTGTGATAATCCGTCGAGTTTGGGATCATTTTAGCGGTACGTAATATTTTGTGGAGAATTATGCAGAAGTTGCATTCAATACCAAAAAAATATAAAAAGGAACAACTCTAAGGCATATATAAGAAGAAAAGGCCAGGCCTGGCTGCTTGTGATCTATGTAGTTCTTCGAAAAGGCTTCAGGAGAAGAAAAATTGGAAGCATTGAATTAGTCATTGGTTGATGTTTAGAAGGGTGAAACCTATAAATATTACAAGGGTGACAGGAAAGACATATTTACATGGGAATCACTGCAAAGAACAAAAATAACAAGGGTCTGTGTCAGATGATTTGTTCTAAAAGCTCAACATGGCGGTTCTCACCTGAGCAACAAGTAAAGGCATATCCGAGAAGTTCCCATGAAAAACAGGCTTGTAAGCCAAACACTCGAAGAACTGGTTGTATTGAGAAAGATCTCCAAGGTCAATGATCTTAGCGTCTGTAACTGCCTCAACTAGAACTGCACCACTGTTGTTGCACCAAAGATCAAGCTTGCCATCATTCGGATTCAAACTCAACCTACCTGCAGCAGGATACCAAATCGACAGCGTCTCTTCCAACCCAGATTTCAAGCTACTAAAAACTGAGTCCAGCGACAGGCTCTGGTAAGCAGAAGAGGATTTGTAAAAGAAAACCAGGTGCATGAGCAATGGGCACTGCCTGTCCAAATTGGAAAGTCGGAGAACTTGCTGTGGATGCAAGGATTTTGGGAGTACGGAAACTGTCTTGGTAACCCGAACAATCGGATAATTCTCTTGACGTTTAGCTGCCATGGATGTTTCCTTGTAGTTTTCCTCTCTTTTTTGCTGTGAGAAACAAAAGAGCACGGCGTGTACATATATAAAGAGAAGAGCTTGGATTCCTAGGAGCCAAGCTATGTCTCTTTATAGATTTGTTTATGATGTTTTATGGGACGGATGCTTTGCATGGTACTGTTTTTTTTTTTCTTTGGTGGTGTGTTGTTATGAAAAGAATTCTGGCCAACGCGCCGACTGTATTACCTGGCTCGCACTGCCAAAGGGATTCGACGGTGACCTACTACCTGTCTATGCTTCAAACCCTCATGAGAACATCAAATAATGGACCCCAATGTCTATGGGATAGACCCTTTTCGAACCTAGAAAGAATCATCACGAGGTTTGGGTTTTCTATTAGAATTTTCATTTGCTATTCCTTTGTAAGTTTAAGCCTACGATGGTGGAAAAGAAACAAGTTTTAGTAAATTTCCTGCTATGTTGTTCTTGTAATTTTTTAAGTATAAAAAACAGGTTACAAAGAAAATCTATGCTATGCGTACATACATGCAAAGCTAATAATGTTGAGTGGTTTATCACCGTTCACCATGTACATATAATCATATGTGAATCATTATGCAAATAACCCCATTTACCATTTAGCTTGAAGAGGAAAGAGCAAAATCCAGCAGGGGATTCCCCACATTCAGTGACCCTTTTCTGGGTCACTTGCTAAGGTGTATTTTTACTCTGCTTAAGAGAAAAGCAGAGCTGTTGATTGGAGGGAGAGAAAGAGCTTGGTTTAGCCTTGTTGGAAGAACAGGTTGGCATGTCTGAGACTCTCTTATGAGAGCGAGAGGTGGGGGTTGAAAGGTTGCTGTATGTAGGCAAAGCATATGTGAACAAGAAGCCCCAGACTTGTCTCTGTCTTGTCTCCACTCTCCCAACAGTTGCCTGAATTCCAGGTTTCTTCCCCTCCCTTCCTTTTTTTTGTTTTTTCTTCCTTTTCTTCATCTTCTCTCATCCACCCTTTTTGCTTTACGATTCGAATTTGTTTATACAGAAACAAATGCTTCCTTTTGGCAGAATCTGTTTCATTACTCTATATATATATATATATCCACCACTATATAGATTCAAAGGAATGTATTCTTTTTCACTGAGTGCTTCCAACTTTATATGCATGCATGTCTACATATAACAATATTCAAATACCATCTATGTGCTTTATAAACAAGTAGTAAAATGAAAGAAAGAAAGAAATATGATGCTTGATTTTATATTTAATACACACCATTTCGTCAAAAGAGTAAATTAAAAGTTTATACGGATACTTAGAAATAAATACATACAATTTATAATTCAAATATTAAGGATGCATCATAAAATATTTTCTTCTTTGGTTTGCTAGAAAGATTAATGAAAAGAAAGAATGACCAATGAATATGATCCCTTGGAAGGTCAACATGCAAAAGGCAAAAGCTTTTGCCTAAGCAAAAGAAACCGTTGGTTTGTTGGCACCTAAATTCTATTACAATATATAATTTGCTGCTCTAAGTAAGACTTGGAAGACATTCAAAACCAGCAAACATGCTGGATTATGTAGGGAAGAGATCAGATCAGAAGCCCAAACATCTGCAATCTTTTCCATGGTAGGATGTAAATTGATTGGAAATCACATGGCGGCCCCACTCTTCTGTTTTATATCTCTAAAGACAAGATAAAGGTAAGAATAGGTGGCAGAGAATGTGGGATTTTGTGTGATTGTGTTTTTATTCTTATCAAACAATCTTATAATACTAACATAATGACATGAATTTGCATCCTTTAATTTATCATCAAGAACATTTTCATGGAGGACGGTGAGGCTTATGAGATAAATAAAAGAGAAGCAAATTATAGTTCGGAAAAACTCGAGTTTTTGAAACTGAAACAAGTTCTTAAATGTTTTAAACGGATTGATACTGCAGATATCCTATGGAAAATATGTCTTAAAAGGATTTATTACAAGGTTATCATTGAAAGTTTAGGCTTGGGGCTGCCTCAATAAATCACCTCTATGCATTTCAATCATCTAAAACAATGACCCCTGGTCCGGATTTCTCGGAGCTTTTTCCCCTTGCAGTTCCACTGGCCATAGCATCAGTTGCGCCACTGTCTGCATTCCCTGTTTCTACCATCACAGCATCAGCTCCGGTAGCCTGTGGCAAACATTTTTAAGTCAATCAGGGATGAATCTTTTGACGGAGAAACATTACCTGACGATTTACTCACTTTTTTCATTAGACTTGGCCCGGAATCTAAGTCGATTTCCTCTACAGTAGCAGGTTTCTTTCGTTTAGTTCCCCTTGGTGAGTCCTCCATCTCAATACCGGTCACAATGGCGGGATGTTGATTAGGTGGTGGACGGGACCCTGCTGCAACAGTGCTCTGTGTGCCAGGTACAGGCGGCTTTGAAGGATGAGGACAGTGCTGTGTGGGTGACAGAATCCGAGATATGTCATCACAAATTTCTTCCAGTGGACTGAAGTTGTTCTTCAAATTGACGCTACACAGAGCTTCAAGGGCATTGGCCTCCAATATCTTGCACATCTGCAACAAATCGGAAAATTCACGAAACCCGTTAATCAAAAGATGGCCCTTGATCTCACTTGCTACAATTTCTTTTTTGTAGAATGAATGCTGTCTCAACAAAGACTGCAATGACATCCTATCCACTTGATCTTATATATTCCAGCCCAGTCCCATCAAACACAATGATGTACCTTATTAAAATGCAGCGGCAGTTCCAATCGATCTGGATCATCATTGCAAGCAGCTGCTGAAATTTGTTCTGATGCTGCACAAGGATATTTTTAGTCATCACCAAAGCAAACTGGGGAACACTAAAAGATATTAAAACCATTCAGAGTAACTCTTTAACCAACACAGAAAACATTTAGAGGTTAAAGGGGGGATCATAGAGGACCAGTTATCTCTATCTTTTATCCATTTTTTTTATTTTTTTTTTATTTTTGGAAAAGGTGGGGGGGGGGGGGGGGGGGGGGCGGGGGGGGGCGGCGCTGTACACTCCCACTCCTGTGGATTCTCTACCCTATTGTTCTTATTCAGAGAACAGATGATTCTGTATCCGGTAATCCGGAAAGCAAACTATCTATAGTTAAAAGGAAAATTTTGTCTCTTTCCTGTGATGAATCTAACCTGTCTTGGATATGACAATGATGCCTGATAAACTGTAAATAGGTAATGACTATTCTCAATGAATTTTATGCTTCAAGAAATTACAACTTACCAATTACTTCTATTGGAATTAAGTGGTCAATCACTTGGGAAGGGATCTCTGTTGAGCTTGCATTTGGCATGTCTGCAACGTTTTGTCCATTCTCTGGCTCTTCACTTGTCATTTCATTAGCTCTTAATTCATCCTACGAGCACAATTAAGGATGTGAGCAAACAGTAAGTCTGCAAGCATCTGTAAGCTTCATTTAATTTCATTGTTCATTCAACAGCTTAAATCCAGCTTTTGCAATGGACAATATGCAAGTTTATCACAGATTTAACATGGAACATGGAGGTCACAGTACAGAAAGCTACTTATAAAGATAGTTTATAGCTGCACAGCCAATTATTGAACCGGACCAAATGGATTGTCTACAAAATAGTAATAACTATGAAAAACTTCGCAACATAAGAACATAGGCAAAAGTGACTTGAATAATGAATTTAAATGTAGACAGCAGTAGTGATGCTTCAAGGAGCTAAACTATAATTTACCAGAACACACTCCATTGGCAAAATTGCACAACTAACCACTACTTATTACTAATGAACCTGAGAAATGACATGCCTGGGTTTAATTTCCATTTCATTTCGAATGTTGCCAAGATCCCACCTTCAGAATTCAAAGCTCCAAATATAGAAGTCATATCCCAAAAACCCCATAAGAAATAACTAACAGTTCTTTTCATCATGTTGTTCAAAGAATAACAACTTCAAAACTTCAAATCAGTTCAACACCGATAAGGAAAATGATAAAACAAATGGCGTAACGATACTGGAGTAAAAATCCCAACTTATGCCAAGGCTCATATTATCATAAGAAAATATATCAAGGCACCAAATAAAATTCTGAATGTGTCAGCACTCAGGCTCTTCAAGTGAAAAAAAAAGGTATAAGTAATGCTGGATGAGGGCAATTACCCCATCCAAAGCAACCCCACCTTCCCCATAAACAAGAAAAGCTAGCCTATTTTTCTATTTTTCCTTACACATGATATGACATGCTTTTCTCCCCTCTAATTAAAACTAAGTCAAAAAGAAAGAGTGCACTATAAGCCAAACTTTAAGAATTGCTTAGGCCAGAACTTCTAACCAGGTATTATATCTCAGCCAATGCCATTCATCATGCAACAGAACAACACCCTTAGCCAACATCGCAATTTCTGTTAGCAGTAATTAGATTTACCTCATATTCTTTCTGATACTCTGCGTTCATCCCCTTTTCCAAGAGAAGCACCCTTTTCTTGATATATTCAACCTGCCTTCTCTGTAAATCTCTAAACTGATACATAGCGGCAGGGTCCGGGTATAGTTGTGCTTGGTTCACAGCATCAGTCACTCCCTGGGCTACCTCACCTCCTACATCATTCCCAGAGACATTTCCTTGAGTCTGGTTTCCTGTTGCTTCTAAATTGGTTGTATTAGCACCATTTTGCACTTGAGAACCAGCTTGCCCTGGAACAGGAAAGTTTAAAAAGGGAAGATTCAACTCTTGACAAATGATCTCCTGAATCCTCAAGTCTTTGTCATCAACTATAGCCTGCCATCTTCCATACCCATGCCTAATAATCAAATAAGTAAAACAATAAGTGACAAAGTATTAACATAATGCCTAAGTCAAATTCTGAAGCATAACAGCATAAGATTGCATTATAGTAGATAAAGCAAGACCAGACCATATTGTGCATAAAACTTGAAATTTGATGCAAATTATCTATCTCACTCCATAAGTTGGACCTCCATACGTCAAAAGTACAATATCAACAGGCAGCAGCAACTAGCACAGGAAGATAACAGACTGGGCACCAACACACTAACAGAACAAATGTACGTCCCACAGTAACCTATTACGTGGATTTGGAGAGATCTGAACTTAATGTATGCAGCACATGCTTTAATTCTTTTACATCTAAGACTTCCCTATAAAAGTACCGCATACAAAGCAGGCAACCAGGTAGAGATCTCACAAGGGTGGATCACATCCATCGATGGTCAACTAGGTTGGAGTTAGATGTTGCAAGCATGTACTCTTGGTGTATAATTTGAATAGCATCACAGGCATAAGAGCCCCCAATTACACTAGACTTCAAGAGTACAAAAAACTGGCCACAAATTTATCAGCACACCATGTTTTATTACAAAAAGCATGGTGCTCCAACAATGCACCTCAACACTTAAAAAGACCTTTAAGAAATATTAACTGTCAAACATTAGTTTTTTCATCATCCAAATCAATAATATTTCAATGTTAACCACAAAAAATGCAAACACATCAGAAGTATAAGTGCAACCCTGCAGTATATGTCCGAGAAATTCAGTGATACATACTTTAGAACAGCACGCAATAACAACAAATCATGTTCCTCATTCCAAGATTTTCCACCCTTTAGAGTTGGATAGCGCGTGAGTATATCATCAGTAAAAAGGGAGGCACCAGGGTTTTCTGATGCAGACTTCACCTGTTATTTCAAATATTGAAACAAGACAATATCTTCAATAGGTCAATCTCAAAAAGTGCAAAGATAAGGATAAATAACGGGTATTTCGTTGCCATTAATTTCAAGTATACAGTATTTTTTTGATCATGATTTAATTAAAATTACTTTTATATTTTCCTCATTTTTTTAGTTGCCTAAAAGACTTCATCTTAAGTATCCTTCAAAATGCATAAGAACATTCAAAGATTTATATCATGCATAGAAAATCAACATTACTCCAAGAAACATGATGTTTCACATTTGAAATTTATAAAAACAAAAACTGAAAGACTAGAACTCAGGGAATCCAAATTGGCATGCTCACCTTTTGACCTACTAAAAGCAGGGTAGCTATCCTAACTAGTACATCTTGAATTCTGAGACCTTCTTTCGGAACACCATCTACAACCAAACATTATATATTGTAGATCACATGTCAAACACCTAGGGAAGAATCGCAAAATTGAAGGTAAAGAAAACTAATAAAAATTTCCATGCAGCATTGATGAATAACCTGAAAATGTCGGAGAGTCGTTCGTATCTTCTATGATATGGCTCAAGAAGAGAACACCATAACTGAAAATAAGATTGAAAAAAAGGACTGTAAATGCTATTTTGTGCTATCATGCTCTTGCACATGCAATAAAAGAAACATAGCTAGAGAATAAGATTTGAACAAGCAAATTGCAATAAAGGAAATTAACATTGATAAAAGGTGTTGGAACCAATCACTAGAAGAGGAGATCAAAAAGGCTTGAACTGAATGCATGTTAGCATGAATTCTGACAACCAATTCTATAGCACACCCAACTGATAGAAAGTTAAAAACTACACAGCTGCATTTTCTACGAACTCCAGACGTATATGCACAGACCATTCCAACACGATAGAAATGAACAAAAATGTCACCACCTGTAAAATACTAGCTAAGACTTCACTGTCACATGTTCAAAACATCTACAATACACACAAATCTGACAAGAAATTAACAGATAAGAAGAAAAAGCCACTTTGCATACTCTTTTATTTCTTCATATGTCTTCTGTTTTAAGCGAGGTGCAAACTCCTTCCAGTCATAGTCCCCAACCCCAAATCTGGAGAGTAAAATAAATTAAAAACAATCAAAACACCGTGATGAGACTCGGAATATTAAACCCATCAAAGCTTCATATTTTTGCAATCAAAACTGTCCACAGTAAAAGGATAGTAATTGACAGATAGAGATATATATATATATATATATATATATAGAGAGAGAGAGAGAGAGAAGAAATTAACATCCATCAAATAGCACCTAAAACATTAGAACAGAAGGACTGACCTCATCAATATCTGAACAAATGCAGCCCTCTGACTCTGATTGAAACCAAGCACCCTGAATGACTTTCCTTCACCTTCCATTAAAGGAATTGGCTCCGTACTATCCACTACAAAATTTGTTAGAAATTGGAAAAATGATCAATACATGATTAATATATTCTTTCCACTGAAGGATTAACACCTCGAGGGCAAGTAAAACGTACCACGAACTCTCTTCCTGTAAGGCTTTCTCCCAGATTGATTTCCAGATGAAGTTGTATCACCATCAGTCAATTCAGCTTCAAAGTTATCGTCTTCATTATCAGAGCTTACATCTTCCAGACCCGCAAGGTCATCTTCTTCAACAGATACCATCTGAAATTCAGAGAGCAGAAGTTACATTCTTTAGAAAAAAGAATAACAATAAATCTTCCTAAGATAAGACTAGGAAATCATAAGTACCAGCACAATCAATAAGCAGGGTGGAGCTAAGTCATTGAACTCCAGAGGCATCTTAAAAAAACCAATATCTGACATAACCAAATTTTGACATAATCGTGATAATAAAATACCTGCTTTCGGCTTCTCTTTCCTTTTCCCAGAGAATTGTACTCCTCATTTTTATGAACTTCGTATCTGTCTCGTAACAACTCTTCCCAATAACTTGTTCTTTCAGAATTGTTCATGGTATTTTTATTTTCCATGGCCACTTTTTGAACTTCTTCCTCTGCAACAGTTTCTGCTTCCTCTATATATTCAAAATTAGCTACCTGCAGCAAATAACAGTAGTTCTTTTCTGTGAGAGACCAAAAGACAGCAAATTATAGCCAGAAAGTACTAAAATGCAGTGAATGCGTATGATTCAGCAAACTTGCAACACCAACAATATATAATCAGTAGCATATATACTAAAGCTCTCTATTTGGCAGTCCCATCATGCTTGACCAAGAAAGTCAATAATCTAATGACAGGTCAGACTTGCTCAAAACCTTATTCCATTTTAGGCATCATACATACCAATGTTTTAAATGTCATTCATTGAATGGACAACAAATGGATTCTCCATTCCAAATACATCCAAACCAGATGTACATCCAACTGTTATTACCAATCTATGTGCAAATACCAAAAAAAGATCCAATGCATGCGTCAGCTCCTATTTTGCCATTGGAACAGGTTTCAGTACGCCAGCAATTCATTCAACTGACTTTCAACACTCTATTGCTCTTGCCCTACGTTTAATTTCTTAATTACAGCAAGCACTGTAAGTAACGGAATTTTTGACAGATGGTTGTCCTAACATAAGTGGACCCATGGAGGAATAAAAAGCCTTCTGGATACAGCACAGACTATGTTCCCTAGGGGTACTAAATATATTTCCAAATGAAAGAATGCCCTGTCAAAGTAAGTTATCTTAGACAATTAAGTGGCAACTCTCATGACCCAAATCCATACAAAACACTCTCAAGTGCCCAATCAACTATCAGTACTGAATATTTTCTAGTCAAGGTATTCTGCTAAATGAAGTGCCATGCAAGGCAGACTCTGCAAGTACTATCATACCTACCAATGTTTTAAATGTCATTCATTGAATGGAAAAAAATGGATTCTCCATTCCAAATACGTCCAAACCAGATCTACATCCGATTGTTATTACCAATCTGTGTGCAAATACCTAAAAAGGATCCAATGCACACGTCAGCTCCTATTTTGCCATTGGAACAGGTTTCAGTAAGCCAGCAATTCATTCAACTGACTGTCAACACTCTATTGCTCTTGCCCTACATTTAATTTCTTAATTACAGGCAAGCACTGTAAGTAACGGAATTTTTGACAGATGGTTGTCCTAACATAAGTGGACCCATGGAGGAATAAAAAGCCTTCTGGAGATGGCACAGACTATGTTCCCTAGGGGTACTAAATATACTTCCAAGTGAAAGAATGCTCCATCAAAGTAAACTATCTTAGACAATTAAGAGGCAACTCTCATGACCCAAATCCATACAAAACACCCTCAAGAACCCAATTTACTATCAGTACTGACTATTTTCTAAGGTATTCTGCTAAACGAAGTGCCGTGCAAGCCAGACTAAGCAACTACTAAATTTTGGCACTCAAAATAGGGATGCACCCCGATGTAACTCTGTCTTCCAAAAAAATATTTAATTTAGAAGTGCTAGATTTGGAATTTTAATGATGAGAATTTTGAGAAACAATTCAATTAGCAACATGTATCAAGTCATATATATGTCAAGCCTATGTATGCATTGGATCATTTTTTTGTATTTGCACATAGATTGGTAATAACAATTGGATGTACATCTGGTTTGGATGTATTTGGAAGGGAGAATCCATTTTTTGTCCGTTCAACGAATGACATTTAAAACATTGGTAGGTATGATGCTTGAATTGGAATAAAGTTTTGAGCAAGTCTGACCCTTCATTAGATTATTGACTTTCTTGGTCAAGCACAATGGGACTGCCAAATAGAGAACTTTACCATATATGCTACTGGTTATTTAGTAATGGCTAAATTAAAACAAGTTAAGATATAAAGATAGACAAAACCTTGAAGGCCCTCAAAAATCCATCCTCCTCTTCATCATCCACTGAAGCCTCTTCAACGCCAACTTGCTCACGATCAAGTAATCTATCAAAGGAAAAAAACACAAGAATTAAACTTTTGAGCTGCAGTGGCCATACATCAATCAAATAATAGCAACCAGAGAGAAAAATAGTTTACCTATCAATAGCAGCATCATCATAATGAATTTGGCGGGACTTTCCTGCTTCATCATTCTCATCAGCAAATAGTTCCTTTGAGCCATATCTAATGATGTCATCCAACTCCTCCTAAAGCAAATAAGAACCAGAAGTTTCTTAATTACATTTTCAGCTACATGATTGTATTTCCTTCTTTTTGGAGAGGAAGCAAGATCTGAAAAAAAAAACCTGCTCAAACCCAACATCCCCGCCCAGTAGACACCAAACAACTCAGACTTCCATTGAATAGAATAAGTATGAGAAATAGAAAATGCACAAAGGATTGGAATTTCGAGAAGTCACAACACACTGTAATGGTTTATTGACACTGCACAGGCAATTAGCAAAACAAGCCAAGGAATATGCATTTAAAGAATTTATTGGTTGGGATTGCTCAAATGACAATCTCCTTTCATACTGAGTTTTAACCTCATGTTGTTGTTCTCCAGTGAAATTAAGCAATCCATTTGTTTAGGATTCTTCAAACTTTGCTTATAAACCCCAGTTTATTCCAACATAATAATATATAAATACACTTGATTTATAAGACTGGTAACTTATATCCTTCTAAACCATTTAATCATTCTATCCCCGTTGTATCCCACAGAACTTAGTTAATTTCTAAATCTTTCTTATTAACCATTATGTCATAAATTTACAACACCTGATTAATATTTTGAGCCTTTAGCCTCCCAACAACAAGATGCTCCAAAACCATTTTCTTCTTAGTCATCTGCATCATCCTTTCTTCAATGGAACCTCGAGTTATGAGCCGATAAATCATCACCTATAATACAGATAGCACACCTTTTAAGAAAACATAAATAAAGGAGAAAGGCTTGCCTTATATGAAACAAGGAAAAACTTTAACCTTGTTGGTTTGGCCAAGTCGATGAGCTCTAGCCATTGCTTGTAAATCAGCATGGGGATTCCAATCACTGTAGAGGCATGACAAATATATTTTCACTCTTTAAGGAACCAAAAACAAAATAGGGTAACATGTAATACCTGAATATCTAGTAATAACAACCTTAAAATAACAAATAAAAAGAACTTAGAAGTCATTAAATCCGACTGGGAAAACAAGCAAACTAGTAATAATTTATTAAGCTAGTAATATTGTATAAAAAATGTTAGATTTCATGCTGCCACTAGGTATTTTATAGCAAATATTAGGTTTCTGGTCCTTAAATCATTAACTCTAGTGATCACAACACAATATGCAACGTGCTCAATTACTCCAACTTTTACATTATATTGGGGAATACAGTCCTTCCTTTAATGTTAGCAGAATATCTTTCAATCTGTCATCTATCAATACACCTTCTTACTGCTCTTCTATTCTCTAATCCCAGACCAGTTCATCTTACCCTGCAGTCAAGACTCGCCATACTCAACCAAATAAAGTGTGAAACTGAACCAATCAACTATTATGAAAGAAAACATTCCCATTGTATAAATCTCTGACTACAAACAAAAATAGTGGAAAAGAAAAATGGAAAGGGTATATAAGAGGGTAATTGTTTGACCTGTCATAAATGATAACTGTATCAGCAGTTGCAAGATTTATACCCAAGCCACCAGCTCTAGTAGAAAGCAAAAAACAAAACCGGGAAGAATTTTTGGCATTGAACCGATCTATGCGAATCTGCCTCTCAGCTCCACCAACCTTTCCATCTATACGTTCATACTGCCAGTTCTGAAAAAAAAAGGGGAGGCAACAACGTAATAAGCAAAATTTCCCATGTGTCTGTAAACCATCCATTTCAGCATAAGAACTTCATGTTAATGCAGAAGGATGTACAAAAAAGAGCATCACATAAACACCTTGTAAGTACAGTAATCCTCCAGTAAGTCCAACATGTGTTGGAACTGGGAATAGATAAGAACTCTATGCCCCTGCTCTTTAAGCTTTACCATCATCTTGTCCAACAGTTGCAACTTTCCAGAAGATTCCAAGAGCTGTCTGTAAAGCCATGAAGAAAAGGTAGAAGCAGAAAATAGAGGCATTCAATGGATCAGTACATAATTTCGTGGATGACTAAAACAGATATATACTCATAGCATACAGAATAATACTTTCAGCAGTAGATCAAGATAAAAAAAAATTCTCATTATAACAACAAAAACAATAAATTATAGAAATTTTAGCAGAAAAATGTGCATATATTTTACTTGTAAGCTTCATTTGCATCTTCAATATCTGGTTCAACCCCTTCCAACATATAAGGATGACAGCATAGCTTCCGCAACTCCATAACCACATTGATTAGAGATATCTAATCCACGAAAAAAGAATACGTCAGTTTAGCAGTAGGGGACCTTTCCCGCCAGCAGGGATGGGGGAAGAGAAGAAGCTTATTTCACTAAAACAAGTGACTTACTTGTGGACCACAACGTTTGGTAAGTAGTTGATAGTTACGAGTCAAAATTGCCTTGTAATATTCTTTCTGCTTGCTACTTAATTCAACACGTAAAATGAGTTCCTTCTTGGGAGGAAGTTCCTTCATGACATCCTTCTTCACCCCTGCATTCAACAATTTGCACCCACTTTTTCAGCAAGATTGTAAGTCGAACCAGTAAACAATACAAAATATATATCCAAGAATTATAGCTTCAGTAAGCCCACAGGAATATTAATATTCTTTCCCAATAAAACTAAAGCTCACTGAGTCACAAGAAAAAAGAAAGTCAAAGTGAGATAGCCTGCATTGCTTTACAGCAACTGGTGTTGAACAACCAAAAAAATTGTCCACAGGATATGGTGCATTGAAATCAAAGCCATTAGCAGTTAAGACTACATTTTGTTCATAGGGAAGGAGAAGTATGCAATTAACCAAGCACAGAAAACATGTGAACGTGTAGAAAGGTTTAAGATATATACTTCTAAGGAGATGTGGAGCCAACATTTTATGAAGTCTTGAAATCTGCTCCTCCTGACTGATATCCTTAAATTCCTCCTGGAACTCCTCTAAACTTCCAAACTGCAAGTAAGTGAACAAAATAAACCCTTAGAAAATGCTCAAAAATTATAAAATCTTCCAGCAAGCCTTTTTGATTACTAAATCATATTCCACATAACTGACATGATACTAACCTTTCCAGCATCAAGAAAGTGCATCAGCATGAAAAGCTCATCCAGATTGTTCTAAAACCAATCAAATGCCCATGAGTAAGTCCATAAATTGTAATATTTTATGTATGTGTGTGTGTGTGTGTAAGGGAAGATATCATTCTAATCCTGCTATGGTGGTGGGATCAAGTCCAAGCAAGGCATGAGTGGAAAGACAAGAAGTGGTAAGTGGGTCAGTGGAAACAGATAGGCAGAAAGAGACACACACACACACACATACATGCGTGTATATATATATATATATATATATATAAATTAGACAACATATACAAATCAAGTTAAGTTAAATTTACTATTCTGACACAAAAACAGATGACAAACTGAAATAATCATAAAATGTTAAGCAAAAACAGCCAGAACCAGAACTCACTCAGTAGACTTCTTTCATCATTGGAAAAGAATTGCACCCAGGAAAATATAAACAAAGACAAAGTTATTTAAGGCACTTCTAGATATGAGCATTTTATTTCTAAACAGGCTTACACTTTAGTCAGATACAAACACAAAACAACGGATGCATATTTTTAAGTACATAGGTTCGCATCAGTTCTTAAAAGAAGTGATACATGAGCTTCACTTTATTTCTTAACATTAAATTTTTAAAATTTTCAAAATTTTCTCTCAGATGAAAGTTTAATGGTTTTTTAGGTAGAATAAAAAAGATAATAAAGAAATGGAAGACTTAATTTATTATGAAAACTTGGAAAGCGGCATTCATCTTGAGACATCAAAAAGGAAGGATGTTGCAAGGCATTGGATGAAAGGAATACAATTAAACATAATTTTGCCAATGATGGAGCATATTCATATTTCATTAAACAAGTATGGAATAGTGTCATCCAAATCAAGGATATCCGAAATTTTAATGATATTTGTGATAATTTTCAGTATCTCCAATGAAATACCAAAAACAAAGAACAAACCTGGAGAGGAGTTCCAGTCAAAAGAGTGCGGTGGTTACTGGTATACTGCTTCAACGAAAGAAACAACTTTGAATCCTTATTCTTGAGCCGATGGCCTTCATCAACGATCTACACAATGATGCAAGTCATACCAAAAACTCAATTAAGAACTACCAAACAGATTCAATGAGCAATAAGATTGTACCATGCACTCCCACTTTATTGGCTTCAACGATGCTGTGTCCAAGTTAATCATCTCATATGATGTTAACAGGACATCAAATTTTATCCTGTCTTGTTTGCTTTCGCTAACAATTTGACCAGATTTCTTTTTCTTGATCTTCTTATGACTTTTAGGAAGATAAAATTCATATTCCCTTATAATTGCACGAGCTTGGGCAGAGCCAACATACATAACCTGCACCATGTGTATCCTCAATAAAAATAACATATAATGGTAAACAAATTTAGTAATTTGATACTTTTAATGTACATACAACATTCATTTTCGGAGCCCATGTTGTAAACTCCCGTTCCCAGTTCCGTAATGTTGAAAGTGGTGCTACTACCAAATGAGGAAAATGGTTCTCTTCAGACAGAGAAGCTAAAAATGCAATACTCTGGATGGTTTTACCTGCAACCAAACAAAGACAAAGTATTAGCAACCCTGCTCAAACTCCTTCAGAAAGCACACTCTCGTCAAACAGGACTTACCCAGGCCCATCTCATCAGCAAGAATTACATGTGTTTGTTTGGACCAAGAATAACGCAAGAAGTTCAACCCTTCAAGCTGGTAAGGATGCAGTGAGCCTGGAATTCCAACAAAATGCTGTAAGTTATTAATAATGACCAAATTATGCGTGAGCATACTCAGACAAGTGCCAGATTGCAGGGGAAAAAATCAGAATGTACCTCCAGAAAGAAATTCAGGAGTATGCTCATAGGGTTGAAATTCCTTTGATTTTTTCTTGGACTCAACAGCATCTCGATGGCTGCTTTTCTGCTTGCTAGCAGAAGATTTATGAGATCTGGACTGAATTTCCTTAAATCTCTCAATTTCAGGTTGAAATGCAGATATGTCTGATTCAAACTCCCAATAACATTCATCATAAGGAAGTTCTTTATACTTTACAAAGTACTCTATATTGTTGGAGTCTACCCTGAAGAATTCAGTATGCATATCACAATTATACATCAGCTACTGAACCAGCATCAAAGATCAAACAGCTCCAGATTTACAAACAGTAAAGTCTATCACTATCAAGAACTCAGATATCATAAGCGAGAAATGATTACTGAATGTCTGCATGTTCCAACTTTTACTAGATGATAAAATCACACCTTTTATTTTTTTTGTGCAAGCTCCTAGTATTGTTTGTTTAATGGTTTTGTCATTTAAAACCCCCCTAACAAAAATAATAAAATAAAAATAGAAACAGAAAGACAGAGAGACAGAAAACCTGCGAGCAAGGATTCGATCAACTGTAGTCCACTCAGGTCTAATGGCAACAAAATCATCTTCAGAGCTATTGTTTGGTCCCATTTGTCGATTAAAGTTGTTCACCTTAGTCCTTAAACGAGGATTGGACTTGAAAGCTTTTTGGAACTCCTTCTCAGGTACCCTAACACAGCCAAGTATGTATATAGCCAATGTTTTCTAAAACAAATATCACAAACATGATTAACTAGAAAATTACCAAGTGCAATGCAAATACGATAACCCTTTCCACTTTACAAGATACTGTTTCACAAATATTTGCTTCGAACCCAGCTTGGAAGCATCATTATTATCAGCCACAGTAGGACGCATTTCACAATCCAATATCTTTTCAATGTCATTAAGGGGGCTGACCTGCAAGAGCAAAAATGCAATTCTCAGCAGCTGCAAACTATCACAGTTACCCAATAGAGGCATTCACAATATTAAATAGTACTATTGAATCGTACACATTCAGGGCATCTCCAGTTGTCAGGATGCAGAGGAGCTTTTAATGGAGGAAGTAAACACTTTAGGTGGTATGCATAGGTACATGTTGCGCAACTCAAGAGATTCTCACTCTCTCCACAGGCTTGACATGAGTTTTCTTTCTGTGATTATAAACATTAAAAATGGTAAATGGAAAGTAAAACTAAATTACCAAGAACCATTTGAACATCCCATATCTAAAACTAAGAAGAGAAAAACATAAAACTAAATAATGTAACCAAATGCCAACATTGTTCTCTGCAATTGACCTTCAGCATTTTTCATGACACGAAGTCTATATAAAGATTAAATGTGATGCAAGAAAAAAGAATAGGCATCTTAATTAGAGGAAATATTTTTTACCCGAAACATAAAAACAACTATTGCATAAGAAAGCGAGAAAACTGACCGCATCAGTCCTGACTATCCTTTCTAACTTCTCCTCAGTTTTACCAGATTTCCCAGATATAAAATCAGCGTCATCATCTGATTCATCCATATTATAAATTGGCTTCCGATCTGATCTAACCCGAAGCCTCTCAACCAAGCTACTCATCTTCTGCAAGAAAGTGAAAATATCTGTATTTTAAAGACTTTAAATTACCAAGACTAGTGTTCACTTATATAACTTGTGAACTTAAGAAATCAATTAACAATAAAAACAGGAATTACTAAAAATTCATGAGAAGAAAACAAATCGGTGCAACACTAAAATCAATATAGACCTTATTACAACATTACAGAAGAGATTGCAGTCTTTTCACCTCTTTATATTATTGATACGTTACAATATCACCTAACTAAAAGCATCATCTAGACCAATTAATTATTGAGTTTACTTTTTAAACCTTGCAGTACCAAAATTAGAGCCCACCTACACAAGGCATATACCGAAGGAAATCAAGGTAGATTAACAAATAAAAATAACAATCACTAAAATACATAAGAAGAAAAAGGACATTCAAGCCTACTGCCAAACAAAAGATAATCCTTATTCCACCAGGCCCCATCAGACATGGTGTTGACAAAACAAAATGGTGTTTCAGATTTATCTCTGAAATGCCAAGAAAAGGCTAAACAACTAGTCCCCTTAATTATGATATGTATGCAATGTGAAGGTGTTAATATCCACAGGATGTCCTGCAACTAACTACATATAACTTGTTTATCTTCTTCGATGCATGAGAGATGTTTTCGCTCTTAGCGACTGCCACCCCCACAGTAGTGCTATCAGGGATGAAAATGCATGGGTCCTCATGCAACATGAAAAACCATATGAAGACCCTGCCACACTTTACACAATAAAATTATTTCAACATAGATAAAAATCCACAGGGGCAAAAGTGCAACTTTTATCAGAGTGAGGGATGAAATAATGAAGATACGCAATTTTGGCAATAAATTCAACCAACACAGATTTGACCAGCATATTGTTTCTTTAACTACTTCTATAAACAATTCGCGATCCAAGCAGCATGCTCTAAGTAGCTTCCATATATAGGAAAACTTCCAGCTAGAGAAAAAAAAAATTTTTTGACCACACACAAAATTTAAAACATGAAACACGTGAGTGAGATAAAATTGACAAAAAGAATAATCCCCCCACCCTACAGACACGCGTGCACACAAAAGGAAAAAGACAACCACAAATTAAGGTAAAACAGTTGTGGACGTTGCTTGTCTCATTGTTCATTAAATTAAAAGTCTTTTAACAAAGCAGTGCATAGAACCGGCATGCACGTGGAGCAAAAATGCAGGGACCATACAGAAGAATAATATTCCTAAATGGATCATGATTGCACAAGCTTGTTCAATCATCACGGCCACCTTTAGCTAGCACAGTAAACACTAAGTGAAAATAATCTAACAGACGGAGCTTTCTGCAGCAAACATTACAGGAAGACAAAGGAAACTGTTGAAAAAAAAAAGTCATTCAGGTCATGGAAAAAAAAGAAATGGAGCTAATGAAACCATCATGTCGTTTACTCTGAAAGTGAAATGACATCCCAAAAGACCTAATCAGATAATGACTCAGTAAATTAACCCGGCATGGCAGGAGAGGGAAGGAAAACTTGCATCGTGACAACATCCAACTAGACAGATAAATGAATAGATTAATTCAGAATCTTGAAATAGATGTACATAAATCTTGAAAATTTTGATAAACATATCCCATCACGATAACATACAAAATCAAAAAAAAAAAGAGAAATATGGTTAAAATTTACCCTGAGCGCTTAAAGTTAAAGCAAAAGACATATGCACTCACATATCTACCATTAAACAACTATAAACTAAAGGTTTTCATGCCTGTTTTTTAAACTGATTCATAATTTTCAATCAAATTTCACTCCGAGAACCAAAAAAAAGACATACACTCACATATATGCCTATATCTAACAAATAAATGATAACTCATACAAGAAATGACCAAATTATCAACCCTAAAACTGAACTTCCAAGCAGACACGTAAACAGTACACCAACAAAACAAAACAAACCATATCCGAGTGAAGAATTCTTCCTAAACACACAAAAATTCATGCAAAAAACGTAATCTCCACTTGTCAGAGCCTCGTGGAAATTAAAGTTAGAACCTCATTTCCAACATTCCTATGTACTTCAATCTAAAGAAACTGACATGTCAAAAACAAATGTACAAGGAGACAACGTAGACAAAAGAGAATTACCGAGAATTATGCGATCTGAGGCCCCCTCCAATACGGTGAGATTGTGCCGGAGCCGAGAGCCGTGGGCCGGAGTTTCAGCGATACGGTGGAAAAACGGTGGACCTGGGTGGGGAGAGGGGAAGGAAGAATAGTGACAAGAATCACCGTGCAGGTGCAAAAATATGGACCGCCGGCTTTTATAGGGGATTATGAAGTGACTTAATTACCATCAAGTGCAAGATAATATGGATTATTAGTGAGGGTACTACTGTCCTTTCAGTTGAAATTTACAGACTGTAAATGATTCAATGACACTCTGGTTGGATGTATGGGGGCGTAAAATAGGTGGGGTTGGGGTTTGGTTTATTAATTGATTGATTTTTTTGGTAATTAAGGGCAAAAAGATTAATTTGGGTATTATGGTCTTTTCCCTTGTAAAGTAATATATGGAAGAAAATAGAGAGCATGAACCTTTAATTTTTTTTATTAAATTAAAATTCAAATGTATTTTTTTAATAGTGATAATAACCCTTTTTTTTCTTTATATATATTATATATAAAAAGTTAAAATCAATTTACCATTTTTAATTTTCAAACATAAACTATCTACTTAAACATCTCAAAATTTATCCGTTAAACTATTTCTTTCTATAATGATTTCAAAAAGCGCGCGAATAAATATCTAACGTATATAAAAAGAAATGAGCGCGAACATATATATATGTAAATACATGTTTAAATTTAAATTTTGAATAATATTTTTTATTTTTAAATAATATTGAATAATATCTAAACAGGAAAGAGATTAATAGAGGCGGACCTGGTTAAAACTAATATATGGACCACAAACTATATACATGAATAAAATGAATTATGGAAATATAATTAATTATAATTAATGATATTTATTTGTGATGAGTTGAGTTTCCATTTATGAATGATATAAGAGATTATTTACCTTTTTAAGCCATTAAAACAAATTTGTATCTTAATTTGGTATTCCAAATATAGCTAATGCTATGAATAATCTTATTTATTTATGATTAATTAGATTTCCATCTTTGAATTGATTTATATTTCAATTAGACAATGGATTAAGATATGCATTTTGACTGCAATACAAAGCTCAAGAGCCGATCCTTCTTTTATTCCAAGAATGAGTATCAAGTTTAGCATCTAAAAAAATTCATATTAACAAATACTAAGAAAAGAACCATCAAAACATAACATAGTACAATAACACTAGATGCCTGATTTTTTATTTTTATTTTTTGTGGTGTTAAGCCAAACATTTTAGTAATATGATGAGAATTGTTAGTAAAGATACAATACTATGTTGCTCTTTACAACCTATTACAAATACAATTTGCAAAATATACAAGGCATTTCCAATGCACACCTTCATTTCACACATTCCCTTAAGGACATCAAAAGCTCACCAAACCACTTCACATCAATATTTGTTTCATTGTTCTTCTTAAAATCAATCCCATATCGACGCAATGAATCATGGAATCACTTGCAAAGATAACATTGGTTTGGGAGGAGATGCTAAAGGGGATTGGGTTGAATGGTGGACAACATAGAGAAGCCGAGGAGCAAACTTAGGCAGTGATGTCAACGATGTCAACAAAATGAAGAAGGGTAACATGTTTTTAAAGAAGAAGAATGACAATAATGAAAATAATTTGCGAGTTAAATAGATTGATTAGCTTGAGAATGTAGTGTTATTATGATAGTCAAATTATGTAATTAGTCTCTATATTTTATAAAAAATGCGAATTTAGTCCATGTATAATAATTTGTGTAAATTTAGTTTTTGTAATTTTCTATTTTGTTAATTTCAATCCAAACTCTGATATTATTAAATTTTCACCGTTAAGTATGCTGATATGTGTTTTTGGCTAAATTGACATGACATTGATTGAAATGATGTGGCATTTTCCTGCTCATGTGGTGTTAATTATGTGCTGACATGGCATTTATCATGCTAAAATAGAATTTGATTGGATTGACATGGCATTTGCTAATATGTAATACACGTCACGTTGGTATTATCTCACATTAACATGATAAACTGTTGTCAGTTCAATAATTGTCACATTAACATGATAAATGCAATGTCAACATGATAAATGCCATGTTAGCATATAATCAACAGCACATCAACAAGAAAATGCCACATCATCTCAATCAATTTTATATCAGTTTGGTCAAAACGCATGTCAGTATATTTAATGATAAAAATTTAATGAAATTAAGGTTTGGATTGAAATTAACAAATTAAAAAATTGCAAAGACTAAATTTACATAAATTATTATACACGGACTAAAATCACATTTTTTATAAAAAATGGGAACTAATTACTTAATTTAACCGTCATAATAACACTACACCCTTGAGCTAGTCTACCTATATAACCCACAAATTCTTTTAATCCTCGGCATTCTTCATCTTCAAAACCATGTTACCTTTTCTCATCCTGTCGACGCCATTAACATCATTGCCAAAGTCTACTCCTTAACTCTTCCACCTCATATGCCATTGAACCTAATCACTTACCACCTTTCAACATCTTTTCCCAAATTGAAGATATCTTTGCTAGTGATCCCATGAGTTGTTGCGTCGGTATGGGATTGATTTTAAGAAAAAACAATGAGAAGGGTACCAATGTGAAGCAGTTTGGTGAGCTTCTGATGTCCTCAAGGATTTTGTTGAATTAAGGTGTGCATTAGGTATGTATATCACTTATACTAGGCAATTTGTATTTGTAATAGGTTGTAAGAAGCAACATAACACTGCATCTTTACTAAAAATTCTTTTTTTTATTAAAGAAATGCTTGGCTTAACACCATAAAAAAAAACATGCATATGATGTTATTATACTATGTTATGTTCTAATTTTTTTTCTTAGTATTTGTTAATGTGAATGTTTAAATGTTCTCTCAACATGCTTGTTGCTCATCCTTGGAATAAAAGAAAGATTGGCTATTAATTTTTGTATTGCGGTTAATGGCATTGTCAAATTGAGATATAAATCTCTTTAAAAATGAAAATCTAGGTAATCGTAGATATATAAGATTATTCTTTATATTAGTTATATTTGGAATGTCAATTGAGATATAAATCTGTCTTATTGGCTTAAAAAGGCAAATAATCTCCTATATCATTCATAGATGGAAACTCGACTCATCAGAAATAAATATGATTAATTATAATTACTCAGATCCACCTCTATTAATCGTTTTTCTGTGAATACATGGACAACAAACAATTTACATGACTAAAATGAATTATGGAAATATAGCTAATTATAATTAATCACATTTATTTTTGATGAGTTGGGTTTCCATTTATGGATGATATAGGAGATTATTTACCTTTTTAAGCCAATAGGATAGATTTGTATCTCAATTTGGCATTCCAAATATAACTAATGGTATGAATAATCTTATCTATTTATGATTAATTAGATTTTCATTTTTGAATAGATTTATATTTCAATTTTACAATGTGTTACGATATGCTGACTCCAATATAAAAAATCAAGAGCCAATCCTTCTTTTATTCCAAGGATGAGCATCAAGCTTGCTGAAAAAACATCTAAAAACATTCACATTAACAAATACTAAGAAAAAAATTATCAAAATATAACATAGTGTAATAAAATCATTTTTTTTCTATTAAGCTAAGTATTTCATTAATAAGAAGATAATGGTTAGTAAGGCTGCACTTCAATGTTACTCCTTATAACCTATTACAAATACAAATTGTCTAGTATATAAGGCATATCCAATGCACACCTTTATTCAATACAATCCTTTGAGGATATCAAAAACTCACCAAACCGCTTCACATCAATACTTTTCTCACTGTTCTTCTTAAAATCAATTCCATATTGACACAATTGAATGTGAAGCAGTTTGATGAGCTTTTAATATCCTATGGGATTGTGTTGAATGAAAGTGTACATTGAATATGTGCACAATATATACTAGGCAAATTGTATTTGTAATAGGTTGTAAGGAGCAATATAGTACTACATCTTTACTAACCATTATCTTTTTATTAAATAAATGCTTAGCTTAACACCACTTAAAAAAAACATGCATATGTTGTTATTGTACTATGTTATGTTCTAATATTGCTTTTCTTAGTATTTGTTAATGTGAATGTTTTTAGATGTTTCAACAAGCTTGATGCTCATCCTTGGAAAAAAAAAAGGATTGGCTATTGATTTTTGTATTGCGATCAAATGCATTATCAAATTGAGATATAAATCTCTTTAAAGATGAAAATCTAATTAATCATAAACAGATAAAATTATTCATAGCATTAGTTATATTTGAAATAACAAATTGAGATGCAAATCTGTCTTATTGGCTTCAAAAGGTAAATAAAATTCTATATCATTCATAAAATGGAAACCCAGCTCATCACAAATAAATATAATTAATTATAATTAGCTATATTTCCATAATTCATTTTATTCATGTAAACGATTTGTTGTCCATGTATTAATTTTATACAGGTCCACCTTTATTAATCTATTTCCTATTTAGAGTATCTGCCCAGGTCCACTCCATTAATCTCTTTCCTAATAAAAATAGATATGGTATCCAAATAGGAAAAGGATTAATAAAGGCGAACATGGGTAAATACTCTAAATAAGAAAGAGATTAACAAAGGTAGACATGGGTAAAATTAATACATGGACAACAAACCATTTATATGAATAAAATGAATTATGGAAATATAGCTAATTGTAATTAATCATATTTATTTATGGGATTGATTTTAAGAAAAAACAATGAGAAGGGTACCAATGTGCCTCAAGGATTTTGTTGAATTAAGGTGTGCATTAGGTATGTATATCACTTATACTAGGCAATTTGTATTTGTAATAGGTTGTAAGAAGCAACATAACACTGCATCTTTACTAAAAATTCTTTTTTTTATTAAAGAAATGCTTGGCTTAACACCATAAAAAAAAAACATGCATATGATGTTATTATACTATGTTATGTTCTAATTTTTTTTCTTAGTATTTGTTAATGTGAATGTTTAAATGTTCTCTCAACATGCTTGTTGCTCATCCTTGGAATAAAAGAAAGATTGGCTATTAATTTTTGTATTGCGGTTAATGGCATTGTCAAATTGAGATATAAATCTCTTTAAAGATGGAAATCTAGGTAATCGTAAATATATAAGATTATTCATTATATTAGTTATATTTGGAATGTCAATTGAGATATAAATCTATCTTATTGGCTTAAAAAGGCAAATAATCTCCTATATCATTCATAGATGGAAACCCGACTCATCAGAAATAAATATGATTAATTATAATTACCCAGATCCACCTCTATTAATCGTTTTCCTATGAATACATGGACAACAAACAATTTACATGACTAAAATGAATTATGGAAATATAGCTAATTATAATTAATCACATTTATTTTTGATGAGCTGGGTTTCCATTTATGGATGATATAGGAGATTATTTACCTTTTTAAGCTAATAGGATAGATTTGTATCTCAATTTGGCATTCTAAATATAACTAATGGTATGAATAATCTTATCTATTTATGATCAACTAGATTTTCATTTTTGAATAGATTTATATTTCAATTTTACAATGTGTTACGATATGCGTTTGACTCCAATATAAAAAATCAAGAGCCAATCCTTCTTTTATTCCAAGGATGAGCATCAAGCTTGCTAAAAAAACATCTAAAAACATTCACATTAACAAATACTAAAAAAAAATTATCAAAATATAACATAGTGTAATAAAATCATTTTTTTTATGTTAAGCTAAGTATTTCATTAATAAGAAGATAATGGTTAGTAAGGCTGCACTTCAATGTTACTCCTTATAACCTATTACAAATACAAATTGCCTAGTATATAGAAATATCCAATGCACACCTTCATTCAATACAATCCCTTGAGGATATCAAAAACTCACCAAACCGCTTCACATCAATACTTTTCTCATTGTTCTTCTTAAAATCAATTCCATACTGACACAATTGAATGTGAAGCAGTTTGATGAGCTTTTGATATCCTCTGGGATTGTGTTGAATGAAAGTGTACATTGAATATGTGCACAATATATACTAGGCAAATTGTATTTGTAATAGGTTGTAAGGAGCAATATAGTACTACATCTTTACTAACCATTATCTTTTTATTAAATAAATGCTTAGCTTAACACCACTTAAAAAAAACATGCATATGTTGTTATTGTACTATGTTATGTTCTAATATTGCTTTTCTTAGTATTTGTTAATGTGAATGTTTTTAGATGTTTCAACAAGCTTGATGCTCATCCTTGGAATAAAAAAAGGATTGGCTATTGATTTTTGTATTGCGATCAAATGCATTGTCAAATTGAGATATAAATCTCTTTAAATATGAAAATCTAATTAATCATAAACAGATAAAATTATTCATAGCATTAGTTATATTTGAAATAACAAATTGAGATGCAAATCTGTCTTATTGGCTTCAAAAGGTAAATAAAATTCTATATCATTCATAAAATGGAAACCCAGCTCATCACAAATAAATATAATTTATTATAATTCGCTATATTTCCATAATTCATTTTATTCATGCAAACAGTTTGTTGTCCATGTATTAATTTTATGCAGGTCCACCTCAATTAATCTCTTTCCTATTTAAAGTATCTGCCCAGCTCCACTCCATTAATCTCTTTCCTAATAAAAATAGATATGGTATCTAAATAGGAAAAAGATCAATAAAGGCGAACATGGGTAAATACTCTAAATAAGAAAGAGATTAATAAAGGTAGACATGGGTAAAATTAATACATGGACAACAAACCATTTATATGAATAAAATGAATTATGGAAATATAGCTAATTGTAATTAATCATATTTATTTATGATAAGCTGGATTTCCATATATGAATGATATAAGAGATTATATGCCTTTTTAAGCCAATAAGACAGATTTGTATCTCAATCTGGTATTCCAAATATAGCTAATGCTATAAACAATCTTATACGTGTATGATTAATTAGATTTCCATATTTAAAGAGATTTATATCTCAATTTGACAATGTCTTTTACCGCAATACAAAAATCAATAGCCAATCTTTTTTTTGTTCCAAGGATGAGCAACAAGCATGTTGATAGAACATTTAAACATTCACATAAACAAATACTAAGAAAAGAAATATCAAAACATAACATAGTACGATAACATCACATGTATGTTTTTTTTTTTTTTTTGCGTTATGCCAAGCATTTTTTAATAAAAAGAGAATTGTCAGTAAAGATGTAGTACTATGTCGCTCCTTACAGCCTATTACAAATACAAATTGCCTAGTATAAATGGCATACATACCTAATGCACATCTTCATTCAACACAACTCTGAGGATATCAAAAGCTCACCAAACCGCGTCACATCGATACCCTTCTCATTGTTATTCTAAAAATCAATCCATACCGACGCAACAACTCATTGAATCACTAGCAAAGGTATCTTTTGTTTTGGAAGAGATGTTGAAAGCATGGTAAGCGATCAAGTTGATCGACAGATAAGGTGGAGAAGTAGAGAAGCAAACTTTGGCAATAACGTCAATGGTGTCGACGAGATGAGCAAGGGTAACGTGTTTTTGAATAAGAAGATTTACGAGAATGAAAAGAATTTGTGAGTTATATAGGTTGACTAGTTTGAGAGTGTAGTGTTATTATGATGGTCAAAGGCACAAAGTTGTTACATTTATTTTTAAGTAACGTCCAAAATAATTACATTGTGATTTATTATTTAATCGAATTTTTTATTGTCATCAGAAATCTTTTGAGTAACGATAATTAGTTAATTATTAATTATAAAAACTTATATAATTTAAAATAAAAATATAAAAATTAATTGGAAAAATCAGTGAAAATAAAGTTAATTGGGGTCCTAAACCTTTCAAGTGTTTTGACTATTAGTTGGATGAAAAAGGGTGTCAAGAGCTGGTTAAGAAGTTCTGGGACCAATCTGAAAATGGAGGTGAAAGAAAGGTTGGAATATGGGAAAATCTTAGAGATCTTAAGCCTAAAATCAAGGAGTGGCAGAAGCAAAACTTTGGGAACACCTCTGAAAGAATCTGTCAGATTGAAAAGGAGTTAAGCAATGTCGGTCAGGGCTATTTGAACAGTCAAAATGAGCAAAGCTTCAGAACCAGCCTAGTGGCCAAAAAAGTTGAACTTTGGAATCTGTACAAGATTCAAGAAAGGGAATGGAAGCAGAAATCTAGAGTGAAGTGGGTCAACGAAGGGGACAGAAATACCAATTTTTTTCACGGTATGGCTTCAGCCAAAAGGAGAAGCAATTATATTGACAAAGTTAAGGTTGACGAGGGATTTATTGAGAATCTTGAAAGGGTTAAAGCAGTCATTGCTGCACATTTCGAGAATTTGTTCAAGTCTAACAGGGTGCTTGAAGTTGTGGAGTTGAAGTGTGGGTTGAAGCGGATTAGATAGAATATAGCAAATGAGATGATAAAACTTGTGACTAAGGAAGAAGTATAGGAGACAGTTAACAGTTGTGATGAGGGCAAAGCTCCAAGACCCGACGTGTATAATTTAAATTTTTTTAATAAACAATGGGAGGTTATTAAAGGGAAAGTGATGGAGTTTGTTCATTCTTTCTTCTCAACGGGTAAACTTGATGCAGGTGTTAACAATTCCTTTATCACACTTATTCCCAAGGTCAGAAACCCAGTGGAAATAAAAGACTATCGACCTATCAGCCTGGTTGGGAGCCTTTATAAAATTGTGGCAAGCTTATTGCGAATCGAATCAAGGTCGTGATCGGGGATGTGGTGGGGAACAACCAGTTTGCATTAGTTAAAGGTAGGTAGTTGATGGATGCTGCTCTTGTTGCAAATGAGCTCATTGACCTGATCAAGAAAGAAAGAACTTGAGGGGTGATCATGAAGGTCGATTTCGAGAAGGCGTACGATTGCATCGATTGGGGGTTTCTTGATCTTGTTATGTCAAATATAGGGTTCCATGAAAAGTGGAGAAAGTGAATTTAGGAATACATTTCCACTGCCCGAACGTTAGTCCTCGTTAATGGATCACCATCAAAAATTTCCACATGAAACGAGGTCTCAGGCAATGATGTCTTTTGTCCCCCTTTTTATTTAACTTAGTGACTGAAAGCTTTAGCCGTCTGATGAAAGTTGCTGAAAGTAAGGGCTTTTGCAATGGCATTCAAGTTGGTAGGAACAGACTCATTATTTCACACCTTCAATTCGTGGATGATACTATGATATTTTGCTACCCCAACTTGGAAGAAATAAAGAATGTTAAAAAGGTTCTTAGAATTTTCCAATCGATGTCAGGACTTAAGATCAATTTCGCCAAAAGCAGTCTTATAGGGATTGATATGGAAACAGACATCATTGAGGAGTGGGCGATGCTAATAGGATGCAAAAATGACTTATTGCCTAATTCTTATTTAGGGCTTCCCCTTGGGGCAAATCGAAGATCTAAGCAGATGTGGAAGCTAACCATCCAAAAGTTCCAAAATAGACTTGTTAACTGGCAATCGAAACTACTGTCTATGGGAGGACAAATCACCATGATGAAGTCGGTGTTAGCCAATTTACCTATCTATCCCATGTCTCTCTTCCTTATGCCCGTTGGGGTGTGCAATGAGATTGAAAAAGTTCAACGAAGATTTATCTGAGGAGGGAATGAAAATAGGAAGAAGATTCATTATCTAAGGTGGGACAAAGTTTGCAAACCAAAAAATGAATGAGGACTCGGTATTGTCGATCTCCAAACAAAAAATAAAGCTTTGTTAACTAAGTGGGTGTGGAGGTATGGGAAAGAAAGAGAAAGTTTGTGGAGAAGAGTGGTAAGTGAAAAAAATGAGGAGGATGCAAAGTGTCCACTACCTCAAGTGCTGTTAGGAAAAAAAGTTTCATCGATATGGAAAAATATTACCAAACCCTTATCCCCTTGCTCTTGACGATGGGGAGAATATTAGATTTTGGACTGACGAGTGAATTGAAAATGTTTGCATGAAAGAACTATTCCCAAGAATTTATGCTTTGGCTAAAAACAAATGTGGCACTGTAAGAGATTTTGGTGAATGGGAAAATGGGATTTGGGAGTGGAAAGTGAAGTTTAGAAGGGATATCTTTGGATGGGAATAGGAACAATATAATTCCTTCATCAATACCATCAGTGAGTTCTTTCTATGCGAAAAGGTCAAGGATGAACTCGTGTGGAAGAGGACTACAAGTGGTGAATTTTTGGTGAAATCATTATGTCAAGGACATGGTGAGCTGAGAACAATCAATCAAAGGGAATGGAAATGGGTTTGGAGGGGTGTTACACCTCACAAAACGGAAGCTCTTATATGGTAACTCATGCATGGGAAGGCAGCAGTGAAAGGTGAATTAGTCAGAAGAGGGATCATTAACATTGCTGAGGCTCTTTGTCCTTTATGCAAACAATCTACCGAAACTGTTGACCACTTGTTTGTTGGGTGTACAAGTGTCGTTGGCCTATGGTATGAATGATGCAAGGAATGGGGTTTTGCTTGGGTCATGCCTGCGAGATTCAAGGAGCTGATGATTATGTGGAACAGGACCAAGTTGACATCAAGTTCGGAGAAAATCTGGAAAATGGCAATCTTCGCTATTACTTGGACCATCTGGATTGCCAGGAACGAGGCTGTCTTTCAAAACAAAGCATAGGACAAGGAACTCATTTGGGAACTGGTTAAACTCAGAGTCGCTATGTGGGTGAACACTAGATGGCAGGCAAATTTAAGCTCTATTATGGACATTTACAGATATCCTGTAGAAGGTTTCATGCAACCAAAAGAAAGGGCTCCAAGACCACAAACAATATGGGAGAAACCAGATGAGGGAACTGTCAAATTCAATGTCAATGGAGCAGCCAATGGATGTCCTGGCGAAACTGGTATTGGAGGATTACTCAAGAATGAAAAAATGGATGTCTTGATAAAATTTTCCAAAGCCATTGGCAGGGGAAACTTGAATCTTGTGGAGTGTTTAGGCATAAGGGAAGCTTTTATTCTCTTCTCCAATTCTATATGGGCTAATAGCTACTCTCTTGTTATTGAAAGTGATTCTCGTAATGCTATTAAGTGGATTAATGACCCTGTGAAAACTCCTTGGAGGCTAAGAAAATGGATGTTACACATTGAAGTCTTAAAGAAAAGAGTGACTGGGTGGGAAGCTAGGCACACATTGAGATAAGGGAACCGTGAAGCCGACCAACTTGCTAAGGAGGGAGTGGGCAGAGAAGGCGAATTGATTGAATTCTACTACCCGACGTGAGGCTTTCGACCTTAAGGATTTTTAAGGCTTTCTAAGGCTAGCTTCTCTCAGTCTTGGTTTCTGCATTTTTCTTTTCTCCTTTTATGAGTTATGAGTTCCGTGAATCTGCTGACGGTTGATCTGCCAAATAATTCTTGGAGGGATGTTTTTCTCAATCGAACATAGTCTTTTTCTGTTTGGGTTGATTTGTTACGCCTATTGTCACTTGCAGGGATGATGTGTGTTTGTTGTTTCTGAAGATGTGAGGGATGTAGTGTGAATATTACAAAGCAGGACATTTTTTGTTGAGTAAGGGATATGGTGACTGCTTCAGTCTGGACCTTGTAGATAGGATCCCTTGTTAAGGTTTCTGTTGTTTTTTGTTACTCATTCTGATGTACAAATTTGGTCAGACCTCTGTGAACGGGTTTTTTGTTTTTTTGTATAGGGGGATTGGGAGTGTATACCTTTAACGAACAAGGGCATACCAACCAATACTCTTGTGGTTCAGCTTAGTTGCCTGTCATGGTTCTTGTAAAGGGGAAATTCCATTCCCCTAATTTCTCTAATATATTTCTCACATATTTAAAAAAAAACCAAACAATTTACATGACTAAAATGAATTATGGAAATATAGCTAACTATAATCAATCACATTTATTTTTGATGAGCTGGGTTTCCATTTATGGATGATATAGGAGATTATTTACCTTTTTAAGCCAATAGGATAGATTTGTATCTCAATTTGGCATTCCAAATATAACTAATGGTATGAATAATCTTATCTATTTATGATTAATTAGATTTTCATTTTTGAATAGATTTATATTTCAATTTTACAATGTGTTACGATATGCGTTTGACTCCAATATAAAAAATCAAGAGCCAATCCTTCTTTTATTCCAAGGATGAGCATCAAGCTTGCTGAAAAAACATCTAAAAACATTCACATTAACAAATACTAAGAAAAAAATTATCAAAATATAACATAGTGTAATAAAATCATTTTTTTTTTGTTAAGCTAAGTATTTCATTAATAAGAAGATAATGGTTAGTAAGGCTGCACTTCAATGTTACTCCTTATAACCTATTACAAATACAAATTGCCTAGTATATAAGACATATCCAATGCACACCTTCATTCAATACAATCCTTTGAGGATATCAAAAACTCACCAAACCGCTTCACATCAATACTTTTCTCACTGTTCTTCTTAAAATCAATTCCATACTGACACAATTGAATGTGAAGCAGTTTGATGAGCTTTTAATATCCTATGGGATTGTGTTGAATGAAAGTGTACATTGAATATGTGCACAATATATACTAGGCAAATTGTATTTGTAATAGGTTGTAAGGAGCAATATAGTACTACATCTTTACTAACCATTATCTTTTTATTAAATAAATGCTTAGCTTAACACCACTTAAAAAAAACATGCATATGTTGTTATTGTACTATGTTATGTTCTAATATTGCTTTTCTTAGTATTTGTTAATGTGAATGTTTTTAGATGTTTCAACAAGCTTGATGCTCATCCTTGGAATAAAAAAAGGATTGGCTATTGATTTTTGTATTGCGATCAAATGCATTATCAAATTGAGATATAAATCTCTTTAAAGATGAAAATCTAATTAATCATAAACAGATAAAATTATTCATAGCATTAGTTATATTTGAAATAACAAATTGAGATGCAAATCTGTCTTATTGGCTTCAAAAGGTAAATAAAATTCTATATCATTCATAAAATGGAAACCCAGCTCATCACAAATAAATATAATTAATTATAATTAGCTATATTTCCATAATTCATTTTATTCATGTAAACGATTTGTTGTCCATGTATTAATTTTATACAGGTCCACCTTTATTAATCTATTTCCTATTTAGAGTATCTGCCCAGCTCCACTCCATTAATCTCTTTCCTAATAAAAATAGATATGGTATCCAAATAGGAAAAGGATTAATAAAGGCGAACATGGGTAAATACTCTAAATAAGAAAGAGATTAACAAAGGTAGACATGGGTAAAATTAATACATGGACAACAAACCATTTATATGAATAAAATGAATTATGGAAATATAGCTAATTGTAATTAATCATATTTATTTATGATGAGCTAGATTTCCATATATGAATGATATAAGAGATTATATGCCTTTTTAAGCTAATAAGACAGATTTGTATCTCAATTTGGTATTCCAAATATAGCTAATGCTATAAATAATCTTATACGTTTATGATTAATTAGATTTCCATATTTAAAGAGATTTATATCTCAATTTGACAATGTCTTTTACCGCAATACAAAAATCAATAGCCAATTTTTTTTTTGTTCCAAGGATGAGCAACAAGCATGTTGATAGAACATTTAAACATTCGCATAAACAAATACTAAGAAAAGAAATATCAAAACATAACATAGTACGATAACATCACATGTATGTTTTGGTCTTTTTTTTTTTGGCGTTATGCCAAGCATTTTTTTTTATAAAAAGAGAATTGTCGGTAAAGATATAGTACTATATCGCTCCTTACAGCCTATTACAAATACAAATTGCCTAAATGGCATACATACCTAATGCACATCTTCATTCAACACAACTCGGAGGATATCAGAAGCTCACCAAACCGCTTCACATCGATACCCTTCTCATTGTTATTCTAAAAATCAATCCATACCGGCGCAACAACTCATTGAATCACTAGCAAAGGTATCTTTTGTTTTGGAAGAGATGTTGAAAGCATGGTAAGTGATCAAGTTGATCGACGGATGAGGTGGAGAAGTAGAGAAGCAAACTTTGGCAATAACGTCAATGGTGTCGACGAGATGAGCAAGGGTAACATGTTTTTGCATAAGAAGATTTACGAGAATGAAAAGAATTTGTGAGTTATATAGGCTAATTAGTTGGTCAAAGGTACAAAGGTGTTACATTTTTTTTTTAAGTAACGTCCAAAATAATTGCATTGTGATTTATTATTTAATTGAATTTTTTATTATCATCAGAAAATTTTTGAGTAATGGTAATTAGTTAATTATTAATTATGAAAATTTATATAATTTAAAACAAAAATATAAAAATTTAATTAAATATAATAAAAAATAAAAAATATTAAAATTTTTTAAAATAATTTATTAGCTTTTTCGTGTATTATACCTTTTGTCCTTGTTTGATCCAAAAGCATATTGATATCATGCCAATTACTTTCAAATATGATTCATTTAGGAAGACTTACATTATTTTAGAGAAAAAAAATGTGTATATGAAAATTAGAAACTGAAACTCAGTAAATGAGTAACGGCTCTCCTCATTAATTTCAATTCCTTAAGACCCTGTCCAAAATGGCAAGGGAATCACAATGCCACATGCGGGCCAGCCAAGATGGTGCCAGGACTTGAAGAACAGTAATTGCCAATTGTATTATAGATTACAATAATTTTCAAACATTTGCCTTGCCAATAATCAAATTTGAAAACATTCCCACGATATTGGTTTTGGGTCCATTAGTAGATTATTTCCATGATTAAAGGGTAAATCATAGATTGGACATACTACAATACTATCATGATAAATCAAAGACATTTAGTAAATGGCTAAATTCATCAATAATCAAAGATATTCAACAAAAATAAAGCCTTCGAAATCCAATTAAATTGCATCGTAAATAAAGGGAAATCAAAAAAAAGAATTTAATTATTTAGATAATACATTAATTCTTAAAATTATGTGTAAGAAATTTAAAATTATATTTATAGAAGATGAAAGATGCAATTTTGTTTCTTAGAAAAGAAATTGGTATTAATTATGTTGAGGGTATGGTTGAAAATAAGGAAATTTGAATGGTTATTTTTATCAATGTACACAGATATAATGATCGAGAAAGCTTGCGAGCTATTAAAAAAAATTCAAATATATTTTTATTTTGATTCAAATGAATTTTTATAATTAATTGATTAATTAATTATCATTAATTAATATATTATTTATTATTTTATGTTCACGTGATGTTGATGTGAATGGTATAAAATATCACGTGTTCATATTATGTTAATAAATCACATCATTATCAAAATGATATATCAATATATTATATTAGATTTATATGATATAAAATGATATATGATATTTTAATTAAATTAATTGTCAATTATAAATTTTATTTGATTTAAAATAAAAAAATAATCCTTAATTGGATGTAATAAAGAGTAAAATTTAATTTAAAATTTTTTAAATAATTTAAAAGTATCTTTAGATATTATGTAATAGAAATATATATATTTTAAGAAATGCAGTCTGAAAACGTGGAAGGTACCAAGGGAAGCGCCCCTCTCTTCTACAAGCTTCCTATTTCCCCCTTCGGTCACGTCTAAAACCCTCCAACTCTGTCCATCTACTCAATTCTTAAACCCTTAAAAAGAACCAAACAGATTTGCAACCACTCTCTGCTTCAATCGTCAAAATGGCCTCAAGAAGGCTAACGAGGTCTGCTTTCTCAGCCATTAAAGCATCGAAAGCATCGGCTCCCTGCCTATCTCGCAGTCGCGCCATCTCCTCCGTTGCATCTACTTTGTGCACTTCCCTCACTTCACCTTTTCAGCCTCCGAATTTCGACAGAGTAGCAGAGAACAATGGCGGCGTCTTCTCTCTCACTCGCAGCTTCCACTCTTCCACACCACGTTACTACTCTGCCACTAGCCCTGCCCAGGTTTATATTGCATTCGTCAAAACTTTTCATTTCTAAGTATCAATGTTTATGTTTTGCTGTTTGCTTTTACTGAATTGAACTGTTTGGTTTTGTGTACAAACTATGCATAAAAAATACCTGCATAATTTGGCTTAAAATAAGCGCTTAGTTTAACTAATAATTGCTAATAGCATAGCATTAGTGATCCCCATCGTACTTTGGCTTAATTGATTGTTTGTGTATCCTGTGTTGTGTCTCCAAATTTGATGAAATTCCGCCAACTAATTTCCTCGTATTATTGTTCTTGGATATTTTCTCGTCAGATCAATCAATCAGAGTACACTGATATGGCCTGGGAGGGCCTTGTTGGAGCTGTTGAGGCGGCAAGGGATAGCAAACAGCAAATGGTGGAATCCGAACACTTAATGAAAGCCCTTTTAGAACAAAAGGATGGGTTAGCTAGAAGAATTTTCACAAAAGCAGGGCTTGACAACACATCAGTTCTGCAGGCTACGGACGACTTTATATCGAAGCAGCCTAAAGTATGTATTTCCATGGGTTATGTTTGTTCATGAATTTATTTTGATGCTTTATTCTTCGTGTATGATTCATTTGACCAGGAGCATTTATTTTCTTGTGGCAGGTTATGGACACAAGTAACCCTGTAATGGGATCACATCTTAGCTCCCTTTTAGACAATTCTCGGAAGCGTAAGAAGGAAATGGGGGATAATTTTGTTTCAGTGGAACATTTTGTCCTGGCATTTATGTCAGATAAGAGGTTTGGGCAGCAGTTATACAAGAACCTCCAGCTCAGTGAGCAGGCTTTGAAGGATGCCATTAAAGCTGTTCGTGGAAATCAGCGAGTAACTGATCAAAGTATGAGTTTAACCAGCCATTGAGTTATAGTTTTATCTTAAATAAGCTGCGACTAAGAAACTAATTCTGTATAATGGAAAATTACATAGTAGTTCTCACAGATATGGTTAAACCAAATGTTATGATTAGATTGGTTTAGAGCTTGCAGTTAAAGGAATGAAAAATTATAAACCAGTACCCAAACTACAAATACATCAAATTATACATACAAGTTGAGACTTAAAAATCTTTAATGTTGAAGTTATTCTTTAATTATGAAGTTTATTTGAGACAGTGATGAAACATATTTGGTGTGCTGACTCAACTTACGTTTTTATTCACTTATCATACTATATCCTTGGGTTGTACCTTCTTAGCTGTCCACTTCCATAATGTATGTAGATCCTGAAGGAAAATATGAGGCACTTGACAAATATGGGAATGACTTGACTGAGCTTGCTAGGCGTGGTAAACTTGATCCTGTAATTGGCCGTGATGATGAAATCCGACGTTGTATCCAAATATTATCAAGGCGAACAAAAAATAACCCTGTTATAATTGGTGAGCCTGGTGTGGGGAAAACAGCAATTGCTGAAGGGTATGTTTTTCAAGTTTTTTGGGTTCTCTTGGTAATCTGAAAAGTAGAAAGTTTTGTTTCGTAGTAAGGAACTTGTTTGGTGATTTGTTGTTTTCCATCTTTGGCATAAATTTAGCATTTGCTGACAGAGGACCACATGTATTAAATTAATGATTTAATTGGATTTCCAAAATAGCTACTTCAAGCTTCAGTCGGATCCCCTTTTACAGAAAATTTGGATATATAGCTGTCATATAGTTCATTTTGTGAATTCTACTTTTCTGGTTTGCACCACCTGTTGACAAAAAATGCACTTACCACAGAAAGCCATGGGAAAAAAAATTAGTCCCTGTCATTTGTTTTGCAAGCTGAAGAATAAAGTATTGCATGAACCAGAACTGTATTATTTTCCTGTTAGTTCTAATGATGCATTTACTGAGCTGGTCTTATATGCCACTACTAATAAGCATAAATTTGTAAGTTTCCTTTGAGTTACATTTATTGCTTAGTTATATGGGTATGCATGAAGACTTTGTGCATGATCATTTTGATAATGAAAATTTTATAATTTTATTGCAGATTGGCTCAAAGGATTGTACGGGGAGATGTTCCAGAACCATTGTTGAATCGAAAGGTATGAATTTAAACTAAGAAGTTTTACATTTGAAATAGATAGAGACATTTTGAATGTGCCTAGACACTTTAGAGGCAAATTTTAAAATGATAAAGATATAGTAGTAGGAAGAAACTTAACAGGCGGTTCTTGGAGTGTACAGGGCCTATATTTGTATCAGCTATTTATGGACTTCACTGATGAGCCTCTTTCAATTAAAGTAGTACTTTTCTAATTGGAATAGGTTCAATGGTTAATGTTCATTTAACAATGGTATTATTCCTTGTTTTCTTCAGGTGATCTCCCTAGACATGGGTTCCTTACTGGCTGGTGCCAAGTTTCGTGGAGATTTTGAGGAAAGGTTGAAAGCTGTGCTGAAGGAGGTTACTGCTTCAAATGGGCAGATTATTTTATTCATTGATGAGATTCACACCGTTGTGGGCGCAGGTTTGTACCTAGCTTTTGATTGCGTAAAATATGTAATTTTGTAGTTGTAAATTTATCACAGTTTTCCTTCAGAATTCATGTGTGCTACAGGGAGTGTAAGTGTGTAACTAATACATTGTAGATAAGTGCTCTAGTAAAACTTAAGAACTTAGCCTCTTGATAGGTTCTATGTTGATTTGAGCAAGGTTTGGTTTTTAATGCATTGAACTATGTGTTGAAGATAGTTATTTCTAAATTGTTTAGGGGCTACAAGTGGTGCAATGGATGCTGGGAATTTGTTAAAGCCAATGCTTGGGAGGGGTGAGCTGCGATGCATAGGAGCAACTACATTGAATGAGTACAGGAAATACATTGAGAAGGATCCTGCACTTGAGCGTAGATTTCAACAAGTCTTTTGTGGCCAACCGTCCGTTGAAGATACAATATCTATACTTCGAGGTTTGCGTGAGCGCTATGAGCTACATCATGGTGTTAAAATATCTGACAGTGCTCTTGTTTCGGCAGCAGTTCTTGCAGACCGCTATATAACAGAACGTTTTCTGCCTGACAAAGGTTAGGCAATCAGCGAAAGGGGAAATTCATAACTGTTACGATGATAGATTTTATGTTAATTATTTATTAGCCTTAAAAGTTTTGGGTAAATATGCTTTTTAACAGCTGTAATTTAACTTCTTTTCAGCGATTGACCTTGTTGATGAAGCTGCTGCAAAGCTTAAGATGGAGATCACTTCAAAGCCCACAGAGTTGGACGAGATAGACAGAGCAGTTCTGAAGTTGGAGATGGAGAAGCTATCCCTTAAAAATGACACTGATAAAGCATCCAAAGAAAGGTTAAGCAAGCTGGAAAGTGATTTGAGCTCACTCAAACAGAAACAGAAAGAATTAACTGAACAGTGGGATCATGAGAAGGCTCTCATGACTCGAATTCGATCAATAAAAGAAGAGGTGATTTTCACTTGATGTTGTTGTTGCACTGTTAAGTAACCTGCATATTTCTTAATCTTCTGATTCACCTTGTTGATGTTTATAGATTGATAGAGTTAACCAAGAAATGGAAGCTGCTGAGCGTGAGTATGACCTAAACCGTGCTGCTGAGCTCAAATATGGAACTTTGATGTCCCTTCAACGCCAGTTAGAAGAGGCTGAAAAGAACCTTGCTGAGTTCCAAAAGTCTGGGAAATCCTTGCTGCGTGAAGAGGTTACTGATCTTGATATTGCTGAAATTGTTAGTAAATGGACTGGCATACCGTTATCAAACCTCCAACAGCCAGAAAGGGACAAACTAGTCTTGCTGGAAAAGGAACTTCATAAGAGAGTAGTTGGTCAAGATATTGCCGTAAAATCAGTGGCTGATGCAATCCGACGCTCAAGGGCAGGATTGTCTGACCCAAATCGGCCAATAGCTAGTTTCATGTTCATGGGCCCTACTGGTGTTGGCAAAACTGAGCTTGCAAAGGCTTTAGCTGGTTTCCTCTTTAATACAGAGAATGCTCTTGTCAGGATTGATATGAGTGAGTACATGGAAAAGCATGCAGTCTCACGCTTGGTTGGCGCCCCGCCAGGCTATGTTGGTTATGAAGAGGGTGGACAACTCACTGAAGTTGTTCGTCGAAGGCCCTATTCTGTAGTTCTTTTTGATGAAATTGAGAAAGCTCATCATGACGTATTCAATATTTTGTTACAGTTGTTGGACGATGGAAGGATAACTGATTCACAGGGAAGGACTGTTAGTTTTACAAATTGTGTAGTAATAATGACTTCAAATATTGGTTCTCACTACATTCTGGAGACTCTTCAGAGTACACATGGTGGCAAGGATGCTGTTTATGATGTGATGAAAAAACAGGTTGTTGAGTTGGCCAGACAGACTTTCCGCCCGGAATTCATGAACCGGATTGATGAGTATATAGTTTTCCAGCCTCTTGACTCCAAAGAAATCAGTAAAATAGTTGAGATACAGGTGATTAATCTTCATAGAATACCTTTTCTGGGTGTTTGGTATTTTCCTTTTCCTAATGTTTTCTTAATGAGGAATCTGCTAAGGGAAAAATATTAGTAGTTGATTTGATATAGTGTAAAATATTAGTAGTTAACTTGATGTAGTACTAGTGGAAGTCTTGGAATAGGAAATTGATTCAATATTTTTATTGATTGAACACTAGAGAAGATCTTTATTTTAGGGTCTGAAATTGATTCTGTATTTTGTTGACTGAACACTAGATTAGATCTTTATTTTTAGGGTGTGGGCATCTCTCTCAGACAGAGCATATGAGGTACATTGCACAGTAGTTATCCCTGCAGGAGGATTATTTTGCATCATATTTTAGCATGAATCATAAGTTTTGTACATAATCATCTTCAGGTCAAGTTAACTAGCCTTCTTGGAGGCTTGTTTTTAGCTCTAACTTATCTCTGTAGAAATCGGTTAGTGCAAAAGTCTTTCTCCCCCTAATTAAGAGAGAGAAAGTAATATCAATGGATTATAACTTTGCTTTAGTGCTGTTGTAAGTTATTTAGTCAAGATAGACACTCTTATCAATTAAGAGATTTGCATAAGAAGGTTCATGGTAGCTTTTAATCTCATAAGAATCTGAGTTACAATTATTCTTTGTTTACCAGATGATGCGGTTAAAAGAGAGACTCAGACAGAAGAAAATTGATTTGCACTACACAAAAGAAGCTGTTGAACTTCTGGGGACATTGGGCTTTGACCCTAACTTTGGAGCAAGGCCAGTTAAGAGGGTGATACAGCAACTGGTAGAGAATGAAGTTGCAATGGGAGTCTTGAGAGGAGATTTCAAGGAGGAAGACTCGATCATCATCGACGCCAACACCTCCCCATCAGCAAAGGACCTTCCTCCCCAAGATAGACTATGCATTAAGAAATTGGAGAGCAATTCTCCAATAGATGTCATGGTTGCAAACGACTAAAGTGTTGCCTTTTGCAGGTGTAAATACAAGGAATAAAGAACTTCACTTTAGTCATCTCCAGGCTTCGGTTAGACATTTTGTTTGAACTGCTTACCTACCTGAGTTTTAAACCTTCAATGGCAGGTTTTTCCGTTCTCCCATGACAATTATGTAAAGGAACATGTCCATGTAAATGCACCATACACAGCATGAATCATGCAGTCAACTGAAAGAATTGTCTGTTCCCTAACTTATTAACTTACATACGCCAATCCATCAAAATCCTGTTGACTCTGTTTACCCCTAAGGAGTGGGTCCCTCCTACAGGGATAATTTCAAAAGTGGAGCCCGCAGGAAGCTTCTTAGATGAGCCTTGGAGATGAGCTGGACGGCACCGATGAGAGGACAGCAACGAGAGGGTATGGCCCGTTGGTACCATCGTTATACACTATCAATTGTCCTTTGCACGTTTCCCTATGTACAAAAAAGAAAGAAGCATGCCTTCTTTCCCATGCTACGAAACCCAAAATATGGCTTCTTTTATGAGCCTCTCTCTCCCCCCTTCTTTTCCTTTATCGTTTTCGTTAAAATGGTTTTTTTTTATTATTTATTGATAAAAATATAAGGACAAGTTTTTCAAGGATATGTTTGGTTAATCAATATAATGCTTTTTTAAAAAAAAAAAAGTAAAAACGTATTTTACAAAGGAGTAAAAGTTAAAATTTAACTTTAAAATCTTCATTCTTGTTGTTTCTGTTAGAAAAGGAAAGTTTGATTCAACAGAAAGGTGGTTCATTCAATGCGTCACGAACGTGTTGAAAAAAAATATATATTATTTATAAATTTAGGATTTGTCACATTTCTCATGGATGTACGATGTTGTGACATTTTACTCATAAAAAAAAGAAATTTACCTTAATTCGGATCATATTGTGTAAATTTTAATATTATTTATCAAAAATTTGTATTTTTAAATAAAAAATTATAATCACTAAATATAAAAAAGTAATAATTATTAAATAATTTTTTTTATATATAAGTTAAATTTTTTTTTTTACTAATATGAAATTTGAATAAATATGTTATTTAAATAATTATGATATTTTAATTAAATAAAAATTATTTTATTTATTTTTTTATAATTTTATGGAATATATTTAGTCTTATACTATCAATTAAATTAAAAAATTTAAATATAGAAATCTTAAATCTTAAGAATAAAAATAATACTAATACAAAAAATTTACAGAATTTTTTTTTTATTACTTTGAATTTTAATTCTCTCTCTTCTCTGTAACAATTTTCTTTCTGACAGGCCGATGTAGATATAAATAAACAAAGAAAACAAACCGAAAAAATAGTTAAAATTCATTCACTCAACGCTTCTCTCTCTCTCTCTCTCTCTCTCTCTCTGCCCACTTCCTACTTCATCTCTATCTTTGAGCTCTGAACCCATAAATAATCAAGAAAAAAAGAGTGAATGGATTATTAGTTAAGTAAGCTAATAAAACAGAGAGAAATGGGTTTGGAGCTCTTCTTATTCTCTTCCTCTTCTCCCAAAGCTACATTCTGTTTCCTTTTGCAAATGTAAATTTTGATTTTTTTGTCGTACAAGGATGGCCAAGTGTCACAGAAACGACATCGGATCCATATTCCTCGACCGCCCTTCCGCTACCACCGCCACCGGTAATCACTTCCGACTATGGACAGCCTTCTCCGGCGCTGCATTCCGAAGAAAAATCTTCGATGCAGTGAGCTGCGGGGCCAGCTCCCGCCACCGCCACCAGCTCATGCAAGAAGTGCTCAACGACACCGTCCCTCCTCAGCCTCCTCCTCCTCCTCCTCCAACCACCACAATAAAGTCCTTCTTAAAAGAGTCAAACGAACAGAAAAAACCAGACAGGTTGGTGAAAAGGCCCAACAACAATGGCAAGTCAGAGAAGCTAGCAGATCTCTTGAACTTAGCGGAAGCGGAAACAGATGCTGAGACTAAGAAGAAAGTGGAAGCTTTGGAGGAGTTGAAGCGCGTGGCTAAGGAATTGCAAGTGGAAGAAGAAGGAAAAAAGACCAAAGCTGCGAGTAGAGTGAGGCTGCTTACTAAAGAAGACTCAGAAGCCAGAGTGACTTTAGCGATGCTCGGGACGATTCCGCCGTTGGTTGCAATGCTTGATTTTGAAGACTCTGATTCGCAGATCGCTGCTCTCTATGCTTTGCTTAATCTAGGAATCGGAAATGACGCGTGAGTTTCCTGAATTTGCCACCCTTTTTCTGTTCAGTATAAAGTCTTTTTCTTATGTAAAATTATTGTTGTTGTACTGTTTTGTTGCTCCATTATGTTTTTGTTTTCCCGTCGGGTTTTGTTTGTTTTAAGAGAAAATAAAAATGTCTGAAATGATTGAAGGGAATTCGCTTGGACAAGTCGCTTTCTGTGTTTTCAGGTCCTGTTGTTTTCTTCAAACAGTTCTTGATATGTAGAATAATGTATTTAATTTGTCGTTGATCCAGTTCATCTCCTTTTTCACCTTCATCTTTTTAACTGACATTTTCTGGCCATAGCTTTGTTTGTTAGCATGAAATTTCTTATAATTTGGTTGCTTAACATTTAATTTCTTTAACTCTTTGTGAAACCCTTTTTCAGGAACAAAGCAGCCATTGTAAAAGCAGGGGCTCTGCATAAGATGCTAAAGCTTATTGAATCCCCAAATGCTCCAAGCCAGGCAGTTTCAGATGCCATAGTAGCAAATTTCCTTGGCTTGAGCGCCTTGGATTCGAATAAGCCTATCATTGGATCTTCTGGGGCTATTTCTTTCTTGGTAAAAGCCCTCAAGATTTTGGACAAAAGTAGTTCTCAACCAAGACAGGATGCTCTTCGAGCCCTTTATAATCTATCGATCTCCCCATCGAACATTTCCTTCATTCTAGAAGCTGATTTGATACCCTTTCTGCTGAATGCCTTGGGAGACATGGAAGTTAGTGAGAGAATTCTTTCAATTTTGAGCAATCTAGTATCCACTCCGGAAGGTAGAAAAGGCATTAGCGTTGCCCCAGAAGCGTTCCCAATTTTAGTTGATGTGTTGAATTGGACCGACTCGCCAGGGTGCCAGGAAAAGGCATCATACATTTTGATGGTAATGGCACATAAAGCGTATGGAGACAGACAGGCCATGATTGAAGCTGGCATCGTTTCATCATTGCTCGAACTAACGCTTTTGGGTAGTACATTGGCTCAGAAGAGAGCTTCTAGAATTCTGGAGGTCTTGAGGGTGGACAAAGGGAAGCAAGTTTCAGAGAACTTTGGTGGGAACAGGAGTGCAGCGGTGTCTGCTCCTATTTGCGGGTCTTCATCCTCTTCAACAAATCCAAATGGAAAGGAGTGCTTGGTGGAAGAAGAAGGCATGATGAGCGAGGAGAAGAAAGCTGTTAAACAACTGGTCCAACAGAGTTTGCAGAACAACATGAGGAGAATTGTCAATAGGGCCAATTTGCCGCAAGATTTTGTTCCATCAGAACATTTCAAGTCCCTCACATCAAGCTCAACTTCAAAGAGCTTACCCTTTTGACCCAAAAATGGATTACACCCTCTGCCATTGGCATGCATGGAGAATGAGGAGGAGAGAGTCTGTAGTTAGTCTTCTTTTCCAGTCTCATAATGTGCTTTTTGATTTTGGTAGCTTCTGTCAATGTATGATATAGCCATTGTCAATATTCCATCATTGTCCTATCATAAGCTTTTGTAGCAACTGTTTCTTCATTTGGTGTATGGCTGAGTGACCCCCATTTTGCCTCTGTTCTTTTGGCTCCCTTCAAAAACTTCAAGCCCATCCTCCTCCCCTGATATGCTTTGGTATGAAAATGTACTACTAAACTTAAAAAAGAAAAAGAAAAGAACCTTTGACGATCTGAACTGTGAAGAACCATGGAGTCATGAACTTGTCTGAATGGCGAAATCTTCTTGCCAAGGGATGCCTGGTTGTTAGTGGCATGGCATGCAAAACAAGAAAATTCCCAGGGTTGATTTTGGTAACTTAGATTACTGTTCTTGGCTTCTCAGGTCCCTACCTCCCTCCCTACAATCAAGGAGTCACTTTCACCACTGGTACAGTTTTGTCCAAAGCCTTGGCCCTACTCTTTAATTCCCATTTATGTATTTATTTACACTCAACTGTTTAGGAAAGAGGTGTCGGTCATTTTCTTCTGGCTCAGAAGCAAGGACCATTCAGTATAATTTCCATCTAGGAATCTCTCTCTGCCCCCCTTTGAAATTCTAACTCTGACCACTTCACCCGGAATCTCTGGATTTACAAAGTTGAAATTCAAGCTATTTTTGAAATTCTAACATGGACTTGTTAAACCCTGTTTTCTTCCATTAGTTTAAACAACTGTATAAATTATCCTCTGCCATTGACCTTGTTAACTGAGCTGTTATTACATTATTTTAACTACTCATCTATTTCCAGATCAGTCGGAGCATTGACAAGTAAATGGTGACAGAAGGAAAGAAGAATCTGAGTTGCTGGCTGCCATTAAAAAATTATCTACATTTTCTACCCTCCAATTGTATTTATTCCCTATGTTCATCACGACTCCATTTAAACATCTCTAAACAATAACTATCACATTCACATTGGATTTGAGATAAAATATCCCGGTACAACAATCTTCTTTCTTCTTTCTGAGGCGCAATCTTAATCTAATGTAAACTTCACTCACCTCCTGTTATCTCCTATGTGTGCTGTACTTCGAGTTTTGTTTGTCTGGCTTTGGTGCATTTATATCCTATGGAAAAATGTGATTGTTCACGTGGCTAATTATAAATTTAGAGCTGTTAGCTTTCATGGCAGACTCAGATCAATTTTTGTCCTTTTTTTTTCTGCCATTTTTATGAGTTCATTTTCCTTTTCTCACATGGACAATTTATTGGCTCCAAACATCAAAGCTTACTGTTCAGGGTGCACCTAGCAACATCATAACATCTGCATCAACATTCATGGTCCATTTGACAGCAAAACTTTAAAAAAGAAGAGACAAAGCTTTTGGAATTTATAAAGTTTGGTACTGCCTTCGGGTTCCAAGTAAAAGTTTTCCTTCTTAAATCAGAGTTGTTCGATTGAATCATTAATGGTGAAGTAACCAGTATTTGATCCAAATGTACTCTCATGGTTGTCAATGAGAATTGCAGCTGTAAGGTAACACTAGTTAAGAGAGATGCTGCGTACTTCATTAAAATTCCACCCGTGCTGAGGAGATTGAATTGAATGCTAGCTTCAGAAGCTAAATATCTCAATTTCTATCTGAGGGTACAAGAGATTTCAAACTTATTTTGAAGATAAAAAATTATGTATCCATCATTAAATTAAATATTCAAATATATTTTAATTTAAATTTTAAATAATTAGATTGTTAATATAACAAAGTATAATTTTGATCTCTTGCTTGATGAAGGTCAAAAACCTTAAAAGGGAGTTTCAATTTTATTCTTTAAATAAAAAAGCATATATCAATCATTAAATTAAATATTTAAATACATTCTTATCTAAACATTGAAGAGTTGGATCATATAGCAAAGCATAATTCTGATATCCTTAGGACGAGGGTCTAAAACTCTGATTGTAGCTTTAGTTTAGATCTATATAGCCAGCAAATGAGCAACATCTCACTGCTGAGGGATTTTACAGGATTAGCAATGATTGATCACAAGTACCCACACTGTAATGCTAGACATGAAGTTGGGTTGAGGAATTTTTCAGGACCATGGAGTGTTAGGTAGGAGGTAAAACATTATTCGATCGAAAGCAAAATTACCAAGCAAAGTTGGGTTTATCATGAAAACAATAATGAAATGAGCAAAACTGGTCCAAAGTCTATCGAGCATGAAAAATGAAAGAATCTGTAGGGTTGCAGTAGAAAGAGCCAAACACATAAATGATTATTTTTTATCTCTTTCTTGCAACAACCACTGACAGCTTTCTTTTCTTTCCCATAAACCTAACGGTAAGAAATAATAATTGGTTCTCTGTACAGAGAGAGAGAGAGAGATTGGGAAGGATGTGAGCCATGGGGACTAGTTTTTTTGTCAACCCTTGTGCCTTGGGGACTATGGCAGCTACGATCAAAGGAGCCAACTACGTTGAAATAAATCTTTGATTATCCCCTCCAGAATGAACCCCACCTACAGGGCTAGATTGTAGACTATTATTACAGCTCTTCACTCGCCACTAGATGTTTCAGTGACCCCTCCCCACGTTACTATAATTTGTAAGGATGATCTGCTAAGCAATACCAATTCTTTTCCAATTTCCTGTCCCTTTGCTCTAACCTGGAAGCAAGAAAGAATCTCAATTCTTGCGTTGCTTCTTTCTCTCAAGCTTGGAACGGAATGGATTTGAAATGAATTCTTGCTTGAAGTAACCATAGGGACTTAGGGACCATATTTTGTTGTGTATAGACTGTAGTGCACCTGATAGGTCAATTCGGGGGCCGGTAGCTCGGCAACCTCCCATGTCTGGAAAAGGTTCAGGACGTTTCCAGCCATGGTTTCAGCTTGTAAGCCATATATATGTCTGTGCTATTGGCAAGTGACGTAGTTCTAACGAGAGTCAACATAGAAATTCTCATATTTAACTAATGTTTATCTCTGGAATCATAAGTTTCCTAGAAAGTGGACATACAGCTCTCATTTGGTAAAGATAATTTTTTTTTTTTTTTGCTTAAAAAGTAATGAATGATCGCCTTTTGTTTCCTCTATTGCTAATTAGTCATTACAGCATTATCATAGCTGACTAGCAAGAAGCTGTAGATCATGCTGATTTGTTTATTCGTCTTCATCCTTACCACTTTGTGGAAGAAAAAAAAATCTAACGTTTAGAACTTCAGGCAGGCAAGTATGGGGCTGGTGAAGGAAGAAATACTTTAAAAAAACCGAATAAAAAAATGAGAAAAAAGTTATGGAACCTTTCATGTACGAAACAAGCATGCGCATTCCAATGTGAAGCATGATGTCGGTGGCCAATCTTTGACATCAAACTGTGGACATGGTCAATTTTCGTTTGTGTTTTTGTTTCGTTCATGAGAATAATCTAAATCTAAACAGGGTAGGTGGGGGAGTGGACAGGATTGGGAAGGTAGGATTGAATGCCTAGATTGTTTGGTAAACATAAATTTATGGGGGTTGGAATTGCATTAAATGGGATGGGACATCAATTTCTTTTATGCTTCTCTTTTTTGGGTACCTCACCTAAGTATGGTTACTGGTTCAGAATCAAGGTTGGGACAATTAAGATTTTGAATGAATAATGGCAGGGGTCCCCATGGGGAACCAATTCTTAAGCCTAAACTTATGGGACATTTTGATACATAATTTGAACTCTGGGTTTTTTCTGTTTTGATGGTTTAGCTTTAAGTGTCCGTTTGGCTTAATTTTTTTTTAATTTAAAAGTTATTATAAAGTTTTTATAAAAAATAATAATTTTTAAAATTAAGTTAAATTTATTTAATAAATTTACTTTTATAAGTTTTTTTTTATAAATAAGTTATTTGACAAAATAATTTATATGAATTCTAATTTTGATTAAAATGATCAAAAAAGGAATTTAATAAATAATTTTTTATTAATCATAAATTTCTTTGTTCATAATGAAAAAACGTTAATTTTATTTTTTTATTTATAAAAAAGTATAAAATTTTTTTTCTATAACAAAAAGTTTATAATTAATAATAAATTATATAAAAATGAAAACAGATAATGTTGAAATTATTTTTAATAGATAGGGATATTTTTGAAACAAAAAAAAATTCTTCTAAAAAAGAGACATGCTTTTAAAAAAAGAGGAGAGAAAGCTTATCCCTTGAGTTTTTTCTAAAACTCTTTTTTTCAAAATTTTATTTTTTAAAAAAAAACTACTTATTTTTTTTAAAAGTTTATTCAAATTCTTGTTTGGTCTAATTTTTGATTTTAAGAGGTGGAAAAGCTGAAAAAAAGCCAAGCCAAATATGCACTAAATCATTTCAAATAAGTTGATGTTTAATTATAAGACCCCAAAAAGGCAACAAAAAAAAAAAAAAACAAGTTTGGTAGCCAATGATTAGTTGGAATTCATGGTATATATTTTTCCACCAAGAAATATCACATGGACATGACCTTGAATCTTGATAAAAAGCTGGGGGTTGGCAAAAGAGAATGGGGTCATTTTCTTTCACAGTTAATCAATGGCAAAGCTAAATCAAAAGCTCAAAAAGTAATTTAGCTATTGGGGATTTTGGGGTCCTGTTTTGGTTTGATGGCCTGTGGAAAACAAAAGAGGGCAATTGGCCCTTTTGTGGGACACTTTATCACACCAATTATTCATTTTTGTACAATCTTTTTTTTCCCTTAGCAAAATTCCAATCCTCCCTTTGAAAAATTCTTAATAATGGAGTTTGGTTCTTTTGTATGCATTAAAAACAATGGGGAAGAGAAAATCATACTAGAACTTGTTTGGGCAAGACATGTTCTTACTTCAAGCTTCAACATGGGTTGTTTTGGAGGGGGGAAAAGAAGAGAGAAAAAACAAAGAAAAAAAATCTAAAATTTATTTATTTTTTCCACAAAGCAAAAAAGGGGTAAAAAATTAAAAGACTCAAGAGGCAAAGATGAAAGATACCCAATGCCTCCCACTTTTTCTTATTCCCAAGAGGACCACATCTCTCAACTCCATTATTAATTAGTGATGCACACATTTTTAAAAAGTAGTATGGAAATATTCTTTTTATTTATTTATGACATATGCCAAATAGAAAAAGCTTGTCACCAATAAGACTAATCCTTAACCAAGCAAATATCATGGTACCATCAAACATATTTCCCCCTTTTTGATGTTTTTTTTTATTTTATTTTAATGTTTGTCCCGTTTTGTTTTCATAAAAATTTTAATTTTGATGTATTTTATATTAATTTTTTTTAAAAAATATTATACAAATATTTAATATTTTTAATAGGATAAAATTTTAAAAAATAAGAGAGATGGAAGGAATATTTTTTATATTCATTCCATCTGTGGAGACAAACTTTATAGTAAATGATACTTTATACACATGGGATGAGGACAGATTTACATATTCGTAGGGCCAATTTTCCTTTTCCCCCTGCGTAGCAACTCACGAGTTTGATATGAACCAAGGTAGTCTAGGCCCGAACTAATTGTCTACTCCAAACGAAAAATTTTGTTCAGTCATGGGTTGGAGTCTCGGAGGCAGGCCCCATCCAGAGCTAGCCTGCTGGGAACCATGCTCAAAGCTCATTAGACCATTATCATGCCATTTCTTGCACAATATTTAGTAGGTTTATCGTGAATTTTGGTGATAACAGAGCAATCATACAAAGCCCACAACTACAATCTATGGAAAGAATCCATAAAAACTAGGATTTCAGTCTAAAGATTGGCCCTAAAATTCTCTGCCATGGTGCAACCTAGACCTTGAAATGATGCAGCCAAGGTTAGCTGCAAACCTGATGCTGATTGACAGCAATCATCAATCCTTTCCATTGGCGTCCAACACTGTAAATTCTAGGCGATAGACAGCAGGATTCACTTGGTATAGTGAAGTCCGCCATTCCAAAGGGTTGGCATCATTGACAGGGATGACTCAATTCGGACAACACAGAAACAATAAGAAAAGGTCAGAAAGAAGGGATGAGAACTTCAGGAGAGTGCTCAGGAAATGTGCATGAGGATCGCCCACCCTCTTCACCAACCGGCCAACAGAGAGAGAAAGAGGAGACAGAGGATGATATCAGTGTGAGCACTTCATCAAAACTAGCAAACATAAGTAATTAAGTTGCTTTATAGTGAAAAAAATAGAAATCATTAATCATTAGAAGGGCTACATCTAATCAGTATTGTCTCAAGGTACACAAGCATGCATAATATAGTATTCAGCAGACAAAAGTTGTTCTGCAAAAATATACTATTTGATTTCGTAAAATAGCTACAGTTACTATGGTAACAGGAACCAGCCACCTACAAATCCAAAAACCATGCACCTGCTTCTACAAAGTAGCGATCAGTTAAACATATCAATATTACTTGCTTTCAGTAATGGGGAGATACACACCCTCTGCTGCCAACCATACGTTATCAGCACGCTTTTCTCGAACACCACAAACCTACACAAATATGCAGAAATGGCTTTAACATACTAACAAGTGAACATAGCCAGCAAAACGTGAAAAGTACAAATATTGGCTAACAGCCTTCACCATTAACAGTATATTAATCAGAGGGTTATGTTAGAAAGCGATCAAAATAAGGTTTCACATTCAATGATGAGCTGGCAAACATCAAATCTTAGTATTGTAAAATATGATGAAAGACAAATATATTCCATAGAATGAAATTTAGAAGAGAAGCAAAAAAGCATTAGTTATGGAATTATGGTAGACTTGGCGAGTATTTCATACTTAATATTATATTAATATTCAGATAAATGAGATTGTAAATTTCCATTCTCACCTCTTGCTGTCCACCAGCTATTCTGGCATATTTCTTGTCATGACTATGCAGGTAGCCGCCAGTGTCAACATGCTGAAGCCGAATCCTTTGATCTTGCTTCCAAGTCTTCCCACTTCCCTCAATGATTAGCCTGAAGATGATCATCAGATAATGAAGCACCAGCAGAACAGAAAGCCAAGAAAGATTAACATAAACTTGAAAAAAAAAAGAAGGAAAATTTAGGTCTCACCTCCAATAATCGCCAGTATCGGATTCTGATTCTCCTCCAAAGCAGCTAACCTACACCCAACAGCATATGGGTCATAATACAGTATCAGTAACTTGATATGCTTAAGAAAAGAAAGGATAGGCTCTGCTTTCAAAACCTATTTCTATCCATTAAACAGATTTAAACAAGCATCGTGGTCCTCAAACATTGATGAACATTAGCTTAGAAATTGACAAATATTGAGAATTGAAGTTATGACTGGCTATTGACACAAATGGAAAAATATACTAACCTCTAGGTTGCCTGATATTGGGGATGCATGCAAGTGGCTATGCAGCCATTTTCTAGTCCTCATGTGTTGCAACCTAATTATTGTCCCACTTGGAATTGTTTCTCCTTGTTTAGCAGATGTATCCGGTATAGGCTTAACAATCTGCACAGCATAATCCCATATTTTAATTGTATCATGAAACATAGTCTTACAACACTACAAAATGAAAATTTGACAGCAAAAACTAGTAAAAATTAAACAAACTTTCCCAAACTCAAATTCAACTTTCAAGAATTATTTTGAAAATTGTAAGACTCCATCAAGAGAAGAGACGTAGAAACAAAACAAAGGCAGAATTTCATGTTCTAGAACCGTATCAATACGTCTTCTTATTGAAGAACACAATATTATTACAGGTTTAACTCGTGATTGAAACAAACCAAAGATGTCTACTAACTGGAAAAAGTTCATTGGTCCACTAGATTAACCGTTAACAAATAGTTTGATTGCAATAGCATATCAAATTCAGCTCGGAAACTACTTTAAAAGATCACAGGCAATATAAAACAGCTGGTAATAGAGAGATAGAGTACCCAGTAGCTGTTGGAGTCATCGACGTTAGGAAAACTGGTAACGGATTGCTGTCCGCTTCCAGACCCGTACGGCACGTCGTGTGAATGCAGCCTAAATTTTGTTTTCTCGTGCATCAGCTTTAAAATCGTCCCATAGGTAATCTGTTCCATACATTTTATTTAATTAATTTAAGAAAAAATAGATGATAAAAAGAAAAAAGAGAGAGAAAGGAATCTAAGATGTAGGTGAAAAAGATTATTAAAACCTCGACATTTTGAGAGGAGGAGGACGAGGCGGCGGAGGCGGAGGAAGGAGAACCTTGATCGAAATCGAGAGTGAGGAAGAGGAAGAGGGCGAGACCGAAAAATCCTATCGCCATCACAAAAAGTAATCCGATGAACCAATTCTGTTGCCAAAATGGATAATCGACGTTCAGATTCTTTCTAGAATGTTGTCTTTGCTCTACTCTGCTCGCAACTCGACTGGACAACGACGGTGGTTCTGACGACGAAGAAGGTTTTCTGCGAGAGACGGCCTGCGGCCCCGACGGCGCCACGGTGGAGGAATTTTTTGGCTTTAAGATCTAACGGAAAATTAACGGTTTTTGCGAAGGATTTTTAATGGATCTGGGTTAGCGGGGATCGTGTTTTTGGAGGGGAAGGGAAGAGGACCGGGAAGCTTTCTTTGACACGTTGGAGTGACATGAAATTAGCCAGTATAATAATGACACGTGGACTTATGGTGATGTGGATGGTTTTGGTTGGGTGGAATCGGATCTTGACTTGAGAATTTTTAGTCTCGAGTCGCGACGTTTCCTTCGGGTGAAATCGGGTCTTTCAGGGATGTAGTTGGGTTTTGGTCCAGTCAAAGTTTGGGCTAGAGTTGGGTTTGGATCCATTCAAAGTTTGGGCTTAAGGTTTTTGTTCATTTAAGTGACAAATTCTATCCCAATGAAGCTCTGACCAACCCAAATCTTCAATTATGCCAAAAAAATAGGAGTAGTAATTTCATATTTATAAGAAATATATATACAAATTAGTAAAATATTACAGAATATTTTATTAAATTATTAATATTAAAATAATTAAGACATGAAAATGATTAATTCAATTGAAAAATTATTTTTAACCACGGTAATCGAATATGTTGTGAAAAACTAATCTAATTGATCCAACACCAAGTTTTAATCGATTAACAATATTACATCAGTTAATTCAATTAATAATAAAAATTTTCATAATATAATTATTATTATTGTATATATAAATAAATTTAATAATTAATGAATTCATTAAGTGTGTATAATCATATAAGTAAACTTATTATAAATTATAGAAATACTTATAACTAAATTAAATATATATATTACAATTATATATATAATATGCATATATAGTTATTATACTAAATACATATTTAATAGGTATACATATATATAATTCATATAATAATATAATATTTTAATCATATATAATAATATAATCACCTTTTTTTTTGAAATATATAATCACTTCTTATTCATTCATAAAAGGATTTATATATACAATAATAACATTTTAAATTCTTATAAGTTAAGTAAACACACACATATAAATATATTGAAAACTAATAGATTTGCTTCCAATCTTTCTATTTTTGGCATGCATCTGGCTTTGTATGAATTTTTTGATACATAATAAAATTAATCCTTTTAGTTAAGAAAAAAATTAAGATTAGTTCGGATTGTTTTCGTGAAAATAATGGTAATAATATTTTGCAAAATATAAAAACATCAAGTACAAAAATTGTAAATAGTCAAAATACTCACCAAACTCTTATACTCGTGCATTTTGTGCTATTTAATCTTTATATTCAAAATTGAAACAATTTAATTCTTTGATTTTGATAATTACCCTAATTTAGTCCTTTCCCTTAACATTATTTAATTTAATTATTAAAGATGATGACGTCGATGTTGATGTGATACTAACATGACACATAATGATGGCATGGCAAGTGAAGATGGTTTAGCTTTCTAATGTGGCACTATCACATCAATGTATTAGGGAGACATAGCAATGCCACATTGGGTAAGAATTGCTGAAGTAGCACTATCATGTCAGCATGTCAAGTTGATTATGATGTCAATGTTGATGTGGTATTGACATGACACACAATGATGACATGGCAAGTAAGGATGGCTTAACTTGTTGATGTAGCACTGCTATGTCAACATATTATGGTGAGATGGCAGTGCCACATAGGGTACGAGTTGTTTTAATTTAATCCCTTTCCATAACATCATCCAATTTAACTATTAAAGTAAATGACATCAGCATTGATGTGATGTTGGCATGGTATACAATGATGACATGGCAAGTGAAGATGGCTTAGCTTGTTTATATGACATTGCCACGTCATCATATTAGGGTGACATGGCAATGCCACTTTAAGATGAGTCGCTGAAGTAGCATTACCATGTTAAGATGGTGATGACGTTAATGTTGACATGGCACACAATGATGACATGGCAAGTGAGGATGGCTTTACTTGTTGATGCAGCATTGCCATTGCAGCATGTTAGGGTGACAAATTATTATATAAGAGCTAAATTTATATTTTTTTTATCAAAATGTTATATTAACATATTTAATGGTAAAGGATTTAATTTACATACATTATTATATAATAACTAAATTTATATTTTTTATAAAATATTGGAACTAATTATATAATTTGATTTTAATTTAATTGAGTTTATTTTTAAATTAATCGAATTAATTGAACTATTTCAATAGAAAAAAATCAATTAAAATAATTTGATAAATTCGATTTTAATATAAAAAATTAATGTATACTATTTTGTACGTATTTTTCTTCAGTGTCGTCACTTGTGGATTGGAAAATCAATTATCAAACAAAAAGTAAAGAAAATTAAAGGAGCATGCAAAGTTGGGTATGCGTACCAGAATTTGTACTAAAGAATCAATTATGGCATATTCTGTTAAAAATGGCGAATTTTTATTGAATTTCTGACCAAACTGTCTTCATCGCCAACTGGAATATGACCAAGAATCAATCAAAAGGCACATTTCAAGCCACCTAACGTGGCATTTACCCCGATACAAAGTCAGCTCCTTGTTTACAAAGCTTTTGTTATTTCTATCTGAATTCCACTCCAAGTCCAGAAGAGGGCTTCAATTTTGATTAAGAAAGATGGCAGGAACTGGGGTGTTTGCTGAGCTAGTTGGTGAAGATGGAGTGTTCAAGTATTACTCAGATGGAGAGTGGAAAAAGTCGTGTTCAGGGAAGTCAGTGCCTATCATCAACCCCACCACTAGAGAGACTCAATTCAAAGTCCAAGGTTCTGTTTTTTTTTCACTTCTTACTTTTTTTTTTTAAACTATGTTTCTGGTTTTGTTTAAAGTTGTGGCATGATCTTTACAATCTTCAATTGGGGTTTTTTTTGGAGTGATCTTGATTTGTTTTTCCCATGATCTGGAGCAGCTTGTACTCAAGAAGAAGTAAACAAGGTGATAGATGCAGCTAAAACAGCTCAAAAGGCATGGGCAAAGACTCCACTCTGGAAAAGAGCAGAGTTACTTCACAAAGCAGCTGCAATCTTGAAAGAGCACAGGAATCCCATTGCAGAGTGCCTTGTCAAAGAGATTGCAAAACCAGCAAAGGATGCAGTAACTGAAGTCAGTACAAAGCAAAAAAATTTGATCTATTTGCATAATTCCAGGGCAAACATTGTGTCTTGATATTTGATTTTTGTAGGTTGTAAGGTCTGGGGATTTGGTGTCATACTGTGCTGAAGAAGGGGTCAGGATACTTGGTGAAGGGAAATTCCTGGTATCTGATAGTTTTCCAGGAAATGAAAGGACCAAATACTGCCTCACTTCAAAGGTAATTTACTTTGAAGAAAAATGTATATATTTGTTCATATAATTTGGAATCTCCTTCCATTGTTTTCAAGTTCCACATCTTGGCCAAGTGTTGTTTCGGTAAAGGTGCTTCAGTTACCTTTCAGTTGCTTGTTGGCCTATTTATTGAGAAGGTGACTGCCTGATTTTGTATGACTCTAAATTTCATCAGACATAAATTGAGAATCTTTCGGTGCTCGTCTCATGCTCCCTTATAGCTCATTTGCGAGAAGCGCGTATTATCTCTTGATTTTCAGGACCCTAAATTTAAACCTGTTTTCTTTCTGATTTGTACTCGATAAATGATAGAAGGATATTTGGACATGCAGATACCTCTAGGGGTTATTTTAGCCATTCCACCCTTCAACTATCCTGTCAATCTTGCTGTTTCAAAAATTGGTCCTGCACTTATTGCTGGGAATTCTCTTGTACTCAAGCCTCCTACCCAGGTACGGATTTAACTGTTGGTGATTCATGTAATTAATCAGCTTTGCGTTGCATAAAAAATGGTCAAGCGTAGTTCTCCCACATTTAACTGCTTTTATAGGCCAAGTGATTCTTAAAATTACGTGCTCTTGCAGGGTGCTGTAGCTGCACTTCACATGGTGCACTGCTTTCACTTAGCTGGTTTCCCAAAAGGTCTAATTAGCTGTGTTACCGGAAAAGGGTCTGAGATTGGCGACTTCCTTACAATGCATCCCGGGATCAACTGTATTAGGTAATACCTTAATTCCCTTGAGATAATATCCTCCATGAATATCATTGATTGCCTTTCATCTGATTGAAGGTTAAATGTTTGCCAACTATAGTATCCTACATGTTTGATAGGGATTAGAGTAAGGATCTCATCGAACCACGGTAAGCCAAAATAAGCATAGTTACATTGTTTCATTGTTCTGATTCTTGGGTTAAATGGTAGGATACTGCGTTATGCAGAGTTAAGCATCCTTTCAAGTTGGAAGCTAAAACACGATACAGATCCAAGTTTCTTTTATTTTGCATGTCAATTTGTCTACTAACAAAGCATGATTACACAGCTTCACTGGTGGAGACACTGGAATCGCAATTTCAAAGAAAGCAGGCATGATCCCTCTTCAGATGGAACTGGGTGGAAAGGATGCCTGTATCATACTTGAAGATGCTGATTTGGATTTGGCAGCCGCTAACATTGTGAAAGGAGGCTTTTCTTACAGGTGAGAGAAATCATTCAATAATGCTAGCACTTCTAATTGTGTCAAAATGGCAAGGTTGTCAATGAGTCTTTTCATTTTGATTTTATGTTGAGGATGATTAATCTACCGACATATCGTGTTATCTAGTACATGTTTCTATATTCTGGACATGGTTTCTGAACAATCACCCAAATTAAGCAAGTTTTGGTTGTCTGTTATATTCTTCCAAATTTCAGTAAGAAATGCATCACACACTTTACCTCCCCTGCAATGATATAATGTTTCTTCTGGTGAGGATGAATCGCAGATTCACTGTACCAACTGCCTTCTCTCTAGCAGCTATAGCTGCAGTTAGCATGTATGTTTTGGAAATTTGACAATCCTTTGCCATTTCTCAGTGGTCAAAGATGCACAGCTGTGAAGGTTGTGTTGGTCATGGATTCTGTGGCTGATGCTCTTGTTGAGAAAGTTAAAGCTAAAGTTGTGAAACTGACTGTTGGCCCACCGGAAGATGATTGTGACATCACTCCAGTTGTTACAGAATCATCTGCTAACTTCATTGAAGGATTAGTCATGGATGCCAAGCAGAAAGGGGCTACATTCTGCCAAGAGTACAAGAGGGCAGGCAACCTTATATGGCCACTATTATTAGATAATGTTCGTCCTGATATGAGAATAGCATGGGAGGAGCCATTTGGTCCCGTTTTGCCTGTTATACGGATAAACTCAGTTGAAGAAGGAATTCATCATTGTAATGCTAGCAATTTTGGCCTGCAGGTACAACAATTAATCATTCTTAATCCGTTTTGTAAACACATTTACTTTCACTTCAAGTTCGTGGAGAATGGATATATATACTTCTTTAAATTCACCTCTCAAGATGATGTGCCATTGCAGGGTTGTGTCTTTACTAGAGATATAAACAAAGCAATTCTGATCAGTGATGCAATGGAGACTGGAACAGTTCAGATTAATTCGGCTCCAGCTCGGGGACCAGATCATTTTCCTTTCCAGGTGATCTTTCTTCCATATTCCTTATAAACTGATGCAAAGCACGTGCCATTCCTGATTCTTTCCTGCATCATGAGGATATCAATTTAAGTTTCTATATCAAGACTTATGAGATAAAACATCAACTTTTTTCATTGGGTGCAAAATTCCAGGTTCTTATCATCTGAATGAAGACAATAAGCAACCATATCTTTTTCAAAGCCCCATAAACCATCATCCAATATCATTACTTACTGCTAGCTTTCCATGTTAATCAAGGCTAGCAAACAATACTTCCTCCTCTACTCTTCATCACTAACTGCAATTATCGAATTGTGGCAGGGTCTGAAGGACAGCGGCATTGGTTCACAAGGAATCACCAACAGCATCAACATGATGACGAAGATCAAGACAACCGTGATTAACTTACCGACACCTTCCTACACGATGGGTTGATGTGAAAATTGGAATAAAACCATTGGTACTCTGTTCCCATGTATGTTAGCTAAGCAATATGAGAGTTCTCATGCTTTTGTCTGGTTATCTGCAAGAATAAAAAGAAGAAAAAGCAGTGAGATGAGTGTTGGTCAACTTGCAGAAAGTTGTAACGAATCTTCTCTAAGCTGTAGAAATGTAATAGATGATGAATATCTTCTTCTTCTTCCTGTGATCATTAACACCAATGAGGACAAAAAACCCAAACAGAAAGGGGACGTTTTGTCATGTAGCAGTGTAGCAAGCCAGCAGGTCCACTCTTTAGCTTCGGTTCTTGTGCTAAGTAACGTACCATTTCACCCTGGATCTGCCGTTACAAATGTTTTGTCGCGTTGAATCGCTGCCAACTCCTAGGTTACTTCAATGCCTTGGGCCAGAGCCAAAGCTATTAAAGAATCCAAACAACACCATTTATGGAATAATTATTACTTCTCCGTCTTTGACTTTCAGCCAAGATTAAGATAAATTTTAAATTTTTATAATATATAATATGAATAAGTAAAATAAATTATGAAAAATTACTCTATGATATAGAAAAAATAAAGTATTAAATTTGTAAGACAAAGAAAAATAAAGGACAGAAAGGTGTATTTTCACGCGTAGTAAGATAATTTTTTAAAACTATAGGGTCAATTTAATAAAGTTTTTAAATTTTATTTTATAAAAAATTCAATTTTATTTTTTAAATTAGATATGTACGTACATATATTCATGTCTGATTTTTTAAATAACAGATAGATACGTGTTGACATATGGCAAATTGCTTGTTTTGAATTAATTAATATTTAAAGCAAATTAGAACCTCATCAAGTTATTTTCAACCAATGCAAAAAAAAATTTGAGTAATAATAAATTATCATTTGAAGTTAATTTAATAACAAGTTATGCCATCGTGCGTCAACGCGATTTAATAAATGAATAATCAGTTTTAAATTATTCTAAAAAATAAAATAAATTGTCATTAAATTAAATTAAAGAATAAAATGTAAAAGCATATTGATAAGGAAAATAAAAGCATGATGGGCTGCTTTTCCTTTGGAGGTATAATCTGATGCGTGGAACCACATGATACCATTCATGAGAACCTCACGGATTTTATTCATGTACATCCAATCAACCAAAATTCACAATAAATCCAAAATTATCTTTTTAGGTCGAAATTAAAATGGAAACAAACCTTTTTTATTACCAAATATATTTTTCCCTTAAACAAGATAAAGTTATTTTATAAAGAAATAGTACTAATACTCAAATCTAAAATCATATCTTTTCATTACTTAAGTGACATGTAATTTCAAATATTGATAATTTAATTATCATACAAATTAAATCATATAAGATAATATAAATATTATAAAAAAGTGAATAATTCGAAATAATTAATATGATTAATTATATATTTAGTACGTGAAATATAATGATATTATTTGGTGTTGATTTGACTAACACAAGTCAGATTAACATTAATTAACCTCTTTTCTTTCTCTTCATGTTTTATCAAGTTATGTTATACATTTAATTAACGAAATTGTTCATTTTATATAATTATTGTTATTTAAATTTGAGTTGTGACATACGTAAGTTATTAAAAAGAATAAAAAAGTTAATACATTATTATATCATTTAATCATAAATTATTTTCTTATAAATATGTAAATTAAAAATTAAAAAATATTTTAAAAAATAATTTTAAAAATTAAGAGTAAATATTTTTGACAGTTTTTAGTCTATATTTATTTATTATGGACGTGTCAAAATTTGGTTAATTTCTCTGGCCAGTCTTAAAAAGGAAAAGGAGTTACAAATCCTTATCATCATGCAAAGGCATTTTTTGGTATATGGTATCAGGTTTAGTTGTACAGTAGTAATTAGTTTTCCATAAAAAGGAAAAAGAAAAATAATTTTTCATTATCGAAAAAACCTCTTTTTAAGAAATTTGGACTTTGACAAAAAAGTAATTTCAACCCAGTAAAAAAAGGCCAGTGAGTCAGCAAAATTGAATCAAGCGGTCCAAAATACCGCACGTGGTCCCCACATCATGAAAATCCAAAGGTGGATTTGAAGAGTGCAATTTAACTCGAATTCATAAGCACGGGGGAATCCGAGCACAGCCTCGCTGGATTCTCCTTTAAATACACACACACAAAAAAAAAAAAAAAAAGTCTGATTGGGAGGAGTGAGGAGAAAAGAGAAAAAAAAAAAGAAAAGAAAAAACAAAAAAATTAGTTTTTTATATAAATATTATTTTTTACAGTATTCCCTCTGCAAAAGTTTTATTCACAGAAAAGAAAAAAGCAAAAAAAAAAAAAAAAAAAACCTCAGTCATCACTTTCTCTCTTTCTCTCTCTGAGAAAAGAAAAAAAACCCGAAAACCCTAAGTTTCTCTCTATCGAGTAAATCCGCTTCCTCTCTCGCTGAATCTGCTTGTCGTCTTCACGATTTGTGGTTTCGCGTGAGTTTCTAGGGTTTCAATGGTGTGAAATCGAGGCATTAGGCTCAGATATTGAAGGATCTGTTTCTGTATATTTAGGTACATAAAACATTTTTTTGTTCATAACAGAGAAAGAGAAACTATGGCGGCATCTGATAAAGAGCTGGAGCTGCAGTTAATGGAGGCTGGGAACAGACTCGTTGATCCTCCTTCGTCAGTTGATGAGCTTATCCATCTCCTCGACGTATGCCCTACTTTACCTCCTGCATTCTTTCCCGTTAATTTCGTTTTACTCATCAGTCGTTCTGTCTCTAGTTTTTTATTTTTGATTTATGTGCTTTTATTATGCATGCGGTTTCATTTCTTTGAGTGTGTGATTTTTTTATTTTTCTGCTATTAAAGTTAGTTCCATTTCTCCCCCATCCTGATCTGCTTTTGCCTTTGTCTCTAAAGTTTTCTCGTTTTGCATGTTGTTCGCGAGTTCAATTCGGCTTCTGCCATTACTGTTATAACCTTGAATCAGTGCTCGTGGATATTGTTTAACACTCTTAACTATTGTTATATTCCTTATCTCTCTCTATATCTATCTATCTATCTATCTCTCTTAGATATATCAGTACATGTATGTTTTTGAATTTGCTATCTCTATATCTATCTATCTATCTCTCTGTTAGATATATCAGTAAATTTATGTTTTTGAATTTGCTAAATGTCTGATATATACAAAAGGTTTGCTTTCCTAGACTGTTAATGTTATTTTGAATGTTAGTTTGAAGTTTTGAATATCTTTAGTTTAAAATTGCGCGGGAGCGGGAGTCAAGTGAGTGTGTATGTACACGTGCGTGTATGTCGTCTATATGCGGCATAACGGTTTTGATTCTTCTTAAAGAGGATCCCATATCAGGCTTTAAGTTTGTGAGATCTGAGGAACTGGTATAATAAATAATATCCTTGATTTTTGTTTAGTTAATTAAGCACGAGCTATATTTGGTGATCAATTTCCAATGGGCAAGGTAAAATTTTTAATGACCGACTTGTGATGGCATTGAAAGCATCGAAAGTTAATATGGAAAGCATGTGTAGATATTGTATAAAACCATTCCTAATAAGGAAGGATTTTGTCGGGCACGTGAGATTATGTTTTTATTGCATAAAACAAAGATGTTAATCAATTTATTCTTTGTTGTAATATCTTGTCTGTTTCCTTAGAGGAATAAAGCTTAACAAACAGAGTTATTTTTTATGAACTTTATTAAATCATATTCTCATTTTCTTCTTCACCTATAGAAGATCTATCCTGTTGAAGTTTTGGTGTCTAAGTAAGCTAGCTATCAGAATCCATGATAGATCCACAATTAATGCGTGTTATTCACAGAAGCTCAATTCCATACTTGATAGCTTCGCTTATGATGATGACTATGGCAACTGTTGTCTTGGTGACCTTTTCAGTTTTCTCCTGCCCCTCCCTCACCCCTGCTCTACCGCTGCCAACCCCCAAACCAAACCCCCCGCCCCCCCCACACCCTCGACTCTATTACAAATGACAATGCCTGGAAGCAGACTCTGGAATTGTGATAACCATAAATCTGGTGCTGTCCCCTGTTTAGACAAGGTTAGTTGTATTCATGTTGCCAAGCAAGAAACTTTGAAGAGGATGTGTGAAAAAGTGGTGGTAGGCACTGTTTATCATCCTGTGGTAGATTGTTAGGTTGGAATTTATGTCCCTTTTAAGCTATCTCTTATATTGTTGTTAGGTAATTGAGATTAGTAGCTTTATTTTGGTTAGGATTTGGTACTTATTAGGGTTTTACAATTTGGTTTTTTATACGTGGCTGCAAGAAAAATGTCTATCAATTCTGTCGTAGAATGACTCTTTAGGAATCTGTAAATTTATGGAATTGCAGTGTGATTTCAGAGATTGGTGCTTGCTGATGTCTTAGTTGTATAGCAAATTAGCGATAATAGGGGTGTTAGATTCCTTTATGTTCGTCTTTGGTGTCTAGTCAATTTGAACTATAATGAACTTCAAGTATTTTCCATTTTTATCTCCCTATTTGACAACTTCTGTTCACCGCCAACTGTGCCTTGCATGTGTCTGTGCTTTGTTTTAACCCTGTTCTTCTCATTGAGCTTTATTGATGTATTGAAAATTTTGAATTTGCTAAATGTCTGATTGTACAATGGCAATACACGATCAATTGATTGTCTGAAAACTTAAAGTACTTTAGTATCCCTTGTGTTGTGCCACATGTGAGTGCTTTTTAATGATACTTCTAAATTGATGATGATCGTTTACTCTTTTCTATCCCCTTTAAATGTAGCAAGTTGAGAATTGTCTTATAAGGGTGGAACAGTCACCTAGCCAATCAATGCAAAATGCACTCTCTCCATCACTCAAAGCATTGGTTGCAGAGCAGCTTTTTAGACATCCTGATGATGATGTCAAAGTTGCAGTTGCTTCTTGTGTCAGTGAGATAACAAGGATAACTGCACCAGATGCTCCTTATGAAGATGACCAAATGAAGGTACTTTGAATTCATTGTTTTGGATACTTTTGCAGATTTCTTGATTTTAAAATCATTTTCTGCATTTGAAGTATTGATTCCTATTAATGTTCATGCAGGAGGTCTTTCAACTGATTGTGTCATCGTTTGAAAATCTATCTGACAAATCCAGCCGCTCATTCACTAAGAGGACCTCAATTCTTGAAACTGTCGCGAAAGTAAGATCATGTGTGGTGATGTTGGATCTTGAATGCGATGCTCTCATCATTGAGATGTTCCAGCATTTCCTTAAGGCAATAAGGTACAAAATAACTTTTTGATTGGATAGTTACATTCTCTTGTTGACATATGTTCATCAACGTAAATCTTCAGCTATATTTTCATGCCTTATGAAATCTGTCTGATTTAGTAAGTGTTTAAATTTTCGCAACATAATCATTGCCTTAGAAAAACATTCTTTCAGTTCTTTGTCTTGGTCTCTCTCGTGCCATGAATCTATGCTATAGCATAAACTATTTTCATATATTGAGGGATGGCTTTGATTGCTGTGAAGTTTTAAATTTTGGTTTAAATTGACAGACTGCTATTAGGTGATTGAAAATAGTGATTATGAACCCTCATGAGTTTTTGGAACTTAAAGGTCTTAGTGCCTATGTTAGATTTGGTAGACTGTGGGAATTCCAGTAATTTTCAAATTTGATTTTGAAGTTTTCTGTTCCAGCTAATCAAAACAAAGTTTAAGTGCTCTTTTTAGAAATATGCCTCTCTTCTCTTCTGGGACTTTTTGTCTTCTTTTTCTCTTCATAATGGTTTTGTCTGTTTGAATTTTATGTTTAATAGAGGCTTTTTCCTAATTCAAAACTTTGTTGTCATCCTTCTGTATTAGAGTAGATTACTATTTTCAAAGAGAAAAAAAGTGGTTTGGATTCTATATGATTATTTTCCTAATGATACATTTTGTTTGTTTTTCAGGGATTATCATGCAGAGGCTGTCTTTACATCTATGGTGACTATTATGACACTTGTATTGGAAGAAAGTGAAGACATCTCTACTGAGCTGCTCTCCCCAATCTTAGCTTGTGTAAAGAAGGATAATGAGGTCTGTAATCATACGAGGAACTTACTACCTTTTACCTTTCTTCTACATTCTTGTTTAATTCACCCACGGCTTCTATTTCTTCTCAGGAAGTTCTTCCTGTTGCTCGGAGGTTGGCAGAGAGAGTGCTTGAAAGCTGTGCGTCAAAGCTGAAACCTTACCTAACGCAAGCTGTGGAGAACCTAGGCATTTCTTTTGATGATTATAGTAGTGTAGTTTCTTCTATATGCCAAGCGACACCTGTTGCTGTGGAGCAGAATGATGCTGCCACTGATAAACATGTGGTAATTATCTCTTTGTATCTGAACATAATTTCATCAATCCTTTTTGTTTGAGAGCAATTATTAGTCATTTTGTGCAGTGGTTCTGTATGCATTTCCACTCTGCATCAGTTGCAGATAGATTATGTGCTACTTGATTATTGAAGGCTTGCAGCTTTATTTTAATGTGTGTATGATACTTTGTTAGTCTTTTTGGTTGTTTGCTTTTTTCAATTCTTTTATTCAAGATTTCCGTCAAACCGGGACAAGTTTTTGCCTTATGCTGACATCCTACTGATATGTTTTATGCCTTCTTTGGTGAATATAGAGCAGATTTAATGTCCTGTTTTTTTCTTTTTTGGTTTAATTTGCTGTAGGATGGTGAGAGCAAACCAGCAGAAGCACCTTTGGATGAGGCAGCCCAGGCATGTTTTGTTTCATATATTTTTGTCAATTGTCAATGTTTCTATCTGTGGGTGGGTGTGTGTGTGGATTCAAGTGCTTCCTTTTTTTCTATTTTATTCAATCTTGGTGTTTGATAATGCTTGAAATTAGTCATTGATAAATCCTCGAATGTCTACCAGGAGGATAAAGAGACATCTAAAGAAGCAGGTTCAACTGAACAAATCGATGTTGCAAATGACAAATCTCCCAAGTCAGTTGTTAGCAATGGCATTGTGCAAACTGCTGAAGATGACTCATTGGCTGATTCAAACTCCTTAAAGAAGCAAGAGGATGACCACCTTGCTGAGAAGTCAAAAAATGCTGATATATCAAGTGTTGCTGAACCTGATAAATTGGAAGCTGAGAAAGTTGTCAATTCAGATTCCAAGTCAGAGCAAAGTACACAGGAAAAAGGGAGTAAATCTGACTTGAAATCAACAGAACCTTCTGACAGCTCTCATGTTGATGAGAAGGAAGCCGAGACTTTAACAGACCACAAAAATGAAGTCAAGGATGACGCTGGTTCACATCATGATGATCCATCTGTTGATGGGGCTGTATCCTCAGAAAATAAAAGAGAGACAAGTGTTCAGCCTTCCTCACCAAAAGCAGCTGAGAATGAATCAACTGATGTTGCCTCCCCAGCACCAAGTGGGACTATACCTGATGAGAGTCATTCCAAAAAGGCTGCACGGCCAAAAAAGAAAGAGAGCTTGAACAAGGAGACCACACCTTCCGTTGATGATGTATCTAAGAAGGCATCTGAAGGGACAAGTGATTCAGAAGCAAAAACAAACAAACGTTCAGGGAAAAAGGTTCCTACTGTGGTTTCCAATGAGGATAATGCTCCAGCTGATATAGATGAAACTAAGACAGAAAGTGGCACTGCAAGTGATTCAGAGGCAAAATCACTGAAGCAGTTGTCAAAGAAGGTAGATGCTAACAGTAATGCAGATGGATCGTCTTTAAAACAACTGGAGGATAAGAAAAGGCGAGCTCGGAGGAAACTTGCTTCCGAGAAGGATGGAACGAAAACTTCAACCAAGAATGATGATGAGGTGCTTACTTTTTGGCTTTTAAGTTGTAATTTAGCTATTCTGTCGATGTGTTATTTATTTCAAGCTTTATTATTTTTTTATTTATCTGTTCTAGATCCCTCAGTCAAGGGAATCATTGTTGTCTTATTATTTATCCAGGAAAAGGTTGCTTCTTCTCAAAAGTCAGTAAAGCCTAACAATGATGATTCTGGCATGGAGGAGACCCCTAAGACAATTTCCAAGAGAAAGCATACTCCAAGTAAAGAAAAAGTAAGTATCTCTAGGGACAAGAGTGTTGAGATTGCATTTGTCTTCTACTTTTATGTATCTTTTTGCATCGATCAAGATAATATCTTAATATTGGTGTATTCTAGTGTTTGGTAGGTGGGATTTTAAATTAAGTGGTCATCATAGCTGGCCTTTCTTTATGATGGTCCTTATTGGTTTGAACTCTTAATAGGTTTTCTACTCTCACACCTTTGGTGATGTTTTTGCTATTCACAGGCCACTCATCTTTTCTTGCTGTCTTCTTAACCCTCATGTTGGCTTTGTTCCATATTGATGCTGTTTGACTGCATGGTACCTTTTCTTTTTTTGGATAATTGAAATTCAACCTCCAAAAGAAGCAGTAACTCCTGCTACAGAAAGTTTAAAGAAGGCAAATGCCAAACCAACATAAACTGATCACCTACCTGGATCAACTAATCCCCAACTATAACACAAATCAACATATAAAAGATTAGCAGTTACATTATTTAAAGAACTGACATGAGCTGTAATATCCTCAGCCAGATGATTAAAACACAGTTTCAGGATTCTGTAATTTAGAAATAACTGCATTGTACCTTTAGCTTTCATAGTAGAATTTTATTTTAGCTAATTTTTCTATTCTTTTTTTCTTCTCTTTCTTTCATATTACTTGCCTTCCTCTTTACTTTTTAAGCACCTCTTTACTTTTTTCTTCGTTTCTCATGTATCTTTTTCCCCTTATCAAAATTGATGCCTATCTATCAACAATGCTACCTTTAACCATCTTTGAGGTCATTTATCTTTCAAGAGGCATTTGACATTGCTTTGATATTTCCACAAGGTTCAATTTTTTATTTTTGTTTTCTTGAAACAGTAATCCTGCAATGTTGTCATTGCTTCCTCCTTAAATTTAGTGACAAACCAATTCTTTACTGCATCTCTATTGCATGCGTGGGTGCTAATTTTTTTATTTTCTTTTGTTGTTTCTGGAGATCGTAGCTAATTGCCTTTTATCTTGTGATATGGAAAGATAATGGAGTATATAAGCTCAAATTTTCTGTATAAAGTATTGTAAACCTTTTATTTGACTCTGTCTATACAAGCCGCAATTTTAACATAGTTGAAGCAATGATATTCTATATGCTTCTTCTGAAGACACCTGCCTGACTTTTTCATATTGATTCTTTGTCAGGCATCTGGTTCTATAGAATATGATGAGAACCTGGTTGGCTCGAAGGTGAAGGTCTGGTGGCCCAAAGACCGTGCGTAAGTATAAATATTTCTATATATCCTCATTTTATTTTGTACGATTGTTATAGAAGGTGATACTCAGAAATTAAACCATCAAATTTTATTTATTTTTATCTTTTCTATTATATTTGTATGCATGTGTGGGCATGTATCTTAATGTGTGAATGTTTATCCCCTACCCAGTTCCAATTTCGTTGCTTATATAATTTTTATATGTGGATTTCCTTCTCTCTCTCTCCCTCTCTTCTTGTTGCATAATAGCTTGTCTCAAATTGTGAGTCAAAGAATTAAAACTTCTTTCTTACTCTATCCAAACATATCCCGTTTTATCCAAACATATCCTGTTTTATCTTTTCTTTCTTATGAATGGAATGAAACAAAAAATATTTTCCATGCTGGCAAAATGGCATCTCATCTCCTTGAATTTCTGCTGAGAGATACATGCTAGAAAGAGTAAATAACTTGTACTAGAAAAGAGTAAATGACTTAGTTATTTTAAAAGATGCTGTCTCATGTGTTATATGATTCCTGATTTGTGACTTGCTGTCTAGAACTTTTATCTGGAGGGTTTATTTACTTCCATCATTCTTCATCAAATCATATTTGTATTGTTTGGATACATTGTGCCTTTGCCTTGACTGACTTTGGTCAAGGAACCTAATCATGTAAACGCACATATGTAGGATATTTCTTTATGTGAAACTGGAATTATGGTTCAATTTCTTTTTTCAGATTCTATGAAGGAATTATTCATTCATTTGATCCGGTTAAAAAGAAGCACAAGGTGACACCTCAAATAAGATACATGTTTGCTTTTATGTTTTTTTTCCGTGTGTATGTTACCGGAGGTTTTTCCATCTAAATGTTTATGCCAGAATGTATTAAATCATTTTTTCTTCTTCTTCATTTGTCTATAGGTGCTCTATAATGATGGTGATCAAGAAATTTTAAATCTTAAAAGAGAAAAGTGGGAGTTCATTGAAGATGAGTCTGGGTCAGATGAGGTGGGCGGTTGTCTAATTTGCACTTAACTAGCTTTTATATGATTCATGTTCTAGGTTGCTAAAACTTTATTGAAACAGGAAGAAGCAGCTGATCATCCAAGTCCTGATGGTTCATCTGAAATGTAAGTGATTCCTATTGTGATTCGTGAATTTTAAATTTTTGATTATCACAATCTTGGTTCTAGATGGTGTCTTTGTGTAGTTTGGCCTTGCGTTATGAAACTCTGCTTGGTTGTTTTCTGCAGTTTAGGTTGATAGATCTTCCATTCTTTATCAATGCTAATTTTATGTGAATCTTAAGATGTTACTTTTAAGTTTTGGGATTATGTTATTGGGAATAGCTTTGCATTTGCTTGTTGGTTTCGTTGGTTCTCTGGTCTTTATTTGTCCAATATCCTTGTTTGGGCTTATCAGTTTTTTTCCTTGTTTTGATTTCCATTACCAGGCCTCAAAAGAAGAAAACGAAATCATCTGATCAGCCAACCAAGAAAATTAAGATGGATGATTCAACAAAAAGGTTATTAAATTCTTTCAAATGAAACATTTGCTATGATTGTTTCTTTATTTTTTAAAAATCTCAAAATTGGATGGCCAGGGGTGGAGGAGCTTCTTCTGGAAAACCAAAGGGCACTGCTGCAAAATTTGGTCGCAAAATGAAGGAAGAGAGTAAAGTGGATGGCAAATCCAAAGATGCCTCCAAGAGTGTCAGTAAACCAGAGAATGACAATGCCAAAGCCAAGGATCATACCCCCAAAAGTGTTAGTAAATCAGGTGACCTTGTTTTAAAAGTCGGAAACAAATCCAAGAACGAGGACAGTGGTGACACACCCAAGTCTACCAAATCCAAGGATGATGGTGGTGTTACACCAAAAGCTTCGACCAAGTCAAAGCCGGATTCTTCAAAGGCAACCAAGTCCAAGCAAGAAACCCCCAAGATTTCCTCCAGTTCTAAGGGTAAGCCTCTGAAAAGTGGTGGCAAATCCAATAATGCTAATGGTTCTGGTAAGTCAAAATCTGGTTCATCAAAGGTAAAGGAAAGTGAGAGCCTGAAGGAGAACTCAACGGATTCAGCTAAGGTGTTGGAAAGTGCAAAGCGTAAAGCACCAAGTTCGTCCAAGGCACAGGGAAGTGACTCCAAGTCTGGAAAAAAGCAGCGGCGAAGATGAGCTACAAAGTCACCTCAAACCTGCGTTGTCCTTTGTGCAAAATGTGGAACATGGCATAATCTTTAATATTTGTTGCAGCCTTCTTAGATGTTCACAGGTGCTGCGTTCCCATCTAGCCATGCATTTGGTAGTTGGTAGGTTTATGGCTAGCAAATATTCAACAGTTACTGTAGTCTATAGTGCTTTTAGGGGTTAATGCCTTTTCCCGTTATTTAAGGTGCAGCAGTAGGATTACATTGGGTTAGCCTTTTTGCCCTAACTAAGAAGAGTTGCGTCTATAGATAATGTAATAGATTTACAAACTTTGTCGCAGCAGTGGTGGCTTATCTCCTGTTCAATCCCGTTGTGTATATTTTAGTTTCCTTGTGCATCTTTATTCTTGCTTATAATCTAATGCATGAGAAGCAGGGGCCTTGCATATGAAATCAAAGGAGGTTTCTTCGCCTTTGATTCGTGCACGGGAGGTGAATGGTGAAGATGAAACGCTGGCCCATGATGGAGTTGTTGCATGATATGTGTTTGTTAAAATTAACTGTCACAGGTCGAGATTTTAGCTAAAATGCGTGCCACTTTAAACTGTGAAAATTGAGTTTTAAGTCAGTTTCAAAACAAAGAACAAAACAATCAAACTGAGTTTAAATCAGTCTCAAAACAGGACAATCACGAGGCTCAAGCGGGCATGCGCCTGCTTTCCTATTGCTCTGAGAAAACTGAGGGAAATGTTTTGGGCCTAAAGTCGAAACGGATTCGTTTGTCAGGCTCAAGAAAAATCCCAGCCCATTATAAAGAAAATAGATCTAAGGAAAGTGGGCCTATGATAAATCCCAACCGGCCCATGTACCGAGATATAAATCCCTAGTTCACGGAGAAGAAATGAAGAGAGGGGAAGAGAAGAGTGGAGGAGTGTTATCGTGTTAGCTTATAGAGAGAAGAGAGAATGGATAATATGCAGGCAGTGAATAGCTTCGTGGCAGCTTATCTGAAGAAGAAAGGATTCAAGCAAGTGGAGCAATTGTTGGAGGATCTTCAGAACAAGGATTCCGCTCCCGTCGATTTCCACAACGACCCCGAACTCGCTAAGTTCATTCACCACTTCTCCCAGTAAGTTTAATGCAAATCATAGCTCCCCGAAATTCCAACGGTTTTTCTTGTTTTTCTATCATTTCATTTGGTCCATACTTTTGGAATTCGTACTCTTTGGTTTTACTTTAATTTAAGCTGTAGAAACGATTGAAATGTGGATACAATTGGTCGAATGATGTTAAATCCCCCCCTTCCCTCCTCCTCTTTTTGTTTAGCCCTTAAGAGAATTCTTTTGGAAAGAGGTTGAGTTAGATAATCTTTCAAAATGCAGACTTTAACTCTAAGGAAGGTCCCAATGTGATGCCCTAAATTGAATGTCGGACGAAAATTAGTCAAATTTCCTGTGAACATGAATGTCTGTTCCAACCCTGCGGTAAAGAATGCTAATTAGAGAAATTCTGTGGATGAAGGATGTGGATGTTTGCTGTTGTGGTTGTGTTTCGACGTTTGTTGTGGGTAGCTTGTCTTTTTCTTACAAATGTGCTTGTTTCTAGATCGGAGGATGATGTGGTACGCTACCAGGATGGATATAGCAAACTGAGGTCTTGGACTTACAGTTCACTAGATTTATATAAGGTAATCAGTGTTGATAGTTGTTGCATGAGTTTTAACATTGGTGACATGACTTAGTCTTTGAATATATGCAGCATGAGTTGCTTCGTGTGCTTTATCCAGTCTTTATACATTCATTCATGGATCTGGTGGCAAAAGGACATCTGCAAGAGGGTATATTTTAGAGCTTACTAGACTTTCTGTTTCTCTTGTATCCTATGCTTTTGTTGACCTCCTGAAGTGTGCTATTTAGGTAACAGCTTTGATAAGTTCATCTCTCAGCTATCTTTGCTTTAATTTACAGCTAGAACATTTTTTAATGCCTTTCGTGAAGACCATGAACTGATGCACTCACGTGACCTTCAAAAGCTGGAAGGGGTTCTTACTCAGTCTCATTTGGAGGTTAATTAACATCCTAATATTTGCTTATTTAGCTTAAACACGAGAAGTGCTTCCCTTTGATGTTCTTATTATCAGCTGTTGTTTCCTTAATCAGGAGATGGAATTTGCCTGTTCTCTTAGGCAGAATAAAGTTAACATCAAGATATGTCAGGTAATACCAGTCCATTCTTTCTTTGATTAACTGCTAATAAGATTAGACATAACTCTATTCACTTCCTTATGAACTGCTGAACTGGTTGTCAATCATTTTGGCAGTATTCCTATGACCTTCTGCTGCAGTATTTGCATAAATCACAGTCCACTGCTATGCTTGGGGTTATTAATGAACACATCAACTTCCAAGGTGATGCATAGCTAATATTGTGGATAACACTGACGCAAAAAGGGATTTACTGTCTGCTTATGGTCTTCTTTGTTTCCTTGCAGTGTCTCCTGGACAGCCCACTTCAATTTCTGATGATGCAGAGGTTGTAGCACTTATTGGAAGCTGCCAGGATGCAGCTAATCAGATAAATCAGAAAGAAATACATTGGGGGGTGAGTCACTAAATTGTTCTTATGATAATCTTTCTAAATGAATTTTCCATGGAATTTAGCACATATAATATAAAGGATTTCTACTGCCATCTGCTCTATGCTGAAATCTTATTTGTGTGATACCACTCCACAGATGTATAAACGGGCATTCTTGTTCACTTATTTCTAATTGTTCTTTAATTTTGAGCCTCATATACTTGTCATAGTTGCTTGAAGACTCCTTAGAAGAACGCTTGGAGAAAGCAGGAGGTTTGCTTTCAGATTCTGAAAAGACAGAAGGGGAGAACAAAGAGGGGGATGTAGATGAGACTAAGGTATGTATTTGCTTAAATACTTGTAACAATTACCTATTTTCCTTTCAGCATTTGAATGTATATCTTTTACTTGTGTAAATTTGTAAGTGATTTTCAAGTTTACTATTTGATTAATGCGCACAAATTTCAGTTCTTTGTTCTTTAATTTTGCCCTATCTGTTTCTTGTTCAGAAAAGATCAGTTGAAGGTGGAAAGCAAGGTGCTTCAACTAAAAAGTTGAAAAAGGACAAAGCTGCTAGTGCAACAGCAAAAAGTACTCGCCCTGAGGCTAACACCACCTCCTCTGCACCACGAGTAAAACCAGAGCTATCTTTGCCAGTAATGTATTTTCAGTGATTCCCTCTTTTGATTGTCTTCATCAGATGTTGGATTGATACTTAATGTAGTGTGCTAAACTTTTACTGAACTTAAACAATCACAGAATTGGCAATGTTCTTTTCTTTGCTCTTCGTAAAAATAACAAAAAAACGAAGAAAAGAAAGAAAAGCTTGTGTGAGCGGAGAAAGTGCTTTGGCATCACCCTTTTTTATATTAGCATGCTTGTTATGACAAGTTCTTAATGGAAAAAAGTATATGGATGTGAACTAAAGTTAGGGATGCTTTGTATAGATTTTGATGTGATTTTTGCTTCGAGAAATCTCTTATTTATTCTTGCAACAACCATTTTACTCTAATATGGTAACAGGTAAAATTTCTGTATTCATCTGATATGTATTATTTGGTCCTGTTCCTACCAACTAATGTTTGTGAAATAATCTGTCATGCAGAAGCGGACTTTGGATGAATATCTGTGCCTGTGCATGTGCTGCATGTTATTTTCTTAAATTAACATTTTAATGATTGCTTCAGGCCAACAGAGGTAGAACAGTCTATTCTTGAGGACTTAAGAAACCGTGTACAGTTGAGTAGTGTTGCATTGCCATCTGTCAGTTTTTACACTTTTCTCAACACACATAATGGGTAACGTCCATGACTTGGGTGATTTAATGGTCATCTTGATATTTAATGTCTTCAGCAACTTATTATACCTTATTTAAACTGTCTTAGTTTGAACTGTTCATCAATTTCGCATGATGGGTCTTTGGTTGCTGGTGGATTCTCAGACTCGTCATTGAAGGTGGTATCTTACGTCATAGCTTGCCTATATATAATTGTTGCTTTATTGGTTGCCTTTTTTTTTTGGGAAACATATTGGTTGCTAATTTTGATTTGTTTATCACAGGTTTGGGATATGGCAAAGCTGGGCCAGCAAGCTGGCAGTTGTAAGTCAAAAATTTTTTTATTTGCCTCCCCCTTGACAGCTTCAGTATCTCTTGAAGTTGTAGCCAAACTATATTACAAAATCTTTTCAGCTTCAATTCTAATATGCCCATTTATATTTCTGTTTGACTGAGGTATTCTAAAGTCTATACAGATATTGTTACAACATAGTGCTGGTGTCAGCTATTTTGCAGAATGAAAATGATTCTACTTCAAGTAAACATGTTGTGGGGCCAAATGGTGCGAAAAGATCTTATACATTGTTGCAGGGTCACTCAGGACCAGTTTATTCAGCCAACTTTAGTCCTCTTGGGGATTTTATTCTTTCCTCTTCTGCAGATACAACAAGTATATGGCATTCTCATTGGGATTCTTCCTGCTTATCTCTGTTTCTTCCTTTTCCTTTTATTTTAATATTCTGCATCCAAACTTCTTGCAACCTTAAAAACACTGATATGTTGCAGTTCGCCTGTGGAGCACAGAACTAAATGCAAATCTTGTTTGCTACAAGGGTCATAATTATCCTGTATGGGATGTTCAGGTATGACTGATCTTCCACGGATGTTTGATAATATCTACCCCTTCTAAAGTTTTTCCCACCTTTCCTTCCTTGGACTGAGATCTCTTTATCTTTATGCCTCTCATACAATTTGATGTGCCTTATCTCCTGCCGCAGTTTAGTCCTGTAGGACACTATTTTGCCAGTGCTTCACATGATCGAACAGCAAGGATTTGGTCGATGGATAAAATACAACCTTTGAGGATAATGGCAGGGCACCTGTCTGATGTCGATGTAAGTAGTCTTATCTCTTTCTCTCATATGCTATCGTAAATTTTATTATCAACTGGGCAGTCAATCTTTCTAGTAGATCCAAGACCACAAATGGAAGTTGCATCATTTGATTTCTAGCAGGGTACCCTTTTTCCCTATGGGAATAAAGTACTTATTTTTCAGAGCTTTCTAATTGTTTTTAAAAGAAAATCGCTTGCTCTTATTTGATCTTGTATCATATTTCAAACCAATCACAATTAGTTCAACCATCATATTTCAGTGTGTGCAATGGCATGCCAACTGCAACTATATTGCCACTGGCTCTAGTGACAAAACAGTTAGATTGTGGGATGTGCAAAGTGGAGAATGTGTTCGGATTTTCATTGGTCATAGGAGTATGATTTTGTCATTAGCAATGTCACCTGACGGTCGATATATGGCATCTGGGGATGAAGATGGCACGATCATGATGTGGGACCTTTCTAGTGGACGCTGTGTTACACCTTTGATGGGTCACACCTCATGTGTGTGGACACTTGCTTTCAGGTGGAACACCTTTCTCCTAAATTTTAAAATTATGTCTTGAAATTCCCTTGTAAAGCAAGTTTTTAAGTGTATTTACCTTTCAGTTTCTTAACATTCTTGTTGCTGGACATTCAGTTGTGAAGGTTCACTTCTGGCATCTGGATCTGCTGATTGCACTGTAAAATTGTGGGATGTAACAACAAGCACAAAGGTCCCAAAGAATGAAGAAAAGTAAGTTTCACAAGTGGAGCAATTTGCTTGTTTGATACAATCTCATCTGGTAACTTTCATATATTCTATATTGTAAATATTGCCTTGAATCAACAGGAGTGGGAATCCAAACAGACTAAGATCGTTGAAAACCTTGCCAACCAAGCTTACTCCAGTTTATAGTTTGCGGGTAATCCCCTTCATATGCTTATCTATTTCCACCTTTTATGCAACTTGATCTCATTTTCTACTAAGGTAGTTGACTCATATACTAATTGAACTTCATCACGTTGGGAGCAGTTTTCCAGAAGGAATTTGCTGTTTGCAGCTGGGGCGCTCTCTAAGAACCAGTAAATCGTCCATGTAAGTGTAACATTACACAGCTATGGAGGTCAACCTACTTCACACTGTACAAGATGTTGACTGGCAAGCCTCATGCTTCTGTTAAACAATTGGTGAATTAACGTTTCCTAACCCTTTGATGCCATGTAATATTGTGCTTGAATATGAAAGAATAGGTAGTTATTTGCTATTTGTAAACCCTTATTAGTGGTCAAGATGCACCAGCTTTTTGGTATATTAATTATTCAGTCATAAATCCATCCCTGATATCGATTACAGGAAAAAGGGTTAAAGAGCAGAATGTTCAAAGCTAGGAAATGTTCAAAGCTAAACCCTAAACCCTAAACTGAAAGGCAGAATATCTCAATACCAACAGATCAGATTGCCTTGCCTTGAGGAAGACGTGATCGAGATAGCAATATTTAGTCTTTCTTCGTGCAATAGTCCCACAAGTCGTACAACCATGCGTTTTCTGCTATCCCAACATTCCTTTGCATCTTATTCTCTTACAAGACATTGAAGAACAACACAGCTGGATTCATGGGCAACAACCTTTTTCCACCACTCGAGCTAATGTTAGATCACACCAAGGAACACCCGGATTCAACCGTAAGAGATATAAACTTCAATTAATTCTGCAATCAATGGCTTCTTAGCTTCGCAGCCCCACCCAACTACAAACGCGTGCGCCTGCCATGGGGTTTCAGACAATCCTACAAACATCAGCATTTGTCTCAGATTTAATCGAAGTGTACAAGGTCACCTTGGCTACAGGTCGAGCCGATTTCTATACTATAAAATGGTTTATACATACCCATAGGCAGACTGGGCTCACTTCCCTAATATCTATTCCTTCACTAAAGCAAACATCTGCTAAGTAAAGATTATAGAAATTGTACAAATCATATTCTTTAAGAAAAAGAGAACACAATTTCTCAGTTCTGGGCATTTGATTCACGCTGTTGGGTAAAATTTTACCAATGCATCTAAAAGGAACGTCCATTCATCATCCTAACATGACTGACTTGATGATTATTATAACTTTTTGCTGCAAAAGCAAGCAACCAAATTCTTTTGGAGCAATTGCGTTTTGAATTCGATATAGTCAACAACAGCACTTTGATCTAATAGAGACCAATCATTTCAGATTCTTCTTTTTCGATGCTTCATCTTGGATATATCTTAGGAGAGTTAAAACTGAAAGTTTATAACTACCTAATACCTTCTCAAGTCTTGTGCTTGACTAGTAGCGTTGTCAAATGTTCTTTCTACCTTCATAAAGTTTGTTTCCTGCAACAGAAACGAAAGTGCTATATAAACAGTCGAATTATCCACTGTAAATTAAATCACAACATTAGCACAATATTTTCATTTACACTACTTAAGGAAGCCTAAATTTCACTCGCAGTTACTAAGTAGATTCTGGGGAAAACCCCACAAAATTTGTAGTTTAATTTCTTTTTCTTCTTTCCATCTTTAAATATATGCTGCCACTACATTAATCTTTAGCACTGTACGTATACAGGTAACATGCATGAAGCACATGCAATTGTCCAGACCTTTTCTGGACATCGGGTTATAAATACCACAAGGTATGTCTGATGCTGCCAAATCCCAGCCATGATAAGTGGCCTAGATGCGAGAAAACAGTAGGCAACCCCTATATGAGAATATGTATTAGCTAATGTCCTTGATATCACTATGCAGACAAAGACTTCCAATCCAGATTTGGATAATCAGACAGACAAATTTTTTGAAACAAAAGGAACCCAACAGGTGCATAAGTCTCCATTACTTTTGCTCATAAAAAGAAAACATTTCTAAGCAGGCCTTATCTCTGAGTATCAAGCAATCGCACATGGTTAATGTTTGCCCATATTGGAAGAGTAGGGACTTTATAATCCTTCAGTTCTTTGAGCCGACATAGTGATGCAGTTCTTAATGAATGTCAAGTTCATAATAAAGCTATCAAAATTTTCTCCTACAAAATGATTTTCTAGAAAATGCACTAGTCATATAATGAAGAAATTAGAAGCTCAACATCTCTACATATGCAGCCTTAGAAGAGGATCCCTTTTCCCTTTTTCTCCATTCTCCTAAACCTTATAATTCCTTACGAAACCTACATTTAGAGGCCAATCACTATTTAAATGTAGTTTACCATCGAAAACAAGCATGAAATATTTCCTCCTATATTAAATTGATATTAGCTGAAGTAATTGCCAAAAAAAGGTACTTTAGAAGAGCCAAAGAGGGATCAAGTACTTGCAAGGTAAGTAAAGAAATAGTTTCAGGCTCATAATATTATAACCCTATTCTTGACAAGATTCAAATTGATATATGCTAATAAGTATCTTATCCAAAAGATTTAGAATGTACTCCACCAAAGTTATATTATATATATACCCATCTTTAATTGCCAAAAAGAAAAGAAGAAGAAAGTGGTACAAATATTTTAATTGAAGTGTAGCAATTCATTTGCAAGAATTCAGGCCATACAGCATGCAAACATTAGGTACCTTCATGGACAATAATGGACTTGTTCACATCTTCATACATTATTAAGTTTCAACTATTGTAAACATGGGAAACATTGTAAGGAATAGGACCAATATAGACCATCCATCCCAGCCAAAACTCTTTGTTCTCTTGGTTAAGGTTTAAGTAAATAAGAACCACACAACCTAATAGTTAAAGGCCTCTAATCTCCAGACCATAACTTGTTTTTCACAGTAGTTTTCCTCTGTGCTTTTCCCTATTAATTTCCATAATTGGCATCAATCAATGTCTAATAAGAAATTTGCCTAAACTCGGCTACATCCACTCCAGTGTGTTTGACTTCATCATAAGGGAGGTATCAGTAAATTATATGATTAAATGCAAATTGGGAATACTTCAGGACAAAGTCACCTATGAAATTATTGTACCTTCAGAATAAGTCACAAGATGGTGGTCCAAAACTCGAATTATAGCTCCACATATACACTTCCATCTTTAACATCCCTGCGCGGCAACATTCTGCGTCCAACGAATTACTCATAGATTCATATGATTAATCTCTTTACGAGAGTTCAAAAGTTTGGATAACTCTTACCAATTTGCATTTTCCGAGTTGAAAATTGCAGGAGAAAGTATCAACAACTGCGATGTCTCCCTTTTCATTTTTCCTTTTCATGCAACAAAATCAATTTGATGTGTCACTGTCAAAATGTAAAGAGCTCTCTTAAAACACTAAAGTGGGGAAGCTGCCCATTTTTAATGCTGTCCACGTACAAAACAGAAAGTATAGCACCTATCATTGATATTGCCAATAGATCATCAATTCATTTTACACCAACTGTTTCTGTACATAAAAAAAGAGCTGCATTCACACTGCAATAATCCCCAAAAATGGATTCCGGTAAGGAGGACAAAAGTTGCATGGTTTTCTACGAATTAAAAGCTGGGATCTAGCTGGAAATGCAGATAAGCTGACATTGAGGATCCCACAATTTTGACCAAATATAAAGTCCCATTGTCATTTGTGGGTTTTTTTATAATTGGAGGGTGAAAAAATACAAAATAACTTTTATTGCACTAAGCATAAAAGCTGTAAAAGCAAAGAAAACCACTCAAATAAAGCAGCCCATATATCTAGCTTGGTTATTCATAGGGAAATGAGTAAATTGGTATCCTTGTTTAGTATAGAGAAATGAATAAAGGCTCGGGTAAATGGTTATCAACATCTTTCAGGAATATTAAAGTTTACCTCCTCCTTCTCCCTCTCGAACTTCATACGCACAAACACATACACACCAACACACATATAATCCAAAACCATTATCTATACTTCATGTATTAATTAACATTACTCTCTATGCCACTAAGAAGAATAAATTATAAGCCTCGACTACGGTAACATAGTTGCACCTCTTCATCCTAGTTCACGAATTCAATCACTCAAACTCTCAAATAATTAATCTAAGCACAAAATTGTCAATTACAAAGAAAACCCTCCCATGCTTTTGGCACCATTATAACTAGGAAATCTTTAATCCAACAAGAATGTATATTATTGTTAGAGAGGAGGGTAACATCATGACAAATTTCATTGTCCTCGCTACCCCTAAAAAATTATGAATGCCTAAAAAATTGCTTTTCAATGCTTTTCTTACTTGTTTTGAAGCCCTTGATCCAAATTTGAGGAGGTCATGATGGTACCATTGGTGTATGATGCCCCGTAGCACCAAACTATACTTTGATCGAACGACTAAATGAGGGCAGATAATTCATCCAAAGGAGCTGCACTACCGAAGTGAATATTATTAAAACAACAATGAAGAATAGGACTGAATGGCATTGGCTAGTAAAATGACGGTTGGAGCAAATGCAGTGTAGTAAAACAAAATAAATGCAGAAAATTTTAACAATCGGGTGTTTGGTAACGCAGACAGATATAGTTGGGAAACAATTCAAGGCTTCAGCTACCATCAATAATCTTTTTTCTTGAGAAAAAAAGGTAATAAAACGAAAGAATAACAGAAAGGCTGAAAGAAAAGAGATAGAAAATAGGTAAATTATATCATAATTTCCAGGGCGTAGATAAAAAGGGATTATTAAAGAGAAAAATAATTAGACTAGCTTAGGAAGTGGATTACATGGGCAAGGTTTTGCCAATGGTATATAAACCCTGCAAAAAGTAACTGCATATGGTTAAATTGATACAATTGATCATGTAAGACGACACTGAAATCCATTTAATTCAAGCACAATATACCATAATCAATTAGTATATTAACTAAAACCCTTCGAATCAGAATTGAGTTTAAACATATCCTTGTTCTATGATCTCATGCAATTTATTTATAAATTACAATTAGGATATGACCAGTGTATAATATCTTCTGAAACGTGCGCAAAAGGCCGAGAAACATATTCTCTTGATTAAGCCAATTATGTATGAACTAACCAAATCTTTCAAAAATTATATATGAACTATCCAAGGCTGTTTTATCGAAAGAATTCAAGCTTGAAAGAGCTACATTGAAATAAACCAATCTTTCCTCTTCTTTTTTTTTTTTCTATTTTTTATAAAGACAAAAGAATAGTTAAATAAATATTACTAACAGATTATGATGATGCCTACATGATCTTGTATGGACCAAAACCTTTTGCTTTCATCAATTAATTAAATATAACTGGCTATATATCTTATCATTATTAAACAAAATTCTTCTATTTTTCCTAAATGAAGACAAACATTATAATTAAAAAGCCTTCACTGTCGCATATTGTGAAGAGCTTATCTTCCTCTTTTCGACATTGTGAGGGAAGGATTTGAAACCTGAGAATTGGATCGATTGATTCAAAACATCGATGCACCAAATCACTATACCATACAAAAACTATTGCATGGATAAAAAGCTCTACCTTTATCTGCAGGTAAACACAAAGTAGTCAACATATCTCATCAGAATTTAACCAAAAAAATGCAAAGAAGAAGAAAAGAGAATACAATTTCATCAATTTCATGCTGTTTAAATCAAATAATTACATAGCATCCTTAATGAATGTATAATATTGCATGTGTAATCAAGAACAACATATCTGTCTAGCACCAACAAGAGTCAATCAAACTATTAAAATAAAAAAGAATAATTACTGTCTCCATTAGAGCTATTGAGAAAACAACACTTACCTTGAAATCAAGGTAAGATGTCAAGTACCAATCAGTTCCATGAAATGATCAACTCTAAACCAGATAATTAACTTAACCACATGGGAAATGCAATTCACTTTTTTACTGATATCAGTTGACAAGTAAATCCGGTATCAGATATAGAATATAATCAGGCATAAATAACAGAGGTATCCTTCGAGGCAAACTACTAGTTTATGCCAGGACTCCCAACCTTGAGATACATTCTAACATACAAAGGAAGCGATCATTCAAACAAGGCAGAACCAAGTATTACTTAAGTTTCAAAATCAACAAAAATACAAGCACATGCACCAGGTAAGTGGAATGTTTTCATTTCCCAAAAGAAACCATAATCTTATAGTTCGAAAATTGTTGATTGCATGCAAGTCTTTACCTTAATGCAATATGATATAGAACTAAAAGCTAAAGGAGGTACTAGAAATAATAAAGACTTGAACACACTATGCATAACAAGACAGATGTAAGAGTTGATACCAAACTTCCATCCAGAGAGTTACAAAACTCAACTGCCTGCCTACCTGCAAAAGGAACATAAAAAAAATGCAGGAGAGAAAACAGATGCGGAAAATCGTTGATGAAAACTACTCATCACACGCCCTAAATCCTAGTCCCCGATGCTGTTTTTCTCATCTGAACTCACTACATCATCAAATCACAAGGGAAGAACAGCCAAATATACTGTCAAATCAGAAGTTGGAAATCTGGGAAAGGAATCAATTTTGACTAAATTTGCACAAAAAAACACAACCTGGAGAGCATCCATCAGCAGGCAGTAAAACAGGCAAACGTTATTGTTATAAGGATAGGGTTATACTAATTCGCAAGCTGAGAGTAGAAAAACAGCCTGATTCTGGTAGATTCAGGTGAGAGCAAACTCCAATCAGGACAAAATTTCTCTGAGTGAATATGTGATTGCATGCGAAGGAATAAAAAAGGAAAAAACATGAAGGAGATGGTACTAAACAAGAAGCAAATCACTGGAGAAAAAAGAGAAAGGGAAGGGGTTTGTTGAGTGAGGACCATACTAGCCAGCTACTAAGTAGGCTATGTATATCGTCAATGGTCCCATGTTTATTCATAGTTTTGCCACTAAATCCGCACAGTAATCAGGCGTACCCCAACAGTAAATAACATCAAAAGCCACGCTTTAGAGATATTAATTGTATATAAATAAATAGATTTAAAGGCATAAATTACTCTTATTGAGAGCAAGCTCTGTAGGGATAAGGAAAAGACACAGAAAAGATAATCAGTAGGCACACCCATATTCCTCTTCGAATAGAGTATCTTCACCGCCGTCGCATTCAACCACTCCCAGCGTCAAGAATGAGAGAGAGAGAGAGAGAAAAGGGAAAGTAAGGAAATAAGGGGAGAAACGAGAAGAGAGTGAGAATGGAACAAAACAGGCCGAGAAGTGACCAACAAAAGATGATCAAATTCCGGCACTGGAAGATGACAGAAAGAGAAGTGAGCACGCAAAAGCAAAAGTATAGACTTATACAAGTGCCTCTGTGTGCTCACTCTCTTCTGTCAATTTCTATGTCCCAAGAATGAGATAATACAAGAACAAAGAAGATGATGAAGGAGAAAGAAGAAGAAGAAGAAGGAGAAGGAGAAGAGTAAAGAATGAAAGGGTAAAGCGTATTCCCGTATTAGGAAACAGACCAACCACACAAAAATTTACCAAAACGAAGAAACAACAGTTACACATAGACCCAAAAGAAAGAAAAAATAAAAGGAATGAGTCAGATCTGAGAACACAGTAACACCCATTTACGGAAAAGGTACCAAAAGTAAGACCTTAAAATCCACGATCCATGCCGTTTTCAGTGAGGAATGGAGAACTTCAAAAACGATTTTAGGGTTTTTATTCATACCAAACTTAAAACAAGACCAAACCCAGTATGAATCTTAAGGAAGAAATATCATAGAAATCCCCCCAAAACGAAAACCAAAACAAGAACAAGAAGAAAGCCTTCTCTCTACCTTCTCTCTATCTTCTCCCTTCATCATCATCCACTAGTCTTATTCACTTCTCTTTCTCTTTCTCTTTCTCTTTCCATGTCTCTCTCTCTCTCTCTCTCTCTCTCTCTCTCTCTCTCTCCCTCTCTCCCTCTCTCCCTCTCTCTCATGCAGAACGTACAGGTGTCGGTAGCACGTACCCAATTGTCCTTCACACTCTTGCTTTTTCTTTCACAGAACTACAAATCCAACAGTTTCGTTGAAGAGACACACATCAAACACAAAACTCGAACTCAAAATCAAACATAAAATAAAAGTAAAATCTTAAATGACAAAGAGACAGACATAGTTAGAACACTGAAGATAGAGGCAAACACTCAACCACCCTTCCTCCCACTGCATATATATAGACAGAATTACTTCAAAAGTACTGAAAAAGAGAGTCACTTCACTTCAATTTTCGCCTTCTGCCCTTTTTTTTTTTAATACTAACAATAAAAATACTCCTATAATTTACATTGGTTTTTTTTCCCTTTTCTTTTTATTTTTTGGGAAGACAGAGTGCACGAAGCTTTTTCGAGAAAGCGAAGAGAGAGTGTGTGTGAGTGTGTGTTCAACACTTATTGGCCTGTTAGGATTGTTCGAGTTTACATGTCGCTTTCAGGGGGGGCCAGTGACCTCTGATTCATTTCTGGCCGTCGACGGAAACCATTCCTGACCGTCGGATCGTCGTGGATGTGGGACCCGGACAACTTTGTCCGCTTGTGGTCTTTTGCCCTGGGGTCTTCTTGGGAATTGGGCTGATTGGACTGCGTCATCTGGGGAGACAAGTTTAGTGTATGGGGTTGATCAGTTACTCCCTACTGCCAGTTTCGGGCTGATATTAGTACAACCGCCAGTATGGACCAATCAGATTGATTGCCTTTCGAGGGTATAACTGTCTTATCGGTCCATTGGTGACGTGACACTCTCTGATTTGCTCTCCCTTTCTTTGAGCGGCTCTAGGAAGTACACGATGCTTTCATTAATTAGGGTTTCCACGCCCAATTTCCATGAATCAGGACACTCTTCCAAAGAAGATGAGATTTTAATCTCCATCGGATTATTATTTAATACATCGACAAATTTTTTAAAATTTTAATAAGATTATAAGATAATATTTTAAATTTTATCACTAATATGATAAAAAAACGTTATTGTTAATTTATCATTACATTTAAAAAATCGTCTTGTTCATAAATTTTTATTTAAATTAAAAGCATTACATGTTAATAAATTAATTAATTTCAATTGAAATTGATCTTATTGAATAAATATGGAGGTGTGATTTGATGGAATATGATATAATTAATGACTTTTTTTTTGTTAATATCTAAAGATTAAAAAATTTCCATATAAATAGCAATTGTTCTTGATGAAGAAATTAGTAATGCAGGAAATAATCCAATTATGATCAATTAAGTGGTGAAATTTTAAATAAAAAATTCATAATCATAATTTCTTTTCTCAATATTTGAAAATTTTCGCTTAAATTTCAATTTTCATACCGATCAAAATCTCTCAAGAAACTACTACATATCTTCAGATTTGTTTTTCTAAATAAATAGAATGCATGAATAAGAGATTGTGACAGTGACAATGATGAATTGACAGAAATGATGAATCAAAGTGATACTTAAATGATCGAATTACCTAAAAATTAAGTTGATGATATTATTATGAATATAAAACTAAATTTTAGATGATTTTAAGAAAAAAATTAAAGAATGGATATTTGAATCAAATAAAATATTTTAATTTCATTTTTTAAAATATATATTATTAAATTAAATATTCACAAAAATAAAAGAAAAAGAAGATTGAAACTTAAAGTCATAATGCTCAAATAAACCCCAAAACTATTCAAGAAAATTTAAGTAAGTTTTTATTTTTTTATTGTATTCAATCAAGTTTTTATATTTTTATTTTAGATAAAATAATCTTTTATAATTAATGATTAATTTATTTTTATTAATTAAGATACTAATTGACATTTATATCTATATACCATTAATATGACATTGATGTATTATGTTAAATTAGCATATCTCATCATTAATAGTAATATGTTAACATATCACATAATTATCAATTTTAATATGTTAGTATGTTATATCAACATCATATGCTATAAGATGATATTTTGACTAAGTCAATCTTATTTGACTCAAAATAAAAAATACAATTGTTTATTTGACTCAGAATAAAAGTATCAAAATTTAATTAAATACAATAAAAATATAAAAATTTATTTGAATTTTACTTAATAGTTTAAGAACTTTTATGAGTATTATTCTCATGAATTATATTAGTAAGAGATGGAGTAGATCTTGGATATATAAATTTAGATTTTTGCATTATTTATCAAGTATATTTTTTAAGTTAAAAATGTAAACTCGTGATTTATAAACTGAAAATTCTATTTTCAAGATTGATTGTAAAGGATTAAGCTTAAGTTCCGATCCATCACTATTATGTCAAACCTAAAAGAATGCCTCGACAAAATTTTAATTAAAGAATAAAAAAGAAAAACAAAAGTTTAAAAAAGGCAGTTCTCCTTTGGGTTGAACCTGTTATCGGGGTTCATGTATTTATTGAAATACGGCGTAGTGGGCGGGGACCGTTTGTACTCGAATCTAATCCTTCTTTCTTTGTCCACTATGCCCACCCCTTTTTGTTTTTTTTTTTTTTAAATTTATTACTTCCTCTTATTTTTTTGACCTTTTCCCATTTAAATTTATTTTATTTTGTTTATAATTATCTCATTTTAATTTTAATTTTAATTTATCTTTTCTTATACGATTTATGATTTATGATGATGTAATTTAAGGACCACTAGTAAGAGTACAAGAACAACTCTAAGTTATCATTCTTTAGGCCCCACGCCTTTCCCATAAATTAGAACAATTATTATTATTATTATTATTAATCTTATTATTGCATTCAATTATGAGAAAAAAAAACTCTCAATGAATAAAGGAAATAAAAACTTATTACGTGAATTTGATTTTACCAAGAAAAAAAATATAAGTTTTTAATCTTTTAATACTTTTCATTGTTTTTTTTTTTTAAAATTGAGGAAGTGGGATTCAAATTTTATTTTTTAAGCAAGTAGATAATACATTAACTAATGAATCAAATATTCAAGTGTAATATTTTTTATTGTTATATGTTTAAAGTGATTTTTCTAACAATGAATACACGCTTTAAATTATTAAAAGAATTAAATTTAAAATCTGTTTCCTTTTTATTTTATTAAAATAAATAATTCGATTTTTATCATTGCAATGGGATGGAGAGTACTAAATTTTATTGATGACAATATTTCAACTTATATGATGTCATCCCCATACAATATATATTTCAAAAAAATATGATGATACATCCTTTAAAAAATGATTATTATTATAAATAATTAAAAAAATAATAAAAAGACAATTACGTATATATATATATATGTATATATTTTTAACGGTTTTATTGATATCATAAACGGATACAAATTGATATATCTCAATCATTCAAAAAAAATTTGGAAAAGAAATATTACCATAAATTAGAAGAAAGAGATTGGAAAAGATAATGGATTTTATGGGAAGCAGAGACCACGCCCTTAAAGCCCCTAATGTCCCACGTATCTAACTTTTCTTTTTCTCATTTAAATACTTCAATGCCTACAACTTTAGGGATCGTAGACCACTCATAATTCCAAGATAACCCTATTACCAAAACCCAAAAAAAAAAAAAAAAAACTTAATCGGGGGCTGCACTACCCTCGCTTGTTTACAATTCAGCTTCTTTTTCTAAGAGGATTAGAAGAAAAAGAAAAGAAAACAAATCTTTACGATTAATGATTAATTAATTGTAGTGAGATGATCACGTTCTGTGTTTAGGTTATTTTTATAATGTTTAGGAATAAGTCCTTTAGTTCTATAGGGTTTTGTTTGCTACTATTGACAATGAAATGTTTATATGCAGGCAGGGGCAGAGCCTCCTTATGTAACATATAAAAGTTTTTAAATTTTTTTTATATTTTATTAATGACTTTTTCAAAATAATTTTTTATTTAATAATTAATTTAAATAATAAAATAATTTCACATATCTTACTTAATTTTATTTTTTTTCAGTTTATATTATTATTATTATTTTTATTTATTTATTTTTTTCATTTCTATTGTATTTGTTCATATGCTATAAATTTCTATAAATTTTTTTTCAAATTTCTAGAAACCATTAATTATATTCTTTTTTTTTCTTTTGTTATGTAATATGTGGTATCTACCTTTTACTTGTCATGTTCTTTTTTTTTATATTATATAGATTTTATTTTGTATCATTTTAATCTTTAAAAATTAATAAATTATTATATAACTTTCAAATATAAGTTGTAATGTTACATTGTTACTTAAAATTTCATCGATGTATCAGTTTTTTATTAATCTTGATTATATAAAAGGAAATTAACTTGAGTATATTTTTTTACATGTTTTACATTTTATATTTAATTGAAATGAAATTATCTTGAATATATAGTATTTAAATAATGTTGATTATATAAGAAAAAATTATTAATCTTATATATCGTTTTTAACTATTTATATTTTACAAATTATAGTTTTATATTTAGTTTCATATTTCCATTATCAATATTTTTATTATTGATTGAATTTAACATATTAGTTTCTTAAAATTTTTAACTCTTATTCTTTTATATTTGACCCCTATAATAAAATTTGGTTAGCTCCGCCCTTGTATGCAGGGGAAGGTCATAGTAGAGGATTCATGCCCTGCAATGAGCTACCCACGTCACTATCACATGAATTTCAATGTAAAAAAAATGTCTTTAATCAAAATGTCATTTATCTTATTGATCTAAAATACGAAATAAAAAATTTGATAGATTCTATTATGGTTTGAATTTTGGTTACTATGAATAATCCCTGATCCACCAGGTAGCAAGGGATATTTTGTTGGGTGTCTTTTAGACAAGACTTGGTAAATGGAGATGGGCGTCGGCTATGTCCATGCTTACAGTCCCACGTCAATGGGAGACTTTGTCTTAATCTTTGGCAAGTGGGAGGGAAAGGGATTACAAAAACCCCATGTGACAAGTGGCAGTGAGGATGCAATTATAGGGCTTATCTCAAACTTTAAACATGATAGTTAATTAAAGCTAAAATGGGGCCCTATTTTCACCCTCAACTTCTCAACTTCATATTGGCAGTTTCCTGGTTTTCCAAATGGGGATGGAGACAGCAGCTTGTTTTGTCAAAAAACCAAACAAGAATTGCATGATCAGAACTGAATAATGCAATGCAATGCAATGCAATACATGCTTGCACAGCTTCACAATTTTTGAAAAGTGGAAATTTTTATTAATTATAGAATTGAAAATTATTAATCATCATCACAATCGTGAATTTAAATTTGTATAATTTGACGAATTCAATTATCCTCGAACTTAATCAATTATAAAGATTAAAAAATAGGAATTAATGAACATTTGTTGAAACCCTAGGTTTAAAGCTATATGCCAAGATATAACATATGCTTATGCTTGGAATATATATATATATTATATATTCTCTTATGGCTTTGCTTTATAATCCCTTTAAATAAGCACCGCTATCTCCGCATCAGATTACTAATTTTTTTAATTCTCCTTTCGAATCATGATCACGGTACATTAATTTTACATTTGCCTAGGAAAGCTAATGCCTCAAAGTGTTGCATTTTAATATCAATCTGCATAGGTCTATCTGGTCTGTTGTCTGACTTCACCAAAATTATATAAAAGAGAGAGAGAGAGAGGAGGTTTTGCCCTATACAAAATTGATACTATAGGCCACCATTGCTGATCTCTATATCCCACACTCATACAAGTGAAAGAGATCTAAATCTTTTTGACTTGATGAAATTGATATTTCCTCTAACAAGATTACAACTTTTTGACCTTTTTCCATCCTCATCTTTGCTTCTCGGTTGGAGGAAAAAGATTGAGCTATCTTTTCTTGTTTCTTGTTTCTTGTTTGTCTTCTTGTCAGAATATAAGCTTGGTATTGGGTAATAAGCCCGATTTAAGCAGGTTCAAAGCATCAATCTCTCTCTCTCTCTCAAGATAATATACAAATGGGGATTGGTATCTTATGTTTACTCCATCCATTTCAGATTCTTTGAGAGTTTAAAATTTTGTGCCCTTTATTGGGTTTTATCTTTTTCTCTAGATTGAGAATTTCCAGGCCAAATGTTGTATCCTGAAAAGAGAAAAAGAAAAGGGTAGGAGGAGCCCTAAGGCGAAAGAAGTACAGTATACAGAAAGAAAAGGCACGGAGGGGATTGCATCATCAGCACCAATATCTTCAGGTCCCTTCGAGGAATGGACAAAAGGAAGGTCACAATCGCTTCATGAACCGTATCTTCAGGTCTTTCCGTCCTCTCTTCTTTAAAGATACGTGACATTTCTCATATTGCAGTAACTTTTGATGACCAATAAAGAAAAAACCAAACAACCAGAACAGGCAACAGGGACACCCCAAAAAATATATAATAATAATAACAATAGAAAACAAAAAAAACAAAGGGAAAGAGCTCAACACTCATCCAAAATATTACATGCTAGTATTTTTGAATTTTGAGCTTCAACAACTAAAAACAAAGGGAAAACCACTTTCTTTGCAGACCACCCTAGTGGGGGGCAAGCAGATGGTGCATGTGGGGATTGCGGCCATAGTCACAAAAGTTAGAGCTATCATATAATTCATCAAAAGAAAGAAAAAAAATACTAATAACAATTGAATATTTACTCTGTAAATTTAGAGAAGAGATGGAAAGGGGGACAAAGGACCAAAGTTTTTGAGTAACTTTGTTGCACGAGCGCAACATATAGTGGGCAGCAAAAGAATCTTTCTTGACAGCAAGTCAACAGGGAGGGGGGGAATTGCTTTAGCTCTTGGGTGGCAGCCAATTTGGATAAGAACCATCATCATCATCATCATCATCATCATCATAATGTGAGTGCATGTTCAGCATGTGTGATACTGGCTTTGCAGTTGCTGTGGCAGAATTCAGGTGGATAAAGTAGCTAGGAACCACCACCACCACCACCACCATGTTAGCTTGAGCAACAAATTAAAAGATTGCCCATGACTTTCTGGCATCTACCTTTCAAGTTTGAAGACATTTCAGGTTTTAATTAGCTTAGTTCTACCGAGCTCTAGACTCTTAAAAGAGGGGTGCTGGGTAGTTGGGGCTGATATGACGTACACTGCCTGGTCAACTTTACTCGAGAAAGTGCTGGGTGGGGGAGGGGTGCTCCAAGTCAATGCATTGATATAAAAAATTAGCGTGTAATTTGACAACAAGGGTTTGTCGGATTTCACATGTTGGATTCTGTCTTTCTCTAGAAAATTTTTCAGGGTTTGATATAATCTTTCTTGATGTGGACTTACATTGGTTACTTCCATTAGCAAACGAGGGCTCCGTATCTGATGCAGTAACTCGCGGCGCATTGGCTATCATGGCCTGCTCCCTGCTGGCTCAATTTCGAAGTGTTTGTAGGACTACCGATTAAACAAGCTCTTGACTTTCAACTTAGCTGCATTCTATCTTAATAAACCTACGTATACGACTTCTAATATTATAAAATTTTATAGACTTTACAAGTAAAATTAGATTATTGACAGATATTTATCTTGTTAAGATATATATATATATATTTATGAAATATGAAATAGATATGTGTCAACTATTTAGTTTTGTTGGATATGAAAATTATTCATTTTGTAATGTTTAATCAACTAGTATTTAACATATGAAGATTTCTTTTTACATTAATTAACAGACACAAATGCAAACTCACAAGCAATTAAGGGAAGGGATAATACCCTATAGTAGAAGAAAATGCAAGGTTAATAAATTGGAGTCTGCTCTTGTAGACTCTCAAATGTTCTTGAGGGCAACCCTTTTGTGCCTTTAAACTGAGTTGAATAATCAATTTAAAGAAAGGTTAAAATTCCCACAATTCTAAAAGACTTCAACATTGATCATTCAGACCCTGCAAACCCATCCATTTGATTCTCTCCTAACTTCTCCTCTTCTTCTTCTTCTTCTTCTTCTTATTCTTTAAAATTAAAAAAAAAAATAGATTTTGCATCATACAACAAAAAAAAAAAAGAAAAAGAAAATCCCATTCTCATTTGATAAACTTTTCCTCTAAAGTTTGAGCCTTGGAAGGGGAATCTAAGCCCATGCTATTTCATCCAAAGACTTAAGTCCACAGTCCACTTATTGATCAGCCAAGCCTAGGAAGCCCATTGGACCTCATTCTTCTCTCATTTTTAGCCTTAGCAGCGAGCTTCAACAAGGGCCCTTAATTCTTAGTTTTCTTGGGTTTCTTTTTGGGCCCTATCTTTTTATAATTTGAATTGGAAAAGTTAACTCATAAGAAACAAATAAAATTTAAAATAATTAATGAATTTTATTAAATGTTACATTAATAATAATAAGTAATTTACTAAAAAATAAAATAATTTATAAAACTAAAATTTAAAGTTAAAAAGTAAAAATTATTATTTATAATCGAATTTTAAAAAATAAATATTTTACTATTAATCCAATTCGTGACAAATAATAATTTTTTGATCTAGATTATTCTACTTGATTCTGATTATAAAATAATTTAATCTCACTTGTATCCAATTATTATCTACCTAATGTATCAACTAATCTTTGCAATTTTGGACGTGTCTAGGTTTTCTCTTCTTTTCCTTTTTTGGGCCCTCTCTCTTAATAATTTGATTTGGAAAGGTATGTTCCCATTGCTATCAAAGTCGAGGTGGCATTGCATATCATGGCAAAACAACAGCATAGACCTATTTACCAAGCAAACGTATGCTCTTGATGTGATATTAATGTGTCAAAACAAGCACTAAACCTGGTTCAATGTTTTGGGGCAATCAAACCAAATTATTTTCCCTTTCCAACCTCCAATGATTCATGCTTGCTTTACGTTTCATGGCATCGATCCAGGATAGCCAACGAATTGCCCCGACGCCACCTTGCCCACTCCCAGTCCCAGCTCCATCAAATCGGAACCTTGGGTCCCCGACACGTAATGGAAACTACATGCTTTCAGTGCAAAAAATGACTAAAAACCAGTAGCTGTTGTGTTGATAACGCAAGAACGTTTAAAATTTTATTTTATTTAATTTAGTTTTCTATCTTGTCAAGACCAATAATTCACCATAATAAAATTTTTAGTCTCATCGTAATTACTATCTTTTACAGTGCGCAGGTGTCTTCGCAACGTTGCAACGTCAGTTGAAGCTAACCCTCTCTCCAAACAAGTGCAGCCGCGTGGGTCCTTCGGACCAACGGGCATCAACCTACTGTCCAAGGTTCAATGGCTTTGGGGGAGGATCGATGATGCATTATCTTACTGAATTATTGGGGTTTGGATGATTACTGACGTGACCATTTCAGCACCAAACTATTCTTGTCTCATCTTATCTAATACTATATCCTACTATATTTAAAAATAATAATAATAATGCAACAAAAGATCCATTGATATGGCCGTATTTTTAAGTATGAATTGCATTTTAAAAAAAAAAATTCTTTCATAATGAGCATAATAGAGAATCAATCCGTGCATGCGTTACGGAAAAATAAATAAAAAATAGATTACGTGAATATTTGTGACATTTTGTGATTAAGTAATAATACTATTCGGGTTTATTAATCAATTTGTAACATAGTGTTGTTAACCATTTTTTATTATTCTTTTTGTAATTTCAAAGTTATGTAAATTTGAGTTTGGAATTAGAGCTTTAAGAAAAAGTTTATGCAATGTTAATGGAGTTGTAATTTTGGGTTATACCAAGTAGAATAATAGATTTATTTAATACATGTACATGAGAAAGGGTAAATGGTATTCATTAAGCTAAGGAATTATGGGACCTAATTGCATTGGGACAAAAACATCAATGTTAGAATATTGGTTGAATCTAAAAGAACAAATATTAAAATAATTCACTAAGAAATTGGAGCATCATGTCAAGTTGGAATATTGAGCCAGCTCTAAATTGTGGAGCCCCAGTTCAACTTTTACAAGAATTGACAAAGTCAGTATGGGATTGACAGCAATTCCTTGTTGGTCCCCCTCAAGTTTGAAACCAATAAAAGGAAATTTATTTTTTGGAAAACCAATAAAAGGCAATTTCCATGGATAAATTCAAAATCCTAAAGAGGACACTGGTTTTAATCGGGTGACATAGTTTTATAATTGATGGTGTATCCATTAAACTTCATTTGAATATGGGGGAGGTATTGATGCTATCTTACTATACCTCAATGATAATTAAAGATCACCATTCGATCGATTTTGCAAGTTCAGTTTTAAAATTTTAAAAATTAAATTAATTGAATTTTCATAAGAAATAATCAAAATCGATCGAATTATATCTTAAAATCACAAATGACCACAATCTACTTACCTCAATCAATTTGATCGATTTTAACTATTAATAATATTAACAATATTTATATATAAATTATATTTTAAAAACTCTATTTAATATTTCAATAATGTTTCACTAATAAAGTCTAAATATCTATAATTTAATTGTGTATTTATATTTAAAAATATATATTACTTAATGATCTATTTCTGCTTCATTGGATTAAAAATTTAAACACTAAAAAATGATCGAAATAATCGAATAAATCAACCTTCAATTAATACGAAATTAAAAAATCCGAATCAAATTAACCAAATTCAATCAATTTTACATGATTATTTCGATTTATGCCGATTAATACTCACTCCAGAAAATAGTTATAATCAATCATTTGTTTATACGACATGACAATGTTTTGATGATTGATGGACTAGAAGCACTTCCAACAAATTAAGTACTATTTTCTACCTTTTTACTTTTTTATTTCTTCGAAGTAAGAATGAATTAATTCGTTGACATAACTCAAGACCAAGCGTATTGATGATAGCAAGGTGATGGAGTTGACGGGGCCCGGAAACACACAGCCGAGGAGCCTACCCGCCGGCGTGGGCCACGGCGGGCTGAGGGGCTGAGATGATTAGAGATGAATTATCTTTGTTTAGCTTTATTGATATTTATTTCTTCAATAATATTCTAAGATTAGTCATAATAAATATGGTTTAAAATGTAAATGAACACTGATTTGATCTAATTTATAATGATTACCCAAAAAAGAAATAAGTTTATTTATCAAAGTGATACAAAATAAAATGAGGGAATAAGTTGTAATGATGTGGACTGTGGAGGAACATTGCTTTAAATAATGTTAGAAAGGTTAGTTGAATTACGCATTTTAGTGGGTAATTGGTCAGGTTTGCGTTAAATTTTAGATTACTCCAAAATAATTAAACATCGACTTGTTCTCACATATTAGTTGGTATTTTGTTCTAATTTAAAAATCTTCTTCCACTTCCAACAAAAATAAATTAAAAAATCATAGTGTTGCTTGGGTTTGAGTCAACTTCATAATTAAAATCTTAAATTTCGTAATTAAAAACTTAATTATTTCCCAATGGAACAAAAGCCCATCACGTTTGCATCGGTTATATCGTAGTAGCTACGAGCCCTTTATGCTCGTACACATGATATATTTTTTAATTACTCATTCTGTTTTTAATCATTTGTCATTTGTTTTTTTATTTTTTATGAAAATTAAGATAAAAAAATAAGGGTTGGAATTAGACGAAGATGTCGATTTGTTATGTATTAATGAATTTCAAAAAGGAAAATCAGATAGAAACAAATTGAAGAATTATATATATAAAGGAAAGGGAATGTATAGGTTAATTAAAGCACCCTTTTTTAAGTATTCCTTAATAAGGGTGGGAAATCCTTATTTTTATGGGACCCAAAAAGGCCATCATATTGGGGGAGAAGTCGGTGATTTAGGTGAATCTAATAATTAATCATTGCCTTAAGATGTCTGCCTGTGGAATGATTTTAACCCTTTGACAAGATTTGCTATCAATTAATTAAAGAGTTAATTAAACAGATCGAATAGTCCAAAAATGATGAGCCCTTTGGTCAAGTTATCCGTTATAAAGCCACTACTATTACCTTGTTGTCCCAGCTTGTTGCCCTTTCTTTGGCTTCTTGGGTCAATTTAAAAATATATCTTTTGCCAATGGTTTTGAGCCTCTATGCCTATATACTCAATGGCCCACGATCTTATCAAAGTTTATTATTATTATTATTTATTGAATTAGATGTTTTTGAACATTTATTGAAAATGATTCTAATGAATAAACAGAATCGAAAATCAAAATATTTGTACATATGGATATCGAGATGGTATATTGCACCGTATATTAATCAACTGTCCATATTGGTTATTGCTAATTTGACTTTAGGGTAGCAATAATTAGTGGACTTAATTAAACCCCAAGATCGAACAGAGAAATTCAACAGAAATCATGGGGTGAAAACAAAAGAAATTAATATTGCTTAGGCTTAAAATTCATTTGCTTGTGCAAACCCTTGGTGGAACTTGGAAGCCTCTTTCTTTGAATTTTTTTTCCCCAAATCTGAATCAATAAGCATCCCAAATTCCTATAAAGTCAAATCTGAATCATAGCCGCACGTTGCTGCTGAGCTTTTGCAATTATCCTAGGATTGAAAATGGAGCTATCTTGTGAGATCATTCTTGCCAGCTTTGTCAACTGGTAATGATCCAGCTCAGGTTTTAGACTTCTGGTATTGCCCGCTTATTTTTTTCCTATGAATACTTCATATTAGGGATCTTATTTTATTCATTCAACGGCCACATAGTGAATTATAATCATTAGTACTAACAACTTCAAAGAATCCTTTCTTGGTCGGCTACCAATTTAAAGTTTTGAAACAAGTTAGAAAGATCTTCTCGAAACAGTCCAACAAACTAAGGGTGATATTCGAAATTTATCCGAATCTAAATCGGGTATTGAAATTTTACTCGAACTTATTTTATAATCAAATATAAAATATCTGAACCTTACGTTATTAGATTGAGTATTTACGAATATCTATATAACATCAACTCATTAAAACTCAATACAAAAAATCAAGTCAAATCATTTTGAATAGAAATGTCTGTTTTCATTTAGTGTTTTGTCTTATGTTTTTTCATAATTTTACATCACTTTATCGTCTAAACTTTTCATATTAAGATTTAAGTTTTACAGTTTTAGGTTTAAGGTTTAAAACATAAAATTGTATATGAGACGTAAAGTTACGAAAGAGATAAAAAAATTTTCAATCATGTTCTTTTGGATTGAGTCAAAAAAAGAAATGGTGGACCAGTTTGCTATTGGCATAGGACCAAAACTAAAACCTCAGCTGCTGATCCATTGAACAGCAGATTCTAGCTAGAGAAACAGGGCAATAAAGCCAAAAAGCAGAGCAAAAGTTAAGAAAAGACTGAGCGGGGCAGGGGGACAGAGGGATTAATTTTCTTGAAGATAAAAAAGTTAGAGGAACGTAAAGTTGATTAGTCTATAATGGTTTGTTGTAACCCGCGCCATCAACGCGTCTTCTTATTTATACCAGTATTTTTTTTGGAGAGATTTTCGTGAGCTTTTCATTCTGTGTGCTCTTACGGCAGCCCCAGGTCTCCCAAAAGGACAATACCAGGTGCTTTAATGGCATCTTCTAAACAACCCTTCAAATCCCCTTCTCCCACATGCCCCTCCACTCAACACTCTCGTTGATCAGCTCTGTTGAACCCCACCACAATCTCCAGAACAAGTGAATCAATGGAATCTTTCCAAATCAGCATATCCTCTATCCTTTCCTGGATTCCCTTACGTTACACATCTTTGCAGAGCCACACAAGTAGCCTTGAATCCATGTTAAAGCAAAGATTTCAGTAAGAGCAGAGCTAAAAAGAGTTAGGAAATTTTATTGTGTAGAGAGAAAAAGAGGATAGAAGGGGGACCTGTCATGGAGGAGAGGCATGTTTTGTTTGGGAAATATGAGATGGGGAGACTGCTTGGGAAAGGAACATTCGCTAAAGTCTACTATGGGAAGGAACTAACAAGCGGTGAAAGTGTGGCGATAAAAGTCATCAGCAAAGATCAAGTGAAGAAAGAAGGGATGATGGAGCAGATCAAGAGAGAAATCTCTGTCATGCGCCTTGTCCGTCATCCAAACATAGTGGAGCTCAAAGAAGTCATGGCTACGAAAACAAAGATCTTCTTTGTCATGGAGTATGTCCGTGGAGGTGAGCTGTTTGCAAAAGTCGCTAGGGGCAAACTCAAGGAAGATGTTGCTCGTAAGTACTTTCAACAACTAATTAGCGCAGTTGATTTCTGTCATAGCAGGGGTGTCTCACACCGAGATTTGAAGCCAGAGAACCTTCTTTTGGACGAGAACGAAAATCTAAAGATCTCTGATTTTGGCCTGTCAGCGTTGCCCGAACAGCTTCGCAATGATGGGCTACTCCACACGCAGTGTGGGACTCCAGCTTACGTTGCCCCAGAGGTTTTGAGGAAAAAAGGCTACGATGGATCCAAAGCAGATATCTGGTCTTGTGGGGTTATCTTGTATGTTCTTCTTGCAGGTTTCTTGCCTTTTCAAGATGAGAATCTCATGAAGATGTACAGGAAAGTTTTCAAAGCTGAATTTGAGTTCCCACCCTGGTTTTCGACAGAAGCAAAGCGCTTGATCTCTAAACTACTGGTTGCAGACCCTGAAAGAAGGATCACAATTCCAGCTATAATGCGTGTTCCTTGGTTTAGAAATGGATTTACACGTCCCCTTGCGTTTTCAATCGAAGAACCAATGTCAGATCATATAGAGGACGATGATTCTGCCTCCAAGGCCAACAAACAATCGTCTCCGAAATTCTTCAACGCATTCGAGTTTATTTCCTCTATGTCATCAGGCTTTGATTTATCAAGTTTGTTTGAGAACAAGAGGAAATCGGGGACAATGTTCACGTCGAGGTGTTCAGCTAGTGCCATCATGGCTAAAATTGAAGGTGTTGCAAAGGGGTTGAACTTCAAGGTGGGGAAAGTGAGGGACTTCAAGATGAGGCTACAAGGCTCATCCGAGGGGAGGAAAGGGCGGCTATCCCTGACGGCGGAGGTGTTTGAGGTGGCACCAGAGGTTGCGGTTGTCGAGTTTTCCAAGTCTAGCGGTGACACGTTGGAGTATGCTAAGTTTTGCGAGGATGATGTTAGGCCTGCATTGAAAGACATTGTTTGGACGTGGCAAGGTGACGGTTTCAACAATGGTAGCAACGTTAAAATTGAGGGAGAAGCATGTGAAAACCAAGTGCCACAGACAGCCTAACAACAAGTAGAAGTTGGGGAAATTTTCCTTGTTTACCACTTTTTCTTTTTCTGTCTATTCTGGAAAGATAGGTTTGAGGATGAGAATTTGTAAATACTTTTGTGATTAGTACAGTAATGTATGGCTTTGGGTTTTGCATACAGATAATAGATACTGATTGTGGAGTGTTGGATGAGAAGTTCTTTTAACTTTTTACGAAGTTATTTTGGCTTTTTTTGGATACACAAAGCTAAGATGTTATTGTCAGCATCTTATCGCAATATTCTGTTGCTTTCTTTGATGAGGGTAAAAAGACAAAACTTCCTGGGATTTGTTGATTGGAGGTTCAATTTTCATTGAACAATCTTAATATAACAGAGAAAAAGAAGTGCAGTCTTCAAAGTTCAACTAACTTGCAATGGCTCCCTAAGGTTCAACCAATCGTGGCAGAAGTGGGGAAGAAGATGCCTGACACTTGAGACATTCTTCCAGGTTGGATCAATGAGAAAACAAGACGTCTGAGAGCATTTTTCCTGATTGGATCCCTGTTCCTCTAGGAAGAAAAATAAGAATTGACCAGTCTTCCCTGGGTCGAAAGCTTTCACTCCCCTCTACCAACTCTACATTTAATCGTATTTTAAGCAGCTATCGTGCACACAAATTACTCGCAGAACAGAAGAGGTAAATTGGTTTTAAATACAACTCATAGATTCAGACAGATCTTCCTGGTAAGTTCTAACAAATGAGAACCATCATCGACAAATCAGCTTGTGGCACATTACAAAAATTTAGTGAAAAGGCCCCATTGCTTTTATTTTGCCTTTTTGCATGAAACGTAGCGAAGACTACAAGTAGCTAAGCTTTCATTGTCATTGCCTGCCTTACCTCCCACTGGTGGCGGAAATCCGGACGGGTGTTCAGCTTAACATCATCTAAACATGGGAACACAAAGCTACTTGGCTTTGAGCTTAGCCCCACCCTGTTTAATTCGGCATGAAACAGAAAATGATCGAAGCCTTGTATCAAGGGGTTGCTTGTGGGTGTCAAAGTTAGGTGACCGATTGTTTAAATAAAAAGGGGTAATATCTTACCAATTTTTCAGGTCGAGGAATATTGTGCTAAAAATTAAGTTGAATTTCTTTAGTTCAACTCAACTGATCGCATTAAGCTGGTGACCAATGGTTTGAAGGACGGTGGCCCTAAAGCCAATGAGAATAGGGAATCAGGGATACAAGAGTATGTTGTTGTAAAGAGTTTTAGGCTGCAGGAGGGTTGAAGTTCTCACGGATGGAGTTAACCAATTTTTATTGAAAGGGTCAAAGATAAAAAAAATAAAAATTTAAAATTTATAAAATTAATAGGTTGAACTTAATCAACGATCAAAAGATTTATAATAAATAATAATTTTATATAATATGTAAATAAAAAAAACTTGTAATAGTTATTTAAGAAAGTTATATTCGACGATGTTTTTTGAATTTAAATTCATTAATTATTTATTCTGTACTGAAAAGATTAATAATGTCTTTTTTAATATAAATAACTAAATTTTCTATAAAAAACTCATCATCCATTTTGTTTCGAAGTCATGTTTTCACAATTTTCATCACTAAAAAGACTTTCTATATAGTTACTGTAAAAATCGGAAGAGTCAAAATAAGACGAATTAATCTATCGATCAAATAGTAATTTTTTTATTTTTCTGTTTCTGTTAATCTCTTACACAATTCAAAAAATGTCTTAATATTCAAAACTTTGATAATGAGATACCTCAAGCTCGTAATGCCTCGATTGTAACATCAAAATAAGTCTTTCTTGTTCTGTGAAATCTTGAGAATAAAAAATATTTGCTAACTTGCAGATATTATCAATATTAAATGATTTGTAATTATTATTAGGATCTAAAGCAGTGCAAGTTAAAAGTTTCACACCTTGTTCATTGAATCACAAATTCAATTCTTATAATTGAGAATTTTTTATCACGAAAAATACATAAACTTGATAATGATGTTTCATAATTATATCTGGTTGACAAGATTAACCTTTGCCTGAGATATATCGTGCACTCATGTTAGGAATTTCTATCTTATGTTTTTGACAAAATTTTTTTATATTTTCAAGTAAATTAGACCACTTATCATCTCTCAACTTCTGTAAGAGTGATTTTGTAGTAAAAAACAAGATGAATTGCATTTAAAATATTTTAATAGCGTAATTGTAATGCTTGACAGATAACATTAGTGATTCCCATGATCTCATACGTCAAGTATAATATGAAAATAAATTCAAATGATGCTAATATTTTAATAATAGCAAAAGCATCACCTCTTTGTGAATAACATGATTTCATATAATAGTTAAATAATATAAATAAAAAGAAGAAGTTAAAAAAAAACTTTATTTTTCTTAATTTTACACAATGATGGTGAATAGTTCTTGTTTTTCTTTATTCAAATTCACAAGCTCATAAATCTTTTTTGAAGAATAAAATATTTTTTAGTAATAAGTTACAAAAAAAGAAAAATAAAAATAAAAAAACACAAAAAAAGAGAGAAAGAGATGTTGAGAAATTTAAATGACAGTAAAGTTAAATATATTTATAGAATTATTTTATTTTTTATTTATATTAATTATTAAATAAAAAATTTATTTTGAGTGGATCATTAAAAATATAAAATAAATAAAAATTTTTGATAATTTTGAGAGATTATTTATAAAATATATATAAGAAATAAATATTTTAAAAATTTTTGAGGGGGCCACGGCACCCCCGTTGTCGGCTTACCCTCCGCCCCTAGTATTACTACCATTTGCTTTTATTTCACTGTTCTCAAGAACAGTTCTCCACCTAACTGAAGAAAACCAGGCTCCCTCAAAGATTTAGGCACTTTACCTGAAATATTAATATAGCACATGTTTGTGCATGTTTACAGTTTACAGGCCCTTTAGCTGAAAGATTAGTACACGTTTACAGTTTTAATGACGAGAAAAAGTTTCGTGTGTTGCTGTGCTTGATTTGCGAGTTTGCGCCTGATCAGTGATCACATCATACATCGTAACAAACGACATGGAGAAAGATTGTTCCAGGAGGCCAGCCACGTGAGAGTCGCCATCAATTAGCTGAATGTATTAAAACCAGGCACGTTAACTGGATAAGGATAGAAAGTTGTAGCATTTTGTCTCGAAAACGGTACCGATGATGTTTGACAATTCGGGTATGACGGAGAGGTTAAGAAAATAATATCCTTATCAGGTATTTTATCTAATCCTAGAAGTACAGTATACATCTCTTTCTCAAATGTATATTTTATTTTTTTAGTTTATTAATAAAATTTAACAAACAATAATGTCTATCTCCCTGTTATAAGAACCCATCGACAATTTTAAATTTTAAATATACTAACTTAAACAAAAAATGAGATTCTTAGTTGATTATTAAGTATTCAATCATTTACTACTTATAAAGTCCATATGAGTGTCATAAGTAAATCAGAGATAAGGGCAAGACTCCCTTTGAAAATCACTTAGAAAAGTAACTAGAGATAAAGGTTTGTCTCTAAAGATTGAAAAAATTGGCATTATCAGACATTTCCGCCTTGCTTTTACGTCCATGTGAAGTATGCCCATTTTGGCATATAGACAGCATTTGAAAGAGGACAACGCAATCATTTCTCTTTTCGGAAAAAGAAAAGATGATGAAAAGTATCAAAATCACAACCAATGGGATGATGCCATGGAGTGGGAATAACTGGTAGGAGAAGAAATAGCCGACAAAATGCAGGAAAACTCTTTTCATAGGCCCAATAAAGAAGAAGCACCTATCATAGGCCCAATGAAGAGAACCGAGGCTAACCCAAATGCCCCTTCTGTTCAAGCTGGTTCTGCAAAAGCTGGGCTGGTTGTGTCTTACAATTTCATGTCCAGGGAATTGACACTGCCGAGGCTATGAGGTTCCAGAGTCAGACCAACCCAAACCCTGCCAATCAGGCCACCCTGGCAAGAAGAATGAAAGATTGCAAGGCTTTTAGTCCAACAACACCAGTTCTTCAAAAAGCATTGGACACCAAAGTTGAGAATTGATGAGTTTTTGGCTTTAGCTTCCTCCTAACTTGTTTGTACTTTAATTTGTGTCAGTTCTCAGCAGTTTCATCCTCGTTAGATGGTGTTGATAAGGATAATTATTTAATATTTTTTATAAAAATAAAAATTTATACATAAATCAAGACATAACATTTTTAAATGAGAAATACTAAACATTAATCAACGTATTGTGGATGTCACAAATCATGACTTTTTAGTACCATAAGGTGATAAGAGGACAAAAATAATAATAAAAAGGGGCAAAGAAAACACTTCTCCGTGGTTAGTCTTCTCCACTCTTATCTTTCTTAATTCTTAAAGCATTAGCAATCTACCCACTCTTTATATTTTAAGACTGAAGGGAATCAATTTTCCACAAGATCATTAGATTAATTATATATTAAGCTTGTTGATAAGTTAATCATGAGCCCCAATTCTGGTACAAAATTGACTTCAAGTCAGCAAACAAAAAATGATAATTTACTTCTGAATTAGATATTTGCACCGAAGAAATCTGAATTCCGAACAACTCACTGATGAACTTTTTCTCTGGTGAAAAGTAGGGGAATATAACCAAATCCCCACGTTTCCATAACTCTTTGTCCTTGGATGCTTAATCAGATTCCTCCAACAGAATGGAACAAGACAGCGCTAAAGATAAACCAATTTGCTTTGCATGGATCATGGCCAACAGTTTTAACAATTTCGTCCATTTGAAACTTGGTGGGCATGTGATGGGGGGCAGTGGCACCCCACTCCTCCTCCGAATAAAGAAGCATGAAACATAGAGAAATGCTAATGGGGAGTTGTAAATCACATCATCATCACAAATATACAAAACCCAAACCAAAAACAACTCCCACTAACTTTGTAAATTCCAATTGCGAACGTAAGATTCAAATCGTCAGCAGAAGGACGTCATGCTGCTGATGGAGTGGGGTGGGTGTTATGGAAAACGAAGGTTTCACAAAAGGGTTTATATTCCGCGATGACTTGACTTAAAACTTAAAAGCTCGTGGAAGTAGATGGAGAAGAAGAGAAAACTTGTTGTTTTGACTTGTCAGAGGGTTTCATATCTTGGGACCAAATGCGCGTGTTACATGCATCAATTTTTCCACAACATTAATTCTCGAAGTACTAATGTTGTTTGTTTACAAGAAGTTTGATAGAACTTGTACAAGGGAAAAAAAACATATAGATGGTTTTTGTAGGTTTAGTTTTGTTGCTGAAACAGTAATTGGCTTAAAGTAAAGGAGCAAGGGAGAGTCATGTTTGGGTAGGCAATTCAACTAAGAAACCCTAATTCTGTTACTCAAAGCTATTTGTTTTAAATTCATTAAAAAATTTTGTTCAAAATTTTGATTTTTTTAAAATGATTTAGAATAAAATAAAAATCGCATCGCAATCAATTCCGTCAAAAATACACTTTCTTTCGAGAAAACTTTCATACTTTTTTCAAAAATCCAAGTAAAGATATGTACAATGCAGTGTTAGTTAGAAGCAAACTAAACGTTTACTACTATTTTTTGTCAATTATAGGTCTCTTTCACCACAAATAAAAATTGGGTATACAATACAGAACTGGACACATGGGAATTGAACAAGTCGGATAGCAATGGGCCATGTGCGATAAATGATGAAAGGGAGTCTTGGAAAATTGCCAAATCTTTGAAACGTCCAATTCAAAAAGTCTGGCTTCGTGTTAAACGCTGTATAACACCCACCAAGAGTGAAGAGAGAGACACACACGGATTTGGATGGCCACAAAAAAGCAGATTAGAACTCTCATGTACGTGCCGGCGATTTGTGGCTGATCACAGGTCAAGACTTTAATTCATCTATGCAGCATCTTTTGTCGGAGCAGCCAGAAAACCACTTTGTTTCACAGGAAATTGGTTTGTGTGGTCACAAGCCATTATTGTAAAAGATGCGCAATCGATGATCTCATATTGCTTATCTCACCAGCAGTTTCTGTGCCCTCAAGTCGTAGATTCTTTTCCTTTCTGTTTTCATATTAAAATTAAGTACTTTCAATTTAATTTCCGTGAAAAGTAAACAGAAAGTATAAAACAATTTTTGCAAGGTCCGAACTCCAAAGTCAAGGAAGGAAACAAGAAGATTATAAAGCTTAGATGGATACCTACAAGATAAGATAATCTAATTGATATATTATGATTTAAACAAAATTTAAATTTTTATTTTAATTTTTGTGAATGTAAACAAAAAGTATTTTGTTAAAGTCCAACTACAACGAAGGAAACAACAAAATTTTAGAATTTAAATGATACGTGTAAGATAGGGTAATCTAATTAACATATATCTTATGATCTAAACAAAATTTTGTTTTTTGTTTTAATCTCTGTAATTGTAAACAGAAAGTATTTTGTTGTGAAATTCAAATACAAAGAAGGAAACAACAAGATTCTAGAATTTAAATAGATACGTGTGAGATAGAATAATCTAAATAATATATTATGATGTAAACAGAATTCAGATTTTTGTTTCAATCTCCATAACTGTAAACAGAAAGTATTTTGTTATAGTGTAATGCAGGGTATTTTAATAAACATTTTCATAGTCTAAACAAACCCAGATTTTTTGTTTAATCTCTATGAAAGTAAATACAAAGTATAAAGCAGTTCTTGCAGGTTCGAAATCTAAATACAAGGAAGCAACAAGACTTTAAAGTCTAGATGGATACATGTAAGATGAGATATTCTCATAAACATTTTCATAGTCTGGAAAGAAACAACAAGACTCTAGAGTCTAGATGGACTAGTGTACGATGAAGTATTCTAACAAACATTTTCCTAATCGAAACAAAACTCAGAATTTGTTATTTTATTTTCCTACCAATCTTTTGTAAGAATGACATGATTTTTTCCTGGGTAAACTAAACCTGCTGATCTCCAGCTTAGAAATAAATCAGTAGGCTATAGTAGGTGATTGACAATAACAGGGCTTTTAATTTTGTGGGATGACCATGACAATTCTAATCTCACACGCAACCTCATGTATCGATCACATCTGTTTTGGCCGCATTTGACAGTTAGATGGCTTCATCTTTCATTTTCCAGTTGCCCAAGCAACCGAGTCTGTTCACATTGTGACCAAGGATTTTTTTCTATTACGTTTAGGTTGAGTTGAGTTGGGTCAAATTTCCTTTTCCCAACCCCATTGTACCATTTTTCTTGCTCCTTCTAAATTTGTGTGAATCTGATGTTCATTTGCCGACATCTCCAGTCGCATTCATGCTATAGATAAACCAGACTTTTTTGTCATTCAATTTTTCCTTGTCATGGAGGAAAATTGAAGATAACAAGATTGCCAGCAGCTGCTCTCCACTTCAAATTTCGTTTTTTGCTTTTCAATTACGTTTTCTGGAAGATTGACCACAATGAAATTACCAAAGATTGCTATCAAGTATGATGAAACTTAATCACTAGGGCTTGGAGGCTTTGGTCATGGTCCTGCTGTTGCTTTATGGTTATAATTTTGGTTCATTTGATTGTATACACATGTATACATTTGTTGAAATCTCATTGGAGGTGGTGAATTAAACCAAGTAGGCTTATGAAAGTACGAAAGCAAAACAGTCGGTGAATAGAGTTTTTGGCTCAATGGGATATTATAATTAATACCCTGCATTTTGGTCAATTAAGTAATGTCTGGACAATCTCCAGAAAAATATTTCTATATTTCCAGTTTAAATTTAGCAGGTAAGCATTGATCTGTTTATTGTCTTAATGACGTAACTCCATGACCAAATAGATGATGATGTACTCTTCAAATGTAAATTCTCTGCAATCTCTCCAATAGGGTTTACCATTTGTTCAAGGTTTTTTTTTATCATTTGGGCTTTTTTAGATACATAAATTCTGGCTTGACTTGACTTCAGCTTTGTTTAATACCATAGTAAATTCCAAATCAAGGTTGCTTTAATTCCCAGAATTTGCATGAGAGGAAAAAAAATTCTAAAATTAGACTAACAATATATAAAAGATAAAATATTATGTCAATATGATCAAACACCATCATATATCTTCAGAAAAATTTTAATACCACTGTTAGATTGATATTATAGACTTTAAAAATTAAAAGGATTTGATTTTTACGAATTATTGTGTAAAAATTAAATCTTATTTTTTGATAAATTACAGAAATTAAATACATAATTTGATATATCGACATTAAAATATACTAGGATTACGTTTTTTTCTTCCCTTAAATTTGGATTCATATGAGTATTTTGCTTGGTTATTTAATCATGGTGGATTAATATCCTTGCTGCGTATGACCAGGAAAGTGGATAGATAGGGAAAGAAAGTCTAGATTAATTTGAAAAAAAGTAGGTAGCAGCAAGGTTTTCAAACCGTGTGGGCGTGGGCTTCATCTTCTTTTGGCCTTTTGAGGAGTCAATGAGACAAAGACCCTACAAAATGCAGAAATATCCACACAATTATATCCATTCCAATAATACAGTTTGCCATAAAGTTGAAGATCGGGCTTCCAGGCAACAGGCAGTAGATTCTTTACGCGCTTTTCTTGAAATTATCTTCTACATTAAAGGAACCAAAAATGGTAACATGAAGGTAAAATAATTAAATCCAATTATCCCTTCTTCTCGAATATTAATTAATTATATAGTATGACTTACTATATGATGATTAATCAAAAACCGTTAAATTTAATATTAATCAAAATTTTATACCTGCATGGCATTTGATGATTATTAATTATTAATTATAATAACTAACTATTTATATAAATACAAATCAAAAGATAAGAACTTTTATTCTGAAAATTAATGTGAGCATGGCAAACACGTGGTCACGTTGGGAAATCGTGTCATATCAGTTTTATTATGATATTACTTTAAAAAATGAAAGAGCTGGGAAAGCGGGGTGGAGCAGGCTGAAAGCCTAGAGAAAGCCGACCAGATAAAATTAAGGGTCAACATGAAGCTTCTTTTAGTCTTGAGTTTCAAAATGTATGTACCAATGAATCTGATGGGTCCCTTCCCTGGCCTGCTTGACCTTGACAGACATGGCTGGGAATTTCAATATTTTCGTACCGACCCTTGCATGACTTTCTTACTTGTACCCTTTTTGGGTGAATGTAGACAGGTTTTACCAAGTGGGATGCCTTCGAGACAGAAGGCTCTTTCAGCCCCATCTTCGGGTAACTTTCCTAAGTGAACCAAACGTTGAACTTTGAAACATCTTCTGAATTTTTATCCTCTATATATTTCCCTGTTTCTCGGGTATCAATCTCTCAATCCCTTGACGAGCTCCAGAAAGCACTCTCATCTTTTCTTATAGCTTCAACCCGCCTGCCCTTTCTTGCTTGCCTGCTTGTTCTGTTAGTCGTCTATAGGTGCAGCTTCGGCAATGGAATCACCTTGGGTGGATACCAATTTGGACCTCAACATCAATATCTTCAATCATAGGAACAAAGCTCTGGTGAGTTTTGATGGATAATTGGGGATAAATTTAACCATGGTAGTAAGCTTTTTCTTGTTTTGGATTAATGTTGGACTTACGAAACTCTTGAACTTTTTGGAAACAGCAGAGAGAATCTGATGGAGAAGTAGCTGACTCTGAAGTGAAGGTACCACTTAAACAAGAGGTCAGTTTCTGGACAAGTTAATTAGTTGATTTATCCGAGATGTTTAGTCCATTCAAAAAAGATTGTTTTCTGTTTCTGATTCACTCATGGAACCTACTTTGATTCAGAATCAAACTGTCTTTTATTCTGGCTGTTCCGGATTGCTACTTCTTGTTCTTTCCCTTCCTTTTCTTTCTTCTAAGATCCCCTTTCTGGGCACTGGCAGCCATTGATATCCTCCCTCAATTGAGCTCCAATGACACCTCGACTTTCCTTACACAGCTCACCTAAAATTTCTACTATATATGATTCTTTAAATTGGAAAAAAATAACACTGAATGTTTTTTCTTTTTTTCTTCTAAACAGACTGGAGTTTTGGTGGAGGAATTGAATCGGGTTAGCGCTGAGAACAAGAAACTAACTGAGATGCTAACAGCTTTGTGCGAGCACTACAACTCTTTGCATCTCAAATACATGGAATTGGTGAGCAAGAACGGTGAAAATGAAGCTGCAACATCAAAGAAGAGAAAAGCCGAGTTTGAGGATTATATCAACATGATTGGATTTAGTGGAAACGCTGAGAGCAGCTGCAGTGATGAAGAGTCATCCAAAAGGCCCAAGGAGAGCATTAAGGCAAAGATTTCCAGCGTCTACGTGCGCACAAATCCTTCTGACAACAGCCTGGTAAGTTCCCATAATTTTCTTGCCAGCTTATATCTTTCCAACGAAATTAATTAGCTCCAAGTACTGAGGATTTTCAAATATTCTTATATTGATCTGTTACTGTATTACAGATTGTGAGAGATGGGTATCAATGGAGGAAATATGGACAAAAGGTCACAAGAGACAACCCCTCTCCCAGAGCATACTTCAAGTGCTCTTTTGCCCCAAGTTGTCCAGTTAAGAGAAAGGTGAGTCAATGCTTTCTCCCCCCTAATTTTCCTGGCCAACATATATCAGATAGTGATCAGATGAATACAAACTGGTAGCTAGTCTCTTGATCCAGGAACATTAATGTCGAGAAATACCCATCTCTGATTGTTGTTTTTGCCATTTGATTGATTTTTTTTTAGGTGCAAAGAAGTGCTGAAGATCCATCAATCTTGGTAGCTACTTATGAAGGAGAGCACAACCATGCACGCTCTTCTCCTGCTGACTTATCACTTAACACCGGCTCTAATCCCGACCCTCGTTCAGCTCCTGTTTCTGCCCCCACCAAATGTTCAGCTCCCACTGTGACTCTCGAGTTGATGAAACCTGGATTCATTGGAGATGACACCAAAAAGCCAGTCCAACAAATCGATGCACCGGGAATCCAACAGATTCTAGTCCAACAAATGGCAGCTTCTTTGACTAGAGATCCGAATTTCACAGCAGCACTTGCTGCAGCCATTTCAGGAAGAGTTGTAGACCAGACTAGATTAGAAAAGTGGTGAAATTCTACACTAGAGGGTATTAATTTATAGTTCTGTACTTTTCTTGTTCAATTGAAAATGGGAGTGTGTCAAGTGATGTAAATAGAATCTTGAATCTTAATGTCAGAAAAGAACAGTACAAAAGAAGGTTATTCTTTGTCAAAGTAAATGAACAGATCCAATGATTGTGAACACTGGGCAGTTGTGCAATACAGAAGGGAATTCTCATTCCAAGTTACATGCAAATCACACGGAACTATGCCAAGCCAGCAAAACTTTGCAACCCAGAAATTCATATGCAAAGGCCTGAGACTAAACCACTAAACTTCAGCACAATGTCAACAGGAAAATTTTCACCTAAGAAGGGTCAGAAATTTGAGGCAAATTTTGTTTCATATGCATGGTTGAAATTATGGAAAGAAATGCATAAAATTATGCCTTTTTTGTCTTATATTAGCCAATTGGATTGATCAAAAAATATATATTATCATTTAATACATATTTAATCGTATAATTATACGTGATAGAGGTTTTTCTTCATGTTAGTACAATAATAATAAGAAATTATTAAGTACTAATTGGATGAAGCCCACGGAACATAAAGGCTTTATAAGAAAATTATAGAGTTGTTACAATTATGGTATTACTATACATCAAAGTCATATTGCTAAAATTATTCTTAGTCATTGTATTGTCAAGATAGGGTATTGACAATGCTCAAAAACTGATACATGTTAACCCTTTTCACTTGGAAAGTAAGCAATCGATCTCATAGATTGAAGTATATGAGATACTTGAGGATAACATGTAGGTTGCTTGTTAAAGAACAAGTTTATTGAACATGACTTGCTATGAGAACTCCATTTGGTATTTCACTCAAGTGTCTATGAATCATGTGATAGTCGTGCAATTAGTTCTTGAATTTGAAACACCAGGTCATCTTGTATGAAGAATGACAAACTTTGATTTCGCTTTTATTGGTTTGGAGGTGACAAAATGCCTAAACAGAGTGCTTTTGGGTATGCCATGAAACATGTGAAGGTGAATGAGTGGTTAAGAGAGGATTCATCACCCCAAGTGATATGAGGGATGCATCTCACTTGTTCTCAATTCTTGATTAACTTGTATAAAGTTTTTGGTCAAAATATGCTGAATTTGAGGAAAGTTAGTTTTCTAAATTCATAAGGTTAGTCATGAATTATGAGAACTAATATGGAATGTCATAAATAGACACTGAATCATACTTAATGATATATCTAAGATATTTAATGAAAGGACCTTATTGCACTGAGAGACTTATCATTGAAAGGTTTTGTCAAATTCTTTAATTGACTCTCTAATATTTAGATGGTCATGATGTAGTGCTAAATGTCGCTCATGATCTATAAATATAAATTAATTGTCAAATTGATATTTGATTATGATTATATTTATTACCAACATGTTGAAGCCTAATGGGTCATACACATTAAGCGACATAATTGGGATTAAAAAAAGATAATTAATTAAGTTGAACTTAATTAAAAGAGATCAAAATAAAGTAAAAAAGTAATTGAGTTCTCAGAGACATAATTAAATTAAAATATATTTGTTGTATTTAGAGTTACAACTTAGTTTCGATATAAAAATATGTTATATTAGCAAACTACAAACTTTAAGTCTCTAACCACTTCTCAGCTATTTCATAAAATAAAAAAAATAATTTTCTTTGTTTGACAAAAATAAAATTCGACAAGAAGTTTTGATCCTTTTGTTTTAGAAATAAAACTTGTTAGTACAAGTAAAAATCTTACCTTTAAGAAGATCTTATTCAGTCATTGTATAGATTATTATTAGAGGTCATATACTTTGATGGTTGAAGATTTGACAAATCCTAAAGATAAAGAAGTAAAAATTTTGATTTAATTAGCTTATAATCACGATGTCTAGAATAAAGTATGTAACTCTTAAACTTATGAGAATTTATAATTAATTTAAAAATTATATGAAAAATATAAATATTAATCTTGTAAATTTGACTGTTTATTTGATTTAATATTAATTTATTATTTCATTACGTTATAATTTTAATTTATTAATTATTTTTGTATTTCAACATGATGACGAATCCCAGTACTTGTATAGCCTGGCGAGCATTAAGTGGAAATTCTTGCGGCCAACGCATAGAAAAAACTCAATATTACATGACCCTGGATAAGAGTTTGGCTATTCCTCTACCAATGATTAAAGGCCATAGGCGCATTAATTACTTTTCCCATTGAAATGTTCTGATAACTGTTTCTATCTGCTCATTATTCTCTTCTAAAGAGATTTCAACATGCATAATGTGGGCCGTTAATTTGTTGATTTTGCCGAAAAATCTGAAAATCACTTGTCATTATTTTCATACCATTCAAACAAATGTTGTCATCACCACTAAATTTCTTAATGTCTTACCGTTCCCCTTCAAATTCAAACTTTGCTGCTGTTTTCTTGTCTATTTATTGTCCCCAAGCTTAGTCAAAAGAAATTTCCTTGTCTGAAACATAACTATTCATCTCTAACCAAACCTTCAATCTTGTAATAAAGTTGATGGATATCTATGTACTGATTCATGGACAATTACTTTACACCGAAAGAAAAGAAAATCTTTCATTGAAATGTTAATAAGTTTTGTGGATTAAAGCAGACATAACCATGATTGAAATTAAGTTTCATTAGCAGGAGGCTTTATTGTAAGAAGTGGTAAATTAAGAGCAACCCTAATCTTAAATTCTTGTTCTTGGCTTAAATCGTATCTTTTGAATTATATTCATACACATTTTTAATACCGTCGACTTAATATCAATCACCATAAATAGCAGTTATCATAACATATGATATAACCACATCCATTATGATATAATAAAATCATCGAATTACATCACATGTTATACGAAGAGAACATGATATTAAATTAGACGGTTATTAATTTTTCATTAAAATTAAAAATTTGTGTGAATATGATAAAGGTTTCTTAAGGTATAGTTAAGGTTTAATTCATGTTCTCAAGTAGGAACTCTTTCTTAGTTTGGGTCCGAAATCGGCCATCCATGATATATGGGGTCATGGGGCATTGTTCTTAGGGACCATTACCCAACTAAGAGACAAGTAGCCAAGTGGCTCCCCACAAAGACGAAGAAAAACGGCATTTGCATTTGGTGGGAGTAACAAGATTCAAGTCAAGACGGCGGATTTCGTGTATGGATTGGATTCTACATCTTATTTTAACTTTGTAGTGCTTGACTTCAATCTACCATTTACTGAATCATTTAAAAATGTATGAACTTAGACTTCTTTTATTGATTCTTTTCATAACATAAATTTAGTCACTTTTACTTTTTTTTATTCTTAATTATTTTCATTATTTACTCACGAATGGATAATGTTATTTTTGTTACTTTTTATCGATCTTAATTTAATTTATTATCGTAATCATATCATAATGTCTTTCTTTTATTTTATAATCTGTACAATTGTAACAATTATGTTAACAGTAAGTAATTATCCTATTTAGATCGAGTGTCTTCTTCAACGTATCAAGATACTCTGATCAGACGAAGACGAAGGCGAAGACGAAGATGAAGACAAAGACGAAGACGAAGACGAAGACTTACGGGAGGAAGAATAGAATTCGGAAACTGGTTTTAGTCCAAGATTCATTCTGATCAAAAGAATCAAGTCACCATGGAAATTGGCTTAATTAGCAACTGGTCTAAGACGAAACTTGAATATTTGTACTTTACATTGATTTCGCCACTAAAAAACTATTTACAACCTGAATTTTGGGTCCAACATTAACCTGTATCCAATGCACGTGTTAGACTTCTCTTTCTAAAATTTCCACAAAAATATATTAAGTATTAAGTATATCGATATTTCCTTTGAATCGGTCATTTCCATTTTGACTTATCTTTTACTACTCATTAACCTATAGAGCACAGCTGCACAGGTATATATCCTATCAAATTCTTTGCTTAACTTATCCCCCATTTTTACTTCCACATTCTTTTAGACTTCACATACATATAGAGGTTGTCATAATCTTATTTGTTGAATTGTAAGAATTTCTATCCACAAATCTTACTTTAAAAGTTATTGATGATTTGTTAATGTAAATATACATAACGTTGATAGATGAATGTATTTTCGTTCAAAGAGTCGGATTTAAGTCTTTTTTTTTAATCTAATCAGAAAGATTAATAGTTTATTATATGTAAAGAACTTGTCAAGAAAAGCAATACATGATTTCATTCTTCCTTTTCTCTTTTTATCTTTTTAAGAAACAAATTACACGTTGAGATAGTGACCACTCATACCTTTTTTTTTTTTTTGCTATGAAAAGTGATAACCATGATTAAGGTTAATTAATACATATCTTTTCATAATTATAATATCTATATGTATTCAATGTGTTACTAGATTGATATATATATACTCTCGCGCTCTCTCTGTTTTCTTTAATTGGATGAATTTAATGATATATAAGCTTTCACTTTCAATGGAATAAATATTAAAAAAAAATTATTGTGACATTTAATTAATTACTCTTTAGGATGAGCTTACGTTTAATTATCATGGGAGAAAAAATGGACGTTATTGGGTGAGATATTACTTTGTTAATGTATTAATTGATTAAAAAATAAAATAATTTTCTTGACGAACGAAATATATCTTAAATCATGCAAGTGTCGGTAATCAATAATTATTTTCACAAACAAAATACATTAAAAATTCAATTCATTTGTAAGTATATCGATCTTTTGGTTCCCTGAATAATTTGTCTGAAAGCACAAAAAATAAAAAACTTATAAATCTCAAAAATATATATAGTAATTAGAATGATAAATATATTTGGTTGGTAAAAAAAATTGATAGATATACATATTTGAGTTTCACTATATAATAATTGACTGTTAACACATATGTTTAGTACAACAAAGTAATCGAATGGAAAAAAAAAATAGATTTCCTTTCTTTTTTTTTACAGCAAAATAGATTTTTATATTAAAATTTAAAAGGAATAATATGGAAAGGAAAGATTCCCATTGACCTAGTGATAAAGAAGGGTGCTCAATATAATCTTTGCTACACGGTTTGAGCCTTTTGGATTGGGAGGAGACAGTCAAAATTTAACGCTCATATCAGTGAAATTGCTGCGTTGCTTCCCACAGTCGTCGATCGGCCCTCTAGATGATGTTACAGTCTGACTTTTTGGGCTTTACACTTCAAACGATGACGTCAGCACTATAATTCTTAGATTCGTCATGGTGATGATGCAATGAATGATTTGAGTTTTTCTTTTATTTGAAACTGATTTTCCAGAGGAAAAAAAGGGAGAGAGAAAATATTGGGAAAGACTGGAGTTCACGAATTTGGCTGCACCCAGAAACACGTCGGGACCCAAGATGGGTAAGGGACATGAGAAGCAAAGTTAAGGTTAGAGTGTAGGAATGTGAAGACCGAAGATAGAGCAAAAGTAGGTAGAAAAAAACAAGAAGAAAAGCTAAGACTGACTTCACGACCTTGATGTCATGCAGATTAGGATTCCATATTGGATTCGTGTATCGCGATTCTGAAATGTATTAAATACCCATGATCATGATAATTCCATGAAATCTCTCTGATTTTTTGTTTTTTCTAACACATGGGTTTGATTTCAATAATTTTCTGATGGATGAGAAATTAGAAGGAAAGACCAAATACTCTTCCACCTTGTAGATTGTCTAGCAAGTTTTGGTAGAAAGAGAGAACCGAGAGCAGGCAGGCAGGAGTCAGTTCCCTACATCAGTCTTCTTCTTCTTCTTCTACTGAGTCTTCTTTGATGTTTCATGGTGGAGGCTGCGGGGCACAAAAAGAAGACTACCCAATATCTTCATGATAGATTATTGCATTCATTAATAAATTAACAAGAGATTTTTGTTTTATCTTTTCCATCAACAATCTTTCTTGCTCTTGTAGTAGTCTGGTTTTCAACCTACTGTACTCATGGATGCTCCCAACTCTAACGAAGAAAAGGTTAATATATTTATACATAAGCTTTCTTTTCTTGTTTTCCAAAAGAAGGATTTGATACATTTGAGAGCAAAACTTTTTTTTCAGGTGGAAGCTCTCCAAGAGGAGTTGGAACATTTGAAGAGAGAGAACGAAGCTCTTAGATTAATGTTTGAAGCAATGAGCAGCAAGTGCAACATGCTTGAAGCCTATCTCCGAGAATCAAGCTCGCAGCCAACGGGCAGCTGCTTAACGCGGATTGGTTCATGCGATCAATACCTGAACAAGAGACCCAGACCTGAAGTTCCAGCTATGGCGAAGGCGTCACAGGTTTTTGTGAAAACGGACCCTAGGGACAAGAGCCTTGTAAGTCATGATGATGATGATCTCATCTCTATACCGTAGCTTATTGTTTCACCTGTTAAAAGTTCTTGATTATATGTGTACAAATTACCTTATGATTTCTCAGATAGTTAAAGATGGATTTCAATGGAGGAAATACGGCCAGAAAGTTACTAAAGATAACCCGTCGCCTCGAGCTTATTTCAGGTGCTCCATGGCTCCTGGATGCCCTGTCAAAAAGAAGGTACTGCTAATATTTTATGCTCGGACTGCTATATTCTGAGGCATCATTCCCAGCATATACACAAATGTGTATTCATTTCGTTAACAATCCCACTTAGGAAATGGAAAGCAACAGTAAAAGGGTCCCTGAGACTTGTACTTGATGAGATTTTGATTGTGATTTTTAGACTTGGAAAAGAAAAAACCTGGGGCGTTTTGTTTTCTCCTGCTAAACTGTTAATACTCTTTAATACAATTCGTCATCTGGTTCTAGGTTCAGCGATGCGTGGAGGACAAGTCTTTCCTTCTGGCAACATACGAAGGACAACACAACCATGATGTTCAGTCTTCACCAGGGCAGTCTTTGTCTTCCACAGAAAGCTCTGCAATGCTCTCCAGGACCAGCTCTCCATATCCAGTTCTGAATAATTCTTTTCGACCGACCATCACCCTCGATCTCAGCCTTTCAGGGTCCAACGTAGAAAACAGTAGGAACCCTCAAAATCTTATGCAAGAAACCAGCTGCAACGACCACGACAACAAGAGAATTGAAGACTATGTTGCGTCCTTAACAAAAGATCCCAATTTCACTGTAGCTTTAGCTGCAGCAGTTGCCCGCTCCATCAACGGACAATGACCATCAACCCCATGAACTTCAAAAACTTCACAAAAAAAAATTGTAATTCTTAAAATGTGACGAGGGATTGAGCAAATACCAAAGGGTTTGTATCCGTACTGGAAACCAGATAAACATTTTTTCTGGAAAACTGCACTTCTTGAAGATCAATGTAAAAGTGCAAGCAAGGCAGCATGCTAGCTACTAGATGTTTCCATTAGCTATTATCCATCTAAAATAACATGTCTTCAAATTAGGTTATGGTTCAGCAAAAACTTGATTAAATATTGCAAATGTGAAGCTTATTTTGATAAATGATCATGATTCATACACTTGATTTTTTTTTTTTTTTTTGGTGGTTTTACTACAATGATAATTAAGGAAAATATCCAGAACCTACCCCAAACCGAGATGGGTACTAAAACCTTTACCTGAATCCATCCCATGACCGAAGATAGGGTCTCGAACACCATGTTATTAGGTTGGGGAAAATCAACCCATTTGCATCTCTAGTGATAATATGAGTAATTTAAAATAGTTAGATGGTTATTTTTACAACTAGTAATTTTGCATAGGCTGGTAATTCCAGAGGTTCAATTGGACCCATCTTCATCCAAGATAAAACCTGTGATTATCTATAATGTGTTTTTCTGGAGTGCAGCTGTAAGCATTAATTACTCAAAAGACCAAAATCTCTTAAATTGATTACAATCTACAGGCCAATTAATCTTGGAAAGAAAATAGATTGACATTAGGCAACATGTATGGAATAGACCCAAGAGATCCCCAGAGAGAGAGTGAGAGAAGCACAGCACAGTACAATTAGAAATGAGGAGACTTTGATCTGGATAATCATCTGGATACAGATATCATATTGACATTTACATTCCTATAACTAAAAATTCACAGGAAAAGAAATATTTATTGAAAAGAGAGTATAAAACTATTATGTACTCCTACATTTTTACAACAAAATTTTTGCAAGGTATAGTACAAGTGGCTTAAGAGGACCTAATGAACTTCATCCATCAGCACTGCTCCAAAACCACAAATCATGTTAAAGAATGAATTGGCAGATACAGAACTCAGTAACAACATAAATGTCCAAACCAGAATGCGGTTAGAATAGCCCTACTCTCTGAAATTGGTATTTGCATGGCTCCACCATGCACCACCTGCATTTTAATTTATAACTCCTTATTCTTGCTGTCGGATTATACGTGAGACATTCTTCTTCATGACAGTGATAAAAATGTTGCCAGTTGTAATTCATGCTCCAAGCTTCCAAGGGTTTTCACTCCACAGAGCAAAACCGTACTTATTTCATGTGGGAGAATGTCATGTTAATTAATAGGAATATGGAGCTTATGAGCGTCTATCATTGAACATTGGCACTCTTGATTGGACTTCGTATCAAGTGTTCGGACTCCTTTGGGGGAGTACTAATTTTCAGCTTCTCATTTTCTGCCTCCTTCAGTGCTTTCTTCTTTTCCAATTCAAGCTGCTTGCAGTTTTCCACATGTGCTCGGACAAACATCCTCACAAAGTTAAGCAGGGTAGACACAACTATAGGAAAAGTTTCAGATTAATGGAAAGTGATACGTCTTAATAAAATAATGTAAAAGAGCAACACTCCAAACTAAACAGCTGTGAAGCTGATATTCACATGGGTGCATGTTGGCTGATAGCAGCCCAAATCATTCGAAGTCATATCTAAACCATATCAACTTTATACAGGTGTCCACTGAAGTGATTTAAAAAAACAAAAGCAACCATCAATTACTAGATCAAGAGAGGGGAACCATACAGGACATCATCACTCAAACAATTGCAATTGAGGATCAATAGAAATATTTTTACCATCAAACAAAATGAAGAAGTTGCAAATGACCTCTCATTAATTAGACCATTACGTTTCCATTCTGTCATTCACAATCTCACAATGTCCTTATTTGCTATCTTCTTAACAAACTGCTCTTCATCCCTATTAAATGAACCAATATCTTTCTTCCATTCTGAGTGCACTTGCTCCTAATGCAGATATGCCAAGTCATTTAAATAACTATAGTCATGAATTGCAAGGTTACTGCAACAGAGAATCTGATGACTGAATTTTCTCTTCATTTCAAAACATGTACTAGAAAGAATTAAGGAGGAGCAACTAAAGAAGTCAAATAATTTTACAGTTGCAACTTTACTCACACAACAGCATATTATAAACTGCACTGACAGTTATAAACATGAAGCATTAATTATTCAGAGAAAAGCTAAAGCATATATAACACGCATAGGTCTTCAGCTGCATATATCCAAGACATTCATCTCATCAAATAACAAAATGTCCAGCAAGAACCTTAGCATATTGCTTAAGTAAGAGAGGCAGGAGTGGGCAGGCCAGAATTCAAAAACCTCCCCCTTTCGCCTTGCCTCCACTTTACTTGCATCAAAAAGAATAATAGCAATATGTAAATGAATCAGTGTGGTGATAAGCATGAAACAAACTTGTTAAGACTAACAACTACCTTGCTCGAATGGGCAACGTGCTGGATCTTCTCCAAAATAAAGAGCCAAGTCGTCTGCATTTCTACCCTGAAGACATCCAATTTAGAAATGTCTAATGAGTTTGTTATGTTACAAGCACAATGCAGATGTCTGAATAAAAACTCCTTAAACAAAGAGTTGACACATACCACACTGGAATAAAGCAAAGCCAAAGACCTGACTTCACCTTCAGCAAAACTAAGGAACTCCTTTAATGTCTGAATGTTTAAATGATAAAAGCATTAGTTGTTATTCAAAAAAGTATGAAGAATAAGATAAATAAGTAGAAAGATGATAATTTATTTGAAAGTAATTATCGATCCAAACAAATTATGATTCCTAAGACAAGTGATGGACTTGTTGATCAGCTGAGTGACCATGGCACTCTTGATTGGCACCTGAACATTTTGGAGGCTGAAGAAGTTCTACCTTTAGGCACATTAGGCGTCACAATGGATGTATGATTGCTAAAATAATTTGGAAGGATGTTCACACCAGTTCATGTTGGCCCACTATAATAGATTGTCATATCAAGAAGCCCAATGCTGGATGTTAAAGATGACAAATAACGCTCAAGCACTTTTGACCAAAGCCTTGAACCTCAGCAAAATAACTAGTTGATATATAGGAATTACCCTGCAAAAAGTTTCAGACACAGGACCATCATTTTCTGAGGCAGTCAGTTCTTGTACAACTTTCTCCAACCCTTTACTAATTGCTTGCATTTCCTCTGCCAAACATTTCAATTGTATCTGCATGGTAATCAATTATTTAGCTTAGCAGCATATGGCAAATGCTAAGCAAATTAAATATGACCTCAAAAGGAGAATCACCTTTGTTGAAGATTCCAAAGTCACAAGGTCTTTTGGAAAATCTAGTAATTCTGGTAACTTTTCAACCAGCACCTACACAGGCCATTAGCAGAATGTATATATTAATATTTTCATAAAGAATAAGTTGGGGTTTACAATGGTAATCAAAGCAATATAAGCAGCTAAATTAAAGAGTTTCTAGCCCAGAATCTTTTGTTTTTGGAAAAAAAAATGAATATTTATAGAATTAATCTCTCTCTGTCTCTCTCTCCCCTAAACTTGTAACATGCATTTAAAATGAAGGATAATGAGCTTCAGCAAAGAATCAATAACTTTCTATCCATCTTTTAAAAGAAACACACACTCCAAAGGAGCCTGAAGTGTATTACTTGTAGAAACCACTTACAAAGAGATGATAAGCTTGGTCAGCAAGAAAAGATATTGCAGGCTTTCTTGCCATCCTGATTTATATTTTTTATGTGTTAAAGTCATTATATCTCATCATTCCAAATGTAAAAACAAGGCAACATGCCATGCTTTTTATCTGCAAAAATTGTTCATGATCTTAGCAACCTTAAATTTAAAAGTTAGTCTTTAACCAAGTTAAACCATGATGCACGGAACATCTGCACAATTCATGCATTTTACCATGGTCTTATAAACAACACAGAGAAACATTCTGCCTTAAAACATAAGTGTGAAAGTGCAAGAAAATTCAAGTTATTCAGGCAAATTTGACGGCAAAGAGATCTTCTACCTTACAAAGATAATGCATGAGAGTCATCTTGTTATTCCGAGCTCGTGTGTCAGTGAGTTTGAGTAGACTATCCAACCGAAAACCAATAGCAGAACCTGTGGGAGGGAAACCACGATTAATGAAACAGTTGGAGTAAATAGATGATTCTTCAAAAGATTGTACAGAATTGCCATCCGGGAGAAGAATGTACAAAACCAGCAATAACAATTACAGAGATGGTTCACAGAACGAAAATATCAAATTAGAGTGACCAGAAGCTCATTTCAATAAGGTTACAGATTTCCATTCTTTGCAGTTGGGAAAAGATCACAGGATTACTGGACACACGCAGTGGCTGTAAAACATTGTAGTCTCAGTTAACAGTAAGGAAATGGTTAGGCACCTCACTCAACTGCAGTCACCAATAACAAAGCAGAATAACAGAAGGCGAATCTGTAGTGAGGAGATTGATCATGTTTTTCTTTGACAAATCTACATCCTTGGAGTGGAACACAAGAAGATGACAGTAACAACATATTTTTCACCTATTAATAAAATCTGCCTCATCAATAAAATTACTCACCCCTTGCAGTTCCATGATTCAAAGCATTTCCCAGAGAAAGAATAGTTTGCATGATCCTTTTCAATTTGACCGAATTCCTCACCTGATCAATGCATCGGTGAAATCATACAATTGACTACATTGTTCAGCAAAAGAACAGCTTTAAGTGAAAAAGCTAATGTATGTGAAAAAGAAAATTCAATTTACCTCTTCAGCCGCAGAGTTTACAATATTCAAACTATTTCTAAGGTCAGAAACCTGGAAAGGCGCAAAAAGTACCATTAGGTGACAACAATGACGACAGAAAGCATCTCATACCAATCTGATGACACAGGATCTCCTCATACCTGGGAACAGAATTGTATCTTGAATGAGAAAACTCTTAGCTTTGACTCTACTCGTGGCACTTTCATCAGTTCTAGGAAAAACTGCCACAAAATACAAGGCAGATAATCAGGTATAATACAAAATAAATTGTTAAAGAAAAGTGTATAAAACAAAGATACTGCACTGACCTGTTCACATTTTCCCAAGTTTTCCTTATCACCATTATAACCCTGAAATTAATAATATGATCATTACTTAAAACAGGATTGTTTGCATAATGTACCAAATTATTTCATTTTACATGGATAGTTATGAATGTAAGTACAAAGGTTCTGATAAATCTGAAAACTACTATTTAAGAAGACAAATTAGGAAAAGATAAGCACATATTTTCACTACCTTGAGTAATTCCATCTCTTCTTTTGTAGGACAAAATTTAATAAGGTTCTCAACCTGATCAGCATCTAATGCCGTGTCATCTAAGGCAAGGACTGAACTCTGCAAGATAGTGGCAGAGAAGTAAGAATGAAAAAGACCAATTGAAGAATATTTCAGGGGCAACAATTTGCAAAATCACATGTGGAAAATGTAAAATTATAATTTTGGTAGTCAAGTAGCAAGGGAAAAAATAATATAATTAAAAAAAAGAAAGAAAGAAAAGTAAGCAATATCTAAGCCTAAAATATATACAGAAAAACTGTTAATGAATTAAATATTGTCATTTACTTACAGTGAAAAACCATAATACCTGTCCCTTGTACATTGAACTATCATCGAAAACCTAAACTACAATTATTAAGTAGAATGTATTTTACGAGAAATGCCATATGGTTTATCTTACCATCAAATCAGGCAAAGGAATTTTAACTTTAGTGAGCATGATTTCACAATTATATGCCCGCCTAAGCTCAATCTGCAATATCAATGAATTTCTTGTGAGATAGCAAACTCAGATTAGATGCTCCAAGATGAACAAGTGTTTGTCAAGAAGATAAAAAGGAGGACCAACCAGGAAACAAAATCACTTATGGAAAATCACCATCTAAACTATATGGAACAGTAGACAGGTTTATAGGAAAAAAAAATCCTTTCAGCTCTAATTAGGTACAAAAACAGGATTTACAACCTTGGGTGAGGCAATCAAGAGAACTAATGATGGGCTGCAATGTGTTCAAAAAAATTAACATGCTAATTACCAGCTGCACTTTCTCAGATTTACGGCCTGAGGCACGGCGATTTGATTTCCCATCCCTGATACTATTATCTGAATTTGGTGCAGCTGCAGAGAAAAGACTCTCAAGTTCTGACATGTCAAATTCTGGAGCCCTAGCACAGATTTAGAAAAGAACCATAGCACATCTCTATATTATTACATGAACTAATATATTTCTGTGACAAAAACAGTTATAGAAACAAGATGCATACTTGGAAGCTTCCTCAGGTTTTTGTGCCTCAGCCCATAAGCTTCCTTGCATAGCCCTTGTCAACTTTAACCAATGATATGGCTTCAAGTTGGTCTTTCTGGGAGCCTGAGTTTTGGAACCTATACGTGATATGCCTCGTCCCTTCAAATTCAAAGGAGCACCAGAAGGTGGTCCAGGAATTGAAGGTATATTGCCATTACTTACCGAGTGTGACTGTGGAGAGGTACCACCTGCTTTAGATAATCCTTTGGCACAAGGAGCTGGAGGAGGTGGCACAGGTGGAACATGAGCAGCTTTGTTTGATGAAGGACCCTTTGGAGCAAGACTAGGAGGAGGTGGTGGCTGTGGCACCGAGGCTTCATTAGTAGGATCTGAGACAGATCCAGAATGTAGGGGACGTGGAGGTGGCGGAGGAGGTCCTGATGTCCGAGATTGTGGCGGAGAAGAAATAGAGCAGGTGGCTGAGGAAGCAATAGCAGGAGGTGAAGGAGGAGGAGGGGGAGCTGGACACGAATTTTTAATGGTAGAAGATGGAGATATTCCTGAGAATGAAGGGGGTGGGGGTGGAGGAGGGTGTGACTGGAACAAGTTCTTGACTGTGGCAGATAGAGATGCACTCGAAGAGGAAGGTAGGGGAGGGGAAAGAGGAAGAGATTGTAGTGAGTTCTTGACCATAGGAGGAGATTTGCTAGAAAAAGGAGGAGGGGTAGGAGGGGGAGGGGGAGATTGGAGTGAGGTTGTAACCAAGGGAGATGGAGATGCCCCTGAAAATGAGGAAGGTGGAGGAGGGGGTGGGGGTGGAGGTGGGGGAGACTGGAACTTCTTGTCTGCAGGTGAAGGAGATACCTCCAGAGAAGAAGAGGGAAATGAGGTTGAATTGGACTTCTCCATTTCAAAAGATGCTCCAGAAAGAGAAGGCAATGGAGAAGGGGGAGGAACAAATGATGACTGGCCTCTAGCTAGCGATGTGGTTCCAGGATGTTCAGTATGCGTTGCTTTTAAGGTCTCTAGAGCTGAAAGACTTGAAGAAGTTTGTGTTAGCAGGGGAGCTTCACTGGAATATTGTGTATCAGGTGAAGCAGTAGGTGTAGTAATTGCAAGACTCGCCTGCAGAGGTTTAGGTGTATTTGGTAGAGGAGATGAAATAGCTGAGGCAGATAAAGGTAATGTCACAGGATGAATGCATTCTTCACTTTTAGATACAACATGATCATGCAATAGAGCTGTAATGCCAAGGGCTGAAGGTGCACTATGGTATCTTGATATTGGCACAGGTGAACCTTGCAAGGAATTGCAATATGACACTGGAACAGAGATTGAAGACTGAGGTACTCGCTGGGATATGATCTTAGGCTGTGCAGGCCGTTGAAGAGCAACCTGAAGTTCTTGAGGCTCAATTCTCTTTCTGATTGAATTTACATTCAGGGTTGCTTTGAAAGATGATATAGATTGTGCTGGCTGTTGAAGAGCGATTTGAAGCTCTTGGGTTTCCACTTTCCTTCTAATTGAATTGGCTTCTGGGGATGGTCTAATAGAGGTCTCGGAATGTTGTGGTTCTTGAGGAGCAACTTGAAGTTCATGCAATTCAGTTAGCCCCTCCATTGGACTTGGATCTGAGGATGATCCAGAAGATGGTATAGATTGTGCAGGCTGTTGGGGAGCACCCTGGATTTCTTGGGGTTCATCCAAAGATGGTTTAACAGAGAATGTAGATTGTTTCTCCAGAGCAGCAGATGTTGGACTTGTGATCATGTGTTCTGACGCCTGTACTTTTGATTTCTCCTTAACTTCATCATCATGCAAGACACTGGTTCTTTCCATACCCTTGGAGATACCTGTCTCTGAATTTTCTTGTAGTATATTTGATACTGAGATATGCTGAAGCATATTTGCTACATCTCTCTTTGGAGATGGCCAATCAACATTGCTGAAAATCTCTTGAACTTTAGCAAAAGCTTCCATGGGAAGACCATCTTTCTCCTCTATACCCGGCAAATCAATTGACATAACAGAAGTTGCAACATCCATCTCTGAGAAGATAACCTTCACCAAGACATATAGTAATAACTATCCAAAAACAGAACAAATTTTATACAGCACAAGCCAAAATCAAGGACAGAGCAAGATAAATATATACCTCTGCTCTAAAATCCTTTGGAAATTGGTCCTTAGCATTCCATAAGATGTCAATTTCTTCACGATTAAGCATCAAAATGTTTGATCTTATAAAGGCCGTATTAAACATGACCCTGAACATCATTGATTCCCGCTCCTGATCACTATCCAAACTAATACATTCGAGCACAACATCACCCAGAACATGGCAATGGATGTCAATTTTAACTAGTTCGCAATCCACCTGCAAGAATAATGAAGACTTTGAAGATATAAATAAATAATTACAATTCAGAGAAACGTAACTTCATTTTCAAAGTTGAATGCAAAAGAAATCACATTCTGAATGGTGATGAGGAAGGAGCAGCTCTTCACTCAAAACAAAATGAACAAAACTAAAATAAAGAATGAAGGAAAAAGCTACTTAGACTAAAAAGAATCAGAACCACCTGCTTGTAATACCGAACAAGTTTACTCTTCTTTGGTGTAGAGAACAGAACTTTGGGAGACCTGTCAGCAGCCATAAAAGGATCCTGTCCATATATCCTAAATATTGGTCGCCAGCCCCCCTCTCCATCCATATTAGGAATAAATCTTATAATAATACAGTCTAATGTAAGGGCCCTATCTGCGGGAGGCCATTCTGAGCCCAAATTTCTCCTAGAGACGTACTGAAGATACCTTAGTTGAGAGGGTAGTGGATTTAGGGGGGACATCAACTGCAAAAGCTCACGAGGCGCTTGCTTATAGGTCATGTCTAATGTTTTCTGCTCGCCAGTGAACTGCTTCCTATATATCAAGAGAGCAGCAAGCATAAATGCTAAAACTGGCCACCCACCTCGTTCACAATGCATTAAGATCACATTTTGTTGCCCAAGTGAGAGCCAGCTTTCACTTGATCTCAAGAAGTGATGGACCATCTCCATTGTGAGTAATGGGCAACCTTCATATTGCCGAGGATAGTCCATAACAGTCATATCATACTCAGACAATATGCTCGCAATCTGGCTTTGGTACTCTCCCTCTCGGAAGTTAAACACCATGAATGAAGCATCAGGAAAATGATCGCGGAGTTGACCCACTATGCCCCCAATGTAGATTTTATATTCATCGTCTTCCCAAATGTCCTTTGAAAAGCAGCAATCAAAAACTACAAATGTAAACAACAGAGCAATAGGTATCAAATAGGCAATAGAATAATAGTTCTCAATAATTGAAGTGCCAAGTGCCAACCACAGATTCACAAATATTGCTACACGTAAAAGAGATGAAGTCGCCATTTTCCATCCCTTTGTCATACTGCAGTAAGTAAAAACGACTCTTACAGGGAAAGCAGAATCTATTCCGCTTCTACAACCAGAGAGAGAGAGTGCATTGTGTAACCTTTTCAAGTCCTTTATAGAGGACCAAAGAGGAATAAATTATAATCAAATGCATACATCATATTGAAATTAGGGCCACAAATAAGAGCATCTAAATAAGTAATAAGATGATGCCTAACCTAACCCTCAGCTTATTTTTGCATATAAGCTAATGGCTTAAAGAATGAATTCTTGCTAATATGATGCAGGCACGCAGCAGGGTTTACACTGCCTTGATTGATTTCTGATGAAGATAGTCCACTAAAGATATGCTACTTCAAAATTTAGAGGCCCCATTGAACTTGGAAAAAAATATTTACCATAGCATCCCCAGCAATTTATACAACTAAACATGTAATCTTCGTTTTCTCCGGAAAAAGTTCATCCAAAAGTATTGATGAACTGGAGTTGTAATACCATTGCACCTTTTACAGTCTCCAACTTAAGTATTCCAAAAAAAAATTTCCCAAGTCAGCATTAAATTTTATTCTCATTTCATTCACTTCCATTTGTACTACTATCAACTACAATTACATAAGTTACATTAAACATACACTTAATGACAATTTAAGTAAGAAAATACTTGTTAACAAAAATTTCAATGTTAATTCATGTCCCACAAAAACAGTTACAACCATTTAACAGTGAAACCGTATGGAGTGTATATCAAATTACTATATTTCTTTAATCCCATTATTTTTTAAGATTCACAGAAGCAAACTAAATTTAAAAAAAAAAGAAAAGAAAATAAAAGCATACCATAAACCCTTTCAGAGATCTCCAAAAGCCCATCAGGCGGCTTTCGATAAAAAAACTTCCTAAACAACGCCATTGTCGTTCCAAGATCAAACAAAAATCAAATCAGCCCAGAAGAAAAGAAACCCACATTGAGCTAATATAGAGATATCAGCAGCAGCAGCAGCAGAAGAAGAATGGGCCAAATGATTGCATTGGCACTCGGCAAAGGAATGGGAAGTATTGCTGGGTTCCGAAGCAACAAGTTTTCGGGAAGTGTCAGAGAAACTTAGCTTTCAATCAAGGGACGTTAAGAGATAAAAGAGTTAGGTCTTGGAGAGAGAAAAGGGTAAGGAAGAAAGGGAAGGAAAGAAAGGAAGGAGGGAGGGAGGTGGGAATATTCTATTACTAAACAAGGTTTTGTATGGACAGAGATTTGGGAGAGGTTTGTTACTACATCAAAGCAAATAAAATATGAGAGAGAATCCAAGGATCTCAGCTTTGTCTCTGTGTTCTGTCGCTTTCCTCCTTTCGTGTCTGCCTGTTAACGGATGACGATAACGATGGCTCCCCATTTCATTTTCTTCATTATTCTCTCTTCTTTTCTCTTCAAATTATATAATGAATCAATAATCAAAGACTCACAGGAAATATTTATTTTTTTTGTTTGATGAATGTTAAGCCAGCCATGTCCACGTGACAAAGTCAATGCAAATGATTGTTCCTACAAATTTGGAAATTATGGAATATTGGTTTTTTTTTTTTAAATATGCTCATTTTTTAAGGTTCGATCTTGTTTTTATTTGTACTCAATTATCATTTAGTCATATATGTAAAGATAAAAATTTAAAATTCTTTCAAAATTATAAATATTTATTTTTTATTTTAAATTGTTAGTTTTATTTATAAATAAGATAATAACATTCCCTTTCATAATAATGTACAAAATTAATATATCATTAATCTCATATTTATAAGAATTGAGATAAATTTTGAGTTTATATAATCATGACTTTTTTGTTAAAATTTCAAGTCCAATAATAAACATATTAGAGCTTACTCAACTCTTAACTAATGTGATAGTCTAAACTAAGGAATCCTAAGTTATAATGGATCCCTAATCCAATCAAGATTATACATGTTAAGAGACTTTCAAATTAAAGTAGATTCGTCTTTTCAAGTAAGAAGTCAATACAATTAGAATGTTACATTATTAAATTTTAATTTGAAAATATGAACTCGAGAAACATACATTGAAATAATATCAAACTAATATAATAAACATTTTAAAGATCGGATTTGTTATTTTTTATAAATGAAATGTTGTTTAATTATGTATTTAAATGAGTAGTTTTCATGGCCTAATCTCTAAAGGCGTTATCCATGCATTAAAAGAGACCTCAAAAAGGTGAAAATCGCTTCGTGGGCCTAATCCTTGCTAAAAATCAAATCAAATGAGGGTTAGGCTATTAAATCAAGGTCGCTACACATGTTAACAAAAAAGCGCTATGAAATTAAAATAAAAAATAAATGTCTCACAAAAAAGTAAGTCAATCATTTTAAAGATTCGTATTAAGATTTTAATGTATTAGATAATAATAACTTTTTAAAAAAATTAAATAAAATATCTTTATCGAGTTTATGTAAATTTCACATAAAATTTTGTGTAAATTAAAAAAATTTTATGATATAAACTTTTACGTAAAGAAAATGTATTTAAGACATTTATACATTACGGTAAATCAAATGATTATATTTAAAGCTTTAAAGTATGATTGATAATTCAATAATTTACATATTTATTAAAAATTCGTTTTCGTGTTAACTTTAATTAATTAACCCACACTTGAAGGGAGATTTTTATGTAAAAAAAGCGTCCATAAAATGTTTTGAAAGTAATAACAAACACACAGGGAACAGGGCGCAATGCGTGGGGAAAAGGTGGCCGACATGCCACTTTAATGGTTCCACCAAGGCTCGTTGAAGAAATTAAGGATTGGATGGATCCACTAAAGGTTTGGTCAGACCCATCCTTTCTGAACAAAAGCCCAAATAAAGGTACCCTACTTATCTTTTTCCTTTTTAACTTGTTTAATTAAACTCTCTAATCCTTCAAACCCCACAGAGCAAAACTTGGCAATTTAGACGCAGTCCGTTAACATCACACGATAATAATTAAAATTAAATAATTTTAAATTTAGGATTATCTTGTTTTAAATTTTAATAAGATTCATAAATAATATATTTAAAATGGTTATTTAATCATATTATCATATTGGGTAGTGTAATACCCGTAATTAAAATCCCATTTAAAACCAGGATTGAAAAAAATTATTATATCCGTAAATGTTTCAAAAAGCAAAAAGCATGCTGGATTATATTCTTGGTCAAAACAAGGAATGAAACAGTGTGACACAGTTGTTATATGTTGATGATTATAAAATTCTTGGGTTACGTGAACATTCAAAGCTCCACGTAGTCCCAACAATAATTACCATAATAATTATAAGACCAGCAACGAGGAAAAACAAAAAAAAAAAAAAAAAGAGAAAAAAATCATTTGGCCATTGCATTGCAGGCAAGAAAAGTCGTCCATGTGCATTCAAGTTTCAATTCCAAGCATTCTCTTCTCTTCCAAACCTTTGAGCGTTCTTCACGCGTCAGGCTTTCTTGGCCACAGCAACCGTCTGTCTCTAGCCTTCTTCACAAGCTTCGTCCATGGCAGTTTCTCTTCCCTTGCTCAATGATGTCGGTTTTTGGACAAAAAGAGGATTAACAAGTTGTTTTCATTCATTTGGTGGAAATTTTCTGTGAGCTTGGCATATTAATCACAGATTGATCAGTGAAGTCCTTCACATATATGGTTTTGGTTGTAAATTTTGAAAGTACAGTATTTAAAAAAAAATTAATTATTTTAAAAAATTTAAATAAATTTTTATTTTTGATTATGTTCAATTAATTATTTCGAGTGAAATAAACCATTATGATTAATATTTGATAAATGGTTACTAATCAAAATATCGTTTGTAATTTTTATATCATGTGATATGCCAACATGTTATATGATAATATATTTATGTGAATGAGTTTATTTGATTCAACATAAAACTATAATAACTTAAAATAAATATAATAAAATATAAATTTATTTAAATATTTTTAAAATAATTTAAATTTTTTTTCTAATTTTATACTGTTATTGATTGTTCTTAACACATATTTGGTTCGCGAAATAGATAGGAATAAAATAAAATAACTATTATGTGAGAATAGAATAAGATGAGAACAAAATAGAATAAGTATTACGTAGTTCGGTATAATAAATGGAATAGAGTAAGAATAATTATTATGATTTATTAAAATATTTGATTGATAACAATAACTTTAAAATAAAAAAAGTTTAAGTGTAGTTATACCTAAGTTTTATCCCATTTTAAGGAATAGTTATTCCTTATGGCATTATTGTGCCAAACAGAGGTAAAGCAAAAACATGGGAATATAAGCTATTCTCTGTATAAAACGTGTAGTTAATATCAAACTCTTGTGTACTATTTTCAAACCTCTTCCTTACAATTAAAAAAAAGGGGCACATTCTCATCATTAACAAAAAAAAAAAGGTTTTGATTCAATAATTGTTTGATTTGTTTTTTGTTTTGTTATTATATTAATATATATGACAATAAATTTATCATGCTTCTAGAAAAAAAAAATAAAGAGATATGAAATCAATGGCACTAAAAAAAACAAAACATATGATAGATACCCTTTTCTATTATACTTCTATTATTGATAAGATATGGACATAAATTATTATCAAAATAAAATAAGGGCTAGAAATAAGCCACATTTTCTTCTATTTTTGGCCCCATTACCCACCATCCGCTCCTATATTCTGCCCACCCACCAACAGTTTATTTTAATACTAGCGGTGCTTTTATGATTTAAATATTAAAAAATTCTTAAATTATATCCATTTATATAATAATTATTATTTTATTAAATTCAAATAAATTCTTATTTTGTAATTTATGTTCGTACAAATTTTTAAATTTAAATTATTATTGATATATTTTGTTCCGTAATAAATAATGCGAATACAATATTTAATGTAGTTATTTAATAATCAATAATGATTGTATGACAGATGTATAATATGTTATATAGATAAAAAAATATCAATTATCATTTTAAGTTAAAATTAAAGATAATTATGAATATAAATTAAAAAAAAAGGGAAAATAAAAACCCAAAATCAAAAATTTCCCTCCAAAATCTTTCCAGAATTGAAAACGCTCCACTCTGTTACATTGTACTTTACATCATTCTCATTTGATTTTCTTCTATCACTCTCTTTCCATTTCCCCTCTGGAATCTATCTGCAGCCTGGAAAATCTCAATAACCGATGCGGACAGTCTTCAAGTTTAAGCCCTTCCTCTTCTCTCCCTTCCATGAATCCAAATCTTCTCCTCCTTTACGCATCGCGGACGTGCTTTTACTCCAAGAACAAGAAGAAGAAAGCCTCCTTCTCATGGACGGTTGCAGGGGGTTAAACTGCGCCACCTCGCGCCGGTTCGCTGCTCGCTTGCTGTCTGGGCTTAGGCGTGGGAAGGTGAAGCGGAGGATTGTTGGGGATAGAAAAGAAGAGGACGATGACGAGGCACCACGTGATGTAACCGACGGTCATCACTCGTCAACAGGTGAAAAGTTAGTTTCTGATTGTTTATGATTTGGGGTTTGAATTGCAGTTTCTAATGGTTTCTCTTTTTCTTTGCAATCAGAAAGATGTAGAAGGGAAGCTGATTTCAATGTGGGAATAGGGTGCTGTTTGCTACATATGATTGCCGAGAGTAAAAATGAACTTCAAAAGATGACGGAATTGAGAATACAAATGGAGGGTGTTCTTCAAAATGCTAAAGAGGAACTGGGAAATAAAGATTTACTGGTTGCTAAGAAGATTGAATCAAACGATGGAGTCCAGGAAGGTTTGGGGTTTAACAGCAATCCGAGATCAAATAAGGTGTTGTTTGATCAGTCTTTGAAATGTGATGATGTACCTGATGATTGTTTAGACGGAATGGATAGACTTGAAGCAGAGCTTGAAGCTGAGTTAGAACGTTTACAACTCCATTTGGATTCAGGCAACTTGCCCACAAGCCCGCCTCAGGAAACAGTAGAGGTACAAGAAAACTTAATATTCTCAATTTCGCATGTCTAATTTGAATCCCTGCTTAACATTCTGTTGTTGCTTTCAAAAGAGATGGTAGACAGCACTTTCGATTATGAAATCCTTATTAATTCCCCGTTATGTTAAATGGTATTTTTTGCTACTATAGGAGAGTACAATTAACAGCACTGTTTCATCGAGAAGCTATGGTATAAGCTGTGGAGAAGTAATTGACCCTGCAATTGATTGTCAAGAAGAAGACTGTTCGGACTCGCAGTCTGGGGTTCCTCCATTTGAACTCGAAAGAAAGTTGCATGAATTGCTCGAAACGAGGCAGCGGGAACAGATAAGAGAACTAGAAGCTGCTTTGGGACGTGCAAGGCAAGAACTTCGAGAAGGGGAAAGAGAGATTTCTTGGTGGAAAGACACTGCCCATCTTTTGTCAAGGCATGTTAAAGAACCTTCACGACTTGATTTCCACCATGGTCAACATACTCACCACTTCTCGAGGTGAGAAAAATTTGATACGGCACTTCTGAGAGTTACTATGTAGCCGAAAAACCACCACCATGACGGTTGTTGGTGTTTAAAGATTAAGTTGCTTCCCTTTGTATTTGTACTCTTTGTTTTTGCCTTCATGTATTTGCAGTGTTGGATTGGGCATATCTAGTTGATTAGGTTGCAAATGTAATGATAAGTGAGAAAACAGGGAACTAGTTTACAGATTGAAGCCATATAGTTTGTGGATGAATGGTCTTCATAAAACTGATTTTGTTTTACTATTAGGTGTATACGACGAGTCTTTGATTTTGTTTTAATATCGGGAGATAGGAGGATTTGGACCTAATTCTCGAAACAGGATAAAACATGTACTAATCATCCATTCAGTCAAATGTTTGGAGCTTTTTATGGTTTTCATTAGACATCAATTTTAGGGATTTTGTTAAAACTATAGCATGCTTGATTTAGAGTTGATATCATCATTGAATTTGTTTGCATTTTTAGCTTATATGTCTTTCTTTTAGTTCGTTTTTAATGCCTATTGACCCATGATGACTCTTGCTTTGAACAAGATTCAGAAAAAAAAAAGTGCTCTAGTAGGAAACATAGAGAGAAGGTTAGGAATGAAGGTGCTCAAAGATTGAGCAACTGGTCCAAGCCTAGACCAAAAAGCAAAGCCCGGCTCGAAGTATGCAGCCCATGAGGCCATGAACATTCTTTATTCAGTACAAACAATTTAACATAGAAATCACATGGCAGATCATCAGATTCTTAAATGACAACTTGGCCATCAATGACCAATAATATAGTACCCGGAGACAGGTTTCCATTCCTAGAACGACAGACGGCCGGAAGCCACCCACGTTCTCCTTTTTTGGGGTTCGAAGAAGAACTAGGGACAAACAAGATAAGACAGATATACGAACATATCCAGCAATCACGCGAGGCCTGAGCTGCCACCATCCAAAAAAGTTGTACGTTTTTAAAGCTTGGTTGATTGTAGTTTGAACGCAAAGAAAAGAAGCCCCCTTGCGCACTACGCACCCAACTTTTTCCCCGTTTTCTTTTGTCAAGGCTTCCATTTACTCCTGGATGGATTAGTTGGCCAGAACCGGCGAGTGATTGCTGCCACAGAATTCAAACCGGGAAAGTCGTTGTCCTGGCAGATGAAGAAGAAAAGATAGAGACATATCATCTGTCAAGATCCTATTCTTCAGCCCCCGTTTTCTTTTCCTCTTCCTGGTACGTTTACTTTTTATCATATATGTTAGTAGTTAATTATGGTTTGATCCAAATCTTGAATCCTATAACTTTGGGTCGTTTTTTGTTTTGTTTTTGTTTTTGGTCTTTGACTAACATAAACATGTCTCTGGTAATGCTGCTAATTCTTGTCGGTTTGACATCTTCAGCTTGTAAGCACGAAATGGCGAAAGCAGAGTCCAATGTTAGCGATGGGTTGACGCTAGAATTGATAAGAGAGTCATTGATCAGGCAAGAAGACACCATTGTTTTCAGTCTCATAGAGAGAGCCAGGTTTCCTTTAAATTCTCCAACCTACGACAAATCTTACGCTTCTTCTGTTCCTGGGTCCTGCGGCTCTTTGGTTGAGTTCATTGTGAAACAAACAGAGGCCATCCAAGCCAAGGTAAAACTCTTTCCTTCATCTCAAGAATGTTGGGTCTTCGTTTTTTTTTTCTTTTTAAATCTTCCTGGGTAAGTAACTTACAGATGGGTTGTTGTTTTCTTTACTGATTTGTTCTGGACCTAACACGTCAGAGTTTGATGCATCTAAGCTTGTTTGAGGACAGCATATCTGCAACTTCTTGTCTTTTTGTTGTCAATGCTATTAAGTTATTATTTGATACAATAATCTTCATTTTTCAGTCTTGGCACATTTCACTCAAAGAGAGGAAAAACTTTTTCTTTTTTTTTGGGATATAGAAAGAATCTACATTGGTTGCTTGAACCATTTGTTCAGAATCCGAAATCCTGAAACTATTGCCAGTGTTTAGTTGGTTTGATCTAGTTAGTCCTGCTATCTTCATAAAGTTGTTCCATGCTGGTACAAGTTGACACTATTCTCATTTAAGAATTAAGGGGTGAAAATGAAAGCTGTGGCTTTGGTAGAAACCATGGCAACAAAGTTGCAATCAATGGAATTTGTTTGGCTTCAGTTGTTCTATTAGTTCATCTATGTTGACATTGAGTGGTGAATGCATCGTAAATTTGAATGTGTGACAGGCTGGGAGATATGAGAATCCTGAGGAACATCCATTCTTCCCAGATAATCTACCACCCTCACAGGTGTCACCTCACAAATATCCTGAGGTAATTTATTCTCCCAAGCTACTACCTGTTGTTTCTCTTCTCAGTTTTCCTAATACTAGAAACAGATTCAATCATATTTTGAACTAATTCCAAGACCACAGGTTTTGCATCCTGCAGCCATGTCTGTTAACATAAATAAGATCATATGGGATATGTATTTCAATGAACTGCTTCCACTGTTTGTCACTCCGGGTGATGATGGAAACTATGCAGCAACAGCTGCTCGTGATCTTGAGTGTTTACAGGTAAGAAGTTCTTGTAATGTCTTCTTATCTGTGTGATATGAAGTTTGAAGTTTCTGCAAGAAGAAATCTCTATTTTTGGTGCAATGGAATTGTGCTGCACTTCCAAATGGTGTTCCAAATCCTCACACAATTGTGAGAGTACCCTTTCAGGACAAAGTTAGATCTATTCTAGCAATGACTCTAAAATATGTTGCTCCTTCCTTTAGGCCCTCTCCAGGAGAATACATTATGGAAAACTTGTAGCTGAAGTTAAATTCAGAGATGAAAGGAAAGACTACGAGCCAGCAATTCGTGCTAAGGTACTTCAATTTCATTGTCTAAGTGGCAAATTGGACCATACTTGAACCTTCTGACTGTTAGGTAGTCATTATGCTCCCAATGCTGCCTGTAAACTGGGGACATCATTTGAGATCTATCTTTTGGTAAAGATGATCATTTTGACTTGTCTTGCTTGGAACAATGTTTTGGCTGTTTCAGGATAGAGATACCCTGATCAATTTGTTGACCTTTGCTCGAGTGGAAGAAGCGGTGAAGAAGAGGGTAGAGAAGAAGGCAATGACATTTGGCCAGGAAGTGAAGCTCGGTGATGAAGGCAACAAGGGGAAGTACAAAGTAAATCCAGCCATTGTTTCCCGGCTCTATGGAGATTGGGTGATTCCCCTGACAAAGGATGTTGAAGTTGAGTACCTCCTCCATCGCCTTGACTGAGCATAATCTCAGTCCCTGATGATTCCAACAAAGATCATATTGTGTAAAACCTGCTTGTTGATTATTGTTCCAAATGAATAAGATTGTATTATGGAAAAATCAGGCCGACTTTTCATAACTCTTTTAACTCTTTGTTTCAATAACATCAACTGTTTGATCTGTTATTCATGGTCAAAGTGCAAAGAAATCTGGTTCAATTAGGAAGCAAACATTCGACTATAAAGAGATTGATGCCAAAGCTAAAGGCATCGACTCTTATGCATTCTCAGCAAGCTTTCGGTGACATCGAAAATTCGATTAGATTGTTAAAATTTATATAAGGGTTTAAGTCTAATCGAATATAAAATTCTAATCATCGTAAAGGGGAACATGCCTCTTTCCAAATATCTTCAACCGCACCGAATCATTGCTCTGTAACATTTCCTGTTTTTACAATAACACCCCTGAATGTCGACATCCATTTAATGAAAACGCAAGGACATTTGCGTGATTTTCTTGATCTCACGAACAGTCAGTGTTTGGCCTTGTGCTTCGAAAGCAGAGCCTTTTCCTTTTGCTCTCTGCCACTCTTCCAAAAACTCAAAGTTCACTCATTTGAGCCTGAAATAGCGAGAAATTCCTTCGCAGTTTGACGCACATTGCTCTTCAGAGTCTGTAAAAACAGAAGTGATCACTGATTTTAAAGCTAAGGGCAGAGAAGATTTAGGGGTTTAGGGTTCTTCGTTTCTCAAACCATTCAGCACAAGCTTTCAAATGTAAGTCTTTCTCATTTTTTTCTTCATATTTTTCTTTGCAGTTCAGAACCCTTTTTCTTGAAGTGTTAGAAAGTTTGTTTATTTTTTTTGGTGGTTCTTTGGGATGATTTTTAGGATTTTTTTTTTTGGTTTATGTAAATGTTTAATGTAAGCGGAATGGATTTGAACTTTATTTTCTGTTCTTTGTAGAGTTTGGTCCAATGGGGGCGTCAGCAGATGCTAAAGCAAATAGAACTGATATCGATTTAGAAGTAAATGATGATGATGTCTTTGATGAGGTTCTCAGTGTGCAACAGCTGGGAGAAGAGTTTTTTAGGGGTTTCTGTAAACAAGCGGCCGTGTCTTTCTTCAAAGAGTATGGCCTTATCAGTCATCAGCTCAACTCTTACAATGCTTTCATCAAATATGGTCTGCAGAACACCTTTGATTCTTTTGGAGAGTTCCTCATTCATTCTGGGTATGACCCGTCGAAGAAAGGAGAAGGTGACTGGCGTCATGCTAGAGTGAGGTTTGGGAAGGTCACCGTTGAGCGGCCAACCTTTTGGGCTGTCTCTGGAGGCAATGAGCTCAACATGCTTCCTAGGCACGCACGCCTTCAGAACATGACGTATTCCTCCAGGATGAAGGTTAATGTTGACCTTCAGGTGAGTAAATATCACTAGCTTTTTGAATATCTGTTGATGTCAGTGTCAGGCATCCTTATCAATGTTCGATGTGATAATTATTGATGCAATAACTGTTCTGTTAATTGATTGTAAGACTCTGGAATCTAAATATTCATTTGCAGTATATCTTACTATCTTCATTGCTTATATGATAGTTTGAATGCTATCCATTGTTCAACTGCCCCCTTCTCCCTCTTTTTCCCTAAAAATAAGTTATTTAAAATATGATATCTTATGTTTCCTGGTAATATATCAGGTATACACGGCAAAAAGTGTTAAGAGTGACAAGTTTAAAACTGGAAGAGAAGAGTTTGTTGAGGAGGAGGTTGTGTATCAAGATAACAGGGATATTATAATTGGGAGGATCCCTGTGATGGTGAGGTCTGACCTATGCTGGATGAATGAAGTTGAAAAAGCTGATTGTGATTTCGATCATGGAGGCTATTTTCTGATCAAGGGTACAGAAAAGGTGAATGTGACATTTTTAATCTGTTCTATACGAATTTTCTTTTCCGTCAGTTGATGTTATTCAGTTTCCTTAATTGCTAAGCAGCACTTCAATGTGCTAAGCACTTTCTATATAGAGCCCAATACTTTTCATTGTTACTTTTTACAGAAACATATATGATATTTATGTCATGTTTTGTTGCAGATATTCATTGCACAAGAACAAATTTCTATGAAGAGACTTTGGCTTTCAAATAGCCAGGGTTGGACAATTGCTTATAGGTCAGAGGTAAAGAGAAATAGATTAATTATTCGACTAGTGGATACTTCTAAAGTTGAATCTATCAAGGGGGGAGAGAAAATCCTCACTGTTTATTTCTTGTCAACAGAGATCCCTGTATGGGTTTTGTTTTTTGCCCTTGGTGTATCATCAGACAAAGAAGTTGTAAATCTGATTGATTATGAAAGCAATGATTCTAGTATAACAAACATACTCTTTGCCTCAATTCGTAATGGTGATGGGAAATGTTATAAATTTTGTCAAGGAAGGAATGCTATTGATTATGTAGGCAAATTAGTCAAAGATACCAGATTTCCACCTGAAGAAGGTATTGAAGAGTGCCTTAGCACATATCTGTTTCCCACTCTGCGTAGTTTCAAGCAAAAAGCTCGCTTCCTAGGGTACATGGTAAAGTGTCTCTTGCAGGCCTACACTGGTCGCCTAAAATGTGATAATAGAGATGATTTTAGGAACAAGAGGCTAGAGTTAGCAGGTGAGCTGCTTGAGCGTGAACTGAAAGTTCACATTGCCCATGCTAGGAGGCGTATGGCTAAGACTCTGCAGAGAGATCTTTATGCTGATCGTACTGTTCGTCCTATCGAGCACTATCTTGATGCATCTATAGTTACAAATGGACTTTCAAGAGCATTTTCTACTGGAGCCTGGTCTCATCCTTATAAAAGGATGGAAAGGATTTCAGGAGTTGTGGCAAATCTTGGACGAGCAAATCCATTGCAGACAATGGTTGATTTGAGGAAAACACGTCAACAGGTTCAGTACACTGGGAAGGTTGGAGATGCTAGATACCCGTAAGTTACGTCAGACTTTTATTTCCATTAATCCGTTGTTACATAAGTTCAAATCTTTTTTCGCTTTAAATCAGCTGTATTGTATATCTTTTCAAGTAGGCTTTCTATGCAGAACTTTGTGAGACCAATGGAATGAGTTTAGTAGCTTCTGATGGTTAGAAACTTTGCTTTATGCAATTACGTGGACTGTCAGATTATTCATCTAGAAAATAAATGCTACAATCTTTGATAACGATGAAGATGAAGTAGTTTAATGTTTTTATCTGCAGTTTTGTGTGGTGTTGTGGTAATCTCACTTGTCAATTTGTTACCCCCAATATTTGTATCTTAGAGTTGAAATGTGGAATTAATGCTTTAGCTTCTGAGCATTTAATTCTTTATTAATTATGAGTTTAAATCTGTTGATATGTTCGTAATTATCATCTTTAATATGGTTCTGTTCTGGTTTAATTTTCTAATGCAGACACCCTTCTCATTGGGGAAAAGTTTGCTTCCTCTCCACTCCAGATGGTGAAAATTGTGGGCTTGTAAAAAATCTGGCTACCACAGGACTTGTGAGTACAAACATAGTTGAATCCATAGTTGACAAGTTGTTTGATTCCGGAATGGAGGAACTGGTTAATGATACTTGTAGCTCACTTAATGGGAAAGATAAGGTCTTTTTAAATGGGGAATGGGTTGGGGTTTGTGAAGATTCCCGTTCGTTTGCTGCTGAGGTTAGAAGAAAGCGACGCAGTAAAGAATTGCCGCATCAGGTGGTCCCCATCTCATTTCTTAGACTGCATAATTTTTTAACTTCTTCAGTTTTATTACACTAGCCATATCGTGTTGTGTATTTTTTGAGGGCAACAGATTGAACTATGAAACAAAATATTGTTTTGTTAAGGTTATATGTGTGAGGAGATTTATGGACAAATTTTAATCAGCTGTTATGTAAAACTGAGCTTCTGTTGCTGTTTTCCATCTTTTATGTTTTTAGTTAGTACCTAGGTGAACTTCAGCTACTATACTAAACTGGTAGTAAATGAAAATTGAAGTCCTAGGCTAAGTAACTTTTTCTTTTCCTAAAAGGAATAGAAGAGAGTAAAATTACATAGAAGTCCCCTAACTTTGGTTCTTGCAGAAGAGTAGTTCTGCAAATTTTAAGTTTTCTTTTTTGTAGTTTGTTATTCTTGCTCTCCTCATCTATTGTAGTAATGAGTTATATCTTGTAGGTGGAAATCAAAAGAGATGAACATAGAGGAGAAGTGCGCATCTTTTCTGATGGTGGAAGGATTCTGCGTCCTCTTTTAGTTGTTGACAACTTAACCAGAATAAAAGCATTTAAGGGGGAAAATTACACCTTCCAGGCTCTTTTAGACGAAGGGATAATTGAGCTTGTTGGAACTGAAGAAGAAGAGGACTGTCGAACTGCATGGAGTATTAAGTATCTTTTAACAGATGTTGAGGGGAAGCAGCCTGTTAAGTATACTCATTGTGAGCTTGACATGTCATTTCTTTTGGGTTTAAGCTGTGGGATCATTCCATTTGCAAATCATGATCATGCAAGGAGAGTCCTCTATCAGGCACAGAAGCATTCTCAACAGGCCATTGGGTTTTCTACAACAAACCCCAACATTAGAGTTGATACTTTGTCACACCAATTATATTACCCCCAAAGGCCACTGTTTCGTACAATGACATCTGATTGTCTTGGAAAACTGGGATATCCTCTGGGTCAGAAGGGAGTGCTACCGAAGCCAGAATTATACAATGGCCAGAATGCTATTGTGGCGGTCAATGTTCATCTCGGATACAACCAAGAGGATTCTTTGGTAATGAACCGAGCCTCTTTAGAGCGTGGAATGTTCCGTTCTGAACATGTAAGAAGTTACAAAGCAGAAGTTGATAACAAGGAAATTCAGGATAAGAGGCGGAAGTCTGAAGATATTGTAAATTTTGGAAAAATACAAAGTAAGATTGGACGCGTGGACAGCCTTGATGATGATGGTTTTCCTTATGTTGGTGCTAACCTGCAGTGTGGTGACATTGTCATTGGGAGGTGTGCAGAGTCTGGAGCTGATCATAGTATAAAACTGAAGCACACTGAAAGAGGGATGGTTCAGAAAGTTGTGTTATCTTCCAATGATGATGGGAAAAATTATGCTGTGGTATCTCTGAGACAGGTAATGTTATTTAACTCTACTATTATAAGGACATCTGACTTCAGCTTGTAATTGAAAATATTTGAGCTTATCGACCCAATTGTCATGTGTGCAAGTGGAAGAGACATGGTAGTATTAGTATATTTTTGTTGCGAAAGGTAGCTTCTACTGCTGCTAAGAATGTGTTTTCATCAGTTGCTTTTCTGGTATCTTTTCAGGTTCGTTCTCCCTGTCTTGGAGACAAATTTTCAAGCATGCATGGGCAAAAGGGTGTTCTTGGTTTTCTGGAGTCGCAAGAGAATTTTCCTTTCACAACTCAAGGAATAGTTCCTGATATTGTGATTAACCCACATGCATTCCCTTCACGACAAACTCCAGGTCAACTCTTGGAGGCTGCTTTGGGAAAGGGGATTGCCTGTGGCAGGTCAATGAAATATGCCACCCCTTTCTCCACTATTTCTGTAGATGCCATCACAGAACAGCTTCACAGGTAATGGATTGCCCTGAATCATTTATGCCTGCATGTTCACTATGCATTTATCATGATGGATTTTTTAATATAAAATTCTTAAGTGGGCCATTTAGGAAGTAAAATAAAAAGAACTGATGTCAGTTTCTTTTTCTCACTCATAGGTCTTTTTTGGTGTATCCATCCCATTAATGATTAAAACTGCAACAGATTCACTAACCATTAATAATGTTTTTCACACTTTGTTTACACTCAGAAGCTATATTGCATTGTTAAGTTGTCCATGCTGTTCTGATATTATCTTTGAAGCTTAGTTTGCTGTTTGCACTTGTTATTCTAAATTTAAGTGCTCCTTTCAATTGTCTTTTTTTTTTTAATTTTTTATGATTATTATTATTTTCAGTGATTGCTTTCTCATCTACTTAGTTGAGTATCTGTCACAGGGCTGGATTTTCAAGATGGGGCAATGAGAGAGTTTACAATGGTCGAACTGGTGAGATGGTTCGTTCACTCATATTTATGGGTCCAACATTCTACCAGCGACTGATCCACATGGCTGAAGACAAAGTGAAATTTCGTAACACTGGACCTGTACACCCGCTTACAAGGCAGCCAGTTGCTGATCGGAAACGTTATGGTGGGATCAAATTTGGTGAGATGGAGCGTGACTGTCTCATTGCTCACGGTGCATCAGCCAACTTGCATGAGCGTCTCGTCACGCTCAGTGATTCCTCCCAGATGCATGTTTGCCGCAACTGTAAAAATGTTGCAAACGTGATTGAACGGGCAGTACCTGGTGGTCGAAAGATCAGGGGCCCCTACTGCCGGGGTTGCCAGTCTGTGGATGACATTGTCAGGGTAAATGTTCCATATGGTGCCAAGTTATTGTGCCAGGAGCTATTCAGTATGGGTATTAATCTGAAATTTGAAACCCAGCTTTGTTGAGTTTACATGGATTCATCTTTTGCTGCCAAACTCTTATGGAAACTGTATTACTTTAGGTGTAATACTTGGATATGCTCCAATGATTCTGTAAATATCAGTTCTAAGTTTTTGCAAAGGTTAACTTCAGTATAGCCTTTGATCTTGTGGATTATACAAGACTATACAATATTTAGTGCATCCTTGTCCATCGCAAGGATTGAAGGAGGTGGCTTACAGGTTGAAAAGGAGGGAGAATGTCAACAAAAAGATTGAGAAATTAGAGTGCTAGACATTTATAAAGCAGGATGTGAATGCTTTTCTCATCATTCTAGGCACCATCTTCTGGCACTACGGTTGTTCAGACGTAATTGTGATCTTTGAAAGGCATAGTCATTAGGTCTTGCTTTGGTCACCCAGGAGTGGACAATGAGTACCAGAACTAACGGACATGATCTTTAAAAAAAATACTAACAAAACCAATCTCCTACTGGTGTGTACCTACGCCAAAATGTGTAGAAACTGATACCCAAAAATTTATGGGATGTTATTTCTATATAAAAGAACAAAAACACATGATACACCAAAATTGTCTGCCATCAAAAACTGATAGTTCCCATACAGAGATTTATAGATCCTTCTCAGATGTAAGGTTCTCTCAAGGCTGTTGGCAGCACCAACTCAGGTTCTAATTCCCCGACTGGGGAGAAGTAGCAGTCGACCATGTCTTTACTCACGTCTTCCAGGCTTGGAGGGTCCCACTGCAATATTGATAATACAATATCATATAGTATGTAAATAAATAACATGGATTTTGGGATCACAAGCCAACTACTTTTAAGTAGGGTTTTACATGATATGGTATAATAACATGGATAACGTGCACTGAATACCTTGGGAGCAAAATCCTTGTCCACTAACCGGGCTCGAATACCCTATAGAGACAGTTAAATTAAATTCATAAGAACAATTATTCCAGAAATGCTCTTAACGTGCAGAGGACAGTCCATACCTCAGAGAAATCATTAGAGACCTGTTTGGAGATCCCAGCAAGGGACATCCGATATTCACGTGCCAGACACTGATCAAGAGATTGAAATCTACCTTCTCGTATCTAATGCAACCAAAAACTCAAGTAAGCCATTTGTAGTCAAAATGGAATTTAAAGCAGTTGTAAACATCGGTAACTTACAGATTGTAGAGTCACTTTCAAGCTCAATGGTGAGGCTTCTTTCATTTTTTTGAGCACCGTCTTGCACCAGTCATCATAAGCACCAGCTGCCTCATTTTCCTGAGTAAATTTATATTTGGAGCCAAGTGAACCAAGAGCTCAATGAGCATCACTGAAATAGGGTTATTTAGTAAAAGACTAGAGAAATACATCTGCCAGTACAATGACCCAAATAAAATTTTGAAAGCATTACACTGGTATTCCCAACTATTGGTTTAATTGTGGACTTGATTGATGTCTAGGTAAAAATTAAAACATAAATCTCTGCCTGCCCAAACCCCTATCCCTTTTATTCTCAGAAAGAGAAGAACCCTTGGTTGAAGTAAATTAAGAGACTAAATCTTGCTCTCCCAAGCAGCAGGGGATCAATCACTGAGAAATTCCAAGCTAAAGGGATCAAGTTAAAATACCCGCCACCAGGCTCCTATGCAGTTTTTGCCAAGTGTATTCATAAGAATAAAAAGATAATTCTGAGGATAAGAGGATCTGCTAAACTCAAAAATATATGTCCATTAATGCCATTTGAAGCTCTTTGAGTGGCTGAAATCTCTGAAAAAATGGTACATAGTGCTTAAATTGGATGATAGAAGGCAATGAATCTGGTGGAACTCAATCCCCCATTCCGAGATTGCCATTCTAATGCTAACATAAAGAGTAACTGGCCAGATGGACTCACAAAAGTAGGGTCTCGCGAAGGGTGAGAGACTCCACTCTAGCATTTTTAAATAAAACGTGCACTGCTATAGACTCTCTATTCTCATAAATGGCTGAGAGGTTACCATTGAGCTAGAAGCCCTTTTCTTATGCTAAAGTTAATGAGGTATCAAAGCTTTAACTGACTGCCCAGGCACAGACACCATTCAATGGCACATGTAGGCAAGTGTCTATGTGCATAGGCATACACACACATCTATGTAGAATTAAGCTTACCAGAGAATCAATAATTTCCTCAACAGTGTCGCAGCTGAAACATTTATCAATTGTGTCAATCCTGAAATAAAATCACAAGATAAGGGAAAAAAAATGGATCAGACAAAACCATGCTTTACAAAAAATTGTGCAGTCCAGATATAAGAACCTTTCTCAGTGCTACAATCCCTCACAAATGTTACCTGTGGAGAACGCTGCTCCTATCTGGATAAACAAGGTCACCATACTGTGCAAGAGAAGACTCTACGACAGTGGGATCATCATTGGTTAAGTTACCAAGGCGTTCTTCAATCCAAGCAAGTCTCTGTCATGTACAGGTCATCCAAATAAGCTGAGAAAAGAGGAACTGGAGGAAAAGGACAAAATAATTATATAAAAGAAAAAGGAGCAGAAAGAACAAACAGCATTTAAGCAATAGTGGGTAGCAAGGCCACAGGCAATCATTTCAACACCATTAAGCTTTTCTCCTGTTAGAGCTAAGTATTCCCCTGCAGGAAACAATACACATCTTGTTAAAAAAAATGGAATACGTAAATCCAGAGAGATACAAGCAAATAACCTGAAGAAATGGATATATTCCTACATTTTAATAACTAGAAAAGTATACAAAAGAACATAATAAGTCATGTACGTCAAGGAAGTTAGCTATGCCTTGAGGACTTAATAAAATGGTCATTACCAAAGGAACCAGGTAGGCGAGAAAGATAAAACGAAGCCCCTGCATCAGGATGGAATCCTAATTGAGTCTCTGGACTAGCAAAAACCTGAAAATGTTATGCACAGGTAAGAGACACTTATTTAAATCCATTCACTAGAAACAGCATTATCATAGTGTAAATCTTAGACAATAAAATAAATGAAGAATGGAATGGTTTTATATCACTCTAATTGAACAATTGTACTCCTGCCTATGAACCACAAAGCTGCAGAAACAATGTTTTGATGCAAAAGATTTCACCTCCCTTCTTCAGCCTATCTCATTTGGAAGTATGATGCAGAATCTATTAGAGGGTATACTGCCATGCCGTTGCTAATGAAGATAAAAGTTCAATCTCTATACAAACTTTTCTCACTAGATGGCGACAAAAGTTCAATCCTCAGGTGACAAATGAATTCCGCTAAAGTGTATGCCATTCATAAGAAGCACTATGGATACATTAACTTAAATGTGGATCAATGCACAAATTCTAATACAAGATTTTTTTTATGAAGGTATGGCACTACATACAGTTTTATCAGTCACTAAACGAAACATCCCTGGGAGAGAAATTCCACCTCCACATCCCATCGTTATACCATCCAAGATTGCAACCTGTACATATGGTTAGTCATGATAGTCACAAGCCTCATTTGAAGTTATGAAAAGAAACTCAGAGGTAATTCACATCGGTATCAATCACTCAAAGGTTGAATTCTCACATGTGGCTTTAGATACGTTCCTTGTACATATACAAACTTATACAGTGTCTCGAAAAACCTTTTACATTCTTCAACTTTCCCTGCAGAAAACCCAAGTAGTTGAAAAATATGTATCGCAGACTACAGTAAAATTCTAGAACAGAACCATGATTATGCAAACTACAAAGTAACTTAATCAGAAGGAAATTCCATTGAGACATTTGATGAAATAATCTAAGGGGTCAAAAAATACATGACTTGGAAAACCTCAATAATCCTGTTTGTGGAACTCTTCCCAAACTAAGTTGTTCTGATTTCAAGTAATGGGCACCACAATTAACATCTCATTCTTGAATTGCTTTCTCAAAATGAAGAGCTCTGAATTGATTAATCAAATAACTAAACAACATTGAAAGGTGACTAACCATCTTTAAGTAAGTGATAGAGAGTAACAGCATCCACACCAGAACAGAAAGCCCTGCCACTACCCTTCAACAGAATTCAAATAACAGCTTAGACACCAATGAAGATCAAATCTGAAATGTCAAGGGCATGAAGAAATTCCATTGACAGAAGATATGAAACAACTAACTAAACAAAATCACCGCACAAGCTGCATTGCTCTTTTTTCTAAAAATGTTTAGAACAAAAAAAAGAATATTCTAGAGATTTTCCTTTGATACACAAATCATTTCAAACATCTTTTCGAAAAGAAAAGAAATTTACATGTTTGTGCTTGTATGTTGAGTACTGCAACTAAACTATGCATTCAAAGGTTATACCTTCATTAAGACAAATCCAATATCGGGGTTCTCTTCCCATGATTCATACAATCTCTTCAACCGTGCTGCCTATAAACAGAAAAACAACTTCAATTTATTACTAGTTAAAAATATCGACTTTAAAAGAAAAACAAGAAAGAGAGAGCAAAAAGCAAACCATTGAGGCGGTAAGTGCATTGAGAGCAGAAGGTCTATTGAGAATGGCTGCTCTTGATTTAGCTCTTCCTTCCACTAAAACCTGAAACATTTCATGCCCCAATAAGCAACTTTTGATAAAAATATGCACTTGGGTCTTCCATTTTCTGAGAAAAATTACAAATTTAAGCACAAAAACCATGCTTGACACTATTTATTGGAAGTTCCCTCCCCCCCAATTAAAAACTGTAAACAGGTACATAAACATAAACCCAGATAAAATATAGTTTTTTTCAGAAGACCTCGTCCTGGAAATCATAATTTGGGGCATAGTTTGGATGTGCAGAGAAGCATCTTTGATGGGAGAGGAACCCAAGTCTTTGAAATGAATGCCTTGCTTTTACTAAACCTTTCACTGTCTGCATCTTTGCTCTGCTCTCTCTATCTCTCTCTTCCTTTCTCTTCAATGCTCCTTTGCCTTTGGAGAAAGAAGCTTCGTTGCCTTGGCTAGTTTGGCTTCGCCTCTCTCACAGTGTTTCCCTCAAACGCTCTCCAGCATCACTGCGTGCTCTGCAGTTTTGTATCAAGAATTGATCGCAGCCGTTGGATTGTTGACTATTCAGTCAAACCAAACTTGGTTCAGCTTGAACTTTTATTATGGGCCTTGAGATGGGCTCAATCGGACATTGAATGAGACATTTAAAAGCCCAAAGACAACGGGCTTGGACCTACGAATTTTTTTCTTTTAATTTACTTTTTCCACAAAGAAAAATTTACGAAAATTATTTTCCACAAATAATTTTTATTAGTATTTGTTATCAGTGCTTTTGTATATGAATAATTGTTTTTATTTATTTTTAAATTATAATTATATGTAAATAAAAATATTTTTAAAGGTAAAATTTAAAATATTTAAATTTGTAATATTGTAATTTTATTTGGAGATGTTGTTGTCATAGGTTTATATTTTTTACTTTAAAAACATGTTTGGAAGAGACCTGACTCTTTTAACAATATGAGAGAGGGATTCACCTTGATTCCAATCTATCTCGATCTTAATATATTGATTTTAATATCACTTGTCACGAGTCCACATTTTTAATCCATCTAATTTTTTATTGATGCAAATTTTGTGACACTGTAATTAAGATCATAAACCAGAAGTGGCATTGATAGTCCTTGCAAATTTTCTGGATGAACAGGTCTCAAGTCTCCAAACTTAAAGATGATCAATTCCAAGCAAATGGATTCCTTTTTGTTTTTTTTTTGGGGTGAAGTTGCTAATACAAGCCATTGAGTTCATTGTTTTGGAGCTAGCTTACTCCAATAAGACTGATCATCAACTAGAATAAGCATGACCACCACCCAACTCTTCAACTGGAACAGCATAGGACGAGTTCCAATCTGCATCAAAGATTTCTTGAAGCTGTGAAACAATGGCAGGATTATATGTCCCGAAGCTGACTCCAGCTGTTGTATAGAAATAATCCCAAACGAGATTGCTGGTACCAATGTGTGCACGAACGTCACTGACTGCATATTTACCATGATTGACTCTGGTGTAGGCCGGGTAGATATTACCAGTTCGCTTTCCTTTGTGAATGGCAGGTCCTGTCAGGTTGTAACCTGGCACCTTGTAGTACCTGATCTCAACTTTGCCTGAACATTTGTTGTACTTTGAAGATGAGCAGAGGACATTGGAGTAGAGAAGTGACTTCAGGTAGAGATCAGTGTTGTTGATAAAATGTGCCCAGTATGCTACCAGTATCTTCACTTTTGCATGCTTGGAGAAGACCACCTACCATATTTAAACATCATATAAGAAGAGGAAAAAAGACGGCAATATGCTAAAATGAGTTAGGTAATGGACCGATGTTCGTGGGACTGCAATGGAACAGTTGTATTTCCAAATATAATCAGATTTTATGTAACTACAAGAGCTTTTTTAAGTATCGTGCTTGTAAGGATACATTAAGGATGCAGCAACCAAACCCCCCTGGAGTCTAATACGACTCCATGAGCACCACTCTTAGAAGACATATAGATGGCAATTTACAGCAATGGGCTTACAAGAATCTAAAACACTAAGAATGCAATCTGAAAGTACCTCTGAGACAGCAGTTGAAAGAGATGACCAATAAACTGTTCGCTCCGTATATTGGGATTGACCAAGCCAGTCCATAGTACTGATCCTTACAGTCCCTCCATCTCCAACAGATTTAATTGTATCTAGCCATGCCTGTTCATCAGGCTGGAACCTGCCAAATGACAGCTGCTCGCCACAGTTGGTATCAAATTGGATGAAGCTTAAAAGGAAAAAACAAAAAAAAGAACAAGGAAATTTGAAACATGAAAGCTGATTAGCATTTCTCTTTAAGTAAAGTGTGGAGCTGAACTTCTGCTTGCACAAGAGAGATGAATCTTTCCGAAATGCTGATCGAATCCCAAAAACATGGATAGCCTGGACATGCCAGAGCTAAAGAGTGACGAAAACTACTTAAATGAGATCAGTCATTCGGCAGTTGAATTCAATCCAAATCCTTCTCCTTGCTCAACTGGATAGTAGTCTAAAATTTTGACTTCAGATTATGATGAATCTGACATACCTTTGGAAACAATTCATTCCATTTAGTTTCCTATAGGATTTGTGGACCTTTAACTTTTTGTTACCGTATGTTTTCTTAGCCTCCCTAACGAGTTCTATAAGATTTCAAGTGCGCTATTCTACTTGTATTGCTCAAACAAGTTCCATTCCTAATGAGTAGCTTTTGCAGTGGTTCTATAGGGAGGAAAAAAGACAAAGAACAAAAAGGGAACGAGAGTTCAAATTCTTAGTAAGCCTTGAGATTTTAGGTTGAGCATCGGAAAAATGTAAAGCGCTAGCCACTTACCTCTGGTGGAGCAAAAGACAAATAGCTTGATTGGGGCACTGAACTTATATAACCAACACCAGGAGCATCAATAATCAATTTCAATATTTTAGGGTCTGACAGTGTAGGATAGCCTGCCACATAAGGAATCTCCACAAAACGAGGAAGGCGTGGCCTGATGAATAAGCATGTAAAGCCATTAACTTGTCAGCAATGTGGTGCAATCCAATGGAAGAAAATATTAACCATTTCCTAGGGGCAAGCGGCACACTATTGTGCTTGTTAGCCAGCAGTCCAATTGTGGGACAGCCTCTATAAGCATATAGAAACAATATCATGAAATAACATATTAACTATTCATGTTAACCATGACAAAGCTTGTTGAGAATTTTCATTTTTTCATTCAAGAAAATTAAAAAAAAAATTCCCAAACCAAAAAGAACCATGGTTTTCTTATTGAAATATAGCACATTGCTCAACCCAAATTCAACAAATTGATTTCAGATATCATCCAGCAGTGTGAAGAGGAAAAGCAAAAAATAGCTACAATAGCAGACTAAAGCAAATATGCAGGCATTTTCATGAATAAATGCACATCTACGACTTGTGACACCTGGACAATGCAACTTTTGGAAACAAGAATGAAATTTTCAAAATAAGACCATTACATACGTGCATCTCATGTCAGATTCAATGAAATGCGACCAGCAGGGAACTTTTCTTTGAATCTGCCATTGTTGGTCTAATACTGTTGTTGTGTAAGCTGAAACATTAAGATGTGCAAGTCTCCATAGATTCTGAAAGTAGACCCCAACCTTTCTTGCTACCTTTGGACAACCAACAAGATAAATTCCAACTTCCTTCACCTATAACCATAATCCGGACATGTCATTGCATGGTTCAATCAAAAACAACATGCTGAGATGATTGATGGAGTAAAGATAATAATCACCCAAGACAAATTTGCAACAGTTAAATATCCAATAATATGGGGTATAATATATGATGTTTGAAGATGAGCGGGAAACTAATTTCTTGACATCGCAAAGGAACCAACGATTAGAAATGCTTAACCAATAGAGCAACTAAGCTGCATTGACAAACTTAAAAGAAAAAATCAAACAGAAATATAAAAATGCAATGATTGAAAAAGGAAATCTCATGACTGTAAGAAAATTTGTTGTTGCAACCATGTTCTGTGTCTGCCAAGGAACAAGAGTGATGCATTAAAACTCAATTAGGCAGCCGCTCATTTCATCCAAGTGCAAACACCAGAATCAACTCACTAGCTAGAAGGCATCTTGATTCGCATGACCAAGTGAAATAGACTTGCTATTCAGCAAACTTCTTTTACTAGCACCATCCAGGAACATGTATTCTAACAGCAGATAAACTAAATAAATGATACTATTGTCAAAAAAAAAAAAAATTTCTTTTCTGCTACCAAGATATTCTTAATAATGTGGTCAAAGATTGGCCAAAAAAAGAGAATGTGGTTAAAGAAGAGAGAAACAGCCCTGGAACCAGAATGCTTACTTACTATCCCTTTATGTCACATTCACTAACTATGATGTGGATTATATGGTTTGATAATGTCAAGTTTAAGAAAAATAATTAACCATGAGCCAGTGGCTAGAGCAACCCTCAAATCCTCAAGTTGAAGAAGGTTCGGGCTCTCAATGACAAAATTATATCTGTAGTCCAAGCCATGATAAACCTGAACTGTATGGATTTTAAGATACCTGAGTAAGAGATTTCCAGTCATTGTTTGCTGATCCTATATATACATCTTGATTATCTGATATCCAAACTTTTGCATGGACAATGCCTGAACCCCACCATTTATCAAGTAATAAAGTCACACTCTTGACATTTGGTCTTCTTGAAGCAAGGCTGGAGGGCTCTTGGGTGTAGTCAGGATACACTCCAGAGTGCTGTAGTAATCTGAGAAAAAGTAACTGATTTCATAAAAAATATGATGAATTTAGAATTCTCAGGCAATGGAAAGTGTTTGCCTCTATAAAATTGTAATATAAGATTTGAAAACAGAGAAAACGGATGTTGCGATTTTTGGTATACCTATAGATATTGAAGAATGAAAGATTCGAATAAATGTGAATTTTACAATTTTACCATCCTAACCACAAATTCATTTTCTTAGAAATGTTCTCCCTTTTCCATTGGGCAAAGAGCAACTTCAAAGTAGACACATTGCTAGCTAAATGAAGTCCACATATTAAACTCAGGTAGTATTCACTACTCAAATCTCCTCTTCATCTTGCCAACAGAATTTCATTTGCAGTCATCAGGGGAAAACAAACAGTGATTTTAGATCAGCCACGTACCCCTCAGTCCCAGATATTTTTTTCCCAAAAGCAATATGCAATAGTAAAGCCCCGTGCTTTTCCTTTGCTCAAGATTGATGTTAGGAGGAATGCAGTGATGCAACAGCTTTTGAAAAGCACAAGTGATCAAGGAAATGCAATTGAACACCAGTAATAGTTCATTTCCAACACAAATAATTCTTTGTGGAACAAAAAGAAATCACCAACAAAACAGTAGAAAAGATCAATAAGTAACAACTAGTAACAAAACGTAAGGAAGGTCAAACTTGTGCAAAATTGTCTGTAATTTAATAGCTTACTGACCTGACCTCTTACCCAAGATATGTAATGCAATAAGTAATTTCTGAAGTATTACATATGCAATGTTTCTCAATATAACAGTTAGTTTCACAAATGATTTCGATTTAGAAACAACACTATTCAAAATTTCATTAAAAATAAGACATTTAATCCGAAAAGTATCACCTGATATCAACATCTCGATCAGCAGCATTTTCCAGGGCTGAATAAACAGAAAAACCTTGATGGGCACCAAACCGTTGCATATCATCCTTTGAGTATCCATAATCCCCTGATCGAGAATCCTCTGGATGTGCTTTTAACTGCCAATACTGAGCTATTATATCTAGCTTGTCCGTTGAGTTGTAGGCCAACCACTTGAACACATCGCCTATAAACCCAGAAAAAGGTCGAAGGACAACAAAAAAATCAGGCTCGTTTTTCACTTTGGGGCAGAGTCTTTTGAAGCAGATAAAGATTGTTACCGGTAGAAAGGACACCAGGGACACGAGGGAGATGAGGCATGTCTGTTGGGATTGATTGGACCAACCAAGCTTTGCATCGTGGCAATGATTCGGTGAAACGTGGACGAGACAGGTTGACCAACAAAAACAACACTAACGATATAATGATACAGTGCCTAACCTCCATCTTTCTTCTCTTAATTGGATCTTTCTCTCTCTCTTTTCCTCACTTTCTGAGTGAATTATTATGGGGTATTAAACTATCGGTTAAAGGCTCAAAACCAAGTATGAAAAGTCAACCAATGAGAAAGGAATCTTTCTGCTTGCTATCCGTTGAAGATTCTTTCAATCTAAAGAGTCTCAAAGTTATTTGAACTTATCATGAAGCTCGCTGTCCAAGGAAAAAAATTTTAATTTATGAGTTTTTCCACATGTAGTTTATTTGATCTGGGTATCAGTTTTTGTAGAGGTTCCATCAGAAAACGAAGGAACTGTTTGAGATAGTCATCTTCAAGAACACAAGTCGGTTGACAAGTTACAAACAAAAATAAAACTGATGGCAGAAAGGGATAGTTCCAAAAGGCTTCATTTGCATGCAAAATTATTGTGTCTTCACAGAGAAGCATGTCCATTGCTAATGGAACTTAAGAATTTCTTTGAAGATCATTAAGTCTTATAAAGAAGATTGCATTGGTTTTGTTATGTAAATCTTACTACTGCTTTAACAGCTCTATTCTTCTGCATGAAGAATAATTGGAGTGGCATATATTCATGTCAATTTTTGAGAAATTTCAGGAAGCCTACTTTTGTCATATTCAATCAAACAAATTTGCCTGTTTTATTGAAGCTGGTGATACCATCATATAATTGAGAATGCAAAGAGAAGGGAAATTTCATGGTTTGTTCTCACCATTTCTTAGATTTTGAGGAAAGCCTAACACTTTTTAGGTAACAAGCAGTTCCTGGCCATGGGTTTATGTTTTTTACCAGGAGAAGAATAGTGGTTTTTGTTGTACCTTGCAATTGTTGTTCAATTCACTTTGATGCATACATTGAACTTGGTTACTTGAATCATGTAAACTAGTAAACTTGGCAAACAGAAAATCCCAATGCCTTTCAACAATTGAAAGTACTCTAAAAAAGTTAAAATCCAAGGGAATTCAACCCAATCTAGTTCCTTTTCGAGCCTTGACCCTAATCTGCGCGCCAGGTAATGGGCTTTAACCCAATCATATATCTTCCTTTTCATAAACAAAACCCAAATGAATTTGGGCCGTGCTGCTAATCCATGGGGCATGAACTATAACGGAGAAAATATTTCACCAGGCAGGCACCAATCAGAGGCAATTGCGGAAAACAAACCTTGTCGAAGCAAAACTTTTGCACATTGGAGGATTTATCAAATGGGAAGTTGTTAAGGACTTAACAGGTGAAGTCAAAACTGTCTCCAGTGGTGTTTCCAGGATGTTTTGTTCATTGAACAAGAAGTCAGAAGCCTCTCCAGTTTCCGCCACCAACAACAGGAACCTCCCTGTCCAGGCAGATTCTAATGAAAGGAACAAGGTTGAAACGGTCACCAGCGTTGTTTCCAGGATGTTTTGTTCATTGAATAAGAAGTCAGAAGCCTGTCCAGTTTCCAACACCAACGACGGGAACCTCCCTGTCCAGGGAGATTCTAATGAAAGGAACATATTGAAATCCGCTTTTGATGAGTGCAATAATATTGGTATCATCTTACCTGCACCGCCGGGGGATGTTTGGGAAATTTATCTTTCAAAAGTCTGATTTTGTGGGAGTACGATTGCTGCTGTGCAGTTTGCAAGTCCTGCAGATTGTCCGCTGCTCTTGCTGCAATGCAAAACCATCTTTCCCCTCGCAAAAAAATCCCATGTCTCGTGTTCCCTTCGGACAAGTAGATTTTCTGCCTTTCCAAAAACAAATAGATTTTCCGGCGCTTGTGGTTCGCGGTGCTGTGCAGCATCCCAAGAGTGGCTGGTAGGGGCAACAAGAGATGGAAGTAAATTCCTTTTTAATCCTTTTACAAGGCAACAAATCCGACTTCCATTTCATCCCAGACTCGCTGATTTTAGTAATGGCTTTAGCGTCATAAATTTTTCCTTTCTTACCAGTTGCATCCGGAAGGCTGTGATATTGCGACCTTTTGCTGCAAGTGATCACGATGGTGTTGCAAACTTTGACATGGAGAGCATTGTGTTACTGTAAGGCACAAGATGAGTTTTTGACTCAAATTTCGGGATATGGAAAGTGTGAGTTCGAGGATGTTATTAACTACGAGGGGCAAGCTGCATAGTGTTTCTAGTGATTTTGAACTTCTTTTGGAGTTTGGTACCTCCAGCGAGAGTTCTGAAAAGTTGAGCCTCCTTTCTCCGTCTGGCCTATTCTGGAGGCATATTACAGTGTCATATATTTGGTCGAATCTTGTTGTGAATTGCCGATGGTAGTCAGAGAGCTTACAAGAGAGGGGACACGAATTGGACGTCCCAGAACCACAATGTTCGGTGTATTCAAATTATATGAGTAGGCGTCGCTCTCTGCTAGCCACTTCCCATGTCAAAATACTTTTTGAGGATGCAAACTGCATCTCCCTCTCAGCTAGCCACTTCCCAGGATTTGAGGGACACAGCATATACTTTCACCATCGACTACCCAAGAGGAATGACGTGTTCTTTCACTAGTTGTAAATTTATGTTCCATTTTGGGGAGGAAAGAGTAAATTATGCAGTTCTCTTTTACAAGATTGGTGTCTTTCTTTCATTTTTGTCCTACGTATTATTCCAAGACAAGTGGGAAAGACCTTTGGGCCACGCCTTTTTTATCCAGCTCTTGCACATCTCTTCAGGAGAAACAGTCAGGTGATCCACGAATTATTACAGGTAAAAGGTATAGAAAGTTCCAAGAAAATGTAGACCTCCAATTAGCTACAAGAGACTTGATATGAAGATTGATAATCATACAATTGGATAAGATGTTAGAAAGTGTAGGCACCCAAAAAAACTAGTAGATTTTTCTGCAACTGACCCTCGTTTTAGAACACTTCACACATAACAAGAAGATAACCCCCATCATCAACTACAACAAAATCCTACCACTTTTTACACTTACACAGTTTGAATATTCTTTACCTGTTTAGGTACCGATAACCCTCAGCATCCTTATCTAAGAAATAGAATGCCTCCTGTGTCTTGAAGATGAACCAGAGGACTTGGTATCCCCTGGAACCATTGAAGTTGGGCTTTGCGAACTTCCAGAGGTCTCAGAACTTCTGTTCTCCGCATGGCCTTTTCCCACAACCCACAACTTGTCAAATATTCTTCTAGATCGAGATGGCAGCAGCTGCATGCCACTTTTACTGTTTTTGCTATTCTTCTTGGCCAATTTACCATTCTTTTGAAATCCATCCTCTTTCACCTTCATTTGACTCATCTGTTTCTTGAGGGAGTTGCAATCTTCAGCTGCAGTCTTCTCCCATTCTTCATCGGTGTTTGTCGTGGAATGGGAAACATCACGAGGATTGTTAGTAAGTGATTGAACTCCAGCTGCAGCCCTAACCTGCTCAAAGAAGAGAACTTGAACTACAACCCGTAGTGGAAGTCTCTCATTCTGTGCAGCATGCATAGATGCATCCATAGTAAATTTCTTGACATCCATCAGCCCGCACAATTTCTTTCTTTCAGCCTTTGTCAAGCTTGGATGCTCCTGCAGACAAACATAATAACCCATTCTTTAGACTGTCCAAGTGCCTTCGTATCAAAAAGCATTTATGCATGAAAAATTTATTGGTTCTCACTATATGATAATGGCAGGCATCATGAAAAACAAAGATTGTGTAATATCGTCACTAGACTATAGAAAATACTCTGTACTAGCTAATCAACAACCACAAACTCCGATATCCCAAAACGCTGCTTCAAGCAGTAAGAAAGTTAATCAAGCAATTTGTCTTCAACTAAGTGGTTGACTGAAAGGTAACCATATTTTGTTTCAAAAATGCATAAAGGAGAGAAAAAAAAAACATGGTATTACCATATTGCAAGGTCTTAGTTCAACTTGAGTTGGACTAAAAACAATTCTGCCCTCTCTACCAATTAACATTTCCCTTTTACCAATGCACTCCTGGTGAAGCAGTTGGAATTACAACATTATAACGTTACAGATTTTGGAAGTGACCTAGATGTTTTTTGAAAGCATTCACAGCACAAACTTAATTGAGCATCAGAACATATGCTGAAAGAATTTATGCATGTATTTATGCGATGGGATATATAATTCTCGAAATTGAGAAGATCAATGAAATTGGTATCCTTAGTGTAAAAAAGCCTACCTTCAGGTACATGTCAATGGCTTTATAGAGTCCATCATGAACTGGTCTAGCATACTCAGGGATAGACTGAGACAAGTCAATGAGACTGGCAAGGGAAAGATTTGGGTCCCGTGCAATTTCTTCAAGATACCCATCAATTAATTTACCAACACTCAAAAAGGATCCATGCCCTAGAACAAAATCAGCACATCCCATCTCATTCTTTTCAACATCTAAATCTTGGGTACGCTTTTCATTCATGATGTATCGATTCACAATAGACTGCACCATCTCAACATCATATAATGTAGTTTGGGGAGACCGAGCCGGGATTAATAAATCCTTGACAGAAGCCTCGTGCAACTTTAAACTTATCCTCTTCACTAAATCTTCCTTTGCTGAATCATCCACCCCAACCAAAATGGCAACTTTCAACAGCTTCAGCAAGAAACCACATGAGCAACCCACAGCCTTATCCGAAGGCAATAGGCATACAATTGTTTCCACCAGTAATTTGTTCCTCCAGGAATGTGCATCAGAAACCAAGGCATTAACAGAATCTGGCAACCATCTGACAGCATAAGTTTTCAGTGCCTCACCAATCACTGCGCCATCCATTCTTCCCTTTGATTTCACAGCAGTCATGACTCGCTTGTAGAGATCAATCTCTAGCTCACATATATCTTCAACCCACCAATCCTTTGGGACAGATTCAACCTTCTCTCGAAATTTCATGCCATCATCAACTATTTTGTCAGGCACTGATAATTTCCTGTTATATGTGTAGGACCATGTGATGTTCGCTGGATCCACAGAGGTTTTAGATGCAATGGAATCAATGCATCTTCCAACAATCTTCAGGTTTTCAGACCATGGTATAAGAGATTTGGTGGTTTGTAAAACAATAATGGAATCTTTCCAGCTACGGAATATACTAGAATTAAGAAACACTTCAATTTTAAAAATTAGGTTACCCCGATCAACATCCTCAGTCATCTCTAGGTATTCAGCTGCACAACGGGCAGCCACAACATTGTAAGCATTTAAAGTAACAGTCATCCCGTAGCAGAACTTTGCACAAATTTCAAATGCTTTTGGCCCACCAGGAAAATCAACCATATTAATTTCATCACAGTTCTCTTCACTGGCTTTCAGCACTAGTTTTTGCAAGCGATTGCTCTTAGACAATAGAGGGAACTGCAAAGAGACATAAAAACATCTGTAATTATCTCTACAGACAGAGAATTCTAGAACTTAATTATAAAAATAACAGTGTAGTTTAGCTGAGAGAAGAAATCCAACAAAGAGGAAAAGATTCATCTGCACTCCCACTACATTGGCATCTATAATAGCAAAGACTCATCTGAGGAACCTTATGCAAAAAGTTATAGGAGGAAAATATATGACTGTCATCCGTGAGATTTCACAGTATCAAATTACACTACTTTGACAAAATTTTGCCCACTTATATACCCATGAAATGGTAATAATAGAAATATATTCCTGGAAGATTAAAATTCAAATGAATAGTTAGGTTGAAGAAATACATTTAAAGTTTTCATGAGTTTTAAATGGAATAGAGAAAGAAAACTATCTTAGCATGAATCAAATACCAAAACTCAGCTTTAAATTCAGCATCTACAAACACATACAACAAGCAAAAAAATTTAGAAGGGATTGAGCATACCTTGTGAAGGTAAAATTTCACTTCACCCACAGTAATGGTGACATCCGTTGCCAAATCAGATGTGACATACCTGCATCAACAGATATTTTACATTAAGCCCACAAAGAGGAAAAAATTAAAGCTAAACTTATTGAGAGAGCAGAAAAAACTCTTAACCATCCACATAGCCCCCAGTTAAACAATCAATGGCTATGGTCAATGGACTGGAAATTTCAAACTCCGCAACTAACCACATGCTATATTCTGAAACAACTTTGTGACTTTGAAATAAAATTATTGCCCCCTCTTAAACAGGGAAAACAGGTGTAAATACAGCATTATTATTAAAGATTAATTCAGGTTTTTTTTTTATTATTTATCACTTGTTGACCAAAGAGATTAATTTACCTTTTAAGACAACCTCAACCAAAAACCTACAAAAGAACATTCCAGACACAGCTTTCCAGGAGTATATTAGAATCTCTCAGACTAGTCAATAAGCAACAAACTAACAAACTGCATCTGCTGACATTTTCATTTTATGATGCAACTCGCTTAAGCACAAGAAGTATTGACTACAAAGGAAGGTCCCATTCGAGAAATGAACAGTGCCAACAACCAATTCCATACTTAGAGCTCTCAAGCCTCTTTCATTTTTCCCACTTTTAATCAGTTTTGTCAGCTTAAAAAGTTGAAATCTGAATGTATAAAAAGATCTTGAGGGCAACCAAAATGTAAAAGATCATTTACTGGTAACTTATTAAATCTGCTAGTCAAAGAATACAAGCATCCCACATCAGTCCATAGCTTAAGTAACAAAGTGACGAATCCAGGGTACTAGACTTGACCAGTCCTACTTAACGCTGCCCTTAACAACACAATGATAAAACTGATTCAGTTATGTGAAGTTAATTGTCAGGGGAAGAGACTTTTTTTTTTTTTTTGACATGTTATGGTGTAAAACCAAGCCTGCTCCACGTTGGGAGATGGGAAAATGCCTGATGCTAGGTGGAACATGCTATTGTTTTACAGGAAGATTCTCACAACGATGATTAAAGGCCTGCTCCCAAAATGCCTTTCCCACATTTGGACCACTAACTCATGAAAAAGAGGACAGGCTCAACAGCTGGACCACCTCCCAGATACCCCATCTCTTTTTTCACTCTTCAATCCACCCAAAAACCAAACAATAAAAGAATAATAATTGGCAATGAAAACACCCATGTGGTTAATCTGTCCCCAAGCCAAAAGAAAATCAAGAGAAAAAGAAAAATCACTTGTTAAAGTTGTGACTTTTCCCAATGGTATGATTAACCACTGAAAGGTTTCTCTTTTTTTAAGGCGTTAAAAGTATAACCCGTTAAGCAGTATAAAAAGACAAAGATAAATTTTTCATAAACAGCACAGTAGGTACTAGTACAAAATGAAATAAATTACACATTTTTAGTAGAAAATTGGTAGAGCTAATGAACTTGCATCTCAGAAACCGTACGGACTAGTCATATGCACAATACAAACAACGGGCGGAAAACACCAAACCCGAGAACCAAAATCGATAGTTAAACATGTCTAGAGCAGACAGCATAACGAAAAACAAAACAAAACCAAATCCAATAGAGATAACAGAATGTTAAGAAAAACCTTAAAAAGGAAACAACGATAAACAAAATTTGCATTGGTTTTTTGTAAAAGAAAGGAATGTGAGTGAAACCCATCTTACCGGATGCATTTGCCATCAGCTTGGAAGGCGTCAGGCTTGGAGCCAAGCTTCATAAACTTCATTTTTGTAATTTTTCTCGAAAATACCCACACAGAAGAGAAGAAACCACAGGAAAATCCCTTCAAGCAAACTCAACCTTCAAGCAAACTCAAGAAGCAGGCCTAAGTTCCTTGTGGTTATGGAGTTGCCCATACCATGTACCAACGACAAAGTTTCTCTCTCTCTCGCTCTCTCTGAGCTGAATAAAACAAAACCAAACCAAACCAGAAACCGAGAGAAGAGGCAAAGAAACAGCTGTTCCTGTTCTTCAAAGAAGAATTTGAGACTTCAGAAAAAGGGAAAAATCTTTTTCAATAAACTAAAATCCTAAAAAAGAGAACACGCAAACGCAACAGCAAGAAGCCAAGGAGAGAGCATTAATAAACATTGGACGGAACCACTAACAACAACAGAAACATCAACAGCCCTTGCTTCCTTATCCTCCTCCACCCCTTCCTCGAACTCCACGCTGTTCCTATCCCATTTCCCAGCTCCCCCCACTTTATGATGACATTGATGACGCTTAATCTTAAATTCACCAACAAAAACCAAACCCCGAAATAATCCTCAAGGGACCAAAAACCCAAAAAAGAAAAGCAAACGGTAGCGTCAGATAGAGAGAAGATAAAAAATAAGGGGAGTAAAATCTATGGGTTGTTTATAGAAAGGAGAAGGAAGCAAGCAAGCAAGCTAAGCCAAGCCAGTAAGGCTAACAGGTCATGAGTGTGAATGATGGGTTGTTTTATATAAGATACATCATATCAATAAATTCTCGCCGCCTTTGCTTTTAAATCAGCCTGATCTGCTGATATATCAAAGATCTTTCTCTCTCCTTTGCCCCCAGGGCGCAAATCTCGATGAACCTCTTGCCTTCCTTCCTTTCTCTATCTATTTTTATACTATAGTAAAAAAACGAATAAATATCTGCGTGTACGTGATCAATGGTTGATCAGCGGCCCAGTCTGACGCACTTGTCTCTCCCCAATCCTTCCTCTTCCAAAAATTTTCTTTCCTTTTACCCTTTTTCTTTGTTTCCTTCGCTTGCAAAGAAGGAAATAAATAACAGAAAAAAAAAATGGGATTTTGGTGAAATGTGAAGTGTGTGGACTGGCTTTGTATAGGGAGTAGGGGGACTGTGTTAACAGGGTGGCTCAGTAAAGGCTTTTTATTGAGGCTTTTTTTTTATGCCGTTAAAGCACGCCACCTTTTTCTTTACCGTTTTGCCCTTCCTCCCTTCTCTAATTTACTTCTTTTTGCCACTGTGTCTTGCCCTTTTGCTTCTGTTTTTTACACGCGCTTCGTTCCCGCGCGCGCGTGCTCTTTTGCTTTGGCTTTGGCTCTCTTTTTTCCCGTTTGACGCGTAGCCTTTGTCTTTTGACTTTTTTGACGCCAAGCTGTTTCTCTTTGCCCTTTTCTTTTTTTACGCCTTCGGCCCGGGGATGCTCCTATGAGAAAAGTTTTAGCTTGGTCGTTTCGTGTCTTTCAATGAAACGTTACCACGTGTCCAAAATGGTGTTTAGTGCGTATGCGTCGCTTCCTCAGTGGATATTTTAAGATCTTTGCTATCTTCTTCTGTCGTATACTTGTTCGGGATTAGCCGCGCACATAAAAAAGCTTTTAACCTGTAAAATCAAGGTTTTGTTATTAATAATTAATAAATTATAATTTTATTTTTATATTAAAAAGTATTGCATATTTTATTATAAAATATATAAAAATAAAAAATTTTATTTATTTTTAGTACAAATTATCTAGAAACAAAAAAAAAACGTGACGAAAGGAATATAAAGTTAAAATTAGATATGCAAAAACAATAGTTTTAACTTTAAACTTTTTAATGTGAATGCAATAGTTAAAGTTGAACAATGATAATTATGATTATTTAAATTTTAATACCGAATAAAAAATTAATTGCATAAAGTATGATAGTACTATAGATTAAGCAAATTAATTAACAATCATGGTAATAAACCAAAATCACCTTGCCTAGATTGGCTTTTTATGGACTAACCAATTCATTAGAAGAAATAAGCAAAAAAGGGTTGTAAATGGTTAAAAGATTCTATATTTTGGGATGTTCAATTAATTTTCATTAATTACAAAATATTTGATAAACTCTACCATCTTCGGTGATTTTATTTTTTTAGTATTTTTTAATAAAATTGTTAAATACTTTTAAACTTCTAAATATAAATAAATAAACAAATTATTTTTATAATTTTATTAGATGAAAGTAATTATATTAATTTTTTAATAAAAAACTTATTTAAGAAAAAATATGATATAAAAAAAATTAAAATCACAAAAAAATAATTACTTTTGAACCTGAGAAAAAAAGTTAAAACTCTACTTTTTGAATAAAAAATCACCCATTAATTAATAAATTAAATATTCAAAAATTTATTATTAATATTTGTTACAAAAGGGTATGAATAGGGATTCATGATGTATGTTAGGTAATTAAAAGGCTTGAAATGCAAGCTGATGCATAGGTCGTTGAGGTGAAAAAGAGCAGAGTCAATGTAACTGTTAAAGAGGTTTACAATTTTCACCGCCTGTCACCGTTTCAGAAAAGGGCCATAAATGCAATTAATGAAAGAGAAGAAGTTACAAAGGAAACAAATGATAGCTACTCGTTTTTCTTTGCATTATTCAAAGGAGTACTAATGCAAATCATGGCCGGTTGCCACTGTAAACAGTAAAAATTTAATTACACCGACTAGCTCCCGCTCTTAATTTTTAATCCTGTTTTTTTATCTTAATAGCCTTAGAATTTAGTTAACATGTATATTTTGATTATTTCGAATATACAATTTAATTCGTTTAATTTAGTTATTATTGAAGAATATCCGATTCATTTGGTTTTTGGTCATTTTAAAAATCGAACCGAATAAATATTCACTCATAAAAGCATTAGAAATATTAACTCCGCCGACCAACTCCCTCTCTTAACTTATAATCTTGTTTTTATCTTAATCGTCTTAAAGCCTACTTAACATATATAGAAGTGAAGATTAATCGATTTTGATTATTTCGATTACTATAGTGTAATTCGATCTATTCAATTATTATTTAAAAATGTTTAATTAAATTTGAGTTTTTAAATTGAACAAACTAATACTCATTTGTAAAAGCATAGGAAAAATTAACTCCACCAACCAACTCTCACTCTAACTTATAATCCTGTTTATATTTTAATAGCTTTGGAATCTACTTAACATGTATAGAAGTGAATATTAATTGATTTTTGTTATTTCGATTATTACAATGTAATTTGATCAATTCGGTTATTATTTTAAATTTTTTGATAAATTTAATTTTCAATCGTTTTAAAATCGAATCGACTGAATGCTTACTCATAATAACATCGGAAATTTGAAAACTTGGTTGAAGGACAAATATGGGAAAAGGAAATCAATAAAATAAAAACAAATGTACAATATTTAATCCGAACCATGTTCTTATTTATTAAAATACATCAAAAAAAAATTATTCTCAATTTTATAAAAAATCATTGAAAGATAAACATTTAAAGATGAAAAAAAAAATATCGATATTTTATCAAATTATTGCTATTAATTTTTGTGCATTTATATCTCTATTATTTACTGAACATTGATTTTATTGGGAATTGGTCGAGTCAAGGTCTTCTGGACAGTAAAAGAAGCAAAAAAGAAAGACAGCTTTAGAAAGCTATAACATTAAATTTATGGAAATTGATTGATTCTCTATCTTCTTATCCTACTTTGCTCCACAAACTCTCATCACTGAATTTAAACACTTGGAAGAGATTATTTATGTGACAATCCCATAAAATTAATTAGAGTCCTCTTGCTCCTAGGACCACTAAGGAAAGAAATTATTTTTGCTAATATAAGTTATATTTTAATTTAATTACTATAAACAATAATAAAAAAATATATATCATTTTATTTTGAACATAAATACGAATATTATTACTATTGTGTTCAGTGTTTGATCAAAACGGATGCGAAATTGATAAATTTTTTTATTATATTTAAAATAAATAAAAAATAATTTTTTTTATGCGAACGATTCAGATGAAACAATCGTTTTCATAATATGAAGTATTTTTGGCGTGACTTGGGAATTAATTAGGTAAAATAAACAAAGCATGGTCCCCCGGGGAAATAGGGAGTAGGGGTGGACGGGGACCTAGCTTCGGACATGTGCAATCACTGCTCTTAATTGGGTAATTGATGGCATGGACCAAAGCTCCTTTCAGTTCTTCTATCCTTTCTATCTACCTCATTATTGTGCCATTCGAACCACCACATCCTTCACCTCAAATAAAAAATAATAATCATTAATGGAATATGAATGAACATGGAAATATGATTTAATTTTAAATCTTTCAAATTTGAGATTAATTAGTTTGTGGCAACAAAATGCTAATAGCGATTTCATGTATGACTTTTTTTATTATTCACTGTAATATTATTTTTTATATTCCCATTATTTATGATCATATTACATTGTAAAACACTAAACGTTACCTTAAATTGTTCATGCATTGATAAAAGAATGTAAGTTGTTTTCGCGACTCTTTCGAGTTTTATTATTCTCATGTATTAAGGATGCTTAATTTGAACCAAATACTAGTGATAAAAAAAATTCTAATGTTTGGCTACTAATTTCTAGTTAATTACAACATTTTTTTCAGAAAATATATAATATTACTGAATTTAAAGAAGAAAAAAAATGCTTATGTGAGATTTTTTTATATTAAATTGCATTTATCGAGTAAAATTTTATCATAATCAGACGATTTTCAATAAATATGATATGGTTTAAGTTACATTTTTTTATCTTATTACTTTTCATTCACACGTAGCCAAAATACTAGAAATAAAAGTATTTTAATGTTGGGTCATTAATTTCTAATTAATAACTTCATTGTTTCCAAAAAAAAAAAAACGATGTTAACCAAATTTAAAGAAAAAAAAATAGAGTACTTAGACGAGATTTTTTTATTATTATAAAATTACATTCATCGATCGAAGTTATATCATAACCAGACAATTTTCAATAAATGTGACATGATTTTATCAAGATATGTACAATGTTAATAAAGTGGGAGTAGGTATGAGATTTAATGCTTATGCAATATTTACTGGTCAAAAACTTATTGTTATGGTATTCATCTCCGTCAGTTATCTGTGACTTTCATTTCAGAAATTAGGGTCAGAACAGGAGGACAGCAATGGCGCCGTGGAGATCGGCTTTGAGCTTGGCCATCGAAACCAACAGGCAACTACGAAGAAAATGTGGGCAGCCGACACTAACCTTTAGCAAGTAAGCAGCACCATGGCGTACGGTTTAGCAAATAAAAGGCCGAAAAGATTAGTCAAATGATCACCATAAGTAGTATGGCAGATTTTGTAATTGCAAGAGATGAGTGGATTTTAAGCTTATAAATAGGAGTTTTTTTTTATTTAATAAATATGTTTGTTGAAGTGAAAATATAAATTCTTGACACGTAGCTCGGAGAGGAAAGGAAAATGAGAAGGCGTGGGCATAAGCCATGATAAATAAATGATGATGGGAGGAAACTTGAGGGTCCCAAAAAGGCATGATGGGGTTATATGGTATGGATGGGTTTTTCCCTGGCAATGGCTGAGTTGTGGGGGGACCAGGCAGCTCCCTTTCTGCCCAACCTCTTTGCTGTTGGGGGGGGGGGGGGGGGAGATGTAGAATAAGTTCCACACAAAATAGAGTGGGATTGGTGCTCTTCGTGTGTATACAAGTTGGTAGATTCTCTCCAGGTTTTATGCTCTTAAAGCTCGACATGGTTGTACTAACTACTTGCCCATACATCAAACTTTGCCTCCCCTTTCTCTCTTTCCATGGAAAGACTTTACAAAACGTGGAATACACTAAAATGGAGAAGGGGAAGGGGGCGCACATGGATGCCATACAAAGGGGAAATGTGGGAAAATTGAAGGAAAAATGCTTCGGCTAGTTGAGTTTCTAGGCTGGCCAAAAAAAAAAAAGATTAGACTTAGTTGTTCTAAACATGGGTTCAGTTCTAGACTATACATCATAATCTATATTCAACACGGTGCATATAGTATATCGTGATCTTAAAAGAGAATCGTGAATTTTGTATTGATTATGTATTAAAGTGAGATTGAATATTTAAGTATTCATATTATTTTTAATTTGTTAATTTCTTTTATACAATACAATAGTGAATTCTAATAAATTAAAATAGATAATTTTATTATACTATAGATGCGTACATCTATCACTATTAATAATGGATAATGAAAATGGAATGTTTATCTACATTGTAGTTTTTGAGTTGCAAGCACCCTATTCGGAAACAATTAGCCATTTCTTTTCTTTTTCTCAGATTTGGTCACAGCCTTGGCCATGCCCGGATCTAAAACGTTGACAAGTCCGTCTAGTTAGTCTTCTTTCCACTTAAGGGATTGAAAAGAAACCCAATTTGCCCTTTCACCCTTCAAAGAAAAATGGAAAAGAAAAGAAAGCAAAGTTTCCTGTACCAGCCTAGGTGTTGTCAATTATTGGATGATAGTGGTAATTTGACTCATATGGTTTGACAATCGATGACCATGAAAATCCTCACAGAACATGAAACCACTGCTAATGGTTCACTCCATTTTGGGCTTTTGGCCGTGTCGCCTCCATCATGAAAGCAACCAAACCAGCTGGTGTTGTTCCCATCACACTTTGTTCTTTAGATCACGTGACTTGATATCTTTCTTGTGAAATTCCTTGGGTTAAAGTATAGAAAATTGCTGATTGATTTTCTTCTTCAAACATGAAAATATCCAAAGACTGGTGAACATTCCAATCTGATTGTGACCGAATGTTACATTCCTGTCAAAAACTCTTGGACAGGGATCAATGGACTTGATAACCCCCCGCCGAATCTACATGACAAATGCTTTAGCTTGTTAACAGTCTCATTGTTTTCAACGTGGAATTTGCTGTATTCCCAACAAGGTCTATAAATAGTAAGTACTGACTACTAATACAATGCCCCAGGCCCAGTTTTCTTTATAAACTACAGTAACTATCCCCCCCCTCCCCCATTCTTGGTTTTGGACTTATATCTGTGTTATTAGCAAAATTGACATCATTAAGCAGTCGTCTGTATAGGTGTGTGTACGCACTCGTGTGAAATTATACCGAAAATATTATGTATACGTTTATAAGCAAGTATTACTACAACCATAATTGCCTTTTAAGTTACATTTTCTGAGTAATTTGTGATACATGTGACAGGATCCATGAAAACCTTCCCCTGGTTGTTCCTGTAAGAAGGTTACATCAGGTGTGTCCTGTTTACCAACCTGACCTTCTTGTTGGGTTATTGAAAGGCAATTCGGCATGTAAATCAGCTCCTGCTTTTGCTTACTTTCGTTAACGAGTAGAAGAAATACAAAATGCTTTTTCATCCACAACCATCTGGCATTTTTACTGTAAAGATCAGCAACCTGGCTCTGCAAGAATTTTGGGTTGGTAGTCAAAACCAATCAGATCGGTTCTTTCAAGTTCCAGATCCAACTTGGGCATCAAATTTTGGTTTTTTCCTCGAGTAACGTTGATTAGTTTGATATGTTGCAATCGTGAACATTCTCAAGGTAATCTGCAGCAGCCTCCATCATGAAAGCAGCCAAAGCAGCTGGAGCTGGTTCCTGATCATAGAAACAGACAACGTTGGTTTCTCTTTGCAACTTGCAATTTTCAAGGCCGGTGAAGGTTTAATTCTGATCGAGACTGAACAATTATCAACACCCCATTGGCTGATTGTTCTTCTTTTCACAAGGTTGGTTTTTCTCGAATTAGACCGTGCCAAATATTTGAGGACATGGCAAAACTAAGGGAGTGACAGATGGTGGCTGCTGTCACTTCTTAATTTTTAATTTTATTATGGTTAACTTTATAATTATCCTTTCAACACTCTTTTGTAAAATTCTGAATTTGTCACATTAAAATTTATATGACACTTCGATAAGTAAAATACTCCCATCAATTGTAAACTCAATCGAAAAATGTTGCCACCCTGTTGGACTTACTCAACTTGTTAGATATTTATAGGCTTTCAACTTTAATTACTTTTAGATTGTTAATTAGATAATTAGATTAAACTAAATTAAATAGTTAATTGTTTTTTCATATAGTTGAAATTGTTACATTTTTTAAAAATTGTTTGAGACGTTATTTTTATCGGAACAATAATAAGATAATTATACGTCCAACTTACCGTTTTCAATAATCGACATCGCTAAACTTGAATTTCTATCCAATTATTAATTGAATAATTTGATTAAATAAAATAATTAATTGCGTTTTTGCATTGTTGAAATCATGTAATTAAAAAAATAATATTTATTTGTGGAACTTGAAACTAATATAGAATATTTATAATCAATTGAAACATCAAAGTAATATAATATTTGGAGGGACAAATAAATCAAAAGTTTGAATGGAGCTTGTTTGACATTTATAATTAGAATTAATTGAGCACAATTAAATTGAAATTTAATACTAATTTGGTACATATATAGTTTTGATTCAATCAAGTAAAAAATTTTAAAAAACATGAAAAATATGGGAATTTTTTGGAGTAAATTGGGCCTAAAGGCCCTGAGCGGGCCCGCACAGTCCAGAAAAGACACGTATAGTCCAAATGAATCCATGACCGACACTCGAAATCGACTTACAACCTGTCTAAAGTGACGGTGCATAAAAAAAACCCAAAAACAGTGGGAGAACAGCACACGTGGCAAAAGGAGAATAAGTAATCGGAACGCACCGTACCAATACGAACAGAACAAAAACCAGGGGCCCCGACCTAGTGGGCTCGGTGCCAACATCACGCCCAGCTTCCTTTCTTCTTGTTGGCTGTCTCTCCTCCTCCTCATAACACTCCCGAAACACGCTCTCGCCCCATTGCCAGATCTCACCCTCCCCTCTCCTTTTCCGAAAGAGAGAGTTTCTCCACCATCCGAAAATGGAATCTAAGGACAAATCGAAGGCGTCGATGATCTCGGCGGTTCTCTTCCTGTTTCTCATCCACGGCGCTCACTGCTTCTACCTTCCCGGTGTCTCCCCCGAGGACTTCCAGAAGGTCGCCTCTCGGTCTCTCTTTGCTCGATCTGCTTTGTTTCGTTTGATCTGGTTTTGATTTCGTATATTAAATTTAACCTCTGCTTGTTTTTAATAGAATAATAGGATTCATGTAGGATCATTGTGAGTAGGTGATTAATGATAATTTTCTGTGTTGGAAATGGAAATGACGGCTTTGTAATTCTTTTTCGTATCGAGTTATTTTATATTCATCCTGGTAGTTCGAACGGGTTTTTTTTTTAACAAATTAGCTGCATTTATACCCAATGATTTCTTGAACTTTTTTGTCCTTTTGTTCGAAAACATTGAGCGTGCATTCTTTCAGTGAATTTTTAATTTTATGCCATTTTTGCATTTATCCGAAGCATCTAGCATTGCAGTTTAAGCTGATCGTGTTCTGTAATGCAGCCTAGAGTAGGTGTTGCTTAAGATTAGGAATCATGTTCTCTAAAGAGATTTAATTTACATATTGTCTTAATCGGAAGCTTACTCAATTATTTCTAGTGATTAGTTACGTGGTGCTTATCATGTGTACCTAACTGATGACAACTTTTCTATTACCTAATTACTTTAGTTTCGCTCAACATGCTGTAATATTTGGGAGTGTTCAATGAGGAATTTTGTGGTCTTGTTTAGTTATTGATTTTGTTTTTGTTGGGGTTTGCAGGGAGATCCTTTGAAGGTGAAAGTGAACAAATTGACGTCTATAAAGACACAACTTCCTTACTCATACTATTCACTTCCTTTTTGTTCGCCAAAAAAGATAGTGGACAGTGCAGAGAATCTTGGGGAAGTGCTTCGCGGAGATCGTATTGAAAATTCTCCTGTTGTGGTCAGTTTTTAGTGTTTCTTATGATTATGGGACAGATTGTTTATTTTATGGCTATTAACTTGTTCTCTTTGACTTGAATTGATGCAGTTTAAAATGCGGGAGCCACAAATGTGTGCTGTTCTTTGCCAAATTACACTTGATGCCAAAACTGCAAAACATTTTAAGGAGAAGATTGATGATGAATATCGGGTCAATATGTATGCAATTCATTTCTCCAGACATGGAATTCATCTGTTGCTCTCAAGGTTCTTTTTCTAATTAATTTGTGATTCATGTAACAGGATCCTTGATAACCTTCCCCTTGTTGTTCCCATAAGAAGGTTAGATCAGGAGGCTCCTACCGTTTATCAGCTTGGCTACCATATTGGGCTCAAAGGCCAATACAGTGGGGTAAACATGATAATCTGAAAAGTTCCTTTTTTGGTTGGTGTATTAGCTACTATGCGTGCTTACTTTGTTTGGTTATGCAGAGCAAGGAGGAAAAATATTTCATTCACAACCATTTGGCATTTACTGTCAAGTATCACAGGGATCAGCAAACTGACTCTGCTAGAATTGTGGGATTTGAGGTTAAGCCATTCAGGTTAGTTCTTCTGAGTTCTACCATACCGTAAAATTGATGATTCTGGGCCTGTGGCTGAGATTATGGTATCTTGTTTTGATGGTATTTTCATTACGCTCTAAAACAATGCAGTGTTAGACATGAATATGAGGGGAAATGGGGTGAGAAGACTCGTTTGACAACATGTGACCCCCATACTAAACGTGCAGTTGTTAATTCTAACACTCCTCAAGAAGTTGAAGCAGGCAAGGAAATTATATTCACATATGATGTTGAATACCAGGTGAGCTCTTCAACTGTAAATAATTTTTATGATTGACAGTTGCTATGTTAATTGTTTCAGTGTCAACCATGGGCTGAAGCCTTAGGGGTGATGATCATTTGTGTTTAAGTAAATTCTGCTGGCAATTTATTACTTGGCAGAAGTTCTCTGTTGGATCACTTTTCTTGAAATAAGGTTAAAACTAACTTGCTTGTGACATCAGTCACCAATGAGGAGCTAATATTCTTTTATTCTTATGCTGATTTTCAGGAGAGTGAAGTGAAGTGGGCATATAGATGGGATGCATATCTCTTAATGAGTGATGACCAAATACACTGGTTCTCAATTGTCAATTCCTTGATGATTGTTCTCTTCCTTTCGGGCATGGTAGCAATGATTATGCTACGAACACTATACCGTGACATTTCGAAGTATAATGAACTTGAGACTCAGGAAGAAGCCCAAGAAGAGACTGGATGGAAGCTTGTCCATGGGGATGTTTTCAGGCCTCCATCTAACTCTGATCTTCTCTGTGTCTATGTTGGAACTGGTGTTCAATTTTTGGGCATGGTACTTGTTACCATGATCTTTGCTATTCTTGGATTTCTTTCCCCTTCCAACCGTGGTGGTCTTATGACAGCTATGCTCTTACTTTGGGTCTTCATGGGCATTTTTGCTGGCTATGCCTCTGCCCGTCTATACAAAATGTTTAAAGGAGCGGAGTGGAAGAAAGTAGCTCTCAGGACTGCATTCATGTTTCCAGCTATCGTCTTTGCCATTTTCTTTGTCTTAAATGCTCTTATATGGGGACAGAAATCTTCTGGGGCTGTACCATTTGGGACAATGTTTGCTCTGGTCCTCCTATGGTTTGGAATTTCAGTTCCACTTGTTTTTGTCGGTGGTTATGTTGGGTTCAAGAAGCCAGCAATTGAGGATCCTGTGAAGACAAATAAAATTCCAAGGCAAATCCCTGAGCAGGCTTGGTATATGAACCCTATTTTCTCTATTCTGATTGGAGGAATACTTCCATTTGGAGCTGTTTTCATCGAACTGTTCTTCATTCTTACCTCAATCTGGCTGAATCAGTTCTACTACATCTTTGGTTTCCTGTTCTTGGTCTTCATTATCCTCCTTATCACTTGTGCTGAAATAACCATTGTGCTTTGCTACTTCCAGTTATGCAGTGAAGATTATCTGTGGTGGTGGAGGTCATATCTCACATCAGGCTCCTCAGCCTTGTACCTCTTCCTCTACGCTACATTCTACTTCTTCACAAAGCTTGAGATCACTAAGCTGGTTTCTGGGCTTCTATACTTTGGATACATGCTTATTGCTTCATATGCATTTTTTGTGCTAACCGGCACCATTGGATTTTATGCATGCTTTTGGTTCACAAGGCTCATCTACTCATCTGTCAAGATCGATTAAATGTGTAAAACAGGATTATGCTTTTTATGGTGTTGTTGTCTACAACAAACATTGTCTTAGGTTTAGATTCAAGATTAAGATATATATCATGCTTTCAGATGTAAACTTTAATGCGCATTTTTGAACCGAGTTCATTTCTATAGTTGATTTGAAGAATACCTGATTTCTAATGTATGTTGAGAGGATCTTCTTGTGATTCGTTAATCAAACATTCTTTTATGTTGTGTTGCAAAATTGCTGCGAAAATTCAGGAGAATTGATGAATGAACTGATCTATCAATTTGTGTATATTTTCAGGATGAAAAAAAGAAATTGTTTGCTTGCTGCGCATGTAGAAATAAGAAACTCATTGGAATTATTTCCTTCTTGTTGTCCATTACTTTCTCTTGCAAGCTGTGTAGCAGCTATGGAATTATTGCCAGTACACTACCCGACTGCACCCATGCCACGGCGGCGAGGAAGCCAGGTACCCCTACGGGGCCAGAAATCAGTAACTGAGGATCCTGTGAAGACACATAGCATCCCTAGGCAGATCCCTGAGCGAGCTTGGTATATGAACCCGGCTTTCTTTGTTCCGATTGGAGGAATGCTTCCTTTTGGAGCCGTTTTGAATGAACCCTTTTTTTATTCTCGTCTAAATCAATTAATCTACATCTATGGCTTCCTCTTCTGGTCTTCATTATCCTCTTCATCATCTGTGCTGAAATAAACCATTGTGTATCTGCTACTTCCACTTGGGAAGAAAGGATCACCAATGGTGGTGGAGGTCGTACCTCGCCTCAGGCTCCTCGGCTTTCCACATCTTCCTTTGTTCTACAAACTTTCTGACTTAGTTCAATGGAGTTTTGTACTATTGGAGAATGTAAATTGAATTTTTTGTGAGATTTGATGTAGTTCAAGTTTCTGTTTGATATTTATCCAAAAAAAAGAAGAAAGAAAAATCTTTCTGTATCATAACCGTGGAGTTCTTAATGTTACAAGGAAGGAGTTTAACTAATTTTCTTCTTGCATGCATGAACAGCAACAAGAACACTATTAGAAAGAAAATTGCACTTAGAACTAGTTATTACACATGCTACTTCCTGGGATGAGTGTCCTCAGGGTCAGCAACACCTGTGGCCACCTTGCAGGGGCGGCCCAACAAGCTCAAAGGCAAGCTCAAAGGCTTAAAGCAAGATATTCAAATGAGGTTTTTTTTTATTAAAATTTTATTCTTTTAGCTTTTTGAGATGTAAAATTTTTAATTAAACTTTTATAATCAAATTCTTTTAATATTTCTTTTTCAATTGATAATATAGTCAATCCATTTAATTTTTCTTGACACATTATTGATCTTAAATAAGATTTTATTAATTTTAGTTTTGAAAAACTTCTTTCTCTTGAAGCAACACTTACTAGAATTGTTAACATTATTCCAAAAACAATATATAATTATTATTGTTAACAAAAATATTTAAATATTATAATTATCTTATATTTTTTACTGGCTAATATAAAATCACCAATCAAATTTTCTAATTCAAATAAATCAACTATCACATTAAATAAAAATAATATAACAATATAATATAAGCTCTAAATTAAAGTAAAAGTATATGTAAAGATTAGAACAATAATACCTAATTGTTGAATGCTTATTGCAAACCACAAATGAGACTCACAGCTTTATGAAGATAATAAAAGAACAAATTTCTTGTGTATTATTTGGAGAAAAATTAAAATTGAAAGAAGAAAGAACAAATGAGAAAAGAAGATTTCAAAAGTAGATATTATACATTGAAAAAAATAATTGATTTTATAAATAAGAAAAAAATAGCTGTTTGAAATCATTAAATGCTTTGATTGGAAATAAGAGAAATAAGTGAAAAAAATAGTTGTTGGAAATAATTAAATACATATGACTATTAATTTATTAGAAATAAAAGAATATAATTGAGAATTAATAACATTCTAAAAATAAGGAAGTAATAAAAAATTAAAATCTATTAGACATATAATTAAAAAAATAAAAAAAGTAATTTTATTAATTACCTTTTATTTTTATATATTTTTAATATAATTAATTATATTATAATTATTATAAAATTATAAATCTTCTTTAAAATTAAGGCCTCATCAAATTGGGGCCTAAAGCCCTTGCTTGGGTGGCTTCACCCAAGGGCCGGCCATGCCACCTTGGCAACATCAACGTGGCTTCAACGCTTTTTTCTGTAGTACAACACGGAGTACCCTACGGCGGCAGTGATGAGGAGGCCGCCAATGGTCATGGTAGTCATGGTGGCGGGAAGCTTGCGTCTCTGGTGCAGCGCTTCACCTGGGTGGTGGCCTGGTGGCCTCTTGGATGCTTCCACGCCTGCTGCTCTTACCTCTTCCGGGCTCATATTGTGGGTGTCTGCGTTTTTTCTCCAATCTTCCACCGTTGCCATGTTTCTCAGTAAGTGAACTTGAAACTCCAAAAAAGTTTAAACGGTTGCTTTTATATCTGTGTCAGGGGCTTCACGAATGGAACAGCCAACGTTGCCAGCATGTCCCGGAGAGGAAACACGTAGCGTTTTGCGGCGGTTGCATGTTATCGTGTGTCATTGCCATGTGTTCACTCCTAGGAGGCGGCATCACAACTCACGGTCACGGAACAAAACACAGCAAGCACCAAAACGCCATAGGCCGCAGCCCAACTTTGTTAAGACCACAAACATTCTGAGCTTGTAACTGGTTTGTGATCCATTTGGGTGACTCCCTTACTTGATGGGCTTTGTTTTCGGGGTTTTGTTAATTTTTAATATTTTTTAAAAACATAAAATTATTTTTTTAAAAATTAATTTTCTATTTTTTTAATTTAATAAAAAACAAATTTTATGTAGATTTTTTTACAGTGTTATCACGAAAAATATTTGAAAATTGGAAAATTTTTGAAAACGGACTGCAAGATTATCTAAATAATAAAAAATATTAACAAAATTTTAATCAACAAAACAAGGTCTTGTTGTAATTATCACCAATAAACGGTCATGGGGATTAGAACTAGGTAACGGTGCAACAATGTTAAATGGGAGTGAAACGCTTGATGGTAGGAACAGCTAGGATTAAAAGGCCCTCAGCAGGGCTTTTCTGTTTTTGACCGTTAAGATACCATGTTCCACTTTTCATGCTATTTTATCCGTTACAATGGCTAAGGGACAGTCGGTCAGAGACGCAGAGCCCAGCAGTCCACGTGGCCAACGTTAACACCATCCTCGTAACGGCTAGTTTCCCTCCCCTTTTCCAGTTTCTCCCTTCTATAAATGAAGCAAGATCCCGACTCGCTCCGCCCCCCAACCAAGTCCCAGCTCACCTCTTCGCTTTACTGCCTTCGTTTGCTGTTTCTGCTTTTAGCCTCTCTGTTCAAACTTCCAATTCCCCAATGGCTGCTTTTGCAAGAAGTCTAACTTCTTCTTTGCTGCTCTTGTTTCTGTTTTTGAACTCTATAGAAGCTAAGGAAATCTTGGTTGGTGGCAAGACGGACGCTTGGAAGATCCCATCCTCTGAATCGGACTCTCTCAACAAATGGGCTGAAAACTCCCGTTTCCGCATTGACGACTCCCTTGGTAATAAGCTGCTTCTTTTCTGAGTTTTGGGCTCTGTTTTGTTTCTTCTTCTTGTTCTTCCATTTTTCCTAATTCTTTTCTGGGTGTTTATGTTTCAGTGTGGAAATACGACGGTGGCAAAGATTCAGTGCTGCAAGTGACTAAGGAGGATTACGCAAGCTGCAACACCTCAAACCCGATGGCAGAGTACAAGGACGGGAACACCAAGGTGAAGCTTGAGAAGTCTGGGCCATTTTACTTCATCAGTGGAGCAAAGGGTCACTGTGAGCAAGGCCAGAAGTTGGTTGTGGTCGTGTTGTCTCCAAGGCACAGGTACACTGGAATCTCCCCGGCACCTTCTCCGGCAGAGATTGAGGGTCCTGCAATTGCTCCTACAAGCAATGCTGCAGGGTTGAAGGCTGGTTTCTTGGTGACGTTGGGGGTGTTGGTTTTGGGGTTGTTTTGAGATGTGAGTGGAATTCCGGGTTTCAAGGGAGTTTGGATTTTGCTATCCATTGATTGGGAGATTATTTCATTTTTTTTAATATGTAGTTGAGATTACAGCAACATATTAATTCATTTATTACTTTAATGATTCTACCATTGATTCAATTCATGCTATCCATGCCAAACTCATCCTTTTTTGGTCTACTATTACTACTAGTCTTGTGCTATTCTTTATCAAGAGCTTTTTGGTTTTGGCTGCAACAAGTAACCAGCATTATTCTAGAAACATACGGCTACAGAAGAATCTGTAAGATTTTCTCCATTGAAAATCAAAGACACATTCAAATTCAGAAGAATTCTTGACAGACACGATTAATACAGATTAAAATAGGTAAACTGATAAATCAAATTCCACTTGCTGCTGGTAGCCGATATAACTGACCTAGAAACCTGTGAGAGTAAGAATTGCAGATGCAATTGAGTCAATACTTCGAAGATTTGTATTTACACATAAGAAATACAATCTCCAACAGTTCGTATTCCAGACAACACAAGTATTTAAAGGGATATGGTTCTACTGAAATTTTGCAAGCCAGATAAGTAATAAATAATGAATGTAAATTTCCATCCCTGTGCAGGGAGCAAAGAGGAAAACGTTACTTTTATTGATATATATGGAGAAAAAGGCCTTAAGGTAAATTACAATCAAATGCCTTAATTTTTGGATTTCTTTAACCATGGGAGGCCTTGACCCACCAATTCTGTCAAAACAAACACATACGGTTATTTTCCCACCTTATGCATATTTTAATAGCAGAGATTGCATCCAATCAAGATATTAACTGCATATTGGCATACACCACTAGGGAATAGAAATGTTTTGCAAATTTTTAAGACAATAAAAGGAAAAAAAGAACTGTAACAACTGTGAAAGTAAAGACAATGTAACAATTATATACCATGATTAACTGGAAGATCAGCTCAGAGGTAGGTCATCATCTGAAGTATCAGCCTGCAGAGGTCCCTTAAAACCACCTTTCTTATCACCAAAAAGCTCACTGGCTGCCTTCTCAAGGAATTCTTTAGCAGCAGCTTGAACACTTTGCTTTTCAGATGACTGGTATTTTCTCTTCTTAACACTACTATCTGAATATTTGATTTTCGGGCCCTCTCCTCTACTGATTTGCCTCATACTTAGTCTCTGCTCTGCAGAAGATGGAAACTCTTAGGAAAGTAGATGAAATCAAGCAATGCAAGTGAACAACAAAAGAAGTGATTAATCACTTACCAGGGGTCAGGTCTGGTAAAGAATGCTCAATGAAACGGGTCGCCGCCTGAGAATTCAAGGTAGTTGAAGGTCGCAATGGTGCTTCAAGAACAGATTCATGCTTATGTTAGAAAGCGGTATAAATAGTTATTTCAAAATGATTGCGAAACGGAATAGTTGAATCTTATACTTCCTGAAAAAAATGCAATGACTTCATTTAATAGGCATCTATGGTAAGGAGTGAGAGAAAAAAGTGTACCTTTACTTAAGTCTATGAACCGCTGTAACTTGTCTTCATACAAACTCAATCTCTCCTACATAAGGAAACCAAAATAGAATAGACAAGTTAAGCCAGATATGTCAATAAAACTTTGGAACAGACAAACCAACTAAGGATATCCTAATGTTAAAACATATACTAGAAACATGACCTCTCGATTCTCACATAAATTAAGTACTATCATCAACCAAAAGCTTAAAACATTATTTCAAATAAGATCAGAAGGGCAATTACTACAGAAATTTGAAAGCTTCCCAACAAAGAACACATATAAACGAACAAACCCAGAAAGAAAAATTGAAAATTTAAGTTGAAAAGGAAAAGAATTGAAGAGTTAGAACACATACAAGCTCTGATTTAATAGGATGGTCGTCTGGATGCACTCCACTGCATCTCAACCTCACTGCAAAAGAAAAAAAACCATTATCATAAGTAAAAAGTACAGTTAAGCATTCAAATGACTTCATAATAATTAACATCTGAAATCAAATCCGGAAAACAACAAGAAAATGGAAAATTACGAGTGAAAAGAGTAGCAGTGGCTTTGGCAAGCGAGAACAAAGCCTGAGCGCGTTGAAGAGGGGGCATTTCAGCGAGGACATCAGGGTCAGACAGAGACAAGAATTGGAGCAAATGGGTCCTCAAGTTTTCAACGTTTGCTAGCGTTGTCTTCACTGAATCCATCACAGATTCTGGGATTACTGAGCTTCCTCCTTCCATTCCTGTTAAAGATTCAAACTTTACTCTCTCTGTCTCTCTCTCTGATTAGTGCCAGCGCCTTTGGAGAATGAAGTTACAAAAATTGGTGAGGCTTAAGTGTTACCCAGAGAGGTTCATGGCGGCAGTTAGGTTTACCACAATTTTTGTTAATGCTTCCAAGTTCAAACTTTTAAGGCAATTAAAACTTCCTCCTTTCCCTTTTTTTTTTTTTATAAGTTTTTAGTTATTTTTTAAAATAAATTTTTGGATATTTAATATTTTATTTTTATATTATAAAATTATTTTTCATAAGTTTTTAAATATTTTCGCATTAAAAAATTGAATATTAAACACTGTAAAATGTATTTTGAAATATAATATAAAACATATTAAAATTAAGATAGTAAACTAAAATTGGGGGAGGACGGTGCCAAAGTACCAAAAATATCCGAAAGGGCTAAAATTTGCGGTCAATGAGTTCCTGTAAGTAAAGCCGAAAAAAGTCTCTACGTGAAATATTAATCTAACTGTATCCAATCTCTCTCCCTCTCTCCAAGCAGATATTTTGGGTAAGCAAATGCCCTTTTCTCTATCTTTACGTTTTCATGTTCTTTCAAGGACAAAGCAACGAACAGCAGTTATGCAAAAAGTGACCCATCTCTGATCACTTGCTCATGGTCATCGTTTTCTTGGTAATAGCTCTTTCATGGCTGTTTTAATACTTTGCTCAATGACTGCTTGCTGCAATAGTCTCAGTTACAGTTGCATTTTAGCTGATAGTAAAGTTTCTGCTTTTAGCCATAAAAATGTCTCCTTTGGAGGTAGAAAGAATGGAAAATTGGAGGTTTGGCCATATGGGTGTATGGTGAGTTGGAAGAAACGTAGAAAACAACGATTGGGTTTCTATGTGATGAAAAATTCATGTGAAATGTTGGTGGCAAATGGAAAATGCAAAAATAGTTTGTCTGCTGAGGAAGTTTTGGAAGTTCTCAAGTCGTTTCCGGACCCAAAATCTGCTCTTTCTTATTTTAAGTCAGTTGCAGAGTTGCCCAATGTTGTTCATACCACTGAAACTTGTAATCATATGCTTGAAGTCTTGAGAGTTCACAGCATGGTGGGGGATATGTCTTTTGTGTTTGAATTTATGCAAATACAAATCATCAAGAGGGACTTCAATACATATTTGACTGTTTTTAAGGGTCTTGATATTAGAGGTGGTCTTCGGCAAGCACCATTTGGACTTGAGAGAATGAGAAATGCTGGGTTCGTTCTGAATGCATATTCATATAATGGGTTGATCCATTTGCTACTTCAATCTGGGTTTTCGAGGGAGGCTCTGGAGGTGTATAGAAGAATGGTCTCTGAAGGTCTAAAGCCTAGTCTTAAGACTTACTCAGCTCTCATGGTAGCGTCTGGGAAGAGAAGGGATATTGGAACAGTTATGGATTTGCTAGAAGAAATGGAGACTCTGGGATTGAAGCCAAACATTTACACTTTTACAATATGCATTAGAGTGCTTGGTAGGGCTGGGAAAATCAATGAGGCATTTGGGATCTTGAAGAGAATGGATGATCTGGGGTGTGGGCCTGATGTTGTTACTTATACTGTTCTAATTGATGCTCTTTGTAATACTGGCAGACTTGATCAGGCCAAGGAAATATTCTTAAAGATGAAAGCTGGCAGCCATAAACCTGACAGAATAACCTACATTACTTTGTTGGACAAGTTTAGTGGCTGTGGAGACTTAGACTTAGTTAAAGAATTTTGGAACGAAATGGAAGCTGATGGTTATGCTCCTGACGTGGTTACGTTCACCATACTTATTGAAGCTTTCTGCAAAGTCGGAAATTTAGATGAAGCTTTTGATATGTTGGAGGTCATGAGAAATCAAGGGATCTTGCCTAATCTTCACACGTACAACACATTAATTTGTGGACTATTAAGGGTAAATAGGGTTGATGAGGCATTTACACTTTTTACTAATTTGGAATCTCTAGGCATTAAGCCTACTGCTTATTCATACATCCTTTTCATTAACTATTATGGAAAGTCTGGTGACCATGGCAAAGCTCTTGAGACCTTTGAGAAGATGAAGGCTAGAGGAATTGTTCCTAATGTTATTGCTTGCAATGCATCTTTGTATAGTCTTGCTGAAGCAGGAAGGCTTGGCGAAGCAAAAGCTATTTTTAATGGGCTTAAAAGTAGTGGGCTCGCTCCTGATTCCGTGACCTACAACATGATGATGAAGTGCTTTAGTAAAGTTGGGCAAATAGATGAAGCCATTAAGTTACTGTCTGAGATGCTGGAAAATCAGTGTGATCCTGATGTGATTATCATTAATTCTTTGATTGACATGCTTTTCAAGGCTGGCCGTGTAGATGAGGCATGGGAAATGTTTTACAGAATGAAGGACATGAAGCTTGCTCCTTCTGTTGTCACCTACAACACATTATTAGCTGGGTTAGGGAAAGAGGGTCAAGTCCAAAAGGCAATTGAATTGTTTGGGAGTATGACCAGACATGGGTGCTCCCCGAACACAATAACTTTCAACACCCTCCTGGATTGCCTTTGCAAGAATGATGAGGTTGATTTGGCTTTGAAAATGCTATATAAAATGATGACAAGGAATTGTAGTCCTGATGTTCGGACTTACAACACTATCATTTATGGCTTTACTAAAGAAAACAGAGTTAAGGATGCAATTTGGGTCTTCCATCAGATGAAGAAGTTGCTTTACCCTGACTATGTGACTTTGTGCACCCTTCTTCCTGGTGTTGTAAAGGATGGGCAGATTATGGATGCATTCAAGATTGCTCAGGACTTTGTTTATCAGGATGGGATTAATACGGACAGATCATTTTGGGAAGATTTAATGGGTGGGATTTTGATGGAAGCTGGAATGGATAAAACAGTTCTATTTGCTGAGACATTGGCAAGCAATAAGATCTGTAAGGATGACTCTATTTTGGTACCTCTGATTAGAAGTTTGTGTAGGCATAAGAAAGCTGTTCTTGCAAGAGATTTATTTGCAAAGTTCACCAAAAATATGGGGGTTATCCCAACACCAGGAGCATATAATTTGTTAATTGATGGGCTACTTGAAGTCCATATCATTGAAATGGCTTGGGACCTTTTCGAGGAGATGAAGAACATTGGTTGTTCTCCGGATGTTTCTACCTATAACTTGATGCTTGATGCTTGTGGGAAGTCTGGGAGTATTGATAAACTTTTTGAAGTGTATGAAGAGATGATTTGTCGTGGATGCAAGCCTAATACTATAACTCAGAATGTAGTCCTATCTGGTCTTGTGAAATCGAACAACATAGACAAGGCTATGAATATGTATTATGATCTCATAAGTGGTAATTTCTCTCCAACTCCATGTACATATGGGCCTCTTATAGATGGACTTCTGAAATTGGGAAGACTTGAGGAAGCAAAGCAATTGTTTGAGGAGATGGTAGACTACGGATGCCAAGCTAACTGTGCTATTTATAATATTCTTATGAATGGATATGGAAAAACAGGTGATGTGGATGCCGCTTGTGAGTTATTTAAAAGGATGGTTAAGGAGGGGATAAGACCAGACTTGAAGTCGTACACCATTCTCGTAGATTGCCTCTGCTTGGTGGGAAGAGTAGATGATGCTATGCACTATTTTCAGGAACTGAAGTTAACTGGCCTTGATCCTGACTTGGTATCGTATAACCTTATAATTAATGGGCTTGGAAGGTCAGGTAGGGTAGAGGAAGCTCTCTCCCTTTTTGACGAAATGAGGAGTAGGGGTATAAGTCCTGATCTTTACACTTACAATTCCCTGATACTCAATCTGGGGACTGTTGGAATGGTGGAGCAAGCAGGGAAGTTTTATGAAGAACTACAACTAATGGGTCTTGAGCCCAATGTATACACCTATAATGCTCTAATTCGAGGGTACAGTGTGTCTGGAAACCCTGACCATGCCTTTGCAGTCTACAAACAGATGGTGGTTGGGGGCTGCAGCCCAAACAGGGGAACATTTGCACAGCTTCCTAATCAATCTTGAAAGTCGAAATGTCTAGATGCTTATATGCTAATGTTATACATGGCTGCTGATCTCTGCATACAAAGTGCAGTGGGTAATTCCCTTTTTCTACCCTTCTCGTACAGATTCCAAAAATTATTGCAAATTTGACAATTTGATGTCAGAGTCACTAATTAAGTTCCTTTTATCTATGTCAGGCTTGGTTAGTCTTGCTGATGATTTGCCTAATGACAACCCCACTCTTAGCCTGACATCTTCAGCTTCAATTGTGTAATAAATTGATGAAGATTTTGCTCATCCTGGCTATAGATGTGCCAGCATTTTAGCAGTTAAGATTGTGGAATTTATTTTAGCTGGGGCAGTTTCAGCTGTGCTTGATGCTTCCATTCAAATTGCAAGAAAGGTGCATTTGAAGGCTATATGCTATTGTCCTCGAGACTGTGAATATTCCATGTACATGTCTGTAAGATTTTGTGATGTAAACATTAGGTGTAGATGCCTTTGGCCTACATTGTCCTTCGATGTAAAAAGAGAAGAAAAGTCTAGATCATACTGTTATTTGTCAAATATGTATATGAAAAATATTATTATCAATATATTCTCTCTGGGCTTTTGATGCATCTATCTTGCTAAGTTCACTTTCATGTATAAAAATCTAGTGAAGTGGTTTGATGTCAATTTCTAAGGCTGTGACTTCCAGCTACCCTCTTTTGCATCTAGAGGGCTATAGAAGATATGGGGTTTCAGAGTCATTCAGTTCAAACCCAACTTCCTCTATGATTGCTGCAAGCTGCAGGCATAGGACAACTCATCAGATGCCTTGTTTCTTGGTATCGTTCTTTCTGTCCCTCAACAAATTAAAACCCATTATTTACTAACTTACTAGGGATAATGGAATGTTATTATAGTAAGAAAAGATTTAAGGTATTGGCTTTATCTGTTAAGGTCCCTAATTTAAGAAAGTTTTTTCCCATCGAATGCAGTTGAATGATGTACAAACACTTGTGTTTTCATCCTGGTAGGGAGTTTTTCTTAAAGTGAAACATTTGCCGAATTTCTCTGAATGTCTCAGAAAAAAGAAACATTCTTGCATGTGACGCGGGAGCAGCAGATTGGATGATTGGACCATGGCATCAGAAAAGTCAAAGTCATAGTACAATATAAAAGAAAAGAAAAGAAATAATTTGGTAATTATGACAGGTTTCAAGGCCAAGAGCAAGGAGGATATATTGGTAAATTTAAAGGAGATGCTGTAGCTGTTGCCTATCCAACAACAACACAGCACACCACCATTTTAAGCCATGTGAAGGTTCTGTCTTTGGCAACAACTGCAACCCCATCAAAACAAACAGTAGCCATTTATCTCCTGCCTTTTCTGCTTCCATACCCAAAAGTCCTCCAAATACAAAAATCTTTCTCTGTCTAAAATGGCCCAGCTTTGGACCAAAATTTATGTACAGCACAAGAGAACAACAAAAGCCAACACAAAATCCACCCTCACCCTTCTCACAAATAAAAATAAAAAGGGGAATAAAAAGGAAACATGGAAAGCTAAGCTAAGACAGATAGAGAGAAGGAAAGATGGATAGGTGGATAGATATGTCTTCAATTGTCCTCCAACCACAGAGCTCCCTCTCTAAAACCAAAAAAAAAAAAAAAATTAATGTCCCACATTTACCCTTTTCTTCTCTGTATCCCATCTTTCATCACTCGGTTCAACTCAAACTCTTTTCCCGTTCTTCATGGGCCTTTTCGGGTTCTCACATTCTCCAACCAGTTTCAGGGAAAGAGAATACCAGATACACCACAACTTTCTCTTTCCTCCTCTCCTCATAATTACCTTTTTCTGTTTTTCTTCCTATCTCGGCCCCTTTTTTTCTTTCTCTAGAATCCCAATTCGTATCTCCCTTATCTGGCTTAATTCTGGATTATTTTGGGTCTTTGCTTTGTCTCCAAGTTTTGGTTTTGGTTCTGTCAAGAAGCCAATAAAAACAAGGGCTTTTTGGGTTCTCGGATTTTTTTTTTTTTTATCTTTTCTTCTCCTAATTGGAATATGAGATTGTTTTCTGGATTATATATTTCAGGGAAAAAGATGATTTTTTTGCAAAGGTAGAACCTCCTCTTAGTTTTATGCAAAATTTCTGATAAGTTTTTATTATTGGGGTCTTTCAATTTTGGAAGTTAAGATGAAAAGGGCTTCTCTCAATTCTCGTCAACAATACAACTCTGTTGCTGAGGAAGATAAGGCTAGATTGAAGCATCAAAGCCTACTGCAGGAGTTCTTGGAATTGCAAAAGGTTAGCCCTTTGCCTCAATTACTCTATTGTGTTATGCTATGTGAATTGTGATTGACCAGGCTGCATTCTTTTGATCATCATACAGCTCCTTTATTATCAGAATCCTAGTCCTTAGTTTCTTGTGGTGGTGTAGATTGTAGAGTATTGATGTTGAGATTGCTTTTGCCCAAAGTTTAGTTTCTTGGTCCAACTAAAGTAACATAGAATTTCGCTAGTTGTTTTTATTTTTCAGTTCCTAGTAGATGATTTATTAAGCGAGTTGTGTTAGATCAGTTGATACAAACTTAATTCTCACTGAATTTACAGAATGAGGATTTATACGTTTACATGTCCGGTTATAATGATTCTGACTGTTATGTGTGCTGGGGTTAGCAATTAATTCTTTTATGTCAATCACTACTAGGAATTTGTTTCGAAGAAGAAGAAGTTGCAGACAGTGAACCAGAAGCGAGAAACCCTTTTGGCTGAAGTTCGGTATGATATCTATTTCCCAAATTTGCTTGGATTCTTGCATGTTTGATCAAGAAGAACGCTCATTAACCTGATCATTTTCTTTTCTGCTGAATTCTAGATTCTTAAGACAGAGGTACAGCTATTTATCAATGATCAAGTCTCAAGAAAATGAACTACAGAAAGATTCCGTTCAATCACAAAATCCATACATGCAAAGCAAAATGATTGCTAAGGATTATGGCATCAAAGAAGCTGTTGAGAACAAACCATGTTCTCTTCCAAACTTAGACCCGAATGTGGTAATCAATTTGAAATATAAAGATTTAGAAATTGAAGACATGCTTTTTGTGCTGTTATCTGTTGACATATTGGTATTCATTGACTAGTTTCACTTACAGGTTCATGAAGAAGGGGATGGGAGAAGTCAAGTAGACGTTCAAGCATCATTGAGAAAGGAGAAGCGTGAAAACTGTTTGATTAATGGCAAAAGAGTTGGGAAGAAGAAAATTTCATGGCAAGATCAGGTGGCTTTGAAGGTCTAAAGTATAATAAGAAATCTCTTCGTACACAGTTTAGCAGTTAACTGAGGTGGGGGGACGGGACTTAACTGTCTCCATGAAGAACCTTTCATTGACATTGCTGCAGATTAGTACTATCATTGTCTTACACTTCTTTATTCAGTATAAACTGTAAATTGGGGCAAATTTGCCCATTTTAGCATATATGAATATAGTGAATCAATGCTCAGTTGTCTGATGAATAGTAGTCTTCCTCTCTCTAATTTGACAGTCTTTCTGCCTGGTGCATTATTTGACTGGCAAAAACCTGGAATAAGTTTATAGTTTATGGTGAACTGTGAGAAATATGTTTTGAAGTGCAACTGATTAGCCTGGAATGAGGACTTGAGTAGTGGCTGATCTTCACCCAAACTTGTTAGTCAAGCTATATGAGTAACTTTTTGTCAAATTGTCACTGTTGCTTTTCATCCTTTTCTATTAAATTTGCAGAACATGTGCACATTTTATTTGTTTGCATTGGAGATTCTTGTCCTCCAAACACTGAATGCCAGGTGGTTCTTTTACTACAAATACATGAGATGATGCCAAAGAGTTGAGACATAAAAATCTTTAATCTTGAAGTTATTCTGTAACTATGAAGTTCATTTGAGACAGTGATGAAACATATTGGGAATGCCAACTCAACTGACCTTTTTATTCACTTAAAATGCTACAGCATTGGAGGTCAAAGTGCCCCACAGATCCTTGTATTATAATGTTTTCTTTCATCAATTTGGGATAGAGATTTAGTCACTCTATCCCAAGATTGGTCAATTTAGGACATTTTTCACAGGCAATCAAACGTATAGGATCTAGAAGAAAGTTTTGTCAGCACTTTGATTATTGAGGAGTGGATCAAGAATAGGTATGTTTGTTGCTTTGCTCAATAATGGCAGCAGATGCCATTCTTCATTATACTTTCATTGGAGAAAAAACGATTATGGTGAGGATGTAACATGGGAGATACTTGCATTGGAAGTTGTAACACAACTTACAATCTAATTAATCTAAGACACATAAATGTCTTAAGAACAAACAATTTTACCTAAAATAGATAATTTCTTTTTTGTTTTTTTAAAAGTTGAAATAGATAATTTCTATGCATAAACATATCGTGTATTTTCTTTATAAGCATTAACACACCAATGATCATACCCATCTATAATATATTTTGTATAATAACCTAATATCCTTCTCATCATTTTTCACTATTATAGAAATATATATAAGTATGTATTATTTTCTTCTAGAGAAAAATAAATTTAATATCATGCTAAAATGCTTAAAAAATGCACAAACCCAAAGGAAATGAGGCCAAGAGGCCTCATGCCTTGCTTGGGCTCAGATTGGCCCAAGGGATTTGGGCAGGCTGCCTGAAGCTTGGCCCGTTTCAGCGAACGCGATTTAAGCGCTGCCGTGCTTGGTTTATTTTTATGCTTATTTCGTCGACGCCATTGACGTTGCCGAGGTCTATTCCTCGTCTCCTCCACCTCATCCGCCGTTCATCTGAATCATCTACTCGTTCAACAGATCCTTCCAAGACTAATACTCAATGCCGTCGCCCTTCTTATTCCGAATCAGACGATTTTGCTGAGACTAATGCATACCTTCAGTTCAGTGATATCTGTGAAGGAAAAAGCAAAAATTTCAATGACCGGGATAGCCACCGAGCATCTGGATTAACCGGAAGAAGCACGGCGGAGGAATCGTCCAAGGATAACGGATCTGAATCGTTTTGAATGTTTATAGTTTTCAATGCTTAGGACCTACTGTTTCTTTGATGCTTGAGCTGTTTGGTCATGAATTTCACGAAGTTAAAATTCTCGTGCATACATATTGAAATGGCATCCCTTTGCCATTATTACAGTTTTTGTAGCTTGAATAGCCATTAATACATGCTGTGTTTGAGGTTCAACAGATCTAAGATAAACACCTGTTAATCGGATCCAAAAACATTACATAATTGATTTCTACTGTACATGTTATTACTAAAATTTTACCATTAAATGAAGGAAAGAAGAGGAGAATCCAAAGGCATATATATATATTTTTTATCTTAGTATGTCATCAATTCATTCCTTCTCTAAGCCCCCTACAAATGCATAGAGAATCAAGATAACAAAGGGTCTTCAAGTCCTCTTCAACAGTTGCAGCTACTTTCCTTGACTTGCCTCTGGTTTGGATTCAGTGTCGACCGAATTTGAATGCGAGGATTGCTCGTTTGCGGACGAGGCAGACTTGATTGGTTTTTTGAACTGAACCAGGATCATGGTCATATTGTCGCAACCCTCGCCGGTGGCGGTTGATGGTGCTAAACACCTATCGAGTACCCTCTCACAAACAACAGAAAGCTTGCTTTCCTGCATTGCATGCAAGAGTTCATACAAGTATATAAACATAAAAAGAAAAGATAAAGCACAGAAGGACCCTGAACTCAATTGACCTATCAAAAGTTTGAGAGGCTTATGTACATACTGATTTTAGTTGTTCATGAATAAAATCTACTAGCGTCTGACTTGACATACAATCCCTGAAACATAATAAATTCAAAATTGAGAAGGCATTAGATACTAAATTCAACATCGAAATCTAGTCGGAGTGAACCATGAAGAGTATAACTAATCAACTAGATAAAGTTTTGACGTGAAGTATATAAAGTTCTAATTCTAATATAATCTAAAAGGAAAAGGCAATAGATAAATACCATATTCCATCACATGCCAGAACAATAAAATCATCATCGTCACAGAGCTCGACCTAATTGAAAATTAGTAAGGTGTAGAAGTTTAGATGCTGCAAGCTCTGAATAATTTTAGGTTTGCTAAGCAGATATTAAAGCAAAAGTGGAAATTTAATAGTATAGTGATGTGATCACATTGCTGACAGAGAATATACTTACAGTGTTTATATCTGGATTTGCAGTGACAATTTGCTTTTCAGCAGGCAAAAACTTATTCTGCTTGAATTCCATGTCACCTGCAGGACAAGGAATCAATGGCTTATAACTACATGTCTCCACCTCTCTCTCCCTCCATTTCTCCCCCATCGATCCATAGACATATTAGATGAAGATGGATGAATCATTTTAGATAGGAAATTATAGATGTATAGAAATGCTATTCAATAGATTAAGGAAATGTTATAGCACTTTGTGCCCAATGGCATATGTCTCTCTCTTTAGGAAATTCTAAGTTCAATTAATAGTTCTTTTTGTTTCTAAATATCAAGCAGGAAGGTAAATTACCAATAGCTCTGGCGAGATTCAAACTGCCATTGACACGTCCTGCATGTATAAAACCACCCGCTTTTAAAATCCTTTCTTTCTCTGCCTCAAGATCAGGTTTGTGATCTCTAGAGAGATTGTATGCCTACAAAAACGAAGTTACATAAGAACAAATAAAAGAGATCATTTATTCAGAAAGAAAAGAATACTTCCTACAATGACACCTACATTGAATGTCCCTAGTTCAAAGTACAATAGCCAGTTCATCCACCAATAATTAAAATGGATTAACAAATCTCCATTTTAGAATACAATCGAAAGGAAACTAGCTAATTACATCCCTCCAATAGAATATTACCTGACCCTTCCTAGATATCACACAGCGAGAATCACCAGCATTTGCAACAAGAAGTTGGTTGTTTCTTAAAATTGCAACACAGGCTGTGCACCCAGAAGTTGGTCCAGAAAAGTCAGAATGCGGGCCCTGATTGCAATTTCAAAAAGCCATATAAATTATACATACAAATTGTCGCAATGAAAAAAAAAGTGTCTCAATTGTACAAACAAATCAATTAATGCAGGAAAATTGTGGATGGATAATATAATTATGCATTCACAGACAAAACCCAGCTTGCACATTTATGATCCCTGCCCCAACCCAAAAAGGAAAGTGCAGAGTAAGATGTTAAAGTTCAAGATAGAAATATATTCTCCACCATCTGCGCTATATAATTTGCATAGAAACACCACATCGGCTAAGAGTTAACATGTAGCAATGCAAGTTCCATTATTCTTCTCGTTCTTGGTTTCCATCATAGTTTGTGGCAAACATCAAATTTCTGTCTATCATAAGTACCTCCTCAAAGGCCCAATCATCAACTTGGTCATTACCATCACCACTCCTCGGAGACCATATTAATCCTTCTATCATGCCAGTAAACTTGTTTATTTTATCACCCAAGATGGCTAATTCTCTCCATCCTCTTTGTCCACGCATCATCTCATCCATTCTGCACTAAAACGTAACTCAAGTTGGAAACACATGGAATGAACAATGGGAAAAAGCAGTTAGCCACTAAAAGAGGTGAAAGGAAGATGGGTAATGGAAGCACTATCATTTGTAATAAATCTGTCCTTTTATCTCTAGTCAAAGATTTGGAAAAGCATTTTGATCTTGCCGAAAGGAAGCATTACAAAGCCTTCAACTCCAACTAGCTAAAAATTATTGAAGAAGAGTAAATTATGAGATCTATAAACTTGATGAGGTATGAGAGTTTAAGTCCAATATTTAACAAAAAAAGATATTATTAAGATTGCATCAGAAAACCAACAGCAGTCTGAAATCAGTGACACCAGTTGTGTCAATTTACAGCTATTCAAGCGACTAAAACTATAAGAATGGCATAGAGATGCTATTTCAACATCTATGCTAGGAGAATTTAACTTTGTGAAATTCATAACTAGATATTACCAGCCCTACGAAGGGAATAAAAGGAAAATTCACTCTCAAACTTCAAGTATCAAAGAACTGATCATTATTGCATTGTTGACTCCCACACTAATGAAAAGATAGTGAAGAAGGGAAAAAAACTCAAGTAATCAAATTAAATAACCTGAAAAATGCTCTCTGAACTGATAACCCGATGTCCCCAGCTGAATATGCTTCATGCTTGAGAACCTGCTGGTGAAGATATTTGGCACAGAATTTTGCAACCACCTTGCCTGCAAGTTATGGATTTGTATTAGTTGCAGAAACCTACACAGTAGCCATTACTAAGACACTTAATCATATTTCTTAACAGCTTGATGCTATTCCTAGAGTGACTTATGAAAGTAGCCACTTAGTATCAAAAGAAAGCACATTGCAAACGGCAAAAATGAGAACCCTTTAAAGTGAAAATTAAAGATTCCTAAGCATTCACTTACACCAAAGTGCATTCCCTAAACATCTCAACAGAATCATTTATAAAGAAAAGGCTACGAGATTCTTCAGTTGGTTCAAGTTCTAAAAGGGAAAAAACATAGGTAAATGAATGGGAAGCAAGACAACCTCAACTTCGAAGAGTGTACACAAATGAAAACCTGTATAAGGAACTGAAATCAATCATCACAAATACCTGAACCATCCAAGTCTTACCTCCATGACCATCATAAACACCAAAGAATGAAGTAGAAGCATCCAGATCAGGATATGCAGCATGCTAACAAAAAAAAAATAACTGTAACTAGATATCCGTGATATAAAAGAATTAAGAATTTGAAAGAAAAATAAGATAATGTATATAACATAAGGTAGACAGATGGAAAAACAATTCATATTACAAAATTGAAAAGAATGAAAAACTTCGAGAGGAAGGGGGAGGAAAGATATGTAAAGAAGATGGAGTCAGAGTCCACTCTCTTTGCATTTCTAAGTAGAGAGTATCATAAGTAGGAAGAGTTAGATGTCAATGACCAAAGAAGTTGATGGTACAACAATGTATAAGCTGTAAATGACAAATGAATTTTAACAGAGATTCTAGTTCATATTTGACATGTGTTTTTGCGGTTGGAACGGGTAATGAAAATGTGCAAAGGCAGGGGTATTGTAAAAGACTAAATAAATTTACCCAAATCTTCCTAGCAACTCATTGCTAGAATCATATATATATATATACATATATATTTATAGTTCAATCTATGAGAATTCGAGGTATATATAGTTCATTTGTTACTCACAGCATCTTCCATAGATGCACGCCATCCTTGCATGGATGATAGACCATATCTAACCCTGTCATTCTCGCCATCTTCTGAGAATTTCTCAGTTTTTGGGGTGCTGAGATATATACCCATCTATGTCTGCAATTGAATGAATCACGTTATGTCAGCTTATAGAACTCAAGAGTATTTAAAACAACACGTTGTTTTATTGATCTCCCCAAGTCCTGCAGCTCTAAAAGTTCAGAACCAATAGCTATGTTGATGAAATATATATGGAAAACTGATCTGTTAATTCAGACATTGCCAAGTACATATAACAGTAACCAGACAAGCTTGTTTCTAATCAGAGAAATAAAAGAAACTCCTATGCTAATTCAAAACTGAATCTGAAACAAGACCCAGATCCCAAATTGAATGCTAAGACTAAAAAAAGCATAAAATTCATACGTAAAAAAACTAGGCAATAAACTAAAGATCACTGCTTTGCTAAGATCAAATCAAGGTAAAACAACTAAAATACTGTCAATAACAAGAGGAACCCAGATACTAACCTGATAGATAAAGATCAAAGAGCACAAGATCCAAAACAGAAAAAGGTTAGAGAAATGGATGCTTTATAGAGTTTTAAGGGTCCTTACATGCCCAGCTGGAAATCTATAAAGGAACAAGACACTGGGGGCGAAGTGGTACAATCAGGAAAATATGTTACAAATATCAGAAATGGAGTCTTTTCCAAAAACTAACAAGAACCCAGGAGAATTTTCTCGGAACCTGAACGGGAAAACAAGGAACTTTGGGTTGACAGAAGCAGAAACATTGAAGAAAAGGACAGACAAACAGAGAGAAAGAGAAAAAGAAAACAAGAGAAGAGAGAGAGAAAGAAGAAGAATTTTTAATAAAAATCAATTCTTTTGAAATCAAGGGCGTTGTTTTGCTTGCTTGCTGGCGACTGTTGGGACTCTTGAGGGCATTTTCAACTTTTCCATTGCTCCCTGCCTACTCTTTGACGGTTCGGCTGTCTTTGCTTGCTGTCCTCGATTTTACTGCGGAGGGAAGGATAGACTCCAAGTCTTCCCAAACTTCAGACTTCAAAGTCTTTGTTCCATGTTGCGGTCCCAAGAAAGTAACATGTTCCTGTTCAACATTTGAACATGACAAAGATATTTTCTTCAGTGAAAGGGTAATCAAACTGATCACTTTCTTAACCATGGATTTACCGAATCTCTGATCTTGGCAGTAATTAATTGTTTGTTAATCCAATCATGATTTCTTATGTTCTGATTGTGAGGGAAGAGAAGGTAGAACAAAAACATACCTACCACAAAAACAATACATTTCTTTTACATGCAAAATATGGATTTTCCATTATTTATTTCAATTAAATATAAATCTTTCTATATATTTCTATAATCATATTATATAAAGAAAATTGTGAAGAATACCTTTTTTTAATAAAGAAATTTTAAAAATAATTATTAAAATAAATTTAATTATTTTTAATCATATTTAGTCATGACTTGACAAAAATACCTTTTAAACTATATTAAATAAATTAAACCATTCATCATAATTTCTCCTCATTTGTGTTTCAGATTTTTCTTTCTCACCGTCCCACTCTCTCAAATTTTATCGATTTTTCTTTACAACATTCGTCTGCTGTGCTTTCGATTTCTTGCTCTCACGTTTTCAGATTTCTTTTTCTTGCACTTTCAAGACACCAAGCAATAGTTTTGACGTACTTGGGTGAGTGGGTATTTGATAAATTTGACTTTTAGGTATTTTGGATAAAATTAAAATGGTAAAAAAAATCACATATGTATGAAATAGCTTTTAATTGAATCAATTCGAGACCTAGACACCAATAAACTCAAAATTTTAAAATTTATAAACCTAAGTTTTCAAAAGAATTTTTTTTTAATTTTTAGTCAAAGTAGGTTTTTTAAATAAAAAAAACTATATTTTGATTTATGAAAACAGGTTGGAAACACTTTAATCAGTGCCAAATTGTCAAAAAAAATAAAAAGAGTTAAGAGGATTTGAAGTTTTTGTTCGTAAGTAATAACAATATTTTAGACATTAAAATATAACAAAATGTTCTTGACTATGTTGTGTAACAACAATTTTTTTCAACATTGCGTGTAATAATAATATTTTTTTTTCAACATGGCATGCAACAACCTTTTTTAACCAGTGTGTAATATGTTTTTGTACATGACGTGTAATTACAATATTTTTTCCAACATGATATGTAACAACCTAACCATAACGTGTAATAATAGTTTTTTTTTTTAAACATGGCGCATCAACCTAACCATGACTTGTCACATTTTTTTGTACATGACGTGTAACAACCTAACCATGGCTTGTCACATATTTTTATGCATGACGTGTCACAGGTTTTTGTACATGGCGTGTCACATATTTTTGTACAAGGCGTATAACAACCTAACCATAGCTTGTTATATGTTTTTGTACATGACGTGTCACATGTTTTTGTACATGACGTGTAACAACCTAACCATGGCTTGTCACATGTTTTTGTACATAGCGTGTCACAGGTTTTTGTAAATGACATGTAACAACCTAACCATGGCTTGTCACATGTTTTTGTACATGACGTGTTACAGGTTTTTGTAAATGACATGTAATAACCTAATCATGGCTTGTCACATGTTTTTGTACATGACGTATACCAACTTAACCATGACTTGTCACATGTTTTTGTACATAACGTATCACATGTTTTTGTATATGGCGTGTCATAAGTTTTTTTACATGACGTGTAACATCATAGCGTGTAATTTCCTTAAGGGTATTTTTGTCCAACTTGACTAAAAATAGTAAAAATTATAAAGAGAGTTATTTTTGAAAAAGTCTTATCTTTAAGGGTTATTTTTTAAAATGCATCTATTATATATATTTTCAATGTCGACAAAATTATGACAAAAAATGAATATATGTGTAAATTTTAGCTTGGGGGCATTTTAAAAAATAACTTTTAAAAATAAGATGTTTTCAAAAATAACTCTCTTTATAATTTTAACTATTTTTAGTTAAGCTGGACAAAAATACTTTTAATAAACTTATATGCTATGATGTGACACCCCATATACAAAAACCTGTGACAAGTTATAGTTAGGTTATGACACGCCATGTACAAAAACTTGTGACAAGCCATGGTTAAGTTGTGACACGTCATGTACAAAAACCTGTGACACGTTATGTACAAAAACCTATGACAAGCTATGGTTAGGTTGTGACACGTCATGTACAAAAACCTGTGACATGCCATGTACAAAAACTTATGACAAGCCATGGTTAGATTGTGACATGTCATGTACAAAAACCTGTGATAAGCCATAGTTAGGTTGTAACACGTCATGTACAAAAATATGTGACACGCCATGTACAAAAATATGTGACACGTCATGTACAAAAACCTGTGATAAGTCATGGTTAGGTTATAACACGTCATGTACAAAAACATGTGACACGTCATGTACAAAAACCTGTGGCACGTCATGTACAAAAACATGTGACACGCCATGTACAAAAATCTGTGGTACGTCATGTACAAAAACATGTGACAAGCCATGGTCATGTTGTTACACGCCATGTATAAAAACATGTGACAAACCATGGTTAGGTTGTTACACGCCATGTTGAAAAAAAATACTATTGTTATACGTTATGGTTAAGTTGTTATACGCTATGTTGAAAAAAATATTGTTATTACAAGCTATGTATAAAAATATGTTACACACTATGATTAAAAAATATTGTTACATGCCACGTTGAAAAAAAAAATATTGTTGTTACACGTCATGTTGAAAAAAATTATTGTTACACAACATATTTAAGAACATTTTGTTATATTTTAATGTCTAAAATGTTATTGTTACTTACAAACAAAAACTTCAAATCCTCTCAACTCTTTTTTTTTTATTTTTTTTTTGACAATTTGGCACCAATTAAAATGTTTCCAACATGTTTTCATAAATCAAAATATAAATTTTTTTATCTAAAACACCTACTTTGACTAAAAAAAAAAAAAAAAAATCTTTTGAAAACCTAGGTTTATAAATTTCAAAATTTTGAGTTAATTGGTGTTTAGGTCCCAAATTGATTCAATTAAAAGCTATTTCATACATTTGTGATTATTTCTACGTTTTAATTTTATCCAAAATACCTAAAAATCAAAATTTTCAAATATCCACCCACCTAAGCACGTCAAAATCATTGCTTGGTGTCTTGAAAGTACGTCAAAATGAGAAAAAATTATGATGAATGGTTTAATTTAGAGAAAATTGTGAGGAATGCCCTTTCTTGATAAAAAAATTTTAAAAATAATCATCAAAATAAATTTAACTGTTTTTAGCCATATTTAACCATGACTTAACAAAAATACCATTTAAATTATTTTAAATAAATTAAACCATTTATCATAATTTCTCTTCATTTGTGTTTCGGATTTCTCTCTCTCACCATCCCACTCTCTCAAATTTTATCGATTTCTCTCTTCGAAATTCGTCTGCTATGCTTCCGATTTCTCTCTTCGGCATTCGTCTGCTATGCTTTCGATTTCTCTCTCTCGCGTTTTCAGATTTTTTGCTTTTTTAAGACACCAAGCAATGGTTTTGACGTGCTTGGTCGGTGGGTATTTGGAAAATTCGATTTTTAGGTATTTTGGATAAAATTAAAACGGTAGAAATAATCACAGATGTATGAAATAGCTTTTAATTGAATCAATTCGGGACCTAAACACCAATAAACTTAAAATTTTGAAATTTATAAATCTAAGTTTTCAAAAGAATTTTTTTTTAATTTTTAGTCAAAGTAAGTGTTTTAGATAAAAAAATTGTATTTTGATTTATGAAAACATGTTAGAAACACTTTAATCGGTGCCAAATTGTCAAAAAGAAAATAAAAAGAGTTGAGAGGATTTGAAGTTTTTGTTCGTAAGTAATAACAACATTTTAGATATTAAAATATAATAAAATGTTCTTGAATATGTTGTGTAACAACAAGTTTTTTTAACATGGTGTGCAACAACAATATTTTTTTTTTCAACATGGCATGTAACAATATTTTTTAACCATAGTGTGTAACATGTTTTTATACATGGCTTATAATAACAGTATTTTTTTCAATATGGCGTGTAACAACAATATGTTTTTTCAACATGGCATGTAACAACCTAACTATGACTTGTCACATATTTTTGTACATGGCGTGTAACAACCTGACCATGGCTTGTCACATGTTTTTGTACATGACGTGTCATAGGTTTTTGTATATGGCGTGTCACATGTTTTTGTACATGGCGTGTCACAACCTAACCATGACTTTTCACAAGTTTTTGTACATGGCGTGTCACATATTTTTGTACATGGCGTGTCACAACTTAACCATGACTTGTCACAAGTTTTTGTACATGGCTTGTCATATGTTTTTGTACATAGCGTGTCACATGTTTTTGTACATGATGTGTCATAACCTAATCATGGCTTGTCACAGGTTTTTGTGCATGGTGTGTCACAATCTAATAATGGCTTGTCACAAGTTTTTGTACATGGCGTGTTACAACTTAACCATGATTTGTCACATGTTTTTGTATATGACGTGTCACATGTTTTTATACATGACGTGTCACATCATAGCATGTAATTTTATTAAGGGTATTTTTATCCAACTTGATTAAAAATAGTTAAAATTATAATAAGGATTATTTTTTAAAACGTTTTATCTTTAAATGTTATTTTTTAAAATACCTTTTTAATTTATTTAAAATAGTTTAAATGATGTTTTTGTCAAATCATAACTAAATATAGTTAAAAATAATTAAATTTATTTTGATGATTATTTTTAAAATTTTTTTATGAAAAAAAAGACATTCTACATAATTTTTTCTTTTTTTAGCTTTATCTATTGGTTTGTAGGACAAAAAGTTTGTCCATTCCCCTAAGGAAATGTTGTCTTTGGGGAATAAAGGAAAAAAAAATATGTCATTGTCACCTAAGGGTTGAAAAATCTTGTTCCCAAGCTGGATATTTTTTTGAGAGGAGCCCACAGATTTTGTTAAACTGGTTGATAATCATGGAACTCAAGATTCAATTAAATCCAATAGATTCTAAATTTATTATTTAAAGATAAAAGTCGAATTTTAGTACGAATTTATAAAAGAAATGTCAAACGAGACATCAATTATAGAAAAAAAAATTATTCATTTTATTATTCTTTGTCGAGATTAGATATTTTATAAGCTAACACAAGAAGGGAGTTTTGTTCTTTTGTTACCTTAAAAGAAGAATAAAAAAAAAACAAAGCACTGAATCTTAATTAAGCCTTAAGAACTTGCTATTGTGGGAAAGATAGGGGGATCTACTTTAGTGAAGCTGGTGTTTTTACAACCATAGCTTTTGCTGTTATTCCTGAATAATTAAAACAGACAAGGGTATGATAAAGTACTTCATCATGTCAGAAAGAAAGTCATCAAATTATTGACTAAAAAATGGGAATCACCAGTTTGAACCAAAGCCCTGTACATTGAACCTAGAATCAGCAGGAACAGTTATTAAAGTAATGATCCATCAACAACAAATAATAATGAAGAGGTGGCCAAATGGGTATATCAAATCTTGCAAAGTCTATTGGTTGATGATAGGTTAAAAGAATGATTTCATATCTCAAGGAAAGCTGATTGCTTAAGCAAGGTCGACCTGTCTCCAATCAAAATCAGATATCCATTAGATTAGATACATGTGACACCTAATCTTGGTGTAACCCATCATCAATTTTTTTAATATTTTTTCTTTATATAGTTTTTGGAACATAACATGTCCTGCACTATGGAAATAGCAGATTGGCATGGGTTTAGTCACTTGAATTGCATGGTTGAGAAGCCTAGCACTGTGGAAAGGTCAACCATGCACCCATTGTGGTCTAACTAGAAGGCAACCCCAAAGTTTGTTTTCCAATTGGATCAAAGAGCTGCCGACCTTCTTGTATGTTTGAGTATACGTGAACAGCCTGCTTGGCTTTCCACTTGTACAAGTACAATTGATTCTTGTTAAGATTATTCCAATTTGTTAAGACGATATAAAAGTCTATATTATTTTACATTGTGTTAAACTTTTAAACATGGTTGTTACATATCTAATCAAGTAAATCTTATAAAAAAAATAATAAATTATAATAAAGTAAATTTAAAAAAAATAATGAACTGTGACAAAATGATATAGTAGCTCTCGTATTACATCAAAGACTTCAAATAGATATTAGGTTAACATTTCAGAGAGAGAGAGTGTAACGACTCATAACAAAGGGATAAAGTGGGAACATGACAATCGAAATATAGGGACAAAGTAAATGCATTATCCATAAAGAAAATTGGGGCCTCATGCAGGCGATGGATCAAAAACTTGGTACATGGATTCTAATGTAAAGTAACAACTATTCATCCCCAGCATCCTGGGGAAAATTACCAGAACTGGAGGGAAATATAAAGCATTATGTTGTCACTTGATAAACAAAACTAAGAATGGGGAAATCTCAAAAAAAAAAAAAAATGTACATCTTAAATAAATCTTCTTTGTTCTTCTGTCCATCGTCTTCAAAACTCGAAACACAAAATTTTCCCAAACATATGAGACGTGAAACAGATATATGTTTAGTCTCCCGCATGGCTCTCAAAAAAGATAACTAAGAAGCAGTCTGGAACTAAGTAAGCAAACTTTCACAAGACTGCACGTCTGTGTGTTGCTTTGCCAACAATTCTTGCGCAGAAGGGAATGAATTAATGCTCCCAATGGCAGCACCAAAGATGGATGCTCGGAACCGCTCATCTTCCACCTTCATCAGAATTTCTTTGATGACTGTAAAGTCCAAACCTCCAGCCACAACCAGATTCCCAAGAACTTCACCAAAATTATTTGGTGCTTTTGGTAGATCAATACCGATATCATCCAACAAAGAGCCATATAGAATAGAACCAGCTCCTATGTCCCTAGCAGTGAAGACGTTCTTATTAAGTAAGAACTCAAGAAGCTTTGTGACTGCATCCACACAAGGCGGGCTGTTTTCCAAAGCAAGAGCAATAGCTTCTTTCACGACCTCAGCATGGAAAGTAGGGGCTTTCAGCTCCTCAATACATTGTAGTGCTTCATCAAGTAATCGGATACTAAAATATTCTTCAAGCAGAGACTTTGTTTTCCTCTGAAGATCTGCAGGATTTGATTTTGTTGCATTACCCACAGGCTTCTCAGGAGAACTGACTGCGGCAGGATTTGATTTTGTTGCATTACCCACAGTCTTCTCAGGAGAACTGACTGCAGCTGCTGCTGATATCTCAGGCTTAGGATTCACAGGTTCAAAACTTGGAGGTCTAGCTGGGGGCCTACCACTACTCTGCAATAATGGACTTGATTTCCCCCCTATTATGCCACCGCTACCTTGAGGAAGAAACTTTGAATTAATGGAAGGTGATTTGCTGATGAAAGGTTGCTGCACACGCCCAGCAGGCTGAGGACCCAGTCCATCACCCCTTGGCATTGACCGAGATCGAGGAATCTCCCAGTTATCAGCGTCAAGCCCAGGCATTCCAGGCATCTTCCTGATACCAGGCATTCCAGGCATCATACCCCCAGAGCCAGGTCGGGTAACTGGGAAACCCCCAGGGGCCATAAACCCTAGAGCCCCACTGTTACGACCATTTCTCATGATTGCAGTTGCACCTGGTCGCAGCCCCAGATTCTTCTCTGCTTCGGAATGAATTTCAGAGATCGTCTTTGCTTTAATCTGCCAAAACAGGATCAGAAGAGAATGTCAAATACTCCCACAACCATATCAGCATTTATAAAAAAAAAAAAAAGAATTAGGCAAATTCAAGGGTTGGTATTATGCTTTGTACTTCAGGAAACAGGTGACAACTAAAAAATAGGTTTAGTCTGCACTTATGGGGCATGGAAATATGATGTCTGATGCAATATAATAATGCCAGGAGAAGGATTGAATAAAATTATGTTTGTTGATGAAAATGCTTAAAGTTTAACATATACAGAATAACAACCTCTTCCCGTCTAGGCACCCAGTTGTTGGCCTGCAAATCAAGAACATCACGAACCATGAACCTTAATCGTGGAGCAAGTTGCGAATTTATTGTCAGCTCCTTCAGCCTGCTAAAATAGATATCATTTACTCGCCGAGATTTTGGGCTCTCATCCAACTGTTTCCCAATAGTGTTGAAAAACTGACATATAGCCTCTACATTCTCCTCAGCAGGGCACGTCTTACCGTCATGTCCCAAAAGCTCCTGCTCCACATGGAAACATGGTAAAGAGACAAGTATGACACAATGAAGCAAATCCATGCCAAGACTAATGCAATGAAGAAGACCTGCATGATATGGTGGACAATCTTTTCAGGCACCATTTTCTGCTTCAACAGCTCACCAATTAGGCGTATGTTTCCCAGAGTTCGCAGTTTAACCATTCTTTCTTTTTCCACACGTTCCACTTCTTGATCAGGGCCAGTCATCTGCCTAATTTCTTCTTTCAAATTGTCAGCACCTTCAAAAGCCTCCTGGCAATTGTTCAAAAGGATTCGCTTAAAAGTAATTTCCTTCCCTCCAGGCTCATCAGAAGGAAAAGGAGGAAGCTTCTCATTGAGGTCAGAACATAAAAGAGCATACATAGGGCAAAATGTTGGCTCCAACACAGCCTTATCAAACAGCAGAGAGATAACACCCTGAAATGCAAAGACAGTAAATTCAATTGACAGACACAAATGATTAGATTGATGCCAAAGATGAGGGTGTCAAGACACGGCAAATCAAAACCTTTAAAATGTCTGGAGTTGTAATGCCAGAGTCAATTAACTGACCCTTAAGAACATCAAACTTCTCTGGGGTCAATTTGTTCAATATACTGCACAATGAGAACAACATTTGTGATGACATATTTATTATGCAAACAAACAGGTTCTGTATAGAAACACTCACAATAAACAACCCTTAGGATAGAGCATTAAACTAGATAATCCAGATAATGCAGCCTTATAAATAACTTAGAGATAAAGAAAATGCAATATAAATTACAAGAGCCCATGACAAATTAAATGTGATTCATAGGATCAATTACCCTTTTGCTGTCTTCAAAACACGCTCCTTCTCGGAGAGATTACCTCTTCGAGCTGACCACGGGACTTCAGCCTTTACAAGCACAGAAGTAGGTCCTACCTGATCCACATGAAATTCAAACGAAACAGGCAGAAGCTCAATATGCAAATGTATACATCAACCTCAATTGCAACTTATACTTCGGTAACTTTAACAGATATTGATAGCAGAAAAATAAATATCAACAAATCATCCGTTTAAGTAATATGAGAAGATGGTGGGGGAGTGGTCTAAATGGTAAGACATTGTTACCCCTTGGCTAGTTGAAATTTGAGTCCTTGCAAACTGGGAGTTTAGATGCTCCTGGTGATTATTCATTTCCTGTGGCCTTGAATCAAAACGACTGGAAAACTCTTTATTGTCTTGAATTGTATCCCAGGATCTTTCGCCTCCAGAGGCAGCAGATCGACCATGCCAATCACGGTTGTCTGGCTCAGAATAACGACTTTGTGGTTGAGCTTGGAGCTAAAGAAAACAGAAGCTGTAATTGCTAAGCTGCTATGACCATAAAGAGAAAGGAGATAAACCAAGAAATGAATCACCACAAAGATGCTCTGTTCACCATTTTCTTTAGGGTATAACTTGGGGATGAATAAATACTTAACTATGTCTACAGCACATGAAACAAAATGTTAAAAATGAGAGTCTCAGAAATATTTCCAAGCATAATCATTATTACAGTTGGACTGCAATATTCCAATAATTATACTAGGAGTTGACAATCGATTTGAGCAATGGCTCCTTCAACCCAAAAGGAAGCAAGACGTAAATAATTTTAATAAAAGGCAACATCTTCTAAACTCACATTGCCATCAGCACGACCCCAGGTTTGATCTTCACCAGCAAACTCAGACTCAATTTCTTGTTTTATCCTCAAAATATCCTCTGGGATATCAGCAACCTGATGGAAGAAGCAAACAAAAAAAATCAGACAACAAGTAGAAGGTTCAAATCTTGACTTATTGACTAAAAAGGAATGTTAGCCAAATCTATTCGGAATATAACTCCTCCCTCTGTCACCTACAAAAATTATAATGCAAAATAAGCCAAAAATCTGACTATTGCTTCACAATTTAAATTGACAAATATGATTCCCTAGATCATCATTTAAAAAAGACAAAGTACCTCATTAAGTTGTAACAGCTGTTCACGCGTATACCGGACGCACTCATGACCTTCAAACCGCAAATCCCCAGCCTATTACAAACAGCAATAGAAAACTTATAATATGAAAACATACAAAAAATTTAAATAATGGATTCAAAAGCAACATATGGCTCTTCAAAAGAAAAAAAAAAAAAGAAACAGCATTGCTAGAAACATTATACTTTGTACATTACAGAAAGCCATACGGAAAAAACTCAACTTCCCCTCATGGATATCAAGGCTGTACACAATCCTATGTCATAAAACTTTAAACAAAGGGCCAAAACAGGCGAATTCGTTAAAAGGCACATTTTTTCTATAAACTTATAGAAGCCAGTAATGTAATGTAGATTCTTTATGGGCATCAACGTACTCATTGCATGCCCACCTAATGCCTGCATATTCATGTTTGTCCATATTTACAGCAGCCACACAAACTCAAGTGCTCCGTCAAGAATTAGGACAACTAAAAATCCATTAACATCAATCCCGCTATCTAACAATCATTTCAAATTTTAAAGTTGTAGTATTACTAGCATTTCCTCCTCAGTCCATGAAAAGATAGCAAAAAACAATAAATCCACTAAAAATTTGAAAAAAGTTCCAATTTTTAAAAACCCCAGATCTGAAAAACAAATTCTTTACAAACTCAAATATAAAATAGTTCCAATTCATAAATGGAAACGAATGAAATAATCAAAGCTAGGGTTTTTTAATGGACCTTGAAGGCGGGACGCAGAATCTTGGAATCCAAGGAAGAAGAAGAAGAAGAAGAAGAGGAGAAATCAAAGCGAGTAGCAAAGAATCTTGTGCTGCGCGGACCGCCGCCGCCGCCTCCGCCACCCGGCCTCAAACTAATCACCGTCTGATCCGTCTGCATAATTCAGATTCTACAAAAGAGAATGGGGAACCGATAACTGTCCGATTAAAAGGAAACGGAAAAGATTAAGAAAACCGTCGGAAGAGAGTGACAGAAGAACGGTAAGGTCCTTGAGAGGGAATAGATAAATTGGGTTCTTATTTTTAAATTAGTACAAAATAGAGATTGAGTTATTCTTCCCTCTGCTCTTCTTTTTTATTTTGGATTTTTTTTAACATATATTTTCCTGAATTTTTCCTCTCTCTCAATCTGGGTACTGAGCTCAACTCTTTGCAGCTGAAGAGAAGAAGAAGAAGAAGAAGAAGAAGAGAGCAGCTTTGGATGAGAAAAACCCTTCCACCCTTCGCCGCTACCCCCCGGCCCGTTACTCTCATTTACTATTTTACTGCCAGTTATTTTTATTTTATTTTATTTATTTAATATTATTTTCTTTTCTATAAACTAATATTAGTATTATTAAGCCCTTTTTTTTTTTTTCCATATGGATTACTTGCAATTTTGGGATCTTTTCATTTCTTTTTTTTCTTTTCTGTTGTAATTAGATGAACATTTAATCGATTCGATCAGTTTTATTTTAGAAGAAAATCGAATTTATGGAATTCTCACAAAATCGAAAGTATAAAATAATTGAAATTAATATATTTTAATTAATTTAATCAATTTTCTTGTTAATAAAACTTATATATAATATATTTTAAAATTTTTATTTAATGTTTCACTAATCAAAACTTACATGTCTTTTTCATTTAGTTTAATTGTAGTATGTATGTTTCTAAAATAAAAGAATAAATATAAAATATATTTAAAAATATATTATTTATGATAAATAGTTGAATAAAAATACTCACTCTCTCCAATTGGGCCATTGAGTCACTAACCGTGGGTTTGGAAATGTAAATTTTAAGGCCCAATAATTTGGCCCAAGAGTGCATTCACTCGGGTCGGGTAGATAATTGAAAATTTTGAACTCAAATTTTAATTTTGTTAATTATTTTACTAATTATAAAGTAAATAAAATTAACAAATATCATAAATTTAGTAATACTTTAAAAATATTCCAACAAATAAAAATAAAATTATTTTAAAATATACTTACTTATATGTTTGTAATCTTAAATAAATTGATTTAGTTAATCCAAAAGAATTTTCAAAACCAAAATTGAATGAATTCGATTAATTTAATTAATTTAATTAATTCAATTTTAACTGAAAATTGTTCATTCCTAATTTCAAGTGCTAATTAGATCTCATTCTTGCCAAATTAAGTATTTTTCTTATAAATGAATATATTACTTTTTACGGAAAAAACCCTGAACAGCTTAAGTGCATGTTTGACTTGATTTTTTTTCAACTTATCTACCTCTTAAAAGCAAAAGTCAGGCTAAACATAAATTTTAAAAAATTTTTAAAAAAAATAATTTTTTTTAAGAGTAAAATTAAAAAAAAAAGTTTCAAAAAAAACTCATGAGAGGAGCTTTTTTTTTCCTTCTTTTCAAAAATAAAAAAAAAATTTTATTTTTGTTTTAAAAATATCTTTATCTATTAAAAATAATTATAATATTATCTTTTAAAAAAATACCCTTTAAGATAATTTCAAGCAAAATTATAATTTATATAAAAAAATTTATAAAAAAAATTTATCAAATAATTTTAATTTAATTTTAAAAATTATTATTTTTTATAAAAACTTTATAATAACTTTTAAACAAAAAAAAAAATTAACCCAAACAGCCTAAAAACAAAACAAAGTATAGAAGGAAGTGGAGAGTGCAAACAGGACATGTTGAGGAACGAACACGTGGAATTTACCTTCCACGATAAATTCGTTTGGACCGAAGTTGAGACGGGCTCAGCAGCTTGAGTTTTCTCTGCAACTTTTCCTTCCACTACATATATTTTGTTATAGACAATTATACGGCAAAGGAAAAGAAAAAATCATGGCTTCCATGCCTTTCTCTGCAACTTTTCCTTGTTATCTTCATGACTTGTCTCGAACAAAAAAGATCCCAGTTTTGTCTTCTTCATGGCCTTTCTCGATTCCTTGCATCGAATCATCGCTTGGGTCTTCGAAATCAGGCTTTTTGCAACATGGGTTCTCTTTACAGTCCTCTTCTGTTCCTGGGTTTGTATTCAAATCTAGGTCTTCAGGGATTTATGCAAGAGCAGCTACAGAGAAGACTCTGTACGACTATACTGTGAAGGTACAAAAGTTCTGACTTTGTTGCTGAATTTTGCAGGACTTTTGGAAGTTCAGCAACTGAAGAATTGGAACGTGATAATGGTTTTTCACTTTGCTAATGGATCTCTCTCTCTCTCTTTGAGCAGGATATTGATGGGAAGGATGTTTCCCTTAGCAAATTTAAGGGAAAAGTTCTTTTGATTGTTAATGTTGCTTCAAAATGGTACAGCTTCCCTTTCAAGATAATTACAGTATTTTCTACTATTGTTCAGCTTAGTCTGTTTTCTATCCTTTACTTGGGGCCTGATTGAAGAATTTTTCATTTTGATTCATAGTGGTTTGACGACATCAAATTACTCAGAGCTCTCCCACATACATGAGAAATACAAGACTCAAGGTGAGCCAAGTACTCTGTGTTTGGTATAGTTGTTTTTTCATACACTGTGTGTGACCTGTTTTAACAAGATCTGTTCATGCAACTCTATTCACAGGATTTGAGATTCTAGCTTTCCCTTGCAATCAGTTCGGGGGACAGGAGCCTGGATCAAATCCTGAGATTAAACAATTTGCCTGTACCAGGTTCAAAGCAGAATTTCCAATATTTGATAAGGTGTGTCTACCTGCTTTCCCATTTGAGTATAGTATTTATGATGGAGATAATACTTTTTAAGGAATAAAGGAAAGGTTTATGAAACAGGTTGATGTGAATGGACCAAACACAGCTCCCGTTTACCAATTCCTGAAGTCGAGTGCAGGTGGATTTTTCGGTGACCTGGTCAAGTGGAATTTTGAGAAGTTCTTGGTGGACAAAAATGGCAAAGTTGTCGAGAGGTATCCACCAACAATATCGCCTTTCCAAATTGAGGTATGTATTTACAGCTATTCTGGTTCTCTTACCAGTCCAGTTAATCTCATAGGAATTGAATTGTTCATGGCATAATGCAATGAGATATGTTAATGCTTGTGATTGAAGATCAATGTTAAGGCATGTAATTCTTTAATAGAACAACCGGTTTTTGCAGTTCGACATGAATAACTCTTCCCACCCGTCCGGTGGTAGATATGCTGAGAAAATGGATTCTAGAGCAAAATTCTGCAACTAAATTCAATGCGTTTTCTTTATGTGCGTTCAAATGCCAGTTCTATCAAAAACTATCTTGTCTGATAGAGTATTCAGAACAATTATATCTTACCATCTTTGGCTGGTACCATAGTTGGTGTTACTGGTGAAATTTAAAAGCTGCTATAAGTCGTGAAAACCAATTCCTTTAAATGTTATGAATTGGATGACGAGTCAATAGTAGGATCATTGTTGAGTGATAGCACCCTATGAATGTAACTTGCTGCTTTTCTGCATTGATTTTATCTATTGCTCTACCTCACGTTGGAAGTAGTTTGTTCTGGACTTTGCCTATTTGCACTCTGATCCCCTCTCATTGCTGATACTTGCTCACACTCGGTGCAATTGATATATGTACATTGTTGTTCAAGGGCACAAGTTCAAAACATATGCCTGTGTTATGACTTGGTTATATTAAAGGAAAGTGCTACACTAATCCTGAGTAGTACATTAAGAAATAAGTATCTTTATCTATTTAACGAACTAAATTTATTCTTTGTGGTGCAGAAGGACATTAAGAAGCTCCTTGCGGCATGAGTCTTGAGCCACAGCAACATTCATCCCGTCATCTGCTAGCATCAGAAATGAAGTAGATTGGTGTAAATTTCGCAATCAGTAAATGAAAATGGAATGCTTTTTTCTGCTATATAGGTCTGATACATCAATATGTACTTTTGTTTTTCTTTTCCATCATCAGACATTGTATGCATTTAATTTGCCCTACTTGTTCAAATTTCTGCTTAACCATTATCGCAAGTGATCTTATTTACTTCATGTATGGAGTTGCAGAAAAGATTTCTGGTGCAGTGTGGATTCAAAAAATAAAACTCTAATTTGAACGTTTATCAGATTCCGGAGTTTATTCACTTTATTAACTACCAAGTTTGCAACTAATCGGATGACATGGCTTTGTTTATTGGTCACTTGACCTCCGTAAAGGGGTGGGTGTGGACGAGCTCTGTCCTCTTTTTCCCCTTTTTTTTATTTTGTCAAAGCAGAAAGAACAAACAAGCTTGGTCTGTTCAATAATTCAGTTAAATCAACTTGACGATTTTTTTAACTTAGTTAAAGTCAACTTGCACCAGTTTGTCAGGATGAACTCTCCGAAAGTCATAATCAACTTTTCATCCGGAATGACTTCAAACGTTGCAGCCTGGGGCTTGGCCCGGCTGGTTCGCCCACCTCCTTTCCCGCAAGGCTGGCGTTCTAGCCTGCCCCAGATCCTGCATTTCCCATTCTCCCTTAATATATATATGTATAAAAGACCTCAAACATGTGACATTCAAGGGCTGTGCTTCTTTCCAATGTCAAGTTCTGAGACGAATTAATATATTATTACACTCCGAGGATGGACTTTTGGAATGTAAAAGGGAGAGGCAATCGTGAAAGCTAACCACTCCAAGATTGAGGGTGTGGAAAAAGGAGAACACTCCTCCGAGGGAACGATAGTAGTAATATTTTATATCGACCAATAATGGAACATAGCCAGAGGCCAGACCCTAGAGGTTTAGTAGTCAACGATGGCCATGCCTAGACTTTTCCACCATATCTCTCTCATTTGGGGGAATAGGACACCATGTCTTTTCCTATATAAGCAATAATATAATCTTCGTATGGCATACCTGGGGTAGGTCATGGATTTATAAGATCCTGCAGTCAACGTTTCCCTGTCTGTGATCTCCTTTGATCCATAGCGCCATTTGCAGATCCATGCTCCTTTAAAACCTCAAACATGGATTCCTCAGAGAAAGAGGGACTCGTTGAAGAGTCTCTCTCGAGCACTTCCCAACAACCAGCCTGCAATTCAAACCAAAGCAATATTTTCTCACTCTTTCTTGAGCCCTTTCAATGGCTACAAATGCTATCTTCACAGTTAAACCCAACTTTCATCTTTGGCATAATACTCGTCTATGGCCTCAGCCAAGGCTTCTCCGGCTCTTTCTTCAAAGTAGTCACGGACTACTACTGGAAAGACGTTCAGAAAGTCCAGCCCTCGGTGGTGCAACTTTACGTGGGCCTATACTACATTCCATGGATTATGAAACCTGTCTGGGGTCTGTTCACTGATGTTTTTCCAGTAAAAGGCTATAGAAGAAGACCATACTTTGTGCTTGCTGGTGTTGTTGGGGGTGCCTCCGCGTTGATGGTTGCTCTTATCGGTAACTTGCCTACTGCTTTGGCATTGGGTTGCTTGATAGGAATTGCAGCAGGCATGGCAATAGCAGATGTGACAATTGATGCGTGTATTGCAAGAAATAGCATTAAGGTCCGATCTTTGGCTCCGGATATGCAAAGCCTTTGTGGATTTTGCTCCTCTGCCGGGGCTTTAATTGGTTACTCCACCAGTGGGTTTTTTGTTCACCATCTCGGAGCTCAGGTTAGCTTCTTCTCTCTATTTTTTTGAACTTAATAGGTATCTGATATCTGTACCATTGCAATTTGAAAAATTAGAAGCCACGATTCAGGACTGAATGAAGGTGGCTGCAGATTGAGAAAAATGGCCAGAAGCACTGGCCTTTGACCTGAGAAATTGTCAGTTTTCACTAAGCACTGATCATTTCAACCTTTGATTATATTCTTTAGTGAAACCAAAAGTTGTAACCATGTTGAAATTCTTCTGTATCAACTCCTAGCTTGGTATCTAAATTCTCTCTGTCCCTCTTTCTTAGCATATATAATTGCTGCAGGGAGCTTTAATTCTTTTGGCAATCCCACCAGTTTTTATCACAGTGTTGGGCTTTGTAATCTATGAAATGAGATCTTCCAGCCTTCAATCTGAGAAGCAGAAGGTTAGATTTTTTCTTCTTTCCATATAAAGCAAATACTATGCTGCTGCAGTTTGGTAAAACATTAGAGCCATTTCTTTTATTACGCCATGGAAACTGCCTGCTTCAGGATCCATCTTCTTTGGATTCTAAGAATTAGTGAAAGATGTAATTGTTGGCTTAACAATTAGTATATCAATCAGTCAAACCAATCTAGATCATGGTTGGTAAATTCTACAAATTTTCCATCCCTAGAAAGATTTGCTTTCCTTCTCACGTTATTTAGCAACTTTTCTAGGACTGAAGCAAATGGATTATGACAATGCAGATGTAAGATCTGCAAACTTTATCCTCAGTTGGTCAAAAGACAAAATAAAAAAAAAAGGTTGGTCTAGATTATGAAACTCACAGTTACCCTGCAAGGTTTTGAAAACTCCAGTAGAACATACTGCAGCTTTTCATTTTTTTAAAAGGGGAGGGTTCGGCTGGGGAATATGCTTCCTATGCTGAGGACTGGTGGTTGAACAGCTAACCACTCCACATTACGTTAATATAGATGTAGACTATAACCAAGAACTTCTCATGTTTATGTTTGAAAGTGTAATGACAAGATATTCTTGTTGTTTTTTTAAAGAAAAATCAATCTCTTTATGTTAATGTATAATTTAACCTGTACAACGTATGTTATCATTCAGCAACTAGCATTTCTTAAAAGTTCAGATATCAACATCAAGTCCCTTGCCTTATAATCCTGTTCCATGTGCAAAACGCCCCTTTTTTTTTTTTATGAAGGGTTTGATGTCAGCTTCAGTCTCTATAGTTTGCACATCTCATCTTTAACTATGCTGATATCTATAGCATGAGGAGAAGAGGGTTATCTGTCAATGGCAACTGCAGCCATTAAACCTTAAAAATTCTGTTTCAACTTGAACAACTTAAACTCTGTCAAAGATGGGAAAAGAAAACCTGAACATTCCTTTGAGAAGCGATGAATACTTGTAATAGTCCGAACTCTATGCTAATATATATTTTTTCCCAATACTTAATGTATCTATGTTGTGTGGATGCTTATACAGGCAATGGAAACCTTAGGAGTTGCCCTAAGGGGGATGTATCAAACAATCAAGTTCCCTCAGGTGTGGAAACCGTCGCTGTACATGTACCTCTCTTTGGCTCTGAGTATAAGTACTCATGAAGGGCAGTTTTATTGGTACACTGATCCGAAAGCTGGTCCTGCATTCTCTCAGGTTTCTCATTATCCCAGTTAAAACAGTAGAATACTCTACCAAATCCCTTTCACATTTCTTCTTATTCAATCTTTCTTAAGTGCAGGAATTTGTTGGGGTCATCTATGCAATTGGTGCAATGGCTTCAATGGTGGGGGTTCTGATCTATCACAAGACACTAAAAGACATTCCATTCAGAAACCTACTCTTTTTTGCCCAACTCCTTTATGGCACATCTGGAATGCTCGATCTGATCTTCATCCTTCGATGGAACTTAGTCCTCGGAATCCCAGATTACTTCTTTGTCATCATGGAAGAATGTGTCTCACGAATTATCAGCAGAATAAGGTGGATGCCCATGATTGTATTAAGCACCAGGCTTTGCCCTCTAGGCATTGAAGGCACATTTTTTGCACTGCTAATGTGCATTGACAGCCTCGGTTCCCTGACATCCAAATGGGGTGGAGGGATTGTTCTTCATACGTTGCATGTCACCAGGACAGATTTTACAAACCTGTGGTTGGTTGTTCTCATTAGAAACACCCTGAGATTTGCAACTCTGGGTCTAATTTTTCTCGTCCCCAAGGCTGATCAATCAGATGCTTTGATCCCCCCAGATATCCTGAAAAATAATTCAACTGTAACAGCAGATGATGAGGGCTTGGAACTTGTCTCTAAGAACGAAATAGATGAAATCTAGCTGTTCGTTTACATGTTTATATAAAATAGAGCTTGGACCGGTAATGAACCTGGATGGCACCTCCAGGTTCATGGTTCTCAAGCTCAACCTGACGATTGCATTCATACTCAGAAGTCAAGAGGGATCATTCAGGATTTTTCCAATTCCCTTCCTGAGAGTTCACTGCTAAAGTTGATGGCTGGCTTCCCCATTCTCCTGGGGAATTTGTCAGTATTTCTCACTTGCCGATTCCCTCATTTTCCCTTCCATGGGAAGTTCAGTGCCCAACATTTTGTTTCATAAAAGGAGTAAGCTTTAAATCAACGCTGCTCTTGTAATTAACAGTCCGACAAATAAATATAAATACCATACAATTAATTAAACGAATTAAGTTTTTTAGTATACACGAATACATTTATTACTCATATATTATATGATTATAATATAATTAATATTCTTATTAAATAAATTTTATAGAATACGATATGATTATAATAAAATAAATTTATTTAAATAAATATTATAAAAATAAATATACCATATTATATAAATGAATCGCACTAAGTGTATTATATACGATTTAATGTATTTAAAACACGAAATATAATAATTTTAAAACTCAGAAACTCGTTTAATGTTAAGGGATAGGTGCTCAAAATTACCATATATGACCACAATAACGTTTTCAAAGTCTTGGTCAACTATTCAGACGACGTGGCAGAACACAAATTTACTTTCCGAAATATTTTATTTTTATTTTTTGATCTTCGTCTTGGGGGGACTTCCATCTTTTGGTTTCTATTACTTTTGGGCAGCAGATTCTCTCTTGCTTCTCTCTCTCTCTCTCTCTCATCAGTTCTACTCCCAACATCGAATCACATGGTAATTCCTCGTTCTCCTTTTCCTTTTTGTTCTTCCTTCGTTCATTTCCTTTCCTAAGTAAGCTGATTTTGCTTGTAAAAATCTCACCTTTTTAAATCTCCCTGAAACTAGGGTTCGTCAAATGTTACGCACTTCTTTTAGTTCGAAACCAGGGCACTCGGTTCTCAAATCTCTGGTTTTTTTTTAATTATTATTACACGATTTAAAATTTCTTTTTTGTAGGAATTGATTGTTCGCTGATTTGATTCTTGCTGGCGTGTTAATGACGCTGGAACCTGTTTCAGTTTTTTTTCATTGGATTGATAGGGTTAGTTGTGTGTTTTTTGATCCCCTTTTTTCTTTTTTGTGATAATTTAGGCAAACAGGCACACCATTGTTTTGATGCAAACTTCGCAGAACAGAGCAACTAGAACGTTTATGGATTATGATTCCATCAGTCAAGCTATGGATGGTATGCTTTTTGTTTACTCTTGCTTTATTATCTTTTATTTTTGTTGTTGCTGATTTGGACAGCGATTATTATAAGTAGATGTTAATTTGTGTGTTAAAAGGTAGCTAGTAATGTCATCTAAACTGTTTTCTGGGATTTCAAGAGGAGGATGATCAGACGAAGATAATTGCTTTGAATAGATCAGTTTTATGGTTGCTCTTGGTGTTTACCTCTTGTTGGGAAGTCTTTAGTTTTATGGAATTGATGAGGCACCTCTTGGCTAATGGTTTGTTGTTACAATAGGGGTTTACAATAGGGGTTTAGAGGTGGAAAACAAAGCAATCAAAATTGAGCTTTATGATAGGACACATCATACATTTTATAAAGTTCCTATTGCATTAGTGTTCTTGAAAACATCTTCTATTGCAGGCAGTGGACTGTACCTTTTGGAAGTTGGCTTGTGTTGTTGAAAATGATTTTTAGATTTGATTGTGCATTTGTCTTTTCTCTCAAGAATGTATGTCCAAAATTGTTTATATTTCTGAGTTGCATTAAGAGGAAATGAATCGGTGTGGTTTCAACATGATGTACTAGATGGAATCCCTTCTCTTCTTCCTTTACTTCATTAAAAAGATTTAACAATTTTAACAGTATATGCTATTTGCCATGTGCAGGGATATGTGGACTATATGAAAGGAAACTTAAGGAGCTAAATCCAGCAACTCGAAACATCACATATGACATTGGTGATCTTTACAATTTTATTGATGGCCTTGCAGATATGAGTGCCCTCGTGTATAACTCTCTCTCTCTTTCTTTCTCCACCTTTTTCTTAAATCATTCCATGTATTGTATGTTATATTGCATGTTTACCGAGTCACGTGTCAATCAAGTGTCACAATAACTGTCTATCAAAGGCATGAATTTCTCATGTAAAACCTGACTCTAAGGAATAAGTGTGTGTTTTCAGTCCATGAGTTACAATGGATAATTTCTTTTTCTGCTGAAGCTCTGATGTGTTCGTGAATGAGTTTTGTCCAACTTATAACAATAGATATGCCTTATTTCTTAAGGCAGAAGGCACAGTCATACTGAGGACTGTCAAGGCCTAAGGAAATGAATGTGGGTGATGGACAGACTATGTATTGCTTAGATACTCTAAGACAAAGAACTGAGATGGTGCAATCACTCATGCATTAAAGGATGAGTGTGGCTTTACTTATATGGGAGATAATATCTTTCTTTTTAGGAGAGGGGGTTGGGGGGTATGTTTTATGCATCCATGTTATTATTCCTTCTGTGGGGTAACTAATTTTATTGTCTATTTCTGGCTTGCAGCTATGATCACACTATTCAAGCTTTTTTGCCTTATGACAGACAATGGATCAAACAGAAAGTATTTCAGCACCTCAAGAAGTTGGCGCATTAAATCCTCTTATGCTAAATTTTCAGTGAAATTGAATTTAATAGAAAGAGAATGTGTATCCAGTGCAGAAGACATTATCTGATAATTTGTGCTCTTTGTTTCCCTCACTGTGCGCATATATTTGATAATCATTGCAGCCTTCGTCCGAGTTTCAGATGCATAGCAAAGGTGTTGTGTGGTCAATGTTGTACTCTAAGCAAAAATACTCTTCTTGTCTGTTGACCTTGTATAATCATATAATATTTGGTTGCCTGGTTGAAAACTCGAGAGCATCTCATCTAGCCTAGCATTTGGATGATTGTTAGGGTTGGTTTGTCGGACCGCGGTATCTGATTCTGGTATGCCGATTCTAATATAGTAGTCATTGTTTTACATCTGTATCTCATCGGGTTTGAATGTTGATAAGAAATGTGTCATAGCTACATGGTTTCTACTAGAGCTGCTGTTTTCTTTCTCCCCTGCTGTGTTTCTCTGTTATGCTTGAAGGCTGGAAACCAGTCAATTTTGGAAAAATTTGGTCGTTTTCTCTGTGAAGTCTAGCCTTTAATTGGTTTTTGCTGGAACCTTCAAAAATTTGTTTCTATTTCGAGGTTAAGGGATTAAAAGGCGTATTGTTTTAAATTGAGATTTAATCCCTTAAAAAAATAGTTCGATAATTTTGTTAACAAATTAATAATTGAAGTTTCATTGTATAGAAATATAAAAATAATAGTCCCTTAGGATTATCTTTGTTTATCTATACTTTATTATTTTTAATTAAAAATGAGTATTTTATCGGTTCGATTTTAAAATTTTAAAAATTGAATTTATTGAACTTTTTTAAATGGTAACCAAAATCGATAAAATTATATTAAAAATTGAAATATGATCAAAATTGATTTATGTAGGTTGATTTAGAGATTTATATTTTAAAAATATTAATAATATGTAATTTTTATTTAAAAATATATATTAATAATAACTGATTTTTTATTGATTTTGTTGTGAAATTGAAATATAAAAAATTAATCAAAATAATCGAATAAATTATTCGTTTTAATCTATTAATATTAAAATAAAAAATAAATGTAATTAATCAAATTCAATCAATTTTTGGTGGAGTCATTAATCATTAGGGTTTAGTTTAGAGTTCCAAACGCTAGCGTTTAACCGCTAGCGTTCTAAATTCTAATATATGCTTTGCCTGCGAACTTACACTAAAGAGCTCTATTTCATCTGTTTTTATTTTCCCTACCTGTTCTCTCTGGACCCAGCCTAGCCTAAGAATCGATCCTCTTAATCGCACGAAACCTTCGATTTGGTCAGGTATGGTTTCACGCCTTCTTCTCTTCCCCTCCCGCTGGGATTTCTAATTTGCTAGGGCTTTTTTACTGTGTGTTAGGGATTGATCAATTTTATTGGGGGGGGGGGGGGGGGGGGGGATGACGTGTAAATTGATATGTTTTATGCGGTTAAATGATTAGGGTTTTGACTGTTTGATTCATTCATTTGAAGATGAGTTCGTTTTCAATCACGCGCAAGAAAACCCCTTTCCAGAAGCACAGAGAAGAGGAAGAAGCCAAGAAGAAGGTATGGCGAGTTCTTTTAGCTACAAAGCTCAAAAATTTTAATTAAATTGGTTTAATTTTAGGATTTCCAGCTTCTTGATACCGTTTCATTAACTCGATTGAGCTAAAATATATTTTTGGTTTTTGGTTTTTTTTTGTAATCAGAGGGCGGAGGATGAAACAGCTCGATTGTATGAGGAGTTTGTGGCGTCATTTCAAGGAGATAATGCTCTAGGGTCGAAGGCATTTGTTCGTGGTGGAACAATCAATCCCAATGAGAGATTGAAGTCCGATTCTGAAGGTCAGTCTGATTCGGAGAGTCAACATTTGTGTTTTCAGTGTTGGATTTAATATATTTTTCTCAGTTTTTAAGTGTCAAAGTTTTTGTTTTGCACTATGGATTAGTAGAATGCTTTTTCTATTATATCATGAGGACACATTAATAAAAATATGGGCCTTTTTTATTCATTCGCGGATGGCAGGTGAAAAGTCCAAAGATGGGGTGTCTGTTCCAAAGAAGGGAAGTAGGTAAATAATTGCTTTTGATTAACCATGTTGCAATGCAAATGCTGTTTTGGTGAGGCATCATAAATAGAAAAATTACATGGTGATAATAGTGATATTCTCATTCTAGCCTTGTATTTTTAAAGGCTTCTAAAGTTTCATGAAAAAAAAAATTTCATATAGCAGTTCGTTGCAACATGCATGGCATTAGATTTGAAAAGATTCTATCAGTGGGAGTGCTTTTCTACTTTAAAAAAAGAAATAAGTACTAGTTATTTGAAGCATTATATGTCTTATTTATAATCTTCTGAATGAAAACTCTTTTCTGCCACTTCATTGTGGAATTGTTACATATTTAGCTTACTTAGATGTTCTAATCTGCATTTTGAATGAAAACTGTGTGGGAAGTTAATCAAATGTTGGTTTCTGGCATAGTGTAGGAGAAATTTGAGAATGTTCCATATCCAGTTGACAAGCTGCAATATAGTAATTAAAGTTAACAAGGAAAAAAATTATTACAGCAATCATTCTTTTTTAATTCTTAAAGATCAAATCAAATGAATGGTTAAATTTTGGTCATTAAATCTTACTTTTTTTTGAAAATAGTCATTAAATCTCTTACAATTGACAATATATCATGCCATACCTTCATGTTATCATTTCAGTCCACCCTGTTGTTATGTTTGAACTTTAGGGCTCAGATAAGTGCAAAAGATAGAACTGTAGATTAAATTTATGGTAGTTATCATTGTGGTAGATGGAAATCAGTGGAAGTTGTGTCATTGACTTGAGTTCAGGACAGCCTTCAACTCAATTAAACTCCAAACTAGCAGGGGTTAGTTGCACGAATGATTTTCTTTATTTGTGGAATTTCTAAGTTGGTTAGATAACCTTATTTCATGTTATATTGGCTTTTGAAGGGAAGTAGCCAACGTTTCTATTTTTTTTTCTGGCATGCTGGTTTTCCTTCCATTTTTTAACTATGTTACTGGTCTTCCATTTAATATTAATAACATTTTGGAAAGGTTAAATTTTTTAGGATTTTGTAGTAATTTCAGTTTGTGCAGTTACAACTGCATTTTAGCAAATTTAAACTGTTCATAAAAGAATGAAGCTTATTTCAGATCTAATTTGGATACGTCGAATTTCATCTGTCTACTACCAAATGCTATTGAAATTCTTTTAATTGGATTCCTTGAAGGAGGCTATTCAAGCATGCTTACATCCAAACAATAAAATTTTAGCTAAAAATAAGTCCACTAATGAAATCTAAGAACGAGATTAGTATTCATCAGTGTCACATAAATTTTAGCTCAATTAATAATGGTTAATTGAGAAAGTCTCCTTTAAAGTTCATTGATGAGTAGAAGCAATGACGTTTTGTTAAAGAATGAGTGGAACTGTGGAAAGCGAGTATTTCTGTGAAGTGGAATTTTATCTTTCATATTATTTCTGCAGGTATGTTCCATCTTTCATACCACCTCCTATGGCAACCAAGGGAAAGGAATCTGAGAAGAAGGTGAATTTTGTTAATGAAATTATGGCACATGTCTATATTTATATCATTCTCAACTGAGTTTTCAGTTTGTGATATCCACATTCTAACCTTTAAAAATGTCGTTTGTAGAAGGAGGAGGAAAGGCTGAAGGAGAAAGAGAAGGGAAAGTCTCGAAACATTGATAATTTTATGGAGGAGCTGAAGCATGAACAAGAGTTGAGGGAGAGGAGAAATCAGGAACGTGAACATTGGCGTGATGGGCGTCATACTGACAGTTCTGCCGTAAGTATTTCAACGGGATTCAATTTGTTATTCAATAATAGGGTCTAATTTCATCAATATTTCATCTATCTTTCCCCTTTCCCCCCTTTGTTTCTTGCACTTAGATTTATGGGGATTATATGTAATCTGAGTATTTTTCATTTTGTCATGTAGCATCTCTATCTTGTATGACATTTTATCTGAATTTTGCTTCTTAACCTTTGGCTGTTCCTTTCCCAGCCATCCAGTCGGTTTGATGAACTGCCTGATGATTTTGATCCAAGTGGAAAACTGCCTGGATCATTTGATGATGGTGATCCTCAAACAACAAATCTCTATGTTGGAAATCTGTCACCAAAGGTATCTTTGTTCTTGTTTTTAAATTGTTGCTTTTAATCTGCTTTTCCCCCTTGTGGCTTAGTAGTTGTTATTCATTTTTTTTTTCTAACTATAGTGTTCTTTTTAATCTAGGTTGACGAAAATTTTCTTCTGCGAACTTTTGGAAGATTTGGGCCTATTGCTAGTGTGAAGATTATGTGGCCTAGGACAGAGGAGGAGAGGAGACGGCAAAGAAATTGTGGCTTTGTGGCTTTCATGAATAGAGCTGATGGACAAGCTGCAAAAGATGAAATGCAAGGTATGTTCCCTGAGCCTTGATTGTAGATATTGTGTCATTAATCTATTAAGAGAGTGCAACCTGATAACTCTCAAGCAGTCCTTTTGTTCTAATTAAGATGCTTGATAATAGCAATGTTGTTACGTTTTTTACATAAAGGAAAATTCTTTAATAAATTTCTTGATGCCTTTTTTGTACTAGTATAATGCTATGTGCAAAATTTGTAAATTTTGATGTCTAATTTCCAAGGTTTAATAAATTCCAAAATGTCCTATGTTTTTATCATTTTATGATGTTATTGATAATCTATGATTTATTAGAACGTGATTGTTGTGTCGTTAATCTATTAAGAGAGTGCAACCTGATAACTCTCAACCAGTCTTCTTTGTTCTAATTAAGATGTTTGATAATAGCAATGTTGTTACATTCTTTACCTAAAGTAAAATTCTTTAATAAATTTCTTGATTCCTTTTTTATACTAGTATAATGCTATGTGAAACATTTGTAAATTCTGATGTCTAATTTCCAAGGTTTAGTAGATGCCAAAATGTCCTACATTTTTATCATTTTATGATGTTATTGGTAATCTATGATTTATTAGAACCTGATTGTTGTGATGTATGGTTGTTTTTTAATTTCAATTGATATATGACTTGAAGATATGTTTTGGTTGACAGGAGTTGTTGTCTATGAATATGAGTTGAAAATTGGGTGGGGTAAATCTGTTGCTCTTCCATCACAAGCATTACCCGCTCCCCCACCTGGACACATGGCTATCAGGAGCAAGGAGGTTGGTTATGTTCTTTTATAAAAGATTTTGAAGCTTATTTGAATAAATTGCATACGTGTTTTTTGTATAAAAGATGCTTAAGACCAAAATGCTCTTTTGAAGCTAGAATCTGATAATATGGCTCTGGCTTGAGTAGGCAGTTCACAAAAGCCACTGCCTCTTGCTTGTCTATGCTGTAATTCTGAAACTTATTTTCTGACTGGCAGGGTGGTTCTATAATCTTATCTGGTCCTTCAGGCCCACCGGTGACATCTGTTCCGAATCAGAATTCTGAACTGGTAGCTCAACTGAAATATATTCTTTATTTTATTTTTCTGATAATTATTTACTATTGATTTATCTTCCTGTCTTAGGTAATTCTTAATTGGTCTTTTTCTTAGTTCTGTTGATAGCTTTTCTTTTTTTGATGCCAGGTTCTTACTCCAAATGTTCCAGATATAACGGTCGCTCCACCTGAGGACAGTCATATCCGCCATGTGATTGATACAATGGCTCTTTATGTTCTTGATGGAGGATGTGCCTTTGAGCAAGCTATTATGGAGAGGGGTCGTGGCAATCCTCTATTCAACTTTTTGTTTGTGCTTGGCTCAAAGGAACATACTTACTATGTCTGGAGACTATATTCTTTCGCTCAGGTCTGTTGTGCTTGATATCTCAGTTTGCATCTGGTGTTATATTGTAACAATAATACGCCATGCTCTGGTGTATATGTGAAGATGGAATAAGTATTGAATAATTTTAATGTTTGCGGAAGTGCAGGGTGATACTCTTCAAAGGTGGCGGACAGAGCCTTTTATTATGATAACTGGTAGTGGAAGGTAATGATGTGCCAAGATTTTTACCATTAATGAAATTTGTTGCACAAGTTGTGTTGGACTGTGTTGATGATGCATTGATTTTTATTCTTTTTCTAGATGGGTACCACCACCTCTGCCAACTACAAAAAGTCCAGAGCATGAAAAGGACTCCACTGCCACATATGCTGCAGGAAGAAGCAGGGTATTCCAGAGATGAACACATTTTATACCGGATTGTGTGATTTTTGTGTGATTTGAGTGAGTTAATAATCCTTTATTATATCAACTGTTACAGCGGGTGGAGCCAGAACGAACACTTACTGATCCACAAAGGGATGAATTTGAGGACATGCTACGGGCATTGACATTAGAGAGGACTCTGATAAAGGAAGCTATGGGTTTTGCATTGGATAATGCTGATGCTGCTGGAGAGGTAATGCTTGTATGCAGCATACCTTGTTGAATTTCATGTGTTATAAGTTGTCTTATACTCTCAAACTGTAAAATAATTGTGCCTGGCTGGGACCTCTTGAGGATTGCCCTTTTTTAATGCTTGTGTTGTTGTCTTAAAAGTTAAGAAAGAGTCAAGAATTGTCGAACACAAAATATAACTTTAGAAGGGATAAGAACATTCTAAAATCTAATAGTGATGTGTGATTATGTCAAAGTCCTTTATATCCTTACAGGCTTCATTCTACAGTCTGAACCTTACACAATATCATGATCACATAAGTTTGATGCATGATTTGTTTTCTCCCCTCTTTTGCCCTGCAGATAGTTGAAGTTTTGACAGAGTCTTTGACACTTAAAGAAACACCTATCCCAACTAAAGTTGCAAGGCTAATGCTCGTTTCTGACATTCTTCATAATAGCAGTGCTCCTGTTAAAAATGCATCTGCATACCGCACCAAATTTGAAGCAACATTGCCTGATATAATGGAGAGCTTTAATGATTTGTACCGCAGTGTAACGGGAAGAATCACGGCTGAGGCCCTTAAGGTAGGTATAAATGTTAACCTTTTATCCAGCTTTCAGTTTGCTTTCTATTATGTTTGTTTTGGTTACATCTGGGAGCTGCAAAATGAACTGGCTTGTGGCTATGTGCTTGTTTATTCTCTTTGGTTTTTGGGCTTTAATGTGACCTTTTCTTGGCTTCTGCAGGAACGGGTTCTGAAAGTGTTGCAAGTATGGTCAGACTGGTTTCTTTTTTCAGATGCATATGTGAACGGACTGCGAGCCACTTTTCTTCGATCAGGAAACTCTGGTGTTGCCATGTTCCATTCTATTTGTGGTGATGCACCAGAAATTGAAAAGAATACTAGTTCAGAAGATGCAGGTGATGGGATTAAGGGCAATCAAGATGCTGCTTTGGCAATGGGCAAAGGTGCAGCTATGAGGGAGCTAATGGATCTCCCTCTTGCTGAGCTGGAAAGACGTTGTAGACATAATGGATTGTCTCTTGTTGGTGGTAGAGAAATAATGGTTGCACGACTGTTAAGCCTGGAAGATGCAGAAAAGCAGAGAAGTTATGAACTAGATGACGACTTGAAGCTTGCACAAAGCCGATCAAGTTCTAGTAGATATTCTAGTGGTCAGAGAGATATAAATGCTGAAGCAGAGCCAGTGGGATTGTCTGGATGGACTCATTATGCAGACGATGAGATCCATTCACAGCACAAAGGTTCTGTACCTCTGGCTGAAACCCTTCCAATCCCACAGCCTGAAATAAAAGCATTCTTAAAGAAAGAGAAAATCGATCCTGTTTTGCCAGCCTCTAAATGGTCTCGAGAGGATGATGACAGTGATGATGAAGAAAAAAGAAGCGCTAGGGGTCTGGGGTTGAGCTACTCGTCTTCTGGAAGTGAGAATGCTGGTGATGGTACTAGTAAGGCTGATGAATTGGAGTTTGGAACTGATGCAAGCATTCCAGCTCCATCTGAAAGTGCAATGAATGAAGAGCAGAGGTATGATTTTTTTCTAACGATGAATTTTCATTTGTTATTGCCGCCTAAAACAAATTGTTCTTATCAAGTCCTCTACGCGGCAGCATTTGTTCATACAATCATTAATTTATTGCTGCTTCATCGTGTTTATAATACCACAGGCAAAAGTTGAGACGTCTGGAGGTTGCTTTGATAGAATATCGAGAATCCCTTGAGGAGCGGGGAATTAAAAGTGCTGAGGATATTGAGAGAAGGGTTGCAGCTCATCGGAAACGGCTAGAATCTGAATATGGTTTATCAGATTCTAGTGAAGATATTTTAGGAAGAAGTAAGTTATTTTGCTGGCTGACAAGATACTGATACTTTGAAAGACTTATAATTATGTAGGTGCATCTTAATAGTTTATGCATAATTGAAATTGCAGAAAGAACATCTTCAGAGAGGAGAGAAAGGCGAGATGATGCGCACGATTCTTCAAGAAAGCGGCATCGCAGTCAAAGCCGAAGTGAGAGCCCTCCACGGAAATCATCAAACAGAGACAGGGATAGAGAAAACGATTCAGTTAATGACCGTGAAAAGCACAGGGATAGAGATAGAGATAGATCTCATGATCTGGAAAGTGAAAGGGGGAGAGATAGAGAGCGAGACCGTCGGGAAAAGAGTGGAAGCAGAGAAAGGGATGATCATGATAGGGATAGAGGCAGAGAGAGAGATAGGGATAGGAGGAGGCGAACAAAATGAGGTTTTTAGTTTGTGGCATACCTTGACTTCGCTTTCTTTTTGAGCATTAGTTGGGTGTGCTTATGGGCTGTTCTTGACCCAGTTGGTTTCTCGTCTCGGTAGTATGGTTCGAGATGAATAGGGGGCTTGGTTTGTGTTTGGAGGCTGCAGCACATCTGCCATTCGAAAATTGGTTACAAACAATGCTAAAGTGCAGAAATTCCATTTGTGGGAGCCCATGAGATTAAATCTGGTTCTTGTTGAGCCATATTGCAGCAAAATGTATTTTTATTTCCCTTACTTTATAATTTAATGGTTCTCTTTGATGCTTTGATTATTATTGCGTTTTGCAAAGTCGAGTTTCTGTCTTGAGTTTCTCATTAGAGAAAAAAGATAAAAAAAACCTTCAGCAGCATTAAATTAATTTTTAAGTAAGATCATAAAGGTTCAACCTTGATTAGTTCGTATTACCAAGAGAGCATTTGAAGGGAAAAAATCAAAGAAAATACCTCTTGTTTATGTTCAGTGTTATGAATTATTTGTCTATGTGGTCTCTTGCTGTCAGCATGGATTTTGACCAGCATCACCAGTTTTGTACCCCTTGGTTGTGTAAAAAGAGAATGGTGTTCTTCACTATCCATACTACACAGCTAGCTTCAAGTTAACAACCCAAGACGATGTTGTCATATGATCAAACCTGAAAACTTAATTTCCTTTCAGTAACCGGTTACAATCAAAAGAATAATGCTACTATTTTTACGTGGGGAAAAAAATCATCCTATAAAGCTGCACGTTATCATTATAGACATATGCTACAAAATTTGGGACCAGGTTTCGAAAACCTTGCCTCCATGCATATTAGGCAAGGCCAAGAACTCAGGGTCCTCGCAGAACTGGCAATAAATAATTCTACTCAACTAGGAAGGGGAAAGGATATATCAAAATTCTCAGAATCGAAACACAGGAAAGGCTGCTGCTACGATCGAAGTTTTCTTAGCAACCACTTCTTTCGCAACGTAACATCCAATGCCAAAAAAGTTTTTGCCTTTTTCTCATCTTCCAATAGATCACAAGCATCCAACAGAAGCTCATCATCTATGTCTGGGAGAGCCTGAAGCGCGTCAACTGCACTTTCTATTATCGAATAGTTCTTATTTCCTTTCTGACTTGCTAATCTTGTGACTGCACCAGCCATCTTGGAAAGCATCTTCTGCATCTCCTGGTCAGTTTTTGGTGCCTTGCTTGCTCGTCCTATGTCTGGTGTTGAAGTTGATCGCTTTCTGAGTTGATCGGATAAATGAAAGTCCCCACCTTGAGTTTGTAAGTTTCCATGTGCTCTGTCCAAAATAACTTCTGGCACACTATGGTCAGTTTCCACCCCTAGAACCTGAGTACTGGGTCTTCCATCTAATACTTCATTTTTGAAAATCTTGCACAAATCACCATAACTGCCCAGGAATTTATCCTTGTAAGAGACTGCATCGGGGTGTTCCTGTAAGACCTTACACGTAAACAGCATGCTACTAATAATACTAAAAATGACTTAGAAGAATATCAACTGCAGGTATGCAGTCTCTTCCAACCACATGATGTTATGCAATGATTGGAAAATCAAAAGGAGAGTCATGGTTTATATGATAAAGCAAATGAGTAATGAACACACCTTAATGTAAACTTCCCAAACATCATTGTTTGCTACAACCATTTGCTTAGCTTCATCCCAAACAAACCCACAATGATTGAGGAGATCACTAATGTCATCATATTGTTTCATCAAGCAGATGTACTGATTTTCTAATACGTTCTTGTTCAATAGAAGCGCAAAATTTTCATTGAATGATTCAACCATATGAAGCCATGCCTGTTCATTGAATGTGCGATCTACCTTGTTCCCTTCATGAACCTGTTCTAACAGAAGGTCAATAAAAAACCGGTCCATTGGGGCTGTCCATTCAATTCCAAGGTGATGAATACTGCTGGGAAAATGGTCATTTTCTTCATTACCTGCACCTTAAAAGATCATGAATATACAAAAGATACATCAATGCTTTAGTTCCTATTGCATTCCATCTTTTATTAGCTTTCAAAGCTCATTGGGCTAATCTATCTCTTAGAAAATATGCTACCTCCTAGTTTAGAAAAAAGAAAAAGCTAACCAACAAACAAAAAATTAAAAGTAAAGTCTTAGCTTTACTATTTCCAATATGCTTTAATTTCTTTCGACAACTCAATTTTCATTACCACACCATATTTACCAAACAAAAACTATTATTAGATAAAACTTCTCTCATCCACTATAGCATTTTATTAAACCAGCATAACAAATGATACGTACCATAACTGGTCATTAAAACAGTTACATTGCCATCAGTGCCTACATTTTGAGCCAACCTGTTGTATCTTCCATCACAACTTTCTTGTCCAAATATTACACGCAATTTATGATAGCTTGGCACAGTTTTAACTCTGTATGATCGAGCATCTGGATGTGACTGCATGTATTTCATGTAAGAAGCAGAACTAAAACTCTGTTGTCAATAAGAAAGGAAAAGAAATCACCTTGATATAAGCATCCCAAATGCTATCCTCAGCTGATACCATATCCCTTGCTTCATCCCATGAGAACCCACTTTGCTCAAGAAGAACCTTTATGTCGTTGTACAGCCTCCTTAAATGTTTGTATCGATTCTTGAGAACATCTTTATCATAGTGAGATCCAAATTTGGCATTAAATAATGTAACCATGTCAATCCAAGCCTGTGTTATAAATGTCTGTCCAAGTTTATTCCCTCTATGGACCTGGTCTAGCAACAAGTCAATGAGATATCGATCCATTGGTGGTGTCCAAAATGTCCTTGTACGATCACCAGCAGGATTCACACTTTTCTTCCCTCCACCTGCAAATTAAAAGATATAACTTAGCGAGAAAACTCTGACCAAAAGAAAAAAAATTAGAACCTTGGGATCTCATGCATGAACTATGCTGGCAATCACATTGTGGCATTTACCTAAATGCATTGCACCATTAATTCATAACTTCAGTTTCTAATCTAGCAGGTCAGAACAAAGGAAGATAAGAAAATTGATTTATGTTTGAGAGACCAAGGCATTAGTGAACGCTGCAACTCAGATTTTCATTGTTGATCAATGAACTTATCATGGTTCTTATAGTCCAAAATAAAGTAAATTGAAAACAATACAATTAGTGTGTTGATGAGCTTCCCTTATCTCCAGTTGCCACATTAGCACTCCCCTAGTGGACTCTAGATGCAATTGTGTATGTACATTGCAAACATCAAAACCATTGTGAATTAATTTACTGTTAGAAAGTCGGTACTCACCAGCCGTTGCTCTGGAGATGTCATATTCCTGGGGCACATTATTCACATTTCCTTCAACAATTGCTTCACCAAATATTAAGACCAAATCATTGTAGTTTGGCAAGGTTTTCATTCTATATGTTCGCGCATGAGGATGTGCCTACATTTAATTATCAATTATTATTAATATATTATCCATATGCAGGTAATGTGCCAATGACATAAATGCAGAAACTCATACCTTAATATAAGCATCCCAAACATCATTATCAGCTGTAATCATTAGCTGTGTTTCGTCCCAGGAAAAGCCATTCTGTTTCAGAATAACTGTCACATCACCATAGTACTTCCACAGTTTCTTGTATCTATGTCTTAAAACCCTCTTGCCATGTTGAGGACCAAATTTTGTGTTAAATAAAGCAAGCATGTCTGTCCATGCTTGTTTGTTGAATGTATTATCAACCTTATTGCCTCTTCCTACTTGGTCAAGCATAAGCTCAATAAAATATTGGTCCATGTCTGCGTTCCATTCAGTTCTTGGACGCTCATTATTGGTGGAGGGAAGACTACCCATTCCATCACCTAAAAATGGGGAACATGTAAGTAAAAGAATTTATCTTATGTTCGCATATAAATCATATATATATGAAAAAATGAAGAGAGTAGTCAAATAACAGATTCAGAGTTTGCTTTTCCCACAACCAAGACATTTTTGTTCACCAGGGTCATTTTTACCACAAAGTATTAAGAAGAGTCTTTCCAAGGGAAAAAAGGCAAACTAAATGCAAACACTGAAGAAGTTCGGCTTAGATTATGAGAAATTGCAACTTAGTGACATATTTCTTACTTATGGGAAGAGACTTAATGATTAATTGCTGAATGTTTGCACAAAAAGTGACTTGGGATCATTTACAACTTCGCAAATGGTCTATGAACTCTTTTGCCCAACTTCAAGGACCGAGTTCCTTCTACTTCCTCATCCAGTCAAAAAACATAGTACATCTACTATTTCCTTAGTTTTCTCTCCTCATTCTTCTCTCTTATTCATAGAAAGGAAGCATTACCCGCCATAACCAGAACAAAAGTGGCCTACAATATGAAGCACATACTTTTCAGTTGAAACCATAGGTACAATCACAGTTGAGGCTTATGAAATAAAACTGATACACACCCATATTTATCCCATGGACTTCATCTTCCAAGTCCAAATCATGACTAGATCGACTATATCTTCCATCCGCAGTTGTATACCCATATATCAAGCACAAATCACTGAAATTCAGCACTGCTTTTGTCTTGTAGGACCGTGCATCTGGGTGAGCCTGCATGCACCTTACAAACATTTTACTATAATGAATGCGGACAAGTATCTAATACAAGCAACTAGCGGAAGGTGCCACACCTTGATGTAGGCGTTCCAGACAAAATCATCAGCTACCACCATTTGTCGAGATTCATCCCAAGAAAACCCACTCTGACCAAGTAAATTCTTTACATCGTTAAATTGCTTCCATAAGTTTGTATAACGACTTTTTAAGACATCTTTGTCATACTGTGATCCGAATTTTGCATTGAACACGGTAAGCATGTCTGTCCAGGCTTGTTTGCTGAATGTATGCCCAATCCTATTCCCTCTATGCATCTGCTCCAGCATAAGATCAATGAAATACCGTTCCATTGTAGGTGTCCAATATGTCCTCGTACGATCGTTAGTTCCAGGGATTTGGCTACCCATCTCTCTACTCCTAGTATTCCTGTTGCACATTTTTCCAAGCAACAAAAGGGAAAACTCAGCATTACACTTGAAATAGAAGAAACCAAGCATTCAGTTCAACACACACTCTATACACAAAAAGGGCCCCTGAAAAGGAAAAACATTAACAGATTAATCAAAATTCAGTTTCAATGAATCAATATCCAATGTTACAATTCTGCAAGTCAAAAGTTTCAAACTTTAAGAAGAAACCAAAATGGGGAAACATAAAAACAAAAACCCAAAATACTCATGCTCAAATTCAGTAAAAAAGAGAAGCACAATTTGAAGGAAAGAGTTAGAAATTCAGTTTCAGAATCACAAAATTCAAAAATGGGCTCCAAAGATCAATCCTTGGAAACAAATAACAGAACATGTATTTCCCAAATATCCAAAAAGAAATCCCCTTTAACAATGAAACCCCGAAAAATTCAAATAAGTATATATGAATAGAAAGGTGAAAAAGGTTAAAGAAGTTTTATTTACCCTGAAAAAGAAAGAGAGATAGAGAGAGAGAGGGAAGGAGAATTGCAGAGTTTGGCGCCTAACAAAACCAGAGTTAGTGATAGTGAGATGGTGAAGAGTTAACCCTAATCCGGATTAAGGTCTAATCTCTTCTCCCCTTTCCTTCCTGTTTGGTTACACACCCAACCATGACCAACCAACGCCCCTCCTCTCGTCGCTCACTTTTTCCTTTTCATTTTCCATTTTTTCTTATTTCAACTGGCTGCAGTTGGACCCTGTTTGGTCCACTAAAGAGCCTAAATAAGCAAGCCCAAGGAACAAAAGAACAGGGTAAAGGAAAACTCCAACTAAGCACAACCCAGAGACAGCCCATTCCAACAGAACACATGTCGAGGTGATATTGCCCAACTTTCTCATAATTTACCACATTGAGAATTTCATAGTTCCTGGCAACTATTTTTTCTCATGTTGCAGACAATTGTTATTCTTCTTTTCAGTTTTTATTTCATGTTTCAGTTTTCAGTTTCAAGCAGGACACATGATCATGCTTGCAGATGTAGGAAATTCATCTTTGACATACATGACAGTTTAAAGGGTTAAAAGGAGTGCATAAATGGAGATAATTTCCTTCATTCAAGCAACTTCATCTTGGTTTTACAAAAATATCCGTGCAGGAAGTTATGATGTGTAAAAGTTGAGTTTCTCTTCCAGATGAATGTGTGGTAGGAGTATTTAGCAATGTGAATGGTACTTGTACTGGTTATCTACCATCAACGCTGTTAACAAGCGAGACCAATTCAATGTTCTTGGGTTCTTCGGCTTCAGTCTCGTCTTTGCTATTCAACATTTCTGTTGGAAGAATGGAAGAATTGGGATCACCTCTGGGAACCAAAAACAGAATACCAAGTGGAGAAAGTCTCAATATGTTTCGGAGCAGTATTGCCAGCCAGAGATTATCAAACTTTGTCCTAGTAACATTCAACATGTGGAGTAGCAAGCCTCCTCCCCATGAAGACGAGAGAAGTCCAACATTGTCGATTGACATGAGCAAGGCAAAGAAGGTGCCTTCAATACCCGAAGGACAAAGCTTTGCACTCAGCACAAGGAGGGGCATCCATTTGAGTCGTGCAATCATTTGAGATACAGCTTCACTGATCACAACAAAGAGATAATCTGGTATCCCGAATTTCAAGTTTACTCGCAGCACCAACATCAGATCTAGCATTCCTGCCAAACCATAAAACAACTGAATCCAGAACAGCAAGTCTCGGAAAGGGTGATCCTTGAGCATGTTTTGGTAGAGTATTGCCCCCAAGATGGCACCAACTGCACCCATTGAGAAAATGTAACCAATAGTTTCCTGCACAAGGAAGATGAACACCAGTTTTTACTAAACTGTAATCTAGTTCTTTAAATCAAACATCAGAAAATGCACGTAATAGTCTTCCAACTTAAAATCTACAGTCAAGAAACAAATCATTTATTCACATGTCGAATACTGTGAATAGTTCTGAGAAGGTCTCAAAGTATGCAACTGCTAATTTAATTTTGTTCCTTAATTCTGTAACCAGCCTACTCTTTTGCTGCTCAGCTGCTCAATTTCATTCTGACATTGAAATGAACTCGTCCAAGATTTGGGTCAAATCCCTTGTACGGTAACTTTGCATTCCTTTAAGACCTTGTCATGATTTATTCCTCAAGTGCAAAGTCCAAAAGCATCAATACACACACTTGGTTGTTTTTTGGACTGAAGGACATGAGTGCAGAAACATATACCTGGGAGAAAGAGGGCCCCTGCTTCGAGTCTGTGTACCAATAGAACAATCCCTCATTTATATTCAAGCTCACTGCAAAGGATAAGTACATATATAAACATGGCCTCCAAACCTCTGGGCATTTCAATGTTGTCCACATAGCCTTGCCAGCATCAAGGAACTTCTGGCTTACCTGAGTCAAGAAGAGAATTTACAATTTGAATGTAAGATCAACCAAGATTCAACTAGAGCCAAAGTATACCTCTTTGTAGGCAAAGTTGGGCATATGGGGTTCAGCAAGGACAATCCCAACTGAAAAAACAAGTGCAGCCGGGATGGTCAGCAATCCAAACACCCCCTGCCAAGGAAGAGGGAAGAAGCCATTAACATAAAATTAAGTGAAAGAATAATTGCAGACTGACAATGGAGTTAAATGACAGCCAACCTTAGGGCCAATTAGGTGAACAAAAACACCACTGATAGAGAATCCCACTAGAGCTCCAATTGCAGAGGTCAAAGTACACAAGCTTTGCATGTCAGCTGCAAGGGAAGGATGACTAATGCTGTTCTGTGCTACACATGCATCAACAGTCACATCTGCTATAGCTACCCCAGCACTTCCCGCTGTCAATGCCATCAGCGCAAATACCAAATGCAGCTTGCTGTGCAATGATATTAAAAGCATGGAAACCAAGCCAAGCAAACCTGAAATTAACTTCAAACGTTTAACAGAAGAAGACTATTCATAATGTAGTCATATAACATGTGATTTTTGTTTCATTATTTTGCCTATTTCCAAAACAGAAGGCATTTATATCACTCATAAGAAAATTATGTCTTGCCACATTAATATAAAAAAGCTGCATCTTTCACTCTTTTTAAACATTCCCTATTGCTTTGTACAGAATAACCAGTCAGGGAAATGCAGTATGCATACAAAGATACACAGAGTGATATTGAGAGTAGTTAATGACAAACCAGAAAAAATGCAGTGAAGTTCAAGTTCCAACTTTTTACTACTGAAAATGTGAGAAGTAACTAAAGAGGAGAGGTCAGATCACCATTGTGCACATTGAGATGGCACGAACAACAGAAAGATGGCAACTTATTCCACCATGGACAATTAAGATTACAAACTTCACCTACTCCAAAGAATAACTACTATCATTGTAGCAAAGATTGTGATATGGCTACATGAGCCTTTAGAACACAGATGCAGTTAGTTGATAGTATACACAAGCTCCAGTTTTGCAAAGCAAAGATCTAGATTACCTAAACTGACAAGCTTCTAATTCCACCGGAAAGGCAGAATGGAAACATATTAATGAGATTTCAATTTATGGCAACTATAAATAGGCAAAGAAAGAAGATAGAACATATCATTTACCAGATAGAATGAAATAGGGCCGTCTTCTATAACCCCTAACGGGGACAACATCAGTGAGAAGACCCCAAATAGGCTTGACAATCCAAGGAATGGCAGTAATCCCTGCGTAAACCTGAGACTCAGAAGGCTGTACCTTTTGAACATCCTTCATGTAATACTCGGTGCCGACGCGAGCAAGAGCCCCACCCAATCCCTGGCTTATCCCATAAACGGATACAACTCCAAATACAAAGCTCCAATGCGTTTCCATTGCAAGCATCTTGAACCAATAAATTGGGCCCCAGAAAAAGTAGCACAATCCCTTGGGCTCGTTATCTTCCTCCACATCCTTGTTACAGGCTTCAAAATTCCCTTCCTCTATCATAACTCTTAACTTAAATTAACAAACGATCCAGGTCAACTCAGTTTGGACATGAATATTCCATCAGCTTGAAACCAGGAAATTGGCTGAGATTCCAAGAACAATGATGAATCTTCTAAAATTTTGATACGGTGAAAAAGATGGGAACCCGGTTAACAAATCAGAGTTTCCTAAAATGGGTTGTCGAAGTTTTGTGAAACTGATAACAAAAACTTAAAACTTTTTATATGGGGTTACAGTTTTTCTAGTTGGAACTATCTTACACCCTTGTAACAAATAAAAATCTTAAGGAGTGCAAGACCAATATCTATGTCGGAGAAAATAATCTATATCTAAATGTGTATAAGCTAGATCAGAGAGGCAGTAGGTTTAAGGCAGAAGAAGCCTCTCCTTGTACCAGATTTGCTTTAACCAACCGGACGGTAAAACCCTTCCTCTTGCAAATCTGATCTGTTTTATTTATCTTTTTTTTTTTTATAAAAAGAAAAACAAATTCATTACTTATTAAAAAAAAAAAAAGCTGTAGTCTTGTTGACGATTGATTCATTATTTAGCCACGGTATTTACATTTTCCTGTGCTTATGAACTTGTTTGCTTTTAAAGAAGTATACCTCTTTTTGTCCAGTTGGAAGAGCTTACTACCTAGATCAAAGGTTTAACATTTCAGACATGGCAGAACCCAATTGGCCCCTTGCAAGTGGGGACTTAACACGTTCCTTAGATTTTGTTACGACCATTTCTTCGTAATGGACGGTCATGTCTGAAAAAGTTGCCACGTGACCATGTCCAATGTTTCTGGATGTCCGAGAACGACAAAATACAACTAAAAAAATGCAAAAGATATGATTTTTTCCAAGATAAATAAGTAAATGTTTAGTATCAGTTCAGCAAACTAGAGCTGTCATCAAGATAAACGTTTGATTTATTTGAATATATTAATAAATTTAAAAAATCGTTACAAGGACGTAGTTGGCACGTTGGATTTGATGAAAGAACCTTGGAAAGCAGCAAAATCTTAACCTGCTATATCTGATGGGATTACTCGTGTGCATCAAGCTCAACTATGTCATTTCAAGTTTGGGCTTGAATGGTTTTTGTATTAATAGGCCATCTTCCATCGACGCTGTTAACCAGAGACACCAATTCTATGTTGTCGGGTTCTTGAGTTTCAGTCTCTTCTTTGCTGCTGAGCAGCTCGGTCGGAAGTACGAAAGAGTTGGGATCACCTCTGGGTACTAGAAACAGCAGACAAAGAGGAGAAACTCTCAATATGTTTCGGATCAATATGGCCAGCCAGAGATAATCAAATTTTGTCCGAGTAACATTCAACAGGTGAAGCAGCAAGCCTCCTCCCCATGTAGATGTAAGACCTCCAATGTTATCGATCGACATGAGCAAAGCAAAGAAAGTGCCCTCGATACCTGAAGGGCAAAGCTTGGAACTGAGTACGAGGAGGGGCATCCATTTGAGTCGTGAAATCATTTGAGAAACAGCTTCACCGATCACAACAAAGAGATAATCTGGTATGCCGAGTTTCAAGTTCATCCGCTGCACCAACATCAAATCCAGCATCCCTGCTAAACCAAACAGCAACTGAGTCCAGAAGAGCATGTCTCGCAAATGATGATCCTTCAACAGGTTTTGGTAGAGTATTGCCCCCAAGAGGGCACCAATTGCACCCATTGAGAAAATGTAACCTACAGTCTCCTGCAAAAGACACATGACTGATTGATTTTCTTAGCAATGTCACATTGTTTTTCAAATCAAAGTCATTGGAAGGATCAATCAATACAGGTGCACGCATGCACACATACAGTTATCTCCAGGATTAGAAGACATGAATGCATAATCATATACCTTAGAGAAAGAGGGGCCGTCCTTCGCGTCTGTGTACCAATAAAACAATCCCTCATTTATATTCAAGCTCACTGCAAAGGATAAGTACATATATAAGCATGGCCTCCAAACATCAGGGCATTTCAATGTTGTCCACATAGCTTTGGCAGCATCAAGGAATTTCTGGTTTACCTGATTCAGGAATAGAATATTACAATCTGAAAATTAGAGCAACCAAGGGTAGACAAGAGTCAAAGAATACCTCACTGTAGGCAAAGTTAGACATTTGGGGCTCCGAAAGCAGAATCCCAACTAAAGATACAAGTGCAGCAGGGAAAGTCAGCAATCCGAACACCCCCTGCCAAGGAAGAAGAGAAAAGCTTGACAAGTACATTAGGAAGGAGAAGGAAAAACCTTGACACATGTAGATTTAGTGGAAAGAAATGAAACATAAAGAAAAAAAACAAATTGCAGAATTCGACAACAAAAATTAAACAATAGCCAACCTTAGGGCCAATTAGGTGTACAAATACACCACTAATAGAAAATCCCAGTAGTCCTCCAACGGAGTAGCTCGAAGCACACAAGCTTTGCATGTCAGCTGCACGAGAAGGATGGGTAATGCTGTTCTGTGCCACACAAGCATCAACAGTCACATCTGCTACAGCTACCGCAGTATTTCCTGCTGTTAATGCCAAGAGGGCAAAAACCAGATGCAGCTTGCTGTGCAATGATATTAAAAGCATTGAAACCACACCAAGCAAACCTGAGATTGACATTTACAAGTTAACAGGAAGGAGAAGACTACTCATCAAATAATCATATAACCAATGTTTTTGTTTCATTGTCATTGTCATTACCTAGAATAAAATGCATCTGTAGCACTCAGAAGAAAATAAATTAATATGTCTCATCATATCAACTGAAGCAATTACATGCCATCTGACAAATAAGATTAAGTAAAAGCAATTTCTATCTCAAGGTGAGGACGATAACTACAAGCCATCTACCAAAACAAAATGTGATATGTATATGAACTGAAAATGGAATCTGGCAATAGGTAAAGAAAAGCTAGAATGCCCTCATTTACCTGATAAAATGAAGTAAGGTCGTCTTCGATAACCCATTATTGGAAGAACATCAGTGAGAAGCCCCCAGATAGGCTTGATCATCCAAGGAATGGAAGTAATCCCTGCGTAAACCTGAGCCTCAGAGGGCTGCACCTTTTGAACATCCTTCATGTAATACTCTGTGCCGATGCGAGCAAGCGCCCCACCAAATCCCTGGTTTATCCCATAAACAGATACAACTCCAAATACGAAACTCCAATGCATTTCCACCGCCAGCATCTTAAACCAATACATTGGACCCCAAAAACAGTAACACAGTCCTTTGGGTTCATCATCTTCCTCCAAAGCCTTCTTGCTGCAGGCTTCTGTATCCTCTTCTTCCACCATAGCTCACAAAAAAAATAAAAAATGACCCTGGTCAACTCAGTTTGGTCATGAATATTCCATCAACTGCAACACTAGGAAAACTTAAGATTCCTAGAACAAGGATGACCCTTCCGAAATTTGATATGAAGAAAAAAGAAGCTGACAAATCAAAAAGTTCCCTAAAATGGGTTGCTTGAAGTTTCCTGAATCTCACAGGGAAAACTTAAAAATTTCGAAATGGGGTTATGGTTTCTTTACTTGAACTCCCTCACACCCTTTCATTTGTATCTTAACTCAAGATATATCTATGTAAAGAGGGAAAAAACCATATGATCTAAACGTCTCAGCTAGATCAGAAAGGAGGTAGTTCCTAGGTGGAAGAAGGTTCTCTCCTCACCAGATTTGACCAAACCCCACCTCTCTTCCAAAGCCTGATCTGTTGATTAGAGAGAGGAAATAAAAAAGACACTAGATTTACTACTAGTTGGTAAGGTTTTAATTTTCCTTTAGCAACAGGGTTTAAATTATACAAGTCTTTGGTCACGTCTTTAAGTTTTCTTGTTTATTTTTTCTGCGGTGACCCATGAAAGATGCTCAAGTAACCAATCAGAAAGCCATAAGCAATTAACAGGCCAAACGATGAATATTATTAGGCGCAGAATAAAAAGCTTCTATCTCCTATTATATTAACTTCACTTTTATGGTTGAGTTATTTAATTTTATTATGAAAATTTAACTTTAAATCCATAGTTAAATACTATACCTTAATCCAGTTGGCAGCCGATACTACCTAAAGCAAACGTTTTTTTTCAGACAGGGCAGAATCCTATTTGTCCCATTCAAGTTGGGACCTGATGACACGTACAACAGATCTTGCAACTTTTTTTTTCTTTCTTGCTTTATGGTCATGTCATAAAAAGGTTCCCATGTCCAACGTTTGTGGGTGTCGGAAAACAACAGAAGAAGGAAGAGTAAAAATAACCTCACATGCTGTCCTTGTCAGCAAAATGGAGAACCCAGATGCTTTGTGTAAATAAGGGGGAAAAAAGAAAAGAAAAGTGGTAGGATGGTCGAGAGCTTTTTGAGAAACGTTTGGTGAATTAATCAACACGTCGTTCAAAATATGTGAAGCAGTTGGCTCCTCGGATTTGATGACAAAAACCTTGGGAACTTCGTATTAAGATGTCTGTAGCAGCAGGATCTGATTATTTTGTTAGTTGGATTGGATTGGTTCAATAACTTTGAATGTGGTACTGTGAACTGGGTCAGGATGGAATCTTCCGACTTGTTGAACAAATAATGTTAGACCATTTGTTATTCATTTTTCTTTTTATATGGTTAAGTCAAAAGTAAAGTGAGTTGCCCAGCCTCCAACACCATCTTGTCTGCAGTCATTGAGCTCAAACCATGTCATTTCAGTTAACTACCAAGACATGTTGCTATGGTTGTTTTGGGTTATATTTGATATCAAGAACAGCGGATTTTGTCGGACAAACCTAGTTATTTTGGAAACTTTCTTTGTTTCACATGAGATTGACAGTGAAGCATTGATATATAAATATAAATATATATATATATATATAAGAGCTGTCAAATTTGCAAGTACAAACTTTGGATGAAATAATCTAGCAGGAAATAAGGCATTAAGGCCAATGTAAAACATTTCCCACCTTATCATTAACACTTCTAAAGATGAGTGAAGAACAGTTGATAGAAGAAAAAGAAAAACGGAAACCATGAAGAATATGGCCTCCAGGAGTTATAGCAGACAAGGGTAGATAATGCTGTTAAGTAACTAATTATTCTGTTCATGACTGACCTGCAGTCAAAAAATTCAGAGCAAGAATCTTGAAGAGAGCTTTTGGGAAATGCCAACATGGAAAAGAATTGATTCACTTCCTTTTTGACTGAAATCTGTAGAAGCTTACTGTAAGAACACCCATCAAAAATGGATTGGCATCCATAGAGATTGCTATATAGACATCTGTCCCAGTGATCAGCCTTTTGAACTCAAACCATAAACCTCAGAGAACTTTGGCATTTTCTCTGGTTTGATTCTGAGAGAAGGCTCTGTCAAAGAATATTGTTGCTTTGGTACTCACTGGCTCTTTAGCTGGCCTTGCATGAGTATTGTAAATCACCCACACTGCCAAATTTCTGCTGGACTCAACCTAGACATTCACATTAGCAGCAACCAGCAGTAGATACACATGGGTCTCTGCGTGGGGAAATTCGCATGCAACTTAAATCTTCATTTGATTTGTAGTAAAGCATTTTCTGTACATAGAACAACATATAACACTGCGAAGCTCTGACTGTCCCCTCATCAACCTCAGAAATCCAAGCATCATCACATTTGTACCATTGATTCTTTAGGCGCAGGTAAGTCACATAATGGCCTGATTCCAGCATTCCAGAATGAGCAATCATAGCAAAAATCTCATAGTCTGCAGAACTATCAGAGTTGTCATATTCAAAGGCAAACAATCTATTTCCGAATCGACTTCTAACAATTGAGGATGACAAATATGAAGTCATGTCCAATGAGAAAGGGAACTGCAAATATTGATCAATTTTCCTTGACATTTTTCTGACTAAAGAGTGCTCAAATCTCTTTATATGTAAACACAACACTAATGGGAGTCTTCTAATAGACAGTTGCTTTGATGAGTCCCGTAGTTCTTGACAATTCTGACAATAAAGTTTCTGGTCAGAACCCAACCTCTCTGCTCTAGTAAACAAATTCAAACAACCTGAAAGAGTGGATAGACCCATCTTCTCATCTGTTTTGATAGGTTTGTTAGCTACATGTGATGAAGAAAAGTTATTTGCTTCCAAGTCGAGTGAAATATCAATACAAGGATCATAAGTTGTGGAAGTAAATCCACAGGTGATACATGTGACATCAGATCTTAACAACCCAGAAAATGCCCTATGAGCAATGCATTGGCAGTCTCCATCATCTGTGTAAAAGAATAACAGTAACGTGAGTAAAATAGAAGAACTGCACTGCAGCATGCAACAAAATTCTGTATCTTTCAATCCCAGATTACAACCATATTTTCAGTTTGAGTGGAATATCTATCAACACCCAAACACTGCTAAGATTCTCAGTATGTTTCTGACATTCATGAGTTACTCCACATAATCTGTGGCGAAAACGAGAACACATTCTTCTACTTATATCTATAGGTATGTTATGATTCTCCAACTCAAGAGTCATAGAATCAATTCTAACTGTCTCCCACCTCTTCAAGATATGCATGTCAACATCAATATCCCAAACTATCTCTGACAACTTATCAAATCTCTTATTCAGCCTCACGGCTTGGTGCCCTCACTGCATGCATCAGGAGCACAACTATATTTACAACTATCTGTTACCAACATATGAGGTAGAGAACCATTACCACCTTTTGACATCATAATTGTACATATGACATGAATTTGAAGCAAAACATCATCTCAGCATCTTATTACCTTTGCTAGAGTTCCTTACTTTGCTCTCCTTCTCATGGATCACATCTAAAACTGAAATGAAGAACTCATGAGCATCCTGCTCCTCATAACTAGCTAAATTTGATGAATGTTGCCACCAGCTACAAAAACAACACAAATCCATCATAAAAACAGTCAATCCATCTTCAGATATTTAGCAACCCAAAAAATATATATATAAGGGAGGACCAAATAGACCAAGCACCACATGCAGATTATCCAAATTGGATCTCAACAAACAGAAACATTTTGTCATTTTCAACTATAATATAAAGAATTTGATTTAAGACTAATCTTAACAACCCCGAAGACAGAGAATATGGCAAGGCCTAACCAATATTGAACCAAACTGTCAGTTTAATCAAAAGACTTCAATAAAGCAACTAAGGATAGACCTACTTCTGTTCACATTATACTCATTCAATTAGATAGGCAGCTCCCAGCGTTGTAATATTTCACCTCCAATTAGTGTTGGTTTCTATTAGGAGCTGTAAGTTGATTATAAAGGGATTAAAATTTTACAAACAACAGATCTCGGTTAAACACTCCTAATTGCTTAAAGCACAGCATATCTAATGTGAGTCGATTACCAAAATCACTAAGTCACGAAATATAACTATGGAAACATTGCTCAAACACAGGGTGCTGACACACACAGAAAAATTTCATACCTGAAAAGAAACTGAGCTGGACTATAAGGGGCGCGATCACCCGAAAATATAGCTGAAGAAATAGCATCAATATCACAGAGCAAGCATAGCTTTTCACCAGATCTTTTCCTGCATTGATCACGGTTGTGCCGATCACTCAAAAAGTAATTCCTCAAAGGAGGAGCATGAAGCAAAGCCTGCAACACAGAATTCATGAAACAAGTACTCCCCAGATTGTTAAATCCCCTCAATCCCAGTGGATAACACGATTTTGCTCTCCGATCTCTCATCGAAATCAACTGTTTTGACTTCTTCAAATCTAATTCTATCCCTGAATCTAGTCTCCTTCTCTTGCTTGATCTCCCAGAACACGCCTCAAAACCATTACTTTTACCCCCAGGCAAGTCCCTGACTTGTTTAGACACAACAACCTTGTCAAAATCAGGATCATAGACCTGATCACAACACAAACAACAATAAAGCTCTGATCTGTCGATGTCGAGAGCCACCTCATGGCCGTTCTCAGATTGGGTATGCAAAAGGACGTGGCTTGAACAGGATATCGAAGAACACATCAAACATATATAAAGTCTACCTTGATACCCATTACAAAAACTGCATCTGGGTATTGTAGTATCGTGTTTATCAACTCTACTTCTTCCATTTGGGGTGGTTTTGAGGCAATTTTGGAGGGAGTTATAGCCATTGAAGCCACGTTTGAGCTTGTAATCAACTAGGTGTTTGCAGGGTTTGATGTTAGTGTACAAAGGGTTTCTTGCGCACATGCTGATATTGATGGAAAGCGGCTTCGAATTGAGAAACGAAGCTGAGATTTTTATTAGAATAAAACGATGAAATAAAATAACCGGTAATAACTATATATGGTATATTGACAAGCAAAGAACTTCTGATTTTTCAGGAACTATTGAAAACGAAAGATTAGAAGAAGAATATCAGATAAGATTTGGAAACTTTGCGGCAGAAATATAAATGGGTCTCAACTTCTTCAGTTTGATTGATGAAATCGAGAGTGGAAACAGGGGACGCAGATTGCAGAAGGTGCTTTGAGCTTCTTTTTGGACTATTATTCTATGTTCATATTAAAAAAAATGAATAGTGATCGACCGCTGACCATAAGACTCTCTCTTTTGTGCTCAGAACCGACTACAAGACCAGACCTGAATGTACAAAAATTAGAGTAAAATAAAATTCATAATATAATGTATATTTCTAACATGATAAATACGTCATTATTTCATCATTTACCATTACCGGATAACATTTTGATTTATAATAATTAATCAACCATTAATAGTTACGAGAGTTTATTGAATTTTTTGTGAGAGTTCGAATTTGAATACTTCCAATTACTCTGTTTTTCCTAGGAGAAACAGAATCAGATTTCCATTGCCAGGTTCTAGTGAGACAAACCTGCACAGTTTATATTCCCATGAACAACCTTTTTGTTTATTATCCATTAGAAATGGGGTGACTCTTTTTTTGACAGATATCTCCCCATGAAACATCTCAATAAGAATTCTTTATTATGGAAAGAGAAAATAGCACTGGACAACTGTTGGGCTGGTTGCAGTGTTAAATGAGAATAACAAACAATAGAAAGTCAGTTACACTAAGTTGGAACAGCAAAGGGGGCATTAGACTAAATTGTCGATTTCAAAAATCGCCAGAGCCTCATGGAATGGCAACATAATGACTGCGCAACCTTCCAACCACCAATGAGTAGAATTTCATCTGTCTTAGCACTAGTAAAACCTCTTCATTGGAGAATTCATCAGTCTTAGCACTAGTAAAAACCACTTCATTGGAGAAACAAGTGCTGTTGGAGTCAAAACATTTTTCACATTCATGCTTACTGGTTCTCTTTGTCAGTTTCTGTATTATCAACTTCTGCAACATCTTCTAATTCATCCTCATCTTCAATGGGAATGTCTTCACTGTAATCATCTAAGGAACCAACATGAAGAATGCTGAACTCATTAATCACCCCAAGAAAATCTAATGGATAGTTTAATCAAACACTACGAGAGACAAAGTTATCACTTTATGCTGCAGTAGATCCACATAGGATCCATGCAGATGCTCAAAAAAGTGGGGACACCCTAAATTCTACCTTCAGTTCAGAAAGTTGTCGAACAGGATGAGTGAAATTGCATTAGCTATATGATAGAGCATTACCCCCATATTGAACATGAGAAGCAAAAAGTATTCCAAGTATCATGTGGATTCTAGATTCGAAATGCACCACAATAACGGGTGAAGAAAGCCACCAAATACTGTATAGAGGGTCAGTGTACCTAAACCAACTGGGACAAATTATAGAAAATTCTTACCCATATGAGTCAATGAAGCAGGACCATCCCTGGATTCTGATGCATTATCAAGAACATACGGAAGCTCTAGAAATTCCAAGAATGATACAGTCTGAGGATTGCGGGGATACCCTACCAAAAGGGGGAAGAAACGAGCATTAAAAAGAAATGAAGCACAAATGTATTTCAAAAGTCACAACCATGCTATTTGCAAACCCAAAATCAAAAGGAATGCATGCTAACCAACAACTAACTTAGCTGGAAAACAAACAAAAATGGATGATAGTGAGTAGGAACAATTGTGATAGTAATATCAAAATGTCCTATCCATGATGGTAAGTGAAAATATGCAAAGATATTTACTAACTGAGTTCTTAAGTTCTAAAATCTTGAAACTGGTATCTAGGAAATTTCTTAAATTTCTCTACATGAATGAGAGACTTTGCTATGTTATTAATAGAGGTTATTAGTAGAGGTCCCTTTAGCATCTCATAGGCGAAAAATATCACCATAAGATTTATAAGAGTGACACACATAAGTTTTACCAGAAAAAGAAGCGTTTGGAACTGGGTGGGAGGGACTGTAAGGTGGAACAGTTTGTGAAAATTCACAAGGTTTGGCTCCTCTCTCTTCCAGCCTGCTTCTAACCCATTGACGACAATCTTGCATGTCAAGCTGTGTACTCCTACATATTAGAACAGCATTTGTCAACCACTGGTTCTTGTAGAGTAATAGGACTTCCAAACAGTCCAATTAAAAGTTGCACATTTTTAAATAATCCACCAGTCCCCCCTCCCAAGAGAGGAGAGAGTAAGTGGCATGGTCAACAGAAAAATGTCATATATACACACCCAAAGTTTCCACGTTTGATGGTCAAAGGGAAGACACCATTAAATTTCCGTGTTATTGCAAGCCATTCTTCATCATATCGAACCTCATAAGGTCCTGGATCCGATTCAATATCAACAATCTAAAAGATCAGAGAGAGCCAGAATTCATATATCAGCTTCCAGAAAGACCAGAGGAAAAAGTCAGACTTATGATAGCTACCTGTAAAAAATTGCGCCCTGGAAGGCACTTATCAAGTGCAAGAAATTTTGTCACTGAGCCATCACTTTCATGTTGAACAAGAGCGGCAAATTTACAGTGCAAGTGAGCTGAAAACCAATAAGACGGTTTCAGTTTTTCGAGCAACTGAGCAGCAGCCTTGCTTCCAAGAGTTCCTTTTTGAATCTAAGAGATATTTTCCAAGAAGCAACCATGATATGTCAACAAGAAATCTGAATAAGCTTGATATAAGATAATGCAACAAAGGCAGATAATGAAATAGTTTCTTTTGCATTTATTTATTTCCAGCAAATCCATGATAATTACCTCATCTTTGAAATATTTTTTGCGGTGAACAAGTTCCTTCCAGTTTCCAAAATCAGTGATGCCAAGAGGCCAATCATGTGAAAGAAAAATATCGATCGGTTCCTCTACTTGCATTAGTTTGTGAACATCATACTCACGAACGTGATATACAGACCTGATAGTACTGTCATTATATGGTGGCCTTTCATGGTGTCCTGCTCAAGGGAAATCTAATTTGCTTTGGTTTGAAAGGTTAATCACCATATATAATAGCAGCAGTATTATCAGTTAAATATGAGAATTATCTTTTAAACTTCTGTAAGAACAGAGACTCAGCTCTAAACAAAGATGCAACATGATAAGTTGATAGGATGCTCACTTTCATTGAATACATAATCACTTTTTTGAAGAACTCTAAAACAAATGCAAATAAACAAGTAAACAACTTCAACCAACCTAAATGATAGTGGCGTGCGTTGTAAATTCCAGAAAGTCCACCGATACGGATATTGCCAAACTTGACAACCCCAGCAAATCCCAAGAAGTATATATTAGGTGCTGCCCATCCCCCATAATACCTATTAGAAATTTAAAAAAAAAAAAAGCCCACACATTTTTATGACACAAAGTAACATTTCAGGGCCTTTTCTAAAAGTAGCAAAATCCCCAAGCTAGCATATTTATCAAACTTAAAGACCCAGAAAACATAAAGGAAAGAACTTTGAACCAGCTTGAAAGAGGTGACTTACAATTCCCATAAATAATTGGAAGCTTCATGATTTCCACCGATAAATATGGTGGGAACCGGCGCAACCTCCTCACCCGAATAGTATTTCCAGAATGACTTCATCTCCCTATATTTTGGGGGTACACTAAGAGACTCCATATCTTTTTCATTTCTAACTGCCTAAGTCCCACAAAGAAAATTAATCAAAAAACTAAGCTTAAATCCAAATTGGGTATTTAAAGATATTAATATTTGTGTTGAAAACAACAATATTTCGTCAGAATTTAAGCAGAAACTGAATAAATTTAAGTGAAAGAACCTGAAAGTCACCACAGCAGAGGAGGAGGTCGATTTTGATGTTGCGAGTGTTTTCGATGAATTTAATGGTTTCGTAGACCTTGTCAAGGTCTCCATGCATGCACCCTTCCACTGCTATCTTCATTCTTTTGGTTGCAGACTGGACAAGGAAGCTGTTTAAGCACAAAACTAGCTGCTCTCGTTGTGACTGTCGCGACGTTGAATACACAGACCCAGCCTTTTCGCCTTCTGGTCTAGCTGCTGTTGTGATCGAAAAAAGAAGAAGAGAGAAATGGTCCGAGGAGGGGAGGGCAGGGAAGGAGGGATTTCTGTGAGTATCGCGCTGCTTACAGGGAGACTAACGGCATAGAATTAAAAAAACAAAAAAAACAGAACGATAAGTTTTGGGTTTATAGAGATGAATGCCTTGGGCTTTTCCATGTCTTGGGCTGTTACCTAGCATTCTCATTCATTTAGACGGGTTTGAGCCTTAAGTGCTGTTTTTACCTTGCTCGAATAGGAAACCAGCACAAGTGTAACTGTGGAAAGAAAAACAATGTTCCAATGGCTATTGATAGAAAGAGTGGTCGAAAAGGCAAAGCAGTAAGTATGGTCCTGCTAAAAAACAAAAAAATTAGCTGAAAATGTAAATAGTAATGCTACAGGTGTGAAGCTAGTGGAGCCAAGGGTGCGCCTTTTGTCGTCTGTTTGACCTGCGTTTTCTTTTCGGAAACAATGTGTGGCTACCATTAGAGCAACCTTCCCGCAAGCAACGGCCAACATCCAAGTTCATAACAATGTTTCTTGCTTTTCCTAATCAGTTTTCCTCTCGTACTTTTCCTTCTTCCATCTTCCTTCTTCATTTTCCCAAACCAGAATTGCTCTAACATGGCTCTATCTCTGAGTCCATGTCTCCCTCACACCATTTATCTCGCTAAGCCGCCCCTTTCCTCCTCAAAACTGACAACAGCAAGCACAATCTGGAACTACCCATCAGTTGGTTTCAGACTAGTAAACCTGAGAAACAACCATATAAGGTGCCATGCAGTGACTGATTTGAGGAGTGTACCTCCTGTTGATCAGGGCAATGGAGAAGGTGATGATGATCATAAGGTTCTCGTGGGTCCATCAGTCGAAGAGGAAACCAGAGGGGATAGGATCGTGGCAGACTATGACTGGACAGAGGAGTGGTACCCACTTTACCTCACCAAGGATGTTCCGGATGATGCTCCCCTTGGTCTCACTGTGTTTGATCAGCAGCTCGTCTTGTACAAAGATGGCAATGGAGTTCTTCACTGTTATCAAGATCGATGCCCCCACAGGTAATCTTTGCCACTTGTTCTCTAACATCGATTCAGTTTTTAGCTGCCTTAATTGTGCAATGAGTTGATCTCTAGAGAACCCGAACTAGGAACCTCCTATTTTAAGTCCTCAGGATTGTTGGTTCTGCACTAAATTTCTGTTATTGCACGTAGGAATCTTCAGGAATTTTTAGTGAGCTTTGCATTCTGCATTTCATATGTAAACTACATTTCCATGGAAATTGGTCTATTTTTGAATGATACTTGGAATTAGCTTGTGATGGATGATTTTCACGGTACTTGTAATGAATCTGTTTGTTCAATTCCATGAACCTGATATGCTCTTCAGATTTGTCAGTCTTCCTTAAGATTTCCAGTTTCAGGATTGCATGAACCTACCAATTCCGAACAACTCTGCTGTTGTATGAAATTCCATGTCTTATTTTAGTGTCCGTGTATGTATGGATGTGCATGCAGTAAGGCATTAGAGTCATTTGAGTTGAAATCTTCAACTCCATATTAGATAACTGTTGACCTTAGCTCTTCATGGTTCAAGGTTAGCCAAGCTATCTGAAGGTCAGTTGGTCGATGGAAGACTTGAATGCCTGTACCATGGTTGGCAATTTGAAGGCAGTGGACAATGTGTCAAGATACCGCAGGTCTGCATCTACTTTACATTGTACCTAAGTTCACCTTTTAGGATACAATAATCTTCTTTATTATTCTGATTCATGGATTTTGATAAGCTTAATTCTGCAACAGCTTCCATCTGATGCCAAAATCCCTCGGGCAGCTTGCCTCAAAACATACGAGTTGAAAGACTCCCAAGGAGTTGTATGGGTATGGATGTCACACAAGAGACCACCAAAGCCTGAAAAACTACCATGGTTTGAGAATTTTGCCAGACCAGGGTTTCAAGACACTTCAACCATCCATGAGCTTCCCTATGATCACTCCATTCTCCTCGAGAACCTCATGGATCCTGCACATATCCCAATCTCTCATGATAGGACTGATTGGACTGCAAAACGGGAAGATGCTCAGCCACTGCTTTTCAAGGTAACAGAAAGTACAGATAGGGGATTTGCCGGCTGGTGGGGTAAAGAAAAAGATGGATCCATGCCCAACTTCTTACGATTTGATGCACCATGTGTGCTTCAGAATAACAGAGAACTTGTTGATAAAGATGGAGAAAAACACTATTTCACAGGTCTCTTCCTTTGTAGGCCGACTGGACAAGGAAAATCTATGCTTATTGTTAGGTTTGGAGGAACAAAAAGATCTCCATTAGCGAAGTTTTTCCCCCAATGGTATTTCCATCAGAATGCAAGCAAGGTTTTCGAGCAAGATATGGGATTTCTTTCATCCCAGAACGAGGTATTGATAAAGGAAAAGGTTCCTACAAAAGAGTTGTACCTTAATTTAAGGTCCTCGGATACATGGGTTGCTGAATACAGGAAGTGGATGGATAAAGTTGGGCATGGAATGCCTTACCATTTTGGCCACAGCACCGTTTCTCCACCCAAAGTACCCGCTGTAGTAGAACATGCACCGGCCGGACTCATTGCTGGAGTTTCAGCATCTTTGCCAGCAAAAGGTGGGATCTCAACAATGCATGCTCCAAATTTGGCCAATCGATATTTTCGCCATGTAATCCATTGCAAGGGCTGCAGCAATGTAGTCAAAGCTTTTACGGCTTGGAAAAATGGCCTTAGTGCAGCTGCCTTAGTGTTCACTGCTTTGGCAATTCTAGCATCCAGCAGACATTGGAAGACATTTCTCCTAGTATCTGCAACGTTGTGCTTGGGTGGAGTCTATGCATGCTCGACTGCCATTGCAATGAACACAACAAACTTCATTAGAGTACACCGGAGACTCTGATTTCAGAACTGGCAAACAGTATCTCATATGATGATACGAGTCACATCCTTTGATTTCCGATACAAAGTTGCTTACGTCCATGTATATTTATAAGACGTAGATGTTGATTTCTTCTAATTGCCTTTCGTTCTTCCACAACAGTCCACACTTAATATTTGATTGCATCAAATGGTTGCTGTTTTTTCTTTTCAAATAATAGAAAGCAAATTCAGCCTCTTTCAGCTGGTACAATCGTGGCCAATAAAGCAGCTAAGCTTGTTACTTGATGCATCTGAATAAGGGGGAGGGTGGGAAAAGAACAGAAAAAGGAATAAAAACAAGATAAAAGCAGAGACCAAATTACTCTGCCAACACTAACTCGGCTGCACTTAGACAAAAAGAGTACCTTGGACACAAAATTTTGGATAATCTATACCAGGCAATATATCTAGCATGCTATTTATACACTGTATAACCAGCCCGGATCAAACTCAACAGTCAAATAATACCTTCCCTTTGTGTAGAGAAAGAATATTGAAGTAGCAAACCTAATTAGCAAAGTTCACTTTAATGTATGAAACTTTGTAAACAAGGAATAAGCCATCATTAACGGGATGCATTGATCACCCTACTCGTGCAAACCTAATTAGCCAAATTTCACTTCAATATATGAAGCTCTGTAAACCAGGAATAAGCCATCGTTCATGGGATGCATCAATCACCCTACCGGCAGCTAATTCAATCAGTTGGGACATGCATTCCAACCACCTAATAGTTAAGTTTACCACTAGAGTTGAGAGACAATGATGGCTCTTCTGAATATCGCAGTTTCCGAACTCTGGGCTTACTGGATGATGATAGATAAGATGAACTGTTCCCACTGTTGGTTACGTCTGGAAACCTTGGCAACCCAGTACTAACATCAGGACCTGAGTTTGTAGTCCTATGTTGGGACTCCACATCAGAGTCAACTTCACCAAGCATCTAGAACAGGCAAACCGATATTTTCAGTCAAAAAGAGACAAATATGATAAATGAAAGCTCAAGAGTCCAACAACTGACAAGAAAACGATGCGATGCAGGTATCTCAATGTAGATCTCTTCATACTTAAGAAACTAAAAACATATACAATAAGGGAAACAACTTTAAATATTAAAGAAACTTCTTTCAAATCAAAGAAAATGGCTGGCCACATGTATATATAGGTTTCCCTCCTCAATGATAAACAAAATTAAAGGAACTACAAACCTTAACAGCTTGCCGCAAAACACGCAACAATTCTTGGGCGTGCTTTCTTCTTGCAACAACCTCATCCAGCTCCTGTAACAGTTCTTCAAAAAGGTTCTCTCTGCATATTTCACCATACCAGACATGCTAAATTTTCAAACCATTTATACTATGACTTGAACTGGACACAAACCAACATCCACACTACAAGAACAATAAAATGGGGTAAAAAAAATGAAAACTACATTCATATGAAGTGCCAGGATTTCACTATTTATACTCTGCATGTGAATGCACAATCACATGTAGGGGTGAGCATTCGGTTTATTCGGTTTATTCAGTTACTGGATATCCAGTAACCGAACTAACCGAACTGTTTCATACAACTAACCGAAACCAAACCGAAGACCTTAAATAACCGAACTAACCGAAACCGAACTAATTCGGTTAGTTCGGTTTGGTTACCAAAAAGTCTGTATGTGTGAGAGAGAGCCTTTGAAATCGCTGGAGAAGTGGGAGAGTGGAGAACTGGAGAAGTGCAGATCGGACTATGGCAGTCACGGCTCAGTGGCTCACAGGGCAGCAGAAAGCCAGCACTCAGCAGCCCAGCAACCAAAAATTAAAGAGTCTGATGGGAGTCACGGTTGGTCATGGCTCATAGAGTCACCGGAGAACGGGGGACAGCAGAAGCTTTTTAATCGGGGTCACGGGATTGGTCACGACGACGAGCCACTAGAGATGACCAATGGGAGTCACGGTCGGTCACTGCTCAATGAGTCACGGGAGGACGGGGGACAGCAGAAGCTTTTCAATCGGGGTCACAAGATTGGTCACGGCGATGGGCGACTGGAGATGGCCAGATGGGAGTCACGGTCGGTCACGGGAGGACTGGGGGTGTCAGAAACCAAAATGGCTAACTGGGAGTTGGGAAACTGGTCTTCGATCTTCCCATAGTTGATTAAGGAATTTTTTAGTTAAAATATCTAAAATGCCCTTCAGTTATTTCAGTTAGACATTTTTGTAACCAAAACCGAACCGAAGTCATTGTACTAACTGAATTGCCTTAACCGAAAAAACCGAAAACCCGAAGTAACCGAACCGGAAAAACCAAACTCATTTCGGTTCGATTCGGTTGTTCGGTTCAGTTTCATTTTGCTCAGCCCTAATCACATATATCATGCAGACATTCCAGAAGATTCAAATTTGAAGACTTCAGGTAATCAGAATAATTCCATCATTATCCTCCTTCCTTTCAACACATTTTATTCTCTTAATGAGTTGAAACCTAAACTAGAGGCTAGAATTATTTTAGGAGCTCATGCTGGAAAATAATGCCAGGCACAACTACTGAGTGACAAAAGAACTTTTTCCATTTTGCCTACTCTTTAAATTGAAAACTAAACCATGATATACTTTAAAACACACCATCAATCAAAAGCAAGAGACATACCTGTACAATATTTGTATAAAAGTGTTATGAAGGTTCCTTTTTGTATGATTGACCTGGCACATTGATAAGAAGGGGAAAAAGATTATTTTAATTTAGATTTGTTAGAATAAAAGTTTAAAATTGACCAACTGGACAGGTAAAAAAAGTATTACCAGAAAGTGCATTATAGCTTTTGGCACTAAGTCTTGAATGTTCTTCCGGACTAAATCAAAGTAGGATTGCACGAGTAATTTAGTGATAATGATTTCTGTTGCTTCATTCTCTGACATTTCAGGTGGTCTTAAGATTGAGGGAGGCTGAGAAGCAAGGGCAAAGATAAAGGAACTGAAGTTAAGCTAGATAAATTGCTATTTAGAAACAAAGCACTCTCCACTATCTAACTCAAAAAGATAACATATCTCTTGAATTGTATATATACCTCACTCAGTTGGATTGTCGATGACCTCTGCTCTACTTCATGAAAAGTTTCTACAGGAGATCCGTTAGCTGGACTCTCTACAGATGATGCCTTGCTCCCAAATATTGATGAAATACCCCAAGTCCTTGCAGATGAACTACCACCTACATAAAAGTTACCAAAGTTAATGTTCAAGTAATAAACAGCCTCAGAAACTGCTTATGTCAAGGCCTAAGGCCATCATCTACGTCCACATCATAAACTTGCTCAGAAAATTCAGTAACAAGGGTAAACTTTTTGTGTAACTATACACCTAAGTTTTACTTGGAACCACCCTTTGTTCTCAAAGCTACATATACTATGCTTCAAAAAGAAAGGCTACAAAAATTATATTAATGACTTTTTCTTTTAAGTACATGACACAGAGGAAGGGTTAGAAACTCCTTAAGTGACATTAGATATGAGATGTATCAAATGTAATACAAAATACACCCATCTTATATAATATCTTCTGCCAAGTGGAAGGTTATTATACATATTATACAAATCTATATCGCAAAATGTTCTTAATACGCTGAAACATTCTGACACAAACCAATCACTAACAGAGAAAAAAGAAATTTCATATTTTCTTCTCAAAATATAAAAGAAAAATCACCACAATTTCACCACTGCACCCAAATTTAACTTATCATAAAAGATCAGTTAATCAGTCATAATATGTATCATATGAGAAAGCAAAGAAAAATAAATGAAAGACAAACGAACTTGGACTGATCTTCAAAGAAGAGTTAATTACCAGCTAATGCAGGTCTCTCATTATTTGACTGAGGGCGATTTCCCTGTCAAAATGCCAGCATAGAATGAGTACTCTGAAGGTAAATGGTAAGCATGACACCCCCAGAAATGAACTTTCTATATTGAGATTTCTATAGTTCTTTCCTCTTTTTCCTCTTCTTTTCTTCGAATAATCCTTGCTAAATTTAGCCCAATTCAATCATCAAGATGTTACCGCAGTTTGAACCAGGCTGCAACAATTGCCCCTAGCTTAAGTGATGCAGGTGCATTAGGAATTTTATTTTATTTAGTATTTTCTTTAGCTTAGGATTTTATTTTTTTTATTTTATTTAGTTTAAGATTCTTTTTCCTATCTTTATTAGAATTTAATACTTTAAGTCTTTATTTAGGATTAGAATTATTATTTGATTAGGATTAGAATTATAATTTGATTAGGATTTATCTTAGCTATTATAAATAGGTGACCCTAGATATAGAATTATTATTATCTTTTGTTATTTTGAATATTTATTCAAGAGGTTTATTTGAAAACCCTATTATCTTTCTATTGTTCCAACACAATCAATCCTATTCTAGCCCTAATTGTTGAGTTTTAATTGCCCTAAACCCTCCGGCTACATCAAGTGGTATCAGAGCAAAGGCAAAGATTTGAGTTAGGAGACTATGGTTGGCCGAGGCAGAGGACGAATTAGAGGCAATCAGCCCCAACAAACTGAGTTGGCAGAGATGCGGAGAATGATTGATGACTTGACCTGGGCTGTGCAAGCCTTGCAGCGTCAGGAACCAGTGGAAGCCCGAATGGAGAATCCGGAAGGTGACCACAACCCCCTTGAGATTCAAGATCTTGAGGATGATGATTTTGAGAATGAGAACCCCTTTCATGAAGATGGACTCGCAAATCAAGCGGCAAGAGTTGGATTGGAGGGTCGGTTATTACATGCTCTTGATTTAAATGGTGGAGGAATCAAGATCGAAGTAACTGATTTTCATGAGAAATTTTATGCCCAGGAATATGTGGATTGGGAAAAATTAGAACCCATTTATGATAAATATGATGAGGAAATAGAGAAAATTGATGTGTATCCTGTACAAGGTGAGTCCTTAGTGGTACAAAGAGTGATGATTACAACAATAAAGGAGGATGAAGAAGATTGGAGGAGGCGAAGTATTTTTCGCACACATGTTGTTTGTGAAGGTAAAGTGTGTGATTTCGTTATTGATGGAGGAAGCGTGCAAAATATTATTTCAAAGGAAGCAGTAGACAAATTGAAACTTCCTACAAGCAAACATCATCATCCTTACAAGATTAGGTGGCTAAAGAAAGGACACGAAATACCAGTAATTACTCAATGTTTGGTGAAATTCACTATGGGAAGTAATTTGGATGATGAGGTTTTATGTGATGTTGTGCCAATGGATGTTGGTCATATTCTTGTTGGTAGACCTTGGTTGTATGATCATGATATGGATCATAAGACGAAGCCAAATACCTATTCCTTCTACAAAAATAACAAGAGATATACTTTATATCCTCTTAAAGAAGAGACTAAGAAATCAGCTACTTCAAGTCCTACAAACAGCAAAATCACTGGATATCTATCTGTTGAAAATTTTGAAGCTGAAGGTAGCAAGGAAGAGGAATTGAAACAAGTGAATCCAGACATCTATGAAGAGTGTATTAAGACTTACTCGTCGGAGCCGAGTTTTTCTAACCCGGGAGAACTGATGCAGGCGCATTAGGAATTTTATTTTATTTAGTATTTTCTTTAGCTTAGGATTTTATTTTTTTTATTTTATTTAGTTTAAGATTCTTTTTCCTATCTTTATTAGAATTTAATACTTTAAGTCTTTATTTAGGATTAGAATTATTATTTGATTAGGATTAGAATTATAATTTGATTAGGATTTATCTTAGCTATTATAAATAGGTGACCCTAGATATAGGATTATTATCATCTTTTGTTATTTTGAATATTTATTCAAGAGGTTTATTTGAAAACCCTATTATCTTTCTATTGTTCCAACACAATCAATCCTATTCTAGCCCTAATTGTTGAGTTTTAATTGCCCTAAACCCTCCGGCTACATCATTAAGATTGTTCCTCACAAAAATTAAAGGATCCCCATGTGATATACAGCACAATGGCATTTTCATATAGCATTACAAGGGTTTTAATCACATGTACACTGGTAGGCATGATGCATTCAAGTCCAGCACACTAAGGGTTCATTCTCATTCAAATACTCAAAAATATATGAACTTGACAAGTTGAGGACATGCACCTCATATGATGAATGCCTTAGATTAAGACTGTTTTAAGACTTCAAGGAGATGAACCTAAGGGCCTGGATGAAGCTTGTTTGTTATGGTGCTCAACAAGAAAATTCACCTATTACCAACTCGGAAAATGGATACCACCATATGTTGGCACTAACAGATAGGAAAACTAATATATCATAAAATAAATGCCTGAAGCTTGAAGAATTTTATGGTTTAGCAATTTCGTTTTAGGAAAATTTCCCCCCTTCTTGTTTTTCCTTCCTCCCTAAATGCAGTTGTCTTACCAGAAAAATAAAATAAAAATGTAAAAACAGACACCTGGTTAGGCGCACCATTCACAACCGGTTTAGCAGCAACAGTCCAGGATAGCTGGCTCCTTTCAGACATAGCTACCCTTTCAATATCCACTCTCTCCTGAATGATATGAAGATGAAGTAAAAAATGTCTATATCAGGTAGAAAGTTGACAATCAGACGTCTGCATACCCATTCTTTCTTGTAAAAATCATATAATAATGAGAATTGGGAAACCATGTAAGAATCATATAGTTGTAAACATAGATTTGTAGTTATTAAATTCAAATAGATTTTATTACATTGAATCAACCTTAGAGACAGCTACCTTACCAAATTACCAATCATGTGCTATTCAATTCTGTATAATAGAACAAATGTCACAAGGTAAGCTTTCATAAAATATTTAACTTTCCATCGCTCCACATCCTTCAGATTCAAATTCAAACTTGACTTGTATCTTCCATATTCAGTCTCACATGTGAAATGAATGTTGAAACAAAGAGAGTAACCTCAACCTACAAACTCATGCTAAAGGGGTAAACCTCTACCCTACAGCCACATCAACGCATTCAAAAGTTAAGCTAATTCATTAAACTGCATATTTCATTGGTTGATTGATTCAAATGATGTGGCAGCAATACCTGTGATGATCTCATCTGCTGCACAGCAAGCTCAACAGCTTTGTTCCCACCAATAAAACTTGGATGTGAAGAATTTATATAATCCATCTGATATTTTAAAAAGATGAAAACACATAAAATTTTATAATCATCGATGATAGAAAAAGTGAAATACATGATAGCCATATAAGACATGGTAGCTTATATCTTAGTAGGTGAATCATAAAAGGGTGTGCAATATAAAATTCAGCATGCTAAACTAGTCAAACTTGTTGATCAACCAAGGCACAGTTCCTTTCTATGAGACACAAAAGAATAAAGGACTAAATTGCTTTCTTATCAAATGAAATTAAAAGACCAAAGCTAACTAGTTAAACTTGTTGATCAACCAAGGAACAGTTGCTTTCTATGAGAAACACAAGAACAAAAGGACTAAATATCAGATGGAATTAAAAGACCAAAGCAGAAAAATTCATACCCACCAAGAACTGCAAAAGACTAACAGTTGGCGCTAAATTTGCTATGCCAAGGAAGGTGCTAACAGTAGGAATTGACCATTATTTCCCCTCCCAAATCCCCTCTCAAGGAAAATGCATATGAATGGCAACTGATTATGTTCAAATATTAACAAAGACATTCAGTAGCAAAATACTATAAGAGCATTACCCAAGAAAATTTACATGCAAACAATGACTAATGTGAAACTACACGATCAACAAACAGACCCCAACAAGCTTTTAGATCTCTTAATTCAAGCAGGGCTGAATTATCAAAACTCAACATTTTGATCAAGCTTTTCAGAAGTTTGTTCCATTTCTTACTAGTTATCTTCTTGACCCAGTGGATATTTCCATAAGGCATTCACATACACGGAAGCAACTACATGCATATCCACATATCTACCTAGGTTTTTAGGAATTCCTTACCATGTCATATTTTTTATGGAACCCATTCTTGATGGCTTCAGCTTACACGTGATCAAGTGTTACAACAAATTCCAGGGGTCTAAAATCATTTACTTTCTGTGATTACATGTTTCAATAAAGGCAGTTAAATGCTGTAAGATTGCTATTAATTAAGTGCTCCACCACAACCTTTGCCAAGCATATATCAACCTACATGTACATAGGCACTAATTCTAACATTATTGTAGACATTATATAAAGAAAGGAAAATGAGAAATCAATAACCTCCATCTCAATGAGGTTTCCTATCATACTCTCAGCAGGCTTAGCAGCATCATCTAAAAACTTCCGTACAACTTCATTTGCACGCCTTCTTAAAGATGGGAACCTCTGCAATCCATTTGATTCGCAAGCCTGGCTGATCTGTTGGAGAAAATTTACTTTATTCATCATATCCGCATATTAAAATCATAATTTCATTATGTTAAAGATTCCAGCACTACAAACAGCACTGTTCTCACCTTTATCAGTTCATCATGGACAATCCATAGACATTGATGACAAGGGTCTGACAACTGAGATATTTGTCTTCTAACCAAAACTTCAAATGGAACCTGAAACCCAATGAAAAACATACTTTTTAAGATCCACTGATTTCAACAATTGGAAAGTAATAGGGAAGCAAGAGAACATGTGTAATCACTAATCACTATTGTACTCACCTCTGGCACAAATAGAACATTTCTTAGACCAGAGGAATTTCTAATGGCATATGCAATATCCTCGTCAGTCAGACCATTACAAGGGTCCATTTCCTACAAAACGCAGTTAGTCACATCAGAACATGACAATAGTGCATCAATCACATCAGAACTTCAGAAGAATGAACACATCAAATTCAATCATCACCTCTAAGGCCTTCACAAACATTGACTGAAAAAAGTAGTGGATCCTGGCTCCCCCACACAACTCTTTAGTTGACATGTCTTGACTTTTTCCATCAACCATAGCAGCAAAATCTTTCCAATAATGAGAACACATAAGAAACTTGCAACAACAGAAAATTTTTTAAAGAGAAAAGTAATATATAATGAAATTTAACAAACGATGCCAGCTGAAACTAAAAGACGCACAATGTACAATCTTGTATGCAATTATTGGTAAGGTATAAAGAAAATAATTGCAACAGAGAAAAGTTGGATAACAATTATCACAAACCCCATCCTCCCCACCCCCCAACCTCTCTCCTCCCCTCCTCATCTTTTACCAAAAGAAGAAGCGACCACTTCCAATTCGATGAATCAATTACAAAAGTCCTATATTTTAGACTAAAAAGTTGAATAAAAAATGGAATAGAATACACACATATATGATACACCAAAAATAGAACTTATAATAAGGAAAATAAAAACCTCACCATCACAGTATCTTCTAAGAATGTCCAATAAAATTGCTCCTTGTTCTGCCTGGATATGGACATGAGAATAATTAGAAAGAATAATTTTAACAAAGCTAACAATCCCAAGAGGAAAAAACCCATTTTGTCTAAGAAACCTGCTCAGCTTTACTATAGCAAATTCATGAATATGAGGGTATATGGTTAAGAAAATTCAAAACAAGAAGCAGCCATCACCAAATAGTAAGGACTATTGCTTAGACCCCAAAAATCAGCACCAATAAAATATTTGTTCACCGTCACACAAGGAAAACAAGAAATGTGATGATGTTTAACTCCCCAATGATAACAACTTTAGGCCTCATGCAACTTCTTGAATACATTTTACAGTCTATTAAGCATCCAGCCTAAAATCAAATGGTAAGACATGGAGAGGTCAACCAGAAAATAAAGCCACTACACCAAACTCAAAAAATGTAAGATAGCACCACTTAACATTGTCCAATAGAAGAGATTGCAACACAGTGACAACTTACCTTTGATTCCACAACTTTTCCATACATCTGCAGCTCTTTCATAACTGCAAGCATACGAGAGTTTAGCTCAGCCTTCAAATGTGGGAGATCCCTTCTGATATGCTGCTCTAGGATCTGGAAAGAGACAAATTCATCACATAGAGACAAATATAAGAAGTGCAAAATAAAGCTAAAATATATGATTGTCAAAAAAATTAGGGGTTCAATGAATGCAGTCATAAACCAACCTGATTCAGCTTGTTCGCCAATTGAGGAATGCCACAACGATCAGAAACACCATTATACACCTTCAATACATATGTTTCAAGCAAGAGCAAAATGTTCAGATTATCTGTGAAGTAGGTGACCTTGAAGTCAAAATTCTATTTGAGAGATGAAAAATACAGGATGATCATGGAAGAAGCGTTCCTCATACACAAGTGCTTCTTGAACGCTACGGTTTTTATTAATATCCTGTAACAGACAACAAAAACAAATGTCACCTTCACCTCACTTATTCAATGAATCTGTAAAGGAAACCAAAAAAAAAATTGATAATAATTAATTTAAAAAGCACTCCGTCTCCCCTTGCATTGCCACATAGCAACATCCTTACCCAGGTCATACTTATTTTGGAAGTATATTGTTAGTCCTAATCACCAAAAACTGGTTGCTGCAAAGTAGCTAATTCTAAAGTAAATATAAAGGAAAGAATCCACAAAAAAGTACTATGAAACAGAAACAAACATATGGGCGCACATACACACACATAGTATAGTTATCCAATAACATAGCAGAATTGCAGATAAACCATTCTAAAGCGGCCAACTGCAGCCTTTAATAACTTATACCTCCTGGCAGCGATTTACAACACCAACATAACCAAGTTTAAGTGGAACCACTCTACCAAGCAAAAAGTTACAGGCATTAGTACCCCTGTCCATTATATCAAGCTGCACAGAAAGATTGTATCAAATACATAGTCATTCGGTGAGGATGACAACAATCACAAGGGATGAGAAAGATTAAATCACTCATTAAACTTTACTTGTAAAAGAGGAATAACTCAAACCTTGGTGATTACACCAACTGTCCGAGAACCTGAAAATGTATGTGTCAGTCCATTGCAATAGGTATCAAAGCAAAGAACTCATACATACACAAACATAAAACCACAGATGCCGCAACTTACCAGTTGGATCAGCTAATTTAGCTATCTGTAGCGCATCAGATGTAGCTAAATCAGAATTTGCCGGACTGACAGCCAATATGATACAATTTTCATTGGTGATATATGCCATAATCATTTTTCTAATTCTTGCTTCTATATCACTAGGTTGATCTCCCACAGGAACCTTGGTAATGCCAGGTAAGTCAATAAGTGTCATGTTAAGGACATTCGGGGAGCAAATCTTTAATCGAATCTGACTTTCTGAAACCCCTTTGTTACAACCAGCTTCTCTTTCAGTCTCAGCCTACACAAGACAGTAACCATTTCCTTATTTGACAATATAGTGAAATTTCAATAAAAATGATCTATATATCAACTCAAGAATAGTCCACAGAACTTGAAAGATAAAAGGAGATAAACCGAACCTGAATTTCTCGACGAATTTGGGAGAAATCATAAAAGCGGCGGCCGGGTAAGTGGCGAAACTCACCCCATTCACTGCTTTCGTCACCTGAATTTGGAGGACGGTTCTCTAACATCAAAACCAGTGGTCTTCGGGTACAAATATCGCAGCCTCGAGGCAGAAAATCACGGCCAACTAGCGCCTCAAGCACGCTCGATTTACCGCTGCTCTGGCTGCCAACCACCGCCACCTGCGGTACCGAAATGTCGGACAGTTCAGTACCAGAAGAAGCAAGAATGTCGTGAAGCTTGTTGATCAGCGGAATCAACGACGAACCGATCGTTGGCGGCGGAGTTCTTGGAAGAGTTGGCATATCGTTGTTTGGGGTCACTACTGCTTCGCCCATTCAAAAGGAAAATGAAAACAACAAAAAGTGGAAGAGCTTTTAGGAGAGTGAAAGAAAGATTCAGAGTCTTGGAGATGAACCCAACACAGAAATGAATACAAAGGAGTACCAATTAACAGTAGAAGGAGAAATTACTTGGAGAGGAAGGCTTAAAATTATTTTTGTATTTATAATTATTGCTAAATGTATAAAAAATAAATTTTTATAATTTATTTTTAAATTTATTAAAACATTCAAATTGCTTTAAATTAAAAACTATTAGAGGGTTGTTTCTTTGGCGTGGGTGTTAAATTTTTTATTAAAAATAATGTCAAAATCGATAACATTATGAATAAAAATAATAATAATAAACAATTTTAAATTTAAAAAATATTATAATAATAGTGATAATAATAAATTAAAAAATTATTTTAATAAAATAATATTTTTAAAATATTTTCTCATATATTACTAAGTAAAATTTTTTTTTTGAAAACATTTGATTTCTTATATTTTAATATATGCTAACATTGACATAATAATATTTTGTTAATTACATAAATCTAATAACAAAATAAAATTTATATTAAAAAAAGTAATATATTAAAAATAATTATTGATAAGTTACATAATTTATATAATAATATTATTAAAACAAAATAGATTTTTTTGAAAGTCAAAATAAAACGAATATTAATTCCATTTAATATAACCCTTATTAGTAAAACCAGAGATTTCAAACCCGGGCACGATTAACAGAGGTCTAAAACTTCTAGCTTGAAAACGTATCCTGACTGATTAATGGGCAAAGGTAGCTTGACTAACTCTCCTGGTTGACTCATGGGTTGACTGACTAATGGGCAAAGGTCGCTTGACTAACTCTCCTGGTTGACTCATGGGTTGGGAGACTAAAATTCTTTTGAGTTTTGTTTTAAGTATGTAATAGAAGTAGTTATATTTTTATTATTTTTTGTTTTTTAAAATTTAAATAATTAAAAAAATCACTTTGTTATTTAAAAATATATATGTGAGTATTTTAAATCATTTCACCTCTTTGTATAAAGTCAAAATAATCATATGTTTTACTTTTATATGGAAAAACACATAATTAATTATTTAGTTGTTCGGAATTTTGATACAACTTTTTATATTTTAGAAAGAATATATATTTTATTCAAATATATATATATATATATATATATTATATATCACTAGAAGACTGGAAGAGCATCAATCTACAAGAAATTTTTGTTTTTTTTGTTAAAAGAAGATTATTCTATGGAAGAACTGGTACCCTAATCTCCTAACACTACACAAATGATTCATGCAAACTGCAAAGGAGAAACAAAGTGTTTTTTTTTTTTTTTGTGTAAAATCTATCACCAAACCATGGATAGTTGCAAGCATATAACAATGTATGGATATTACATATCAAAACTTTAGCCACTTCTTCTCTTTTTCTTTGCTAACAACTGCATTTGATGCGGATGCATGAACTGCTTCAGCCTCTGCGAGTGCCTTGCGAGTCTCATTTAACTTCCTCGAGGCAGCCTCGTAAACAGCTTTTTCCTTTCTGTTCCTGCTCACCATTTCCTCGAGCTTCACAACACGTAACCTTAGTTCCTTCACCTCATCATCGTAAGCAACCAATGCCTTCCTATCTACTTTCTTCTCCTCTCCGGAGCCTTTATTTTGCTGTCTCTTTGTTGATGCAGCATTTACAGCGTCATTATGCATTGCGAGTTGGTTATTGATGAGACTAAAAACATCTGGTCTTGATTCGTCTTCATCTTTTGCAGCTCGAGCTGCTTCGGCGAACTTCTTCTCACGCTTTCTCTTGCCACCCCTGCTTCTTTTCTTCCCTCTTTTCTCTTTACTCTCGTCACTTTCACGAGACTCCAGTGCATGATCAAGAGATAGCTTAGCAGGAAGGACTTTAACAGAGATTGGGTCCAACATTCCCTGGCCAGATGCACCTAAACCCATCCCCTCACGATAACCCATATTGGCCATCATCTTCGAAGCTACACCCCTGGTATGATTTTCCCACTTAGCAAAGATGGTAGTTTCTGTCTGGATACCTCTCTGTAGAGCAGTGCCTTCAAGAAAACCTAAACCCCCCGGGCTCTCCTCTTCATAGTCACTAGAATCAGATTCTTCAGAGCTTAGTTCACTTTCCTCTTCATCAGTCATTTGTGCAAACTCAGACAACGTCAGAGCTTCTATCCCAAGCTCTGCAGAGCTTCCATTATCCCGGAAAACAACCTTCCCCATTCTGAGTTGATCATTCCATGATTCAAGTTCAGCTTCCCTCCAGATGCCAACTTTACTATCAGAGACTGCCCAAATACTGGACCCAACCATCGACGGCTCCCACATGGTTGGGGCATACTTCTTCAGCAAAGATAATGGGACATCAACTCCTGTGAAATTATAAATGTTAACTCTGAAATATTAGAAGCAACTGCAAGAAAAGACAAAGTGAAAAATGAAGCTAGTGTCCCAGATGCTCTAACAAGAAATGAGGGTGAAAATACCATGTAAAAGGCTAGGGCTAATAGTCCATGGCTCCATGCTAAAACTAGTTTTAAAAAGAACTGGAGTTATAATATACTAAACATAGCCTTTGGAGCATACAACATAGCAGCACCGATCTGTCGTTTAATTCTTATCGTCAAATAAGAGCCAGACACAAATAGCCTATGGCAGAATTGAAAGAGTAGAATGTACATCTAGGATTATCTGTCATGTTACATGTCCTTCATATGGAACAGAAGTCTTAGCTCTCCATCAAGAATGAATAGGGTTTATGTAAAACAACAATTCTTTTTGTCTTTTTGATGCTTTCCATAATATAAGGTGGATGTTATCCACACAACAGAAGACTGCAACATACCATGTGATAAGCGGCAATTAGCACCAAATCGACATCGTTGTTGCAGAAAGAACTTGCATATCTGCACTCGGGTGGTCTAGCATTAGTAACTGGACAAAAACAAGTGGATTTTACTTTATAAGATTTATTAGCATCATTTTCCGCACTGGAAAGGTAAACATTGCTTAGTTAGCAAAAGAGAATAGTTCTTCAATCCTTCACAAAATTACCTCCAATTTACAGACAACTGCAACAAGCAAGCAACATGAGAGAGTAGAAAAACTCACATAACAATCACAAGACAGCCATCACTGACTACCTCACTCAAATAATACGAGTATGCAGTTCTTGCTTATCAGCTATATCAGCTAGACTAAAAGATATCATATATTTGCAAGTGAATAACATGAAAAATCAAGTAGAAGTTTTTCCTTATAACTTTTCATGGTTGCATGAGAAGACTTGTACTTTACTGTATTCCTAAGGCCACATTATGAAATTCAAACCAATCCATCAACAAAGAAGGAAAACTCATTCTAAAATTTTTTAATCCCATTAAATTTCTCTTCAGCACTTTTCTACTGAAATGCTTGCTTCACCAAGGGAACTCCAATGCCCAGGATGGAATAACAAATTCCAACCCTCACAACCTTATTGCATCATTTTATGTTTTCCTTTACAGAAAAATTCATAACTTTCTCAAGTTTCCAAAAGCATTACAATGGAAGATTTACATTTTCAAGTATTAACTTTCCTACAGCCAAAAGACACGGTACCAGATAGAAACTCAAGCTTGTACATACCAACATATTTTCTGAAGTGGGTGTGAGGAAAGAAATCTTTGCAGAATCAGAACCGTTCAATGCAACAACTTGACCGTCATACCACCGCCCGTCATTGTAACGAAATCGACATTTCGACCCGACCCGGTAATTTCGTTCCTCCTCTTCCTCCAGTGGTTCCACTTCTACATCACTCGGCTCAAGAGCCTCCGCCTTATCCTCTTCGTCGGCTTGCTTTGAAACATCAAACGCTGAATCAGCTTCTCGAAGCAAACGTGCACGCTTGAGATTCAGAAGCCCCTCCTCCGCCTCTTTGATTGCCACAACAAGCTCCTCGTGAACCTAAACCAATCAAAAAACAAACGAATTCAAATTATATATCGCGAGAACCGACGATACATGAGAGGAGAAAACAGGGATGAAAGGAGATGAATACGGCGAGAAGCTCGGGATCGGAGGGGTCAGAAGCGAGAGCATCGTTTAAGGCAGAAAGTGAGTCTCTTTGCTCTTTCAACTGAAGCTCTAGCTGGTTCTCTAGAACTCTCTCTTCCTCGTCCGCCATTGTTGTTGTTTCTCCAGCGTCGGAGTTCGATCAATCAATCGATAAGAAAAAGAAGAGTCTTTGAGGTCGATTCCGAAAATATGTTAAAAAGCAGGTGGTGAAGTGCAATTATGGGAAAAAAAGAAGCCTATAAATTCCACGCTCTTAACAGGCGCGTGAATTTAATAAAAAAAAAAAGTCCTACGCTTTCGTAGCAGGAGGCAAATTTCATAAATTCAAAAGAAGAAAACCCTAATTGGGGTGTGATTGCGGAAGAGAGAGGAAGGATGGGTCATCGGAATCATCAGGAACAAAGCCATCATCAAGCGGCGGATAATTTGGTGAATTTGTTCAGCAAAGCAAACCATGATCTGCTCGTGGTTCATTACAGGCTCGAGAAGGAGTTTCAACAAATTTATCCTGATAATGTAAGCCAAAATTCTTCAATTCCCATTTTAGATTTCTAAATTTGCGTTATGGGGAAATTTTTTTGAATTCAATTGAGGTACTTATGGAGTGCTGATTGCAGGCGAATCCTATGAAGTTGGTGTCAAGAATAAAGAAGATACAGGAAGAATTATCGAGCTTGACAGAGCAGTGCCGTGAGCTTTTATCTGCCAAACAGGTTTTTCTTTAAATCTAAAGAATTTTCAGAGGGCTTTTGTATTGAAAGTTTAAATTTTTTGAAGTTGAGAGACATCTTGGTATATGGAGTTGACCCTTTGTTTATTGATTTCATTTTTCAGGATTTGATTGATAAGGCTAGGACAACACTGGTTGGGAACAGAAGTTTGCTCCAGCATATGCAAGCACCAATGGGCATTCCTGTCACTAGTGATTCTGATGATCCAGCATTCGCCAACTTCAACCAGGTTTCCCTTCTTTTCTTTCCTCAATTCCAAGCTGTGTGTGTTTAGACATTGTTCCTGTTGTAATCAGTGGAAGCATATGGTTATGACATAGGAAAGCATGATGGTTACTGGTGATGATATTGTTCAATACTGCTAATGTTTAATGCACCATAGGTTAAGGTTGCCTATTTTCCAAGTGGTGTCTAAAGTGGTTGCACCACTTGCCAGCAAGCAACCAAGATCAAATCATTGGCGGGCTTTGCTTAAGATAACACCCATGCTAAGATGTTCCGTGGGTAGTTCACGTTTTCTTGATAAAGCCTACAGAAACTTAAATTTGTCATAATGTTATGCACTTCATTTCTGGCGTTTCACATACACTCAAACATATATGATTTAGAAGAAAGCTTTCTCACCACTTTGATGTTTCGCCTCATGCAGATCATTGAGGAGTGGACAGTCCAAGTTCGATCAAGAATAGGTATGTTTGTTGCTTTTCTCAATGATGGCAGATACCATTCTTCATAATTTTTTCATTAGAAAAAAAGAGATTATGATTGGGATGTAACATTTCGGATTGGAAAGGTGAGCGTACATGATTGGTTCACTATGTTGGTGGCCTGAAGTTGCTCTAAACGAACACCCAGAAAAAGGCATCGGGAATTAGAACTTCATTTTTGTTCCCTACAAGATTTGATACTCAGATGGTACAGATTGACTTTTTGTCCATTCTTACTAGTGTATTCTATTGTCTCTTTTCAGGGGAGCTAATCCACCATGAGGTCTATAAAATATTGAGTTTTAAGGGATATTATTGATGGAGTTCTTTGAGCTTGTTTTAATATTTATTACAGTAGTTTCTGAGTGGGACATAAGGCCAAAGTTCTCTTTCCTGTTATACCCGGACTTTAGGAGTGAGGGTATTTTGGTTAAGGTTCCTAAACCTAACCCTATGTGGGAATAATTTTGAGATACAATCTTGTCTGAAGGAATTGGTTTGCATTAACGTTTTCTTTTCTTGACAATTTTGTAACACTGATGTAGGAGACGAGACACAAGAGTCAAAGTCTGAGGATGTTAACAAATTACTGTTCTCAGCTATTGTTCAAAGCAACTGAACAACTTTCACCAGGGACTTCAGGGATGATGAGTAAAGAAATCCACAATGAGTAGAACATTCCAGTTTTACCAAGAACTTTGTGCTTATTAGGTGTTGTGTATTCATGTTCATTGAGTCGATTCACATGTGAACTAACAAAGATTAAATCTTGTATATTCGTGTATTTGTAATGTGAATGTGTCATATTCTTTCATTAGCTCAAATGTTTTTCAGAATTAGATCATTCTCCTTTTCCATTACTGTGATCATTTTCTTCTTAGTTCTTACTGTTGGAACTATGCTCTTCGAATTTCCTTTTTGTTTAAATATGCAAGTAAAATTCTCATTTTCCAAAAATGAATTCCTTCCTTAACAGAAAGCAAGATTGCAATATTTGGGAAGTAAGAATGGTTTATGCAAGCTAATTCATGAACAAAAAGCATGAGCAGGGTTCCCATTTCTTACAAAAATTAAAAAATCTCTGTTTTTGTACAGTAAAGAAAACAAACATACAGAATGAGCAAGGCATATTTGTCTTCCCATCAGTTAATTGCAAGAGAAGTACAAATTTGTACATAGCAAGGATATACTGCATGTAAAAGGAAATAGCAATTCCAATTTGCAAGACCATTTCAGGCATTGATCAGTCTAATTTGAAGAAATTGTACTTAGTGCTCTGCATAATTCACCATTGTACAATTTTGAAAAGTGATTTCACCTTGCTATGTATAAAAAAGTAAGACTTTCTTCTAGATAAACAATGAATTATTCTACATTCTGACAATTTCAATCAATAAGTAACAACTGTTGGTTCTTTCTCTCTTTCGTAAGGAGAAAAGATTGTACAAGTACATGAACAAAAAAAATACATGGTGTGATTTATACTTTGGAGTCAAAGAAGCTATGCTGTATTCATACTGGACAAAGCAAATAAATTTTATGGTGGTTTTGCAGCATACAACATTTTAACTTGGCAACAGGCAACAACTGAGAAACTATCCACTATTTGGAAATTGGAGGTTCACCCAACCACTTGGCACGAAATCCAGTTCCTTTGCAGTCAGAGCAGCACTTTGATCCCTACAATAACCATGAAAGGAAAAAATGTTAAAGCTAGTTGGGTAGTTGGCTGTATAGCAAGTGCTCTAGCTTGCTAAAGAATGAGGATATGCATAGGTATGTGATATAGAGATGCCTCTAGTTTTAATAAGTACCTTCCCAGCACAAATTACACAACTGGTATTTCTAGAAGGAACTTGGCAGAGCATATTATCCCCAAGGATAAAGAAGCCTGTACCCCCACACCACTTACATTCAACGTGGCCCTTGGCGTTGCATGAAGAACAAGCAACTGGCCTTGGTTGCTGTAAAACATGAAGGATGAAAAGGTTAGGACCCAAAAAGTGTAGAAAGTTCGGCTTTTAGCCTTTAATTAGCTCAAGGACTCAACAAGTTCCCAAAAGTGCCTTACAAGGAAGGAATACAGTCCCTTTGGCTGAGCATGAACAACTATCCATTTTTCCCCCTGATAAAGCAGGATGTAATCTCAAAATCCCATCTCAGATGCATTTCAGTAGCATCAATATTATCTTAGAACCTCTTTCCTAGAGCATTTCGCTATGGAATGACACTAGAAACAGCAGAAACTGAATGGACCAATGGGAAATTGAACATTCTTGCCATGTCATAGCACATATATATGCTATGTTATATAATTTTCACATCAACCGAATGAAGAATCAAACCTGGAATTAATGAAACTAGTTGGCAAGTACCAGGGAAATGATACAACCAAGTAATTAAATATATACAAAATTAGTAAAGAAAAATATCCACTCCCCAATTTACTCAACCAGAGACTTAATTCAATAAGAAAAGCCATTGCTATAGATAAATTCGTTTCCAATTTACATACCGAAATTCTCCAGAATTTAAAAATCTAAGTTGCATTCAACATCAACCACCCAACATCACGTATTACAAAATTAAAAAATAAATAAATAAACCACTTTACATAAATCCAATCAAACTCAATCCCTTTTAATTCGAGAAATGCGTTTTAATGCACAAATTTGAAATTCTACCATCATGGGAGCTGAATAATTGATAGAATTGAATTGGGGCACCCAAAACTAGTAAGATTTGAAATTCCAGGCCACAAACAATAACATTAAATGAAAATTGTACCTGAGAGATGACCCAAGCTTTTTCCATGCGCTTAACGAAATCAGAAGAGCTCTCATAAGAATCGACAGCAGAAGCTCTCACAGACAAACCCCTTGAACCTTTGGACCTTGCAGTCGTCGTTGAACCTTGAGGCACAACCCCAGCACCGAACGCCACTCTATTTGTTGATACAAAGCTCATGTCTTTCTTGTCAATCGACTTGCCCACGATCACCGGTCTGTAACAACTCGCACAACTCTTCATTTCCACCCCGTCTGTTACTACTATTTACTTCTGCAAAGATATTAGCTTTTTGTTTATAAAAGAAAAAGAAATAGGCGGGGAATTTGGGTTTCTGCGGATGGGTTTTCTTCCTTGGGGCGCAAAACCAACGAAAGCTTCCCTCGTTTTCAAAGAGAAAGAAAGGAAGAATGAAAAGATAATCTGCGAGCTATCAGCTGTGGGCTAACTATATCTATGGAGGACGGAAGCGCCCCACGTCTTGATTGGACCGTGCAGGCAATAAATAAACCAAGAAGAAAAATCAAAACTTGATTTTTGCAATTGTTGGTTGGTTCAAGGCTTGGCCTTTGCCTGTGCAAAATGTCACTATACAAGCTTAAGACTCCTCTCATATATTCTTTTGTTAATTCGGGTTTATCTCGATTTTAATATTTATAATTTTTACATTAGTAAAAAATTAAATAAATTTTAATATTACTTATCACAAATCCACCACTTTTAACTTAAAAAATATATATTTTATAAATAAAATAAAATATTTCATTTATGAACTCATTTCATGTTTTACTAACTAAAAATTTATAACAAAACAGAAAGGAAAGCATGATTTTCCTTTTTCCTATGTCTGAAAAGGAAGACAATAAATTCAATCTAAACAATAAAGCATGATTCAAACAGGACTTGCTTTGATAGACTTTTTTTTTTTTTAATATTGAATGGTTTATTGGCATTTTCCTCTTTGTGCCATGACAAGTTTTACACTCAATTCTTTTTACATATTTATAAATTTTAAGAGAATATTCCAACTTTATTTTTAAATTCAAAATAAAAATACCAACCACCTCCTCCCACAATATATATATAGTTTTATTTTATTTGTTTTTTGAGGTATTAGGCTGGCCCTACTAGAAGCCCATCATGCGGCCCATGTAGGCCATAATGGATTTGCTAAAGAAAAACATATATGTAAGGGCAATTTGATTAATTCGGTTAAAAATATTATTAAAAAAAATATAAGAAAGCAAAATAATAATAATAATAATAATAATAATACTTGAGGTGTTAATGAAATTGTTTTGCCTTAATTTGATCACCTCTATTAGATCAAATGGTACTTATCATGCTTACCTTTGGTTAGTCATATTCAAATCCAACCAAAAATCAAAAACTATTAAGTGGAGAAATCATAATATCTATATAGTTGTCTCTATACACTCTACCTGATCATCAGGTAAGAAGCAGTTTTTATGGGGTCTAATCCTCCCTTAACTTCTTTATATGGCAAGCAAGCAAAGCAGTACCTGTTCCTGTTCTTCCAAAGCTTCTTCCTGATAAGATAAGCCAGATTCTCCCTGCCCTTAACAAATGGATTAGAGGATATCGTTGTTGGGCGGCATAGGGTTTTTAGTGATAATCTGTAGGGAAGGAGGGACAAGAGATGTTAACCTAATTAAGCCAACTTGACAGCAACCACTTACCCTTCCGTACCCAATTTTAACAAAGCAACTTTCAACTGTGTTTCAAATCATTGTCGTATATATTCCTTTAATCTCCTCATAATCATCAGCTTGATAGTGAAATCCAAATTTTAATTTGGGTTTTTATTTTTTCTATAAATAATATAAAATAATTTCTTTTAAAAAAGTCAAGACTCTTGATTCCATTAGAAGAGAAAGAATACAAGCAATAGAAATCATTCTGGATCCTTCTCGGTATTCAGACACACTTATTAATCATCATATGTCTATGATTTCCTTGCAACATTCCACATAATCTTATTTCACCATAGTAATCTTAAGTTTAGGTTTGATATATACTGTCAGTGTATTAATTATGTGAAAATATTTGACCTGCTAATAATATACAGTGATGCATGGGATATACATATATATATATATGAAAGCATATAGAGTTGTGCATTACAATACCACCAAGTATGAAAGAGATAGGCAATAAAGACTTTATTATAATTATTCTATGTAGTACTCTAACTTTTAATTACATCAGATATATTTATTAACGATAATCTGAAATAGCCGTCAAGATCCTAATTAAAAGTAGTATAACTTTGAGATTTGGGTTACAATTTTTCTTCATAAAACAGATTTGTTTGCTGGAAAGAAAGGGAAAGCCCATGCCCTGGGTTTAGCCATACGTATACCCATACACAGACATTGCATCAAACATTCTCTTTCTCTTTCTCTTCCACTCTATATATAAAACAATCAACAAGAAATTTACTTTGTTGTCTTAAGCCAGTTCCCTTTTAGTTCCCGTCCTTGCCAACTGCTTCAAATGGAAAAGCACCTGAACGCCATAGCTTCATCATCGCCTGCGACGGCGTCAACGCCGACGACTTTTGTTCAAGCCGACGCAAACACCTTCAGAGACCTGGTCCAAAGGCTGACGGGAGTCGCCAGCGACGTGGAGAAACTCCCTGTTACAATCCCTGGAAGGGTCTGCTCGAAACCTTCCTTACCTGCTGGTGGTGGTGACCCGACAGGGCCACGCCGTCGACCACCTTTCAAGCTCCAAGAACGCAGGCAACACACCACGAGAAAGCTCGAGATCAAGCTTGGTCTCACCACACTACGCAATTCACCTAGCAGCCAGTATCAGTACTGCTCTTCTCCAGGCCAAGCTCGCAGGGTCGAGTCGCCGGTTCCCAGTCCGGTGACTCCTCTGGGGTCTGAATCACTTTTCTACTCGAGTCCCGGAACCCTGTCACCATCATCTCCATTGGTTTCTGAGGAGGAAAAGGCGATTGCCGGGAAGGGCTTTTTCTTGCACCCATCACCATTAAATACCCCTAAAGGAAGCAACCCACCGGAGCTCTTGACACTTTTTCCACTTAGTTCACCTAGTCAGGAGAAACGAGATTAGGGTTCTGTTGTTCTTCACAAAAAACAAACAAAAAAAATGGTAAAAAAATTTTTACGTCGTTCTTCTTCATCTTGGGGATTAGATCATTTGTGGGTTAAAAGCGCTGTTATTGTTCTTGTATGATTGCATGGTTATCTTTTATTTTTTTTTTTCTCTTTCTCTTCTCCTTTCTATTTTCTCCTAAGATGCCATGAATGTCCCTGAAGATCAAAACGAGCCCGACAGTAATGGCAATCTTGCCAATCTGATAATGATTGGCATTTATAAATTTTAAATATCATTTCTTGACTTTTTCTTTAATCGGTTGATGAAACTTTGTCCAGACAATCATTACTTCTCAAACTGGTTTATCCTCATTATTAATTTCTTGCACTTTTTCCATCCAAAATTCTCTTCCACCTCAACTTAATGCTATCTTTCTCTAATAAATAACATTCTTCTTTTTACCAATGACAAATCAATTAATCAAATAATTTGTATAATTATCTTAACAATTACTTATTATGTAAGATTCCTGTCTCTAACAGTATGTGAAGATATTGAATATAAAGTATATCTTAACTCTCTTAGTTAGTGGGATGAAGGGCAATTAATGTTTTGAGTAAAATATCCATACACTTTCAAGTTTTGAATATAATTACACGAAAATTCATTAATTTGAGAAATAAACATTCTGCCTTAAAAATCTTTAACACTGTTAACAGTAAAAGTGAAAAAATTAAAATACTCTTTTCTCTTTTTCTGAACTTTTTTCTTTTTTCAAACAATTTGACCAACCGGCAACGCTCCTTTACACCAGTCAATCACCCTATGTTCATATCTAACGCTCCTCGACACCAACGAGTGCTAGATCTGGCGTGACCTCAAGCTCCAAATTACACCTCCTCAGAGAGAGGAGGGCAAATCTAGCCGGAGAATGCTAGATCCGGCTAGAGAAGGAAGGTAGGTTTTTTTTAAAAAAAATTTAAAAATGAAAAATAAAGGTTTATATAGTGTTATAAAAATTGTCAAAAAAAAATATTACCATATCAACAAACTAATGAAAACCTTAACAGTTGATTAATGATTAGATTTATGGATCAAGTAATAAATTTTTTTTAGAATGTAGCGTCTATTTTTCAAATTAATATAACTCCATATAATTTTAATCAAAATTTAAAAGTATCTAAATATTTTATCCTAATGTTTTCAATCTTTCTTTCAATGGCCAAATTCCTATTAATTTTGACTTTAATATATACGTAATGTTTTGTATCCAAAGAAATAATGATGAATTCATTAAGTCTTTGGGCTTGCGTCTTAATTTGACATATCATTTATCCACATAGTTTCCAACTTTGTTCACGCGGTTTCCCAATTCATCTTTCCATTAGTGGCGTTGGACTTCGTACGACCCAAAACGAATTTTATGGTTTAAAGCAAATTTGTTTGGGTTCCTATTTTTCCACATTTTCGTCTGCGAAATTATTGCATCCTTTATTCTCCACTTTCTACTTTCAGTTTGACTTAAAATTTGGAAAATGGCATTGCGTATACAAATACCATCAACTGTTCAAATAGACCCAAAAAAAGAAAAATTCTCTTTCATGAAGCAAAAATTTGTTACAAATCCTTTTACGTAACCACATTTTCATATTAATCTTGTAAAATATGTCGTATTGTTACGCGAATTGAAAGGTTATTGGATGATTATGATCTGGAAATTGTGTCAGTGTTAAAATGAGATTGTTTTGATATTATAATTCATTGTGTATCCAATCTTTTGTCGAACTAGAAGATACAAGAATTGATCGGTGTTCTTGTAAATTCTTGATTCTATTAATGCCAATTCAAATACCATTGATTCTAATGATTTACACCTAACAATGAAAACACAGCATTTTCCCACAGTGAAAACACACTTGATGCGTACACCATGGCATATCCTAGCTATCACCGCAAATTAAACGTGTGGGTCTTCCTAGACTTTGGCGTGATCAGATTGCTTTAGCTTGTGCTCCATTTTCTCCTTATAAACTCATCCGAGTGTTCAAAATAAATAAATAAATGAAGACAAATTGCTGTCAAGACAGATCCTCTTTGGTGCAGCGTCATTATTAGTCAATAACAACCTGTCAAACAAAGCTGCAAGCAGGGTCTCGTCTTTCACATTTTGAAGGGCCAATTACGCCCTTTTTGATAAAGACTCGTAGTATTACACTCTCTCTATATATATAGTGTATTAAGTCAAGTCATCTCCTAAGAAATATTTGAACGTAGGGCCTTGGCGTTGACGAGAAAGTTGATGCAATTGTGCGTGTCGTATGGGGACTTGAGGCCACCAGTGGATTGTTTGCTTTAATTCTGTCTTACAAGCTACCACGGAAGCAATTTGGGTTAACGTGCATGACCATGATGGGCCATGGGGGTGATGAAGGTCAAGCTTCAATCAAGTCTTGGTATTTATCTGTTTCCCCCTTCTGGCTAAAATAGTATTATATAGAACAAGCTAGCTGTATATCTTTCTTCATCAATAATTATAGTTCTTGACTTAGATTAACAAATCAAATAGGCAGGCTGTATGATTAATTTAATCTAGTTTTTATCAAGTTTATCCTTAGCCTTAATTTGCCTTATGGTTTTACTTTTACAATGGGATTTTTGTTTAAATTATGAGGTTGGGGAGAGTTAAAATCTTCAAAATTAACAAACTAAAAGAAAAAAAAACATTATAAAATTTTATTTTTGTCGATTCATCTGTAATTGAGTTTATTTTTTAAAATATGTTTGAAAGATAAATACAAAATTCCATTGTTATAACTTTTTCGATATGATTTCGAGGATATGCTTCTCTTTAATTAACATCATTAATGCAAGCGGGGGGGAGGGGATAGTGTGGTGAAATAGTACATTTGGCCCTTCAAGTTTTGATAAAGGAAAATGTGTCATGTCTGCCAATAAGTGAGTCTTAAGCATAAAAAGTGATTAACGAAACCCCTCCTAACAAATAAAAGAACGGCATATAAGGAGTTTCATCACCCAATCCTCTTTTAACAAGTCTTCTAGGTTCTAATTAATTTGAGGATTATTAGCAGCCTCTAGAAATCCAAATTTCCCTGGACAAGAACATCTAGGTAAGGCGTTTTCTCATCCCTTTGAGGTACACAAAAGTCAAGCAAGATATCAAAATCTGCCCCATTGAGAGAGAAACATCCATGATTGCTAATTGAACATCAAAGGGCTGGGGTATTCCTTTGTTATTGTCAATCGGACAAGACAACATTCCTGGTTTCCCCTCCTTATGATTAAAGCCTTTGACATTAGTTAAAGATAGTGGTTTTGAGCATATGGAAGGAGGGAGGGGAGGGGGGCTGAGTGATGATGAGAGCATTTCCGGCCCCAAAAGCTAGAAGCACTTTCTTGCATGCACTAGTTTTGCCTTTTTTGTGTGTGAAAGAAGGAAATTCCAAAATGCCTGAAAAAGTTTTACAGGTGTGTCTCTGTGTGTGTGTGTCCTGTAAAATCATTTCCAAGTATGAGAAGGAATTGGACCACTCAAAGATTCATTTACCATATCATTTTTCTAACCCCACTCGTGCGATATGCCTGTCTTGTTTCTATAAGACATGTTCTATGACCCAAAGCCTAAATCTATTCCCTTTTTTTTTTATTGCTTGAAGCTCAATGTTTCAAGCACGGATTCTTGCCTTCGATGGTGATGTGATTGGCGTCCTTGCTCTTTTTTTCTTTTCTTTTTCTCTTTTGGTGTTGTAAGTCAAAGAGATTGTGAGGATGGTAAGGAAAAGGAAGAATCTCACTCACTTTAATAATTGAAGGATTTTTTTGTTTTTTCACTTTCAAAGGCAACAAAATAAACAAAAACAAAAAACCCAATAATTAGAGATATCATAAAAATCCCTAATACGATAAATTTAGGTTTCTGTTATTGCATATGTAATTGAATTCGTCTCTCTAAAAATATGTTGAAAAGACAAGCTTAAAATGCAATTCATCTCAATCTCATATGTTTCGTCCGTTAAAGAACAATTGATATAATTGTTTGCATAGTGAATTGCATTCTTAGAGTCATTTTCAAGAACCAAAGAATAAAGTCTTGACATGAAATTAATAAATATGCATACACATTCAATAATTGTTAAGATAACAAACATTCAATAATTGTTATTACCCATTTCTGTCTTTATCTTCAATCACATTTAATGTGTCTACAATATATATATATATATATATATAGCTTACTTAGATAATGAAAGTAGAGTATAAAGTTAGAGATCTTAATTAATGAGGAGAATTCAACTTCTCTCCCCATTTTTTTTTTTGTCAATATTATCTTATACATCAATTACTATTATTTTCAAATGCATAGAACCATTATTATAAATCATGAGTGTATGGAATCATATTATATCTAGAAAAAGTGTAAAAAAAAAACTTAATATCTTCTTTCTCCCTTTTCATTACTATTGACTTTTTCTGTTGGAAATCATAATGCCTTGTTTTGAATCTTTGTATAAAAGTTTTGACTAATGAAGAGTTGATCATCCATCATTGAGAAAGAATATTATATAAATATATATTATTATAGGATATATTATTCAAGCCCAAGGACACAAAGTCTGGGTCTCTTCTTCAAGCCCACAAGCCTTTTCCACCATATGGTCTGCCCATGGCCAGTGCCTGGTTTCAAGGCAAAACCTCGTCCATGTTTATGGTTTGGTCGTCTCATGACTCAAGCCCAATTTGACAAAAGATGTTTCCATTGAATTTTTTCAGATGAACATGATGAAAGGAAGGTGACAGATACAAACCGGTAGCATAACAACGACAATGGAGTTCAAAGAGGCTTTAGTTTTGCAAGCTCTGTGGCAAATGACGAAATTTCATATCCAAAACCTTAGTGGGAGTTCCACCAAAGGATCGATTTGGTGGCCGGTGAGGACGGTGGGGGTCCTCGTCGTTATCATGATCAATTGAATGTCCCATGCTCGCACAATAATATAGACTAAGTTTGCATGAAATTCACATGCTTAATTGTTTCTTATACATTTCAACTACAAATCTAACCTAATTTGTTAAAGTTTTTTGCAAACTTTGAATGCGTGCGTAAAACGAATTGTATATCATTCTTTTGATCATGCTTCATGCTCGTGACTATGGTGATATGAACACCTAGTGGCCGGAGATTTGGCACCACCTAGGTTTTTTTGTGGTCAACTTGGCAAACTTGAGTCATAATGTCATATTAAAATGAGGATAACGTGAGGCTTGGGTTTTATTTATTTATTTATTACTTTTTTTAATTTGAAATATATAAAATCAAAGAAAATCAAGAAAAATATTTTTTTAATAAAGATGAATAATGAAAACGAGACAGAGGGAGTAATGGTTTTAATAAACAAATATGTTTAACAAAAGATAAAAAGAGGAGTAATGTTGTCCCTATCCCTTAACCATCCCCATTCCTTATATTAATTAGTTGACATTTTAGGAGTAAATTTAAATTTAACCCCCACTTCTTTATTCTTTTTTTTTTATGATTAAATATTGGAAAGGCATGTATCGAACTACACATAGCTTCCACTTTTTAATCACATATTTAGATAATTTGATACATGTGACTATTTTAATACGAAAATATATTTACATGTCAAAATATTTAATCGATTTGAATAGATTAATTTTAAAATTTAAAATAAATAAATATATGATAACTTAAAAATATAATTAACCTAAATTGATAATAAACTCATAACCAAAGCATACGAAGAAAAATATATTGACGTAATCAAATTTCGAGATTATCAATTGATTTGATATTAAAATTTTGAATAAGTATGTGAGGATCTAGAAGGATAATGAACCCAAATTGATAATAAGCCAATGTGCCAAGGCGAAGCACGTGAAGGAAGATGGTCGGCTCGACCAAGTTTGGGAAACAAAATGGAAAGTGGTCAGGGACTCCTAACCACGAAAGACACGTAAATGGGTCAAATGGAATGTGAATGCTGTGTAATCCCAAAGCCGGAACTTTTTGGTTTTTTGGCATAAATTAAATCGTTTGGTTTTGATTATTTTGAGGTGGACTTTGATCTGATGTGGCTCGTAGAGTGCGGCGAGGAGGACCAAACATGAAACTTGTGGACGAACCAAACCGTAGCTAACTTGGCGAACCCAAACCCAACCCAAGAAACGTGGGTCTGGTTGTTGTCGAAGGCACAGTGAGAGAGAGCAGTGGCGGCAGCAAAAAAGCATTTTTGGATTCGATTCTCGGTATCAAGTTACTAAATCCTAACTCTGTGGCTACGGAAACACCATTAGATTTTCATATATATAAATGAAATTTAGTTCTTATTTGTGATAAGGACTATTATGGATTAAATTTTTTAACTTCTTTCTGATCGACTTTGCAACTAGGAAAAAGCTTTCCAAAATGCAAAACCCCTCCGCGGTTACCCAAGAATCGAGTCCTGCTTTCGATCTCGTGAGTCAATTGGGTCACTTAGCAGTTAACAAGAGTTTTTATAGCTCAAATTCAGATGGGTTCTATTCGTTTAAGCCAAATTACATGTATTTTTCGGGGTTCGGAGGTTCAGTTTCTCAGAGATGGCGTAGTGTTACAGCTGCTGCGTCACTCAGTTTGGGTGCTCGGAACGGCGTTTCTTCAAGCGTTAGGAGAATCGTGAATGAGTTCAATAGAGTGATTAAATTTCACTGCGATAGAATCCCGATTGGGTTCGCTTCGGTTCGAGTTGGCTCTGAGGATAGCAATGGGTTGAGAGTAGATGGTGGTGGTGGTGTTTTGGAGGTTGAAGGTTTGCCTTTGAATGGAGTCGCAGCTGAGACCCCCAAGAAAGTTTTGATTTTGATGAGTGATACCGGTGGCGGTCATAGAGCCTCCGCTGAAGCTATTAAGGCTGCCTTTATTGAGGAATTTGGAGACGATTATCAGGTCAGTTTCCTTTTGTTTGGTGTCAAAGAAAATGTGGACGAAGGGCATAAATTAAGAAAGTTTACTTCTTTTATCAGTACATTTGCAGTGTTAATATTGTTTTGATTAACTGGGACTACATTAAGGGAGGCGTATTTCAGTTATATTTGTCTTTATGTTTGTACAATTCTTCGCAAGTGGTTGAACAATTAAGGGATAAGAATTAGTGGGTGCGTATGTTGTTCATTGATCTTTGTTATGTATCTTAACAATGGCGTATTGCAGGTATTTGTTACGGATTTGTGGTCTGATCATACGCCCTGGCCATTTAATCAATTACCCAAGAGCTATAACTTCTTGGTGAAACATGGATCATTGTGGAAAATGACGTATTATGGAACTGCTCCACGGGTGGTTCATCAGTCTAATTTTGCTGCAACTTCAACATTCATTGCTAGGTGAGAATTTGTGGTCTTCTTGGTATAGGTGCATTTAGATTGTTTTTCTGTAGTGCTAATTATGCTGTGCTTCATAACTAATCACCACTCAACAAGTATTTATCAATGACCGTGTCAACCCTTTTGATCTAATGTGAGAAGATATGTGAATGAAACAGAATAAAGATTGTCAGCCTTGCAAGAAATTAGTATATGATTTGTTTTACCATACTCGTAAGACTCAAGTTATCAATTTCTTTCCTTTTCTTTTTGTTTGAGCATGCATGTTTTTGTGAATGCATAGAGACACAAGGACATGTATCTGTTTTAGGGCATGTACTTATCTTATTTTGTTATTTTGTATTCTTATTGTAGAGAGGTTGCCAAAGGGTTGATGAAATACCAGCCAGACATTATTATCAGCGTACATCCACTGATGCAACATGTTCCACTTCGTATTCTGAGGGCAAAGGGTCTACTAAAGAAGATAGTCTTTACCACAGTGGTCACAGACTTAAGCACCTGTCATCCTACATGGTTAGTTCTGCATCTTAGTTTCATACTCCTCAATCCACTTGTTCTTGGTGTAATTTCAGTCATGTATATAATTTTTTTTAGGTTTCATAAGCTTGTAACAAGATGCTATTGCCCAACAACAGAAGTAGCAAAAAGGGCATTAAAAGCTGGACTTCAACCATCCCAAATTAAAGTTTATGGCCTTCCAGTGCGACCTTCTTTTGTAAAGCCTGTCCGGCCAAAGGTGGTTACCTTTCAAACTAATGAACTATCATATTCTCTATGCCAATCTGACTTTTATTCTTCGATGTAAACTATCGTCCCCAACTTTTGCACGCATGGACAGAATTCTTGATGCTACAAGTTTATTCAATTCAGTTTCTGCAATTCTTTTTCCTTTTCACTTTGCAGATTTCTGTTTGACCAATTTTTGTTTCATGTGCTACTGCAATTATGATTGAATTTATTATCTCCATTGAGATCTCTATGTCTGTTCATCTTTCTTTGTCTGATTGGATCAAAGTATACTGACAAATTTCGTTTTTGATAATTGTAGATTGAGCTGAGGAGAGAATTAGGAATGGATGAGGATCTTCCTGCTGTTTTGCTGATGGGAGGAGGAGAAGGAATGGGGCCCATTGAGGCTACTGCTCGTGCACTTGGAAATGCATTATATGATGAGAACCTTGGGGAGCCAATAGGTCAAATCCTTGTGATTTGTGGCCGCAACAAAAAGCTTGCCAGCAAATTGCTGTCAATTGATTGGAAAATTCCTGTCCAGGTATTGATTTTTCTTCAGTTTTTAATATGTAAGGGTACTTTGGACAGCTACATCTTCTTCTAGACTTCTACTTATAATTCCTATGCACATGCCTTTTTCAAGAACCATGAGAAGACTTTTGTGATATTCTCCTTCAACTAGTGCAAAAATATGATAAAGCTTATTCTAAATTTTTACAGATTTCTATAGCATATGTCTATATGTCTATCTGCATTAAGCTTGCCAAACCATATCCCAACCTTTGTGATAAAAAGAAGGTTCATATAGGCCATAAGATGTTCCTTTATATTCGCAGATACATATGCACAGACTTACATGCATATGATATTTTTCTGAAATCGCGCAATCTTATAGGTCAAGGGATTTGTCACTAAAATGGAGGAATGCATGGGTGCTTGCGACTGCATTATTACAAAGGTAACTTTCTGATGGCAGTAATGATAAATGGATGCCTGTAATGCATTTTCTTAATCTTGAATGACTTTTGCTTCAATAGGCGGGCCCAGGGACTATTGCTGAGGCTATGATACGAGGTCTTCCTATAATTTTGAATGACTACATTGCTGGGCAGGTAAGTTTTCTTTTTTCTTTCTTTATTTTGTTTTTTTTCACTTTTAGATGTAATCTTTCTGAAGTAGATTAAAAAAAGGTTGGCTTTTGGGTGGGGGGGGGGGGGGGGGGGGGGAAGAGGCAGGTATTCTTCCTAGCTGTATTTTACAATTATTAATTTGCTGTACAATGTGAGTGTTGAAATAGAACTTTTGTATTGGAGTTTTAACTTTTGCCAAGAAAACTTAAGAAAATCTTGTTTTGGCTTTTACAGGAGGTTGGAAATGTTCCTTATGTGGTGGAAAATGGATGTGGGAAATTTTCCAAGTCACCAAAAGAGATAGCCACTATTGTTGCCCAGTGGTTTGGACCCAAAGCAGATGAACTCAAGGCCATGTCACAAAATGCTTTGAAGTTGGCAAGGCCTGAGGCTGTGTTCAAGATTGTCCATGATCTTCATGAGCTTGTTAGACAGAGAAATTTTGTACCCCAATTTTCCTGTACAACATAATTCCAGTGGGAAAAACAAAATCGTATGATTTAAGCATTCCATTAATTTGCTGAGAAAATATCTACTGTTTCCTTATCACTGCAATGTTCCAGGCAAGGACAAACTGGTAAGGCATTAAGATCACAGTCAAGAGAACAGTGTACAGGGCTAAGGCAAGTGTCTTGCCACGTCAAAGGGCTCACGTGTGCGTTGACCATTGACCAGACTCGAGATGAATGGGACCCAAATATCCTGTGACCGCTTCCAGCTTCCCCCTTCTTAAAGGTTCCGCGGAGTTAAAACGCTACTTCATCGGCTTCGACCCCTAGATTTTTAACGATCCTTTTGTTGACATGAAACCACTTGTCACTCTCACGGTCTTGTCCTGCTGACTCTAACGGCAAAACCAAATAAATAAATAAATCCCATTAAAAAGAAAAAAAAAAAAAAAAAAAAAGAAAGCCGATAACTTCAATTCAAGACTTATGCCTTGTCATTCACGTACCAGCTGGTGACACTGATTCAAAATTGTCCCCTGATTCAGCTCAACATGATTGAATGATACAAAAGATATAGCTTTTTAGGATTTGATATAGCAAATTGAAGGCCAATTCAGCTCAATCTTTTTGGATCAAATTTCCAGTGCCTAGCCTTTTGGTTTGCTGTTTTAGGTGATGGGTTGGAGGTATAATGCTGGGTTAGGTTTGATTGGCACCGTTGTGTTTATATGGGTTGCATCTGCAGAGATAACACAGGTTTGTTGTCTATTTATTATACTCTGTTTTCCATTAGCTCTCCGGGAATCGTTTGGTTACCAAGAAATGTTCGGAATTGAAAAGAAAAACTAAATGAGTTGTGTGTTCGAACGTGACTGGAGCTAAGTTATTGCTGTGTTTCTTAATGACTATTTCCTGAGATATATAGCTCATTGATTCCCAGTACTCAATGCTTTCTAAGACCATTTTGTTTAAAGTTCTGAAGCTAGGATTCATGTTAGGTCCTTTTGAGTATTTGATTGATATTTATCTTTGGGTAGTATTGATTGAAGATTAGATATTTCATTTGATTTGCCTCTATATAAGTATCATCAAAGAGGTTTGTTCTACTTTTCTTCTTACACAGCTTTCCTGGACATGGTCCTTCTTTTGTTTCTATCTTTATCATAAACTTTTAACTTAAAACTGATTACTTGTTTCAGAGGATTTTCGCTGAGTACAAACAACCATTTGCACTTACTTACCTTGGTGTGTCTCTTATGGTGGTTTATATACCCATAGCAGTTTTAAAGGATTGGATTTGCAACTTTTTTGATGCAAATTTATTTAGAAACCTCTACGATGGCAGCTCCTTAATAAGTACTTCGATTGGGCCCGATATTTCTCTTAAGATCAATGACTTGCCCCACAGTGCAGAAGCTGACCTCAGAAGCTGCTTGATAACTGACGAGGATCTTAGTGAAAGAGAAGAGGGGCAGCCTCTCAACTCAAGTAATGAGAAAGACGAACCTCAATTGCCTGAACATGGTGGTGGACCGAGTTCATGGGAAATTGCCAAGTGCAGTTTATATCTAACTCCAATATGGTTTATAACTGAGGTAACATCATTTTATCTTAATCTTCCTGTTAGAGTCATTGGCTGTCAGGACACATTCGCGAGGGGGCTGATTTAGGTTATACCCAAGCATGTGGTCTTGGGATATCTTCTTGTGGACATCTGTTGCCTAGTTTGAATTAGTATATCTGATTAATCTGAACGGGATAAGATTGCAAGCACGGTGCATTTATCCGAATGCATGACTAATATGGTTGCTTTACATCTTGCAGTATTTTTCAAACTCTGCTCTGGCTAATACTAGTGTTGCTAGCACAACTGTCCTAACCTCTACTTCAGGTCTCTTCACACTCTTCTTTGGAGCTCTTCTTGGCCAGGATACTATAAATGTTGCAAAAGTGGTTGCTGTATTTATTAGCATGGCAGGTGTTGCCATGACCACGGTTGGAAAAACATGGGCGTCAGATGAAATGCTGAGCGTCTCTGAGTGAGTTGGGTCTTTCTTAACTAGTTCTACCAAGAATTTGTAACATTTCTTTGCTGATAGTTCTTTATTCCTCTATAACACATAAAATATACTAGAGATGCATAAATTAATGCTGTATAATGTTCAGGTTGTGTATAGGAAGTGCCCATCAAATTGATGAATATTGAAATGCCTCAGACACTCTTCACATAATCTTTGCATGCTCCTTCTTCGAGAATTACTTTTAGGCTATGATTCCTGCAATAGATAATAATGCTGCTAAAAAGGTTTTTTGGTTTTTCTTTCATGATCATCTTCGTTTATGGAATCATGTTATGTTCATGTTTCCCAGGACTAGAAGGCACTGCATCACAGGGGACATTTTTGGTCTTCTCTCAGCAATTTCATATGGCTTATTTACAGGTAGGATCTCTTGATGTATCTAGAATCAACCATGATTATAATCAATTTTATTTGGTCAGATTGTTTCCGTGCTCTTCTACTCTGTATCCACCTACTGGTCCATTTGTGCAGTTCTGCTCAAGAAATCTGCTGGATCAGAAGGAGAGAAGGTTGATGTTCAAAAGTTTTTTGGATACATTGGTCTCTTCACTCTTCTCGGCCTGTGGTGGCTCGGTAAATAATCTCTTAATCTCCTTATATTTCAAGTAACTTAAGTGCATGTTTGTTCTCTCATTTCTCTCAAGATGTGAGGGCTTGCGTTTGCCTGTGCTGCTGGAATCTTCTGTCGAATGCTCATCTTCAGCGTTTGTGCCAACAGTTTTTCCTTCGAATTCACACGGTTCTGTCATCTATGTGCAGTGTGGCCACTTAATGCTGTGGGGATAGAACCTCCATTCTCATTTCCACATTCAGCATCTGTCGGGGAAGTAGTTCTGTTTAATGGCATTGTGGGAAGCGTTCTGTCAGACTACTTCTGGTATGTAGAGCAGCCTGCTTTCACTTCTGAACTAGTTGAATGCCACCATGACTTGAAATCATCAAACCTTTTCCCATCCCCTTAATCCATATCCAAGAACAATGTGAGATTCCGGACTTGGCTCATTGCTTGGATAGCAGTTGAACCATAATAACTCGACCCAATCAATCCCAGACATGTTGATGTTGTTGTGAAATTGTGTTTGAAATATTATTATGTTAAAAAATGATGCAGGGCCCTCTCCGTGGTTTGGACAACCCCTTTAGTTGCAACACTAGGAATGTCATTGACAATTCCCATTGCGATGTTAGCTGACATGGTTATACACGGCCGTCACTTCTCTGCAGTCTACATCTTCGGCTGCATTCAGGTAGCTTGCTTCTCACGTTCGTTCAAAACCCAGTATGCTGTTCCGTTTTACTCGGGGGAGAAAACAACCGAAAGTTCCTTTCCCGGTGATCAATACATGGAACTATAATCACTTTTCAGCCCTCAACTATCTTGATCTTCTTTAACTTGTTTTACCACTTTTCTTCGGACACAGGTCTTTGCAGGTTTTGTTCTAGCCAACATTTCGGACAAGTTTTCCGGTAAACCGGAGTTGTAGTAGTATTCACTCCTGAGTTTCAGAGGAGCTTAAACGTTAACAAATAACAATGTAATAGCACGACTGTAGGAGCTTGGATTCCTCGAGTGTTCTTCGTTGTAATTTGACACTATTTACATGAAAAAAACACGAACCATACTAGCTTAGCCAAAGATTTTAATTAAAGATAAAATAATAAATCTGTCCTTTAAATTAGAGCTGTTGAAGCTTGGATCTTTTCCCTTTAAAAATGTTCTTTTATTACAAAGATTTGATGAAGGTTTACTTTTTATCAATCTTAGATTAAGTAAAATATTAAAGATTAATAATAACAGTTTTTCGTTTCAGTATTTATGAGTGGATGTTATTCGATTTAAAATAAAATATTGATTAATTGATGAAATTTAATTAATTCGAATTCCTTTTGAATATTAAAGGGTCAAAAAGATATTCTATTTGATTATTTTAATTGATTTTTAGCATTCAAATTTACTATTAAATTATTTAAAATTTATGATTAACACTGTTTTTTTATATAACATTATTAATGTTTATAAAATTTATCTCGAAATATTTTAAGTATGTATTTATATAAAAAAATTATTAATATATCCAAAAATATACATCAAAAATTGAAATAACAATTAAACTTATCGAAATAAATCGATTTTGATTATTTTGATTATTATTACAATTCAATTAATTTCGATTAATTTTTATTAAAATTTGATTAGTTTAATTTTTAAATTTTTTTTAATCTAAAGTCAAATCCAATATGAAGTAGCCCAAGCCCAGTACGAAACCCCGCAACGCAACGCAACCGGTCTGGTAGGCGGCTCTCTCCCCTTCGCCATTCGGTAATCTTAGCTGATATAAGTGCTGCTGTTGCAGTGTCCGTCAAATACAAATAAACAAAATAGAAAAGACAGACAAAGATGGAGAAGGGAAAAGGAGTGATGGGGTCCGGCCGGAGATGGGCCGTTGATTTCTCCGACAATTCGACGGCTCCTTCCTCTCGTGACATCCCCGATCCTCCTGGCTTCTCTCGTGCCTCTGTGGATCAGGTTCCCCTCTTTCTTTTCTTTTTATTTTCTTCTTAAATGCATTATCTTTCAATTTTATTAGGTTAAACTTTGTATTTCGGCAGGACGATTCGGCTGTCAGTCGCCAAAAGAAGGATGCTGAAGCCAATTGGAAAGCTCAGGTACCTCCCCCACCTTTTTTTCTTTTCTTTTAATTTTCAAATCTGTGTTTTAATTTTCCATATAGTCTACTTGGTATCAGAGAAAAGTAAAGAGATGATTAATTAAGGATTTAAATTGATTTCCTTTTGGATCTTAGAGACTTGAAGTTTTCAACTTTGTGAAGATATATGGGTTGATTATGGAGAATTTGGACTACTCTCTAATGGATTTAACTGAGAAATTACCATTGCAGATCGTGAATAAGTGTAATAGATGTATAGGCATATGAATTCGTTGAATAATGTGCAACAAAGAACATTTGGAATTGAGTTTCAGCATCTGAGTTTTATCTAGTGATACATGACGGATTATCCTGACATTCACTGATAAGTGTATATGAGAGTTCATTTATTCATTATATCCAATGCAAATTTTATTCGTAAAAGAACATATATAGGTCTGGGGCAAAGCAGCAACCCAAAGCTATTTTGACTGGAATGCATTGATCATCAATGTTGTGTTTTTCAATTATGTGCGACCCTAAATTGTATTTGAGTTCAGCTACTTTAGAGTACATCAAGGTGAGGGGAAAGCAGAGATGTCTTCTCTTGGTGTATGGTTGAGGTCCAGTGATTGATTGATGCATCATATTGACATAGTAGTTGTTGGGAAGATTGAGTATATCCATTAATTTGTTAGCGGGTTTAGGTGTTCCTTTAGGTAAATGTTAAGTTTTGGCAATTAGGTTCGTAAGGCAAAAACAGATATTTATTACTACTAGATGTAACTGATCAGAATATGTTCTTTAAGATGATATTTCTTTAATTTTTGAACAGAAAGCTTGGGAAGTGGCACAGGCACCTTTTAAGAATTTGCTAATGATGGGCTTCATGATGTGGATGGCTGGAAGTACAGTGCATCTATTTAGCATTGGTATCACTTTTTCAGCACTTTGGCAACCTATTAGTGCTCTTCAAGGGGTTGGGAAGGGTAAGCTGACCTCTAATATTAAATTTTCTCTTATCCTGTATTTTTGGCTTATTGTTGTCTTTTCCAAATGTTCTTTGTCCTTCATGACTTGTTCTATTAACTTTGTACTCAAGATAGTGGTGAAACAGTGATTAAGGTGGGGAAGATACCCTGATTGAGAATGAAATACTTATAACCATAAGGTACTAATGAATGCCACTTAAGTATTCAAAAGAAACCTATCTAATTTGCTTCTATAGAATCTTCAATGTTTTTGTCTCCATATATGCTTGGATTTTTTCTCCCTTTCTGTCTAGGCTCAGTAGCTGATTTCCCTCTTGTGAAGTGCATAAGATACATAAGAAAGACAACCTGCATCCCACCAAATGCCCCCAAAGGCTAGATTTTATTTTCTTCAGATGTTCCGGTTGTGCAAGTTCCACTTAAAAGTTGATTCATCCAAATTTCACTTTGATTTTGCAGTTTTTGAGCCTTACAAAGACAATAAAGTAGATCTTCTTGGGCCTAAGTTGCTTTTCATTGCCCTTAATTTGGGTGGTTTAGCACTTGGTGTTTGGAAGGTGAAATGCAGTTTCCTTTTCTTCACTTCCTAATGGATTTCACTTTTAAAGATTATTAGACAGAAAGAGAGGGGACAAAACCTAAGTTATCTAATATTTTGCATATTCCTCTTTTGATTTTCTTGGTCTTGGCAGCTTAATACTTTGGGGCTTCTTCCAACACATGCTTCAGACTGGGTGTCATCCTTACCCCCTGCTCAGGTTGATCAGTTCTTCCTTTTTCCTTCTTGCAAAGTTTATGTTCAGTTCTTGTTCCTAAAGAACTCAGGACAATTCGGCGATAAGATTTTAAGTGAAAAAGAAGGGGGAGGGGAAGGGGCAGGATTAATGAAATATTTCATCAAATCAAAAGTAACATCTGATGATGTTGGATTTGTCAGATAAGAGTAAGGCTATGCAAGTGCTAGTGGCTCTGGATTTATGAAAATTTCGTAATTAACATCTCAAACCATCTAAAGCAATTCTCATTGGATATTTCCTGTGATTATTTCATTATAATTTCATTTTAGTGGGAGAGAATGTGCCCACTAATGCCTCCTTTTAATCCATGTACCTAGATAAAACTGTTCATATAGTTTTCAACTTATGTGGATACAATTTTCATCAAACTGTGTAAGTACCAAATGCTGTCTCTTATCAATGGTTTTATATGGAGCCTTTGACTAATTCTAGCCTTAAATTGATCAAATTCTCAGGAGGTTGAATATTCTGGTGGGGGTATTCCCCTGTGATAAACACGGTTCGTTCATCTTCGATTCTCTGACCAGTTTCTGGAGGTGGCGAGCGGAAGTAACCTATGAAGGCTGGCGGAACTTGGAGGTTTATATTGATTTCTTCTCAAGATGGAGAACACCACCACCTTAGATTTTATCTTAAAATTTTACGAACCGTGTAGCTGTAGTATGACATGATTAAGAGACTTAAGCTTTGTTTGTATTTCAGATGATTGGCTTGTGGAGTAGCATCCAAAATCTAAAATTATGTTCAAGGTAGCAATTTTTTTTCTTGTTATTGGGGTGATATCATTCTTCTTTCTCCAAACCACTAGATTGGGCAATTTTTGAGGATTCTGAATCTTTGCAAATTCATCAGTTTACTTAGTTTTAGTTAGTAATTAGTAATATCCTTGATGGCCATTGAATTATTTCTCTCAAATAAAATGATTGTGCCAAGGACGCTCGTGCCCTGCCTCGGTCTCTCTGCCACCATGTTGGCAAGTTTAGACCCGTGCGGTGCTGTTATTGTACCAACAAAAAAAATTTTGTAAGATGATAATTTTGCCTTTTCATTTTATTTTTGGTCGGGATAAGACGATGGCAATCAAATATATTTATTATTATTTGATAATTATATATTTCAGCTTCTTCGATTAATTAATTAATTAATTTATTGTAATGATGTTAAGAAGTTTAAGATATTTTAAAATGAATTCTATTTTAATAATGTTGTAAAATTAAATGAGCACATACGAGACACGTGTCAAGCTTGACTCGAGTATATCGGTAACCAAACCAAAGCAAACTAGGGGTAGCAAACGCACTCTGGTCTCCTTCCTCTGGTTTCAGCTTCGTGGTCTGCACACCTACCGAACCTTCAATGGATTTGACACCCCAGCAGCTTAGCCAATTCAACGGCACCGACCCATCAAAGCCCATCTACCTTGCACTCAAAGGCGTTATCTACGACGTCACCGCTGGCAAATCCTTCTACGGTCCTGGTGGCGCCTACGCCTTGTTCGCAGGCAAAGACGCTAGCAGAGCACTGGGAAAGATGAGCAAGAACGAAGAAGATGTCTGCCCCAATATAGATGGCCTCTCCGATAAGGAGATCGATGTCCTTAACGATTGGGTCAAGAAATTCGAAGCTAAGTACCCCGTTGTTGGCCGCGTTGTTGTCTCTTGAATATGCAGCCTCTCGTTTCAAATCACTTTTAGCTATGGGAGTCTATCTGCTACTTTTATGTGCTTAATGTTTTTCTGTCTATTTCTTAGCTTATGGGAATCTTACTATCTGCTACTTTGCCTTGTACTTGTTGTTTGACTAATTCAGAATGTTTCAAAGTTAAATACTAATATATGTTAAAAGCTGTTTGATTGTGTTTCTCGCTGCTTGCCAAGTTTGCTTCTTGGACTTTAATGGTGATGCTTGCATTACCTTGGGTTAGTGAACATGTATAAAGTTCTTGCATTGCCCTTAAAGTTGGGTGCTTTAGGGCCAAAGGGTGTTGAGTTAGAAGGATTAGAGAAGGTGCATAAATCAATTAAGAAAATCCATTTTAATCTTGTTATTCTAGACCCTTTACGCCAGTGATATTCCTTGGTTTACCTCTCCAGGATGGTGAAACTTGGTTTTGCTAGTTTTAACAGGATCCTCTGATCTCTAGGTATCTATTATTTCGATCAAATATGGCATCCTTGTTTGACAAAGATAACAACAGCAAGTACTCCTAGAAAGCGATTATACTAGAAGTGGGGAATTCTCTGCTAAATAGCAGGGGTTAGTGTTCTTAAGGTCAAAGCTTTTAGCATTTTGAAGACCAGATTTAATCCTCTGGTTCAGTTCTTTTGTGGTTTCACTTCCGAATGACTCCATTTTTCCTGTTAGGAAGTACTAAAAGCATCATACTAGCAAAGAATGGTCGTATCTTTCAGTCTATACGCTTGTATTTGCAGCAGCTGTGGCGGAGCTGTGTTGTCATGGTCAAGATTATCCGGGAAATGAAAATTTTCACTAGTCTTTTTGTTGTATAACCAAATAATTTCTCATACCTGGTTTTATATCCTGCAAGAAATATGGCAGAGAGGAACTGATCCATATCCTCTGGTAATTCATAGAATTCCAACTTGGGGAATTACCTATTATTTTGTGCCAAGGGCATTATGCAAACAGAAGAGAAATCTGCCCCAGCTCCTTTTTCCCCCCGAATCAGTGGCACATGCCTTCACCTCGATTGAATCTTGCTGCTCGATCTGTCCCAATCGATGGACCATAGTCTACAGAGAGCTTCCAATGGTTGCCAACTCTAGGGAGATGCAAAGTCAGTTGCACGATGCTTACTATCCCTCTGTAAGATACCGGGAGCAAATTGTCAGCAGTCGAAATTGCTCTCTGGAGCCCACCCTTTCATGACGCTAACACTGCGAAACGGGGGAGGAAGAACTGGTTACAGGTTAAAATTTTACCAATGAACTTCGAATTTATTTCAACTTTAAACTTATTTACGGTGGAATCCTGCAAACTGTTGATTTTCTAATTATAAAACATGATAATTATCCATTTATTTCCAGTGGTATTAAGGGCTTTGAATTTTAGGAAGTGCAATCCGGGAAACAGATATGTTCATGAAAATAGTACTATCAGTTTAGGAATCGGCCAATCAAGCAATGTCTGTGGTGGTCACCGACACTCCTTTTGCAGTCGTTTTTGGTCAATCCAATCTCCCATTTACTTCTGTATTGAGCTCCTTTGTAAACAGTACTTCTTTCTTTGCTTGAGATCCAAACCCACTCTCCCAATCCAGCTCATTTTCTCAATCTGTTCTTCCATTGTTTGAGACTTCGAGCATGTATGATAGACTACAACGTGTAGAAGAAACTTGCTAGATGGAGGGTACAATACATACATTTTTCTGTTTAAATCTTCAAACTAGAAACACTGCTTGCAGGATAGTGATATCAACTTATCAACTGTGCAGGCTGTTACGAGAAGAGAAATCTTGTATTTCACATAATATACGCCGTTATGAGAATAGAAATCTTATAAATCTTATATTGTGTTGTACAATATGGTGTTCCCAATTTTTTTTCTTTTGAAAGTTAAATATGAATTGATTTCATATCAAAAGGGATGATCCCAATTACACAAAAGGAAAAGGAACCTGGCAGAGAATCAGCCTAGGATCCGCTTCTATGGCTGGCTTACAAAAAATTGGTGTTCACAAAGTATTAACTACTATAATTGTTTAGTTTTGGTATCTTTTATTTCGGAGAATGCCCGAGGGAAGTTGCAATGGTCTTAAATGATCCTCTGAAGGAGCTTGGCCAGACGTTAATAAATGCATGACTAAACTCATCTACCCATCTGACATCAGCTAATCCCATAAATGCAGCTTTAAATAGAGGAAATTCATGGAGCATGACAACCTTTGGCCAGTTGACCGCCACTTACTCGAAGTGTATCAGTATGAAGGACCAAAGGCCGAAGCAGTAATAGTTGTGCACTTATGCTAGACAATCAGGGCCTCGATGGAGACGAAAATTACAGTCTTTTCCTCATCATCTAATCTCTGCACTCTTCTCACACTTGTAGTCGTGTTCTCTTTTGCTGCTTCTCCTTCCCACGCCAGCCTCTCTTTCAACTTCTATGCAATTTCATGTCCAGCTGCAGAGTTGATGGTTCGCAACACAGTGAGATCAGCTTCCTCTGCCGACCCAACCATCCTCGGGAAACTACTGCGCCTGTTGTTCCATGACTGTTTCGTGGAGGTCAGTTCAATATTGCTTTAAAAAACCTTGTCACCTTGAAAGTTTTTTTTTTTTTTGAATTTAGTGGGAGGGGGGTGCGAACCTTACTTTTTAAACAAGGATCATGTACCAACTAATAAACCAAATGCTCATATGCCTTGTAACCTTGAAAGTTGCACGGTGTATTTTTCTCAATCCAGTGATTAAAAATTCAAAGAAAATCTTTGACTCAGCCATTCCAAAATCCAAATAATGGTTGCTACTATCATGTTCAGGGTTGTGATGCATCAGTACTATTACAAGGAAATGGGACAGAACGAAGTGATCCAGCTAACACCTCTCTCGGAGGGTTTTCAGTTATTGATTCAGCTAAAAGGGTGCTCGAAATTTTCTGTCCAGGAACCGTTTCTTGTGCTGATATTATTGCTTTGGCTGCAAGAGATGCAGTTGCAATTGTAAAATCTCAAGTCCCCATCTTCACTTTTTACTCTTTAAATCACTGTTCTCTTGGCTTCCTTCATCACTATCTTTCGGTTAAGTGATTAATCATAGTGATCCTGGAAACAGGCTGGTGGACCTGCAGTTCAGATTCCAACAGGAAGGAGAGATGGCAGGATATCCAACGCTGCAAATGTCAGGCCCAATATTGTAGATACAAGTTTTACCATGGATGAGATGACAAAGCTCTTCAGCTCTAAACGCTTGTCTCTGGATGACCTGGTTACGCTATCAGGTATTTTTTTTTGTTTTGAAAGTTGTTGTTCATTTCAGAACAGAGGGTACCAACGGTTCACCTCTGGGAATAGTACACACCTGAATAAAGTCTGTAACACACCTATTAGAGCATAACAGACCTTAGTCACTGCAGTACCCGTCGCCCAGGCCTAGAAACAAAGAGAACACAAAAACACAGAGCCTTAAAACCCTTCCCAGAGACAAGCACAGTGCCCTTCCTACACCTTTCCAAAGAGAAATCAAAAGTTCCTCCTGCCATCCTCAAAACATAACGGATGAGCAGGGTCGTAAACTGTACACAGCACCCCATATCAGCTCTCCCTAGCTACCTACCAGAGAAACAGGGTAGCACACAAAAACAAAACTACCCCAAGACCCCCCAGAAGCCCCAAGCGGTTGCAACAAAAAAGAACCCCTGAGCCATATATATCCACAATCTGAGGTTGCCTTTCAAAAGGATGCCAACATCATCTTCTGTACATCTCAAAGATCAGATTCCAACTCTCCACCCACAATCACAAAAGCAGGAGCCTTCACTTTCACCTTGTCTTTATCACAGCCACAAGCAAGACACTTCCCCAACTTCCAGCCATTCTCCAAAAACCTTTCAACCATTACAGCACACGCAAGAAACCCCAGTCACAACCAAAAAACAAAAGAAAAACAGGGCCCCACACACCAGACATTAGTCGTAGATATTCAACAGATCCACCTGACGCTGCACACCTCCCTTAGCAAGGCTATCAGCTACTTGAATAATGAAACCAGTTGCAAGCAGCACAAATTTATGTCAATAGCCCTTCTCCCCTTTCTTTCTTCCCTCTTCATTAAATTATAAATGCAGACATAAAAAAAGACTATATACTCTTTAAGTTTTGCTGAGAAGTTATCTTAGTTTGGGATCTAAAGAATGGAAAAATGGCATCGACACTTGAAACTGTGAGACACAAAAATACATGACTGTTGCTTTCTGTTTCTGCTAGATGCTTTAATGGCTTCATGCTTTGACTTTACAGGTGCTCATACAATAGGACTAGCTCACTGTAATGCATTCAGAGATCGATTCCAATTGGACTCCAAGGGAAACCTGACGCTGATTGACACATCCTTGGACAGTACCTACGCAGAAGAGCTTATGAAAAAGTGTCCAGCAGGTGCAAGCACATCTACCACTGTCAGCAATGATCCCGAGACATCCTTGGCGTTCGATAATCAATACTATACCAACCTCTTGGCCCACAAAGGGTTGTTTCAGTCAGATTCTGTTCTTGTAAAGAATGGAAGAACGAGGAAACAAGTGGAAGCTTTTGCAAACGATCAGGAAAGCTTTTTCCGGAGTTGGGGGCAGTCATTCTTGAAGCTCACAACCATCGGAGTGAAGACAGATGATGAAGGGGAAATCCGGCAGTCTTGTTCATTTGCTAATTAATGGGTGAAGACATAAACCCAAAAAAAAAAAAAATCCTTTGGGTATTGTTCAGCATGCATCAAAACGATATTATTCTTGTCTTACTGTTCAAATAGTGGCTCTTGTAACAGTGTCTATATACGTTATAGTGTTCGCACAGTGTCAGGTTACATTTGTTAATTTGATGTTGGTTTCGTCTAGACTTATATATATATATGAGAAATCTAATTATTTCCTGGAAATAGTTCGATCAAAATTAATGGAATTCCTTCTTCTGCTGTTAAAATGAATCTAACTCGGCAGGGAACGGAGAAAAGAGCAGTATTAATTCACACCATAATCACATCCAGAGCAAAGTGAAAGGGTAGGATCTGGCCCGAGTAGGAAAGAGTTGGTCGCTGCAGTGCAGGCCCAAAAGGCCAAAATAAAGCCTAAAGCTCTAAAGGCTGTTTGACCCAAAAAAGAACCTTGTCTCGGCACTGCCCGCTTGAGGAACAGTTTATCGGTAAGAACAAAACAGTTACCCATGTATGAGGAGGCCGTTGAACTCACTTCTCGAGGGCTCTGCTTACGCGTTTTACAAGGTTTTGACAACCCATTGTTGCGCTATCAAGTTGGGGACCCTCGCCGATGTCTACACTGCCAACAAAATCTTAAACGCATATGCAAGACGCAAAGAGTTACATATTGCTCGCAAGTTGTTCGCCGAAGTTCTCCACAGAGACACGGTTTCTTGGAACACGATGATTGCTGGGTATGTAAATTGTGGGAACTTGGAGACTGCATTCGAAATTGTAAAAGACATGAAAAGATGCGGTTTTGATTTCGATGGCTATACCTTTGGGAGTTTACTTAAGGGTGTGGCTTCCGCTTATAGACCTGAGGTTGGCCAACAGCTACACTCGATGATTGTTAAGATGGGGTATGAGGAAAATGTGTATGCAGGGAGTGCTCTTTTGGATATGTATGCCAAGTGTGAGAAGGTTGGAGATGCTTACATGGTATTTGAATGCTTACCAGAACCTAATTCTGTCTCGTGGAATGCTTTGATTGCTGGCTTTTCACAAATGGGTGATCGTAGCACTGTATTTTGGCTTTTAGATTGTATGGAGAAGGAGGGAGTGAAAATTGACGATGGCACGTACGCTCCACTTCTTACTTTGCTTGATGATATTGAGTTTTATAAGCTGACAATTCAAATTCATGGCAAGATTATGAAACATGGGCTGTCATGTGATAATACTGTGTGCAATGCAATGATAACTTCATATTCGGAGTGTGGTTCAATAGGAGGTGCTAGAAAAGTGTTTGATGATGCAGTTGGCATACGTGATTTGGTAACGTGGAATTCCATGCTAGCTGCTTACTTGGTTCATGAGAAAGAAGAACTTGGATTTAAACTTTTTCTGGATATGCAAAGATTGGGATTTGAACCAGACATCTATACTTACACTAGTATCCTTAGTGCTTGTTTTGAAAAAGCACACAAAAGTCATGGAAAATCTGTGCATGCAGTAGTTATTAAGAGAGGATTGGAATACTCTGTGCCTATCTCCAATGCCCTGATAGCAATGTATCTCAAGTCAAATAATACTTCCATGGAAGAAGCTTTAAGTTTATTTGAATCCATGGAATTGAAGGATCGTGTCTCTTGGAATTCCATTTTGACTGGTTTTTCCCAGATTGGATTGAGTGAAGATGCCTTGAAGTTTTTTGGGAAAATGAGAGCTTTCATGGTGGAGATTGACCACTATGCCCTTTCTGCTGCCCTAAGATCTTGCTCAGATTTGGCAACACTTCAATTAGGTCGGCAGGTTCATGTCTTGGCAATTAAATTAGGCTTTGAGACAAATGATTTTGTGGCAAGTGCATTGATTTTTATGTACTCCAAGTGTGGGATTATTGAAGATGCTCGAAAATCCTTTGAAGAGACTCCCAAAGACAGCTCAATTGCTTGGAATTCAATAATTTTTGGGTATGCACAAAATGGGCAGGGCAATGTTGCCCTTGACCTATTCTTTCTGATGAGAGACACAAAGGTGAGGCTTGATCATATAACATTTGTTGCAGTTCTAACCGCATGCAGTCATATTGGTCTTGTAGAAGAAGGCTTGAATTTTCTGAAATCCATGGAATCTGATTATGGGATTCCACCACGTATGGAGCACTACGCTTGTGCAGTAGATCTATTTGGGCGGGCTGGGCAATTAGATGAGGCAAAACCCTTAATTGAATCAATGCCATTTAAACCTGATGCAATGGTGTGGAAGACTTTGTTGGGTGCCTGTAGAGTTTGTGGTGACATTGAATTAGCTGCCCAGGTAGCAAGCCATCTGCTAGACCTAGAGCCTGAAGAGCACTGCACTTATGTTATACTCTCTAACATGTATGGACATCTGAGGAGATGGGGTGAAAAAGCTAGTGTAACGAGGTTGATGCGGGAGAGGGGAGTTAAAAAGGTTCCTGGTTGGAGTTGGATAGAGATTAAGAATCAGGTGCATGCTTTCAATGCTGAAGATCAATCGCATCCTCATTGTAAAGAAATATATCAAATGTTAGGGGGATTGATGGAGGAAATCTCATGGTTAGATGCTGATACAGGTCTAGATGCTTTGACATCTGATTTTGATGAGACATATGGATACTGTGATGTAAAGCTGCTGAGTGCAGAGAATTTCTGAAGGATGCCCAAGAAAAAAGAAACCTCTTGCTTATTCATCTTTAACTCAAATTATATTGGCTATAAGTTACAGCTGTCCCTGGCCAGAAAATTTGGTGACTTATAGTTGCCATTATCCAAGCAGTTCTTCTAGTTCAATATGTCCTGCTCATTAGATACTCATTAGTATTTTTCCACTGGGGCCATGCTAGAGTTCACCTTCATGTGCTCAAAGTGCTGCGATAAAGTACTTAATATGACAACCAGGAAAGTGATGAGGAAGTGCTGATGAATCTGCAATAGAAGGAACTTGTGGTGTTGCATGAGTATCTTGGCCTGTTTTCTTGTGATTCTTTGTTCTGCAACTGAAGAGTGATCCCATTCTTTCTCTTTTTGTTCTTGAACTAGGTGTGAAGATCAATCTGCTGGGGTGAGTTCTTATATTCCTTTGGGAAGGCCCCATGTTTTTACAAGTTAAATTGTTTTGAGATGCTGCATTCATGTATTTCATTAGCCAGTGTCATTAAGATCCCCACTAATTAAGGAAGAATTAAGGGAAAAGATCCATAGTTTCAGCTTAGTTATGGTTAATGTACTGGCAAAGCAATGGCAAATTGTTACTAAAAGTGGTTGCAGTACTGGGGAAAAGCAGGCAAATAAGTACAAAGGTTTTTGAGCTATTCCACATCATGAAAAGGACCACCAATTGAAGTCTTGAAGATTGAGAAGAATAATTACATCATTGCCTTTGCTTAGGCGCCGTAGGGCCAAAGACATGATTCAAATATAAACTTTTAACCTCTCATAGTTTGTGATTAGGGACATTGTATACTTTTTTATGTTCAGTAGTTCATGATCTGATTATTTCGCTGAATGCCTATGCTTTTCATCTTTTCTTAAAGTTCTTGTTGCACAGTCACAGTCAAAGCCACTGTCTTCCTTCCTAATGGAAGAGAAGAGATGAGAAAGTAGGGATAACTCTATTATATAAAATTATCTTATCATATTTTAAGTGATAAAATAACTAAATTTTTGAGTTTAAGTAAAATTTTAAATAATTTTTTCAATTAATTAATATATAATTGAGTTAATTTATTTCAAGTTATTTTAATTTATTTGTATGGTAAAAATCCTTATTTTTAGTCATAATTAATTTAATTCTTATGTTTTTAAGATCTTCAAAAGAGAAGAGATCAAATGGCAAAGAATTATAAACTTCCTCGATTTTAAACATAAATCGAGCTACAGGAGTCCAATCAACGTTAGTCTTAGACCACCAGAAAGTCAGGAGGAAGGACTTCAACTTTTGTGTTTATCACTTAAGCTAATTCTGATAAGAGCATGGCATCAGGAAGACTGTTGTAGACTACACATAGCAACACAGCATGGTTGGAGCTGCGGCGAGTTTTCATTTGGGCTGCAGCGCCAAACTCAGCAGCAAATTGAAGGCTCAAAACAGAAAGTATGGCACCGCAGCCAGATTCCATTTCGGCCGCAGCAACAAATTTCGGCAATAACAAGTGCCTAGGACAGAAAGTTTGGCGTCGCGACAAGAATCCATTCTGGCCATAGTGCCAACACGGACTCTTTAAATCCTGATCATCCAATTGTTCCATCAGGAGGCTAAGCTTGGGGGAAATAAAAATGGTCTTTTTAGGGCTTAAAAAAAAGGGGAGATTCAGAGCAGGCTTTCAGCAGCGTAAAAAAGAAAGCCATCTACAACAAAGGAAAGGAGACGATTTAAGGATTTTTGGGTCTTTAATCGTTTGCACTTGCTCATTTTCTCTCACTAGTTCTATCTTTCTCCTAACCTTCAATTGTAGAGATGAATATTTTTCTGAAAATCTTGAATTTTGTATTAAATATGCTGAGTTAAATATCTTTTTTGAAGATTGTGTTGTCAATAATTAGATTGAGTTGTGCCTCAAAATACAATTTACAAAAAAAAATTTTGAATGGATTAAGGATTCACTTAAAACAAAAAGTGATTTAATTAGTATTTAAGATAAAAATATTCATGCAATCAAATTTAAAGCATAAATTTAATGAATTTATTTTAAATAATTTATATGGCATATGAAAAATTAATTATGATAGGAATGTTTACAATATATTGATAGAGAATTGTAAATAAATTTGAGTCATGCTAATAAACAACCAATTGATATAAGTATAAGAAGGTGAAAAGTAAAGTAATTTCACAATCTTAAGCTTTATTTCCTTGATCCTTTAGCAATTATTAGCATTTATTCATTAGTTTAGTCTTGTTGTTTTAGTTTTAATTTTAATTAATTTTTAAATTAAATTTACTTGAATAAAATTAGGATGTCAAATTTTAATATAGCAAGAATTTAGATACAATTTTTAATGGAGACACTATCTCATTCACTGACCATATGCAAATATCTTAGTAATTTAGCAAGCAACAAGTACATGAAGACACTCCTACATGCTTATTGGCTTTGGCTTCTTGGCACCCACTTCCTACCTGGAGAGTGATAGCAGGTTTCTGGCATGAAATTTTCACAATTATTAATGACAATGATGGGCAACAAAATCTTCAATGCATTGCATATCTAGTATGAATGATTTCTGAAGTTGGTTTCGCTACAAGTAGAAAAGACAAAACACTACGGTATTTTCCAATGGGAAATGAAAGTGGCTAAGTGGAAGGAGCAATCTTGCTGTGTGAACTTGAGGAAATATTTCAAAAGGTTGTGGACTTTGAGGATTCTGTGATAGATTTTCCAGGGCAAAGCACTTTAATACCCAGAACCACCCATGATGGGATGTACCTTGCTCTCTTTTAATATGTCTGCTCCTTTTTCTTAGTAGCCAATCACCTACTTTCATTCAATCCCCACTCAGACTTGACTGCTGACTTTTGTATACTCCTATTCCTAGTCCTACCGTACCTTTCAAGGCATACTCGGAGATATTTTTATTCCTATTTTTTTATGGTTGGAATGCACAGAGTGTATGGAGGATTGGAAGTGGATATCCTGCACTAAACTCCCTCAGTTATTTTCCAAATGCCAAATCATGCCCAAAAAAGAAAAAGCTGTTGCCAAATCAGAGCATGAAATAAAATATTTATTTTGTTTTAATAATTTTATTATATAAATTATGTAACTTATTAATAATTATTTTTTAAATATTATATTTTCTAAACATGAATATTATTTCGCTATTAAAATTATACAACTAACAAAATATGATATATCAACATTAGCATATATTAAGATATAAAAAAATAAATATTTTTTTAAAAATTTTTAAGTAAAAAATTTTGTTTTGTAAGATATCAAAAAAAAATTTTAAAATATCAAATTTTAAAAAAAATTATTTTTAATTTATTATTATTACTATTATTTATAATATTTTTAAATTTCAAATAATTTTTCTTTTATTATTATTTTTATTTATAATCTTATATAATTTAAAATTACTTTTAATAAAAAAATCAACCCCCACACGAAGCGGTGCACCACTCTAGTAACATTGAAAGAATGCCTTGGTGGGCAACGTGTTGATTGACTATTGGCGGTGTATTGCCAAACCATTAGTCGTTGCCGTGTGGAAATTGGTGATCCATCGTGTGTTTACTCTCATACCGTATATAGGGTAAGCATGCTATATAATGGAGAGTGCATGGAGAGTGCTTGGAAGCAAGGAAAAAATAGTTAAAGAGTGAAATTGAGTTAGGAGCATGGGCGCCATTACCATTTCCTCCACCTTCCTCTCTTCTAATCTTCTTCTTCTTCTTCTTCTATCCCTTAAGGAGGGGTATGTCTTGGGACGAAGAGACGCTCCGGCGGACAGCCACCAACTTCAGCATAGCCATACCGTCCATGTCAGCTCTCTTCTACCCTCCTCTGTTTGCAGCCCTCCTGCCAAAGGTTAATTTCCTCCCTTCCCCCCCCCCCCCCCCCCTCCGCTCTCTCTCTCTCCCTCACACACACACAAACGCAAACCAGGCTTGTTGATGTTCTTAGCATTATATTCTAAATGATTATTCTGTTATTGCCTATGTTATCTGTGTTGGGATTCATGTTACTAGCATTTTTGATTAAGCTTATGACTAAACTCATGTCATCATGTGTGTTGCCGCCCTGAAATCTCTCATAGCAGACAACATTTGCCAGTTGTGAGAAACACAGTAGCAACTTAGCTAGCTTTCTTTTTCTTCCTCCCAATCCCATACAATACGTAACTGTTGAAGGTTATTTAAGTAATCTCGAGAAGAAAATAAACTGATTAATCACGAAAGTTGACTGACTAGGAATAAGCACATATATATTTGAGAATTTAAGAGTTTACCAAGACAATCTGTTGACCCAAAATTCTCTGCCTAGTCATGATGCCTTGTCTTAATAGTAAAAAAAGATTTGTTTTTTAAGATTTTAAGTTCAAATTTCATTGTATGTAGATTCAATTTAATGTAATGTAAGATATTTATAAAAATTATTTGATCATAATTAAAATTTCTTGTAATTATAACTTCATTAATAATAAAAAGTTATCCTCAAAACTTTATCTTTTCCGACATCCATAAAGTACTGTAGCAAAGTTTGATCATAAATAAGGATGTCAGCGAGTAGGGTACTCGTTAATTTCGAGATACCCGTACCCTAACTCTATTAAAAATCAAATACCCTAATCCTATTAACTACCAAATAATTTAAAAATTATTACTCTAACTCTAATATATTTTCACTATCTTATAATTACCTTAACCTGTTTAAATACCTAATTAAATAAAAAAATTATTAAAATCTTTTTCATGGGTATCCAATTGTCCAATAAACTTTTCTAATCTCATAATTTTCTTTTAGATTTATATGTTATATGTTTATATAAACAAAGATATATATACTGTAATTAATAATTTTTTGAGTTATAATTTTTACAATGTTAATACAAAATAAAAAGTAAATATTTTTTTATATATATACACACACGTATACATAAAAAATATTTTAATATATAAAATAGTAATTATATATCTTATAAATTAACACAATATATAAACTATATATATTAAAACACATTACAAGTTAATTAATAATAATAATGTCATGAATTAATTTAATTAATTATAAGGATTTGTTCTTAATTTCATGAAATTAAAAAAAAACATTTAGGTTCCAAAACTATTTTAATCTCAAAAACTTTCTTTAAGTATATATAATATAAGATTATATAAATAAGGGTATATATATTACAATTAATAATTTAATAAGTCATAATTTTTGTAATGTTAACATAAAATAGAAAGTAAATATATTTATATTAAAAGTAAAACTATTCTAATCTCAAAAGCTTTCTTTAAGTATATATAAATAAGGGTATATATATTATAATTAATAATTTAATAAGTCATAATTTTTGTAATGTTAACACAAAATAGAAAGTAAATATATTTATATTAAAGTATATATATAATAGTAATTATATTCTTTTATAATATGATATAATATTCAAATTATTTAAACATAATTAACAATCTAATAATTTTTTAATTTAAATATATTAATGGTATCATATTAATAATTAGAGTAATTATACTTTTCATATATTTGTTAATTTTTAACAAAAAAAATTGCTTGTAAAGTTGGTAAAAAATGTAAATGTTTAATTTAATTATTAAAATAATAATAAAATATTTATAAATAGTAATCGAATTCGGATAATAGATACTTAAAGGATATTATCCGAACCCTACCCTATTAAAATTCAAGTAGTAAAATCATTATCTTAACTATACCCGAATCCATTTATGAAGTACCCTAATCCAGTATAACTGTATCAGATACCTACAAGTACCCTATCATAAGATACCCATTGACATCCTTAGTCATAAAACATTATCAAAAGAATATATATTCACCATCCGTAGCTTGTGGCAGGACAATGGCTAAGGTCATGTGTGGTTGGTGGTTTAGTGATTGAAAGATAGACCTTTTGAGGGGGTTTGGCCTCCCGTCTTGTCCATGATTTCAAAAATAAACAGTATAGTAATGACATTATAAGAACATTTGGAACTAAAAGTTTGTTTTTTTTAATATTTTTTACCTTAAATAGTCACTATATATATATATATATTTTTCCAACATTTCTCCAGTACTTTTCCAAGTTGTTTATTGGTGTTTGGCAGCCACGAATTTGAGGAATATTGGGTTTCTTTTTCTTTCCTTTTTTTTTTAAATAATTGAAAGTTTTCGTGAATATAAAAGAAACATATTTATATAAGAATCACTTGTACAAAAAGAAATAATCTTGATTTAATCTTTAGCTTATTGCATTATTTGGGAGTCACTTGCATTTTTTAAATAATCAATGAATTAACAAGGATGTGAAACCAAAATTAATCCAAAGTCTTTTCCATCATTAAAATTAATTAAATAAGGGCATTAAAAAAATTTATTCCCATCAAGCAATAAACTTCTTGACCCACTGCGTGTCTTGGGGTCACCCACTCAAACAGTCAAACTTCACCTTTTTCTTCCAAAATTTTGAAAAAAAGACCCACCTTTCCAATCAAGGCACTTGAGTGGTAAATCGTTTATATTCCTGTTTTAGTACTAGTTAACTTTTCAAACGCTCTATCGTATTGGAATTCAATTTTTTCAGCTTTGGACAAAAAGTCATCTTTACAAGTTATCCACAAGCATGGCCCATGCTCTCAGCTCCATCAAGATAAAGCCAATATTCCAACTCACGCCGAGGTGCTCCTCCAGGACGAAGCCCGAGTCAAGTCTATTCACTCGAGACTTGGCCGGAAGTCGGGATCCAGCAATGTGGATGAGACAGATGCCGCCAAGCTCCCTGCCAAGGATGGTAGTGTGGTGGGCTCGGGCAATTACATAGTCACAGTGGGTCTTGGCACCCCAAAGAAAGATTTATCTCTCGTGTTCGATACTGGAAGTGACATCACATGGACACAATGCCAGCCTTGTGCAAAATCTTGTTATAAACAGCGGGACCCAATTTTTGCACCTTCACTGTCCTCGACATATTCCAACATTTCATGCACCTCGACAGCGTGCAGTTCACTGACGTCTGCCACAGGTAACTGATTTGCTTTGGTCACAGATTGTCCGAACCGATCGAATCACTAAATTACCTTTACTGAACGAATACTTAGTTTTCAGGTATCTCACCTGGCTGCGCATCATCAACTTGTGTCTATGGCATCAAATATGGGGACTCGTCTTTCTCAGAAGGATTCTTTGCTAAAGAGAAGCTGACCTTGACACCAACAGATGAGTTCAATAACTTTCTATTCGGTTGCGGCCAGAACAACCAAGGTCTTTTTCGTGGCGCAGCCGGTTTGCTAGGACTTGGCCGAAATCAATTGTCTTTGCCATCACAAACCGCCTCAAAATACAAGAAATTCTTCTCCTACTGCTTGCCGTCATCCGCCAGCTCAGATGGTTTCCTCGCTTTTGGCGACGGTGGTAGCGTCTCAAAATCTGTGAAGTTCACCACATTGTCCACAGTCTCCCAAGGGAAATCCTTTTACGGTGTCGACATCACTGGAATAAGCGTCGGTGGCCAAAAACTATCGATCTCAGCATCCCTTTTCACCACTGCCGGCACCATCATTGACTCCGGAACCGTCATCACGCGGTTGCCACGGACTGCCTACGCAGCACTGAGGTCTTCATTCCAACAGATGATGACCCAATACCCAAGGGCACAAGCATCGAAAATCCTGGACACATGTTATGACTTTAGCAAATATTCCTCAGTCTCCATTCCTAAGATAAGCTTCTTCTTCAGCGGGGGTGTTGAGGTCCCAATCGACGTCAAGGGAATTATGTACGCTTACAGCATCTCCCAGGTCTGCCTGGGGTTCGCCGGAAACAGTGATGACGCTGATATTGGGATCGTTGGGAATACCCAGCAGAAGACATTGCAAGTGGTTTACGATGTCACCGGGGGGAGGATTGGGTTTGCTATAGGGGCCTGTTCCTGAGTTTTTTTGAGCTAATTTGAGAAGAAACATCTTCGAGTTAGCTGTTGAATCATAATTCATATGATAGCAAGAATCGGTTTAGGATTGAAATAATTGATAAAAAAATAGTGAAGCTCAAGACCTATGTATCCAAATTCAGGGGAAGTAACAAATCAAAGTGTTTGTTGCAACTCATCATGTACTGTGATAAGCTTAGGCTTGGATTTCTAAGGCAATGTTAAAACCTTGAAATCATATATAATTAAGATACCGTTTCTTGAAAGGAACAAAAAAGCAAAATTATGAGCAAGTTTTAAGGGATAAACAGTTCTGAATTTTATCAGGATTTTTGGGTTAGAACCCCGACCCTGCAGGACAGTTGCCCCTTGAACCAGCAGGGGAGAAGCCCAAGGTTCCACAAAATAGTAAATAAGTTTTGACTATCATATATATAAGTTAAGGTAAATATAGGAAAGAAAATTTATAATCAATAAAAGTCAAATTTAACTAAAAAATTTTAAAATTTTATGTAAAATTAAAATCAAACACTATTATATTTTATAAGGTAGACAGAATATCTATCTTAAATATCATTTTGATTCTGCCGTTGGCTTCACTATAGGTAGAAAAGACAAAACACTACGGTATCTTCTAATGGGAAATGTAAGTGGCTAAGTGGAAAGAGCAATCTTGTTGTGTGAACTTGAGGAAATATTTTTGGGGCTTTAATCGTTTGCACTAGCTCATTTTCTCTCACTAGTTCTATCTTTCTCTTAACCTTCAATTGTAGAGATGAATATTTTTGTGGAAATCTTGAATTTTGTATTAATATGCTGAGTTAAATATCTTTTTCTAAGATTGTGTAATCAATAATTAGATTGAGTTGTGTCTCTAGATACAATTTCACAAAAAAAAATTAGAATGGATTAAAGATTCACTTAAAGCTTAAAGTGATTTGATTAGTATTTAAGATAAAAATATTCATGCAATCCAATTTAGAGCATAAATTTAATGAATTTATTTTAAATAATTTGTATAATATATGAAAAATTAATTAGGATAGGTATGTTTACAACATATCGACATAGAATTGTAAATAAATTTGAGTCCTGCTAATAACCAACCCATTGATATAAGTATAAGAAGGAAAATCAATCCATTGAGAAAAACAAAACTTAAAAACAAAATGAATGATAAGTTTCTTATAAATAATTTAATTGTTTATAATAAAAAAGGTATTACTATCATTGAACAAGACTTTCCTAAAACACTATTATAAGTTTTTTTTTATTTTTTTTAATTTACATGTTATATAAAATTATTATTTATTATAAATCTTTTGATTATTAATAGTTAAGTTCAATATATTAGTTTTAAAAATTTTTAATTTTTATTCTTCTTAATCTTTGACCCTTCAATAAAAATTAACTAACTCCGTCCCTGATCATATATAAATTTCACCGAACATGTTAAGGTATTTTAAATATAAATCGAGCTACAGGAATCCAATCAACGTTAGTCTCAGACCATCAGAAAGTCAAGAGGAAAGACTTCAACTTTTGTGTTTATCACTTAAGCTAATTCTGATAAGAGCATGGCATCAGGAAGACTGTTGTAGACTACACATAGCAACACAGCTTGGTTGGAGCTGCGGCGAGTTTTCATTTGGGCTGCAGTGCCAAACTGAGCAGCAAATTGAAGGCTCAAAGCAGAAAGTATGGCACCGCAGCCAGATTCCATTTCGGCCGCAGCGACAAATTTCGGCAATAACAAGTGCCTAGGACAGAAAGTTCGGCGTCGCGACAAGAATCCATTCTGCCGTAGTGCCAACACGGACTCTTTAAATCCTGATCATCCAATTGTTCCATCACGTGGCTACGATTGGGGGATATAAAAATGGTCTTTTTAGGGCTTAAAAAAAAGGGGAGATTCAGAGCAGGCTTTCAGCAGCGTAAAAAAGAAAGCCATCTACGACAAAGGAAAGGAGACGATTTAAGGATTTTTGGGGCTTTAATCGTTTGCACTTGCTCATTTTCTCTCACTGGTTCTATCTTTCTCTTAACCTTCAATTGCAGAGATGAATATTTTTCTGGAAATCTTGAATTTTGTATTAAATATGCTGAGTTAAATATCTTTTTCTAAGATTGTGTGATCAATAATTAGATTCAGTTGTGTCTCTGGATACAATTCCACAAAAGAAATTTAGAATGGATTTTTTTTTTTGAAAAGTAAGAGTATTAGTATTCCATTTCATAATAATCAATGGAGAAACAAAAATATTAATATTCTAAATATTCTAAATTTTTTTGAAATTTAGAATGGATTAAGGATTCATTTAAAGCTTAAGGTGATTTGATTGGTATTTAAGATAAAAATATTAATGCAGTCAAAATTAAAGTATAAATTTAATGAATTTATTTTAAATAATTTATATGGTATTTGAAAAATTAATTATGATTGGTATATTTACAATATATCGACAGAGAATTGTAAATAAATTTAGGTTCTACTAATAACCAGCCCATTGATATAAGTATAAAAAGGTGAAAAGTAGAGTAATTTCACAATCTTAAGCTTTATTTCCTTGATCCTTTAGTAATTATTAGCATTAATTCATTAGTTTAGTCTTGTTGTTTTAATTTTAATTTTAATTAATTTTTAAATTAAATTTACTTGAATAAAATTAAGATGTCAAATTTTAATATAGCAAGAATTTAGATATAATTTTTTATGGAGACAATATCTCATTCATCGAACATACGCACTTTCATGATGTTTTTGCTAAATTGAGAAACTTTTTAAGGTAAATATCTTAGTAATTTAGCAAGCAACAAGTACATGAAGACACTCCTACATGCTTATTGGCTTTGGCTTCTTGGCACCCACTTCCTACCTGGAGAGTGATAGCAGGTTTCTGGCATGAAATTTTCACAATTATTAATGACAATGATGGGCAACAAAATCTTCAATGCATCGCATATCTAGTATGAATGATTTCTAAAGTTGGTTTCGCTACAAGTAGAAAAGACAAAACACTACGGTATTTTCCAATGGGAAATGAAAGTGGCTAAGTGGAAGGAGCAATCTTGCTGTGTGAACTTGAGGAAATATTTTAAAAGGTTGTGGACTTTGAGGATTCTGTGATAGATTTTCCAGGGCAAAGCACTTTAATACCCAGAACCACCCATGATGGGATGTGCCTTGCTCTCTTTTAATATGTCTGCTCCTTTTTCTTAGTAGCCAATCACCTACTTTCATTCAATCCCCACTCAGAGTTGACTGCTGACTTTTGTATACTCCTATTCCTAGTCCTACCGTACCTTTCAAGGCATACTCAGAGATATTTTTATTCCTATTTTTTTATGGTTGGAATGCACAGAGTGTATGGAGGATTGGAGGTGGATATTCTGCACTAAACTCCCTCAGTTTTTTTTCCGATGCCAAATCATGGCCAAAAAAGAAAAAGCCATTGCCAAATCAGATCATGAAATAAAATATTCATTTTTTTTAATAATTTTATTATATAAATTATGTAACTTATTAATAATTATTTTATAAACATTATATTTTCTAAACATAAATTTTATTTCGCTATTAAAATTATATAACTAACAAAATAAGATTATATCGATATTAGCATATATTAAGATATAAAAAAATAAATATCTTTTTAAAAAATTTTTAAGTAAAAAATTTTGTTTTGTAAGATATCAAAAAATATTTTTAAAATATTAAATTTTTTAAAAAATTATCTTTAATTTTTTATTATTACTATTATTTATAATATTTTTAAATTTAAAATTATTTTTCTTTTATTATTATTTTTATTTATAATCTTATATAATCTAATCTAAAGTATAATGAATCATACCTACATATGTCTTCTACACCTAACATCTATCTTTGGTATTTTAATATGTTTGGAGGTTACTTTCGGCATTTCAGTTTTTTTTTTTCTCTTTTCTTCCTCACCTCATCCCTTCCGCCTATTGAAAAATCAAACCATAAAACGCCATTACCAGAAAAGCCAAGCACAGCTTGGTTTCCACTATTCTCTAATCGAGAGCAAAGAGAACTCAAATAAAAGCAATGATGTTTCCAGGAATGTTCATGCGCAAACCAGACGAGCGATGGCCTTGAAGCAACTGAAGGCACATGTGGCTATGTTGGCATTTAGGTAGCTCTGGTTCATGTCACTCCTTATATTTTCCATTAGCTCTCTCAAAAGCCTTATCCCCTACTCCAATTTAAGGTTGAAAAAAGGCATTTGGAGGCTGGAATATGAATCCTAAAGTAAATTTAAAGCTTTTTACTGATTGATTTTCAAATTGAACTGTTTATTCATGAGAAATTTAATGTTTCAGCTTAGTGGCTGGTTGTGCATGAATGTGGTTGGGGGATTTGAGATTTGAAAGAGCCAAACTAACATCTAAGGTAAAGATTTCGCTTAATATTGAAGAATTTAAAGGATTTGAGCACTATATGTTGATTTGTCATAGATTGAGCTATTTTGATAAGGTTAGAAATAAGTTAAAAGCTAGAATTAGTTATGAAATAGAGAATTGAGGTATGAATATTGATGAGTATATGGTTGTTGAATGTTAGACTACATTGGGAGTTTGAATGCTACCCGAACATCCATTTTGTTCCAAAATAGAAAAGCTAATAGTTGACTTTCATTAAAAAGGACATGCAACTACATCAACTACCATGAATTGTTTATGGGACAAGGCAATATATCTTGATATATTGGAACACATCGTATTCTTAGGTTTATATTGTGATTCAAGGCTCTATCACTTTCACCAATGCATAGAGTTAAGTTGAAATTGTTTTTAAAAGTGCATGCGAGATGGTGACTATAGCATATGATCTACCATTTGATTATGAAGGTATATGACACCATTGAAGCAAAAAGGTTGAGGATGAGTCATTTTCCAAGTTATTTTTCATTGTAGTTTCTTCCAAGTCTTAGTTTTGTTTGTCCATCAAAAGAAAAATTAGTCTTAGTGTTTTTTACTCTAAAACCTACATGTCTTACAACTGGTGTCTATAGTTTCTTGTGTGTTTAGCAGTTCTTTGATATATTAATCAATGAGTTCATCTTTCAACTTTAACACGAAACGGCATCATTACAACTTTATAGCTTGGATTAAATGTTAGTGGTTGAGTATGGTGATGGGATACTCATGACTTACGTATAATATTAACATTTAAGATTTCAAGGAAAAAAATTTAGTAATTAAATTATTTAATAAATGATCTTGTCTGATACAATAAATACATTCAAAATAAATTTAACTTTATGAAAAAATTATGGTGATTGAGGTGCTGAGATTGTTCTCTATATTTTGATTTTGACTTCTTTCTCTTTTTATCTATGCAGAGATGATGATTGGTCCATTGAAGAGAAGAGCAGCACTCTTTCTTTCCCATCATACGAAGAGAGGGATATAACATTGACCGATCAGACTAGACGATCTAGCTGTGAGTAATTTGGCTGCTTCATATGACTCAAATGCTATATGCAGGGCGTTATTTCTTCATTTTAAGAAGCATCTCCATACCAAAATACATTATGCCATTTTACAAGAGATGCTAAAGCTAAGACTTTGGGTGTCTTTTTCATTATGTCATGTAAAAAGTTTCATGTTACTTCATAATCAAATGGTTTTATCTGTAAAAATTACTTTATTTTTTTCATAATAAAATATATTATCAAATTATATGTTGATTAATAACTCTCACAACATAGTAGTGCAGGTCAATAACTAGTTTAAAATTACTTTTAATAAAAAAATCAACACACGCTAAGCGGGGCACCACTCTAGTAACATTGAAAGAATCCCTAGTTTAGAATTATTTTTAATAAAAGGCACCACTCTAGAAACATTGAAAGAATCCCTTGCTGGGCAACGTGTTGATTGACTATTGGTGGTGTATTGCCAAACCATTAGTCGGTGCCGTGTGGAAATTGGTGATCCATTGTGTCTTTACTCTCATACCGTACATAGGGTAAGCATGCTATATAATGGAGAGTGCTTCTGTGATTGAAAGCTAAGAAAAAATAGCTAAAGAGTGAAATTGAGTTAGGAGCATGGGCGCCATTACCATTTCCTCCACCTTGCTCTCTTCTAATCTTCTTATTCTTCTTCTTCTTCTATCCCTTAAGGAGGGGTATGTCTTGGGACGAAGAGACGCTCCGGCAGACAGCCACCAACTTCAGCATAGCCATACCGTCCGTGTCAGCTCTCTTCTACCCTCCTCTGTTTGCAGCCCTCCTGCCAAAGGTTAATTTCCTCCCTTCCCCCACCCCCCCCCCCCCCCCCCCCCCCCCCGCTCTCTCTCTCTCCCTCACACACACACAAACGCAAACCAGGCTTGTTGATGTTCTTAGCATTATATTCTAAATGATTATTCTATTATTGCCTATGTTATCTGTGTTGGGATTCATGTTACTAGCATTTTTTATTAAGCTTATGACTAAACTCATGTCATCATGTGTGCTGCCGCCCTGAACTCTCTCACAGCGGACAACATTTGCCAGTTGTGAGAAACACAGTAGCAACTTAGCTAGCTTTCTTTTTCTTCCTCCCAATCCCATACAATACGTAACTGTTGAAGGTTATTTAAGTAATCTCGAGAAGAAAATAAACTGATTAATCACGAAAGTTGACTGACTAGGAATAAGCACATATATATTTGAGAATTTAAGAGTTTACCAAGACAATCTGTTGACCCAAAATTCTCTGCCTAATAATGATGCCTTGTTTTAATAGTAAAAAAAGATTTTTTTTTAAGATTTTAAGTTCAAATTTCATTGTATGTAGATTTAATTTAATGTAATGTAAGATATTTATAAAAATTATTTGATCATAATTAAAATTTCTTGTAATTATAACTTCATTAATAATAAAAAGTTATCCTCAAAACTTTATCTTTCCGACGTCCATAAAGTATTGTAGCAAAGTTTGGTCAAAAATAAGGATGTCAACAGGTAGGGTGTCCGTTAATTTCGAGATACTCGTACTCTAACTCTATTAAAAATTAAATACCCTAACTCTATTAACTGCCCGAATAATTTAAAAATTACTACTCTAACTCTAACATTAATACATTATCATTATCCTATAATTACCCTAACCCGTTTAAATACTTGATTAAATAAAAAAATTATTAAAATCTTTTCATGAGTATCCAATTATCCAATTAACTTTTCTAATCTCATAATTTCTTTTTAAATTTATATGTTATATCTTTATATAAATAAAGATATATATTGTAATTAATAATTTTATAAGTTATAATTTTTGTAATGTTAATACAAAATAAAAAAATAAATATTTTTTTCTTATATATATACACACGCATACATAAAAAATATTTTAATATATAAAATAGTAATTATATTCCTTATAAATTAACACAATATATAAACTATATATATTAAAAGACATTACAAGTTAATTAATAATAATAGTTTCATGAATTAATTTAATTAATTATAAAGATTTGTTCTTAATTTCATGAAATTAAAAAAAAACATTTAGGTTCCAAAACTATTCTAATCTCAAAAGCTTTCTTTAAGTATATATGCTATAAGTTTATATAAATAAGGGTATATATTATAATTAATAATTTAAGAAGTCATAATTTTTGTAATATTAATGCAAAATAGAAAGTAAATATATTTATATTAAAAGTATATATACAATAGTAATTGTATTCTTTTATAATATAATATAATATTCAAATTATTTAAACATAATTAACAATCTAAAAATTTTTTAATTTAAATATATTAATGTCATTATATTAATAATTAGAGTAACTATACTTTTCATATATTTGTTAGTTTTTAACAAAAAAATTTATTTGTAAAGTTGATAAAAATTGTAAATTTTTAATTTAATTATTAAAATAATAATAAAATATATATAAATAGTAATCGAGTTCAGGTAACGGTTACCTAAGAGGTGTTATCTGAAACCTATCCTATTAATTTCGAGTAATGAAATCACTACTTTAATCCTACCCAAACTCGTTTATAAAATACTTTAACCTGATGCAATCAGATCGGATCGGATACCAGTGGGTATCCTATTATAGGGTACCCGTTGGACATCCTTAGTCATAAAACACTATCAAAAGAATATATATTCACCATCCGTAGCTTATGGCAGGACAATGGCTAAGGTCATGTGTGGTTGGTGGTTTAATGATTGAAAGATAGAGCTTTTGAGGGGGTTTGGCCTCCCCTCTTGTCCATGATTTCAAAAATAAACAGCATAATAATGACATTAGAAGAACATTTGGGACTAAAAGTTTGGTATTTTTTAAATATTTTTTACCCTAAATAGTGACTATAAATATATATATTTTTTCCAACATTTCCCCAGTACTTTTCCAAGTTGTTTATGGGTGTTTGGCAGCCACGAATTTGAGGAATATTGGGTTTCTTTTTCTTTCTTTTTTTTTTTAAATAATTGAAAGTTTTCATGAGTATAAAAGAAACATATTTATATAAGAATCACTTGTACAGAAAGAAATAATCTTGATTCAATCTTTAGCTTATTGCATTATTTGGGAGTTACTTGCATTTTTTAAATAATCAATGAATCAACAAGGATGTGAAACCAATATTAATCCAAAGTCTTTTCCATCATTAAAATTAATTAAATAAGGGCCTTTAAAAAATTTATTCCCATCAAGGAATAAACTTCTTGACCCACTGCGTGTCTTGGGGTCACCCACTCAAACATACTTTTTTCTTCCCAAATTTTGGAACAAAGACCCACCTTTCCAATCAAAGCATTTGAGTGGTAAATCGTTTATATTCCTGTTTTAGTACCAGTTAACTTTTCAAAGACTTTATCGTATTGGAATTCAATTTTTTCAGCTTTGGACAAAAAGTCATCTTTACAAGTTGTCCACAAACATGGCCCATGCTCTCAGCTCCATCAAGATAAAGCCAATATTCCAACTCACGCCAAAGTGCTCCTCCAGGACGAAGCCCGAGTCAATTCTATTCACTCGAGACTTGGCAGGAAGCCGGGATCCAGCGATGTGGATGACACAGATGCCGCCAAGCTCCCTGCCAAGGATGGTAGTGTGGTGGGCTCGGGCAATTACATAGTCACAGTGGGTCTTGGCACCCCAAAGAAAGATTTATCTCTCGTGTTCGATACTGGAAGTGACATCACATGGACACAATGCCAGCCTTGTGCAAAATCTTGTTACAAACAGCGAGACCCAATTTTTGCACCTTCACTGTCCTCGACATATTCCAACATTTCATGCACCTCGACAGCGTGCAGTTCACTGACGTCTGCCACAGGTAATTAATTTGCTTTGGTCACAGATTGTCCGAACCGGTCGAATCACTAAATTACCTTTACTGAACGAATACTTTGTTTTCAGGTATCTCACCTGGCTGCGCATCATCAGCTTGTGTCTATGGAATCAAATATGGGGACTCGTCTTTCTCAGAAGGATTCTTTGCTAAAGAGAAGCTCACCTTGACACCAACAAATGAGTTCGATAACTTTCTATTCGGTTGCGGCCAAAACAACCAAGGTCTTTTTGGTGGCGCAGCCGGTTTGCTAGGACTTGGCCGAGATCAATTGTCTTTGCCATCACAAACCGCCTCAAAATACAAGAAATTCTTCTCCTACTGCTTGCCGTCATCAGCCAGCTCAGATGGTTTCCTCGCTTTTGGCGACGGTGGTGGCGTCTCAAAATCCGTGAAGTTCACCACATTGTCCACAGTCTCCCAAGGGAATTCCTTTTACGGTGTCGACGTCACTGGAATAAGCGTCGGCGGCCAAAAACTATTGATTTCATCATCCCTTTTCACCACTGCCGGCACCATCATTGACTCTGGAACCGTCATCACGCGGTTGCCGCCGACTGCCTATGCAGCACTGAGGTCTTCATTCCGACAGATGATGACCCAATACCCAAAGGCACAAGCATTTTCAATCCTGGACACATGCTATGACTTCAGCAAATATTCCTCAGTCTCCATTCCTAAGATAAGCTTCTTCTTCAGCGGGGGTGTTAATGTCCCAATCGACGTCAAGGGAATTATGTACGTTAACAGTATCTCCCAAGTGTGCCTGGGGTTCGCCGGAAACAGTAATGACGCTGATATTGGGATCGTCGGGAATACTCAGCAGAAGACATTGCAAGTGGTTTACGATGTTGCCGGGGGGAGGATTGGGTTTGCTACAGGGGCCTGTTCTTGAGTTTTTTTGAGCTAATTTGAGAAGAAACATCTTCGAGTTAGCTGTTGAATCATAATTCATATGATAGCAAGAATCGGTTTAGGATTGAAATAATTGATAAAAAAATAGTGAAGCTCAAGAACTATGTATCCAAATTCAGGGGAAGTAACAAATCAAAGTGTTTGTTGCAACTCATCATGTACTGTGATAAGCTTAGGCTTGGATTTCTAAGGCAATGTTAAAACCTTGAAATCATATATAATTAAGATACCGTTTCTTGAAAGGAGCAAAAAAGCAAAATTATGAGCAAGTTTTAAGGGATAAACAATTCTGAATTTTATCAGGATTTTTGGGTTAGAACCCCAACCCTGCAGGACAGCTGCCTCTTGAACCAGTAGGGGAGAAGCCCAAGTTTCCACAAAATAGTAAATAAGTTTTGACTATCATATATATAAGTTAAGGTAAATATAGGAAAGTAAATTTATAATCAATAAAAGTCAAATTTAACTAAAAAATTTTAAAATTTTATGTAAAATTAAAATCAAACACTATTATAGTTTATAAGGTAGACAGAATATCTATTTAAATATCATTTCGATTCTGCCGTTGGCTTCACTATAGGTAGAAAAGACAGAACACTACGGTATCTTCTAATGGGAAATGTAAGTGGCTAAGTGGAAAGAGCAATCTTGTTGTGTGAACTTGAGGAAATAGTTTTGGGGCTTTAATCGTTTGCACTAGCTCATTTTCTCTCACTAGTTCTATCTTTCTCTTAACCTTCAATTGTAGAGATGAATATTTTTCTGGAAATCTTGAATTTTGTATTAATATGCTGAATTAAATATCTTTTTCTAAGATTGTGTGATGAATAATTAGATTGAGTTGTGTCTCTAGGTACAATTTCACAAAAAAAAATTAGAATGGATTAAGGATTCACTTAAAGCTTAAAGTGATTTGATTAGTATTTAAGATAAAAATATTCATGCAGTCCAATTTAGAGCATAAATTTAATGAATTTATTAATTTTAAATAATTTATGTGGATGCCTCTGTTTTTGAGCTGTCAGGAATAAGGCGGATGGGAGCTGGATTTATTGTTAAGAATTCAATAGGAGAAGTTGTATTGGCTGGAGTTAGAAGAATGGTTATGGGTCAATTGGTGGAGGAAGCAGAATTGACTGCTTTAGCCTGGTCTCTTCGATGCTGCCAAAGGGAGAATATAATGGTTAAGGAAATTGAAATGGATTGTAAGATGGTGGTTGAATGGATAAAAGGAAGACATTTATCTGGTATTCTCGGACATATTGTTGAAGACTGCCTCTATTTGATGGAGAGTTTAAATTGTGTTGAAATCCTCCATTGCTCAAGCGAAGGCAATGAAGTAGCGCACTTGATAGCTAAAAAGGCAAAAGAAATGAGAGAGGAAGCGATTGCCTGGTTCAATATTTCTCAAATGCCGGAGGAAATTCAACAAGCTATCATCAAGGACGCTAGAAGCTTGACTGAAGGAGATTAGCTGAGAGAGCAGAATAATGTTGCTTCAAAGAATATTTGTCAGTTGTTTTATTCTATGATGTTAATGAATTCATATTTTATTCCAAAAAAAAAAATTATATGGCTTATGAAAAATTAATTATGATAGGTATATTTACAATATATCGACATAGAATTATAAATAAATTTGAGTCCTGCTAATAACCAACCCATTAATATAAGTATAAGAAGGAAAATTAATCCAAATGAAACGTTGAGTAATTTCACAATCCTAAGCTTTATTTCTCTGATCCTTTAGCAATTATGATCCTTTAGCAATTATTAGCATTAATTCATTAGTTGAACCTTGTTGTTTTGATTTCAATTTTAATTAATTTTTAAATTAAATTTATTTGAATAAAATTAGGATGTCAAATTTTAATCTAGCAAAAATTTAGATATAATTTTTTATGGAGACAATATCTCACTCACTGACCATATGCACTTTCATGATGTTTTTGCTAAATTGGGAAATTTTTTAAGGCAAATATCTTCGTAATTTAGCAAGCAACAAGTACATGAAGACACTCCTAGATGCCAATTGGCTTTGGCTTCTTGGCACCTACTTCCTTCCTGGAGAGTGATAGCATGTTTCTGGCATGAAATTTTCACAACTGTTAATGACAATGATGGGCAACAAAATCTTCAATGCATTGCATATCGAGTATGAATGATTTCTGCCGTTGGTTTCGCTACAAGTAGAAAAGACAAAACACTACAGTATTTTCTAATGGGAAATGTAAGTGGCTAAGTAGAAAGAGCAATCTTGTTGTGTGAACTTGAGAAATATTTTAAAAGGTTATGGACTTTGAGGATTCTGTGATGGATTTTCCAGGGCAAAGAAATTTTAATACCCAGAACCACCCATGATGGGATGTGCCTTACCCACTAGAAAAATGGTCTGTTTTCATATTGGAAAGTGAGGAAAAAAATGTCTGCTCCATTTTCTTAGTAGCCAATCACCTACTTCCAGTCAATTCCAGGGCAAACGAATTTTAATACCCAGAACCACCCATGATGGGATGTGCCTTACCCACTAGAAAAATGGTCTGTTTTCATATTGGAAAGTGAGGAAAAAAATGTCTGCTCCATTTTCCTAGTAGCCAATCACCTACTTTCAGTCAATCCCTACTGAGACTTGACTGCTGACTTTTGTATACTCCTAATCCTACCCCTACCCTACCTTTCAAGGCATACTCAGAGATATTTGTATTCCTATTTTTTATAGTTGGAAAGCATAGAGTATATGGAGGATTGGAAGTAGACATTCTGCACTAAACTGCTTCAGCTTTTTTCCAATGCCAAATCATGGCCCAAAAGGAAAAAGCCATTGCCAAATCAGAACATGAACATCTCTATTCACTTTCTTTTCTTTGTTCCAATCCATGGAAGTTAAATTGCATAAAATGCAATTGTAATTGGTAGTTATTGAAGAGCTTGCATAACAGAAAACTGCAGATGAATTGAACCCATACCTAACTCCCTTTTGTTTTCCATTTTTCTTGTTACTTAATCAAGTGTGATATTAAAACGCAGAAAAATGGGGTCTAGACAAAAAGGAAAATGGACCCAATCAGGAAAAAAAATAATATGAAAAGTTGGAAATTTGTGTATGATGATAGGTCGTTAACCCATCAATCTCTCACTTCCTTTGGGGACAGAAAGATTCCAGCTTTCATCCACCACCCACTGGCAAGGGTTGGCTGGCTTATATCCAAAGAGGTTTGCCAATGATCAAAATCCCTCTTTGCCATGAGAACAAGGTAGGAACAATTGTTCATATCATAGTGAAGACCCTACTGCCTCAACTCTTACCAGGCACTGACAATGATGTGCAGAAACTTTGAATATTCATGCAATTTCCTAGTAATTTCAATTGGAATAATAGGTTTATCTTCCCTTTTGAATAAAATTTTTTGATATCCCTTTAATGTTTAGTTTGATGTTCTTTTCATAATTTCACGTCATGTATCTCGATCGAAAATTTAATTCTTTAATGTCAAGAATCATTTTAATATAAAAGATTTATTAAACACATAAAACAAATTTATGAAAAAGACATCAAGCAAGTATCAATCAAGACAATCAAGATAAACACCAACCCTTCACTACAAAAAAAAAAAAAAAAGTATCAATCAAGACAAAGAACTTTTGTTGTTCTCTTTAGCCCTCCCCCTCAGCTAATTATTGTCATGAGAGAAATATTATCTGTAAGAACTATGGCTATAATATCTCTATCCAACAATTTATGCTCATCTCTCCAGGAAAAACCTGAGGACATAAGAAATTTCTTAGATTTGGTATTTATCACTTCTTTTTTTTTTTCTTCTAAAGAATTAAAAGGGGTATCAGTCTAATCTATTGAGTGTAGCAAAAGGTACTTTCTTATGAGTTATGCTAAACTATAATCTTTGGACAGGTTAAATAGCACTGTCCCTGACAATTTTTTCAAGGTTTCTTTGAGATCTCACGTGGACTCCTCAATTATTTGCTAGGTACATGTTTTGGTTTGGCTATTGCCCATCTTAGCATTAGTGCTTGGAATTTCCATTGGCAGCCGGTAGGCAACTATACCAAACCTTCCACTAAAAGAGATATTAAATCAAGAATTCTTACTTGATCGGGTCGAGTGCCAACTACATCAAACTTCCACTAAAAGAGATACTAAATCAAATATTTTTACTTGATTGGGTCGAGTAATGTAAGACATCGATTATAAATATTGACAGCCATCATGCAATTATGTCAAAACTTCCATTGTAAGAGATATTATTTTTTTTCTTGTTCGTGAAGAATCATTACAATTACAATCAATATAGATATATGAGATTCACTTGTGGAAATCGTTAAAGTAAGTATGAGATTCGAATTGAAATAATATAAAAGGATATGCATTAGATTAAGGGATAATGTAGAATCGTGAACTATCAAAATCAACTCTGTTTCAATTTCTATTCAATTATTTTTATCATAATTACTTAAAATTTTGCGTTTCGTTGAATATATATACCCTTCTTGAATTCCACGGTATTGTTTCTTCTTTTTATAGAAACTCATTGATCAAGATTAGAGCCTTAATAAGGTAAGGAGTCGAGATTGAATTTTAAGTAATTTTAGTAACTCATGCATTGAAATGAAAAAAATACAATTACTAAAAGACGGATGAAGAAAAGAATAAAGCAAAATGAGAGACTTCAGAGCTTGATCATGGTCCTATAAAGTATAAACAAGTTGTTTGCTTGAAATTTTTTTAGATCAAGCACCATGACCCAAAGCTTCGGCTCTTCCCAATTTGCTTCATTAAGAAATTCATAATACAAAAAATAAAAAATCAAAATACGAACGAATTCTTTTTATTTTTTTTTATTTTAAAATCGATATATTAATTAAAATCTATTATTATTCATGTAACACCACAAAAAAAAAAAAGTTAAAAGGAACGCTAATAAAGGTTATTGAATTTTGGGTTCCCAGCCAAAGCACAGAGCCATTACTTGGAAAGGAAATTTCTTTGTTTTCCCATTACAAACACGAAACACCATCAGGGTATGTCCAAAAAAGGAACACAACAAATGACAATACTTTGCTTCCAAACTATGGCAATGGCAAAAATCTGTTGTCTTATCACAGTTCATTTCCAAGAATCTTTAATGGCTTTTAATTTGCAGCACAAGGGACCCAATTTTCTTGTAAGCATCACGCAGACCTTACATACTATAAACCTGTCCATGGATTACAATTCCAGGGTTCATATTGCTGCCGTGAAGAAGTTTGCTGATTTGATGTAACACAGATTGGAAGCAAAGATACCAATCCTGAACAGCATACGGCTTTGAGCACAAGTGGGGAATAAGCATGTCGTTGCTTTGTTATAACTTGGAAGTCTGAGGATATCTATGGATTCTTTTGTTAAAACTTACAAGTGACAAGAACAATAATACTCGAACAAACTTTTAACTCCATTTAACCCAAATTTTTTTAACTTTACTCGTATATATAACATTAAAAGAATCCCTTGGTGGGCAACGTGTTGATTGACTATTGGTGGTGTATTGCCAAACCATTATTCGGTGCCGTGTGAGAATTGGTGATCCATTGTGTCTTTACTCTCATACCTTACATAGGGTAAGCATGTTATATAATGGAGAGTGCTTGGAAGCTAAGAAAAAGTAGTTATCGAGTGAAATTGGGTTAGGAGCATGGGCGCCATTACCATTTCCTCCACCTTCCTCTCTTCTAATCTTCTTCTTCTTCTTGTTCTTCTATCCCTTAAGGAGGGGTATGTCTTGGGACGAAGAGAAGCTCCGGCAGACAGCCACCAACTTCAGCATAGCCATACCATCCATGTCAGCTCTCTTCTACCCTCCTCTGTTTGCAGCCCTTCTGCCAAAGGTTAATTTCCTCCCTCCGCCCCTCTCTCTCTCTCTCCCTCACACACACACACACACACACACACACACCAAAGCAAACCAGCTTGTTGATTTTCTTAGTATTATATTCTAACTGATTATTCTATTATTGCCTATGTTATCTGTGTTGGGATTCATGTTACTAGCATTTTTTATTAAGCTTATGACTAAACTCATGTCATCATGTGTGCTGCCGCCCTGAACTCTCTCATAGCAGACAACATTTGCCAGTTGTGAGAAACACAGTAGCAAGTTAGCTAGCTTTCCTTTTCTTCCTCCCAATCCCATACAATGCGTAACTGTTGAAGGTTATTTAAGTAATCTCGAGAAGAAAATAAACTGATTAATCACGAAAGTGGACTGAATAGGAATAAGCACATATATATTTGAGAATTTAAGAGTTTACCTAGACAATCTGTTGACCCAAAATTCTCTACCTAATAATGATGCCTTGTCTTAATAGTAAAAAAAGATTTTTTTTTTTAAATTTTAAGTTCAAATTTCATTGTATGTAGATTTAATTTAATAGTAAAAATTATTTGATCATAATTAAAATTTCTTGTAATTATAACTTCATTAATAATAAAAAGTTATCCTCAAAACTTTATCTTTTCCGACATCCATAAAGTATTGTAGCAAAGTTTGGTCATAAAACACTAACAAAAGAATATATATTCACCATCCGTAGCATGTGGCAGGACAATGGCTAAGGTCATGTGTGGTTGGTGGTTTAATGATTGAAAGATGGGCCTTTTGAGGGGGTTTGGCCTCCCCTCTTGTCCATGATTTCAAAAATAGACTGTATAGTAATGGCATTAGAAGAACATTTGGAATTAAAAGTTTGGTATTTTTTTAATATTTTTTAACTTAAATAGTCACTATATATACATATATATATATATATTTCCAACATTTCTCCGGTGCTTTTCCAAGTTGTTTATGGGTGTTTGGCAGCCACGAATTTGAGGAATATTGGGTTTCTTTTTCTTTCTTTTTTTTTTAAATAATTGAAAGTTTTCATGAATATAAAAGAAACATATTTATACAAGAATCACTTGTACAGAAAGAAATAATCTTGATTCAATCTTTAGCTTATTGCATTATTTGAGAGTCACTTGCATTTTTTAAATAATCAATGAATCAACAAGGATGTGAAACCAATATTAATCCAAAGTCTTTTCCATCATTAAAATTAATTAAATAAGGGCATTAAAAAAATTTATTCCCATCAAGGAATAAACTTCTTGACCCACTGCGTGTCTTGGGGTCACCCACTCAAACTTCACCTTTTTCTTCCCAAATTTTGGAAAAAAGACCCACTCAAAGCACTTGAGTGGTAAATCGTTTATCTGCCTGTTTGAGTAATAGTTAATTTAATTTTTCTAAGACTTTATCGTATGGGAATTCAATTTTTTCAGCTTTGGACAAAAAGTCATCTTTACAAGTTGTCCACAAGCATGGCCCATGCTCTCAGCTCCATCAAGATAAAGCCAATATTCCAACTCACGCCAAGGTGCTCCTCCAAGACGAAGCCCGAGTCAAGTCTATTCACTCGAGACTTGGCAGGAAGCCGGGATCCAGCGATGTGGATGAGACAGATGCCGCCAAGCTCCCTGCCAAGGATGGTAGTGCGGTGGGCTCGGGCAATTACATAGTCATGGTAGGTCTTGGCACCCCAAAGAAAGATTTATCTCTCGTGTTTGATACTGGAAGTGACATCACATGGACACAATGCCAACCTTGTGCAAAATCTTGTTATAAACAGCGCGACCCAATTTTTTCACCTTCACTGTCCTCTACATATTCCAACATTTCATGCACCTCGACAGCGTGCAGGTCACTGACTTCTGCCACAGGTAATGGATTTACTTTGGTCACAAATTGTTCGAACCAGTCGAATCACTAAATTACCTTTACTGAACGAATACTTTGTTTTCAGGTAACTCACCTGGCTGCTCATCATCAGCTTGTGTCTATGGCATCCAATATGGGGACTCATCTTTCTCAATTGGATTCTTTGCTAAAGAGAAGCTCACCTTGACACCAACAGATGAGTTCGACAACTTTCTATTCGGTTGCGGCCAGAACAACCAAGGTCTTTTTGGTGGCTCAGCCGGTTTGCTAGGACTTGGCCGAGATCAATTGTCTTTGCCATCACAAACCGCCTCAAAATACAAGAAATTCTTCTCCTACTGCTTGCCGTCATCCGCTAGCTCAGATGGTTTCCTCGCTTTTGGCGACGATGGTGGCATCTCAAAATCCGTGAAGTTCACCACATTGTCCACAATCACCAAAGGGGAATCCTTTTACGGCATCGACGTCACTGGAATAAGCGTCGGCGGCCAAAAACTATCTATCTTAGCATCCCTTTTCACCACTGCCGGCACCATCATTGACTCTGGAACCGTCATCACGCGGTTGCCGCCGACTGCCTACGCGGCATTGAGGTCTTCATTCCGACAGATGATGACCCAATACCCAAGGGCACAAGCACTTTCAATCCTGGACACATGCTATGACTTCAGCAAATATTCCTCAATCTCCATTCCCAAGATAAGCTTCTTCTTCAGCGGGGGTGTTGAGGTCCCAATCGACGCCAAGGGAATTCTGTATGTTAACAGTATCTCCCAAGTGTGCTTGGCGTTCGCCGAAAACAGTGATGACACTGATATTGGGATCGTCGGGAATACACAGCAGAAGACACTGCAAGTTGTTTACGATGGCGCTAGAGGGAGGATTGGGTTTGCTACAGGGGCCTGTTCCTAAGTGTTTTTTGAGCTAATTTGAGAAGAAAAATCTTCGAGTTAGCTGCTGAATCATAATTCATATGATAGCAAGAATGGGTTTAAGATTGAAACAATTGATAAAAAAAATAATGAAGCTCAAGAACTATGTATCCAAATTCAGGGGAAGTAACAAATCAAAGTGTTTGTTGCAACTCATCATGTACGGTGATAAGCTTAGGCTTGGATTTCTAAGGCAATGTTAAAACCTTGAAATCATATATAATTAAGATACCTTTTCTTAAAAGGAACAAAAAAACAAAATTATGAGCAAGTTTTAAGGGTAAACAGTTCTGAATTTTATCAGGATTTTTGGGTTAGAACCCTAACCCTGCAGGACTGGTGCCTCTTGAACCAGCAGGGGACAAGCCCCAAGGTTCCACAAAATAGTAAATAAGTTTTGATTATCATATATATAAGTTAAGGCAAATATAGGAAAGAAAATTTATAATCAATAAAAGTCAAATTTAACTCAAAATTTTTAAAATTTTATGTAAAATTAAAATCAAACACCATTATATAAGATAGACAAAATATCTCTTTTAAATATCATTCTGATTCTGTAAAATTTTTGAATTTAATCTGGGATGATTTCACTCCGTTTACCTTAATTACTCCCTTCTTTCAATCCTTAGGTCAAAACCAAATAAGCCTTATAGTAAATTTCCGTATGAATTAAACAATTATTTCTTTATAATGTGAAAGTGATCATCTCCCATGTGAAATCTACCACCTTTTTGGTACAATAAGACAAGCCCACGTTGTTCCTTTTTAGAATTCTTTCAACACACTTACATAGCCTATGATTTGTCCCAAGCCCAGATCTGAAAGATACCTAATGGGCATTCATCAGGTTTCAGTCTTCGCATTGGAAGTCATCAGTCCAAACAGGTTTTAGTGTGTTTGTGTTGGGTTGACGTTTTACTTGGTGGGAGCTCCTCCTCCAATACCCAGTTGGCAAGTGCACCACTCATTATATAATTAAATACTCAGGTTTATATTTGGGTTTTGGTCGAGCTCCTCCTTGAATAAAAGAAAATGCATTAATCGATTCGTTATATGTCCAATTAAAATAAAAAGTCAGTATTTTGTTATATTTTAATGTACTCGGATTTCACGTTTCCAAATTCATCTACTAAATAAAGTATGTCACGGAACTAAAATTCTTTTAAAAATATTTCAACCACTGATTAATGGATCTTAATCATGATTATCTTTGACAATAATCCTATGTGCAACGTATCTTGCTTCCAGTCATTTCAGTTCTTTGTGTTGGAAATTTGAGCATGACCCAAAGAACAAAACACAAAACAGTCCTGTTCGGAAATTTTGTAAGAGCAAGCACAAAAATGTACTAGGATGTACCCAAAAAAGGCAAAAATGAATTAGAAATAACTGTGTAAGACTATATAAAGGAGACCAAGCAATGTTTATTTCCAAGTATATATGAAATATCAGAAAGAAATTTCATCAATGGCCACAGCCAAGATTTTCCCAAACTCGTTTGCATTCCTTCTGTCTGCTTCTCTCGTCTCTCTCCTGCTTCTGAGTTATGCCTTCCGAGGAGCAAAGAGTAGAATGGAGTACAGCAGCCAGGATCTTGAGCATACTCATCATGTTCTTCACGTTAACTCTCTACTGCCATCAGTCCTTTGCAACTCATCTACCCAAGGTTTATTAATAAAATCATAGCTGGTGATGAATTGACTAGCTATGTTAGTTCAAATTAAGTAATCTGATTTTGTAGTAAAAAATTTTTAATATGATCTAATTGAAAGTTAAATCAAATATCGAATCAAACAAGGTGATTTTTCAATTTGTTTTATTGTTTTTTGATCTTAATTTATGTGTGTCTAACTCAGTTTCAGCTCTCCACCAAAAGAAATCATCATTACAAGTTGTCCACAAGCATGGACCTTGCTCTCAGCTCCATCAAGACAAAGCGAAAAAAATTCCCAGGAACGCGGAGACCTTCTTCCAGGATCAAGCCCGAGTGAGATACATTCGGTCCAGACTGGCCAAGAACTCAGCAGGATCCAGCGATGTGAAGGAGACTGATGCCGCCAATCTCCCTGCCAAGGATGGTAGCGTGGTGGGCTCGGGGGATTACGTAGTCACCGTGGGTCTTGCCTCCCCAAAGAAACAACTCTCTCTCATTTTTGATACAGGAAGCGACATCACCTGGACACAGTGTCAGCCTTGCGATGTATATTGCTATGATCAGATGGAACCGATATTTGACCCCTCGAAATCCTCGACATATTCCAACATTTCATGTGACTCGGCGCTGTGCAATTCACTGTTATCTGCAACAGGTATATTAATCTGAAATTTGGTAAGGTCTAATTTGGATGGCAAAACTTGGCAATTGTCCTTGCGAGATTGGCAAAATTGGAGAATAAGTTCAAATTTCTATACTTAGAGATTCACATTTTGAAGTTTACTGTTATAAATTGATTATCACGTGAAAGCAAATGTTAGCAGGTAACTCACTTGATTGCTCATTATCGGCATGTGTCTATGGCATTCAATACGGAGACTCCTCTTCCTCGGTTGGATTGTTTGCCAAGGAAAGGCTAACCCTAACATCAACAGATGTGTACGACGGCTTTCTTTTCGGTTGTGGCCAAAACAACCAAGGTATTTTCGCTGGCGCAGCCGGTTTGCTGGGACTTGGCCGAGATAATCTATCTTTGCCTTCACAAACCGCCAGGAAATACAATAAGTTTTTCTCCTACTGCTTGCCATCATCCCCCAGCTTAACAGGTTTCCTCACATTCGGCAAAAATAGTAGTAAGGGCAGCTCGAAATCCATAAAATTCACTCCATTATCCATGACCGCAGGCCTTCAGGATTCATCATTTTACGGCCTTGACATTACTGGAATCAGCGTTGGTGGCCGAAGGCTATCGATTTCAGCATCAGTTTTCACCGCTGCTGGTGCAATCATCGACTCCGGGACGGTTATCACTCGCTTGCCACCGACTGCCTATGCAGCTCTGAGGTCTGCGTTTCGACAAAGGATGAGCCAATACCCGATGACTGACGCACTTTCAATCCTTGACACATGCTATGATTTTAGCAATTACAAATCCGTCTCCGTACCAAAGATAAGCCTCTTCTTCCGAGGAAACGTTGAGGTGAAAATCACCCCGGAGGGGACAATGTACACTGAGACTGTGTCGCAGGTATGCCTAGCGTTTGCTGCTAATGATGATGACGATCAAGTGGCGATATTTGGGAGTACGCAGCAAAAGACACAGCAAGTGGTACACGATGGCGCTGGACGAAGGATTGGATTTTCAGCTGGGGGATGCCCGTAATCAAGTTTATCTGATTCAGAAGAGTAATCCTCAATCTAGACTCTTCAGCATATGGTATATACGTATGGTGTAGGATTGAATAACTGTTATTGGAGAAAGCTATCTTTCAGTATCGCTGCAGTTCATCCACAATTATAACCTTTGTCTTAATTGTCGTGAAAATAAAAAAAATAATATCAAATATTTAAAGACGAGAGAAGTATATAAATTCCATTTTTCTATATAGTGGGATGATGCCAAGTGCATAAGCCACATTAAAAGGTAACAACAGTTTTCTACAAAGCCAATCATTTTCTATCCATTTTGTGGCTGATACACATCAACCACAAATATCAAATCCTCGCAAAAAGATAATCTTCAGTTTCATTATCCTCTTCTTTTCCAGTTTATAATCAAGGTTTTATTATAAAATAGTCACATGACATAAACAATCAGCTAGTGCAGAAAGAGTATATGAAACATTAAAATAGTCACATGACATAAACACGAGCAATTTGGCCAAAGTCTGCGGCTAGAGATGCACCTTCTTTAATATCTTCGAAGAAATGGAATTATAATGATTATCGTCACTATGGGTTGAAAGTGGCACTTTTTGGCTTCCACTAAGAAACTCCTTCGTGCTTGAAGAATGACCAAAGCATAAGGCCAGACTTTGACTAGTGTTTGGTTCCCAACATTGATTCTATATAAGGGTAACCAAGCAGCAATAGTTTCCCAATTCCGACTGTGAAACATTACACAGAGACACAGGTTTAAGTCGATGGCTGCTCTCATCTGTTTATTGCTTCTGTACTCTTCAAAAAATAGTTATGCCTTACAGGAAAAAATGAGTACCCTGGAAACTAAGGTTCTTCGTCATAGTCATGTTTTTCAGATAAGTTCCCTGCTGCCATCAACTGTATGCAACTCATCCACCAAAGGTATAACAAATCTTAAGGCTAATTCCTAGAGAATTAACATAACATCTCTTGCTATCACGATTTAGCTAGTTTAACTATAAATATTTATATATATATATATATATATTTCAGTTATGAACAGAAAGTCATCACTAGAAGTTGTACACAAGCATGGCCCGTGCTTTCAGTCGAGCCAGGACAGAGCAAAGGTTCCCTCTCATGCTGAAATTCTGAGTCAAGACCAGTCCAGGGTAGATTCAATCCACTCCAGGCTTTCCATGAATTCCATGGAGGAGATAGATGCTTTTACACTTCCAACCAAGAAAGGAATCTCGGTCGGTACAGGCAACTACCTTGTCACCGTGAGCTTTGGCACGCCAGGGAAAAAATATGCTCTCATATTTGACACCGGCAGTCACTTCACTTGGACCCAGTGTGAGCCATGCGCAGGGTTTTGCCATGACCAAGTCGAACCAATATTCGACCCTTCAAAATCAAGGTCATATGCCAACATTTCCTGTCTCGCAGCAACATGCAATCAGATTTCTGCAGAAGGTAAAAGTAAAAGTAAATCATCAAACTTCATCAAATTCAAAATTTTGAAATCTTTGAATTAAAATTTTTTAAAATCTGCAATATCAATGTAGGTATGCAGCAGCATTGTTCTTCCTCGACATGTGTGTACGGTATCTCTTACGGTGACTCCTCGTCTTCAGAAGGCTTTTTGGCTAAAGAAAAGTTAAGAATTTCGCGGTCAGATGTGTTCCCAGGCTACTTATTTGGCTGCGGCCAACAGAACCAATTTCTAAAAGGGAACCGTGTAGCTGGGCTTATAGGCCTTGGGCGAGGCAAGTTTTCCTTTGTAACACAAACTGCCAGGAAATATAAAAAAATCTTTTCCCACTGCTTACCATCAGATGATAGCTTAACGGGGTACCTTACCTTTGGTGGAACCAAACTCCCAAAGACCATCAAGTTCACACCAATGTCAAAATCATTCCAGAATACACCATTTTACGGCCTTGACATCATCGGAATAAACGTCGATGGCCAAAGGGTACCCATCAAAAGATCAGTTTTCACCACTGCTGGTGCGATTATTGACTCTGGAACTGTAATCACTCGCCTCCCTCCGACAGCATATGCTCAACTCAAATCGTCGTTTCAGAAATATATGACTGGCTATCCAAGAGCACCCGCGCTCTCAATCCTTGACACGTGCTATGACTTTAGTGGTTCTGATGTTATCAAAACGCCTACGATCAGCATAGTCTTCAATGGCGGTGTTGAGGTGGATATCCACTTCAGCGGGATTTTCTACATTAGAAATGTATCGCAAGCGTGTCTGGCCTTCGCTGCAAACAAGGATGCTAGTGATATGGCCATTTTTGGAAATGTTCAGCAGAAGACATATGAGGTGGTCTATGATGATGTTAAAGGAAGGATAGGGTTTGCACCCCGTGGTTGTAACTAAGATAAGCAACCAGGGGAGCTAGGAAGACAATGTTCGTTTATCATAGCATTATTGTGATAATGCCAGAGTAGTTTAATAAGTCTACTAAATAAAATAAGAACGTTTAAATTTGCAAATCAAGATTGCAATAGATTCCTCTCAATTTGTCTAATGGTGTGGCAATGAAGGCTTCAATTTCCTGCGTTAAGCATGCTTGAACTTGTCAGCTAAGCAGGAAATCTCTTTCCTCCTACAAATGTCTGTCTTCAGTCTTCTAGACAAAATGTTTGTGAAAGAAATCAATAAAGAAGATAAAAAGATTATTGTCTTTGGCAAGCATCAGTGTAGTAGCCATACATAGTCAAGTTGCAGAGTAGGCAGAAATACATGCAACTTAAAAAGCTGTGGTAGTCATAAGGCGGTTTAAACGAAGGCAAATCTAGAACAGTTCCCTCCAACAGAGGGTTGTACAAGATATGTACTCCATGTACCATGTTTAAATATAAATTGAAGTGATTCAGATTATAATGGTTGAATCAGCATAAAAAAGATCTTCACAGAAGCTCCATAGATCATCTGTTGGCCATGTGTAGCTGCAACTACCGACACCATGTCTTACAATTCCATCTAGTAGCTCATGGAGTACGTTTAGAGTTCATAATTGGTGAATAGAATAATGGTCAAGCCTTGTGTAAAATTGTTGCTAGCAAAAGCCAAGCAGAATCTGTCACTTATTTCCTTGTCAGGACAGCTAACAGCACATGGGTCCAGATCAACATCAACCGAAATTTCCAAAATGTAGCACCATGCTTAGTGATGTCCAATACCACATCCCTGGTAGCACAAGTCCAGTAGCTGAGGTGATGGTGAGGCCAGGGCAGCTTGAGGTACTTGAGAATATTCACTTTGTCCAAGGCCTAGCAACCCAGCTGCCTAAAGAAATCATCGCTGTTATTTTGGTCACAACCAAAGACAAAGCTTGGGAGCTTATCAGAGTTCGAAAGGATAATAGTTTTCATTGCATAATAGCCACTTGAATAGGATTCGTCGGGTCATGATCACAAGTGGAAAAATTGCACGTAGCATTTGAGAAAGTTGAAGATGCCAAAGGTCGTTTTGCTGGGCAGAACATTGTTGGCACTGCATCCAAGTGATCCCACTTCCTGCGTCCAGAATCCACACGAAATCCTGTTTTGGAGTGTCAAAACCAACTATAGAAACATAATTACCAGCAACAAGGGAATGTGGTGGCCCCCAACTGGCACCTTGGTCCCTGTCCCAGATCATCTATTTTGACTTTATGCCGTTGAGATAGCGAACTGGATTCATCTTGGAGAAAATTTTGGTGAGAACTGGGAGATGAATTCTCTCGTCCAAGTTGTGAGCAGGGTTCATACCTTGAGCTGTTTTTCTGCTATGTGGAGACCTGAAAAATGGATTGTTACAATACAAACTTTTGTGATAAAAAGATTAAAACTAAAATTCAATCTATAACAAGTCCGCAAAAATGGCTAGAGCTTTTTCATTAGTTGAAATACCTAAAATGCTTAGCCAACCATATATGATGCTTTAGAGACTGCGGACTACATATAACGGAACATTGCACAAGAAGCATAGCTAAACTTCAGTGCCAAATTTTTAAAACCAACATCAGAGAAGAAGAGCAGGTTGAAGTAGACGTAGGTGACTTCATTTCCTCAGCATGCTGATGGTCTGCTGTCCCTTTTGAAACCAGTAACTTATCTGAATAAAACTAAAGAAAAGTACCCGCAAAGAATAGGAGAGAAGGCAAGAGGTTGTGACTTGTGATTTGTGAAAAGATGGGAAGCTGCCATGGATCACACAATGCACAGATTAATTGTTTTGACAGCTTCTTGCATTGGTTTGATACTTTATAACAAGCATGCACGTATCCTTTGTTGTTTCTAGTATAAATGCCAAAGAATTTTTCCGGCTCCAAAAAATTCCAATGGTTGACTCAAGAAAAAGCAAGGCACCCTGTACTAGGATTCTCCAATTACAATTTATTACTTGATTTCAGCCTTAATTTCCATAATTTGCCAAATCTTTGGGGCATTAACCACAAACTTACCAAGTACTAAATTAAATACAGTAATTTTTCTTAACATAGATGTTAAGTAGAAACTTGTATTGATTCAAGATATTAAGAGGAAAAGGATTGATTCCACCTAAGCAATTGCTTGCTAATTTAGTGGCATTACATTCATGACATGATGGAAGTGGATTTATACATTTAAAACCCAACAAATAAAAGAAATAAAGGAACACGCAGTTGGCTCTCTTATTGTCATTTTATCAGCTCAGACTCCAGTATGAAAATGTAGGATGTCATTAGCAATTACCAGGCTCAATTCCTACCTTCCTGTCTTGAATGTTATAGATTACGTTCAGCTTCTGCAGTTGCTCACTACCGATGATTGTGAGGTCATTTGTTCCAGCGAACGCCAAGCAAACTCGAGACGATTTTTCTCCTCTCCAAGTAACTGCTATTTGGTCCAAATTTACATCTAAATTTTCAAAATGTAGCACCATTTTTGGTATTGTATAATTGTAATGCCCCTGCAGGTCGTAGCATGTATCCAGTATTCCATCAGGAGCAGCAACAGGGTAGTCCGACATCAATTCTTTAAATTCCGAGCTAAGCTTTGAATAGACTGACGAAGGTAGACGAGAAATGACAGTTGCTGAATCTATTATGGTGCTGGGTGATGATGACGATGATACAGAAGGCATTTCCAATCTTTGTTGGCCTATTGTTATGGCAATAAGATTTACATAGTAAAGGCTTGGGTTACTTGGGTTAGTTAGAAGCGGTGTGTAAGTACCAGAATTCTGGCATTTTTCAAGAGCTTCCTTACCAAAATACACGTACCCTACTGAGTTTTCAGCCGTGGGAAGACAATGACAGAAAACCTTGTCAAAAATGGTTGCAGTTTGGGACACCAAAGAGTAATCACCGAATGGGTCAGAAGTGCTAGTGCTGCCCTGTCCTAAGGCTAGTATCCCAGATGCTTCACTAAAGCTGTGACTATAATGTTGAGCGCAAAGAAAAGCAAAGTTAGGAACAGAAAAGGGCTCTATGGTAAGCGTATCAAGCACAAAAAATCCAGAGGAGGAAGAGTCGTCAAAGTATGACTGGTGATATTTACACGATGGCCAACACGGCGCCTTCGAGTAAGTCGAGGAAGAAGAAGGATAATATACCTTTTCCTGTTGCTCAGGACAGCGACCCTGCAAACAAGGTTGGCAGCGTACCCAGGTTACGTAACTCCCCGTGTCTAAAATCAAGTTAAAAGTCCTTGCGGGCGTGCCGAGACGAACTTCGATGATATAATTGCCAGCACCTACAGAGTGGTTAAAAAGGGGGTCATGCGCCAGTTTCCTAAAATGTGTGCCCCTATTATATATTGTAGAATAGACATCCTTAACCCTGCGTTCGTCTTGGACAAGAACCCGGCTGGAAGTGGCGGATGATTTCTTACGGCCAGATGGTGAGGAGGGTCCAAATCGATGGAATACCTCCAAACCTCGTGCAGGACCTGAAAGATGGAATGTTTACTGTTGAGGGATTTTTTTCTTTGCACCAGTAATTTGCCAAGATGAATAAGGAAATGAAGAACAGAGGTAGAAAGAGTAACCTGGAAGGGCAGGCGACTTCTGTTTCTCCACCACTCCGGTACCATAAACAAATGGCTTGTTCGCATGAAAAGAGAAAAACAGGATATAGCAGAAGAAAATATGGCCAATGGCCATCAATGCTGAAGAACCGGTCATATTACTTATGATTGCAGCAGGTTCCAGTTGCGTATATTATCTTATCCTACTCGGAACAAGCATTTATATAAAGAGAGATCAAACCATTTGCAGGAGACTCCAAGAAAATTCTTTGCAAGGAAAGTTCTATTGTTTTCTTGCTCTCTAGTCATTGATCGTGCCGAAGACTTCAAGTTTAATACACGCAAGTCTTCGTGCAAAAATAAGTAAACCCTTTACCAGTCTCTGCAACGTAACAATTACGTCCAGATTATGAATTTCCATCGCTTTTTGAGTTTTTTTTCTAGGTTAATTTTTTAGCCACTCGAAGTTGGGAAAACCTTATCTGTTTTGTCTTAGATGTCCAGTTAGTTCAACCGAATCCCGGTTGTGATACTCTGGTGTATGCTTCTGAAATCATTGACTCCCTGTCGGGTATTTGCCCCTTGCATCACGTCTAGCTGACCAGTTCTCTCGTTTACCGACCCACACATCCATTATCAAGTTCTGGGTCTATTATCAAGTTCTGGCCCCAGTAAAGAAATCCTTTTGTGATTAATCTTCCTAACCTGCTCTGTTCCTCATATATAGTTCAAGGAGTTACAAGATATTTTGGCCCAAAAATGGGGATTTTTTTTATAATTGAAAATTAGAATAATTTCATTGATTGAAAGGGTAAGCCCTTTACAAAAAGAAACAGAGTATACTGACTAAGTCAGTCCTGGTACTCTGTTTTCAGCCTGGCTTACAAAAATGGGGATTTACACTCGAAACTTCTTCTTCTGAGAATTTGCAGGAAGTCAAATTATGTAAACATGAGTAATCTGGACGCCAACAACCAGTCTCATCCTTCTGCTTTCTGAAGTAACAAACATGGGGAAGACCTACCCGTTGTTTTTGGGCACCCTAAAAATTTGTTAAGGGAAAAGGAAAAAAAAAAGGAAATAAAATTTTCTTGCTATATATATTGTGATGAATAACTTTAGGGTTTCGTGTCCAAATCAAGCGTTTGGATTCAAATGGTGAGAGACTAAACTGTGTGTGTCTATTTTGAAAACATATACTGAACTTCACTTTCTTCAGCACTGCCCATGTTCCCAAATGGAGGTCCTGCTCCTGCTATAGTTTGGAGTTAATGCTGCACACTCTGGCGAATAATCATGGTTTTCTGGACCCGCCTGCTTTTAGATATCTCTTCGTATCAGGGAGGGTATGGAAAAACAGCAGATTCTTGGGCATGCACATGTTCCTTAACAACAGGATGACTTCCCATGTTGGGTTCATTTGAAAATGAATATATACTAAAGTCCATCAACTTGAGTATCAGCTCTCTCAATCTTCTGTAGTCTGTATTCATAAACCCAATTCACCCCACCTATACAAGTCCGATATCACGGAATCCATGAATATGCACATCTTAACAAGTTAACTTCTAGAGAGAATGTAATGACACCTTAACATAGTGACATAGGTTCAATCCAGACTCGATTCCGACGTCACACAAAGCAGTCCAATGGATTAAGTAGGTAAGTAATCCGACATAAAAATTTGAGTGAGAGAAAATATTACGGAATCTTGCGTTAATGCTATCATTTAGGATCTACTGACTAGAAGTCAGTCTCCAAATATGGGCCATGCCATCCATGCGGGCTACGGCCATACCTATCATCCAAGGAAAAACAAAGAGACCAAAAAGAGCATAATCCAAAAACAGTTGTCTGGTTTCAATCGTCCGTCCTTCTAGCCAGCCATATTCCATCTGTCAACTGGATTCTCGTGATGCAAGTGGATCTGTATATCAACCCTTTGCTGCCAAAATCTGCCTTCCTGGCACGGGGAGTATGGATAATTTTGCACTGATATCAAAAGAAAACAGTTAGGAGAGTCACCTAAAGACCCTCCAATGCTATGGGATGAAAATTAAGGTAAAAAGCATCAACTTGTGCAAACTATGCTGATCTGATTTAGTTTGAAACACTCCAATTTTCTCCTTTACTAAAGTTCTTCGCCCTACATCATTATGAGTTTGGGCAACCTTTGTTTCAGGGCCAAAAGAAACAATATTTTACCAATCAGAACAAAAAAAAAAAAAGAAGATAGACAAATGCTGCCATCCCAAATATTCCGACGCAGCTGTCTTGTTACACATGAAGTTGTCGGGTCTTGTTAAACTTGAGGGACCATGATTCCAAATTCCCAATATCAAAAAGTGAAAAGTCATAATTATGTTTTCAAAACCAAAAAAAAAAAATCGGATTTGGGTTCAGAATCAAGACGAAGAAGAAGGAATCCTGACATCCCAAGAACAACAACGCATAGTTTTCTCTTTCTGAATGGCTGGCTGTACGCCCTTACCTTAAAGGCTAAAGCTAGTTCTGTCTTCTTCATCACGACTGCAAAAAGTATAAGGGTGATCCAAGTAAGGAAAATTGGATGGAGTGCACCAGGGAAAGAGCAAAAAAAAATAATAATAAATTCAATCTTTATTGGGTATTCTTGGAGTGAACAAAGTCATTTTAATAGTACACTTATAAGGCCTAACGACTGTATACGAACGTCATTGATTCATTTATAGAAGGAGTTATTAACGAGACCCTCGAAGGGAAGTGGGAGAAGCTGGCAAAGCAGATTATGTTCGATTCTTTGATTTAATCAAGAAAGCAAGAGCCAATAAATAGATAGCACCACCCCTTAAACCCCATTATCAATAATTAAAAGCGAGACAATAATTAGTATTTTATAACTAAATATCTTATATTATCCGATCTCATTAAATAAGATTAAAGTGTTTTACAATTAGATTCGAGCGAAATTTAAGTTAAAAATTCATTATATAAATTCGAGTAAAATTTAGATAGTAATTATAATAACCGAAAGGCGGAGAGAGATAGGCATTAACAATGGCTACGAACCAACTGCTCCCAGAGAATGATATTGAATTACCTTGTTCGTTTTTATAACAACAAGATGCATGCATGAAATAAAGAAATAGAATCTTTCGGCAATGCATGAGATCGGTAAAGAGAATCCTTGACAAATAAATTCAAGGCAAGGAGGTTTAATGTGGATACGTAAAAGAGCAATGAGAGGGTTGAGAAACGAATAAATATATAGAGTTTTCGTCCTCTTCTGCCTCGGAATCAATGAAAGTCAACAATTGCCGACAGTAATATAATAAATAGAATTAAAGAGGGAATTTTGAATTTCTTATTCTCATTTCTTGAAATCATAAATCAATTTTTGATGAATTATATAACCTCTTAAATTTTGATAACTTTATGTGTAATAGACATTGAAACCTAATCGAATTCAACTCTTCGTAGATTTTATTTTTAACTAGAAAAATATAATATTTGAATTTATTTTTAATTATTTAAATAAAAAATTATATATTATTTAATAAATTAAATATTTGATAAATTTTAATAGAACGAATTGATTTTATACAAATATTTGATCAAATAGTTATGATTTGAATATTTTAAATACAATTATGAAATACATTTAGCTAGAATTTTTAATATTTATTACGAATTTTAATAAATTTTATATATTATTTTTAAGATATCTATTATCTGAATTCGACTATATCAATTCCTAAATTTTATCTATCTCGAATGTTATGTAATACCCAATACCCTAAACCCAATTTGTCGAAAAACATGAACTAAGTACGTACCATTAAAATTGTTCCGTGACAAATTTAAATAAAGAATTTTGACCTTAAAAGAAAAGAAACAAACGTTTATGTATTAAAGAAAATAATGAGAAAATGGCTAAGCTCAAGCTAAAAAATCCATGTATAAGATCTAATTTTGGGTACCCGAACTGATTTTGTCAGTTAAGATTCGTACATGGGGAGTCAAAAGATTTTGATGGAAGCATCAATGCCCTTTCTTTCATCTTTGGCAGGAACTGTGGCTGAGCCATCGTCCTAATCCAACTTTACTGACGATATGTTTCCCCACCATAATCTTAACAGTGGCCGGCAGTAACCAAAATGGAGAAACCCCATCCCGGCGTCACCACCAGTCGTGGCCAATGCCAATAAAAATATCAAATCTCCCCCAGGCTAGAAAGCATCCAAAAGCAAGTGCTCAAAAGCAACACCAAAGCGACAACGACAGCCAAACATCGCTTTCATTTATCAACAATCCATTCCTTTCGGCCCCTTCTTTTCCATTTCGTTACTCATTAACAGAAGAATGGAAATCAAAGGCAAGAAAGATGGATTGAAAGCGAAGAAAAGAGATGGAAAATCCGCGCACATTGTTATTTGTTATCCACTTTATTATCTACAACCATCAATCCCCTCCAGAAAAGAGAATCCAATTCATATGATAAAAGAGAAATGGTTAAACTTAAAATTGAGCAAAAACGAGGGGGGGAGATTAACCTCCGTCACATCATATCTGATTATCATCTTCATCACCGGACTTATGGTGATTAACCTTAGAACAACCCATCCCACGCGCCGCCGCTGTCTGAATCGGTGGCGTAAGTGGGTCAGTCACAGAGGCCGACGACATCTCCATCTGGCAAACCCTGACCGCACCGATCAACTTCTCCGGCAACTCATTCTCGGTCTGCCCTTCCACCACGAATCCCATATCGATTGTTACGCTCGTCACGTATCCTAATGCGAGATGCAAAATCGCTTTAGCGATTGCCGAGCTCGCGATATCCACGTCAATTTCAAGATAGTTAGCTCCTCTATGATAATTACACGTTAAAGCTTTACCTAGCAAGCACGCCGCGTAATTGCCCACCGCCTTTTTGACGATCCACGGTCCTTTGACGATCCTGTTGACGATCTTGAACCGTTGGTTCCTGAAGGCATCGTCGCCGTTGATGAACCGGTAGAGCAACGAACCAGAAGGGATAGGATCCTCCGCGGCGAAATAAAAAACAGCGCTATAATAATCTTTACCTGGGACCTGGAGATTGACGGCGAAAATGAAGCTTTTCATGGATTTGCCTTGGGATTGAGCTTTACTGAGAGCGTGCGAAACACGGTTGTCTGGACGGGCGAGTACGTCGTCGAGCTTGGAAGTGGACTTGAGCCAGTCCATACCAAGGGGAACGAGCAGATAGTCGCCGGCGGGCGATTTTTGCCGTTTGGTCAGGTAGTTTTTAGAACGGAGAGAGAACTGATCACCGGGGGGTGAGGCCCAACCGTTAGTTCCCTTATCAAGGTCGACGTGCCGCAAGGATCCACCGTTAATTGACTCAGCTATCCAATCGGGGATTGATGATGCTGTAGTCGTAGTAGTAGTAGTAGTAGTAGTAGCAGCAGCTGTAGAACCCGATGTGGAGTATTGGCTAACGGATTCCGCGGCGGAGCCCCGGTGTTTTTGCTTCGTTGGGCACATGATATCCTCTTCTATTTCCTCCTCTATTCTCAATTTATTTATTCTTTTTTTCTTCTTCCGGATTGTTCTCCGCCTCTTTAATGTGAAAACAAAATTTAATCAGGCAGAAAGACAAGGTTGTTGTACTTTGTAGAGTGAGAAGAGTGGGGGAGGGCAGACGGGGGCGGATCCGCGTGGTGTGATGAAGGGTAGAGGCAATGTGCCCCTGACTTTCCACCAAACTACGACAGAGCCACTATATTTCTGAACATTCGGGGGTTTTTTTTTATATTATTGTTATGAATTTGGATAAAAAAATTATGGATTTAATGTATTTTACATCAAAATTTAAATTATTTATAATATAAATGTTAAGTATTTTGTAATATTAAAAATTTATAAAAAATTTTTTTTTAAAAGGACATTACTTCATATATCTCAAAAAAAATGAAACAAATAAAAATATTTTATAATATAAATATTTATATTTGATGCATGATTAGTGTTATAGAATCACATCATAAATGTATAAAAGTTAAAAATAAAAAAATCTTTTAAAAATTTATTTTTTAAATTATTATTTTTACTTTTCAATTTTTAAATTTATTTATTATTGATGTGAGAATATTTAACTCATTAATAGTGTATAAAATGTATACCTTACTAGTGTATTAAATATAAACTTTTTTTCATGATATAAATTAATATTATAATCCTTTAATTTTGTAATTTTGTAGAGTAGATCAATTAAACAAGTTTAATTAAGGAAACAACAGCTGTAAATTTGGTCCACCCTCGCCCTCGGTGTTAGAGAGTCAAATGCACCTTGACCTTTTTTTTAATTACACATGTGAATATAGTATGGGTAATTTTTTTTTTTTGGTATTTTGGTTTTAAAAAATATTTTTTAAAGATGCACGTGGAAGAGATTTTATTTCATATTAATAGTTTGATTTTGTAATTAAGGACACCAAAATTATTCACTACCTTATCAAAATCATCATTCTAGAATTAGAAACATAAATTGATGGGATTATGGATTACTTCAATATCAATGAAATACCATAATTTTTCTTTTGTTGATATCTTTTTTTTTAATAATTGATGTATAATCATGAGTTACCCAATTAAATGATTAAAAATAATTAAAAATATTATTGTGATTGTTATTGAAATAAGGGTTTTGTTTAACTCAATTTACTTTACTGGAGAAGTGGGAGTAGGTGAGTCAAAATTCAAATCAAGTATTATCTTTCAAATCTTTTTTGGATTTGACAATTTTTTTTTAATCACATTGTATAAACATTAACTATTAATAATTATATAAATAAATATAAATAAAATATAATTAATTAAATTAAAATTTTAAATATGTTTAATAAATATATATATTTAATCAACTTCTCGTATCTATATATTTAATATCATATTTTTTTAGTCTTTAAGTATTTATTTATTTTTTTATAAAAATTAAAATAAAATTTGTAAGGCCAAAGAAAGGGAGAATGGCAATTAGGTAATTGGACGATTAAAGGTTGGGAAGAACAAAACGGGAAAGTGGAGCGAAGAAAGGAAAGATGGGAGGATAAATTGACGGCATTGCTTGACTTCAACGATGCTGACGATGGAGATAGCGACACGTGGGAAAAACCGTCGACGTTTTAAAGAAAAAGGACATTGATGATGGGAAGTGGTTTGGTCAGGCGAACGGGAGTGGATGCAACGCAGTATCACCTTGTGGCTTTCTCTGTCACGTGGCAACATGTGATCGCAACTCACGACAACAGAATAAGGGTATGACTTTTTTCTGTTTTTTAATAATTTTGGGGAGAAATGATGCCAATCAACAACTCATTAACTGCTAATCACAATAATTAGCCTTTTGCAGGAGACATTTATAGAGTCGGTTGGCTTATAATTAATCACTTTATTTTGATTATAATAATTGCTCATAAATTTCTTGGCATGTTATAGTAATATCTTTGTTCTCTAGTGAGTGGTGGCAAAGACATGATGATGATGGGCTTTCCTTTGCTTCCTTAACAGTAAATGCGATGCCATGCCCGAAAGAATGAATTTGATCGGTTCGATTTTAAAATTTTAAAACACGAGTTAATCGAACAAGAAGAGTTACTCCTGAATATCTTTCTATGAACAATGCATCTTTTCCATACCTAGATTCCTGGACCAAACTTGCCGGTTTTATGAGGAGTTCTCGACCATGCAAGAAGAGTGAGAATTTGGTACGAGGAATGCGGATCACATTTCCAAGCATTTAATTAGTGGAAATGTTCTTCACACGTCTGTACGCTATAGGAGAAAGGAAGAGGAGATGGTTTGTCTAACTTATGCCACTAAAAGTTGCACCATGAACAACGTATGCTAATCATATGAAGACATCTAATTGCATCAGATAAACAAATCACAGCTAAAGACTCATAGCCTTATACAACTGGATTCTTTCCAAAGTAATCATGCATATACAATGCCAATCTAAATGTTGATTGTCTTTAGGCCGGTGCTGAAATATGACAATGCAACACCAGAAACACATGCATGCATATATTGCACGAGCAATCGCAGAAGACTTATTGCCTATGCTATGTATCACATGGAGAACAGCAGATGCAGCTGTTATAATATAAAGTGCAATCGGAACAGAAAACCCCCAATATGATTTATGTAATCATGTTGTTGAAAATACTATTCCCAAATAAGAAACGTCAGAAATTCAACAATCATGTCCCTTGGCTAACGGAAAGAACATGAACAACAGTGACCACAATGTCACTGACATCTTACATAGTAACAAAGATAATCCAATTCAACTGGTCAGCAGAAAGGCAAAAGTCAAGAACCTCTAGAACAACAATGTACAAACATGGACCACGCAACAAATCTGATGTTCGATAAAGCATGAGTTACATGATGGATTCACAAAACTTCTTATAATCTTTTATAAATCTGTCTCTACATAGAATCGAATCCAGCATTAAGAACCTCCTGCAAAAGAGAAAGACATAGTTTGGTTTCTTGAGAATATAAAACAGGGGGAGAGACTAGAATCTCATCTCATCTGTACAACATAAGATGACATTTCAATCATATTCAAGTAGCAAATCATATCAAAATGTAATTGAAACTGCTTATCATGATCAAGCAGCTAAACAGACTAATTACACGATTTCTAAGCCACATATGGCATACTGAATCTAATGTCCTTGATGATTGGATTAATTAAAAGATAACAAGATGTACATGCATAGAAACGTTAACCAGAAGGGTAGAAGTAGCAATAGAAACAAACACAGCTAGAAAAAGCAGGAAACTAGCTAATTGGAGTGCCACAACCAACTTAATTCAAGAAGGCAATACAGTAATTTAGAATCTGCATTGACATATGATAAAGGCCTATATCTGTGCAATGGACACTATTAAGATAAAAAGGTCATTCCTTTTATCTTCTTACGCTACCCAAATGGGGGTAGCATGTATACACTAGTCCCCTTTACAAGCAGTTTTTAACATTTTGAACCGAGGTCTTCCCCTTTCCACACTCCCTGTGTGCTTGGGAATCAATAATTCAGAAAATTTTGTGTCTTAAAACCAGAAGGGTTAAATGACATGCACAAACATCATTCAAGTCATCATAAATCCAATAGTTAACTTCGTTGGAATAGGTCATGATTAATGCAAAACGATGGACATTAAATTTGGCAGACATCAAGTTTTCCAAACAATGAAACTGATTCGTTTCCCATTGTGCAACACTAAAGCTTGTATTCAATAGTATTCTTTTCCCATTACACATTTTTGGCTAGCATTGCTATTTAACTAGGCTATAAAAAAAGAACAGCCACCAGCATTTCCAGACAACATTATTATTAGCTAAATCAAGACAGTCACCATATCTGTGCTCACCTAAAAACTCCTAGGTGTTTTAGACAAAGGCATTTGAGACAATACAAGATCACACATATGATCTAGAAGAATTTTTGCATTCACACACTAGTCTATAATGCACCACAATGCAAACCTTCTAGTACTGCAAAACCAAATAAAACCTCCAAATCGAAAAAATTCAAGACTTATAACCACAGTTTTAAAAAAATTATGACCCAAGTTGTCATCATATCCAAAAAATATTTTTTTTGAACCTCTTCTCATCTCTCATCTCACAACAAGAACAAACACCAGAAAGGAAAAAGGTCAGGGTGGGGGATTTAATAGGACTTCAAACAAAATGAGCAAATTTTTGTTTTTATGAATGAACATAGCAAGACTTTTCGAAACAAAACACAAACATGTGAGAAAGCTTGAAATTTTCATATTAAAGTTTCAAAAGAAATCTATTTTGATTTCTACCCACACTTCTCCAGATATGGAAAGCACAAAGGAGCAGATTTCCCACTAACCCAAATTCACTAAACATCACGGAATCAGTAAAGAGACAATGAATTTAAAAAAAAAAAAAAACAGTTCGACGAACCTAGTACTTTCCAATTTTCCAATGTAATATATAGCTTAGTGTGCCTTTCTCCTTTGGGGCTGTTTGTCGGTAGCTAGTCTGAAAATCCAGTAAACCTGTAACAAGAAAAAAACAACAAATCAAATATCTAATTTGCAGACAATAACAATCAAAAAGAAAGGGTGAAATGTGAAGAGTGAAGTGAAAGACTTACCAAAGCGAAGACATGAGCAGCTATCAAGAGAACCACCAACAAGGGTACCAAATCCAGGAACCATGGGCGCAAAGATTGCGCTTCCTTGACCATTTTACTCGCCGAAAGAGATGAGACCGGAAAATTTAGAGGGAGGATCTTTCTGATAAGCCCTGACGCCAGGGTTTTTCGTGTTTCTATGCGGTGGGGCGATGAGCCTGAGAAGCAATGAACCAGTAACTGCAGTTTGAGCCGGTGGCTGGGTGGGTTTTCTTCGACTGATCGGGGCCCGATTGTAGCTTTGGGAATTGGCCTACAACAAATTCCTCCTACACAAGACAGATTTTTCTTTTTCTTTTTCTTTTTCCTTTTTTTTTTTGTTGAGAAAAATAATATCAACCAGGTTATTATAAAAAAGATTTTTTTTAGAAAAGGATAATTAGCGTAAAAATTACAAAACCTTGAATATTAATCCTAAACTCATTTGTTAACCAGACGTTGTCTAGATAATAAGCAATAGGTGTTCAAATTTTTAGATTTCATATTTAAGCCTTATATTTATGGATTTAGTCCAACTTTATATTAATTTGTTTAATTAGTTTCCTTTTATATATATATATTGATTATAATTAAAATCTTTACCTGTAACCCTAACTTCATAAAAAAATAATAGTACTCTCTTTGCTATATACTTTTTTTTGAGTAATTATTTTGTTCAAAAGTTTCACCATCTATATTAATGGTTGCAATTATTCATGATTAATAATAATAATAAACTTGCTGGGATTTATTGGAGGGAAAATGTGGCATCAAATATCAATACTTTCCATCTCATGTATTTATGGTAGCTTTTAAAGCATAGTGGTGTCAATAATATGAGTCATGCTCATATATTTTTTCATGAGAGACAATGCTTGTTGGATATTATTTTCTGATTGCAAATTGTAAACCCTTTAGATATCATATGATAATGTTCTCATTAATTACAAAAACTATATAAATTATGATACATAATAAGTGTTTATGGTATTACATTTATAATAATAGCATAAGATTTTTTTTTTTCTTTCCTCAATCTATAAGGATAGAATACAAGGGATAAATATTTGGTTAGTTCGATCTCAACATTTCGAAAATCAAATTAACCAAATTTTCATATAAAAATAACTGAAATTGATTTATTTTTGACGGTTTAATAAATTATTTTGATTTTATAAAAGTATTTTGAAAATATATTATTAATAATAGATATTTTAATTGATTTAATTGTAAATTTTTAACATAAAAAATCAATCAAAACAATCAAAATGAATTAACTCTCCTAATCGATTAATGCCAAAATTGAAAAAATCGATCCAAATTAATTGAATACAATCAATTTTGATTTGAACCCATTAATACTAACTCCTACAATATAATTGTATCATCGAAGGGCCTCGAGTCAGGCCTTAGCCCTAATCCAGCCCGATCTACATCCATCACAGTGGAGTTTGGGCCGGCCGTCTGGGTTATATGTGTTGTGTAGAGAGTGTCGACTGTTACACTTGGGAAAGGCGGTTGGTGTACGGTCGATGCGCCATGTAGACTTGTAACGTGGCAAAATTTCGGCAGTCGGAAGCAGAATCTGCGTCGCGAAGGTTGGTTCAAAGGCGCATTTTCACGAACAAATTGTCAGCACGAGTTAATCTCCCAAATGGGTGCATGACCTTCCTTTGTATGATTCGACCCGATGAGGAATGTCTTCGCCACTCTCAACCGTTGCCGCCGTCTCGCATTGCTCTCCACGGGTACCATTTTTCCCTCCTTTTTTCCACCCATTGTTCTCCCAATTTGAATGGCAATAATTTGAGTTACTATTGCTGCACTGAGCTTAATTTCCTTTGATGTTATGATTATTTTGGTTTTGTTTCTGGGAAAAAAAAATTAACCATGTTTTTCTAGTAGTTTTATGGCACGGACTAGTCTAATACTAGGTCGGATCACTTATGTTTCTAACGGAAACGAAGAGGACATTTCACCGTCGTTTGTTTATTTAGTATTGGTTCTGTGATGTGAATGTTGCTGTTTGTGTTATTTGGTAACTGATGCTTCTTGCAGCAGTACACCATGACAGACCTGTGGGAACTATCCTGCGTCATTCTGTTTCTCTGGAAGCTCAGGTGGATATTGGAATTGTGGGATCGCAGGATACTTGGCACTCGTCATGCTTGTTGCGACGATATCAGTAAGTGCATGGATATTTACCACTTATCGTTATGCTTGGAATTTGGTTAGATAGGTACTGATAAATAAAATGTGGGAGCTACTCTGATACGTGTTTATTGCGATTTAGTCTGTAAAGTTTTTTCATGCAGGTTTTCTAGGGGTTTCTTCAGTGTGCATGGGGAGAGCCCTTCTGCGGAGTATGCAAAGTTGAGGAAAGAATCATTGGAAAGTGAATTCGGGCATATCGTTGGAACACACAGCTCAAAAAGTGTTTCTGTTGTCTATCGGTTTGGCCCATTTTTGGCTTTGTATAGAGCAGCAATCATTTCATTTCATGTCTTGAAGTTGACCATTTGGCAATTCTTTTTTCGAGACGTGAAAAAGCGTGCTGCCAAGGTATTATAAGAATTTTATTCTTCTACATGTTTTATTGAACAACTTGAATTGCTTCTGTTATGCATCCATATGCACCCAATATGAAAGCATACTAAAACATTCAATCCTTGGCACAATCTGGCTAACTGTGTACTAGGAGTTTAGAAGTTTTAAACATAGCAATTTCATGTTATTTGGCTCTTTTTTTTTTGTTGAAATTATCATATCTTTCATTTGACTTAGCTTTCTTTATGGTTTTGGTCACAATAAGCTTATTGCGATTTTTACACTATTGCAGTTCCGTGAGATGCTAATTCGCTTGGGTCCTTTCTATATTAAGGCAAGTTACTTTATTTTTTCTTTATCATTTTTTTTATTTTATGTAACTTGTTTGTTAAGTTGCTTATTGGGCTTTGTTTATTTTATTTTCAAAGTTTTACAAAATTTAGTAACTTAACTGTTCAGTTCTGCTTTTTGTTTAGTTCGAATCAGATGCATGAAAATTTCTATTATGGGTCTGAACTCTGAATATTAATGGGGAGGGAGAAGATTCGATGGTTGCTCCTAGACATTAGGGTATAGAAAGGCATGCTTATATTTGTTCAGTTGTTTGTTTTTGTCTCCAAACAAACTCTTTGCATTTTACTTCTGGAAGCAAAAATCTATAAGCAAAAGAAAACCAAGCTGAGATTTACTTATGTTATTTCCCTTAATCCTGGTGGGTGAAACTTATAATTTTACCTACTTTTATTTGGGTATACAGCTTGGGCAGGCTCTGAGCACTAGACCAGATATATTACCACCTGTGTATTGCCAAGAGCTTGCTAAGTTACAGGTATACAAGCATTCCTTCATCCAAAGGCATTAGATTTATGACTAATTACATTGATCTTTGATTTTCTTTCTGATTTGAGTCTTTTTTATTAATGCCAGGATCAAATTCCTCCATTTCCCACCCATACTGCAATAAAATCTATTGAAACCGAACTGGGTGTTTCAGTTTCAGAAATTTTTGCTGATATAAGCCCAGAGCCTATTGCAGCAGCATCTTTAGGACAGGTGTATAAAGGTTGACAAGCAGTTTTCTGAAAGGGAAAACAATATACGTGTTGTTTTTTTTTTTTTCCCTCATATCATTTTCTCATGTCAAAGATATTCCAACTTTCAATATAGCATCTGTTAAAGGTCTATATTTTGGGGAATACTTAAGCTGAATGTTTGCTTCATTGCTTCATGTCTTGTAGCTCATCTTCATTCTGGAGAACTTGTAGCTGTTAAAGTACAGAGGCCTGGTATGTCACTCTTGTTGACCCTTGATGCCCTGTTATTCCATATGATTGGGGGCCAATTGAAGCGATTTGCAAAAGCTCGCAAAGACCTGTTAGTAGCTGTGAATGAAGTGGTGAGTCTTCCATGTTTAGAGTGTGTAAATATGCCAATCATGTTTTATGCATTTTTATTTGAAAGGCATCTTATTTGCATTTTCTACCACCAGTTATATTATGTGCATTGGTAAATGATACGCTCATATTTTGATCTTTGTAAAAGTATGTTCTTAGTATTTGGATTCTGTGATTCTTGCAATAATGCAGCTGTCATTATTCATTTTCATATTGTTTTTGTACGATACCTGCATTTGTACCATCATCTTTTCATTGATGAGATTGTACATGCTTATGGACCTCTTCAGGTCTCTCTTAAATGAACAGGTAAGGCACATGTTTGATGAAATTGATTACATCTTGGAGGCAAGAAATGCTGATCGCTTTGCCTCTCTTTATGGTGGCTATCCTAGTAAGTATTTATAATTGCTTATGAATCCTAAAGTCTATATAAAGTAATTTAAAGGTTACCAACTGATATGGGAATTATCAATTTGTTAGGCTTCTTCAAGAGTAGAAATATTAAAGGGGTTAACTTGTGAGCTGTGCATGACCTGGGATCTTCTTTGATGTGTCATTTTCTTGAAGTGTTGTTTTAGTTTTCTTGCCTAGTATTGTATTATGAGGAGTTTGAGTTGACACTGGACAGCTTCATATTAAAGGAAAGAATTCAAGGATGGATATTTTGCTTGGGAGTGTAGTTTATAGTGAAAAAAATGTTATATGATATCCTTCTATTACATCAAATTGTTGCCACTGCCTGCTGTTGTATTTGATGCTTTTAGTTTCATTTTTTGCTGCACTTGTCCTTAAGATGGTTATTCATAGTCAAACATATTCCTTGTGAGTACAGGTAATGGCCAAACTTATAATCAAAATGCTAAAGATGGGAATACCATCAAAAACAAAAAGGTGAAGGGAATAAAAGTGCCAAAAATATATTGGGACCTGACACGGAAAGGTGTGCTTACAATGGAATGGGTAGATGGAATTAAGCTTACAGATGAAATTGGCCTGAAGAAGGCATGTCTAAACCGAAGGGAACTGATTGACCAGGTAATGTAATTCTGGTGAGATTCATAATGAAAAATTTTCCCTCTTGTTTAATTTCAGCTTGTGGTCATACGGTAGCCATTACTTTTGCACCTGATATATGGTCTACTTGTGTCGATATAATCTGATTTTATCCTCCTTTGACTGGTTGTTAGGGAGTATACTGCTCTTTGAGACAATTGCTTGAGGTGGGATTTTTCCACGCTGACCCACATCCTGGAAACCTTTTTGCTATTAGCGGTGGCTCCCTTGCATATCTTGACTTTGGGATGATGGGGGATATCCCTCGCCATTATCGTGTAGGGCTTATTCAAGTGGTAAGAGCTGTTCTATTGATAATTATACCAGGGCACTGCTTTAAATTTTGTCATGTGTAGTCAGGATAGGTCTCCTATGCATTTTGTTAGTATTCAAAAGATGGTTTTTCTGGATACATTGAGATTACATGCATCAGTGAACAGGAATTAGTGCATAAGTTTGCATGAAGTTAATAACATTTCAAAACTGAAATTTTATCATTTTCCTCTAACTATGAGTACCAAACTCTCTTTTTGAAGATGAACAGGGGTATTTTATTTTAGTAGGAGTAGGAAAAAAATAATGGAAATGAATAAAGTAATGGTTATTCTTGGAAAAATTACAGTTAACTAATAACCTAAGCTCTAAATAGTCTTTTCCTGGTTACTATTCCATGCTCATGTCATATTCCTCCTTTGGCATCTTTGATACTTTTAGCATTTTTTTTATTTTATGCATTCTTAATTTTGTCTTTTTCATATGATGGTGCTGGGCTTTGATGGTTATTTCCCTGAAGTTGTGTTTGTGTTGACAAGTTCTTGTTTCTCTCAGCTTGTGCACTTCGTGAATCGTGACTCTCTGGGTTTGGCAAATGACTTTCTTTCTTTGGGATTTATTCCTGAAGGAGTTGATATACAATCAGTGGCAGATGCATTGCAGGCATCTTTTGGGGATGGAACTCAACAATCTCGAGACTTCCAGGTGTTTGCTTGCTTTACCTTCTGTTCGGATTTGCTATATTTCTCTCTTTAATTCTTTTAAGTGCAACCTAGGTATAATAAGCACTTCAAAATGCCATCTCTATTGTTAAATTAGTAGTTCTACAAGTTTGTCTGTTTAAATGTTTCTTGTTATTTTTGTTTGATTTAATGAGGGAAAATTGACAGTTATGGAAAGAGATCTGTATCAAAGATTGTATGCTGCTTCTCAAACATAACTACCTTGTTATGTTACATAATTAAAGCAAAGTGTTTAATTTTGTGTTGTCTTATGATGAAACATAAACTAATGTTTCTACTTTCCAACAAATGGTTTGCAACATGAGACTTATTTGAGTGTCAAATCTCTCTAAAATCTAGATGTGTTAGCATCCTTTTAAATCTGAAAAGTTGGCATGATAGCTCCTGGGAGACTCTCTTTTTTTAATGGTCACTTGTCTCCATATTATAAATTCCGTCTTTACTATTTTCAGAAGCAAAAGCATGACACCTGCAATTTCTTTATATTATTTTGGATTTCAGAGTATAATGAACCAGTTATATGATGTCATGTACGGTTTTAACTTCTCTCTTCCCCCGGATTATGCTCTGGTGGTAAGAGCTCTTGGTTCACTAGAAGGAACAGCAAAAGCTCTTGATCCTGATTTTAAAGTTATTGAGAGTGCATATCCTTTTGTGATTGGGAGGCTTTTGGAAGATCCAAATCCTGATATGAGAAAAATTTTAAGGGAACTTCTCATCTGTAATAATGGATCCATCAGGTGGAATCGCCTAGAGCGCTTGGTAGGCCTTCTCTCTTTGTTTCTACATTATGCAGACTAGTCCATGTTTGCATTGAAATTGCTTCTGCCAATATATGAAGACAATTGTCTGTTTTAAGTTCACTATTTTGCCTCATTCCCTTCATGAATGTGGTTCAACTTGTATCAGGTAGCAGCAATATCAGAACAGGCTTCTGAATCATCCAACAAGCCTCCAAACTTTGAAGAGAATGATTCACATCCCTTGGAATGGAAGTCATTCGATATCCGTGCTGTTGTTGCTGCCACAGAAGATCTTCTGCTTTTCATTCTATCTGAGCAGGGTCTAATGGTGCGGGTTTTCCTCCTGCGGGATATAATTAGAGCAGCGGATATTTTTCTGCAGGCTGAAGTTTTGGGTTGTAGGCTAGATGCTGAAAGTAAAGCAAGAAGAACTTCAGAATCTGAGGTTTGTGATGTCTTCTTGATTAATCCCCCAAGCTAAAAGAGTAAAAGTAGCTTTATTAACTTAAAACAATTTACTTGATCATAAAGTTTTTCCTCGTGCTAATTGTTTGTAGTTACACGAGTTATCACCCATCGGTTGTCTAGTACGCATCACCAATTCACTGGGTGAATGAATATGCAAATTTGCTGAACATATTGCTGGGGGTAGGTTTCTTACGTATTTGCTTTGAACTTTGCAGGATCAAGCAATTATTACAAGAGTTGTTAACGGGTTTCGCTCTCTCCATCAAGCAGTAAAGTTGGCCCCAGAGGTGTGGACAGCAATGTTCATCCGCATGGCTTTTAAGCCAGAAACCCATAGCTTTTCTCTAGACATCATATCGGCCTTGCTCAAGCACCTCCGCGACAAATTTCCAGAGACTTTTTGGGTTTGTATGTCTACACTAATCCACAAGTTTGCCAAAAACCATGGACCTAACGATCATAGATGATAATTTTTTTCCCCTTATACAACCAAATTTTACAGTTTGATAGCAGAGATTTTAGTTTGAGCTCAAAATTTTTGAGCTGCCGTATGAGTGATTAAGTTTTAGCCTACTTTTAGGTAATGGTATCGTTGAAATAGGTATTTGCAGATATTTGATCCGATTATATAAAGTTCGAGTATCTTTTGCTAGGATTTTGTTATGACTTGGATAGCAAATTTAGTATATAGTATTTATATATTATGACGTACAAAAATAAAAATATTAAAAAATTTTAAATTTATTTTTTAATGAAGTGATTATATTTGATTATGAAATATGCTGACTATGTATCAAATAAGGAATATAAATAATTGGGATGGGATGAAGCAAAGGGCTGGAATCGATCTCATTTATTGCATATGACTTAATCCTACTCAGACGCTACAATTCCCATGATTTAAGGCAACGGGAATTAAAGAAAACATAGAGCAATGAGATGAGTTAGCAAGATTTGATAGCATCATTTATTAATTTTATTTAAATCAAAACTCAATTGCACGAAACTTCCAGAAGAACAATTAACAGCAAACGTAGCCTTGATTGTTTGATGACATGAGATGGAGCCCATTGATTGATCTTTAATTGTTCACATGTACTTGGATTGATTTGCAAACAAAATTAATGAGAGACCAAAAAAAGGCAAATTAAAGATAATATCAGATTATCTGTTCAAAAAAAAAAAAAGATAATATCAGATTATGAAATGATTTCGTATAGAATTGGATAAAAGGCCTGTACGGGCATCCATCTTGACCTTTCTTTGCATTTCTTGCACCTCCTCACGACAAATCTTTTTCCTTGGTCAAAACAATCAGGTAAAAGTGTAAAGTTTTGAGTTTAATCTGATATTATTATTATTTATTTTAATTTTATGTTAAGTCTTTAAATAATGTGTAAAATTTTTTAGTTGAATGGAATTTGTTTAAATGGGTAATTATGAGTTGGAATAATTAAAATTAAAGCAAACAGTTTAACGATTCAAATGGTATATAACAAACCAATTACCTTATTGCTTATACAAAAACAAAAACCGATTACTTTACTATAACTAAGTTTCTTTTTTCAACCGTTAAATTCAAACCAATTTATTTTATATTAGTTGTTATATGATTACATCAGTTACAACGTAAATACCATCTAGATAATGTTGTTATGCGGTTCCATTTATGCCACATAAACAAAAAGTGTTAATTGATATTAAATCTAATAATTATTAATTTTTTTTATTAAAATCAATGATTTGTATAACTATAAATCAAAAGATAAAAATTTAAACAATTATTTGTGTGAAGAAAAAGTCTTGTTATTGATTATGATATAGTTGATAATATCTTTTCAAAATATAAATAAAATGAACATTAACATGTTTGAAATCATTGATTATAAGAACGTTGAATAGTTTTTGTTTTCTCATTTTTTAATTATAAAAAAAATTAATAAAAAAATATAATCTTAAATTGGTCAGAAACCATTGAACATGTCAAATTTCATTTAAATTTATTTCACTCATATGTTGACATGTTTAAACTTTTATTTTTTTTAAGTAACATTGTTAATAAATCATAAATATTTTTAATTTTGAATATTTGTTTTTAAATGTTTTTAATTTTTACATTTATTCATTAATAGTATATGAATATTATATACTAATACTAACAATTTGCCTTCCAATATATATATATATATATACTAATACTAACAATAATTCAAAAGGAAAAAAAAATTACTCAACCTTAATTGAAAAAAGAAAAAAAGTGAAAAACCGAAAAGAGATAAAGAGCAAAAACACTATCTACCTTAGGTAAAACGAAGGGTGGTACACCTCCTTCTGCATGTGCGACGCGTGTACGGTTCAACCACCTAATAAAGTAGACTTGGTTGACTTGGTCGTATCGTAAGCTTGGCTCTCGGCTTTCACTTCGGCGACGCGTACGAACCAAACGCCTCCCCCACCTGTTTTCTAGCATCACCAATTTTATTTTTTGCTTTTTATTTCATCATTAATTAAATTAAATTATTATTTTTTTTTTTGTTTTAATCGAGCTGCTTAAAACAATCCAAGAACCGAACTGAAGCCAAACTTGGAACAGAAGGATCAGCAGCCTCTGGTTTGAGTTTTCTTTCTTCTCTCTCTAAAACCGTTTCTTCGCTTTTGAAAGTCTCGTCTTTTTTCCTTCCAACCTCTTATGGCATTTCCTTTCCCTTCCCTTCTCCTTCAGGTAACTCCTTCATTTATTGCCTTCGATGCGTTCCTTTTGTTTGTTTAGGCTTTGATTAGCATGTTATGCATGAGATTGAGATCTTAAGATCTATTCGTTTGAGTTTGGATCTGAAATTTTTTGAATTTTCATTTCAGGTTAAGATTGATTCGATTTTGAGATGATCCTGGAAACGTGAAGTCTGTTTTTGGTTTCATTAGAATGCAAAAATTTCTAAATTAGGCTATTCTTTTTTTGTTATCTATCAATATCTTCAGCTAAAATATAGAGGTTATCGAGTAGGCTTGTGTTTTTGTCATTTCCTGATTTGGATACAAGTGATAAGAGGTGGAAAATTTGAAAGCTCAAGCGATAGTATGGGCTATCTGAATTCCGTGTTGCAATCTTCAACCCAGGTTCATGCTGAAGATGGACCGGTCAGCGGCGGAGGCCTTAGGTTGCTGCCTTTCTTGTTCTTCTTCTATTTTCATCAATCTTTTGGTTTAGATCTAGAATTTCTTTGGATTGATACTTTTTATAGGTTTGCAAGTTACTCTTTTACCTTTTTCTTCTTCAAATTCCATATGGTTGTGTTTTGGTTTGCATGTCCTGTCCAATTTTTATGCATTTATTCTGAATTTGTTGTCATTTATTTTGTATGAAATTTGGAAATATCTGTTAATAATACTAGCTTTTCATTAAAAATTGAAACATCTCCTTTAATATTTGGAATCGTGATGTATCTGTTGTTTAATTGCCTTTAGACTAAGATCTCTGCTAATTTGGATGGTTTGCTTAGAGGTGAACCTCAAAACACATCTCAATTAGATAGGGCCTGTGGCTGTCCATCGATATCACTGAGCAAAACCAAATAAAAAGAAAATAGAGGGAAGGGAAATAAATAAATTATGCAATTAATGCATGCTTAACCTCCATAAATTTGGAAAGTTCTGACATATGTTCTCAATTTTGGAGCATCTTGTCATGTGTTAAATTCTTGTGGATCTTTTCCTTGTAATGATTTGTCACTGTATAATGTGGGAGTAACCTGTACCAAAATCTTCAATTTGTCGTTTTCGATGCGTGCAATCATTTCTCAGTCGTCATCATTGGGAATGAAGTCACTCATGTTTGTTCCATTATTATGGGTCAGGATTAATCAAATTTTGTCGTATTGCCGAAATTGCTCTGGCTAGAAGGATTATTATTTTGTTTTCTGTTTTGCTTAGGATCTGACTTCCTTAATCTCGGCAAGGCAATTTTTGGACCTTTCTAGCTTTGCACTAAGTTAGTTGCATCTCTTGCCTTGAAAATTTAGTGCATGGTTTTGTCATTTGATTTAGGTCATGCAGCTTATAAAGATAGAAAATATAAATTCTTGTTAAATCTTCATATGGAAATGAATTAAGGAGTAGAAATGCATGAAGAAATATCTTTTGAATATGCGGAAACTATTATATTAAAAGTTACTTAAATATGTTGTGCTTAAATTTGATGATAATGAGGAATCTATGTTATTCAGTTTACATCTTTTCTTAAATAATGTAATGTTTCGGAAGATGACTAAATCCAAGTGTCCCATGTTTTCTGGCAACAGTCAGAACGGAAAGTTCAGCTACGGCTATGCTAGCTCTCCAGGGAAAAGGTCTTCGATGGAAGATTTTTATGAGACGAGGATTGATGGTGTTGATGGAGAGATTGTTGGTCTTTTTGGAGTCTTTGATGGTATGTTTCTCTCTTACTTTTTCTCTCTCTCTTTCTCTCTTGCACACATGCATGAACACGCAAACAACTTTACTAACTATTGGTTTATGTATACTTCACATGAATCAATTATAGGTAAGTACATTTTGTAACATTTGTGGTGATTATTATTTGTGTGGTAAGAGTCTGTATAATTTATCTATGTTTTCCATGCTGTATCCTTTCTTCATTGCATAATCTCTTTTCTGTTTTAAAATTATGTGTTTTGTTCCTTAATCTAGCTCTAATCCCTTTGCTTAAGTATATAAGGTTGCTAGACAATTATAATAGAACGTATACCAACTTATATAATGATACCCTGTATCTGAAAGGATTTCGTGCAGATTCTGGTATTTGTTATCTGCTCCAATGTGGTAGCAGTATATGAATCCATTTATCAAGGGCTGTTATTGGCTCAGGATGGGGCATTACTGTGGTAAACTATAAATTCTATGCTGAGGTGGTTTGTACCATTAAAATTTGCCGTGGAATTAAATATTTTCTTTCGCAATGCATCATTAAAAAATCATATTTTTTGAGTAATGTAAGAACAATTCATTGCTCGCTAGTTATACTTAGTTACAAATTGTTTAACCTAATCTTAACAAGCACGGTTATTTCAGGCCATGGAGGTGCTCGGGCAGCTGAATATGTGAAGCAAAACCTTTTCAGTAATTTGATCAGGCATCCAAAGTTCATATCTGACACCAAATCGGCTATAGGTTATTCACTTTATAACTGTGTCATACAACTGTGTTCTTTTCTAGTGGGTTGTTCATTCATCAGCCTAACTTGTGTCTTAAATTTCCAACCTCCAGCTGATGCATACAACCATACAGACTCTGAATTTTTAAAATCAGAAAATAATCAGAATAGGGATGCTGGATCAACTGCTTCTACAGCTATACTCGTTGGTGACCGTTTGCTAGTTGCTAATGTTGGGGATTCCCGAGCTGTTATCTGCAGAGGAGGCAATGGTCAGATTCATCATTTTCTTTTGTTTTCTTTCCTTTTTATTCATTTAATTCATGACACCACATATGAAGTTGATTGATAAAATGATTATTTATACCTGACTTTTCTATGATATCTCTTCTTACAGCTATTGCCGTGTCTCGCGATCACAAGCCGGATCAAACTGATGAGAGACAACGAATTGAGGATGCAGGAGGATTTGTCATGTGGGCTGGTGCGGTTTCACATCTAGCCATTTCTCATTCCTCCTCTTACCTTCCCTTCTTTATTTTCTGTTTAACCATTGCTACAATGTGTTGAATTTCTTCCTTTTATTATGAGTGGAATCATCTTTGTAGGAACTTGGAGAGTGGGAGGTGTTCTTGCTGTTTCTCGTGCATTTGGGGACAGGCTCTTGAAGCAATATGTTGTTGCCGATCCAGAAATTCAGGTCTGGTTGAGAACTTGATGAAATATGCCGAATGCCTGAGATGTCATTGTACATCGTAATTAAGATAGAACCATGTAATACATAGACCCAGCATGAAAACTTTGCAAGTAGCCTTGCTTGTTAGAGCTCTCCTGGTATCTTGAGAAAACTCTATAAGATCCTACTTGAGAGATGATTATATGAGGATTACATTTTCATTGCGACTAGCATTTCTTTTCTACCTGTTCTTTAAGCATTCTGTAACTCTGATATTTCTTTGGAGCTTGCAGGAGGAAAAGATTGACAGCTCGCTTGAGTTCCTTATTCTTGCAAGTGATGGACTGTGGGATGTTGTTTCAAATGAGGTATGAAACAATTTTTTTTACTTTGTGCCTCTATCTTACTGTTATCCTGGAATCCAACAGTGTTTCTGTCAAGCTTAGAAGTAGTTTGACGAAAATTGACAGCTTTTTGCGTTTATCATGGTTAGCAACATTGATAACTGCTGCTTTGCCTTTCTCAGGAGGCTGTCGCAATGATAAAGCCAATACAGGATCCTGAGCAGGCTGCAAAGCGGCTGATGCAAGAGGCATACCAGAGAGGTAGTGCAGATAATATCACCTGCATTGTTGTCCGTTTCTTGGCCAATCAAGGGGGTTTTTTCGCCAATCAAGGGGGTTCCTCTCGTAGTCTTCCGGCTTAAGCATCCCTTCCCAGTATGGTTTTAGGTTTTGGTTCTCTAGCTGTTGGAAAAGTAAGGTGAAATAAACTTAAATAGTAATAGCTAGTCGTAGAAAACTATAGCAGCAAGGTAATGTGTAAGGATAGAAACACGAAGGAACAAAATGCGTCAGGCTGCTAACGTTTTATCACATCTTTTCAGCCTCTAGAATAGAAACACTGCATCCAAAGTGTAGCTTCTCTACTTGCAGTCTCGCACATAGTCAGAACCGAATGTGTGCACGTGTGAATTTGTAAAGAGTCTCCAGACTAAGTACACTTCTGTATGTTGTAAATGTAGTAAACAAACTTGCTTGTTTTTATTGTTAGTTCGCGTTCTTCGTTTTGTGATGTTCCTTTCAAAGCATTACATGATCCCTAGGGCAGAACTTAATGTCCTTAACCGGCCGTAACTATGGTGTCATCGTCAAGTCTCTGAGCTTTGGAGTCAAAGTTAGAAACATCAGAGAGGCGAGAGCCAATGTGCATCAATGCTTGCTTGGAAGAATCACCCAGGATGTCTCACTTGGACCGTTTCTTTCCTGGTTTCTTTCAAGCCCTGTCGGAAAACATAAACATTGTCCGACAATTAACTTGATACGGCAACCTAAACCAAAACGGTCCGAATAATGTGATTTGGATAAAATAATTAAATATTTTTAAATTTTAATTAAAATTATAAAAAATTGATTAATTTGAAAAATAAACATTTTGTTTTAAAAAAAATCTGTTGTTAAATTTATAAGTTTAACTGTTTATCAATCATTAAGGCTTCATTAATTTGTTAGCGTGATAGTATTTTTGAACAATTTTTCCATAAAAAATGTTAAAAATTACAACATTATATAAATTTTTATTTTTCATTTTTATTTTTTTTCTTTCTTTAAAAAAAAACTCACCTTCTTCTGTAGCTAGATTCGGCCGAATCTGACGTTCTTCGACCAGATCTGGCCGGATCTAACATGCTCCCTGCTGAGGGAGCTTTCACACTCTCTCAAGGGAGCGCCAGAGCTCCCCTCTGAGAGAGCTCTCGCACTCTTTTCGCAGAGGGCCAGATCTGGTGCGGAGGGGGTTAGATTTGGAGCTTCAGATCGTGCATTTCAAATCGCGTCAAATCTGACGCTCTTCGATGTCGAAGAGTGCCAAATTTGGTCACAGGTCGACATAAGAGAACGTTGCCGGCCGATCAATGTTTGAAAAAAGAGAAAAGGTGAGAGAAAGAAGAATGGGTATTTCAGTTTTTTTAATTTTTTTATTAACAATTTTAAGATTTTGAGAATTTAATGTGGCTAAATGGGTAGTAAGGAGCTGAGTCATCAATTATAAACCCAAATCGCCATACCCCAAACAGAAGTACGCAAGCATTGCGGACAAGCAAAAGGACTCAGAACATCAAAATCAGTCAACAAGGCATGTAAGCCATTTTGTACGACGAGCGAACCTTGACGTATTTCATCATCATCGTCCTCCTTTTTTGTCAAAATCAAAGTGAAAACGCATGGGGTAAAGCAAAAACTTGCGTATGGCAGAGACAAACACTAAAAAAAACAAATAGACACGACCCAAGAGGACCTCAGAGCATCAAGAAGAGTGTCGACAAGGCAATATTCTGCCATTACGTACGACGAGCGAACCTTGATAGCTTCATCATCGCCCTCTGTTTTTCCAACGAAAAGAACGAGAGTTCAAAACCCATTTCATTTCATTTGTCTAACAAGACATAAAGAAAGAGCAATGATGCAGCCCCAAGCAATGAGAAGGGTTGTATTTAAAGGATGAAAAGGTGTGTTCATTTTTATTTTTTATAATTACAAGTGGTGGGAAATAATGAGTATTTAAAATGGAAACTCTGCCTTGATACCCAAGGCTTGTCGGCCTTGAATTGTTTAAAAGAAAGAATTCAATTGCTGTCCTTGACCTTTTTGGCGGAGATCAATCTGGAAACCTCTTACCAAACCTTTACAGCAGGTTTGGAACAGGAAATAGCATTCTCGGTCTATTCCCATGTTTTTTCTTCACCTTTATTTGGTAAGCAATGTCATAAAGAATAATTATTACTTAGTATTAGGTATTCCTTAAAATAAGGTAAAACTTAAGTTTAATTAAACTCAAGCCCTCTCATGGTATTTACTATTCTATAGTTAGGAAAATAGCTTTAAAATCTAATAAGACTAAAATATCTCTTATAACTTAAAAATATTATAACCCTAAACATATAAATATTTCTTATTCTTCTCATTTTCCATTCTTCTTTCACTCTTTTCTCACATTCTTACCTCTCTCGTTCTCTTTCTAACTTGCACTCCTCATCGAAGGACGAGGGCAACGACAACACGACTACGGTCTCAGTACCGAATACGGTCGGACAATGTCAATTTAGTACTTTCAAACAAAGTTTAATCGAAAAGTCATCAAATATGGGATCCACGATCAGATTTGATTGCGAGAAATACCGAATCTGATGCCTCTCAATCAAATCCCCACAATCAGATTTGGCACTCCAAGACTAGATCTAATCGCGGGAAGCGTTGATTTGATATCCTAAGGGCCAGATTTGGCCACATGATGCATTAGATCGGCGTTTCATTACACCGGTCACATATCCTAATGGTCGACCCATGTAAAAGAAGAAATAAAAAAGAAAAAAAAATAGAATAAAAAAGAAAAAATTATTTATAAATGATAAAATATTAATATTTTATATATAATTTAAACACTATTAATATTAATATGATTAAAATATTAATATATTAATATTTTAAGGAGTATAAATAAAAAAATGCAAATAAAGAAAAACTAAAAAATTATACTAATATTTTAAAAATAAATTTTTAAATTTTTAAAATTTTTATAAAAATAAAAATTAAATAATTAAAAAAATTTGTTTATATTTGTCTTTTGGTATAAATTTTACTAAATTATGTAAAGAGTATTTGATTGTTTTAAAAAATAAATATTATTATAATAAAAAGTTTTAGTATTTAATTATATATTATAAAAATTAATATTTTATATTTAGAAAATAATTAACATTATTAATATTTTAATCATAATAATATTAAATTATAAATAAAAAATTAATAATTAAATTATACTAAAATATTAATATTTAAATTATTAACTATTAATATTTTAATTAGATTATAAATTATTAATATTTAAAAAAATCTAATCAAAATAAATAATTATATAAATAATAAAAAATATTTTTATTTTTTATTCCATAATTATTATTATCAACCAAATATTGTAATAAGTCATACTAATTATTTTTATTTTATTTTATTCATCGTACTAAATTAAATAATAATTATTCTATTATATTTTTATCTCATTTTATTTTCACAAAATAATTATTTTATTTTATTTTATTTTTATCTATTTCATCAACCTACCATTGCCGATGTCTTTTCTTACATTACCTTGATTTAAGATAATAGCTGTTACAACAGTTCAATTATTGTCTCAGTATTACCATCGACGCCAAAACCAATGCAGTCGTTATTCGTTAAACAGCTTTGTTTCAAGTTACGACAACAACATTGGGTCATTTTGTTTCATGGAAATAGCTTCCATGATGATGGAAAATTGGGGGATCAAAGACTGGGAAGACGGTTCAACATCTTTCCACCTGCGCTACCAGGTGTGGATAATGCTCCATGGAGTTTGGATTCCATTAAGCAAAGCATCTTTCTCAAAATTTTATACCCCCAGACCCAATAATAATACTTCTGATTGATGCTGACATTCACCAATAAGTCATGAGATTTTGATATCAATGTATTGACCACTATGAAAAATTGAAAAAGGAAGCTGAAACATGGAACCAGTCATAACGTGGAACGCACCTTCAGATCCACCACCAGGTTCCTCTCTTCAAGTCCAAATCCCACTCATTACAGATACATCTCCTACATCTCATAACCTTTCAAAAGAATCAAAAACTACTTTACCAATGCATCAGCAGCCGCGTTACCATCTGGTCCTCACTCCAACTTCCTTGGCACTGTCTTTGCTTTGGTAGTGAGGAAGGGGAAGGAGAAGGGGACAGAAAGTGGTCGTCGAATAAAAATGCCAAAAAGGGTTAAATAGAACATTTTGTACTACTATTAGTAAGTAAAATGATGGTTTTATTTCAATCATCTCATTGTTTTCCCTACTTAATCATAAACTGATTGTATTTGAAGAGAATGGGATGTGTAAATCAAACTTATTTTCCCTTCCTTTACTGGCTTTTTCCTTTCTAATTTTAATGAAGAGATCACGACTTTGTCCCCTCACCTTTTCCTTCCACCCTGTTTCCTCCACTTCTCTTTTCCTTCTCACTAAAGTCAATACTAAGACAAATGAAACACCTTCCATCCCAAGAAGGGGAAGAAGAAGAAGAGCAAAAACAAATGGACTCTACTGAACATAAATTTGGTCAAACAAACCTTTACATGATATTTCTAAGCCTTACCTAACCAATTGAAGAATTTTCAGCTTAAAAAAAGGGTTGGAGATGAAGCAAGCAATATCCTTTGACTAAACTTCTGCTAATTATGAATTAATTATTCACATGATATCTTATCACATTGAAAGCCAATGGCATGGCAGATTTTGATACCATCACACGAATTAACCAAGATCGTCATCATCACCAATGGAAAGCAGAGGAAGCAAAAGATAAACAAGTGATTACTACATAAATAACCCTAAATAAAAACTTGTACAAAATCAATGGTCCAGATCCCATTGTTGATCGGGTTACAAGATTACAACACCTTCTTCGCTTACTTATATACAGGCAACAACACATAAACAGCCAAAATCCTTCCCCTGATAAAACCTCAGGACAGAAGGAGAGAAAGACAGAGAGAGAAAGATGAACAAAGGGAAAGACTTGATAATTAAAAACCCAAAATTTGAAAATAAAAATAATATTACAACAGAACAAGGGGAGAAGCGGGCGGAGGGGGTTAAATTGATTGTTTAAAACGAGGGTACGACTCCGAATCCATACATGTTACTGCGGTCGGCTTCGACTTCGATGTCAGTGCGCTTGGCGAACCTTCCTTTGATCCTAGGCCGCATCTCTGCGTAAGCTTTCCTGGAGGCGTAGCGGATCGTTTTCTCGAACTTTCTGTTCTTTCTCTTCTCCCTGTACCTCAGCACCCTGGCTTCTCTGTCGGCCGATGAAAGCTGCACCGTCTGATGGGTTGACTCCGCACCTCTCCCGTACGGGTTTGATATGTCCGTCATCGCACCACCATCTGGCACCACCCCTACATCCAACGACGATGATGATACCTGGAAAACAGAAAAAAAATCAAACTTAAATGCTACTTTCATGTCTGAAATGATAGTACTACTTGTAATTTCAAAGCTGCTGTGATTTGCTTACGCTGTGGCTGAGACAGTGAGCGTTGTAGCCATAAGCGAAGGGTTTGGATCTGGTGAAGTCAAACTCGAAGCAGTTATCGTTAACCATCGTAGCTTGGACGCTCTTGCTTTGGACAGGAACGACACCGTCGGTCCCAGAGCTGTTTTGCTCTTGTGCTTCCATTTTCGGATCCACATGCCCGTAATCAAGATCCAGATACGGGTCCATCTCCGAGAACACGTACTGGCCGGTGTTCACGTCCGGGCTCTCCACAGCTTTAAGGTTAGGGTTGGGAAGCAGCCACGAGGCCGCCTCCGCTTCCTCCCTACTGACGTCCGCGTCTCCGTCCACGTCCGAGAAATAACGCTCGTCCAGGAAGTTAACAACTCCGTTGGGCTTGACGGCAGGCACCGAGTTAACAGAGTCGTAGAAAGGGGTCACCGGGACGCGCTCGTGCCTGCGCGCGAGCGGGTTCGCAGAGTGGATATCTCGGTCGCATGAGACGCAGAGAGCAGCCGCATCGGCCTTGCAGGTCACGTGAGCTGGCGCTTGCTCGCACACCTCGCACACCCAGACCCGAGTGTGACGCGACGCCAGCTTGTTGGCGGCGTGGATTTTGGAGTCGCAGTTGGAGCAGAGAAACGCCGAGTCTGCTCGGCAGAACAGAGTGGCCGTCGCTGATTTGCACGAGTCACATAACTTGGACGCCATTTCCACAACCCCACCTCTGTAAAACCAACAAACAAAGCTTCCCTCTCTCTATCTCTCTTCTCAGCCTCCGGAGTTTGAGTGCTTGAGTTTGGTTCCTTCGTTTTGTTATTTTGCTGCGTGACGTGAAGCTTTGGCCTTTTGGCTAAGATGTCCGATGACGATGCGCGTGTAGGGGAGTGGAGTCTATCTAGTGGGCCAGGGGAGATCTAGGACATAACCAATGGGAGAGGATCACGTGGGCGAGGCTTAGCCGAAATAAAAGGATTTTATTTGGTGTTGAAAAACGGGAGGGACGAAAGGAGAGACTTGTCTTTTTCATTTCAATCCGCTTTAGGGGTAGGGGGGGGGGGGGGGGGGGGGGAGAGACGTGGACCCCACCGAAGAAAGGAGCTTTTTTGGTTTTGGGTGCATGAAAACAACAGTAAATGGGGCCAGCGGTGGTCCCCGCTTGGGTTTCAAGTTGAGGTTCTAGAGGGATCTGTTCATAAACTCGATTGGTTCGATATTAAAATTTTAAAAATTAAATTAATTCAATTTTATAAAATAAAAATTCAAATTTCCCGAATTATATTTCAAAATTAAATGAATTTTAATAAATTTATACTAACTCTATATTTTATCAGTTTGATGGACTTGGTCGGTTAAAACGAATTCCTTAATTTCTTTTCTTGGAATGATTGGTTTGGGACAGATAAGGTGATATCAACAGCGCTGTTTTTCCCAATTTTTGGCATGCAGAGAAAGAAAGTCATTGATTAAATTCATTCTTCTTTTTGAGTAATTAAGATATAAACAAGGAATATACAAAATTAAAACATTAATTTACATTTCTTTTTTGAATTGATCCTGTTTATAGCCGTCCACCTGCCTTACTTAGACAAATCTCCACTATTTGGGGCTTAGAGAACATTACATTAAGATGTTTGAAAACAAATAAAAAAATTACTAATTAATATCCTTGTCCAATTCACCTTAAACTTGAATATAAAATATCGAAACCGGTAAATTTAAACACTCAGAGCATTTAGTACTCATTGTAGTAACGGGGTTTACGGACACATAATTAAAAAAGAGAAAGATTGAATTGATATGGAAGTTATGTACGATAAAAATGGCATATCTCATGTTGAGGTCATGCGACCAACACAGAAAGCTCTAATTACTTGGAAAAGAACTCTCTGCCAATTCTTTTGGAATTATTGCTTTGTGTGTTTCCATGACTAACTGCGCTGTAATCCCATATTCACTGTTTTGATCAGTTTACTCTTTCTTACCTGGTCGGTGCCACTGCTCCTGACATTACAAAAAGTTGGATTAGAATTAGAATCAGATAAACTGCAAAAGCTCACGTTTAAAATCAGATGAAGCACCGACCAAGTAATCACAACCTTGTTGTCCCAATCAGATCCTGGAGATTAATTTCCATGCATAATTAAAGAAAACGTGATTTGCACACTAAAGGTTGGAAGTCATTTTCCAAACCACAACCTTACCATATCCCTGTAATTGTGAAAGTTTATATCATGCGGAGGTCATGAAACTTTTTTCCAACTTTTGTGAGTTTCCCCCGCCCACTCCTGGTAGGGGTCTCTTTGTCTAGTTCAAAGGGCAGTCAGTTCGTCCTTAATCCTTACTTTTCTCTCTGTTCAGTGATTATTCTCACTTCTGCAGGTGATGCATGCAATACACAAGAGTCAAGAGTCAAGACACAACCTCCCTGTGCAATGCATTAATTAACTTTAAATCTGTACAAAGCCTGGCCCATTGAATGTGGTAAAGGTGCTTCTTCCCAGGACTAGAGGACAGAGCCTATTTATGATACGTTTAAAGGAAAAGACAGGCGGAAAGGGGAAGCCCGTTATCTCGCTGATGAAAAGCTAAAAGGGGCTTGAAAGTGGAGTTGGTAAAAAGTTTTGAGGCCAACCCCTTCTTGTTCCTTCTTTTTTTTCCTTTTAAACACTATTTATCAATCAAGATTCTAATGTGTTCGAATTGTAAAAACCTTGACCTGTTATGAAAGACCATAAGAAAATGATGTTAATCCCATGCAAACTAAATGCTCACCAATTATAGGGATGTTTTACGGATGGATTGAAAATCTTATTCTTCTCTACATCAAGTGCATAGGGATGTTTCCTATAGAAATTGAAGCTAAATAACAGTTACCTGATGCAGTCTGATGCTGGTCTGGCTACCTGTAAGAAAAAGGGCAGGTTAAACTGAGCTACATCATCGGCACATAATAAGATAACTCATAAGTCATCTACATTCATTTGACCATGCCTCAGCTACAACACTTGGGGTACGTACTTTCTTTGTATTCATCAAGTTACAGACATGAAGCCTTAAAACTGCAGCTGGTATATTATTATTACTGTTCCACTACGCTTTGTGCCAATACTAGATAAGTTGTTGAGCAGGCAAACCAGATAACAGAAGGGATCAAACTGAATTGCAATGGTTTTCAATGGTTCAATCAATTAAATTGAACGCCATGTGTATAAGGTACTAGGCAAGCTTGAATGTCAATTCCAAATTTTAACTCCGTAATTGAGGCAGGCGAACAAAATAAACATAGAACTCAAAAGTTGCTTGATTAAAACCAAACGGGCTCAATCATTCGGACATGTTTTAAGTTAATACACTGTATTAGGTACTTGGTTTCGTCTGTCCAATGTTGCAACAACAAGTCTGGTCATCGATGCATCCCCCATTGACACATTCACCATACTTCTCGACGCAGCTTTGCACGCATGCTTCATGCGAGCAACTGGGGAGATGGATCGGAGATGTCCTGCATGGTTGATCAGCGGCTGCTTCACCTGTTTTCCGATCCCAGAAAAAGCAAAGAGAGTAAAAAAACAAGTTCGGACCGTAGAGGAAAGGACGGCAAAGAAAGGGAAAAAACAGTGGGGGTGTTTCTATTACCATTACCTGGTGATACGATGAGGAAAACCACTAGTAGGAGAGGGAGATAGGAGTGCTCCATGTTTGCCAAATGCTACCACCTCGACTGTCTGCTTTGACACTCAAAAAACACTTCTATAGGCAAAGATTTAATGTGGTTCTGTCTGAAGATTAAAAGTGCTAGCTGTCCATTTTGCAGTTGTTATCTCGTGTCAAAACTTTTCAATAGTCATCAACATTTATGATTACGCCTTAAATAGGATGGAAAGAAAGCTCATCACCTTGCTGTCCTTACTCCTTGCATGCAATTTGCCAGTAGACAGTTGGATGCTTATTAGACTAATGGCTGTATGTTGAAACAAAATGGGTTAAATATTACAACAAAAACCCTTGAATTAAGATAATTTCTTTAGCAAATCTTTCATTTTTTATTTGTACTTAAACAAATTCTCAACCTTAACAATATTAATGAACATTTTTTGTTCACATGACATAACGTGAGCAACTCATATGATCGGTGTATTTGACCATGTCAACTCTCACGTATCCACGAAATGTTGGCTTGCTAAGTCATCGTGACTTGTGCATAAAATGTCAACCGATATTGAGTTTTAACGATAATAATTATTTTTTTTTGTGAAGATTAAGAGTTTGTTTACCGTACAAATCAAGAATTAAAGTGTTTAATTGACAAAAATTGACCATAATAAAGAGATTTTTTTAACTATTTAATTCAAAAAGAATTTCCCATCTCGTTAATGTTGATTTTGCTGATATTATGAATACCATCATAATTCACAGGAAAAAGGGGGAAAAAACATAGTACTAGTACTACATAAACCAAGGCTTAGGGCCGTCAAATACAGTCACTCAGAATGGGCTAAGTGAGCCCAATTAAAACCCATTGGACATAGCTTATGCTCTCAAGGCAATTCAGTAGTGCTAAACCGTGAGCCCAGAAAATGGCCCATCTCAAAAACAGAAAAAGAATAGATCGTAATACTACTACCAAAGATTGGGAATTAAGGCAGGCTAGGGGCAGGGAATAAACAATTTTTAGAAATAAAAAAAAATAAGGTTTAACCCTTTATTTATTACTAATACTTCATTCGTTTGAAGAGAAGGAAAGTTGCATTTTATTGTCATCTTATATCCAACAAGAACATGATATTAATAATAGATATTCAAGCAAATATATACATAAATTGTTATCATGTTTATTATTAGTTAAGAATATGATTTTGTTTTACCAAAAGGGGTTTTAATAAGTACTATTGTCTTTTATCAATAAGGATGGCAATCAACTATCTAACAATAGTGTTAATCTATTTCTAATTCGGGTAAGATTTGAATAATAATTTTTAAATATTAATCGATTATTTATAGAATTCGGATATTGTCACAAATAATAAAAATTTAGACAAAAATCATTTTAATTATTATTCTTAACTATTAAACAAAATGTATCTAATTAAAATCATTGTGACCAAATTAAACTATTGAAAAACCTTCTATGCTTTTTCTCAATTGTCAAGCTTCCAATGAAGCAAATAGTAGGTTTCAACTTTCAAGAGAGTTCAAAGTCAATGTTGTGTTACGAATTTCATATTAATAATAAATAAATAAATTTTATTTTTATAAATAAAAAAATTTATTTATTTAATAAATATATTCTTAAAATTAAAAAATAAATTCGATTTATGGCGAGTTATTTTAGATCAAAGTGTTGGGCGTCCGCATGCACCTTGGACGGCATGCTAAAATATCTCTGAGTTTAAAAGTGTCGGAAATTAGTAATAAACAGAAAGGGAAAGGGTGGGTGGAATTTAAAGAAGCAAATGCTGGCGTCGCGTCGCCGCGCTGTTCAGACAACCTAGCCTAGTTAAGTTCACGCTTTGCTTTTTATTTTTCATGCATTAAACTTGTTAATGGGAGCCAAGCTACGCGTTAGAGGTCAGCACGTGTCCCCTGGCTTCCTGCCGAAGAAATATAGAAAAAAAACTACAGGCTTCCATACTTTCTCGATCAATGTTCCCTCCTGGGTTTTCCCCGCAAGTCATCTGATGACAGCTTCCTGGCAGTAGAGAAACCAGAAAGAATATGTCCTTTGAGTCGTTTTCTTTCCTTTATTCCTCCATTAGTACTTTAAAAGTGAATTCGATAAATTCATAGACGAAAGATGATTCCATTCAAATTTTATATCATATCTTGTGTTTGCAAGCGGCTCGAAACTGTTGGATTTAGCGCAAGGACATGGGGAATTAGAGAATTTGATTAAAACCCATTGCTTTGTACTTTTTGCTCTTTGTTTCTCACCCAGTTTGTGCCTGTTGGGGCTTGGGACTCGCGAGCAAGTGCATCCAGATTGTTCAGTATTTATTATTTTGCCTTGGTTGTTATGATGTCTCAGGCAGAAGGCTGGTTAGGCCAACTGTAAAATGCAATGGAAATTTGATGGCAGAAGAAATTATGAGCTGTAATCAATTAGGATTTGGGAAGAAAACTCTCTCTGCGTCTAATTTATCTTCTCAGCAAAATTTACATTTTCCCGACCATCAGAATTGGAATATTAACTTCTCAGGATTTGAGAAGGCAAAACCCCAAAAACATCAAACCAAAAAGAAAGAAGAAAGGAGGAAATCAAAACAGAGAAACTTCTCTCACTCTCTGCGAAGAGAGGTCAAAATGAAAAGAACAAAAAAAAAAAGGGAAAGCAGCTAAGAGCTATGATCTATGAGAAATGCTCACTGGTTTTGGTTTTGATATTGGATTTGTTGGCTCTCATGGTTCTCAGGGTTTTCTGTTACTGTTGGCAATTGGTCACGATCATCACCCATCTCTTCTTTCACTTTCTCACCACTTTCAGCTTTCTCCGATCCTTCCTTGTCCTCAACCTTTCCATTTTTATCACCGAAAGAGGAAGCTTTAGTGGACACAGGGGTAGCCAAGAACGTGGGCTTCTCCTCACCAGCCATTATCACCAAAATCTTCTCCTCGTAAACCTTCACCTGCTTGTTAGAATCACCCTGATCTTTCTCACCACTTTCAACATCTCCTTCGGCACCTCCTTCACTGGCGTTGTCCAAACGACCAGACAGTCGCCAGTAGGAGCAAGCTAAGATCAAGAGAGCAAAAGCAATGAGACCCAGCATCGCTGCTAGACCTCCAAAGAGGTAGGGCACAGGAGAGTGCCATGGAGAGCGTGGTTGCGCCATTGCTGGTGGTGACAATGAGGCTTTTGCTCCAGTTTTCATTGCGTTAAAGCTGCTAACAGGTCTCATCTTCGTGTTTCTTTTTTGGTTAATAGAGAAGGTGGTGGGTTGGTTTGGGCAGAGCGAAAGCAGGTGACGATGGTTATTTATAAGGTGGGAAAAGTGAGGGAAAACAGAAAAAAGAGGGAAGAGAAATTTCTGCCTTTTTGATTAAGGTCACGGACTTGGCCCTGTGTACGTTGTTTTTCTTTCGTTAGTTTATGGTCTGTACTTGGTAACAACGATGGCCAGGTGCCCTTGGCTGTTGGCTCAGATCCTCAGCATCCGGGTACTGAGCCCAATAGACCATGGTGCGTTCTGGTCGGGCGCAGAGCTACTGGACCGATTGTTCATGTGGGTCCGTAGGAACCACCAATGGCAGCTCTGTATCATGGGAGTATCTAGCATATTAGGCATCAGCGTTTTCCTTTCAAAAAATTTGTTTTGGTTTTTTTTCCAATAAGATTTACACCAAGCTTAAAAAGTGTGTTATATATCTAACCTGATGTGAAAGTTTGTGGATTCTGATTCTAACATTTCATTTCAAATCTTTAAAGAGTGCCCACTTTTTTTCTTGGTTTAGAATTCAACTTGTCTCCCATTTGCTCTAATTAATTACATAGTCATTTTACATGAAATAAGAGGCAATAATTAGTTAAATCAGAAAGAACTTTGCATTATGCGGCAATGGCCCTAACCAGATTCATGTTAATCCCAAGGGATTGATGCCTTCCAGCGCCAACTTCTACATCAATGACTTGAATGGGATCAAAGTGACAAATCCCATGCTCGTTTTAAGTTGGAATCAAGAACCGATTTGGATCTAATCCAATGTTGCTGCTACTTGTGTGACACAGAATTGAAATTGTTTTAATTTTCACTTTGATTGTGAAACAATATTCTTTTGCGCCAAATTATAGTATCAATCCTGGCATCTTGACTTCATTGTTGATGACGCCGATGATACTCGGAAGATTGTGATCACTTGTAATCGACACTTCCTCGATCAAGCCAATATGTTATATGTCTAATGATCACAGTCTTCTAATGTCATGTCTCCAAGGAATGTTGGCCGTTAACTTTCGTGTTAAGCCAAGGGTGAACTCGTATTTGCAGGTATTGAAGCTAAGAGTGGAATGCTTCCAAAGCAACAATACAAAAACCCCAAATTTAATTGATTAATTAGTACACTATAAAAAAATTAATTTATCCATTATCGGCATATTGAATTTATATAGGATGGCGTCATATGAAGACACTCTTTGCTGTTTTAGTGAGAGTGGGGCCATGGAAAAATGATTTCAAGTAGACATCAGTATCATAATTTTGCTGTATCAGCAATAGGAGAAAAGGAGTTTTCAATTCGAATCCTCCACTAAGGTGACTGGAAAAGAATGTTCGTGTTTGTGCTGTAAGCCTGTAACACCTTGCCTTTGAAACAATTAACCCATGGGATGTAATTAAGAGGAGGCTAATTGGGTAGATATATTGGTCGGGGTCCATATTTCTTAGGGAACAGTTAAAACGCACTGAGTTGCATTGCTGATGATGGAGAAGAATAGCTAAAAATCGACCACAATCGTTTAATAAAGATAATAATGCATAAGCCTTGTGGGTAAAGTGGCAACAATGTGTTGTGGCTATCCATTCATTTGGTCAATTCGCTTTGTGATTTGATCCCATGGTGTCTCGCTTAAAATATCACCCCCGCCAAACTTGTCTCCATCGATATCTTAACTTCTTTATGTTCCAATACCCCCACTCGCCACCTTAGAAATTCAACCACGATTGCTTGACTTAATGTAAGTATCGAATGCAATATTTAACCAGGCAGAAAGAAGGCTTCTCATGGGATAAAAAACCTGGTGAAAATTTATCAGAATGGGAAGCAAGATGTGTCTGCAAGCATGCTGCTGCTATACTGCAGCCTGTATTTTTTATCATCTTAAGAGGACCCGACTAGTCTACATAGAGAGATAGAAATGATAGGAAATCCCAATTCGGACCGCATCTCTAGAGGAAAGTTCTGGCTTTTTTAGGAGACTATACGTAGGGTATAGTGTGTTTGTATAAGAGTCCAAAAGGCAAAAGCTGCGGCAGTGTTATGGATATCAGGATATGCATGTAGAAAATTAAAATCAGATACAAAAGCTGCACTTTCAAAGTTGGGAGTAAAGGGGCAGGTCAGCGGTCCGTGGGCTCTTGGCTAGCTGGAGTGTCTTTAGCTCTAGTGGTAGCCAGGAAACAGGAGTCGGCTTTGCGAGATGCCAACGCCCCTTTTGCAATGAGTTAGAAAGAATCATATAGAGTAATTAGCTTCTTCTTTTTTTGGAAGTTGCAGATTCTGATAGATTTTTTTTTTGCTATCATAATTAAAACCCCGGAAATGATTTTTCACCACACAAAATGTGAATTCTACTAGTACTTGTTTGTGTGATTCAAAACGAGTCAATGACATGTGAATCCTTGTGCGAGATTGTTGAGTGCAAAACACCATAGCCCTTCAAAAGTCAATGGTCAGATGATCATTGGGTTTGGGGAGCGTTGGGGCATTTGCCCATTCTTTGACCGGTTTTGAGTGTCAACCTAACCCAGGTCATGACCACCGCCAGCCAGCGAATGGCTCGCGCTGGTTGGTCATTAAATGAATCACAGGAAACAGGTTAACCCGTGAAATCTAAAATCTGCTTTAGCTTTTGCACTCCCCTTTCTATTCGTCCATCATTCTGACAATGATCTTGCATTGACGAATATCTCGAGGCATCAGAATTCAGATTCCGCACTAACCATTCACAGAGAAATGATCAGTACTTGATCAGTTGGCCTTGAATGTATTGGCCTACAATATTATTATTTAAATTAACCTTTCGGCTTGCTTCCCTTCGTGGGGCTGTTGTCCTTGACTCATGACAGCAAAGCCAACAAAAATTCTGCTAATGGCGTCTCCATACCTATCTGTTCTCCGTACATTAGCTCCACTGTTCAAAACGGAGTACCAACTTTTCGTACCTTAGCAAGGCAATGTTTACTATCATCCTAGGTTCGAACTGGGGAACTATTGAACACAATAATAGAAGTACCACATCAAATGTAACGTCAATAAGTTTGGGTGCTACAATTTCATGTTTGTAATTGATCACTTTGACCTAAATTTAAATAGGACTAATTGAATACTTAAACGAGTTTGGATAATAAAATCACAATTAATCATTTTAACAGTTTTCTTGAAACATATTTTATTTCATTTGATAGGTGTAATACCTTTGACAGTGTGAATAAATAATCCAAATTTATTTAATAGATGAGATATAATATTGTATTATACTCTTTTCTTAATCAAGTATATTAAAATTAGTGTATCGTATATGTTGGAGTTGGTCGGATTTGAATTAGTATTAGTTTCTAAGTTATAACAAAGCAATGAAAATATATAATCTGAAAAGAGTTGGTGTCATTGGGTAACATTAGAAGCCAGAAGGGGAGCCCCAGCTACAAGAGCTCAGGTGGGAAATGAGTCGGATGGGACCCAAAGAACTTTGGGAAATATGCTAGTTTAAGGACGACAAAGGGGTCTTTGGTGCACTAGCAAAAGGCCACGAAGCTCTCGGTCTGTCTGTCTCTCTCGACTAGCTCTCGACTTCCCACCAGCACCACCTCCATCAAGCACTTTATGCTTTTGCAAGCCACCCGGCTCTCCCGCCCCAGGCAGGTCCCATTGCTCTCGGACTTTGGCGCTTTGCATTTGGCCACACCCTCTCTGATTGTTGGGTGAATTCATAGCTAATCATCCGAACAGTGAGCGAGGGGTCACCGCACTTTGTCTATATGGGTCCCTTAATCATGCACAGCTGTTTACTTTTTCCTCTGTAGGTCCTTCATTTTCCATCACCCTCCACTTCCCCTCCCCCAATCAAGCAGCTGGTAGTGCAATTGCAAGGACTTTTGGCTCTATCTAATATCTGGTTCCCCAGCTTATGTTGCTTGCTTCACGTTTACTCTTTGTGTCTTTGATATATAGTTAGTGCTCAAGAGTTCTTTTATCTGAAGACAGTAGAATTCGAACCCTATTTGTCAACAGAATCATATATCAATTATTGATCTAACTGTTCCATATAATGTTAAAATTTTAAAGTAGAAATCACGCACCAATCTCCGAAAAATAATGTTTCAGAAGCAATTCCAAATAACTAAGAATGCAGACAATCACTTATGTTACAAGCTGTCTTAATTTGCTTTGCAGTCCCATCACAGGGGGTAAAGTAACTTGTTTGCATGCATATCCCGGAGTTCCTTTTGCTTTAGCTTGCTTTTGTCCCTTTGTCTCTGAATGGAACAATAATGCAGCTTCCTGATATTCATAACATAAACTTTTCCTTTCCCATTTGTTTTGTTTTTTTCTTTCGGTAGAAAAATCTTTTCTAAAGCCCCTCTTGCCCAAAATCCAGGTTGTTTGTCTACATTCTTTCTCTTATTTTTCTTCTTCAAAGGTGTATATATATATATATATATATATAGATAAGAAATTAATTTTGGCTTAATTGTAATTTAATTAGTCGTATTAGTACTCTATCATATATTGGAGATATTCTTTTCAGACCCATTTTTGACAAAATTCTATGAAAAAATACTTATTTTTTGTAGTGCTCTCACTTTATCTCAATTTTCCCATGCAAATGTTTCCAACTAATGGCTTGGCAAATGGTATCCAACTAGTTTCATGTTAACTTTTCATGTCAATTACTTCACAGTTATTAGTTAATTTTTAAGTGGATTTTGCTTAGGAATGAACTAATTTATCTACCCAATCATGTATTAGTCTTCTTTTTAATCATATCTCTGCTTAAACAATGCTCTCTCCCTATCTACACTTGTCTGTATCAATTTTTTTGATGCTTCCACATTCTGCCCTTTTTTTTTTTAAGCATTTATAAATCAATCGTTATTCGTTTCTTTTGCACCCAAAAGCCACTTTTACCTGGAAAAATTCTCCCCTAACTTTTTCTTATTCTTTTGATTAAATTTGATGGTGTCGTCACCTTTCTTTTTGACAACTTTTGTAAGATAATCAGTTTCCAACTATTTTTGTACTTAAACCCTTCTTTCTAAATTAACCATAATCTTTGTTTTACTCTTATGATATTCCCAATCATAATCAGAGGCTGTACCATTGTTAAAGGTCAATTAGAAGGTACAAGAAAATTATGCTCCACTACTTAGCCAGTGGATATCATATAATGAAATCGCATGATAAGCTTTGGAATTACTACTAGCCAAATATCCAGATCATTATTTTACTGGTGATATGTCACCATTGGTGCACACAATATCTGTAGATTTTGGTGTGAAAAGTTTACTGATCACATTTGCAGATTTTCCCTTTTTTTTTTCTCTTACTGATATGAGAAGCCCTAAAGATGGTTAACATCCCATTTAGGTAAGCAGTTTGAGATAAGCTGATATCCCATTTAGAGTAGTAATATTTTATTGATATCAGAGCCTGATACAATTCCTGATAATTCCCAATAAGAAAATCATGAAGCTGAATTGAAGTAAAGAACAAATCTTTATTTTCGATCTGTACGAAATGGCCACCAAGTATAAAACGTCTCAATAATTGATTCACTTTCTTTTCCCTTTTCTACAAAATATACTGTTGGGAGAGTGATGAGCTGAATCAGTTCCCAATCTAGATTTATCAGCTGCTTTCTGTCGATCGTGAAGCTTAAATTAATGTCAACAGGGCACATATCCATTCTTTTGCTATTCTTAATTAATTAACATGATAAAGAAACCATGGTAGTACTAATGAAGTACTTATTATATCGTAGGAAATTGTTCGCATGATGTTAAATATAATGATAAAAAATAAGACAGTGCCCAAAGTGGTGGATAGGGCACTTGGATTGGGTCATATTTAATCAAAGGTTAGCGTCCAAACTAATCTATTAAATTTGGACTTCTCTAAAGGATATGGGTGTTGAAATCGTTTGCCACAACAGAAAAAGGAGGAAAAAAGAAAGAACGAAAGAAAGAAAGAAAGAAAGTAGAGATGGAATACATGTTCGGTTGTGAACCCACTGGAATGGGATCCGTGACATAGCTTCCCCCCTCTCTCTAGATAAGGCTAGCTGCACCAAAACCACAGGCACCCACATATTCTTTTTAGACCAAATAAATCTTAATTTTGGGGTTTCATTTACGTAAATTGTATTATGCATACATATCCTGAAAGCCTCCAGGAATTCCCATCTGCATCCTGGGAGAAAAACAGGATGCAGGTTCTCAAGTTGAGAACGAACTTACTTACACAGCTGTTCCTGTTTGCTTTCATTGCAGGTTAATGTAGATTTGACTTTGTGACGGTGAGAATCTCTTGAAGGGAAATGACATGCGAAAATGTGCATGGTGCACTGCTGCTGCATATTTCTTTATTCTTTTAGTGGTTATTCTCCTTTTTTCACCACCCTGCCGTGCCGTTGCTATCAGAACTGATTAAAGCTTTCTGGCCACGATGCCACTTTGCCATGGAGCTCGATCGTGGCTTTATGCTTTACCTCGTCATTTCCTTTTAGTTCTTACAAGTGCATGCAGGCCACTTGATTTTCGTTTCTGTTTAAACTTGTCACGAATCCAAGGGAGAACCTTCCATGGGAACCTTCGTATCCTTAAAAGGGGTAGTAAAATTCTTGCATGATTAGAGAGGCAACGTGCCTATGCCAGGAAACTTTAGGCAAAGAGCAATAATTTAACCTCTATTCTTATTCTTGGAGTTGTGCCCACGAATAGGAAGAACATTCTGTTAAGCCTTGATCAACTGATATATTTGTTAAAATAACTATAGTAATTGTATAAAATTGTAAATTAAATTAATAAAATTAATTAATAAATTATAAAATATCATAACATATGTAAAAAAAAATGTTTAAATTTATCGTCACGATCTAAAAAAAAAATCGTGAATTTCACATGGACTGTTAATTATAATGAGATTGAGTATTTAAATATACACATTATCTTTAATCTGTTGATATTAAGCATGATACTCATGCAGTCAGGTGAAATTAAGATCTCAGTAATTATGGAAATGGTAATGTAAAGCTCCATATACGGAGTAACTGAAACCTAATGCTCAAACGCTTAAGAACTCAAATTGGGCTTTTTGGGCTCTGAGAGTGAGGCATCAGAAAGTGCAGTAATCCCTGTGGCTGAAATGTACCAAAATATTCTTGGGCTTCCAGGGTCCCCAGGTCGAAGCGATTTGGATCCAGACTCAGCCCAAAATCTTAGGCCCAATTTAATGCTGGCACCAATTGACCATCTTATCAAATCAATGCACTTGTGCCACGTCGCCAAAATTGAAGCAATCTAACTTGCTTTCTCTTAATTTAGAGTGAGCATGCAATAATTAAATTAATCAAACTCTTATAATAAATAATCAAGTTGACTGAATTATACATTAAAGTATAAAATAATAGAAATCATATCTTGACTAAATTTTTTGGTTCGATCACTTTTAACTATTAATAATATTTATAAAAATTTACTTGATATTTTAATAATATTACATTAAAAATCCTAGATACTTTTAATAACTACTAGGATATTACTCGTAGCTATGCTACGAAAAAGATCATAGAAAATATTAATAATGTTAGAGTAAATTTTAATTTGGTAAATTTAAAAAAGTTTATAGAGAAAACTATATTGTATTAGCCAATTGTATGAATGTCTGATTTTTATTTATAGAGGAAAAAATTAACTGGTATTAATTGAAAATAGTTATTTGCTCTGATTTCAATAACTGAAAATTTATACCTACATATATTATTATAAAACAGTATTTATCCAAAGAAGACAATAATCCTATCAAAGATTGTTAGATGTATAATAAAATATTAAAAAATTAGAGAGTATATAACATGTAATATTGACATATTAAGATAAACAGTTGTACAATATAAGAGAACCATATAATGTAAAGATCCTATCAATATAAAATAGTTACTGATTTTTAATAATATATCTTTTATACATAAAATGAATGGTTAAAGGTTGTCAAATTTAGTTAATTTATTTATTCAATGATGATTATATGCTATGTATATTAAGAAATGAATAAATTTTCTTGACTTTTTTATTTTATTCAATGAATTGGATGAATATTTATTGAAATTTAAACATTAATGTATAAAATAAATGTCTAAATACTATAGATTCAAGTTTATGCAGAATAAGAATATATAAATAGAAAATAATATCAAATTGTAATTGATAGATATTAAATGAATCTATACTCTAAACATTAAAAATTAAAATTTAAAAATTATTATTTTCAAGTATTTTTTTACTGAAATAAATAAAAATTTTAAAAAAACCTTTCAAATATAAAAAAACAACACAGTTTTGACATAAAGTGTAAAAAAAATTTAATTCAATTGAGAATGACAATCGATTGACCCAATTAGTTATCTTATTTAAAACATAATTTATCAAAAAAAAAAACATAATCCTATCAAAGATTATTATATATATAATAAACTATCAAGAAATGAAAAAATATATAAGCTATATTATTAACAAATTAAAATAAATAGTTACAAAATATAAGGTAACAGTATAATGTAAATAAACTATCAATATAAAATAGTTAATAATTTTTAATATCGTTTGTCTTTTATATATAAAATAAATAGCTAAAAGTTATCAAATTCAATTAATTTATTAATTCAATGGTGACCGTATGCCATGTATATTGAGAAATGAGTAGGCCTTTTAGATTTTTTTATTTTATTCAATGAATTAGATGGATGTTTATTAGAATTTATACATTCGTGTATAAAAGAGATGTCTATATACTATAAATTCAAGTTTATGCAGAATAAAAGAATATAGATAAAAAATAATATTAAATTACAATTGATAAATATTAAATGAATATATCTTATAAGTTTTAAAAGTTAAAAATTATTATTTTTAAATATTTTTTACTAAAATAAATAAAAGTACAAAAAAAAAACCTTCAAATGTAAAAAATAATGTAGTTTTGACATAAGGTGTAAAAAAAATTAATTCAATTAAGAATGACAAATGCCATTTATTTTCTAAGAATTAAATGTAAGAAATTATTATTTTTAAGTATTTTTTTATTGAAATAAAAAAAAATAAAAAAAAAGTCATTCAAATGTAAAAAACAACGTATTTTTGACATAAGAAGTAAAAAAAATTAATTCAATTAAAAATGATTATAGAGAACGAAAAATTAAAAATATAAAAAAGAGTTCTAATTGAATGACATTTGTCATTCAATTAGAAACTCAATTGAAAGAAATTGAAACATTTTATTTTTATATATATTATAGATATATATCAAACATAATAATAATATTATTATATATATAAAAATATATGATTAATAGTCGATTTTTCAATAAATTAACAGAATTACAGAAATGATAGAGTACACAGATTTTTCCAATAAATTAATATTAAAATAAAAAATTAAATCGAATTAATCGAATTCATTAATCTTAACCCTTCTCTTTGACTAAAACATTTCTATAGGCTTAAAATGAGCCACATATGCTACGGTACCTGTCGTTACCATAGCGCGCCATGTGTGCTCAGTTCTCGTTCCTGACTAGTACCGACTTTTCCAGTTCCTAGGACACCAGGCTCCCTGGAAAAGAAGAACCCAACCTCCAATTTCTCAAGCAATCTTTGTTTCAGAAAATTCCCTTTGAGAAAGGTGAATAATCGAGGAAGAGAAGGAATTTGAAATGAGCTCCATGGCTTCACGGTTGACCCATTCCAGACTCTCAGTCTCTAGACTCTAGTAAGTTTATATTCTTTTCTTCTGTTTCATATTTGAATTCGATCGTTATTGATGAAATGGCAGAAACTAGATTTAATTCTGTTTTCTTTTTATTTGGATTAGTTATAAATTTTCATGTAACTTTCTGTAGATTATGCCATCTATTGAAATCCAATTCTCCCCAGTGAGGCTAAAATGTTAGCAAAGATTTGTTCTGTTTGAAATGAAAAGGTTAATTTTCGTTTTGGGTCTTCTTCTTTTTCATGAAACAGTCCAGTGGGTGGGTCCAAGAATGGAAGATTTCTTTCAACAGAGTCTAACAAGGTTGATGACCCTTTTAATGTTGAAGAAGCAGAGACTGTACATGTACCTCCTCCTCCTTCTGAAAAGGTGTTAAAACTATTGTTAATTTAGTAATGTTGGCTTTTTCTGTATGATGTATGCCTCTATTTTGATCTATGTATTATCTATTTCAGCTGCTTGTGTTGGGTGGGAATGGATTTGTTGGCTCCCATATCTGCCGGGAAGCTTTAAATCGTGGTCTGACTGTTGCCAGCCTCAGCAGGTATTCAAATTTTCTCAGAATTTTTGCTACAAATGATTGTTTTCCAGAATTTCTTCATATAATATTATAATTTATTTGAAATTAAGTTTTCTTTCTCCTGTGAGTCCGGTTTCGTGACGAATGGATTAACTGGCAGTGTTTGGAACCATGTGATCTGGCAAGAAAGTAAAGTACATAAGGAATTTCTGATTTTTGGACTGCAATTTATTTTAAAATTAAATGTTTAAATATCACCAGAAGTGTTTGCAACTGTAGAGATGTCTGCAAAGGATCTGCTTTTAGTTGTTATTCGTGTGTTTGTATTCCAAAGGCTGCTCATTTATTTTTCGCCTAATATGCTTCCTGTTCGTTGCTACAAATAAGCTCTGGTCATTCTGTGGATGCTTTATAGTATGATGTTCAATTTTTAAAGCCTAGGGTATGCCTTACATTATTGGTTTGTGAAAATATGCCTTATGTGTTGTGCTGTGCTCTCTCCCTCTTTCCTTTTCACCAATTATTTGTATTGCTTCAACTCCTTAATTTGGTTGCTTCTTTCAATTAGGTCTGGCAGGTCATCTTTACATGACTCTTGGGCTAAAAATGTGACTTGGCATCAAGGTTTCTTTTCTTTATTAACTTGTAATGATCTTATTGGTGGCATGTTGTAATGTGTCTAACATGTTTTTGCCATTCCAGGAAACCTTCTTTCATCTGATTCATGGAAGGAAGCTCTGAATGGAGTGACATCTGTTGTATGTAGTCCTTTAACTCTGCAGATGTCTTACTAACTGAGAATAAATCTGAACTAAATTTACATGCACAAGCCATGCACAATTGGTTTTATAATTTAAATTTGGCATTCATTTTAAAATTTCCTGGTTTACTTGGGATTTAATTAGAATCTTACTTACATCTTTGATTTTATGGTTTTTCCTGATAATTAAGTTTAATTTGTTTAGATTTCTTGCGTTGGGGGCTTTGGATCCAATTCTTATATGTATAAGATTAATGGGACTGCAAACATTAATGCAATCAGAGCTGCTGCAGAGAAAGGTATAGCTAATTGAGTGTCTATTTAGGGGAAGCTGGTGTACTTATGGAAAATTTTGTTTGCTTTCTATTTGAATTACTCCTTTTTCCAAAAAAAGAAAAAAAAAAGGGAGAAGAAATAGCAAAAAGTTCAGTGTGTCGGTGTTTTCATTCTGTGTTCTTTCACTTTTATTTTCCTTTTGGCCTTTGCCACTGGTAACATTATCTATGGTTTGTTACCTTGGGTTTTTCTTTTTTTCCAAAATTGGCCATTTAAATTTGCTTGCAGGTGTGAAAAGATTTATTTATATCTCTGCTGCTGATTTTGGCTTGGCAAACTATTTACTGCAAGGATATTATGAGGGAAAGGTATTTTCTCTTTGCTATTGTTTCCTGTTTGCTATCTGTTCGGATGTCTGTATTTATGCTTACCATTCTGCACAAGATGGATAGGTCATCATATACATGGAAATATTGATTTTGATGTGTAAGTGGAATAATGGTTCTAGAAGTCTTCTGCTGATTATTTTCTCTCTCATGGAAAATTGTTTTTTTCTTCACAGAGAGCTGCTGAGACAGAGTTACTCACCAAATTTCCTTATGGAGGTGGGTTTTCTTATTCACTTGCTGTAATTAGTGCAACATTCTGTACTTAGCGTTTAATTGCTTCTTATTGACTTGCGTATTGCTAATGGTAGAGTTGCTAGTAAAATGAATTTATCACTTTTTTTTTTACAGGTGCAAAGTAGACTAAAAACTTAGTTTTGGTTCTTTACATCACTTACGGTTTTGCATTTTCTATTTCAGGAGTGATTTTGAGGCCTGGCTTCATTTACGGGACTCGCAGTGTTGGAAGTGTGAAGTTACCTCTAGGTCTTGTTGGTTCTCCACTGGAAATGGTAAATGCCCATGCTTCAGCTTTTTCTTTTTGTTTTTCTTGTATATGTGGTCTTCAGTTACTTTTGTCTTTGGACCAAACTGGAAATTTCAAACAGCAAAATGCACAGGGTCCAATGATCCATCCTAGTATATTGGGAGTTAATTTGTGAAGAACAAAAACTTATAAAATCACAACTTGAATGAGAAGAAATTTTGCCCAATGGAGGAAATGGTGCTATGCTCAGCTGAACTCCGACGATGCACGTAATGTGATTAAGCATAGATTTCTGGGGACGGAAACTTATCTCATAAGTCATTGACTAAGCTTCTCCAATCTCTGCAGGTTCTCCAACATGCAAAACCACTGAACCAGCTACCACTTGTTGGCCCGCTGTTCGCTCCTCCCATTAATGTAACTTCCATCGCAAAAGTTGCAGTGAGAGCGGCAACTGATCCTGTCTTCCCCCCAGGCATTGTAGACATCTATGGAATACAACGCTATAGCCAGCAAATGTCAAGATCGATTAGTTGAACTTGAATTTTGTGCTGTTTCCTATCGTTCCAAAGTATAGAGCTGTTGATATCCAAGCGGTTAAAGGTTTATCTTGGCTGATTGTAAATTCTCATAAATGGTTGCTGTTGGAGTTGTGATACATAGTGAACTAATCAAGAAAACATTAGTTCACTCCTCTGATGCAATAAAAATTTTCCAGGAATCCTTGGGACATTTTATTTTGGGCCTACTGAAACTTTGAAGTATAGTTGCCCCTTGCCATTGTCAAGCATTAGCTTATCATGTTCACTTTGGCTATGGGTCTCTGAGCTTTCATGCATATTCTATTATTGTCGAAGAAGCCCACAACGGAGCTCAAGGCTTCGTGCGGCCTATGTTTTTGCATTTTGGTTTTTTATTTTTCCATGATAATATATTTAATAAAAATCTTTAATTATGTGAGTCATATAAATTTTTATATTTTTATTTTAAATTAAATAAATATTTATAATTAAAAATTAATTTAATTAAAATATTATTTATTATTTATTTTATATTGTGTGATACTAATATGATACCTTGATATGTTTTACCAAAAGATGATATGGTATGATAGTCTAATTCATGTGTCTTAATATAAAAACTTAATTGAATTAAATAAAAAAATAAAAATTTATTGAAATATTCTCGAATAGTTTATAGAATTTTGAGAATATTATTTTTTTATTTTTTTAAAAATTATTAATGGAAATAAGAGTTATTAGTATTTCTTTTAAGAAAAATGAAAAAGAAAAGTAATACTGGTAGTGAACCATATAATAATTGTAGTCTTGGGCCCTTCACCCTCCTTGTGGGCCGTCAAGTGTGTAACACTTGACGTCAACCCAAAATCAATTAAAATTAAAGACATAAACAAGTTGTTATTGTATTAATTAGTTTTCTGGATCAGAAATCCTATATTCGGGTATAAGACGAATTTGAATAAGGTTTTTAATACTCGACTTGAGTTTACCTGAGTTTCGACTATCACTCTGGAAGTATTTTAAACTCAAAATTGATTGAATTATATATATATAAATATATTTAATATTAATATTATATATAATATTTCAAAAATTTGTAATTTATGATATTTAAATTTTTAGTATTTACTTTCAACCTAACTTTTACCATTTAACCATTTTTTAATTAATTAATATAAATTAATTTTTATATTATTTTTAATTATTTAAATTATTTAATCAAATATTTAATGAAATTAAATAATTAACAAATAGTGTCACATTTTATTGGGATGTTAAAAAGGATTCGGATGTCCACCGGAGACGCTACCCGTTTACCTCCTTAATTAAAAAGCGCAAGCCACGGTGACTCGAGCCGGATAGAGGAGAGGAGACAATTTTGGGAAAGGGGCAAAGAAAATCAGAGAATGAACCATAACCCGCAATCCGGCGACGGGAAGCATGATGACGACACTGCTCTCTCCGATTTCCTCGCCTCTCTCATGGAATACACTCCCACAGTATCGTTCTCGTTTCCCCTTTTTCTCCATCAATCTTTTTTATTTCTCTTTCAAAAAGAAGAAAAAAGCTTCCTTTAAGGAGGGAATTCCTGTGAACTGTATGCTATATTTACGTTTCTAACAAGTTTTTCAACCTTCACTTTGATTGATCTGTGGCAGATACCTGACGAATTGGTGGAACATTACTTAGCCAAGAGTGGTGTTCAATGTCCTGATGTTCGACTGTAGGTATTTCTCCTTTTTCGTTTTTTTTTTCTTTCGATTTCTTGTTGTTCCTCTTTTTGGCTGCCCACACGGAAATATGAAGAAATAAATTCAATTCTTTGAAAATTTACTTAATCTTTAATTCTTTGTTAATTTAAGATGATAAAGTTTGAAAATTTATGTAACTCTGCGCTAATAGCTGTGCCTAGGGTTACTCATCTTTATTTTAGTTGGTTCTAGGGTTCCGAATAATGGAAAATTCAAGCTGTTTCCCCTGTGTGGCACATAACAAAAATTTAATTACTATCTATTTTGTGAGGAAAATGAGATAAAGGTACAGGACATTAATTTGCTATATTCGACAAAATGAGAAAACAAGAAAAGCTTTGTTTTTTTTTTTTTCTATATGGTAGCTTGTTTTCTGAATTATTTTGCTTACCTTCCTATGTCAAAAAAGAGGGGTGGGGCTTTGTGGCAGGGGATATCCTTTTGATTTGAGCATTCTTTTAGAGTATTTTCTGATTTGACTTATGGCATGAGCCTCACCTTTGGATGTTCTTTTCCGTTTATCTTTGATTGTGTTTTTGACTTGTATTGTGCTTTTGCAGAATAAGGCTTGTAGCTGTTGCTACTCAGAAGTTTGTTGCGGAGGTTGCAAGTGATGCGCTTCAGTATGACACCAACAACTTTTTAACCCTTTCTCCCTTTGTGTTTATTCAAGAATGAATAAAATTATGTTGCAGAAATTTCAAGGCTGTTTTTTCCGTTTGGGAGTATTTTCATAGAAGCTGTGAAATGCCTAGGACTGTTAGGAGAAGGATTAAGTATTAATGTTGTCAGTTTATGTGCATTTTTCAGTTATTTCTTTAGGTGAAAGAGAGATATTAAAGAAATAAGTAAAGGTTTTAGTAGTTTCAGTTTGGATTGGCTCATGTTTAAGTTGGTACATTTGGTTATGATGTTTTACTCGTAATGTAGGCATTGCAAGGCAAGGCAGGCTTCAGTCGTCAAAGACAAAAGGGACAAGCAGCAAAAGGTGATCTATTCATGTTTGTTTTTAAAGTTTCTTAGCCCTTTTTGGCTTGTCTGACTCTCTTGTTGGAACAGGATAAGCGCCTAATCTTGACAATGGAGGACCTCTCAAAGTCACTGCATGAGGTAGGCATTTTAATTTCTATATTGCCCCTCTTTCTATATTTCCTTATGTCTTAAGTTGAGTGGAGGATTCTTTAGCACATGCTACATCGTTATGTCTAAGCGTCTAGCACTAAGTAGCTCCTTGAAGGGAACTTCAATTTCTCATTAGATTGATTCTGATTGTTAATATATTCTCTTCTTATGAGAAATCAACATGCTGAGAAAGAACTCTATGATAAGGAATCGACCACTGATGTTTTTTTGCATTGAAACTTCTTTGAAGGAGTGGTTAAGATTTGAAATATTTTTGGTTTGCATCTCTAGTCAGCAACGTGGAAGCAACTTCTGGCTTTTGGGTAACATGAATGGTTTTTTAATTAATTTAATCCTAGTGGAGTTAGTCAATTATTTATGTAGAAAAAAAATAAACTTTTTAGTCAAACATAGACTGCACAATTTTGATCCCTGTTTATCTTCTATAAGAGCTGATTGTTTTAATTCATTGTGAGCAGAGGTTTAAGCAGAAGCAAGGCATTTATTTGTTTTACAACATTAGATTGTCTAAGATTTTGATGAGAAATGCCTGTTGTAGCTGGTTAGGCATACACCTGAGTGGATTAATTTCCTTGAGAAATTGAAGAATGTGTCCCATCAATCTTTATGCTTGAGAAGCGTTTGGTGGATTGGTAGATGTTTAAACATTGCTCAAACCTTTTGTTTATGTCTTCAACTACTAATACTATCAATTTCTCGAATAATTTTTTATTTGTATCTAGAAATAATTGTAGTGTTCTTTGAATGAGCAGTATGGAGTGAATGTGAAGCACCAGGAGTATTTTGCTGATAGCCCATCAACTGGAATCGATCCTGCTTCTAGAGATGATTAGCTGGAGTTGCGCCATGCCATTACTTGTCTGTTTTTAGTTAATGATGTTACTGCAACTGTAGCTGGTTTCTCACTTTGTCTCTGCATTTTGTCTGTTCAATGTTGACTGTGAAGATAATATAGTCTGAGAGTACTAGCTATGTCACCACCATAACATCCCTGTATTTTCAGTTCTTTCTATAGGTGTTTCATTTGTGACGGTGCTCAAAAACTAGAAGGCAGAAGCATCCGAAGATAATCTTGAAAGATCCACATGGTCACTAGTTATTCCTCTATCTAATCCTCCACAGTCAAAACAGTCATCCATCTTTGGGCTGCTCGTTTTTGTTTTTCACTTGTCCACAACAGAAAGGCCTGCTTTTGGGCTTCTCCCAACGACAGTTCAGTCCCTTCACTAGTTTGGTCTTTTTAGTCTTTTACTGCTCTCCGCCTAAAGCTGGTGTTTGGGTGGACCAGCGGTTGGGTCATTATTCAGGTTTGGATCATTCTGGTTGGACATTTAAGTTATTAAAGCTTGGGTTTGTTTTTATCATGGACAAATGATTTAGATTTGGATCACCTTTGGGGTTCGGACTGTTTGAGATTCATTTCGTATCGATTTTGAATTTGAATTGTGTCGAGTTTGGGATTTAGATCGTTATTGAGTTCGAATTATTTCGAGCTTGATTTAATATTTTCTTCTTGAATTTAGTGACGTTGGGTTTGAGTTTGAGTAAATTAAATGAGTTTTTCAAGTTGGGATCAATTTTACGGATTATTTCTTCCGTGGCACGTCTCAATGCTGGAGTAACTGTCTTCCTTCTTAGCCAAGGAATGAATCTAAACTACAATTACCGTGGTTGAAGGCAGTGCTCAACTGGTAGGATCCCCTTGCCGTTTACGTATGTAGCAAGTTGTGGGTAAAGATACGAAAAGTCACCATCTAGGAAATTTATTTGGAGTTTCCTCCATGCCTGTCAAGGTCATGGAAGCTTTGCCCAAGACTACTTGCATTGCTATCATAAATGCTGCGCTTACTACCAAATTGACACAGACCATCACCATGACTTTTAATTTCTTTTACTTTGTCAAAAAACTCGAATTCAAAATTTGACTGTCTTAATTCTAATTATTTGTTCAATTCAGTACGTCAGAGCGGAGATCAAACTTATTGAAAAATTAAAGAGAGGTAGATTTTTTTATTTTTCAAAAACAATTAATCAAGACAAACAAAAAATACAGAATTATAAGCTAAATCAATGAAATTTTGTTAATTTTATACAATTCACATTTCAAAAGACAATCACACGGTATCGGAATTATTCTACTTCTTTTTCATCTTCTTTTTTGAAATGCTTTGATAAACAGCATTGAATTCTCATCTCTTTAGAATGTTTCTCCATGGTAATCGCTCGTTTTCTTTGCAGGTACCCTCAAAAGTCCACAAAGTGACGAACAAATTAAGCTGTATTTTTGTTTGTAAAGTCTTTCCTCTTATTTTCTTACGACAACCTACTAGAACTTTGTTGAATCTTTTATGTCTTGACTTCACCTTCCGGTCTTTCTTATCATTGCATTATCGATTCTTGAAATCTCGTGGAGCTTAGCTTAGCTGCCTCCACTTGATTTTTTCAGTTTGTAGATAATATATTGCTTCTCAATCAAATAAAATATATTTTTTTTAGTACATAAGAGTCGGATGAACCAACTTAATATCTCAAAGCAGGAGAACCATACATATCATTCCTAAGCAAAAGACACAGTTCTAATTCATCAGTCTTATTGTTTCCAAACGACAACCGAATATATCAAAGAAAATTTTTTATTAAATATCTAATTGACACACATTGAGAATCTTGATTAAAAGCAACCGAATATACTTCCCGACTAAGTAAGGAACTGAAAAATCAAACTTAAATTTTAATTCGACACATGTTGATAAGAAAAATGATGGGGCCGACAAGCAAGAAAACCGGACCATTCGCCATTACTACGTTAATCTGCGGTCCCCATTACCATCAATGCAGTTTGTCTATTTGTTTGTATTTCTGCTTTATTTAGGTCAAAGTGTTATTAATCGTATTTTTCTAATCTGTCATCCCATAAATAGTGATATTTGTCTGTGGGGAAACCGTGTTCCAGAGCTGAAGAGCTCCAATAATGATGAGGAGCTCTACTGAACACATACTGTTCCATCTGCTCTGTGTTTTCATTTTCGTGATAGGAGGGGTCCTGACTCAAAACACAACCACCCAAGTTGACGTGGGTGTGGTTCTTGACTTGGATTTCCCGGTTGGGAAGATTGGTTTGAGTTGCATCAACATGGCCCTTGCAGACTTTTATGAAACTCATGCTCACTACAAAACCAGGCTGGTCTTGAACGTCAGGGACCCCAAGGAAGACGTCGTCGCCTCCGCTGATGCCGGTACGTTCTCTCCCTCTTCTTCTTCTTCCAGGTTATCTACTTTCCTTCTTATTTGAACTTATTCTGTTATTGTTGTCGAAGTTAAGTTACTGACATAGCAAAATATCGATATAGAGTAGTTCGATTTTCCTTTTTTTCTTCCTATTTCTGGCTGCTCCGATCATCTTGTCAAAGCTGTAGGTGCTTATTACATTTCTCTTTAGAGTTCATTAAACCAACATGTTTTATATAACACTATGTACCCATATATATATATATATATATATATATTCCAGTTTATACCATAAATAAATTAATTTCTATCATAAATAAAGATTAGCACTATATGTCTTGTGCTTTTTCTGCTTTTTGAACCAGGATGACTTTTATGTATGAAAATAATTAGTTTTGCTTGCTTATGAAAAGCATGCATGATTTCTATATACAAGTGATAACAGTGAGGGACTCAGCTCTGAAATCTCTCTCAGGCAGGGCCGAAGGCTCGCTCTGTCCGCCAGCAATAAACCCAAAACGACGGACTCAACTATAAGCTAAAGGGTTCCGACCAAGTGCCGGTTGTCAAAATTGTTCTTATTTCACCAATGGAAAGAGATGGTTGATAATTTATATGTCAGTATGTGAGAAAAATAATCATCGTTATTCTGCAAAGACAAATTTTTTCAAAAAACGAACATTTTCATTCAAGTCCTTACCTGTAAAAGACTGTTCTTAGTTAATGGTGTCTATCCTAGCCAGCTAGTCAAAACCAAGACAGCTGCATTTTCATTCATATTATGTACCCATTCCTATCAGTTTTTGGCCAAATACAAATACTTGCAAGGATATATGTTGGGATTGTGGGAGTACCACAGAAATTAGGGAATTAAATGCGGTCTTAGAGATGACAACTGTATGCTCCAACGTACGTGACCAATCCCTGATCGGGTATTGACTTGCTAAGGTGATATATTCTGACCGCAGAATTTGCCTCCAACTTGTAATAAAGGAACATTAGACCGCCATGCGGTTAGAAAAGAATCTCCCCTCCCTAATCATTGCTTATCAGTCATCACACAATTATATACTAAAATTTTTAATAGCTTTCAACTTTCAAGTCAGACAATGTCTGGCCGAGTCAGCAGACCAGTGCCATGTTTATTTTTTTTGATGTTTATTCTTCCCTTAGCATGTTAATCTTTCAGGATGAATAATTAAGTCAGAACTTTTGTCAATTTGCTTGGTGAACAGCTCTAGACTTGATGAAAAATGTACAAGTGCAAGCAATCATTGGACCAAGAAGTTCAATGCAAGCCAACTTTATTATCAATCTCGGAAACAAATCTAAAGTTCCCATCATATCGTTTTCTGCAACAAGTACTTCTCTCACTACCCTCCAGAGTCCATACTTTTTTCTAGCTGCACAAAGTAGCTCAAATCAAGTGAAAGCGATAAGCGCCGTTGTCCAGGCCTTTGGATGGAGAGAAGCTGTACCCATCTACGTTGACAACCACTATGGGGAGAGCCTTATACCTTACTTGACGGATGCCTTACAGGAGATCAACATTCGCGTCCCATATCTGAGTGTCATTGCTGCGTCAGCTACGGATGACAAAATTGCTGAAGAACTTTACAAGTTAATGACCATGCAAACAAGAGTGTTCATTGTGCACATGACAATGGCTCTTGGCAGTCGGATTTTGGCCAAAGCAAATGAGATTGGAATGATGAGTGAAGGGTATGTTTGGATCATGAATGATGCGATGACTAATCTGTGGAGATCAATAGATGCCTCACCCATCGATTCCATGCAGGGGGTTGTAGGTGTAAAGTCTTATGTTCCCAAATCAAAAAAGATAGAAAATTTTACAGTTCGCTGGAAAAGGAAGTTCCAGCAAGAGAATCCGGACTCCATTAACGCCGAATTGAGCATTGTGGGACTATGGGCTTATGATGCAACTTTTGCGCTGGCAATGGCAATTGAGAAAGCTGGCATTGACAACCTCCGCTTCAATAAACCAACTATTTCCGGCAGTGGTGCGACGGACCTTGAAACTTTGGGAGTCTCACAAAATGGTCCACGACTCATCCGGGAATTATCAAGCACAAAATTCAAAGGCCTTACCGGAGACTTTCATTTTGTTAACGGGCAATTACAGTCATCCGTGTTTCAGATAGTTAACGTAATTGGAAGTGGGGAAAAAGAGGTCGGGTTTTGGACACCCGAAAATGGACTTGTAAGACAGTTGAATTCGACAAACACAAACACAAGCACTAATTTTACTTCTAAGCCAACACTGGGTCCCATTATATGGCCAGGGGATACTAACTTGGTGCCCAAAGGTTGGCAGATCCCGACAAATGGAAAGAAATTGAGAATTGGGGTTCCAGTGAAAGTTGGTTTTACTGAATTTCTTAACGTAGTGTGGGATCCTATCACTCAGAAAGCAAAATCAATTGATGGGTATTGCATTGATGTTTTCAATGCTGTATTGGATAACATGCCTTATGCCGTTCCTCACGAGTATGTTCCATTTGCAACAGCTGATGGAAAAGCTGCTGGGTCTTACAATGACCTAACTGATCAAGTGTACTATGGGGTAAGTCTCCTCCTTCAATCCTTTTGTCTATCATGCATAGCTTCAATTTGTTTTTTCTCTTTTGACAATTGGTGACTATGAACAGAATTATGACGCTGTGGTAGGAGATACAACGATTGTGGCAAACAGGTCATTGTTTGTGGACTTCACATTGCCATACACAGAATCTGGTGTGTCGATGATCGTGCCAATCAGAGATAACAAGGAGAAGAATGCATGGGTTTTCTTAAGGCCTTTGACATGGGACCTCTGGGTAACGAGCGGTTGCTTCTTTGTCTTCATCGGATTTGTTGTTTGGATTCTCGAGCACAGAATAAACGAGGATTTCCGTGGACCCCCTGCACATCAAATCGGCACCAGCTTCTGGTTCTCCTTCTCAACCATGGTGTTTGCCCATCGTAATAACCCCTTTCACCTTTTCAATTTATAAACATATTGCATTTCGATCCAAAATTTTAAACCTCATTTTTTTGTTCTTGAATTGAATAATATTACAGGGGAGAAAGTTGTGAGCAATTTGGCTAGATTTGTGGTAATTGTATGGTGTTTCGTCGTTCTCGTTCTCATCCAAAGTTACACGGCAAATTTGACCTCACTTTTAACAGTTGAGCAGCTCCAGCCCACTGTAACTGATATCAATGAGCTCTTGAAGAGAAACGAGAGTGTTGGTTTTTTGGATGGCTCCTTCGTTGAAGCAATCTTGTTGGGTTTGAAATTTGATCACCTCCAGCTCAAGAAATATAATTCTCCAGAAGAACTTCATAAACTTTTTACCAAAGGAAGTGCCAATGGCGGTATTTCTGCTGCTTTGGATGAAAATCCTTATATTAAGCTATTTCTTTCAAAATACTGCGGCAAATATACTACAGTAGAACCAACATTTAAAACCGCTGGCTTTGGATTCGTGAGTTCTCTGTCAATCTCTTTCTCTTCTATATGATATGCTTAATGTTTCATGCTGATTTTTATTTATGTTGCTTTTTGTAGGTCTTCCCTAAAGATTCCCCTCTTGTAGCAGATGTTTCAAGGGTAATCCTGAATGTTACTCAAAGTGACAGAATGGAACGAATTGAAAAATTTTGGTTAAAGAACAAGGGAACTGTCTGTCCTGACGTTGACCCTTCTGTTTCTTCAAGCAGTCTTGGTCTGGAGAGCTTTTGGGGCCTGTTCTTAATTGCTGGGACTGCATCCATATCAGCTCTCATCATATATTCAGCAATGTTCTTGTATGAACAACGGCATGCCTTGTCACAGTTCCATGATACTTCAGTGTGGAGAAGAATCCGAATTATGTCGAGAATCTTTGATCAGAAAGACCTGAGCTCCCATACTTTCAGAAAAAGCGAAGTCAGAGATACAAGCAGCACTCGCAGTGTTCACAGCATAGGTGTTGTTGGAAGCTCACCAAACACTAACTTTCCCCCAAGTCCATCAAGCTACTCAAGCCAGACAGGTTCTTCACAGTTTGTTTTCTTTGTGGACCAGGAAAGGTTTACAGGGCATGGTGATCTGACTCCAAGTGGATCAGCATCTCCAGAGACATTCCCATCACCGGGAAGATCTTCTATTGAGCTAGCCAACAGAAATGACCCATGAGCAGAAAATATTGTAGATTCATGTATAGAATCGGTATAGGATCATAGTTGGAAGTTGAGCTGATGAGTTCCGTACTTCAATTAGCTTCTAGCTAGCCGTTTCCTGGTTAACATAGCCCCCCGTTTGTGTTTCGGACTAGAATGTATCCGTATTCCAGGTTGAAAGTTGACTCTTTTTTAAACAAGAAAAGGAAGCCAACTTTCAATAGAATTTTGCAGGTTGTACATGAAAATCCATTCCGCACCAAAATTGTTCACAATTTGAGGAAGATATCCCTGTTTTCTGTTTTTACAACAATTGAAATTGCACCTGAAACCAACCTATGCTAGTTTGCTATCATCTAATGAAAACTACACACTTTGATGATCATTATATTTTTTTGTAAGTGGAGCAGGAACAACATATTCAAGAGAAACTGAAACATTTTCTCCAAAAAAGAAACTGATGCAGTAAAATCAAATCTTACTAGAAATTTGACAGAGTATATGAGAAAAAAAAAAGGAAACAGGTGGATCGCTTCGCTCCTGCTGGTCAAGCTTTGTATTTGAAAGAAAACTTCTAAGAAATAGTACTATATGTATGTTATATGTTCTCAACTTACAAATTTTTTATTATCATCAATATCTCAAATATAAGCCTTAAAATAAAATTCAAAGTCTAAGGGTCAAAAGTGTCAAGATAATGGTCCCATATACATATGCACGGTTGCTTCTAAACAAATTACATTGACTCTAATTTATAAAAATTGAACATATATATATATATATATATATATTTGGACAGATTAGATTAGAACATTCGATTAGATAAATAAGAAGAAAATTGAGAAAATTCTTTTAAAAGTTTTGAATTACCATCAAGTAACTTTTATTTAAATTTCTTATTTGTACTAAATTTTATGATTCAAGAAAATTTATTTGATTATTGAGATTATTAAAGATAAATGTCATTATCAATTACAACTGATGTTATAATGTAATTTTTAAAATACTTGTATTCAAATTGAGTTCTTCGTAAGAGAATGAATTCAATCCCATGTTCAATTCAAGAAATCGAGGTAACTCCCTAAGATTGGAAGTCAAACTGTTTAAGCATGAGCTAGACTCGGGATACATAGTCAAATAGTCATCTATCTTTGGGCTGCTCGTTTTTGTTTTTCACTTGTCCACAACAGAAAGGCCTGCTTTTGGGCTTCTCCCAACAACGGTTCAGTCCCTTCCCTTGTCAGGTCTTTTTAGTCTTTTTCTGCTCTCCGCCTAAAGCTGGTAATTGGGTGGACCAGCGGTTGGGTCATTTTTCAGGTTTGGATAAATCTGGTTTGACATTTAGGTTGTTTAAGCTTGAGTTGATTTTTATTATGGACAAATGATTTGGATTTGGATCACCTTTGGGGTTCGGACTGTTTGAGATTCATTTCCTATCGATTTTGAAATCGAATTGTGTCGAGTTTGGGATTTAGATCGTTATTGAGTTCGAATTATTTCGAGCTTGATTTAATATTTTCTTCTTGAATTTAGTGGCGTTGGGTTTGAGTTTGAGTAAATTAAATGAGTTTTTTGATCTGGGATCAATTTTACGGATTATCTCTTCCGTAACACGTCTCAACGCTGGAGTAACTATCGTCCTTCTTAGCCAATGAATGAATCTAAACTACAATTATCGTGGTTGAAGGCAGTGCTCAACTTGTAGGATCCCCTTGCCGTTTACGTATGTGGCAAGTTGTGGGTAAAGATACGAAAAGTCGCCATCTAGGAAATTCATTTGGAATTTCCTCCATACTTATCAAGGTCATGGAAGCTTTGCCCAAGACTACTTACATGGCTATCACAAATGCTGCGCTTACTACCAAATTTACACAGACCATGACCATTACTTTTAATTTCTCTTACTTTGTCAAAAACTCGAATTCAAAATTTGACTGTCTTAATTTTAATTATTCGTTCAATTCGGTATGTTAGAGCGGAAATCAAGCTCACTGAAAAATTAAAGAGAGGTAGATTTTTTTATTTTTTAAAAACAATTAATCAAGACAAGCAAAGAATACATGATTATAAACTAAATCAATGAAATTCTATTAATTTTATGCAATTCACATTTCAGAAGACAGTCACACGGTATCGGAATCATTCTACCTCTTTTTCATCTTCTTTTTTGAAATGCTTTGATAAACAACATTGAATTTCCATCTCTTTTGAATGTTTCTCCATGGTACGTAATCACTCGTTTTCTTTGCAGGTACCCCCAAAAGTCCACAAAGTAATGAACAAATTAAGCCGTATTTTTGTTTGTAAAGTCTTTCCTCTTATTTTCTTACGACAACCTACTAGAACTTTGTTGAATCTTTTATGTCTTGACTTCACCTTCCGGTCTTTCTTATCATTACATTATCGATTCTTGATATGTCGTAGAGCTTAGCTGAGCTGCCTCCACTTGATTTTTTCAGTTTGTAGATAATATTTTGCTTCTCAATCAAATAAAAAATATTTTTTTTGGTACGTAAGAGTCGGATGAACCAGCTTAATATCTCAAATTAGGAGAAACATACATATCATTCCTAAGCAAAAGACACAGTTCTTCGGGGAAAATTCATTAGTCTTATCGTTTCCAAACGGCAACCGAATATATCAAAGAAAATTTTTATCAAATATCAAATTGGCACACATTGAGAATCTTGATTAAAAACAACCGAATATGCTTCCCGACTAAGTAAGGAATTGAAAAATCAAACTTAAATTTTAACTCGACACGTGTTGATAAGAAAAATGATGGGCCAACGAGCAAGAAAACCAGACCATAATTCGCCATTTCTACGTTAATCTGCGGTCCCTATTACCATCGATACAGTTTGTCTGTTTGTTTGTATTTCTGCTTTGATTAGGTCAAGGTAAATGTTACTGACACAAGACAAAACATGTTGTACTCGTGTTTGATGACCATTTATGTTCCGCTCCTGTAGTTTTTCCCTTGACAAGTCCTCCTGTGGCCCCATTCCAACTGACGAGGAACTGTATTATTGAATTAAACAAGTCGTTCCACCTCCATGGAATAAAGAATCTGGATTTTTATATTATAACCTTGTTTTCAGCTTTTACTTAACAGATTTTGTTATAATTGTTTGAACTCTATAGTCTATGGCAAAAGAAATTAATTATTAGATAGAGAATTCCCGTTAATTATAAATTCAACAAATTAAGATACAATATCTAATTAAAATTATAATATAAATATGTATTGATTCACCTTTTTTTTTTTTGTTTCAAGAACTTAGCTCACACTTAATTAATTAGTTAATAAAAAAAGGGTCGAGGATGGTAAAAAACCAACTCATCAATTTAAGATAATAATTAAGCACGATTAGGTGAAGGTCTAGAAAAGGATTTTTTTTTGAAATTATTGTTTTTTCCATTCTTTAATTACCCTTTTTTTTAGACTTATTTTAGGTCCTCAAATTATTTTTTTTTTGAAAAAAATAGAATAAGATTCAACTTTATCACTCTATTTTAATGGATCAAAATTATCATTAATTTTTGTAAGAATGCAATTTTATCATCGTGCATTGTAATTTGATTAAAAATGATGAAAAAAATTAACGGTAAAAAGAATATTCCCTTAGAAAAAAAAGAAATTCTAAATTTTGATAATTTTTGAATCAAATTATAATATACAATGATAAAATTGAACTCATTCAAAAATTAGAAATGATAAATTTGACCCATCACATAAAATAAAATGCTAAACTCAGATTTTATCTAAATAAAAAAATTGAAATCCTTTTGAGTTGACTTTTTCAAGGTTTGTTCATATACCACTTTAATTACTGCTAAATTAAAAAGTAGAGAGATTAATTACAATTCAAGAAATTTCATTAAAACAAATATAAAAATAAGTTTACACAAGTCTTTTTCGCAAGCAAAAAGTTAAGTCCATGGTTTTTAGAAGACAAAAGGGGGTATTTATTTTATAGACAATATTCTATTAATCTAGTGTCTTAGGATTACTTGGAATGAAAATCTACATGCGAAGTCATCTTCATTAATTTTAAAAAAAAAGCCAAGTAAACTGAAATTAAATATAATTTTGTATCCCCATGCACCGTTATTGTTTACTACTTCTATTTCTTCCACACGTCTTTTTAATCGTACTTTTCAAATCTGTCATCCCATAAATAGTGATATTTGTCTGTGGGGAAACCGTGTTCCAGAGCTGAAGAGCTGCAATAATGATGAGGAGCTCTACTGAACACATGTTGTTCCATCTGTTCTGTGTTTTCATTTTCTTGCTAGAAGGGGTCCTGACTCAAAACACAACCACCCAAGTTGACGTGGGTGTGGTTCTTGACTTGGATTCCCCGGTTGGGAAGATTGGTTTGAGTTGCATCGACATGGCCCTCGCAGACTTTTATGAAACTCATGCTCACTACAAAACCAGGCTGGTCGTGAACGTCAGGGACTCCAAGGAAGACGTCGTCGCTGCCGCTGATGCCGGTACGTTCTCTCCCTCTTCTTCTTCTTCCAGGTTATCTACTTACCTTCTTATTTGAACTTATGCTGTTATTCTTGTCGAAGTTAAGTTACTGACATAGCAAAATATCGATATAGAGTAGTTTGATTTTCCATTTTCTCTTCCTTTTTCTGGCTGCTCCGATCATCTTGTCAAAGCTGTAGGTGCTTATTACATTTCTCTTTAGGGTTAATTAAATCAACATTTTTTATATAACACAATGTACCCATATATATATATATATATTCCAGTTTATACCATAAATAAATTAATTTCTACCATAAATAAAGATTAGCACTATATGTCTTTTGCTTTTTCCGCTTTTTGAACCCGTATGACTTTTTATGTATGAAAATAATTAGTTTTGCTTGCTTATGAAATGCATGCATGACTTGTATATACAAGTGGTAACAGTGAGGGACTCAGCTCTGAACTCTCTCAGGCAGGGCCTAAAGCTCTCTTTGTCCGCCAGCAATAAACCCAAAACGACAGACTCAACTATAAGCTAAAGGATTCCGACCAAGTGCCGGTTGTCAAAATAATCATCGTTATTCAACAAAGACAAATTTTTTCAAAAAGGGAACATATTCATTGAAGTCCTTACCTGTAAAAGACGGTTCTTAGTTAATTGTATCTATCCTAGCCAGCTAGTAAAAACCATGACAGCTGCATTTTCATTCATATTATGTACCCAGTCCTATCAGTTTTGGCCAAAGACAAATACTTACAAGGATAGATGTTTGGATTGTGGGAGTACCACAGAAATTAGGGAATTAACTGCGGTTGTAGAGAAGACAACTCTATGCTCCAACGTACGTGATCAATCCCTGATCTGGTATTGAGTTGCTAAGGTGATATATTCTGACCGGAGAATTTGCCTCCAAACTTGTAATAAAAGAACAGTTGACCGTCATGCTGTTAGAAAAGATCTCCCCTCCCTGCAGCTCATTGCTCATCACACAATTATGTACTAATATTTTTATTGATAGCTTTCAACTTTCAAATCAGATATTGTCTGCCGAGTCAGCAGACCAGTGCATTGTTTGTTCTTCCTGTAGCATGTTAATCTTTCCGGATGAATAATTAAGCCAGAATTTTTGTCAATTTTCTTGGTGAACAGCTCTAGACTTGATGAAAAATGTACAAGTGCAAGCAATCATAGGACCAAGAAGTTCAATGCAAGCCAACTTTGTTATCAATCTCGGAAACAAATCTAAAGTTCCCATCATATCGTTTTCTGCAACAAGTCCTTCTCTCACTTCCCTCCAGAGTCCATACTTTTTTCTAGCTGCACAAAGTAGCTCAAATCAAGTGAAAGCAATAAGTGCCATTGTCCAGGCTTTTGGATGGAGAGAAGCTGTACCCATCTACGTTGACAACCACTATGGGGAGAGCCTTATACCTTACTTGACGGATGCCTTACAAAAAATCAACACTCGCGTCCCATATCTGAGTGTCATTGCTGCGTCAGCTACGGATGACAAAATTGCTGAAGAGCTTCGCAAGTTAATGACCACGCAAACAAGAGTGTTCATTGTGCACATGACAATGTCTCTTGGCAGTCGGATTTTGGCCAAAGCAAGAGAGATTGGAATGATGAGTGAAGGGTATGTTTGGATCATGAATGATGCGATGACTAATCTGTGGAGATCAATAGATGCCTTACCCATCGATTCCATGCAGGGGGTTGTAGGTGTGAAATCTTATGTTCCCAAATCAAAAAAGATAGAAAATTTTACAGTTCGCTGGAAAAGGAAGTTCCAGCAAGAAGAGAATCCGGACTCCATTAACGCCGAATTGAGCATTGTGGGACTATGGGCTTATGATGCAACTTTTGCGCTGGCAATGGCAATTGAGAAAGCTGGCACAGCAAACCTACGCTTCAATAAACCAACTATTTCCAGCAGTGGTGAGACGGACCTTGAAACTTTGGGAGTCTCACAAAATGGTCCACGACTCATCCAGGAATTATCAAGCACAAAAGTCAAAGGCCTTACTGGAGACTTTCATTTTGTTAATGGACAACTACAGTCATCCGTGTTTCAGATAGTTAACGTAATTGGAAGTGGGGAAATGGAGGTCGGGTTTTGGACACCCGAAATTGGACTTGTAAGACAGTTGAATTCGACAAACGCAAACACAAGCACTAATTCTATTTCTAAGCCAAAACTGGGTCCCATTATATGGCCAGGGGATACTAACTTGGTTCCCAAAGGTTGGCAGATCCCGAGAAATGGCAAGAAATTGAGAATTGGGGTTCCAGTGAAAGTTGGTTTTACTGAATTTCTTGACGTAGTGTGGGATCCTATCACTCAGCAAGCAAAATCAATTGAAGGGTATTGCATTGATGTTTTCAATGCTGTAATGGATAAAATGCCTTATGCTGTTCCTTACGAGTATGTTCCATTTGCAACAACTGATGGAAAAGCTGCTGGGTCTTACAATGACCTAACTGATCAAGTGTACTATGGGGTAAGTCTCCTCCTTCAATCCTTTTGTCTATCATGCATAGCTTCAATTTGTTTTTTCTCTTTTGACAATTGGTGACTATGAACAGAATTATGACGCTGTGGTAGGAGATACAACGATTGTGGCAAACAGGTCATTGTTTGTGGACTTCACATTGCCATACACAGAATCTGGTGTGTCGATGATCGTGCCAATCAGAGATAACAAGGAGAAGAATGCATGGGTTTTCTTAAGGCCTTTGACATGGGACCTCTGGGTAGCAAGCGGTTGCTTCTTTGTCTTCATCGGGTTTGTTGTTTGGATTCTCGAGCACAGAATAAACGAGGATTTCCGTGGACCCCCTGCACATCAAATCGGCACCAGCTTCTGGTTCTCCTTCTCAACCATGGTGTTTGCCCATCGTAATAACCCATTTCACCTTTCAATTTATAAACATATTGCATTTCGATCCAACATTTTAAACTCATTTTTTTGTTCTTGAATTGAATAATATTACAGGGGAGAAAGTTGTGAGCAATTTGGCTAGATTTGTGGTAATTGTATGGTGTTTCGTCGTTCTCGTTCTCACCCAAAGTTACACGGCAAATTTGACCTCACTTTTAACAGTTGAGCAGCTCCAGCCCACTGTAACTGATATTAATGAGCTCGTGAAGAGAAGGGAGAGTGTTGGCTTATTGAATGGCTCGTTCGTTGAAGGAATCTTGTTGGGTTTGAAATTTGATAAGTTCCAGCTCAAGATATATAATTCTCCAGAAGAACTTCATGAACTTTTTACCAAAGGAAGTGCCAATGGCGGTATTTCTGCTGCTTTGGATGAAAATCCTTATATTAAGCTATTTCTTTCACAATACTGCGGCAAATATACTACAGTAGAACCAACATTTAAAACCGCTGGCTTTGGATTCGTGAGTTCTCTGTCAATCTCTTTCTCTCTAGCTTCCTCCATTCTATATGATATGCTTAATGTTTCATGCTGATTTTTATTTTTGTTGCTTTCTGTAGGTCTTCCCTAAAGGTTCCCCTCTTGTAGCAGATGTTTCGAGGGTAATCCTGAATGTTACTCAAAGTGACAGAATGGAACAAATTGAAAAGTTTTGGTTAAAGAACAAGGGAACTGTCTGTCCTGACGTTGACCCTTCTGTTTCTTCACGCAGTCTTGGTCTGGAGAGCTTTTGGGGCCTGTTCCTAATTGCTGGGACTGCATCCATATCAGCTCTCATCATATATTCAGCAATGTTCTTGTATGAACAACGGCATGTCTTGTCACAGTTCCATGATACTTCAGTGTGGAGAAGAATCCGAATTATGTCGAGAATCTTTGACCAGAAAGACCTGAGCTCCCATACTTTCAGAAAAAGCGAAGTCAGAGATGCAAGCAGCACTCACAGTGTTCACAGCATAGGTGTTGTTCGAAGCTCACCAAACACTAACTGCCCCCCAAGTCCATCAAGCTACTCAAGCCAGACAGATTCTTCACAGTTTGTTTTCTCTGTAGACCAGGGAAGGTTTACAGGGCATGGTGATCTGACTCCAAATGGATCACCATCTCCAGAGACATTCCCATCCTCGGAAAGATCTTCTATTGAGCTAGCCAACAGAAATGACCCATAAGCAGAAAATATGGTAAATTTACGTATAGTATCGGTATAGGATCATAGTTGGAAGTGGAGCTGATGAGTTCCGTACTTCAGTTAGCTCTAGCTAGCCATTTCCTGGTTAGCATAGCCCCCTGTTTGTGTGTCGGACTAGAATGTATCCGCATTCCAGCTTGCAGGTTCAAAATTAGCTCTTTTTTAAACAAGAAAAGGAAGCCAACTTTCAATAGAATTTTGCAGGTTGTACATGAAAATCCATTCCGCACCAAAATTGTTCACAATTTGAGGAAGATATCCCTGTTTTCTGTTTTTACAACAATTGAAATTGCGCCTGAAACCAACCTATGCTAGTTTGCTATCATCTAATGAAAACTGCCTACTTTGATCATCATTAATTTTTTTGGTAAAGTGGAGCAGGAACAACATATTCAAGAGAAACTGAAACATTTTCTCCAAAAAAGAAACTGATGCAGTAAAATCAAATCTTACAAGAAATTTGACAGAGTATATGAGAAAAGAAAAGGAAACAGGTGGATTGCTTCGCTCCTGCTGGTCAAACTTTGTATATGAAAAGAAACCTCTAAGAAATAGTGCTATATGTATATTATATGTTCTCAACTTATAAATTTTTTATTATCATCAATGTCTCAAATATAAGCCTTAAAAGAAAATTCAAAGTCTAAGGGTCAGAAGTATCAAGATAATGGTCCCAAATACATATGCATGGTTGTTTCTAAACAAATTACATTGACTCTAACTTGTAAAAGTTGAACATATATATATATATATATATATATTTGGACAGATTAGATTAGAACATTTGTTTAAATAAATAAGTAGAAAATTGGAAAAATTCTTTTATAAGTTTTGAGTCACTGTCGAATAACTTTAATTTAAGTTTCTTATCTGCAATAAATTTTTTCGACTCAGGAAAATTTACTTGACTATTGAGATTATTAAAAGTAAATGTCATTATCAATTACAACTGATGTTATAGTGTAATTTTTAAAATACTTGTATTCAAATTGAGTTCTTCATAAGAGAATGAATTCAATCCCATGTTCAATTCAAGAAGTCAAGGTAACTCCCTAAGATTGGAAGTCTAACTGTTTAAGCATGAGCTAGACTTAGGATAAAAATGGTAAAAAAAAAAGGGTAATATGTTACGTATGATTTGGTGAAGAGGATGAAAGAGATAATAGAAAATCCAAATTGAAAGTTATTATTTAAAATATTATTTATCATTTTTATATTAGGAGATGTTAATGTAGTATGCTGACATATTATATTAGACAATTACATGGTATGTTTATTTAAGATAATAATATAACCACATGATATTTTTCGTCATTTATGTTAATACTACGTGAATATAAAAATAATATATATCATTTTGATTAATAATAATAAGTCAACTATTAATCATAAATGCCTATTTAATTAAAAATAAAAATATCAAGATTTTATTTAACATAATAAAAAAATAAAAATTTCATTTTCTCAGATAAACCAACAACAAAGTTTGGTTAAACCTTTATGGCTTGATCTGACCTTCTGCCCTTTCTTAGTTTTACATTATCATGGAATCCCCATGGGCCTAGCTGGCTCCACGTGATTTTTTGGTACTGCAAATAATTTTTTTTCTCAAACAAAAGAATTTTTATTAATATCGAATTGATATAAGCCGGGAATTCTGAAACGAAAACAATTGAATACTTAACAATTAAGTAATTAAATAACTGAGCTTAAATTTTAATTTAACATTTTACAAAAAAATAAAATAAAATTTCGTTTCAAACTATCAATCTCATTATCATAATCTTAGGATCTTGATTAGTCATTACACATTGAAAAGATAGCTAATTTCGAATTTAATTCAACAATAATTGATTTGTTAATTGATATGGAAAATGATGGGTTAAACGAGCAAGAAAACCAAACCATTCGTCAATACTACATTAATTTGCAGTCATCATTACTAGAATTAGAGTTTGTCTTCTCTTTCTTGGGCAGAACAAATCATTCAGCTGTGATTAGGTCAAGGAAAACGTTAATGGCATAAGACAAAATGTTGCAGCCGTATTTGAAGGGCATCTACGTTCCACTCCTGTAATTTTCCCTTCTCTCCTTGACAAGTCCTCCTGTTGCCCCATTCCAACTGATGGGAAGCCTATTATTAAATTATCACTATATTTTATAATTTAATTAGAAAATAATAAAAAATTATTCCTTTAGAAAATAATAGAATGCTGTAAGTTTTGACTATTTTTGAACCAAATTAAAAGGTATAAATGAGAAAATTGAACTCATTCAAAGATTACTGAGAAATTTGACCCTTCACCTTAAATAAAATATTAAAGTTGGACCTTATTTCATAAAAAAAGTTGAAAAACCTTTTGAACTAACGTGTTCATGGTTTTTTTTATCTATGACTTTAATTAAATACAATTCACAAAGTTTTATTTAAAAAATATATAAATAAATTTATACACACGTCTTTTTCACACATATAATAAGTTTATATTTTTTAGAAGATAAAAAGAAGTAATTAATTATTTTTTAATATTCAATGAATATCCTATTTAGGAATAATTAGTAAGATTACGAGTCATGCTTACAAGTTTCCTTTCATTGATTTTTGTTGTTTTTTATGTTTAACTTTTTGATAAAAAATAACACAAAGCAAAAGGATCAATTATTCCAAAACTAAATAATTTTGTATCCCCATGTACTGTATTTGTTTACTACTTCTTCGTCTAGACGTGTTATTCACACTACTTTTGTCATCCTATTCCTATAAGTACTGATATTTGTCTGTGGGAAAACCGTGTTCAAGAGCAGAAGATCAGCTCCAAAGATGATGGGGAGCAATACCAAACCCATTTTTCATCTGTTCTGTCTCTTCATTTTTTTGCTAGAAGGGGTCCTGACTCAAAACACAACCACCCAAGTTAACGTAGGTGTGGTTCTTGACTTGGGTTCCTCGGTTGGGAAGATTGGTTTGAGTTGCATCAACATGGCCCTCTCAGACTTTTATGACACTCATGCTCACTACAAAACCAGGATGGTCTTGAACATCAGGGACTCCAAGGAAGACGTCGTCGCCGCCGCTGATGCTGGTACGTTCTCTCCCTCTTCTTCTTCTTCTTCTTCCAGGTTATCGACTAACCTTTTTATTTGAACTTATTCTGTTATTCTTGTTGAAATTAAATAACTGAGATAGCAAAAAATCGATACAGAGTTGTTTGATTTTAATTTTTTTCTTCCTTTTTCTGGCTGCTCCGATCATCTTGTCAAGGCTGTGGGTGCTTATTACATTTCTCTATGAACATTATCAAATGAAGTTTCATTACACAATGTACCCATAATTTAATTTCTTTTGATTCATTTTTGAAACTATTACTAAGATATAATCAGTCCATATTGTTTCCTCTTACTTTTCTCTTTGAAAAACCTGAAAAAATTAGTCCAATGTCTCCCGCTTTTTGAACCAGTGTGACGTTTAGATGTATATGTGACATCCCCTTCGGGGTCCACTCAAGATATTGTTTTATCTGGGTCGAGTCATAGCTCCAGTTCGCTGCAGTAGCCCTCAACACCCCGCGAGACTCGAACCCCAGACTTTTTGTTTCTCTCGAAAGGAACGCCTTTCACCATTTGAACTGTACCTTGACCTGTTCGATCCTCGTGAGACTCGAACGTAAGGTCAAGGTGCTAAGGCCACTGCAGTGGATTGGAACTATGACCCGACCCAGATAAGACAATATCTTGAGTGGACCCCGGAGGGAATGTCACAGTATATTTGAATATGGAAGTTTTTTGCTTTGCTTATGAAGAGCATGCATGATTTTTATATATACAAGCGATCACAGTCAGGGACTCTCTCACGCAGAAGCTCTCTCCGTCCGCCAGCAATAAACCCAAACCGACGCTAACCTAAATGATTCCGCCAGTAATTTATTTCTCCTCAAATTACGTTCATGACAGCAGATGGAAACAGATGGTTCATAATACTGACAGGGAAAAATGTTTGGTTGTATGAGTGCCCCAGACATTAGAAAATTAAATATACCGTAGAGAAGACTATTGTATGCACCAATGACCAATCCCTGATCTGGTATAGACTTACTAGGTAAAATACTCTAACAGAAGAATTGACCTCCAACTAATTGTAATAAAAGAACAATTGACCATGATGTGATTAGAAAAGATCTTCCCTCCATGGTCATTGCTCGTTGCTCATCGCACAACTTCGTGCTAATATTTTTAATAGCTTTCAACTTTAAAGTCAGACTGACATTTATTTTTTAACCGAGTCAGCAGACCAGTGCCATAATTATTTTTCAATGTTTATTCTTCCTGTAGCATGTTAAATCTTTCAGGATGAATAATTAAGTCAGAATTTTTGTCAATTCCCTTGGTGAACAGCTCTAGACTTGATGAAAAATGTACAAGTGCAAGCAATCATAGGACCGAGAAGTTCAATGCAAGCCAACTTTGTTATCAATCTCGCAAACAAATCTCAGGTTCCCATCATATCGTTTTCTGCAACAAGTCCTTCTCTCACTTCCCTTCAGAGTCCATATTTTTTTCTAGCTGCACAAAGTAGCTCGAATCAAGTGAAAGCTATAAGTGCCATTGTCCAGGCTTTTGGATGGAGAGAAGCTGTACCCATCTACGTTGACAACCACTATGGGGAGAGCCTTATACCTTACTTAACGGATGCCTTACAGGAGATCAACACTCGCGTCCCATATCTGAGTGTCATTGCTGCGTCAGCTACGGATGACAAAATTGCTGAAGAACTTTACAAGTTAATGACCATGCAAACAAGAGTGTTCATTGTGCACATGACAATGTCTCTTGGCAGTCGGATTTTGGCGAAAGCAAAAGAGATTGGAATGATGAGTGAAGGGTATGTTTGGATCATGACTGATGCGATGACTAATCTGTGGAGATCAATAGATGCCTCACCCATCGATTCAATGCAGGGGGTTGTAGGTGTGAAGTCTTATGTTCCTAAACCAAAAAAGCTAGAAAATTTTACAGTTCGCTGGAAAAGGAAGTTCCAGCAAGAGAATCCGGACTCCATTAATTCTGAATTGAACATTGTGGGACTATGGGCTTATGATGCAACTTTTGCGCTGGCAATGGCAATTGAGAAAGCTGGCACAGCAAACCTCCACTTCAACAAACCAGATATTTCCAGCAGTTCTGCAACGGACCTTGAAACTTTGGGAGTCTCACAAAATGGTCCACGACTCATCCAGAAATTATCAAGATCTAAATTCAGAGGCCTTACCGGAGACTTTTATTTTGTTAATGGGCAATTACAATCATCCGTGTTCCAGATAGTTAACGTAATCGGAAGTGGGGAAAGAAGGGTCGGGTTCTGGACACCCGAAAATGGACTTGTAAGACAATTGGATTTGACAAACACAAGCCCGAATACTTCCAAGCCAAAACTGGGTCCCATTATATGGCCAGGGGATACTACCTTGGTTCCCAAAGGCTGGGAGACCCCAACAAGTGGGAAGAAATTGAGAATTGGGGTTCCAGTGAAAGGTGGTTTTAGTGAATTTCTTGAGGTAGTGTGGGATCCTATCAATCAGAAAGCAATATCAATTACAGGGTACTGCATTGATGTTTTCGATGCTGTAATGGAAAACATGCCTTATGCTGTTCCTTATGAGTATGTTCCATTTGCAACACCTGTTGGAGAACCTGCTGGGTCTTACAATGACTTAATTGATCAAGTGTACTATGGGGTAAGTCTCCTCCTTCAATCCTTTTGTCTATTACTGTAATTCACCACTAAGGTTTCATGCATAGCTTCAATCTGTTTTTATCTCTTTTGACAATTGACTGCTATAAGCAGAATTATGACGCTGTGGTAGGAGATACAACTATCGTGGCAAACAGGTCATTGTTTGTGGACTTCACATTGCCATACACACAATCTGGTGTGTCGATGATCGTGCCAATCAGAGATAACAAGGAAAAGAATGCATGGGTTTTCTTAAAGCCTTTGACATGGGACCTCTGGGTAACGAGCGGTTGCTTCTTTGTCTTCATCGGATTTGTTGTTTGGATTCTCGAGCACAGAATAAACAATGATTTCCGCGGACCCCCTGCACATCAAATCGGCACCAGCTTCTGGTTCTCCTTCTCAACTATGGTGTTTGCCCATCGTAATAACACCTATCACCTTTTCAAGTTATAAATATATTGCATTTCACTTATATATATTGCATTTCGATACAACATTTTGAACCCAATTTTTTTGTTCCTGAATCCAGGGGAGAGAGTGGTGAGCAATTTGGCCAGATTTGTGGTAATAGTATGGTGCTTCGTCGTTCTCATTCTCATCCAAAGTTACACGGCAAGTTTGACTTCACGTTTAACAGTTGAGCAGCTCAAGCCCACTGTATCTGATATCAATGAGCTCTTGAAGAAAAGGGAGAGTGTTGGTTTTTTGGATGGCTCGTTCGTTGAAGGAATCTTGTTGGGATTGAAATTTGATAAAGTCCAGCTCAAGAAATATAACTCTCCGGAAGAACTTCATGAACTTTTTACCGAAGGAAGTGCTAATGGCGGTATTTCTGCTGCTTTGGATGAAATTCCTTGTATTAAGATATTTCTTTCAAAATACTGCGGCAAATATACTACAGTAGAACCAACATTTAAAACCGCTGGCTTTGGATTCGTGAGTTCTCTGTCAATCTCTTTCTCTCTAGCTTCCTCCATTCTATATGATATGCTTAATGTTTCATGCTGATTTTTATTGATGTTGCTTTTTGCAGGTCTTCCCTAAAGGTTCCCCTCTTGTAGCAGATGTTTCAAGGGCAATCCTGAATGTTACTCAAAGTGACAGGATGGAACAAATTGAAAAGTTTTGGTTAAAGAAGGGAACTGTCTGTCCTGACGTTGACCCTTCTGTTTCTCCAAGCAGTCTTGGTCTGGAGAGCTTTTGGGGCCTGTTCCTAATTGCTGGGACTGCATGCATATCAGCTCTCATCATATATTCAGCAATGTTCTTGTATGAACAACGGCATGTCTTGTTTCAGTTCCATGATACTTCAGTGTGGAGAAGAATCCGAATTATGTCGAGAATCTTTGACCAGAAAGACCTGAGCTCCCATACTTTCAGAAAAAGAGAAGTCAGAGATGCAAGCAGCACTCACAGTGTTCACAGCATAGGTGTTGTTGGAAGCTCACCAAACACTAACTGCCCCCCAAGTCCATCTAGCTACTCAAGCCAGACAGATTCTTCACAGTTTGTTTTCTTTGTAGACCAGGGAAGGTTTACAGGGCATGGTGATCTGACTCCAAATGGATCAGCATCTCCAGAGACATTCCCATCCCCGGAAAGATCTTTTATTGAGCTAGCCAAAAGAAATGACCCATGAGCAGAAAATATTGTAGATTCATGTATAGTATCGGTATAGGATCATAGTTGGAAGTGGAGCTGATGAGTTCCGTACTTCAGTTAGCTTCTAGCTAGCCGTTTCCTGGTTAGCATAGCCCCCTGTTTGTGTGTCGGACTAGAATGTATCCGCATTCCAGCTTCCAGGTTGAAAATTAACTCTTTTTTAAACAAGAAAAGGAAGCCAACTTTCAATAGAATTTTGCAGGTTGTACATGAAAATCCATGCCGCACCAAAATTGTTCACAATTTGAGGAAGATATCCCTGTTTTCTGTTTTTACAACAATTGAAATTGCACCTGAAACCAACCTATGCTAGTTTGCTATCATCTAATGAAAACTACCTACTTTGATCATTATTCATTTTTTTGGTAAAGTGGAGCGGGAACAACATATTCAAGAGAAACTGAAACATTTTCTCCAAAAAAGAAACTGATGCAGTAAAATCAAAGAGGAAATTGTGAGAAATGGACACCAGAGTAACCGCACTTCAAAAATAACACTTTATATAATTTTAACTATTTGTAGACAATTTTTGGATCGACTTGACAAGAATACCCTTTAAACCAATTAATCTAAATGAAGGAGGGGCGTCTCGGTCTCTTTCTCCTCTCCTGCCATTCAGATTAAAATTCTAAAATGAAATCTCGATTTAGCTATCCCTCCGTCCAACTCTCTAAGGCCATTGGGGTATATATCTCGCCGTCTAGCTGTCGCCATCGAGGTCTATATCGCCAGCGAACTTTCTGAGGATCCCAAAGTGCGGAGATGGAATCAAGGTATGTGTTATGGGTTCTTGGTTTTATTTATGGTTATTCATAGAACGCAATAGCTGATGGGTAAATTGTATGAGTTTCGAAACTGAAATCTGGCTAGGAGTAGCGAAAATCAATCAATTTATAGCTGATGCGTGAATATTTGCTAGGCATTGTGTCACTGGATATTAGGGTGTGTGATTGGATATTAGGAATCTTAACCTGTTTAATAGGTAAATTATATGAGTTTGGAAACCTAAATCTGGCTCCGAGTAGCGAAATCAATCAATTTATAGCCAATGCGTGAATAGTTGTTATGTATTGCGTCACTGGATATTAGGGTCTATGACTGGATTCTGGATATCAGTAATCGTAACCTGTTTATTTGGCATTAGGTGCCTGAATATAACGTGACTAAATATTTGTTGAGCATTGTGTGACTTGTCTGTACGCATTACGTGACTGAATAATGCATGGTTGGATATTATGTAATACTCAGTCATGTAATGGCTACAAACAAGTCACGCAATGCTCAACAAATATTCAGTCACGTTATATTTAGGCACCTAATGCCATATGTCAACATAACCAGTCAAGTAGTGAAGTCACCCAATACATAACAACAGGTCACGCTATATGGAATACACTAGTCACGAAAACCCTAAAAACTAATGTCCAAAGGCCTCAAAAGTCAAAATTAGAGATAAATTGCAGAAGGCAGTCACGCAATGACACTATCGCATTACCTAATAATAAGTCACTCGATGCCTAATATGCACCCACGTTATGCCAACATAACCATCCACCAATCCACGTACTAAGAATCTCGTCCCGCAATACATAACAACAGGTCACCATATATATACAATCTACTCACGCAATGTCTTGCATGAAAATTTGCATTGCACAATTCATGCAGTGCGTATAACCCAGTCTCACAATGGCTAATAATACTTCACGCAATGCTTAACATCCACTCACGCAGTTATTATGCATAATACTATAACTTAAACGAATATAAGACATAACCATAAGAAAATATATGCTCAAAGAAAATTTCATAAAATTTCATTAATATTAAGATTCTTCGAAATACAAGAGAAAGGAAATGATGCAAAACACTTTATTTTTTTCCATCATCTCCTTCTCCTTCCTCTCACTGTATTTCCTCTTTCTTCTTCCTGTACTCTCTCCGTCCTCCTCCTATACTCCCTCCTTCCTCTTCCTGTACTCCATCTTCCTCACCCTAATTGTATTAAGTTAGTGTATTCCAGCATACATTTTCTTATATGCTCAAATACACTAACTTAATACAGTTAGGAAGGGGAAGATGGAGTACAGGAAGAGGAAAGAGGGAGTACAGGAACAGGGCGGAGGGAGTACAAGAGGAGAAATAGGAAGTACAAGAAGAAGAAGGAGAAACGAGACGATGGAAACAAATAATTATATAATGAACCGTTGTTAATTTCTTCTTGTCATATATCTGGGTGAGAATCTTCCTGTCAAATCGTTGTTAATTTCTTCCTAGAATATCTCCAGCTGATCATCGGGAGGGGGGGGCACCTCTTCCTATTGGGAGGTTACCCTTTCACCAATATCTTGGGTTAGATCCGCAGAAGCCTTTAGACTTTCTAAATTATCCTAGATTGTTTAAGATAATTAATTAAAATGCTTACTGGTTCTCTGTATTTATAGGCATGAATGATGACTCTTCGTTTAGTACACCCATATCCCCATATAAGTGCAATTAATGGGGGCAGCACCTGTTCGGCCTGGCGTTTCATTTCCTCATCTGTATCTACCTCTTAAAACCAAAAGTCAGGCTAAACATCATAACAGGTTGAACAGGTACAACCCCCCCAATGCAGGCCCCCATAATTGCACTTATACGGGGATATGTGTGTGGCAAACGAAGAGTTAGCATTGATGCCTATAAATAAAGGGAACCAGTAACCATTTGAGTCAAATTCAATTATCTTAACATTCTCAGATAATTGAAAATGACGTCCAGAGAAGGTACAGAAGAGAATGGTCACGGGAGGGCAGCCTCCAAAGAGGATGTGAGGGCCTTGATGGACAAGCTAGAGACATTCGAGCAGGAGGTGCGAGTCCTCTTCGACAGGTTGATGGATGGGCCTCATTACCTGGAGTGTTCCATCCTGTTCAACGAGAAGGTGCTCGCTGAGATCGATGAAAAAGTAGATGAACTTAGGAAGAAATGAACTACGGTTCATTTTTTTGTTTTGTTTTATAATATCTTCGTTGTCGCATTTTGATTAATGAAAAAACATTTAAGAATTTTTCTGTTGTGTTGCGGGTGCTGGTTTTGAAATATTAGGTCACTGGTTTTGACATAGTTCGTGACATGTTGTTAAGTATTACGTGACATTAGTCAATTACGTGACTCTTTATGTTGGCATGAGTGAGTGGATATCACGCATTGAGTGACTTAGTATTGGGTATTGCGAGACTGGTGCTGCTAGACTTGAAGTTATTCACCTGTTGTATTGAGCATGTTGTTCACTACTTTTCATGGTTTGCGTGACTGGTTTTTTAAAATTGCGTGACATTGAGGCTGTACGTGACTGCCCAATACCATTGATTGACTTATTCTTAGGGTTCAGCGAGACTTGCCATTTATGACTGACTTGTGCAATTTATCTCGTTTTGATGCTTTTGGTCACGAGTATTTGGACATTGCGTGATTGGTTTTTATATATAGCGTGACTGGTTTTTGTATATAGCGTGACATGTTGTAATGCATGACTGACTTGTGCAATTTATCTAGTTTTGATGCTTTTGGTCACGAGTATTTGGGCATTGCGTGATTGGTTTTTATATATAGCATGACTGGTTTTTGTATATAGCGTGACATGTTGTAATGCGTGACTGACTTGTGCAACTTATCTCGTTTTGATGCTTTTGGTAACGAGTATTTGGGCATTGCGTGATTGGTTTTTATATATAGCGTGACCGGTTTTTGTATATAGCGTGACATGTTGTAATGCGTGACTGACTTGTGCAATTTATCTCATTTTGATGCTTTTAGTCACGAGTATTTGGGCATTGCGTGATTGATTTTTATATATAGCGTGACTGGTTTTTATATATAGCGTGACATGTTGTAATGCGTGACTGACTTGTGCAATTTATCTCGTTTTGATGCTTTTGGTCACGAGTATTTGGGCATTGCGTGATTGGTTTTTATATATAGCGTGACATGTTGTAATGCGTGACCGACTTGTGCAATTCATCTCGTTTTGATGCTTTTGGTCACGGGTATTTGGGTATTACGTGATTGGTTTTTATATATAGCGTGACTTGTTTTTATATATAGCATGACATGTTGTAATACGTGACTTATGTAATGCACATCTTGTAACGAGGCTTACGTTAACTGGTTTTTAAGCGTGGCATGAATGTGTATTATACATTGCAACATTTATTCTGTTAAATTTCATCCGCCGGCCAAATGTGACTTAGGCATTGCATAAGTTGTTTTTTTTTTTTGCATTCTTGGGAACTTATGTTTAAAAAAAATTGACTGATTGTGACACTTATTTTTTGACAAATTTCAGCAGCGTGCCAAATGTGAAGGTTATGATTACATACAGTAGTTAGTGGGTCGATGACATTTACAAGGGTGGTGATACACGAGTTAGGGTTGTTGGGAGTGATTTGTCATTATCAGGCTTAGTGAAGCTGGTTGAAGAAGTTGTTGGGGTCGACGCACAGAAGAATGAAATTGATCTACATGCATCGCTGAGACATGCTACAGGGGTTTCCCGCAGAGTTATCAGGGATGATAAAGATGTATCAAGTATTCTACGAGATGAGAGGGCAGTTGCTGTGTTTGTGACAGTTAAGGCAGGAAAGGGAAATGATATTCGACATGAACATGGTATCCCACATAGTCATCGCCTACAACAGAGTGGTAATTATTCTGACATACCACAACATGCATTTCCTAACATACAACCATGGCAATCACGTTTGACATATCGTCAAGAGTTTGAGCAGGCCGGGACACACATGAGGTGTCTGCAAATGATGTCTGCACAATTCCAATCAGAATGTGTATCGAACGAATTTCATGGTACATTGCAACAAACAAATCTATCAAATGGAAATTCAGTTAGTCAATCACCGTTCGTAAATGACATTGTGATGGTTGTGAGCGATGTTGATGCATCTGATGAGATTGAAGATGATGTTGAAGAGGATGACACGGCGGATACGCATGATGACTTACAGGATGACTGTGAAGATGACTATGTAGCTAGAGATTATGCATGTTCAGATGATGACGGGGGTGAGCACATTGACCTCCCGGCTTTCAATCATGTAGATGGCAGCACAAGACATGCCACAACTATTGCGTTAGAAGATGTGCAGTTCGAAGACCATGCCACAACTGTTGCGTTAGAAGGGGTTCAGTTCGAAGACCATGCCACAACTGTTGCGTTAGAAGATGTTGAGGGTGCCGAGCCTATTTACGATGACGGCATCGCACTTAGGAACGACATTCATTCGCCAGTGGACAGTGATGAAGAAAGGGTAAATACATGGGTATCTCGTCAATAGGTCATTCCCGTGGTAGATATGATATCCTTTCAAATAGTTACGACAGAGGAATCTGGATCACACGTCGACCACTTATATCGTGGATAAGTGTTTCGATCGAAGGTCGATTTGAAACGTGTTTTGAGCATGTTGGCAATAAAAGAGCATTTTGAGGTAAGAGTTAAAAAGTCATGCCACGCTCGTTTTGAGGTGGGTTGTAAGGAGAAGGTATGCAAGTTTACTTTGCATGAAACGAAGTTACCTGAGGGAGATTACTGGCAAATTCGGACGTTGCATAAGGTACACAAGTGTACTGTTGATGTTTTGCAATGTGGATATCGAACTGCGAGCGCGAGGGTTATTGGTGAGCTTATCTTTACCAGGCTGCAAGGAAATTATGTTACCCCATTGAGACCTACGAAAATAATGGAAGAGATGAATCGCATGTGGGGATTGTAATGCCTTTATGGAAAGGCATGGCAAGCGAAGCAGTATACTGAAAATCTTATGTTCGGTCCCCCGGAAGAGTCATTCCAACTCATCCCTTCATATTTTCACATGTTGGAACGTGAAAACCCCGGTACGCTCATGAGTGTCGCTACATATCAGGAACGTCGATTCAAATATTGCTTCTGGGCGTACGGGTCATGTATCTTGGGGTTTCATTCTGTAATGCGGCCTGTACTTGCTATCGATGCCACACATCTAAAAGGTAGATTCAAGGATATTTTGTTTGTTGCGATTTGCAAAGATGCGAACGAGTAGATATATCCAGTTGCATTCGGCATTGACGATGTCGAGGATGAAGAGTCTTGGTCGTGGTTTCTTAACCAATTGTGTTGTGCAATTGGTTGTCCCGAAAACCATATGTTAATTTCTGACCAGCATCTTGCGATTAAGAAGGCAGTTGAGAATGTGTACAATGACGTGCATCACTGTCTATGCAGTTACCACTTAGGAAAAAAACATTAAAAACCTGTTCAAGCGCACAGATGTTGCGGCCATTTTCACATTGGTTGTAAACTGCTATAGGCTATCCGATTTTACCAGACACATGATTTTGGTTGGAATAGATTTGCAAACCTGCTTATGATCGCCTGATGATAATAAGACCTGATAGATGGGCAAGTGCACGGTCACCGGCAAGGCGATATAAGCTGATGACATCCAACATTGCGGAGTGTATTAACTGTTGTCTCAGGCATCAGAGGCATGTTCCAACGTTGGTTCCATGATCGGCACAACGAGGCATTGAATATGACCACACCACTCAACCCTTGAGCTACCGATCTGTTGAACAAACGGTTGAATGCAGCATGTCATTTTTCCATCCAACCAATCGATCTGGTGGAGTTCCAAGTTATAGGCGGGAATACAGACGCAATCATCAACCTATGCAGGAAGACTTGTTCATGCGGTGAGTTCCAGAGTGATCTACTCCCCTGCACGCATGTAATGGAGGCAATAAGGTGTGAATAATCATGTTTTCTTATTTAGGGTATTGCTCATTGAATTTTTTACATGTTTACATTGTTCCTCAACTGAGATTTCATTGCTTTCGTAGTAAGTGCAATCGTTCACCCATTGAATTCTGCTCGCACTATTACATGACTAGCTCTTGTGTGGAGGGATATTTAGTTCCCATTCGCCCAATTGGCCATCCTAGTGAATGGGACGTCCCCCATGAGATTAAAGAAATCGTCGTTCTGCCACCAACATGGCGAGGTCAAGCGGGGAGACCTAAGAGGAAAAGGATTCCATCGGCTGGGGAAGGCATTCGCCGACGTAGATGTTCACAATGCAAGAGCTATGGTCATAATAGACAAAATTACCGGACACCGTTTACAGGTCCATCCACACCTGAGGAAACATCATTTGCTCATCCTCCGGATGGACGACGACGACGACGAAAGGCATGTTCAATATGCAGACAACCTGGGCACACACGAAACACATGTCCATTGCAGATAACAAACAGTGATAACATTACAGGTGTCGTACCTGAAGATTGTGGAACTTCACACCTCAATTGTTAGGGATTCGTTCGAACTGGTTCGAAATGGCCATTGACATTTCCATTGAATAATGATATTTGAATTTGAGTTTGCCAGAGTCTGGAGGTAATACTCTGACTGCTGCCTAGAGCCAGTGATAAGATGATACTGTCGGATCATCAAATGCCTTGTACTCCGTCATAATTGATGATAAATTCTGTCTCTTTGTAAACAATAAAATTCTTATTTGAAATATACCAATAATAATTATAATTATATTTGCCTTATTGATTTTGGCCTCTTGCTTCGTATTTGAAGTATGAAACATTTTATAATAATATCATTGACTATTCATAGAACTAGTCAAATAATAATTATTTTTTTACCACACAATGCATTACTTTCACAGTTGGAGTGTAAATTGTGTTATCTTTCGAATGCATATATGAATACATAAATCAACAAAAACTCTAAATTTCGAGAATTGTGAAGACAATACATTCATAGTCGTGTTGGTTAAAGCAAATAGATTCAATATACATAAGGATATTATAGACAATGTCTGAATTCCTGAGAATACCTGAACATGTGCTTTCACTTTCATATTCGATGGTTTAGAGTGATGAAGATGATATTTTGATATAATGGTGCTTCTGGTTGGTTTATGGTTCAGGATTGTCCATCGTAATTTATTGAAATGTCTGCAACATTCAGGATTTGTCCATCGTTTGTTTGAGAATAACACAAATAAAAGCATGTCAAGTGGTAATAGGTCAATGTTTCCATTTCATCAATTCATATTTTACAGTAATTCCATACAAACATTGTTAACTTCATCCAAAATCTCATGTACAGTTCGTGTTCAATAGAGCATGCAGTCAGAATTATATCATGATGGTGGTGCGAATTGAGAGCGAACTAGATCCTCCAACTGTTGTTGGCGCTGCAACAGCTCACGATTCTCCCCCTCCAACAATTCTAGTCGGGCATTCAACCTTGCGTCTATTGTTTCCACAAATGAAAGGAGACGAATGAATGCTGGATCAACATCGACTGGCCCGTTTCTAACCTAGGTGTTGTTCCTGAACTCAAAACCTAGCTGTTTAATACTGTGCTCATTGATGTGATCGAACAAAGCATGGTTTATTGGCGGATCACAATGGCTGTCGACATTGAAGTAATCTATTATCTCACTGATCAACATGCTGTAATGCAGGTTTCTGTTGCGATCGTCAATTGTCAAGAGCATGTCATCCATTATGAATTTAGCAAGGTCGATACGACGGGACAATTTGATGTTATTTAAGAACCAGAGCCCCTCTGTCCTGACATTCACATACATCACTTGGAGAGGACGGATAGTGTGAGCGATGATGAGGTGCAACACTTGATCAAAGAAAGACATCCTTGTCCAATTAGCACTTTCACTCTGTCTTGAAAGAAGGCGGATAAATGCGGACACAAGGTTCCCATCGCCACTGACACGGCACAGATTTGATTGCATCAAAGTCAAGTGAAAGATGCGTTCTATCAGTTCGCGCGTAACAACAATACGTTGTCCCATGACGTGAGTGACAAACGAATCATCATGGTGCACAACCCTAGATGTTTTTGACTCAACATATTTTTGTCTTGCATTGAAGTAAAAAATTTGGACCAAATTCTCGTAGTATGGCCTCTTCAGTTGTAAGTATCGTGTCCACCCTAAATTTTCAAAGTTCACAATGTATGGGAAATCAATTGACTTTAAATAATCAAAGTCAATTATACGCCCAGGCATTACCTTTCTTTTGACGAATTTGGCGTTGAATTTCGCAACGTGCGATGGATAAGTGAAATTTGTATAAAGGAACTGACAGTCGATGTGGACGATGTTTCGGCAACAGCGGCGCCGCTTTCACCACTACTGGAAGTCACCTTTGTGCGTTTGCTTCTGTGACTCATCTTAGATATCTCCGAAGTTAGGATATTTGGAACTTGAAACAACAACTCAGAGGTCTCGATATCAACTAATAATAGCAATTGATAATTCCATACTAACCACACACGCGAGATTATACATTACATCTCTAATGCGGACATAAGGAAAAAATTCACTGACGCGGTTCCAATAACAAGTGATCACTGACGCGATTATGGATCAACAAGTCACGCAACTCCATAGCAACGACTAACGCAACTCCAGTTTTTCAGTCACGCAATTCCCATGACAAGTGACGCGACTCCAGATCACTGATGCGATTATGGATCAACTAGTCACGTAACTCCATAACAGCCATTAACGCCACTCCAGTTTTCTAGTCACGTGATTCCCACAACAAGTTACGCCACTCCATATCACTCACGCGAGTCAATATCAACTACTGACGTGATGCTAAATCTTAAAGGTTCACGCCATCCATATTTAGTAGTCACGACATCCAAGTCGATTACTCACCCGATTCCATAATAACTACTGTTTCTCAAATACTAACGCGAATCAATATAAACTTGGGACTCGATTGTTAGTGCGTTGAGTGATGGAATTCAATATCAACTGGTTACAATCTTATGTCACGCAATGCAATTCAACATGTCATATATGCTGTAAATTAAGGGGGGGTTGGCATATGCGGAGGCAATCACGATGGCATGTAAATACTGTAATAGACTAACAGACTTTACGATGCGAATAAGAAATAAAGGAAAGAAGAAACAATGTTGTTCTTATTGCAGTTGTATGTGTATAACAGCAATGAATACATAACTGTTCTTGTTGTTAATTGAAACAATAAAGAATACAAAGAATAATATGTAAATGATAGAACAAAGAATAATATGGACATGATACGGAACAATGTTATTTGCAGATTGAAAAAGAATAAACAAATAAAAAAATTTAACAACTCGAGCTGTTTGCAAAAATCTCTATGGCAAACTTATTTCGAATGCCTTCTATCGTGTTTGCCTTCAACGCTGGAGGACCTGACTAGATGAACTACTCCAATGAGGCGATAACCCAATCCTCGTAGCTCACTGAATCTTTCTATACCGGGGTCTTTGGTTTTAATTTATGCCTCATTGGCGTCAAAGGTCGCGTTTGACGACGCGATCTGATAAAGTACCTCGACTAGTGGCATATAATGGGAAACAATGATGTTAGTGGACTCATTTGCTTATCACGTAATCCAGACTTCTGTGCGTCGTCCCGACTGTACGATGCGTCCACTAACATCATAGACCAATTTCGCAAGTTGATGTGCACTACCACCCAGTGTCCGTCAAAATAGCACGGTGCGAGAATTGAGTCAACCTTATCCCAGGCCAAACCCCATGGAGGACTGAAACCCCTTACATAGTCCAGCAGATGGTCTGGCATTACCGCCTCACGCGGGTTGAATGTCTTATCGTTGGGGGAAGGCTCCATTTCTTTGCTCAGACCGAGCAAAATAAGCTGGCAATTACGTTACGCACAATAGTTAAATAAAACTAACTAATACATAGACCTTACACTTGAATAATTACAACTTACTAAAATATGATATACGTACATAGAATGTGGTATCAACAATGCATATTCTCCTCTTGTACTATTGTCGATGGTGCTCGCACGCCCGCTTACACAACACACCGATGCATGTATCAATATGTTGGCTGTCCATCAACTCTGTCGGTGTCTCCAATCGTCGAAAAAAATCAGGACCCTCATGTCCTTCGATTGCCCAGAATGTTAACCCTGCATATTTATTTCATAATAACATCAATGTCAAAAGACTATAAAATGAATACACTAGAACCGTAAACACAAAAGGCTTGATCGTTTACCTAGCTTGATCATTTTTCATGAAGGCCTCAGATCTGGCTTTCAATTCGTCCTTCGATTTGCGCTGGATCAACAGTGGGTTAACGTACGGGCTTCGAAGGTATTTGCTGGCAAATGTCACACATGCATCTTCGGGCTCAGGTTGAGGTGGAGCCTCCGTAAATATAGGTGTGATCTCACCTTGCCATACCACTAATTGTGTGGCCTCTGGTTGAGTTGGGACAAGAGCAGGAGCATGACGTGGGGGAGTTATGGCTTCACTAATCGCACAAGAAGGTATGTCATGAGGAAGTTGGGCTGCCTCTGCTGGGGATGGGATAGCCACAAGCTGATGTTCGATTGGGCTAGCGGGAGGTGACATTCGAGCCGATGCAATTGACTGATTTATGGCACCCACATCCTCGACATCAACCCCAATTCCATTGCCATCTTTCTCGCGCGCACCATCATCTTCACCCATAAATCGAGCCTGAACGATTGAAAAAATCAAACACATTAGAACACTGTATACATCATACATGTTATAACCCATGCAATGAAAAATATAAACGTGCATACCTCAAAATGGTCGATCAGCCTACCAACAATCCAATCTTCTGCCCCTTGCATTGACTGCTCGATATGTTGATGCAGTGACTGGATCTCCAATTACATTGCCTGCTAGATCTCCAACGGTATTGCCTACATCTGCATATACATATCGGTCTTCAGGGACTGTAGGTCTTTCTTCCACTGTGTCCGCATCCGTTGTAGCTCTCGCTTAATGCTCATAGTCTTTTGTGGACGCAGCGGTGGGTTGCGCACCTCAACAGATGGGGAAGCAGTAGAAGTAGGAGGAGGTGTAGCATGATGGGCAGCATGAAGACACGGAGGATGAGAATCAGGGGCCTCAGCAGCACCAAAATGGGGAGGGACCTCCTCGTCCACGTGGCGTCTCCGCTTAACGCCTCGTGCTGCCTTACTTTTATCTTTGCGGTCCATTATCCTTCTCCTTTGCTGGGGACCAAATTCTGGCCGACCTTCCAACTTCCATAATGGAACGTATTGCTGCCCCTCGGAGATGTTGACCTCAATGTCGGTCCAGTATGCGATCAACATCTCTTCTGCAGTTGGCTCCAACGTCCTCAGCGTGCACAACTGCACCAAAACATGAATTGCCATTAGGTATAACCCTCGCTAGCCTATGTCAATCAAAATTAAATTTTATTAAATACAAAAATATGGTTTATTTACTCACTTTCCCTTTTTCCTCCAGATTTGCAATATTGGCGTGGAAGCCTACAGGCCTTTCGTCACATTGCCATTTTAGCATTCTTGGCCAAACTTGTCCTGACTGGCGCTACCTTCCAAATAGGCTTCGGATTACAGGAATTGCTTCCAACGCCCAAAACTGCACATCAAACGTAAAATATTTTCTACTCACCTCCTAAATTCTTATGCGAAAAGATTTAACCTCATAAAATCTTATGTGACAAGAATAATGATAAACAGTGTATGGCACACTACCTGAAATGCCCAAATAAATCCGTAGATGTGGTAGTGACTTTTCTCCGTTACTCCCCCAGTAGGAGGTTTGAAGCCCCTCGTCATGTAATCTACGGTCAGACTCCAAACATAAGTGCCCCATGGGAACGCGTTCCACTCCTCGATGTTCTCCACAAGCGACAGCAACCATGGAACCACTGATCGCCTGTAGTCTTGACCGAATAAAACATTTTGGGCTATCAAGACGAGGGCCATCTTCGTCGCATCTCCCTTCTTCTGAAACTGGCCTCCCTTGAATGTATCTAAAACTTTTTGAATCTGCACCTCGTTCCCCTCTCTCTAGTAACGCAGGTGAATTCCTCCAGGGACGGCTTCGTATCGATTGATAATAAGGCCCGGTAGGGCACCAAACTTAAGCTCTATCACGAGGCAGAACTCCCTTTTTGATAACCGGGCCTTTGTTCTCCCTATGACGAACCATAGCTCACCCTCGATGGCGTCTGGTTCATTTATTCTGCGCAGCATTAGGTTGTGCACGAGACTGGCGCAGAATAAACTCTTATTAGCTTCGACGTCCATCATGTGCCCAAAGCATGTTTCTTTCAACCTCTCCAACTCGTTGACTTTGGACATCATCTCCCGTATCATATGTAGCTGCGGCTACTTGCAGTGGATGTTAATGCCCGCGTTGAACCCCCACTGTTGCCTCGGCACACAAAGCATAGATTCTACATTATCATGCTCTGTTCCTGTGCTGGCCATCTGCAACATACAACAGATCACCTTCCATTTAGTCATGTTAATACCATCATTGTAGATTAACAAAAAAACAAGAGGCATTTATCAGAAATAGCCCTCCTCATAAGTTAACTCATAAAATAACCCTCTCAATACTTTTAACTGTTTTTAGACAGCCATGGACCAGCATAATTAATGCAAGTGTCGTGCATGGATTGTTAAGCAAATCAACATATACAAATTAAAGCATTACAGTTGATCCATAATAATACATAACGGTTTCAATTTCTTTCATGCAATGCCATACGGATAAATTTCATGCAGTTATGACACTTGTGCAATTCAATATAAAACAAGTCACGCAATGACTTTTAATTTAGTCACGCAATTACAAACATTAATCACGCAACCATCTATACACAAGTGACGCACTGATATAAACCCATCAACTATTCACGTAATGCAAAACCCTATTACAATCACGCACACCCTGACCCCATGCCATCTACTCTTGCTGTCACGCACTGACCTATCAATATGTCACGCAAAGTTAAAGCCTAATGCAATCACGCAAACCTTGACCCCATGCCATCCACTCGTGCTGTCACGCAATGACCTATCAATATGTCACGCAAAGTTAAACCCTAATGCAATCACGTAAACCCTGACCCCATGCCATCCACTCGTGCTGTCACGCAATGACCTATCAATATGTCACGCAATGTTAAACCCTAATGCAATCACGCACACCCTTAGTGACCCCATACCAAAATCCAGTCACGCACAGCGGGTAAGTAAGCCATCAGTCACCCTAAATGCCAATTCCTACCAAAGTGTCTGGACGCATACATATGAACCAGTCACGCGACACCGGTCACCTTTCGACCCCATCAACATCAACAATACCACATTCACCTCGCTATTCAACCATTTCAAATGACAACAATATCAATATGAACAACCGATATGTATAGGTTTATGCTCAAAAACCAAAACCCTCAACATGAAGAATAACCATTTCGTCACACGGTTCAAAATTTAAAAAAAAATAAATACTTTCCTTAACTAAAATAAAATAAATATTATACCTTTCTCCTCGTACTGTCAACTTCCTCTCAATGTTGAGTATGTGAAGCACCTTTATGCTGATAACAACCACTCTAAAATGGTCCCACTGCGAAAATGCTCCGAACTTTAACTGCCGACTAAGTATTGACAAAACTGCTTTGGAAGAGATGTATAGCTTGTCTCTGAGAACTGAGTGGTGGACCACATATAAACAGACTTTACTCGTTGAAACGTTTCGGGTTGAGGCGCGGACCCAAAAGGATGGGTCGGTTTCATTAAGGGTATTTTCGTCCAAAGGTGACTTCTTGTGTCTAAAAACACTTAAAATTATGGAGAGGTCCATTCTTAGAAACGCCTTATGCATTTGGTCTATAAAAAAAAAGTTGTCAAAATCAAATCTTACTAGAAATTTGACAGAGTATATGAGAAAAAAAAAGAAACAGGTGGATTGCTTCGCTCCTGCTGGTCAAGCTTTGTATTTGAAAGAAAACCTCTAAGAAATAGTGCTATATGTATATTATATGTTCTCAACTTATAAATTTTTTATTATCACCAATATCTCAAACATAAGCCTTAAAAGAAAATTCAAAGTCTAAGGGTAAGAAGTATCAAGATAATGGTCCCAAACACATATGCATGGTTGTTTCTTGACAAATTACATTGACTCTAACTTGTAAAATTTGGACAATTAGATTAGAACATTCGATTAGATAAATAAGCAAAAAATTGAAAAAATTCTTTTATAAGTTTTGAGTCACCATCGAATAACTTTAATTCAAGTTTTTTATCTGTAATAAAATTTTCCAATTTAGGAAAATTTGTTTGACTATTGAGATTATTAAAAGTAAATGTCATTATCAATTACAACTGATGTTATAGTGTAATTTTTAAAATACTTGTATTCAAATTGAGTTCTTCATAAGAGAATGAATTAAATCCCATGTTCAATTCAAGAAGTCGAGGTAGCTCCCAAAGATTGGAAGTCTAACTGTTTAAGCATGAGCTAGACTCAGGATAAAAATGGTAAAAGAAAAAAGAAAAAAGGTAATATGTTATGTGTGATTTGGTGAAGAGGATGTAAGAGATAGTAGAAAATCCAAATTGAAAGTTATTATTTAAAATATCATTTATTATTTTCATATCATGAGGTGTTAATGTAGTATATTGACATATCATATTAGACGATTACATGGCATGCTTATTTAAGATAATGATATAACCACATGATATTTTACGTAATTTATGTTAATGTCATGTGAATATAAAAATGATATATATAATTTTGATTAATAATAATAAGTCAACTATTAATCATAAATGCCTATTTAATTAAAAATAAAAATATCAAGATTTTATTTAACATAATAAAAAATAAAAGTTTAATTAAATTTTCTAAAATAGTTTTGAAATTTTTTAAGACATTTTGCCTTTTAAAATCTAAATAACTCAAAACTACTCCATGTTTTAAATTCTTCAAGTTAAAGTTTGAAATTTCTTCTAATGATGAATACTACTATAAGATTTAATACCATCAGTGAAAATTATGTCACAATTTGGTTTGATTATCAATAATTTTATTCATTTGATCAAGTTCAAGTGATCTTCTCTTTTCAGTCAAAGAGAATAACAAGTTGATTTACCTATTCTACACATTTTAAATTAACGAAATGGAATTTCCACCTCTTTACGTATTGAATGTTTCTCCATAGTAATCACTCGTTTTGTTTGAAGAATCCTCAAAAGAAAAATAAAATAAAATAAAATAAAACTATGCACGTTTTGCTTGCCCGAGTCAACAACGTTAAGAACAAAGCCGCGTTCTGTTTGTCAAATCTTTGCTTTCATTTTCTCACAGAAACCAACAACAAACTTTGGTTAAACCTTTATGGCTTGATCTGACCTTCTGCCCTTTCTTAGTTTTACATTATCATGGAATCCCCATGGGCCTAGCTGGCTCCACGTGATTTTTTGGTACTGCAAATAATTTTTTTTTCTCAAACAAAAGAACTTTTATTAATATCGAATTGATATAAGTCTAGAATCTTGAAACGAAAATAATTAAATACTTAACAAGTACTTAAACAATCGAACTTAAATTTCAACTTGATATTTTATAAAAAAAAATTAATTTTTTTTGAAACTGTCAATCTCATTATCATTATCTCTGGATCTTGATTAATCATTACACATTAAAAAAATAGCTAATTTCGAATTTAATTCAGCAATAAATGATTTGTTGATTGATATGGAAAATGATGGGCTAAACCAGCAAGAAAACCAAACCACTCGTCAATACTACATAATTTGCAGTCTTCATTACTAGAATTAGAGTTTGTCTTCTCTTTCTTGAGCAGAACAAATCATTCAGCTGTGATTAGGTCAAGGAAAACGTTAATGGCATAAGACAAAATGTTGCAGCCGTATTTGAAGGGCATCTACATTCCACTCCTGTAATTTTCCCTTCTCTCCTTGACAAGTCCTCCTGTTGCCCCATTCCAACCGATGGGAAGCCTATTATTAAATTAAACTAGTCGTTCCACATCCATGGAATAAGGAACTTATTAGATTTTTATATTATTATTTAGTTTTCAGCTTTTACTTAACAGATTTTGTTACAATTGTTTGAACTCTATAATCTATTCTACGAGAAATCATTAAATGGAGAATTTCTATCACGTCAATTATAAAATTTGATAAATCAAAATATGATATATGATTAAAAGTTATTATATGAATATATATTAATTCATATATATATATATATTTTGTTTCAAGAGCTTAACTCACTTGGCCAAAAAAAAAAAAAAAAGAGCTTAGCTCACACGCTTAGTTAGTTAATAAAATAGGGGACGAGGATGGTATAAAACCAACTCATCAATTTAAGATTATATTTAAGCATGGTTTGGTTTACATTCTAGAAAGGGTTTTTTTTTTTTGTTATACTCTTTTGTTTAAAAGGTATAAGAATATAGTTATATTTCGACGCTTTGAACTTAATTTCTTTTTCATTCTTAGCCTTTTTTAGAATTATTTTATATATGTCCCCATTTAAAAAAAATGGGATAGGCTTCGAATTTATCTTTAATTTTTGTATGAATACAATTTAATTATCACTATATTTTATAATTTAATTAGAAAATAATAAAAAATTATTCCTTTAGAAAATAATAGAATGCTGTAAATTTTGACTATTTTTGAACCAAATTAAAAGGTATAAATAAGAAAATTGAACTCATTCAAAGATAAATGAGAAATTTGACCCTTCACCTTAAATAAAATATTAAAGTTGGACCTTATTTCAAAAAAAAAAAGTTTAAAAACCTTTTGAATTAATGTGTTCATGGTTTCTTTATCTATGACTTTAATTAAATACAATTCACGAAGTTTTATTAAAAAAATATATAAATAAATTTATACACACGTCTTTTTCACACATATGGTAAGTTTATGTTTTTTAGAAGATAAAAAAAAGTAATTAATAATTTTTTAATATTCAGTGAATATCGTATTTAGGGATAATTAGAAAGATTACGAGTCATGCTTACAAGTTTCCTTTCATTGATTTTTGTTGTTTTTTATGTTTAACTTTTTTATAAAAAATAACACAAAACAAAAGGATCAATTATTCCAAAACTAAATAATTTTGTATCCCCATGCAATGTATTTGTTTACTACTTCTTCGTCTAGACGCGTTATTCACACTACTTTTCAAATCTGTCATCCTATTCCTATAAGTACTGATATTTGTCTGTGGGAAAACCGTGTTCAAGAGAAGAAGATCAGCTCCAAAGATGATGAGGAGCACTACCAAACCCATTTTTCATCTGTTCTGTCTCTTCATTTTCTTGCTAGAAGGGGTCCTGACTCAAAACACAACCACCCAAGTTAACGTAGGTGTGGTTCTTGACTTGGATTCCTCGGTTGGGAAGATTGGTTTGAGTTGCATCAACATGGCCCTCTCAGACTTTTATGACACTCATGCTCACTACAAAACCAGGATGGTCTTGACCATCAGGGACTCCAAGGAAGACGTCGTCGCCGCCGCTGATGCTGGTACGTTCTCTACCTCTTCTTCTTCTTCTTCTTCCGGGTTATCGACTCACCATTTCATTTGAACTTATTCTCTTATCTTGTTGAAATTAAATTACTGAGATAGCAAAATATCGATATAGAGTAGTTTGATTTTAATTTTTTTTCTTCCTTTTTCTGGCTGCTCCGATCATCTTGTCAAGGCTGTGGGTGCTTATTACATTTCTCTATGAACATTATCAAATGAAGTTTTATTACACAATGTACCCATAATTTAATTTCTTTTTATTCATTTTTGAAACTATTACTAAAATATAATCAGTCCATATTGTTTCCTCTTATTTTTCTCTCTGAAAAAACTGAAAAACTTAGTCCGATACCTTCTGCTTTTTGAACCAGTTTGACGTTTAGATGTATGTTTGGATATGGAAGTTTTTTGCTTTGCATATGAAGAGCATGCATGATTTATATATGTACAAGCGATCACAGTCAGGGACTCTCTCCGGCAGAAGCCTTAGGCCCTCTCCGTCCGCCAGCAATAAACCCAAACCGACGCTAACCTAAATGATTCCGCCAGTAATTTATTTCTCCTCAAATTACGTTCATGACAGCAGATGGAAAGAGATGGTTCATAATACTGACCGGAAAAATGTTTGGTCGTAGGAGTACCCCAGACATTAAAAACTTAAATATACTGTAGAGAAGACTATTGTATGCACCAATGACCAATCGCTGATCTGGTATAGACTTACTAGGTAGAATACTCTAACAGAAGAATTGACCTCCAACTAATTGTAATAAAAGAACAATTGACCACGAGGTGATTAGAAAAGATCTTCCCTCCATGGTCATTGCTCGTTGCTCATCGCAAAACTTTGTGCTAATATTTTTAATAGCTTTCAACTTTCAAGTCAGACTGACATTTATTTTTTAACCGAGTAAGTAGACCAGTGCCATATTTATTTTTCAATGTTTATTCTTCCCGTAGCATGTTAAATCTTTCAGGATGAATAATTAAGTCAGAAATTTTGTCAATTCCCTTGGTGAACAGCCCTAGACTTGATGAAAAATGTACAAGTGCAAGCAATCATAGGACCGAGAAGTTCAATGCAAGCCAACTTTGTTATCAATCTCGCAAACAAATCTCAGGTTCCCATCATATCGTTTTCTGCAACAAGTCCTTCTCTCACTTCCCTTCAGAGTCCATATTTTTTTCTAGCTGCACAAAGTAGCTCGAATCAAGTGAAAGCTATAAGTGCCATTGTCCAGGCTTTTGGATGGAGAGAAGCTGTACCCATCTACGTTGACAACCACTATGGGGAGAGCCTTATACCTTACTTAACGGATGCCTTACAGGAGATCAACACTCGCGTCCCATATCTGAGTGTCATTGCTGCGTCAGCTACGGATGACAAAATTGCTGAAGAACTTTACAAGTTAATGACCATGCAAACAAGAGTGTTCATTGTGCACATGACAATGTCTCTTGGCAGTCGGATTTTGGCGAAAGCAAAAGAGATTGGAATGATGAGTGAAGGGTATGTTTGGATCATGACTGATGTGATGACTAATCTGTGGAGATCAATAGATGCCTCACCCATCGATTCAATGCAGGGGGTTGTAGGTGTGAAGTCTTATGTTCCTAAACCAAAAAAGCTAGAAAATTTTACAGTTCGCTGGAGAAGGAAGTTCCAGCAAGAGAATCCGGACTCCATTAATTCTGAATTGAACATTGTGGGACTATGGGCTTATGATGCAACTTTTGCGCTGGCAATGGCAATTGAGAAAGCTGGCACAGCAAACCTCCACTTCAACAAACCAGATATTTCCAGCAGTTCTGCAACGGACCTTGAAACTTTGGGAGTCTCACAAAATGGTCCACGACTCATCCAGAAATTATCAAGATCTAAATTCAGAGGCCTTACCGGAGACTTTTATTTTGTTAATGGACAATTACAATCATCCTTTTTCCAGATAGTTAACGTAATTGGAAGTGGGGAAAGAACGGTTGGGTTCTGGACATCCGAAAATGGACTTGTAAGACAATTGAATTTGACAAACACAAGCCCGAATACTTCCAAGCCAAAACTCGGTCCCATTATATGGCCAGGGGATACTACCTTGATTCCCAAAGGTTGGGAGATCCCAACAAGGGGGAAGAAATTGAGAATTGGGGTTCCAGTGAAAGGTGGTTTTAGTGAATTTCTTGAGGTAGTGTGGGATCCTATTAATCAGAAGGCAATATCAATTAAAGGGTACTGCATTGATGTTTTCGATGCTGTAATGGAAAACATGCCTTATGCTGTTCCTTATGAGTATGTTCCATTTGCAACACCTGATGGAGAAGCTGCTGGGTCTTACAATGACTTAATTGATCAAGTGTACTATAGGGTAAGTCTCCTTCTTCAATCCTTTTGTCTATTACTATAATTCACCACTATGGTTTCATGCATAACTTCAATTTATTTTATTCTCTCTTGACAATTGACTGCTATGAGCAGAATTATGACGCTGTGGTAGGAGATATAACTATCGTGGCAAACAGGTCATTGTTTGTGGACTTCACATTGCCATACACACAATCTGGTGTGTCGATGATCGTGCCAATCAGAGATAACAAGGAAAAGAATGCATGGGTTTTCTTAAAGCCTTTGACATGGGACCTCTGGGTAACGAGCGGTTGCTTCTTTGTCTTCATCGGATTTGTTGTTTGGATTCTCGAGCACAGAATAAACAATGATTTCCGTGGACCCCCTGCACATCAAATCGGCACCAGCTTCTGGTTCTCCTTCTCAACCATGGTGTTTGCCCATCGTAATAACACCTATCACCTTTTCAACTCATAAATATATTGCATTTCACTTATATATATTGCATTTCGATACAACATTTTGAACCCCATTTTTTTGTTCCTGAATCCAGGGGAGAAAGTGGTGAGCAATTTGGCTAGATTTGTGGTAATAGTATGGTGCTTCGTCGTTCTCATTCTCATCCAAAGTTACACGGCAAGTTTGACTTCACGTTTAACAGTTGAGCAGCTCCAGCCCACTGTAACTGATGTCAATGAGCTCTTGAAGAAAAGGGAGAGTGTTGGTTTTTTGGACGGCTCGTTCGTTGAAGGAATGTTGGTGGGGTTGAAATTTGATAAAGTCCAGCTCAAGAAATATAACTCTCCGGAAGAACTTCATGAACTTTTTACCAAAGGAAGTGCTAATGGTGGTATTTCTGCTGCTTTGGATGAAATTCCTTTTATTAAGATATTTCTTTCAAAATACTGCGGCAAATATACTACAGTAGAACCAACATTTAAAACCGCTGGCTTTGGATTCGTGAGTTCTCTGTCAATCTCTTTCTCTCTAGCTTCCTCCATTCTATATGATATGCTTAATGTTTCATGCTGATTTTTATTTATGTTGCTTTTTGCAGGTCTTCCCTAAAGGTTCCCCTCTTGTAGCAGATGTTTCAAGGGAAATCCTGAATGTTACTCAAAGTGACAGAATGGAACAAATTGAAAAGTTTTGGTTAAAGAAGGGAACTGTCTGTCCTGACGTTGACCCTTCTGTTTCTCCAAGCAGTCTTGGTCTGGAGAGCTTTTGGGGCCTGTTCCTAATTGCTGGGACTGCATGCATATCAGCTCTCATCATATATTCAGCAATGTTCTTGTATGAACAACGGCATGTCTTGTTTCAGTTCCATGATACTTCAGTGTGGAGAAGAATCCGAATTATGTCGAGAATTTTTGACCAGAAAGACCTGAGCTCCCATACTTTCAGAAAAAGCGAAGTCAGAGATGCAAGCAGCACTCACAGTGTTCACAGCATAGGTGTTGTTGGAAGCTCACCAAACACTAACTGCCCCCCAAGTCCATCAAGCTACTCAAGCCAGACAGATTCTTCACAGTTTGTTTTCTTTGTAGACCAGGGAAGGTTTACAGGGCATGGTGATCTGACTCCAAGTGGATCAGCATCTCCAGAGACATTCCCATCTTCGGAAAGATCTTCTATTGAGCTAGCCAACAGAAATGATCCATGAGCAGAAAATACTGTAAATTTATGTATAGTATCGGTATAGGATCATAGTTGGAAGTGGAGCTGATGAGTTCCGTACTTCAGTTAGCTTCTAGCTAGCCGTTTCCTGGTTAGCATAGCCCCCTGTTTGTGTTTCGGACTAGAATGTATCCGCATTCCAGCTTCCAGGTTGAAAATTAACTCTTTTAAACAAGAAAAGGAAGCCAACTTTTAATAGAATTTTGCAGATTGTACATGAAAATCCATTCCGCACCAAAATTGTTCACAATTTGAGGAAGATATCCCTGTTTTCTGTTTTTACAACAATTGAAATTGCACCTGAAACCAACCTATGCTAGTTTGCTATCATCTAATGAAAACTACCTACTTTGATCATCATTAATTTTTTTGGTAAAGTGGAGCGGGAACAACATATTCAAGAGAAACTGAAACATTTTCTCCAAAAAAGAAACTGATGCAATCTAATCTTACTAGAAATTTGACAAAGTATATGTGTAACGACCGCTCCTCGGTTGCTACCGGCGTCCGAAACTTCGGAAAAGACCCGTCAAGTCCCGAACAAGCCTGATCAAAATTTTTCGATGATTCATCACATTTAATAATCATATAATATTTATAATTTCATATATCAAATTAATTCATAAATATAAAAATTAATAATAATTTTTTCCTTATTTATTCACAATTATATATATCTTTGAAATCTATAATTTTCAAATAATGTTTGTATACAAATTTAAAATTTATTTACAACTTAGTAAGTAGAATACTACGACTTGACTTCAACCATAACAGGTACAGGACACAGCGGAGCGACTCAAAATAGTGTGTTAGGAGATGTCTTTACCTATTCATGGTAGATCATACGCGAACAAGTCGATGACTTCACACTAAAACGATCCTTGTCTGTAAAAAGAAAAATAAAATAGGGTGTGAGTCTCATAGACTTAGTGAATATCATCGACCCAGTGAGTAGGGCGTAGATAGGAAACAAGCATACGGCAGATCAGTTGAAGATAAAACACAGGATCATAAAAGCAAGTTATTTCAAACAGGAGTTTTGTGCCTTATATTGAAATTTGATAATTTTTGAAAGTATAATCAATTGAAATAATAATATTTTCTCATCAAAATATGTTGATAACAAATTTCGAATCAAATTGATAAAATCAAGCTAGCTCCCGCGAGACCAACATTGTTTAAAGTCATGCACTAATCATAGCTCGCTTTTACGCGAAGAATTTCAAATCCATTTCATAGAAAACAAATAAAGGAGCTGCAAAAATCTGTTTAAATCAAATTTCACCATGTAAGGAAATACAACTCATAATATTAAAACTTATTTCAATCCATGTAAAATGATTACTTTTTATCAAAAATAATTAGTAAGGCTTATGATATTCTTAAAAACATGGCTCGTGCCATAAAAACTCATATTCGGTGATACCTTGCGCTGGGGTATCCAACCGAATCCGCCAAGGCTGTTAAAATCTCATTTACATGTAAAACATACTTTTAGTTTAGAAAACACAATCATTCCTTGGCGTTAGCGGAGTTCACCTTCCTGTGATGGGTCGGTCGAAGGGAACTCTAACCATACCTCAGGAGATACCCTCCGCGCCTCTACTATCGAGGTATAAATATAACCGGGTAACCGTGCCCCTCCTAAAAGCAGTCCACGGCACCCGCCACTGCAGTGACTATCCTATAACCCACCAATCAATAAAGTTTAAATAACATGATATGAAAATCAAATTATTACCAGGCTAATCCAGGCAAAACTATCAGTTCATATAATTTCAACATCTCGTTAGACTAGCCATTCATGATATCATAATCATAAGCCATTTATATTCGAAATAATTTTAGAAATCTCATTTCCAATTTATTGCTAAATGTCCAATATAAAAATCATAAAAATATAACATTTGTTAACAAAATAAAGTTCAATGCACGATTCATGAAACATCGAGCATAGAGAATTTTAAATCTCATACTCACGTATGTACATTACACAAACATACAAGGCACAATTTTTTTTTTTGATGTGAATCATTTTGAAAAGCTTGTTTCCCGGTTTGAAAACACTTTATGTATAATATACATATATATATATTTCAAATTATTTCTAAAATAGCTTATACCCATAATTCTTTAAAATTTCACCAACGCATACTTCTCGCAATTTATGCGCAAATTAAATTATATATATATCCATACATATATAATTATGAATAATTTAAAATCGGCATCCCCTACTCATCTCGAAATAGTGAGATATTACATCGCTATTTTTGTACGCGTGTATGATTATTTCTATTTGTCAGTCACGTGTCTCATTCAACACGCCTCCGCGACATGTTCCATTGAGCTTTTCTATTTTTCCTTGTCATTGGGTTTTTCTATTTTTCCTTGTCATTGGGCTTTTTCTTTCCCCTTAGCTATTGGACCTTGTCCATGGGTTTCTCAAATTTTCCTATTGGGCCAAGCTCATTTAATTTTTTTTCCTATTGGGCTTTGCCCAAATTTTATTTTCTTCATTGGGCCTTGCCAAATTTTGTTTTTCTATTTGGCCCACTTTTATTTTTTTTCTTTTTTTTTCTTTTTCTTCCCCTTTTTTTTTCTTCAGCCAAGTTTTCTTATTCATCTACCCGTCACCCACTCACCACCGTGACAGCTCTCCTCCGCCGGTGGTGGCTCCTTCGTCCTCTCCACCATGGCAGCCCATTTCCTCCTCTTTTCTCACCATTTGGTTAGCAAAATTCTGCCCTTTTTCATCTTCAAAATTAGCAACTAAAAGCTACCCATTTCACCTAAAAATTCCAACAACTTTCAGCTCTCAAAAACCACAAATTTCCAGCTCAAATTTTTTGCACAAAGTCAGCCATCAAAACCACAACAATTTAGCTTTAAAAGTGCAGAATTTCCAGCAGCAATTTCACCCATTTTTCAGCCATAAAATTCACAAAATTCGAACAGCAATTACCTTAAAAAATAAGCTCTTTCTCTCCTCTAAATCCAGCAGAAAAATTGGTCTTCTTTCCTCTCTTGTGTCTGCCCCTTTCACGCCACTTTCTCCTCTCCTTTAGCTTCTCGGTTTTGTCTATGTGATACCCAACATCCCACATCTGGTGTGAATGTGATTGTTAAGACCTATATAACAATCCAAGTCCATCACTACTAGCAACTTGAGCTTAAGTTTTTGAGGGCCACGTGGTTTAGGCCTAAAAAGCTGCTGAGCCAGTGGTTGGACTTGGGTCGTTACAAATGGTATCAGAGCTAGCGCCGTCCGATGTGGGCTTTCACATTGTTCTGGTGAGATCTTGGCCCTGTGGATGTGATATGTGGCCTTGATGAGGACATCAAGGATTTGAGTGGGTGGGATTGTAATACCCAACATCCCACATCTGGTGTGAATGTGATTGTTAAGACCTATATAACAATCCAAGTCCATCACTACTAGCAACTTGAGCTTAAGCTTTTGAGGGCCACGTGATTTAGGCCCAAAAAGCTGCTGGGCCAGTGGTTGGACTTGGGTCGTTACAGTCTAGCTTTTCCTCCTTGGTTCGGGTTTTTCCTTTATTGCTTCTTGCCTTCCTATTCTCCTTTCCTTCTTTTGTTTTTCTTGCCTTTCTTTTTGTTTGACCGAACATTGCTTTCTTTCTTTATTTCTTCCTTCTTCTAGTCTCTTCTCTCTTTTTTTGCTCTTTAATTCAATGACCGGCCCCCACCTATAAATTGCTTGACTCTTCTTTTCTTCTTTTGTTTCTTTCTTTGACTTTTCTTTGTTCCCTTTTTCATTTGTTGTGACCGGCCCCATCTTACACACTTAAAAAGTTTTGTTTGCCTTGTCCTTAAGTAAGCATGCATTCACACCAAAATTATTTTGACATTTCTACCACCTTTCTTTATTATTTTTTTTATTCTTTTCATGCTTATCTTATTCCCTCATTTCATCTTCTAAATATTCATTTAAACCTTTAATTATCCTAAAATTTAATTAAGCTTAAAATTGTACTAAGAGACTCTAAAAATTTAATTATCAATCCTTGAAATTTTTATTCCCGAGATATAACACCTCATCATTTTCCAACATGATTTTCTCTATTTTAGAGACAGAAATGGGTGAAGTGATCTTCATTAAAATTGTAGCTTTGTCTCTTAGCTTTCCAATGGTTTAAGAATTGCTTTAATTGGAGTTCTGTAGCTTGAGATATAGCCAAAATACTCAAGCATGTACAAGAACATTTTTGTATTCTTCAACACTTTGCTCTCTAAAAATTAAGTCTAATATTTTTCATTCCTATCCACACTTATTAAATTTTAATTTCCTTCAAAATTATTCTTCCTTCACATATATAAAATCAAATTATTGAGATTGCATTCCAACGCGGTGTCACCATAATATTTAAATATTTTCTCACCGTGTTAACTCGACTAAAATGCGCGTGGTACGATTTTTGCCGTTTTCATCCAAAATTCTTCTTTATTGCTCCTCCCCCACTTAAATTAGTCATATTTCATTTTTTATAACTAATTTCAACGATAATTAAAATATTAATATTTTAATATTATTTTATTGAATAAAATATTATTTTATTTCAAAAATTTTCACTTATCTTCTTTGGTCTCGAAACACATTATTATGTGTCGGTTTACCTTCGAATCATCTTTTAACTCACTAATTTGTCTCCGATAAAAATATTATTATTTAATTGTGAGTTCTGCGCATGCGATACATTTTATTCTTAAGCGTTTATTAGCACGCTAATTCGCATCAAATGATCATTCTTTTGATCAATAAAGTTTTATTTGTGTCTAACGAGGGTACGGGGTATTACAATATGAGAGAGAAAAAAGGAAACAGGTGGATTACTTCGCTCCTGCTGGTCAAGCTTTGTATTTCAAAGAAAACCTCTAAGAAATAGTGCTATATGTATATTATATTTTCTCAACTTATAAATTTTTTATTATCACCAATATCTCAAATATAAGCCTTAAAAGAAAATTCAAAGTCTAAGGGTCAGAAGTATCAAGATAATGGTCCCAAATACATATGCATGGTTGTTTCTAAACAAATTACATCGACTCTAACTTGTAAAAGTTGAACATATATATATATATATATAGATATATATATATTTGGACAAATTAGATTAGAACATTCGATTAGATAAATAAGCAGAAAATTGGGAAAATTCTTTTATAAGTTTTGAGTCACCATCGAAAAACTTTAATTCAAGTTTTTTATTTGCAATAAATTTTTCCAACTCAGGAAAATTTGCTTGACTATTGAGATTATTAAAGGTAAATGTCATTATCAATTACAACTGATGTTATAGTGTAATTTTTAAAATACTTGTATTCAAATTGAGTTCTTCATAAGAGAATGAATTCAATCTCATGTTCAATTCAAGAAGTCAAGGTAGCTCCCAAAGATTGGAAGTCTCAATGTTTAAGCATGAGCTAGACTCAAGATAAAAATGGTAAAAAAAAAAAAGAAAAAAGAAAAAAGGTAATGTGTTGCGTATGATTTGGTGAAGAGGATGAAAGAGATAGTAGAAAATCTAAATTGAAAGTTATTATTTAAAATATCATTTATCATTTTGATATTACGAGGTGTTAATGTAATATGTTGACATATCATATTAGACGATTACATGGTATGTTTATTTAAGATAATGATATAACCACATGATATTTTTCATCATTTATGTTAATGCCACGTGAATATAAAAATGATATATACTATTTTGATTAATAACAATAATAAGTCAACTATTAATCATAAATGATTATTTAATTAAAAATAAAAATATCAAGATTTTATTTAACATAATAAAAAAATAAAAATTAAATTAAATTTTCTAAAATAGTTTTGAAAAATTTTAAGAAATTTTGCCTTTTAAAATCTAAATAACTCAAAACTACTCCATGTTTTAAATTATTCAAGTTAAAGCTTGAAATTTCTTCTAATGATGAATACTACAATAAGATTTAATACCATCAGTGAAAATTATGTCACAATTTGATTTGATTATCAATAATTTTATTCATTTGATCAAGTTCAAGTGATCTTCTCTTTTTAGTCAAAGAGAATAACAAGTTGATTTACCTATTCTACACATTTTAAATTAACGAAATGGAATTTCCACCTCTTTACGTATTGAATGTTTCTCCATAGTAATCACTCGTTTTGTCTGAAGAATCCCCAAAAGAAAAAAATAAAACCAAAAAAAAAAAAAAAAACGACTCACGTTTTGCTTGCTCGAGTCAACAACGTTAAGAACAAAGCCGCATTCTGTTTGTCAAGTCTTTGCTTTCATTTTCTCACAGAAACCAACAACAAAGTTTGGTTAAACCTTTACGGCTTGATCTGACCTGCCCTTTCTTAGTTTCACATTATCATGGAATCCCCATGGGCCTAGCTGTCTCCACATGATTTTTTGGTACTGTAAATAAATTTTTTTCTCAAGTAAAACAACTTTTATTAATATCAAATTGATATAAGTCGAGAATCTTAAAACGAAAACAACTGAATACTTAACAAGTAATTAAACAATCGAGCTTAAATTCTAACTTAACATTTTGTAAAATAATATAAAGTTTTGTTTTCAAATTATCAATCTCGTTATTATTATCTCAAGATCTTGATTGATCATTACACATAAAAAAGATATCTAATTTCGAATTTAATTCAACAATAAGTGATTTGTTGATTGATATGGAAAATGATGGGCTAAACGAGCAAGAAGACCAAACCATTCGTTAATGCTACATTAATTTGCAGTCTTCATTACTAGAATTAGAGTTTGTCTTCTCTTTCTTGAGCAGAACAAATCATTCTGCTTTGATTAGGTCAAGGTAAACGTTTAATTACATAAGACAAAATGCTGCAGCCGAATTTGAAGGCCATTTACGTTCCACTCCTGTAATTTTCCCTTCTCTCCTTGACAAGTCCTCCTGTTGCCCCATTCCAACTGATGGGAACCCTATTATTAAATTAAACTAGTCGTTCCACATCCATGGAATAAAGAACTTATTAGATTTTCATATTATTATTTTGTTTTCAGCTTTTACTTAACAGATTTTGTTACAATTGTTTGAACTCTATAATCTATTCTACGAGAAATTATTAAATGGAGAATTTCTATCACTTCAAGTATAAAATTTGATAAATCAAAATATGATATATGATTAAAAGTTATTACATGAATATGTATTAAATCATATATATATATATATATATATATATTTGTTTCAAGAGCTTAACTCACTTAGCCAAAAAAAAAAAGAGCTTAACTCACGCTTAGTTAGTTAATAAAATAAGGGACGAGGATGGTATAAAACCAACTCATCAATTAAGCATGGTTTGGTTTAAATTCTAGAAAGGGATTTTTTGTTATACTCCTTTGTTTATAAAGTATAAGAATATAGTTATATTTCGACATTTTGAACTTAATTTCTTTTTCATTCTTACCCTTTCTTTGGAATTATTTTATATATGTCCCTATTTTTAAAAAAATAGGATAAGATTCGAATTTATCTATAATTTTTATACTAATACAATTTTATCACTATATTTTATAATTTAATTAAAAAATAATAAAAAATTACTCCTTTAGAAAATAATAGAATGTTGTAAATTTTGACTATTTTTGAACCAAATTAAAAGGTATAAATGAGAAAATTGAACTCATTCAAAGATAAATGAGAAATTTGACCCATCACCTTAAATAAAATATTAAATTTGGACCTTATTTGTCAAGCCCTACCCTATAAAGTGATCGTAATGTCAATTACATGTTCAGAAGAATGTTTGCATATTTGAGAAATTTGAGAAAATCGTTAAAAGACGATATTGTCCCTAATGGTACCATTAAGTCGATTAAGCCTCGAATGAGTTCAAATAAAGATTTTAAGAGTGAAATCAAGAATTTCACAGTCCAGGGATGACTCAAGATGGTAATTCGGAGTTCGAGGTCTGATTTGGAGTCAATCTGAAAAATTAACCGATTAGGGACAAAATGGTCATTTTTCAATTTCAGGACAAAATTGAGATTTTTAATAAAGATTTTGATTTCAAATGATCAAGAATAATTATATGAAATATAATTATGATTATTTGAATATAATATGAAGTTCAGTAGTGAAAAAGTGTAATTCTCGGTATTTTGGGACACAAGGGCAAAATAGTAATTTTGCCACTAAAAGTCAAAACAAGAATTTTTAAAGAAGATTTTGGCCCCATTTGACATGTTTGAGTATGATATGGATATTGAAGTACAATTGAAAGATTTAGCAGTGAAATATATGAGTTTTCAATATTTTTGGAGTATAGGGGCAAAATGGTAATTTTGCCATCCAGAACTGAAAATTGAATTTTCGAAAGGATTTTGATCAAATTTAATTATTTGGAGTGTGGTATGAGTTTGAAGAGTGAAAAATATGCCTTGTGGTAATTTTTCAATTTTTGGGGCAAAAATGTAATTTTACACTTTTTCGGGGGCAAAAGTGTAATTTTACAAAATTACACCATAAAAATCTTTGAGATTTGTCCAGAACTTTCTTGAAGGCTCAAGATAAGGGAAGGAAAAATTGGTGGCTGAAAAATAAAGTCAAAAGATAAAGAAAAAAAATAAAAAAAATAATAAATTAATAAAAAATAATAAAATAATAAAATAATATTATTTTATTTAATGGCTTAAAAATATCAAATTCCAGCCTTCTTCATCAAAAATTTCGTTCTACCCTGAAGGAAGAGAGAGAAAACACAAAAATAAACCCTAGAGTGAGAAAAATCAAGAAAAAGTAAAGAAATTCAAGGAAATCAAGAGTAAAAAGGTAAGGTTTTTCATTTCTAACTTAATTTCTACCTTACCCATGTAATTTTCCTTATTTTCCATGGTTAAATTGCATATTTTCATGGTGATTTCATGGCTGGTTCAATGGGTTTAGAGAGAGAAAGTTGATGGAAATAATTGATTTTGAAGTATGTTAGTGTTTTTAGTTAGCTAGTCATGTTTAGGAAGAAAACTAAGTGAGAGAATCACATATTCCATGAGGACCCATGAAGGCTGAATTTTGTGGAGTGAATATTTGAGATGAATTTTGTGACATTTGATGTTAAATGGTTAGGATGTAATGGTTTTAATAAATGGTAGTGATAGAAATCGAAATTGATGGCATTTAGCATGAAATCACAAATCTCAATTTTTAACACACAATGGCCGAATTTTCTAGGGAGGATTTTGAGGTTGAAATTGATGATATTTCATAGAATTTTGGTAATATTTGATGAATTAAGGAGTTAGAAAATTAAATGAGAATTTATGATACAAAAATTAGAATTTTTACCCATTAGGGGTAAAAGCGTAATTTTTGGTTCAAATTGATAAATTGGACCAAATTCACAGTCATTGAGGTATTGTGGATAGAATTGGATAATTGAAATTGAAATGGATGGAATTGGAGTTGAATTGGGGATTTTGGGAATTTACACCGTGCATAGGCGAGTTAGGTTAGACACTGCAATTAAGTGATTGTCCAGACATTTCAAACCCTATCTAGTGCATACGCATGGATAAGAGCCTGAAATAATTTATAATGATTTGACACAAATTATTGAATTTTTGTGTCATGTATTGTGGATAGGTGGTGAGCTATCTGATACGGGTAAAAGACTACACCCGAGGATCGAGAATAGGAGTATATCTACTCCTAGTACTGTGAGTACTCCTATATCATCTTAATTATCTATAGTAGTTTTATTCAATTATGTGATTTTATGAAAAATGGTTTCAATGCCAAATTGTTGTGCTTTATTGGAAAATGTGATTTTATGATTTTATAAATTTTCTGAAAAATTGAATAATAGTTTTAAAAATAGAGTAATCGGAGACTGTTATGTGTTATGAAATAAATTGTATTTTTAATTTGAATGGCTTATGATATTTTGTTAGCATGAATGGCATAATTGATATTTGTTATTATGTTAAATGTATATTTGAATTGTTTTGAGCAGCCTAAGAGAGGCTAGGTAGAAAAAGAAATGGCCATATCATGCAGTTAAGAATTTTTATGAATTCGGTGGTAGATAAATTCTCCGCTGTAGTGGCAGGTTCCGTGGACCAGCTTATAAGAGTGGCACGGTTCCTAGATATATTCTTACCTCGATAAGGAGAGTCGTGTGTAGGGCATCTCTTGAAGTAAAGTTTGAGTGCACCTCACGCGGACCACCACGTGAGAGTGAGACTCAGCCAACGCCAAGGAATGGCTAGATTTTTAGATGAAAAATGAGTGTAAGAAATTTAACTGCCTTGGCCGTCTCGGTTAGATGCCTCCGGCCGAGGTATCCCCGAGAATAATTTTGGCATAAGCCAAGTTTTGTGAAATCCATAAGCCAAGTTAATTGTTTTGAATACAATCAAAATTTATGTTATGGAAAACGTACTGGAAGGAATATTTTATTTGTCTCCATTTACTCGACTGTAGATAGTTTAGAGGGTATATGTTTACTCACTGAGATTTGTGAAATCTCACCATTCTTCCTATACATTTTTCAGGCTCAGAATAGGTAATAGACCAACAATTGTATCGAGAAGGAAATCTCGAAGTGGCATCTTAGAAAGTAAGGATTCACAGTCCTGTACCTTCGGAGTTAATTGGGGGCCAACGCGTCACTGTAACTGAATTTTTATATTTTAGTTATCTTTGTTATTGCATAAATAAATTTATTTTACTTTTATGCTACAATAAAATGATCTTTGAAAGACTTTGTGAATATTGTGTTTTAAGAAAATAAAATACTTTATCGAATATGTTGGTTTTATTCAAATAGTTGAAATTTTTACTTTAAACAAATATTTTAGACCGTTAGATTTATTTTTAATTATAAAATATGCGTTCTCCGCTTGTATATTATATTTTAATCGGTATCGAAGTTTATCAGAAAACTGGTACGCAAGCCTTGCGATGTTTCGGTCAGTACTCGGGGTATGAATGCTTATCGAAACGTCGCGGAGATTGTCACGAGCTCGAAGGGGAGTTCCGGGTCGTGACATTATTTCAAAAAAAAATTGAAAAACTTTTTAAATTAACGTGTTCATGGTTTCTTTATCTATGACTTTAATTAAATACAATTCATGAAGTTTTATTAAAAAAATATATATAAATAAATTTATACACACCACTTTTTCATACATAAAGTAAATCTATGCATTTTAGAAGACAAAAAAAAAGTAATTAATTATCTTTTAATATTCAATGAATCACGTGTTTAGGAATAATTAGAAAGATTACAAGTCATGCTTGCAAGTTTCCTTTCATTGATTTTTGTTGTTTTTTTTGTTTAACTTTTTTATAAAAAATAGCCAAAAGCAAAAGGATCAATGATTCCAAGACTAAATAATTTTGTATCCCCATGTACTGTATTTGTTTACTACTTCTTCGGCTAGACGTGTTATTCACACTACTTTTCAAATCAGTCATCCTATTCCTATAAGTACTGATATTTGTCTGTGAGAAAACCGTGTTCAAGAGCAGAAGATCAGCTCCAAAGATGATGAGGAGCTCTATCAAACCCATTTTTCATCTGTTCTGTCTCTTCATTTTCTTGCTAGAAGGGGTCCTGACTCAAAACACAACCACCCAAGTAAACGTTGGTGTGGTTCTTGACTTGGATTCCTCGGTTGGGAAGATTGGTTTGAGTTGCATCAACATGGCCCTCTCAGACTTTTATGACACTCATGCTCACTACAAAACCAGGATGGTCTTGAACATCAGGGACACCAAGGAAGACGTCGTCGCCGCCGCTGATGCTGGTACGTTCTCTCCCTCTTCTTCTTCTTCTTCTTCCAGGTTATCGACTCACCTTTTTATTTGAACTTATTCTGTTATTCTTGTTGAAATTAAATTACTGAGATAGCAAAATATCGATATAGAATAGTTTGATTTTAAGTTTTTCTTCCTTTTTCTGGCTGCTCTGATCATCTTGTCAAGGCTGTGGGTGCTTATTACATTTCTCTGTGAACATTATCACATGAAGTTTTATTACACACTGTGCCCATAATTTAATTTCTTTTGATTTATTTTTGAAACTATTACCAAAATATAATCAGTCCATATTGTTTCCTCTTACTTTTCTCTCTGAAAAACCTGAAAAAATTAGTCCGATATCTTCTGCTTTTTGAACCAGTATGACGTTTAGATGTATATTTGGATATAGAAGTTTTCTGCTTTGCTTATGAAGAGCATGCATGATTTATATATATACAAGCGATCACAGTCAGGGACTCTCTCAGGTAGAAGCCTTAGGCTCTCTCCGTCCGCCAGCAATAAACCCAAACCGACGCTAACCCAAATGATTCCGCCAGTAATTTATTTCTCCTCAAATTACGTTCATGACAGCAGATGGAAAGAGATAGTTCATAATACTGATGTTATGAAAATTACGGAATTATCTCTAAAATATATATGATTCGGTCTTTTGATGGCTTACGTCCACGGATACAGCAATAGAGAAAAATCCATTAAGAGAAAAATTAGTAGATGACAAGAATAGTCTCAAATTCACAACCCTTATCCTACATACATCCAAATCACTATCTCTAAATCTAGGTGATGACTATTCTTTAACCCCATAGGTCTTTTTATAGTACTATATACAATAATCTTATGTTATTCTAGTCTAACAAGATTAAAATATTATTTTAATAAAATATACTAGTTTAATCAAAATTAAATAATCTTAATTAAATCATAATTCAAGACTATCCTAACAACATAAGAAAAAATGTTTGGTTGTAGGAGTACCCCAGATATTAGAAAATTAAATATACCGTGGCGAAGACTATTGTACGCACCAATGACCAATTCTTGATCTGGTATAGACTTACTAGGTATAATACTTTGACAGAAGGATTGACCTCCAACTAATTGTACTAAAAGAACAATTGACCATGATGTGATTAGAAAAGATCTTTCCTCCACGGTCATTGCTTGTTGCTCATCGCACAACTGTGTGCTAATACTTTTAATAGCTTTCAACTTTCAAGTCAGCCTGACATTTATTTTTGGGTATTTTTCATAAATGGGCCCATCGCACATAAGTTTTTTCATAATTTTAACTGTTTTTATCCAAAAGAAAGTCACATTTTGATAAAATTGTCCTTAATGAAACCGACATATCCATTTGGGTTCACGCCTCAACCCGAAACATTTCAACGGATAAAGTATATTTATGTAATCCACAACTCCTCAGTTCTCATAGACAGACCATACATCTCCTCAAAAACAATTTTGTGCTTCAAACAAACTCATATTCTTTGAACTTTTCTCGTCATACTATTCATCTTTGGAGTATTCTTTATCAGATAGGAAAATTTTTAAGCATTTTGAGTATTTTGGAGTCGTTTTTGATACATGAAAAAAACGTTTGAGCATTTTTAAGCATTTTGGAGTATTTTTTATATATGAAGAAAAACCTTTGAACATTTTGAGCATTTTTTGTCAAGTAGGCATATTCGTTAATTATGTTGTTAAATGGAATATGGTGTATCATTTGAAATTGTTGATCTTATTGGATGAAATTCAGTAGCTTTGGTAATTTTTAGTATTACGTAACTAGTTTTTAGGTATTGCGTGACTAATTTTGGACATTGTGTGATTGACTTTGGGCATTGCGTGACTAATATTTAAGCATTATATGACTAATTTTTAGTAAGGCATTGCGTGACTAGTTCCTGATACATTGTGTGACTTAGGCATTACTTAAAAATTAATCACGCAATGTCTAAAACCAGTCACATAATACTTAAAAATCAGTCGCGTAGTGATTAAGTCACATAATGCCTAAAAATCAGTCTCATAATACTTAAAAATCAGTCTAATCAATTTCAACTTCTTAACTTTGCGATTCTATGAATAAACCAATAAACTCACAAATCTAAAATACATACTTTTTTTTTTACTAGACCATGAAATTGTGCATTTCATAGAAAATAGGTTACAAAACTCCAAAACCTTTCAAAGAAAGACAAAATATATTCCTATTGGGAGGGCTTTGCTCACTTTTCTCATGCAAAAACAAAATATACTCCATTTATAAAATATTTCTTGAATAATTTTAACTCAAAATTTCATAAAAAAAATCAAAATTCCCAACAAACATGCTTAACAATTATCTCAATTTCAAACACAACAAAATTGTGAATCACCATAAAACCTATCAAACATACTTTAGCTGTTTCTTCTTTCTGAGCCCATCATCTTAACCAATCTGATCCAACTCATCAACGCAGGCATCTCCATCGCAACACACGTTTCGAACTAAGTCATCACCAGAAAGCATCCAGTTACCACATTCATCATACTGCTTGCAATCAGAGCAAAATGACTGTTTATCACTCTTGAGAACACCAAAATCCACCATCTAAAAAAATAAAATAGAATAAGAAATATCTTGATGTCATTTTTACTCTTTGAATGACAAGATAAATAGTATTTGAGCAGAGAGAGAAAGCAAGATGTAATTTTAAAATTTTTGTCCGGATAGCGAGATAGAGAAAACTAAAACCATTTTAATTTGTTTGAAATTGTTTAAAGGGTATTATTGTCAAGTCCAATAAAAAATTGTCTAAAAACAGTTAAAATTATAATGACAGTCATTTTTGAAGTGTTCTTACTACTAAGGTAATTTCTCATAATTTCTTTTTTATTTTTTAACCGAGTCAGCAGACCAGTACCATATTTATTTTTTAATGTTTATTCTTCCTGTAGCATGTTAAATCTTTCAGGATGAATAATCAAGTAAGAATTTTTGTCAATTCCCTTGGTGAACAGCTCTAGACTTGATGAAAAATGTACAAGTGCAAGCAATCATAGGACCGAGAAGTTCAATGCAAGCCAACTTTGTTATCAATCTCGCAAACAAATCTCAGGTTCCCATCATATCGTTTTCCGCAACAAGTCCTTCTCTCACTTCGCTCCAGAGTCCATTTTTTTTTCTAGCTGCACAAAATAGCTCAAATCAAGTGAAAGCTATGAGTGCCATTGTCCAGGCTTTTGGATGGAGAGAAGCTGTACCCATCTACGTTGACAACCACTATGGGGAGAGCCTTATACCTTACTTGACGGATGCCTTACAGGAGATCAGCATTCGCGTCCCATATCTGAGTGTCATTGCTGCGTCAGCTACGGATGACAGAATTGCTGAAGAACTTTACAAGTTAATGACCATGCAAACAAGAGTGTTCATTGTGCACATGACAATGCCTCTTGGCAGTCGGATTTTGGCGAAAGCAAAAGAGATTGGAATGATGAGTGAAGGGTATGTTTGGATCATGAATGATGCGATGACTAATCTGTGGAGATCAATAGATGCCTCACCCATAGATTCCATGCAGGGGGTTGTAGGTGTGAAGTCTTATGTTCCTAAACCGAAAAAGCTAGACAAGTTTACAGTTCGCTGGAAAAGGGAGTTCCAGCGAGAGAATCCGGACTCCATTAATTCTGAATTGAACATTATGGGACTATGGGCTTATGATGCAACTTTTGCGCTGGCAATGGCAATTGAGAAAGCTGGCACTACAAACCTCCACTTCAACAAACCAGATATTTCCAGCAGTTCTGCAACGGACCTTGAAACTTTGGGAGTCTCACAAAATGGTCCACGACTCATCCAGAAATTATCAAGATCTAAATTCAGAGGCCTTACCGGAGACTTTTATTTTGTTAATGGGCAATTACAATCATCCGTGTTCCAGATAGTTAACGTAATTGGAAGTGGGGAAAGAAGGGTCGGTTTCTGGACACCCGAAAACGGACTTGTAAGACAATTGGATTTGACAAACACAAGCCCGAATACTTCTAAGCCAAAACTGGGTCCCATTATATGGCCAGGGGATACTACCTTGGTTCCCAAAGGTTGGGAGACCCCAGCAAGTGGGAAGAAATTGAGAATTGGGGTTCCTGTGAAAGGTGGTTTTCGTGAATTTCTTGAGGTAGTGTGGGATCCTATCAATCAGAAAGCAATATCAATTAAAGGGTACTGCATTGATGTTTTCGATGCTGTAATGGAAAACATGCCTTATGCTGTTCCTTATGAGTATGTTCCATTTGCAACACCTGATGGAGAAGCTGCTGGGTCTTACAATGACTTAATTGATCAAGTGTACTATGGGGTAAGTCTCCTCCAATCCTTTTGTCTATTACTATAATTCACCGCTATGGTTTCATGCATAGCTTCAATTTATTTTTTCCTCTGTTGACAATTGACTGCTATGAGCAGAATTATGACGCTGTGGTAGGAGATACAACTATCGTGGCAAACAGGTCATTGTTTGTAGACTTCACATTGCCATACACAGAAGCTGGTGTGTCGATGATCGTGCCACTCAGAGATAACAAGGAAAAGAATGCATGGGTTTTCTTAAAGCCTTTGACATGGGACCTCTGGGTAACGAGCGGTTGCTTCTTTGTCTTCATCGGATTTGTTGTTTGGATTCTCGAGCACAGAATAAACAATGATTTCCGTGGACCCCTTGCACATCAAATCGGCACCAGCTTCTGGTTCTCCTTCTCAGCCATGGTGTTTGCCCATCGTAATAACACCTATCACCTTTTCAATTTATAAATATATTGCATTTCACTTGTATATATTGCATTTCGATACAACATTTTGAACCACATTTTTTTGTTCCTGAATCCAGGGGAGAGAGTGGTGAGCAATTTGGCCAGATTTGTGGTAATAGTATGGTGCTTCGTCGTTCTCATTCTCATCCAAAGTTACACGGCAAGTTTGACTTCACTTTTAACAGTTAAGCAGCTCAAGCCCACTGTAACTGATATCAATGAGCTCTTGAAGAAAAGGGAGAGTGTTGGTTTTTTGGATGGCTCGTTCGTTGAAGAAATCTTGTTGGGGTTGAAATTTGATAAAGTCCAGCTAAAGAAATATAACTCTTCGGAAGAACTTCATGAACTTTTTAACAAAGGAAGTGCTAATGGCGGTATTTCGGCTGCTTTGGATGAAATTCCTGGTATTAAGATATTTCTTTCTAAATACTGTGGCAAATATACTACAGTAGAGCCAGTGTTTAAAACCGGTGGCTTTGGATTCGTGAGTTCTCTGTCAATCTCTGCAACCCTCCCTCTCTCTTTCTCTAGCTTCCACCATTCTCTATGATATGCTTAATGTTTCATGCTGATTTTTATTTATGTTGCTTTTTGTAGGTCTTCCCTAAAGGTTCCCCTCTCGTAGCAGATGTTTCAAGGGCAATCCTGAATGTTACTGAAGGTGACAAAATGGAACAAATTGAAAACTCATGGTTAAAGAAGGAAACTGTTTGTCCTGACGTCGACCCTTCTGTTTCTTCAAGCAGGCTTGGTCTAGAGAGCTTTTGGGGCCTGTTCCTCATTGCTGGGGCAGCATCCATATCAGCTCTCATCATATTTTCAGCAAGGTTCTTGTATGAACAACGACATGTCTTGTTTCAGTTCCATTCTGAAACTTCAGCATGGAGAAGAATCCGAATTTTGTCGAGAATCTTTGACCAGAAAGACCTGAGCTCCCATACTTTTAGAAAAAGCGAAGTCAGAGATCATGCGAGCAGCACTTGCAGTGTTCACAGCATAGGTGTCGTTGGAAGCTCACCGAACACTAACTGCCCGCCGAGTCCATCAAGCTGCTCAAACCAGACAGATTCTTCACACTTTGTTTTCATTGTAGACCAAGGGAGGGTTACAGGGCATGATGATCTAACTCCAAGTGGATCAGCATCTCCTGAGATATTCCCATCTTCGGAAAGATCTTCACTTGAGCTTGCTAACTGAAATGACCCGTGATCTGAATTGATGCAGATATATTCCCACTCAATTGAGAACAATAGTTGAAGATAAATATTGTAAATTGATGAACTAGACTACATCCGTATTCCAGCTTCCAGGCTAATTTTCAACAGAATTTTACGGGTTCTGCATGAATATCCACTCCGCACTGTTCACAATTTGAGGAAGAATTCCCTGTTTTCTGCTTTTAAAGTTGTAATTGCACCTGAAACCAACCTATGCTAATTAGCTGGCATCTAATATGAAAACTTTTTTTTTTTTGAAGATTAAGAATCATTTCATTTCATGAAGAAAAGGGTATACCCCATTTACAGAGAAAGAGAGGTCCAGAGTTAACAAGATCATCAGCTCTGACCTCTCCATCAGCATCCTGGATGACCAAAAAGCCAGTTGCTGCAACCTTTCCCTTCTATACAAAAACCAATAATTGTTTGGTAAGTGGAGCAGGAACAACATATTCAACAGAAACCACAATATTTTCTCAAAAAAAAAAAAAAGAAATTGTAATATCTTTCATAATAACCCTAAGTGCATACACGAGAACTTTCCCAGTAAACTGAAATCTTACTAGAAATTTGACAAAGTATATGAGAGAGAGAGAGAAAAAAAAGAAGAAACAGGTTGATTGCTTCACGACTGCTTTGAAATAACTTCTAAGAAATTGTACTATATGTATATTATCCGTTCTTAATTTTAAAATTTTTATAATTAAGAAAGTGATAATATCTAATTTACTTATAATATATAAAATTTATATATTGACAATACATCAAATATTAACTCTTAAAAAAAAATCCAAAGTCTAGGAGTGGGAAATATCAAAGATAATTTATAATTAACCTATAGAATGGTCTCAAATACATATGCATGGTTGTTTCTAAACATGTGCTTACATTTGCTCCAATTTGTAACAGTTAAATATGTTGGTTGATTAGTACATCCAACTAGATAAACAAAGAAGAAATTGGAAAAAAAATTAAAAAATTTGAGTCACCATCGAAAAATTTTAATTCAAGTTTCCCAACTTAAGAAAATGTGCTTGACTACTGAGATTATTAAAGGTAAATGTCATAATCAATTACAACTTAACTGAAGTTATATAGTAATGTTCAAAATACTAGAATTAAAATTGCGTTCCTCGTCAGAGATTGAATTCAATTCCCTGTTCAATTCAAGAAGTCAAGGTGACTCCCTAATATTGAAAGTCAAGCTGTTTAAGCATGAGTTAGACTCGGGGAATAACGAAAAAAAAGAAAAGAAAAGAAAAGGGTAACATGTTGCGTATGATTTGGTGAAAAGGATGAAAGAGATAATAGAAAATCCAAGTTGAAGTTACTTAGAGTTCTGGTTGTTCTCTTACTCTATTTTCATTGACTCATTCCTCCTCGCAAATCACATCATATAAGCCATATGATTACGAAGGAAGTGTGGGAAAATAAAATATTATTGACCCAGAAGGAAGGAAAAAGAAGGATATCTGAGGGAGGCATTTGGTTCCCTGGAAAAGTTTGGAGACAAAATGTTTCCTTAATTAATTAAGGATAAATGAGGTCAACGGTAGTGCTTCATCTTTATTATGATAGTCTTTTCTCTTTTTTTTTTTCACATTTAATACTCTTATTTTTTAATGTTATAAATTTTTTTTTCATAATTTTTTAAAAATTTTTTCATATTAAAAAACATTGAACATTAATATTATAAGTTTTTTTTACAAATTTTAGTATAATATATATCTGTAAAAATCAAATAGAGACAAAAAAAAGAGAGAAATAATATTAATTTGTCTTAACAAGGAAGTGGAGAATCTGACTGATGGAGATTTTAGCTAAAAGTAGGTAGCGAATCTTTCTATTTTAAACTTCATGGTTAATTTAATGATCATTGTTTAATTTACCTCAAATTATTGGTTAACAATCCAACGTCTTCCTCACAACTTCCTGGAAAAGAAGTTGTGCGATGTAATGTTTTGAGCAAGTCATTGATTAATTAGATCCTGGAAAAAGACATTTGCTGCTACACAACTTATGATGTAATGTTTTGACCAAGTCATTTATTCAAGTTATAAAGCTTGAAATTTCTTCTAATAATGAATATTGCTGTAAGATTTAATACTATCAGAGGAAATTATTATGTCAGAATATTTGGTTTGAATACAATTCATGTAATCCCAACTAATTCATCAGACCTCTTATTAAAATGTGGGTTTCTTTTTATTTTTATTTTTCCCTAATATTCTCCCAATGGCGAATAGGATATGTAATATTTGTAATTTGTTTATTGCTTCTAACAACCAAAGACTTGTAGTGGAGTGGCCCCAATTTTCCTTCCCTGCCTGCTGACAAAGTAAATGATTGGAAATTGAAGGAAGCCATCCCCTAATCCGAGTCACGCAATTTTCCCTTCAAACTTAATTAGCAGTAATTCTTTTCTTTGAGAGCGACGAGGTTTGAGTTGGTCAAGGTAAACGATCGATATTAAAATAAGACAAATCCTAGCTTTGGTCATCAGATCAACATGTCCCCAGTGTTCCACTCCTTTATGTGAGGAGGAGGAGCTTAGGTTTTTCATTTAATTATTCACTCTTCAGTCTTGGGTTGTGCTAACCAGACAGTGATGCCTGGTGTAATGTATCACCAAGCTAGCTAGGGTTGCCTGGAGTAAAATATCTAGCCGAAAATTAAAAATGAAAACTATAGAATAGCATGAAATTTCCGTGCAATGAGACTGCGAAAGTCAAAGAAGAAGAAGGGTGAATTCACCGAATGGATTCTTCCCACGAAATTCTTCGATTGCGGCTCTTCTTTGATTCATACTTTTCATCCATTATAAATATCAGTATCTTCTTGTCAAGGCCAGACCCTGCTCGAGAGCTTCAATTAAGATGCAGAAAGCTACTGCAGTAACCAGCCCTCTTCTCCATTTTTTCTGCCTTGTGATCATTTCGTGCAGGATTTTGCTGATGCATGCGGTTGCTGCACAAAACAGCAGTAGCATCCCAGTTAATGTGGGGGTGGTTCTTGACTTCGATACAAAACTTGGGAAGATTGGGTTGAGCTGCATCAACATGGCCCTCTCTGATTTTTACGCCACTCATGCTTCCTACAGAACCAGGCTTGTCTTGAACCCCAGGGACTCCAAGGACATTGTTGGCGCCGCTGCTGCTGGTACGTGTTTCCTCTTCCACCTCTCTCCTTAATTACTCTCTTTTTAAGAAATAAATTTTAATATATATGGAAACATTTTACAGATTCTACTTGTTAATTTACAGGTCAAGTCATAATTATTTCTCTCTTATTGTTTTATTTTTCTCTTTCAACTTATTTTGAATCATCAATCATGAATTTTCTATTGATATTTAATTTTTCACATGACAAATAATAACGCTATATATGTTATTATTTTTTTATCTCAATTTATCTGCATCAAAATCTCAAAATCTCTTTTTTAAAATTTTAAATCATTTAGTTTTTTTTTTTCTAAAATGAGGTATATATCAAGCTTGTTCTATTTGTTTTTTTAGAGACCAAACTAATAAAACCAGCATGAAGATTGATAATAACGCATAGAAGATCGGGAGTTAAATTTGCTCAAGCAAAGGCAAATTGTGTTTCTATGTATTAATTTTCTCTGAGAAAACTTTATCAAGGCATATGCAATTGGTTATGGAAAACCGTATAATTGATAATTGATGACCCTCTTTGCCCCTTCTCCTCCTAAAGAAAGAAAAAGAACAGTACATATATTGATAATTGACAAAATTTTTTTTTTTATTTTGATATAAAGATTGTTTTGATTGTGGCGTAGCCGATAAATTAGAAAATTATGGTTGTAGACTACAAGACACCATACACGTTGAGTAAGCCAATCCATAAAATAATTAATGCCTTCAATGATGTGACAGAAAATTTGCCTTCAATTTGTAATAATAAATATTTTTTATAAGAAAAATTTGTACTAATAAACATTTGACTACGAACTCCAGGCTCTGTATCGAGAATATTTGACTTGAAACCCATTTAAATATTTCTACTACCATAGAGAAGTATGTGTATATTAAAAAAATAATAAGTATGAGATATATGTAGATATAGTTAATTAGATCCTACATAATCTAGGATTATTCAGCCACAGCAACTGTATATGTATTACTTTTCAAAAAATACATATTTTTTCCTTTTAATCTGACCTGGTCAAAATACCGGTTCCTTCACCTTTTTTTCTCTATATTTCTTCCAAATTGTGTGGTAATTGTATGGTAATCTTTCCTAGCTTTTGGTTGGATGAAAGCTGAAAATTAATTCTGAACTTTCGATTTTATTTTTGTTAGAAAAAAAAATAAGAAAAATTTTAGACATATATGCATGATTATCGTTTAATCTAAATTTTATGATCTTATCAGAATTGTTCATAGAATATGAAATTGAGGTTATTGAATTTATATTATTTGTTACTATACAGATTAGTATATAGATGATCAAGATTATTAAATTTTGTTTGCTTGACAAACAGCTCTTGACTTGATAAAAAACGTACAAGTGCAAGCAATCATAGGGCCGCAAACTTCAATGCAGGCCAATTTTGTTATCAACCTCGGAAACAAATCTCAGGTTCCCATCATTTCATTTTCGGCAACAAGCCCTTCTCTTACCTCCCTTCGGAGTCCATACTTCTTCCGAGCTACACAAAATGACTCATCTCAAGTGAAAGCCATTAGTGCAATTGTTGAAGCCTTCGGATGGAGAGAAGCTGTGCTAATCTACATAGACAATGAATTTGGAGAGGGTATTATGCCTTACTTGACAGACGCCTTGCAAGAGATCAATGCTCGTATCCCATACCGGAGTGTCATCCCTTCATCGGCTAGCGATGACCAAATTTCAGAAGAGCTTTACAAGCTAATGACAATGCAAACGAGAGTGTTCATTGTGCACATGCCACCATCTCTCGGCACCAGGCTTTTTGCCATAGCAAAAGAGGTTGGAATGATGAGTGAAGGCTATGCTTGGATCGTGACAGATGGAATGACTAGTCTTTGGAGTTTAACAGAGGCCCCAACCATCGATTCCATGCAAGGGGTTCTAGGAGTAAGGACTTACGTTCCAAGAACAAATGAGCTAGAAAATTTTAGACTTCGATGGAAAAGGAAATTCCAGCAGGACAATCCCACAATTATTAATGCTGAATTGAACATTTTTGGAAAGTGGGCTTATGATGCCACTTTTGCACTAGCCATGGCAATTGAGAATGTTAGCATGGGAAACTTCAGCTTCAATAAAACTAATGTCTCCAGCAGTGGAACAGATCTTGAATCTTTCGGGGTCTCACGGAATGGTCCACACCTAATCCAAGCATTGTCAAGCACTAAATTCAGAGGTCTTACTGGAGACATTAATTTTGTTAATGGAGAGCTACAATCATCACTTTTTCAGATAGTTAACGTAAATGGAAATGGGGAGAGAAGGGTGGGGTTTTGGACACCAAAAAGTGGACTTGTAAAAGAATTGAATTCGGCGAAGAGAAGCACTAATTCTACTCATAAGCCAAATCTTGGTCCCATTATATGGCCAGGGGATGCCACCTCTCCTCCTAGAGGCTGGGAGATTCCAACAACTGGGAGGAAGTTGAGGATTGGGGTGCCAGTGAAGAGTGGTTACAGTGAATTTATTAAAGCAACATGGGATCCTAATTCTCGTACAGCTACTTCAGTCACCGGATATTGCGTAGATGTTTTTAAGGCTGTAATGGCTGCAATGCCTTATGCCGTTCCTTACGAGTTCATTCCCTTTGCAACGCCAGATGGCAAGAGCGCCGGGACTTACAACGACTTAATCTTTCAAGTGTATAATGGGGTAAAACATCTTCTCATCTTTTTGAGTTTTTTAACAGGAATTTTTTATAATTTTTTTGTCAATTATGAACAGACATACGATGCTGTGGTAGGAGATACAACGATTATAGCAAACAGGTCACAGTACGTGGACTTCACATTACCATACACTGAATCGGGTGTATCAATGTTTGTACCGATCAGAGATAACAGGAGGAAGAATGCTTGGGTTTTCTTGAAACCTCTAACATGGAACCTCTGGGTGACAAGTGCTTGCTTTTTTGTTTTTATCGGATTTGTTGTCTGGGTTCTAGAACACAGAATAAATGAAGATTTCAGGGGACCCCCTTCGTATCAAGTAGGCACGAGCTTCTGGTTCTCCTTCTCTACCATGGTGTTTGCCCATCGTAATAATTCTTTCATCTTCTTGATTTACAAAGTTGTACTATTGACGTCAGATTGTTAACTTTCTTTGCCTCTTGGATTGTACTTGCAGGGGAGAGAGTGGTCAGTAACTTGGCTCGATTCGTGGTAATAATATGGTGTTTCGTCGTCCTCATTCTCACCCAAAGCTACACGGCTAGTTTAACTTCACTTTTAACCGTGCAACAGCTCCAGCCTACGGTAACTGACATACAGGAGCTTTTAAAGAAAGGGGAGAAGGTTGGTTTCAAGAAAGGCTCCTTCGTTCAGGGAATCTTGACGGGGTTAACTTTTCCTGAATCCCAACTTATAGAATATCAGACCCTGGAAGAACTTCATGATCTCTTTACCAAGGGAAGTGCCAATGGTGGTATTTCTGCTACTTTGGACGAAATTCCTTATATGAAGCTCTTTCTCGCGAAATATTGCGGCCAATATACCGCAGTCGAACCAAAATTTAGAACTGATGGCCTCGGTTTTGTGAGTTTTCTCTCAATCTCTAATCTTCTCTCTACCCGTATGCAATGTTTCTTTGTGCTGATACTGTTTTGCAATTTACAGGTCTTCCCTAGAGGTTCCCCTCTTGTAGCAGATGTTTCCAGGGCAATCCTAAATGTTACTCAGGGAGAAAAAATGAATCAAATTGAACAGGCATGGTTCAAGAAGGAAAGCAGTTGTTCTGACACCAACACTTTGGTTTCTTCCAACAGTCTTGGTGTCGAGAGTTTTTGGGGCTTGTTCCTCATTGCCGGGGTCACCTCAATATCAGCTCTAATCATATTTGCAGCAATGTTCTTGTACGAGCAAAGGCATGTCTTGTTGCGCTTCGGTTCTGAAACTCCTTTCTGGAGAAGAATTCGGATCCTGTCAGGAATCTTCGACCAGAGAGACCTCAGCTCCCACACTTTTAAAAGAAGTGAACTCGAAGACAAAAGCAAAAATGATAGTGTAAGTATAGGCGTTGCAGGAGACTCACCAAACACTAACTGCCCACCAAGTCCATCAAGCTACTCAAACCAGACAGAGCCAGGCTTTGTGTTCTTGGCAGATCAAGGAAGAGCAACTGAAAATGGTGATCTGACCCCAAGTGCTGCAGCATCTCCGGAGATATTCCCACCTTCCGGAAGACATTCTATTGAGCTTGCTAATACTGCAAAGAGCCCAAGAGAACAATTGGTGTAGATATTCCCCTTTACTCCATTGACAACTTCAGTAATCCAGAGTCGTAAATTGATGTTCATTGGTAGACAGAAGATTATAACATTACATTATGATAATTTTTTATAGTATTAATCCAATTGAACTGTACATAACTTGATGTTTTCCTAATTGCAATAGAGTATATGTAACACCTTCACAAAGTATTTATTATAAAAACATTTAAATTCATTAAGATATAATTTTATATAAATAATAAGTAGGTATTGTTTTAGTATTTTATTTATTTGCAGATATGACCTTGGGTGCCTTAATAATAAGAGAATAAAAAAAGAGGATTTTAAGCAAATGAAGAAATTTAATTAAAATCAGTTTTATTATCACAATTAAGTTTGTAGGGGTTAATGTAACACCCCTGACTATATATATATATATAACAATAAATAATAAATAAATGAATGGTAAGAGGAAGACCACATGGGCAGCCACCCATGTGGTCAAATGAGACTTGAATGAAGGCTTTAAAAGAAGAAAAAGAAAGAGAAGTGGGTAGGGGCCGGATATGCACAAGAAATGGAGAAGAGGACAAGTGAAATAAAGATATGGATGGGATAAGATAAGGAGAGAAGAAAGAGAGTTGACAAATGGAAAAACAAAAAGGTCAGCTGTGAGTGAGAAAAAAGGGAAAGCTGAAGAAGAAAAGGAAAGAAAAAATAAAAGAAAGAAGAAGAAGAGAAACAGTCGTGAGGTGAGGAAGGAGAGAGCTGAAAAATTTTCAGGTTTTTACTACAAATTTTGAGGTAAGGAAAGCTGATTTTATTAAAGTTTTTATGGTTGATTTTGGTGCTGAAAAAGTAGTGAAATTGCTGCTGAAAATTGAGCTAAAAATTGGTTGTTTTTGGAGGCTTAAAGTGTGGTTTTGATGGTTGGTTTTGAGCTGAAAGTTTAGCTAAAATTTTTGCTGGTTTTGAGGTTGAAATTTTGCTGGATTTGGAGGTGGAAAAGGGACAGCAAAGCTGCTAGAAATTGAAGCTAAAAAGGATAGGATTTTTGCTACCAAACGGTGAGAAAGAGAGGAAGAAAGAGTGACCGGTGGTGGAGGAGGAAGGGCTGCCACCACTGGCAGAGAAGGAAGGTCACGATGGAGAGAAGCCACGGGCTAGGAGGAAGAAAGGAAGAAAGAATGTGGAAGAGAGAAAAAGAAAAGAGAAAAAGAAAAGAATAGAAAATGAAAATGAAAGAATAAGAAAAAAATAAAAGTGGGCCAATGGAGAAATAAAAATTGGGCAAGGCCCAAATGAGAAATAAATTGGGTAAGGCCTAATAAGAAAAATAAATGGGCTTAGCCCAATGAGAAGAAAAAGAGGAAAAGCCCATGGAGAAGGCTCAAAGGAAATAAAGAAATAGAGAAGGTCCAAATGGTAAGTTGGAATTATATTTTAAGATTTATAGATAATTAATATTATGTATATTTTAGATAAAAAAATATATGCAAGTTATTTAAGAAATTTTAATTAAATTAATACTCATACAAATGTACGATTAAATATATTTGATTTAAATTATTACCAGGAACGTTTGTTGAGGAGGCGAGCCGAACGAAATAGGTGACCGAGAATAAAAATAAGTATATACACGTATGAAAATAGCGATGTAAAATCTCGCTATTTCAAGGTGAGTAGGGGGTGTCAACTTTAAAATTTTCGTAATAGTATCTATTTATGAATATTTTAATTTTGATGTAAAATTATGAATATCATGTGCTAGTAGAAATTTTAGGAAATGTGGATGCAAAATTATTTTTAGAATTGTCTTGACTATATATGTATGTATATTATTCATAAAACATTTTGAAAATCGAGAAACAAGCCCTTCATACCGTTTAGTATCAAAATCTTGTGCCTTATAATTTTTGTGTGATGTGCATAGTAAATGTATTTGTTAAATGATTCTTATGTAGCTTCTGAAAGCCGATTTTATTCTGAAATTTTTATAAATGTTTATACCAAGACAAAAGATGTGAAAAATCAATATATCGATTTATCAAATTTTTGGTTTTTAAATGATTTAAGAAAATAGACTTGAGAACTATGTTATGGATCCAAAAGACATTCTGTTTTTGATAAACTGAAAGCGTCGAGAGTAGGCCGGATGTCACATTGGTTAAGTGTGACCCTCGTGCACGAGTGAGCTCTAACTAGAGATATTTTTGGGTCGTCGACGGGTTGTTAGACATGGTTGGGGCCATGGTTTGTGATATACGTGGCAAGGCCACAAATGATTTATGCGGTTGCGACCGCTTGATATCTCTGATGTCGGCCAACATCGTTGAGATTACCATGGTATTATATGGGAATTCAGTGGAAGCGATGCTCCCGGATGTTATTACGTGGAAGTGGGTCCACGTGTTGATGTTATATTTTCCTACTCGAGAGCATTGTGAATTTTTTGACGCATACTTTTATCTTATCATTTGTATTTTGACGATAAGTCGAATTTTCGTTAATTTCATCTTGAGTTATTACACTTGTTTTGGGCATTGTTTTGCTCCAAATTAAATGTTGCACGATGATTTTACTGCATCATTTTATAAGGCACAAATCTCCCTTTCAATTGAATTTACCATTGATAATATTGTGATTTACTATTCAAATGATCAGCTAATTGCTTGTTTCCCATCTACGTCATATTCACTGAGCCGATGATCACTGAGTCTGTGAGACTCACACCTCTTTTATTTCTCATTTTGCAGACAGGGATCGGCCTAGCGCGTAATCATCGACGTGCTCAGTTTCCTGCGAATAAGTAAAAGCATCTCTTAGCCCCATTTCGAGTCACTCCGCTGTTTAGGGTCTAGTCACATGAAATTTCTAAATGTTATCAGTATTGTAAATTCATAAATATGTATTGTTAAAAAAAACTGTGTTTTAAATTCAATTGCTATTATTGGAAACGAAATATCAATAGTGCGATTATTATTATTATTATTAATTACTTACGTACGTCTTAGCATATTTAATGAATGTATTGGGAATTTCGTAAAGGCTTGTTTGGGACTTGGTGGGATCTTCCGAAGGTCTCAGACGTCGGTAGCGACAGGAGAAAGGGTTGTTACAGTTAAGGTCTGTTCACTTGCTATGTTTATGGTAGTGAGGTTAGGCAGTTTACAAGTTTAAAAAGAACAGACAAAAACTTACACTAGTGTATTGAACAGACTCAATCAATAGGCAATCAGAATGGCTTAATACCAGGGAAGAAGAAAGGTAGAGGAAAAGGAAAGAGATTGCTGATTAAGGTATGTTGGGATTATATTTTTATAGTTTGGGGTACGAAAACCTTAAATTAGTTATACTTTCTTATTTTTTTATTTAAATCCTACACATTTTCGATGACTTTCCGACAGCACGATGGTACCAATGGAAAGGTCTTGAAAAGATCTTTCCAATGGTTTTCGTAGCACCTCGTTTAACCTCGTGGTTAGGAAGATATGAATTTTTTAAGTTAATTAGAAATCTGATTTTCAACAGTTTTGGCAGCTCAACTTTGGGTCGCCGGAACTCCATATTCTGGTATCATTTTGGTCGTTTCTTTGAGAGCTTTTATAGTGTGAAATGAGATGTTTAATTTTCCATCAGTGGCTCAGTTAGAGACTTCTTGTGTTAAGAGAATTAAAGCGTCAAAATAGGTTTGTTGATACTGAAAACTCAAAAATCTGAGTATTTATGTGATGATTTCAAGAATTTTGGCTTTCGAAACTTAGGAATTTTGTATTTTTTTTAATCGAAACAAACTTTGGTGTTGTAGTATGATATGAATACTTCACATTGGTGTTGATTTTATCATTAGAAGTAATTCGGGTTGAAAGTTACAAGAGCTTGAAATAAGCCAAATGATCATTAGATTCTGAAATTTTCAGAAAATAAAAAATTCTTTTTAAATTTGTTTTAAATTTTAATTTTAATTAATATGTGATAAATCCTGTTGTAAACTTCTTAAATGTTGGATATGTGATTTCTACTATATATATATGTCAAAAAGTATGTATCTTTATATTTTATAAATTTATTTATTAAATTAGTGGATTTTATTAAAATATCAAAAATTTATGAAAAATTATAAATATGATTTTTATGAGTGAAATTAGTGTTATTTCTTCATATGAAATTAAAGTCCTTAATGATTTTATGATTTAAGTTTAATTCTCAACCTTATTGGAAATTTTGTTTTAATTCAAAAATATATATAATAATAATATATTACCTTATTAATCGAAAATGTTTTTAAATTGTAATTGAAGTCGCTACACACCAAGTGCTTATGATGGTCAACGGAAAGTCACCTTATAGGATCTGTTTGCAAATTTAGTTCTGATTTTTGTATATGTTTCTTGAAATATTAGGCTACTATAAGGATTTTCATATGTGTTACTTAAAAGTGAAAATAACAAGATTAAGTAAATGACTGATATCTCTTTAGTGTTTTCACACCCTAAAATTTACCTTAATGTGAATTTGTATATGAGATACGATATTTTATCTTATGATTTATTAAAATCGGATTGAGCATGCAAATGTATATGTATATGAGTTTTTATATTGGATTTAGAACGTGGCTTATGCAAAGTGTGATTTCTGTTTTCGAAATTTGTATATGACTTTGTATAATGTATACATATATGTTTTCATGAATATAAACATAAATATTTAGTCCGAAATGAACATGCTTTTAAGGTATATGAAATATGTTTGGGAAAATTTGATATACTATTTTATGAAATTCGAGTAAAATAAAAATATATATTTCTATTTTGTCTCGCTATGCTCTGACCCTACCAATGAGAGTTAAATGTTGGCTATGTCGACATGTATTATGTGATTAGAGATTGATCTCCCAACCGCACCACCGGTTATAGAATAGTAGTATTTGTGATATTTATTCAATGCAGCCAATGGTTGCTTTTGATATATTTCTGACCCGTGCCACGATGGTTAATTATGGATTTATATTTGACCTATGCCACAGGGGTTAAGTGTGGTCATAGCATGTTACAGGAGACCATCAAAATCTAAATATTAGTGAAATATGTTTGTTCAGTTATTTGAAAGTAGAAATTATAAAGCATATGATTCTGAATAAGATTACCCAATATTTATTTTGATATTTTTATTGATGACATTTTAGCCTAAATGTTTTAAGCATGCTTAATCTGGCTGAAGGGATGTTAGTTACTTGCTGAGCTGTTGGACTCACTCCTTCTTTTAATTTTTTTTAGGTTGTGATTTGGTCAACCACGCGGGAGAATTCGAGGAGGGATGTTTAATCTAATAGCATTTAAATTGTCTAGGCTTTATTTAAATATTATGAACATCGAGCTATCTTAATTAGTATTCAAACTTTTATTTGGACATAGCAGCTTTGTAGATTTTGAAAATTTAATTTTGAATGTTGTTGAATTATTATTTTTAGAATTTCTATCGACAGATATAGTTTTGTGAATCACTATATTCTTCAGGTATATCAGTATTTTTTAGTAATTGATATAAGAAAAATATTTTAAAACCTTGCATATCTGTGAAATTATATCTTACAGGTATGCGACGTCTGTCATATATCGGATACGAGGGTGACAGTATACATTGAAAATTACTATAAATTGAGGCCTTTTTATTTGTAAATAACAGAGCTGGGGTTTTGGATACGAGGGTGACAGTATACATTGAAAATTACTATAAATTGAGGCCTTTTTATTTGTAAATAACAGAGCTGGGGTTTTGCCTAGAATGGGTTCAAGTGAGCCACGCCATCTCAACGACGTCATTACTGTCCATATAGCCAATCTTCCCCTCCGCATCACAAATCAATGGCTCAAAACGATATGCAGCAACCATGGATTTGTCATCGATACGTTTATCCCACAAAGACGACCTCGCTATGACAGAGTATACGGATTTGCTCGATTTGTCTCCTTGGGTGAGGCGAACAGAGTCATTCGGCAACTGAACGGAGTCAAATTTTTTGAACATTGACTGGCTCTTAATCTGGTGAGACAACCATTCCCACGGTCTGCTTGGAGATCGAGAACCATTCTCCCCAACCTACAAATCCCCAACACCCAAAATCCCAAAATCCCCAACACCCAAAATCGTTTCAAACCCAGAAACCAACATATTAAAAAATTCCCAAATTTTCAAAACTCCATGAACCAAAATCGCCCTTCACCAAGTAACCATCAAAACCGAGGCATCAATTTGGCTCCTGCCATTGAGAAGGGAATAGAGCGATCTTATCTCCAAGCCCTAGTGGGACAACCCTCTGTTGAACAACCTCCTCCGCCCCCTCCACCCCCTCTTTTAAACGAGTCTATGAAATTCTGTCTTGGTCACATTGAATCAGAAGCTCTCCATTGGCTTGAGAGTTGCGTTGTGGGGTATTGTAGGGATCAACAGGAACCTGATGACATTTTGAAATTGTTCAAGTGCCGTGGCAAATTGGGATTTGATATCAAACGATTAGCTGGGTTCCTCTATCTTCTTTCGTTCCCTGATTATTCATCTTTTGAGCAAGGTAAGTCCACAAATTGGGGTTCGCTTACAGAATGGTTCAATGATGTTCAGCCATGGTCACCAAATTTGGATGTCAAAGAAAGGCGTTGCTGGTTATTTGTTATAGGTGTTCCTGTCCATGCTTGGAATGACAACACTTTCCATCGCATTGGAGCTTTATGGGGATTTTTCCTTTATCTTGGTGAGGAATCCTCACAATTGAACTCTTTCAAGCGGGCTACCATGCTCATCACTACGGGTAGAAAAGAAAAGATTCAAGAGCTTGTGCAACTTGTTGTGGGTAACCAGATTTATCGAATTTTTGTATGTGAATTTTCTCCTGATTGTGTGTTGGACTGTCTAGGTTGCTTACCATATCTTGAAGAGGACACTAGCTCTTCTGACACCTCAACTTCTGGCGGCCAAGGCACAACCATCAATGTTGATAATCCAAGCCCTACGGTAGATGGACAAAAAGATAATGCTCGCCTGAAAACAAGTCTCCAAATTCTCCAAAACGGGATCTTTGCCCTAGAAATCTTACCATGCAAATTAGTGATGAATCCAACTTGCCATTAAGCCCACCTAACCTTCTCTCAAGCTTATGAATTTTCAGCCCATTCTGCCTTCTATTTCAAACAACCCCAATGCCCACCACACAAGCCCAGAGCTAAACTCAAAATCCAACATGAGCCTAGTTCAAACAAACTATAACTTAAATACTCTTTCTACAGACAGTCCAAACTCACCATTGAACAACGTTGTTCCAATCTCCCCAAATCTGGTACTTTCTTCAACTAGTGAACCACATCACGGAATGGCTCTACCTTCTCCTTCCTCGAATTGCTCCATTCAAAGCTCTAGCCCACTTGCAAGCTCGTCATCACAACCCATTAATGAACCTCAGCCATCAAAGCCTTCTGAACTTCAAGACAACCTGACCTCTTCAAGGGAGGAAACCCAAATGGAGTCCCAAGCATTGGAACTGGAGCTTCCTGATAACCAAGAGCTTGTCCCAATATCCAACCCATTCATTAACCCAATCCCTTTCCTTACTCCATTATTACCCGATTATATCTTTGAACCAGGACCTAAACCCAAAACTAAATCTCAACCTACCTCTCACCACTATTATACATGCCTTAATTCTAGGAATAACCCACCTTCATGCCAAACTGACCTTCATCTGGCAAATTCTGATAATTCTGACACTATACCAGACCTCAACCCTCTATCTGAAGCTTCTGACTGCTAACTTCAAGACTTAGTTGAAGTGGGTATGCTACCCAAGATTAATCGAAAACTCAAAAAGCTTAGAAAGAAGGGGATTCATAGTCTTAATAAGCTCCTCTCATCATCAAATAAAAAAGAAACAGATCCCTTGGCTCCACGGCTTTCCTCCATCCTAACGAAAGAAGCTATTCAAGTGTGGAATATTGCCACCCAACTCGGAATCTCTGGTCAATGTTCAAAGCAAGTAATTCTTGGTAAGCTTGAACTCATGGAAAATGCAAAATACGGTGAATGATCAATATTGATTTGGGCCTTTTTGCTTTTTGTACTTATCTACTAACAACTTTTTGACTTCCTGTTGATTCTCCTTCTTGATGGAGATTTTTGTTGACCTTTCAGATGCTAATTATTTTTATTTGCTTAAGGGTCTTTTTGGCTGATTATCCATGATTTCGTTTCTGGCAGTCTCATTGTTCTTCATTTGTGAGACATATCTTTTACAAGAATTCCCTTACCGTTGGTCTAACAGCTCTCTTTATTATGGGTTGTCTTATGATCTCTCATCTAATCTCTGAGTTTTTTGTGAGCAATCTCTGATCTTCTTCTTTTTGATCGTTAATGATTATAGGTACTCTTCCACTCAATGTCTATCTATGCGCATTTTGATATGGAATGTTAAGAGCTTGTGTAGTTCCTTGAAAACCAGTAAGGTGAGGGGAATTGTTCGATCCTCTAACTCAAAAATGATCCTCATCCAAGAAACAAAGCTTACTAGAGATGTTGACCAAATCGTGGGTCATTTATGGCCTTCTCTTAATTGCGACTGGGCTTTTAGTGCTGCTAATGGTAGATCTAGGGGACTCTTGACCATCTGGGACAAATCTGTGTTCACCAAATCCACTGAGATTATTAGTGACAGATTCATCCTCCTTCAAAGCACTTGGAATTCACTCAATCTCCAATGCATCATTGTAAATGTTTATGCTCCTTGTGATGGGGAAGACAAAAAAACCTTATGGTATGAACTTATCACTCTCAAAAGTCAGTTTCTAGGATGTTGGTGTATCGTCGGTGACTTCAATACGATTCGAAACTCTGAAGAAATGAAAGGATACAGTCTGCTTGGATACGGTGTTGATGATTTCAACGATTTTATCAACAATTGTGAGGTATGTGATCTACCTCTTGACGGTAAAAGATTCACTTGGTTTGGCTTGGATGTCAAACGAAGTAGACTTGACTGTTTTCTATTATCTTCTGAATAGCTCTTTCAGGTTCGAAATTTGAGACAAAAATGCCTTTCCGACCACTGCCCGATCTTGTTTGATTCAGATGTCATGGATTGGGGCCTTCGCCCGTTCCGTTTCCTTGATTGTTGGTTGACAGCAGACTTGGAGTTCAGGATTCTAACTTTGCCGAAATCATGGCAATCAAGCATGCTCTCCACTTTTCTCTTTATCCCCTTATGCAACCACCGACAAACTTCTTATTGAGTCTGATTCCAAAATTGCCTTTTCTTGGATTCTTCATCCTTGCAAGAGACCTTGGGATAAATGGATGTTTTTAACTGATATTGATTCTCTTATTTTGCAACTCCAGGAAGTCTCTTTCCATCACACCCTTCGAGAAGGAAACTCATTCGCTGACTCTCTTGCGAAATATGGAGTTGACAAAAAGTCCATGTTCTCTACCTAGTGGTAGTTTGCCTATGCTTCTTCTGCTGTATATAAGGCCTGTCCTTCTCCTCACATGAAGCTGGTTTAGATTTTTTGTTTTCCTTCTTCCTCACTTAATGTCATAGTGGTTTTAGGTGGTACTGTGTTTGTGTTCATGATTGTTGTTCTGATTTTTAACATAATGGGTTATCTGATTGATTGCTTGGAGCTGTTATCCTTGAGTTTGTGTCTTTAGGTCTGATAGTCAAGGTTTGTACTGCCAGTTTGCTTTTGTACATGATGTCAAGGTGTCTTAGGTTTTGTTCTAACGGACCTTTTTGTACTTCCTGGACTTTTCCAAGTTCTCCCTTTTGGGATAATTAATTGAATATATTCTCTGATTGAGCAAAAACAAAAAGAAAATTACTGTAAATGATGAGGTTTTCTTCGACTATGACGAGGATAATGATAGGTGTTGAAGATTGATTCCAGATGATGAAGCAGTGTTGGCACCAGTCAACAGATAGTTGAAGACTGAAGAAATACTCATGCGGTGTCGTTCTTTTTAAAACTTTAGTTAAACGCTTAGTGTTCTGTCGTTTTGTTATTCCTTTTCTTATTGGCTTAAACGTTTTTATTTGTGTCGTTTTTATACAGTTGGTTTTGTTCTTTTATTCTAGCCGTTGAAGGTTGTTGCAATACACAGAAATCCAAGTCTGGATTTCTGTGCTTAGGTGGTTTTCATCCTTTCTGTTTTGGTTTTCCGTTTTTCTTGGTCTGTTCAGTTGTTACACATATATATTCATGATAATGAAAATTTGTGTGTGAGTTTTTTCCTCCAACCTTCCTTGATGGTTCTAGATTTCTTCTCTATTCCAGAAAGTCTTTTTTAGCTCCTCTGTTCTTCAGCTTCATCAGAAAATTTACATGGTATCAGAGCTCTTAAGGGTCTTAAGGGATATTATTCTTTGATTTTTTCTCTCTCAGTTAATCTCAAACTTAGCTGTTTTATTCGTGATTCATGGCTACCTCTGGTTTTAGCACCACTGCTCCTCCAGTGCTTACCGGAGAAAACTATGTCTTCTGGTCTGTTAAGATGCAATCCTATCTAAAAGCTTTTTCTCTTTGGGAGGTGGTAGAGACCGGAGCAGAACCTGTTCAAAGGCATGCCAACCCCACAATGGCTCAGATTAAGCAGTTTGAAGAAGACAAGGCAAAAAGGTATAAGGCCTTATCCTGTTTACATTCTGCTGTTTCTGATGAAATTTTTAGGAGAATCATGCATTTAGACAGTCCAAAAGAAGTCTGGGATCATTTGAAAGAGGAATTTCAGGGTAGTGAAAGAACTAGAAGGATTCAGGCTCTAAATTTATCCAGGCAATTTGAAATGTTGACTATGGATGATACAGAGACAATTAGAGAGTTCTCTGAAAAATTGATAAGTGTTGTAAACCAACTAAGGCTACTTGGCAAGGAGATGGATGAGGAAAGATTGATTAGCAAGATGCTGGTTAGTCTGCCTGAGAGGTACGAATCTAAAATTTCCTCACTGGAGGATTCCAGGGACCTTAGTAGGATAACTTTAAAGGAGCTTGTAAATGCCTTGGAAGGCTTAGAGCAAAGGAGAGCTTTTAGGCAAAAGGGTATTACTGAAAGTGCCCTAGTTGCTAAAGCTAATGATGTGAAGCTAGGCAGTGGAGGTTCTAAGAGAAATGATGTTAGTAAAAGGGATAAGAGTAAGAAGTCTGATGAAAAGGGACATGGGGAACAAAAGAAAAAGTTTCCACCATGCTCTCATTGTAAAAAAACAAATCATACTGAGAAGTTCTGTTGGTTCAGACCGAATGTCAAGTGTAGGAGGTGTCAACAGCTAGGTCATGTGGAAAAGGTTTGCAAAAGCAAAGCTAAAATTGGTGATGAAAAGGCTGCTGTGGTTGAAGAACTTCAACTTGATGAAGAGACACTTTTTATGGTGAAACATGTGGACAGTGAAGATAGAAAGGGTGTGTGGCTACTGGATAGTGGCTGCTCTAATCATCTTACTGGCTGCAAAGATAATTTTGTTGAACTAGACTCAAGCTTCAGAACGAGAATGGAGGTTGGAAATGGGGATTTTCTACTGATCTTTGGGGTTGGAACTGTTGGTGTCCAGACTCCTACAGGTAGAAAACTAATATATCATGTTTATTTTGCTCCAGATGTTAGTCAAAATCTGTTGAGTGTGGGGCAATTAGTGGATGATAATTATATGCTTGTTTTCAAAGATAGAACTTGCATTGTTAGTGATCCAGCTGGTAAAGAATTGTTTACTGTTGGAATGAGAAATAGATGCTTTCCTGTGGATTGGATGAAGCTTGAACAGGTAGCTTATAAAGCTATTTCTATGGATACTGATCTCTGGCATAGGAGGTATGGTCATATTAATCATAATTACTTGAAGCAAATGGCAATACATAATCTTGTTGAAGGACTTCCTAAGATTGGTGAACCTGACAGAGTTTGTAGTATCTGTCAATTTGGGAAACAACAAAGAGCTGCATTTCCTAAAACTAGAACCTGGAAAGCAACTCAAAAATTAGAATTAGTACATACTGATGTATGAGGTCCAATGAAAACTGAGTCTCTAAATGGGAGCAGATTCTACTTACTGTTCATTGATGATGTGACAAAGTTTAGTTGGATTTATTTTCTAAAACGGAAATCTGAAGCTTCAAGTTGTTTTGCTGATTTTAAAGCTCTAGTGGAAAACCAGGCAAATCAGACTATTAAGAGGGTTAGAAGTGATAATGGCACCGAATTCACTGCAGCAGAATTTGAGCAGCATTTAAAGAAAGCTGGCATTGTTCATCAGCTCACAACAACATATAGTCCTCAACAGAACGGAACTTCTGAGAGGAAAAATAGGACAATAATGGAGATGGCTAGATGTTTGTTATTTGAAATGAATCTTCCAAAGTTTCTGTGGGCAGAGGCAGCTAATACTGCAAATTACCTTCTCAGCATAGCTCAAACAAAAGCTCTCTCAGATAAGACTCCATATGAAGCTTGGTTTAATATCAAGCCCATTGTTAATCATCTCAGAGTTTTTGGTTGTATTTGTTACTGCCAGATTCCTAATGCTAAAAGAGGAAAACTAGATGCTAAGTCACTTGTAGCTGTTCATCTTGGCTATAGCCAAGTATCTAAAGGTTACAGAGTGATGGAAGTCATGACTAGAAGAATTTTTGTTTGTAGAGATGTGAGATTTGATGAGACAGCCAAGTGGAACTGGGAGACAAAAAAGATTGAAAGCAGTGTAGCTAGGGAGAACACAGATGATGTTTGGGATGATCATGATGAAATAGATGAAGATGATGAGAACATTGATGAAGTTCCTGTCAGAGGAACAAGATCAATTCAGGATATATACAACATATGCCATATAGCAATTTCTGAGCCAAGTTCCTATATGGAAGCTGCTGCAGATATAAGTTGGAAGCAGGCAATGGATGCTGAGATGATGATGATTAGAAAGAATAACACCTGGATTTTGGTTGACAGGCCAGTAAACCAAAAAGTTATTGGTGTTAAGTGGGTTTATCTGAATAAGTTGAACTCTGATGGTACAATTAATAAACATAAAGCCAGATTGGTTGTCAAGGGTTTTTCACAAGTCCATGGTGTTGACTTCTTCGAAACTTTTGCACCAGTAGCCAGATATGATACTATAAGGCTACTGGTTGCATTAGCTGCAAATGAAGGGTGGTTGATCTGGCACTTGGACATCAAGTCAGCTTTTCTGAATGGCACTATTGAAGAAGATATATTTGTTGAACAGCCTGAAGGCTACGTTGAACCTGGCATGGAGAACAAAGTCTGCAAGCTGGTCAAAGCCCTCTATGGACTCAAACAGGCACCAAGGGCATGGTATGAGAGAATGAATGCCTACCTACAGAGTCAAGGGTTCACCAGAAGTAGCAGTGAACATACATTGTATGTCAAGAGGTCAGGTAATGAAGTTCAGCTTCTCATCTCACTTTATGTGGATGATATTCTTATCACAGGTCCAAATGGTAAGTTTGTGGATGATTTTAAAGCTAGCATGCAATCTGAATTTGAAATGAGTGATTTAGGAAGGATGTCTTACTTCCTTGGCATGGAAATTGATCAAAGTGTTGGTTTTATCCTGCTACATCAAAAGAAATATGCTTCTGATCTTTTAAAAAGGTTTAAAATGGACAAATGTAAAGCTACAGTTACTCCTTTAGCTGTTGGTACAAAGCTCAGCAAGGTTGATGGTTGAGCTGAAACTGATGAAACTTATTACAGAAGGCTAATAGGGAGTTTATTGTATTTATCTTCTACACGACCTGATATCATGTTTGCTACTAGCTTACTTTCCAGATTCATGAACAAACCATCTGAGATTCATTTGTGTGCTGCAAAAAGAGTGTTGAGATATATTAAAGGGACTGTGAGTTTTGGATTGAAGTTCTGCAGGGGTGAAAAATTGAAGCTTCATGGCTTTTGTTACAGTGATTGGGGAGGTTGCTTGGAAGATTCAAAGAGCACTAGTGGTTACTGTTTCTCGTTTGGAAGTGCAGTTTTTGCTTGGAATTCAAAGAAACAAGATATAGTGGCACAATCCTCTGCAGAAGCAGAGTATGTTGCAGCTGCCTCAGCTGCAAACCAGGCCATTTGGTTGAGAAAGATTCTTCAGGATTTAATGCTTAACTGTGATCAACCAACCACACTCTGGATTGACAACAAGTCTGCAATTTCAATGGCTAAAAATCCTGTTGATCATGGGAGGACTAAGCACATAAGGATAAGGTTTCATGCAATTAGAGAAGCTGTCAGAAATGGTGAGATATCAGTGGAATATTGTCCTACAAAGGAGCAACTGGCAGATATTTTCACCAAAGGTTTGAGTACTGAACAGTTCAATTTTCTGAGGGACAAACTAGGAGTTTACTCATCTGAAATCAAGGAGGTGTGTTGAAGATTGATTCCAGATGATGAAGCAGTGTTGGCACCAGTCAACAGATAGTTGAAGACTGAAGAAATACTCATGCGGTGTCGTTCCTTTTAAAACTTTAGTTAAACGCTTAGTGTTCTGTCGTTTTGTTATTCCTTTTCTTATTGGCTTAAACGCTTTTATTTGTGTCGTTTTTATATAGTTGGTTTTGTTCTTTTATTCTAGCCGTTGAAGGTTGTTGCAATACACAGAAATCCAAGTCTGGATTTCTGTGCTTAGGTGGTTTTCATCCTTTCTGTTTTGGTTTTCCGTTTTTCTTGGTCTGTTCAGTTGTTACACATATATATTCATAATAATGAAAATTTGTGTGTGAGTTTTTTCCTCCAACCTTCCTTGATGGTTCTAGATTTCTTCTCTATTCCAGAAAGTCTTTTTTAGCTCCTCTGTTCTTCAGCTTCATCAGAAAATTTACAATAGGCTTAACACTTCAATATAAAAAAAAGAAGAATATTATTGAGCTTTGTATTTGAGAAAACTTCAAAGAAATAACACCATATGGATATTATGGATTTTAATAAAATTAATTTAAAAAGTTTATATTTATTATTTAATTCACCTTATAAAAGTGTAACGGTGAAGGTTCAAAAAATTTTCAAAATAAATATTTTTAAAAATATAAGTATTTTTTTTTAGACTTCTCAACTTTTAACTTTTTTTTTTTAACGATGTGAAAATTATTAGTTCATTCATAATATATAGAATCTATTTGCTAATTGTGGACATATTGTACCAGTTGACCACTTCCTGTCTTAATGTAAGGTTACCTTAATGAAATGATCAACCTTAATTTTCAAAAAAAAAAAAAAATAGTGGACATATTGTTCTTTTTCTTCTGATCTTTCCTAACAAACATTTGATACTTAATGAAATTTTCCTTTGATTGAGAAAAAAATTAAAATATAGGGGTTGGAAATATAAAGATAATCTATAAGTAACTCATACAATAGTTCCAAATACATATGCATGGCCGTTGTGAAATATGCTTACATTTGCATCAATTTTTTATAGTTGAATGTGTTGCTGCTTAGTACATTCAATTAGACAAATAATCAGAAAATTGGGGAAAATTTTTAAAAGAAACGGGTCAGCACGGAAGAATTTTTATTCAAGTTTCTCACTTTCAACTCAGGGAAAGTTTGCTTGAACTAAGATTATTAAAGATAAAGGTGTTAATCAATTACAACATGAAGTTATGTACTAATGCCAACCGATACCATGACTTAATTTCTCTTACTAATTTTCAAAATACTTGAATTCAACTTGAGCTCCTCATCAGCAAATTCAATTTAATTTCCTGTTCAATTCAGGAAGTCAAAGTGTCCATTGGAAGTCAAGCTGTTTAAGCATAGGTTGAACTCAGGGTGGAAAGGAAAGAAGAAAAGGGTAATACGGTCGTCTATGACGGTGAAGAGGATGGAAGTGAACATATAAAATCCAAGTTGAAGTTGTTTAGAATTCTGGTTGCTCTCTTACTCTATTTTCATTGACTCATTCTTCTTCTTCAGAAATCACATAAAAAAAGCCATCTGATTACGAAGGAAGTGCAGGAAATTAAGATATTGTTGCATTGAGAGCTATATTTATGTGGAAGGCATTTGGTTTCCTGGAAATGTTTGGAGACAAGATGTTTCCAAACTTAATTAACAAAAAGTGGTCAAAGCTTTTGCAATAGTTACTACTTCATCCTTCCTAGGATACTCACTTTCATCCAATTTTTTATCTAAGTTTTTATTAATTTGTGTTAATGAAGAAGCAGAGAGTTTGGTTGATGAGGATTTTAGTAAAAAGTAAATAGAGAATCTTTCTATTTTAAACTGAGATATATATATATATATTCTAATTCGTGATTAATTTAATGACCTTAGTTTTGGCTTTCATTATCAATTAACAGTGCGAGTTTTCTCTACAGCTTCCTGGAAAAGAAGCTGCATGATGTAACGCTTTAAGTAAGTCAATTGATTAGATCCTAAAAAAGGACATTTGCTGCTACACAACTTGTCAAAATCAAAACTACTCCATGTTTTATTCAAGTTAAAGCTTGAAATTTCTTCTAATTTTGAGTAGTGGAATACTACTATACAAGATTTAATACTGACAATCTTCCTAATATTCTCTCAATGGCCAACATGTTATGTAATGTTTTTTCCTTCTAACAACCAAAGAAGGGGGCCACCAGCTGCCTCAATTTTCCTAGCCTGCCTCTTTGACAAATTAAATAAATGATTGGAAATTGAAGAAAGCCATCCACCAATTGGAAATTGACAAATTAAACTAAACAATTTCGATGCCGACTTTTTTGTGCATATTTTGATTTGGTCAAGGTAAACCATCAATAATGAAATAAGACAAATCCTATCTTTAGCCATCAGATCCACATGTCCCACTCCTTTAACCGAGGAGGTTGGAGCTACGTTTTCATTTTATTTATTTAATTATTCACTCTTCAGTCTTAAGTTGGTGCTGCTAACCAGGCAGTCAAGCCTCTAAACTATCCATGCTACCTACCAAGGAAAGTGAATTAACAAGAAATATGTACTTATCCTTTATACCTCACTTGCATAAACCTTTAGTTCTAGCATTAAAGTATAGAATATGAAACTGCCAAAGTCAAAGAAGAAGAAAGGGTTAATTCCAACCCAGTAGGATTCTTCCCATGCAAAGTCTTCAATTGCAGCTCTTTTATTCTTACTTTTCATCCACTATAAATATCAACATCTTCTTGCGAGGACCCGACCTTGCTCAGAAGCTTACATTAAAGATGCAGAAAGCTACCACAGTAACCAGCCCTCTTCTCCATTTTTTCTGCCTAGTGATAATTTCGTTCAGGATTTTGCTGATGCATGTGGTTGTTGCACAAAACAGCAGTAGCATCCCAGTTAATGTGGGGGTGGTTCTTGACTTGGACACAAAGCTTGGCAAGACTGGGTTGAGCTGCATCAACATGGCCCTCTCTGACTTTTACGCCACTCATGCTTCCTACAGAACCAGGCTTGTCTTGAACCCCAGGGACTCCAAGGACGTTATTGGCGCCGCTGCTGCTGGTACGTGTTTCCTCTTTCACCTCTCTCCTACCCTCCTTTTCTTTTTCTTAGAAAAAATAAATTCGAATTTTGAACTTGAACTTGTCTGATAAAAACGATAACAATCAATGGGCCGAACTAGAATTGTTTCTTTCTTTTTTGTTTTATTCTCCTCTTTTAACCTATTTTGAATCATTTCTCATAAATTTTCGATTAATGTTTAGCTTCTTACATGACCAATGATGGCGTGGTATTTTTTTTTTGTCTTACCTGTTTAATCCAATGCTCCAAACAAATAAACTACCATAAAATGTTGATAATAATGCATCGGAGATTAGGAGTTATATGTGCAATTTGTAATGAAAACCATATGTCTCTAAGATCTAGCAAATTTGACAATCTCTTCATTTTCTTTCAATAGAAGAGGGAAGATCGTGACTCGGAAATTTGTAGATATATATTTCTCTTCAGATCGTCCTTCTGCCTAGTTTAACACGAAACAAAAATATCAAATGATTGATTGTTCAGTGAACGGTTAACTTCATTAACATTATTTAAAAGCCAAAACACACACTTTACTTGAAATGTGTATAAATGTTTATATATAGACACCGACGATCAGAATTTTGACAACCCTCTTAGCCCCTTCTCTTCCTAGTAAAGAAGAAGACTGTTTTCCTCTCAAAATTTTCTAGTTTCCACTATTAGAGCTTATTTAAATATGAGAGAAAAATTGGTTAAGCAAAGACAGCTAAGATTTAGAAAAAGGGATCTTTTTTTAAAAAAAAATACATATATCAATGTCTTAGATTATGTAACTGAAAATTTGCCTTCAATTTTTATATAAAAAAAGTTATAAACATTTGACTATGAACTCGAGGCTAGCTGTATCGAGAATTTTTTATTTGAAACCTATTAAAATATTTCTACTAGTTTATCTTGAAAATGATTTAAGGAAAGGGAAGTATGTGTACATTGAAAAAACAGAGCAAGTTTGAGATAAATGCAGATTTAGTTAGCGGGTAGTCAGAGCATACAAAATATAGGATTATTCAGCTACAGCAACTATATTGAAGTCAGAATTTTGTTTGCTTGACACACAGCTCTTGACTTGATAAAAAATGTACAAGTGCAAGCAATCATAGGGCCGCAAACTTCAATGCAGGCCAATTTTGTTATCAATCTCGGAAACAAATCTCAAGTTCCCATCATTTCATTTTCGGCAACAAGTTCTTCTCTTACCTCCCTTCGGAGTCCATACTTTTTCCGAGCTACACAAAATGACTCATCTCAAGTGAAAGCCGTTAGTGCAATTGTCGAAGCCTTCGGATGGAGAGAAGCTGTGCCAATCTACATAGACAATGAATTTGGAGAGGGTATTATACCTTACTTGACAGACGCCTTGCAAGAGATCAATGTTCGTGTCCCATACCGGAGTGTCGTCCCTTCATCAGCTAGCGATGACCAAATTGCCAAAGAGCTTTACAAGCTAATGACGATGCAAACAAGAGTGTTCATCGTGCACATGCCACCATCTCTCGGCACCAGGCTTTTTGCCATAGCGAAAGAGGTTGGAATGATGAGTGAAGGCTATGCTTGGATCGTGACAGATGGAATGACTAATCTCTGGAGTTTAACAGACCCTCCAACCATCGATTCCATGCAAGGGGTTTTAGGTGTAAGGACTTACGTTCCAAGAACAAATGAGCTAGAAAATTTTAAAGTTCGATGGAAAAGGAAATTCCAGCAAGACAATCCCACCATCATTAATGCTGAATTGAACATTTTTGGACCGTGGGCTTATGATGCCACTTTTGCACTAGCCATGGCAATTGAGAATGTTAGCATGGGAAACTTCAGCTTCAACAAAACTAATGTTTCCAGCGGTGGAACAGACCTTGAATCTGTCAGCGTCTCACAAAATGGTCCACAACTTATCCAAGCATTGTCAAGCACTAAATTCAGGGGTCTTACTGGAGACATTAATTTTGTTAATGGACAGCTACAATCACCAGTTTTTCAGATAGTTAACGTAAATGGAAATGGGGAAAGAAGAGTCGGGTTTTGGACATCAAAAAGTGGACTTGTAAAAGAATTGAATTTGGCAAACAGAAGCACTAATTCTACTCATAAGCCAAATCTTGGCCCCATCATATGGCCAGGGGATACCACCTCTCCTCCAATAGGCTGGGAGATTCCAACAAATGAGAAGAAGTTGAGGATTGGGGTTCCAGTGAAGGGTGGTTTCAGCGAATTTGTTAAAGTAACATGGGATCCTAATTCTCATACAGCTGCTTCAGTCACCGGATATTGCATAGATGTTTTTGATGCTGTAATGGCTGCAATGCCTTATGCTGTTCCTTATGAGTTCATTCCCTTTGCAACACCCGATGGCCAGAGCGCCGGCACTTACGATGACTTAATCTTTCAAGTGTACAATGGGGTAAAACATCTCCTTATCTTCTTTATACGTTGTGTTTGTTAACAGGAATTTGCATTAATTTTTTTGGCAAATATGAACAGACATACGATGCGGTGGTAGGAGATACAACGATTGTGGCAAACAGGTCACAATACGTGGACTTCACATTACCATACACTGAATCGGGTGTATCAATGTTTGTACCGATCAGAGATGACAGGAGGAAGAATGCATGGGTTTTCTTGAAACCTCTGACATGGGACCTCTGGATGACAAGCGCTTGCTTCTTTGTTTTCATCGGATTTGTTGTCTGGGTTCTAGAACACAGAATAAATGAAGATTTCAGGGGACCCCCTTCGCACCAAGCCGGCACGAGCTTCTGGTTCTCCTTCTCTACCATGGTGTTTGCACATCGTAATAATTCTTTCACCTTCTCTATTTACGAAGTTGTACCATTGACTTCAGATTGTTTAGTTTCTTTGCCTCTTGGATTGTGCTTGCAGGGGAGAGAGTGGTCAGTAACTTGGCTCGATTCGTGGTAATAATATGGTGTTTCGTCGTCCTCATTCTCACCCAAAGCTACACGGCTAGTTTGACCTCACTTCTAACTGTGCAACAGCTCCAACCTACGGTAACTGACATACAAGAGCTCTTAAAGAAGGGGGAGAAGGTTGGTTTCCTGCAAGGCTCCTTTATCGAAGGAATCTTGAAGGGTCGGTTTGGATTTCCTGAATCCCAGCTCATCGAATACCAGTCCCCGGAGGAACTTGATGATCTCTTTGCCAAGGGAAGTGCCAATGGTGGGGTTGCTGCTACTTTGGACGAAATTCCTTATATGAAGCTCTTTCTCGCAAAATATTGCGACAAATATACCGCAGTCGAACCAACATTGAGAACTGATGGCTTCGGTTTTGTGAGTTCTCTCTCAATCTCTAATCTTCTCTCTAACCGTACGGGGTGTTTCTTTGTGCTGATACTGTTTTGCAATTTACAGGTCTTCCCTAAAGGTTCCCCTCTTGTAGCAGAAGTTTCCAGGGCAGTCCTAAAGGTTACTGAGGGTGAAAAAATGAATCAAATTGAACAGGCCTGGTTCAAGAAGGGAAGCAGTTGTCCTGACCTCAACACTTTGGTTTCTTCCAACAGTCTTGGTGTTGAGAGTTTTTGGGGCTTGTTCCTTATTGCTGGAGTCGCCTCAATATCAGCTCTAATCATATTTGCAGCAATGTTTTTGTATGAGCAAAGGCATGTCTTGTTGCGTTTTGATTCTAAAACTCCTGTCTGGAGAAGAATTCAGATCATGTCAAGAATTTTCGACCAAAGAGACCTTAGCTCCCATACTTTCAGAAAAAATGAACTCGGAGACAAAAGCGGAAATGATAGTGTTCATAGTATTAGCGTTGCAGGAGACTCACCAAACACTAACTGCCCACCAAGTCCATCAAGCTGCTCAAACCAGACCGAGCCAGACTTCGTGTTCTTGGCAGATCAACGAAGAGCAGCTGAAAATGGTGATATGACCCCGAGTGCTGCACCTTCTCCGAAGATATTCCCATCTTCCGGAAGACATTCTATTGAGCTTGGTAGCAATACAAATGGCCCCAGAGAACAATTGGTGTAGATATTCCCCTTTGCTCCATTGACAACTTCAGTAATGAAGAATATAAATTGATGTACATGATAAAGTTAAAGCATGCATTGACTTTATCATTTTGTTTTTTACTATGTATTTTGCTTCATTGTAGTAGTTATTAAGAATATTATACCAATATTTATGAGGTGTCTTGGTGCATGTTTTAGTTAATAACACTTGTACACTTTGTAAACAGATGTTAACCATATGATGCTTGTCTATATATTATCTGTTTAGTAATTAATGAAGCATCTTTCCTCCTCTAACTTGCTCTCTATTTTTTCTTTTTCTCCAAAACAGTATGTACTATTGTTTTTATCTTCTTTTAGCTTCATGACATGGTATCAGAGTAGATAACCGATCTGTGAGCTAGTTAAAACCTCTTTCTCACTCCTCACAAGTTTATTCTTCATCAAGATGTCAAACTACACCCATTTTCGATGGTTCCAATTATCTTGTTTGGGCCATTATAATGAAAGCATTCCTGAAAGGTGTCAATCTATAGAATGCAGTTGAGAATGAGATAGATGTACCAATATTGAGAGATAATGCCACAGCAACATAGGTGAAGCAATATGAAAAGGATATAGCAAAGAAATTCAAAGCCTTATCCTTCATACACTCAGCTGTTATAGAGTCAATTTTTAGCTCGATTATGGGATGCAAAACAGCAAAACAAGCTTGGAACAAACTTGAAGAAGAATTTTTGGGGTTTGTCAGAAACAAGCAAATTCATCTGCAGAACCTTAAAAGGCAATATGAACTTCTGAGGATGAAAGAAAGTTAGACTGTGGAGGAATTCATTGATTCAGTGATGAAGCTGGTAAATCAAATTTTACCGTTGAGAGAGACTTTGTTTGATGCTAAGGTTGTGGAGAAAGTCCTTATCAGTTTACTTGAAAGGTTTGATGCCACAGGTTCCTCTTTGGAATAGGTGAAAGACATCTCATAGCTCTCTATATCAAATTTGGCGAATGTCTTAGAAGTTGATGAACAGAGAAAAGCTGCTATGAAAAGTGAAAAAATTGATCTTGCTTTTACTATTTGAATGAAGGGAAAGGCACATGCAGAAGCTTTAACCAAGAAAATGTGAGTGAAGTTAAGGATAAGGAAAAAGGAAACTCACAGGGAAGAAAAGTAGAGAACAAGATAACCAGATTCCCTATTTGTCCCTATTGCAAGAAGAGGAGTCACACTAAGTCATGTTGCTGGTTCAAGCCTGATGTAAAGTGTAATGCATGCAAGTAATTAGGTCATGTAGAAAAAGTTTGTAAAAACAAATCCGATGCAAATGAGAAGATCTCAAATGAAGCTGAAAATGTTGAATCTTCAAAAAAGCAACTCTTCATGGCAACTTGCAGTAAACGACTGATGATGTACAATGGCTATTGAACAGTGGTAGTTCAAACCATATGACACCAGATTCTTTGTTCTTTACTCAACTTGATACTTATTATCAATCCAGAGTAAGAACTGGAAATGGTCTATACTTGAACGCTATTGGAAAAGGTATTGTTGGCATCCAAACTCCATCTGGTCAGAGGTATGTTGATGATGTTCTTCTAGGTTTTGATATAGCATAGAATTTACTTAGTGTAGGACAGATGATGGAAAAACATTACACATTTATGTTTCAAGATGTTTCCTGCACTATTTATAATCCATCAAGTAATTCGTTAATGAATGTGCCAATGAGAAATAGACACTTTCATGTTAATTTGATTGATGCATGCATGCAAGTCAATATTAGTAACACTAATGTATCTTCACTTTAGCATAAAAGACTTAGTCATTGTAGCTATAATTATCCGAATCAGTTATACTCTCAATGGTTAGTTGAGAAGCTACCTAAGCCAGGCATATCAACATTAGTTTGTAGTGTCTGCAAATTTGGTAAACAGACCAGTAAACCGTATCCTTCTGCTAGCTTGACAAGATTAAAGAGTAAGCTAAATCTGGTCCACTTTGATATTGTAGGACCTATAAGCCAAGAATCTCTAAGTAGCAGTAAGTATTTTATAGTCTTTATTAATGATTTTAGTAGAATGACTTGGATATATTTTCTTAAATTTAAACATGAAGCCTTTGAAATGTTTATTAAATTCAAGGCTAAGGTTGAGAAAGAAATTGGTTTGATGCTGAAGTGTTTGAGGTCAGACAATAGTGGGGAATAAACTTTGTCACAGTTTGAGAACTACCTTAAAAATGAAAGGATCCATCATCAGCCTATAGTGCCTTGCTCACCTTAATAGAATATGGTAAGCGACAGAAAGAACAAGTTAATATTTGATATGAGGAGATGTCTAATGTTTGATAAAGAACTTCCTAAGAAGTTTTGGGTAGAAGCTTACAGTACAGATGTTTATCTATTGAACAGGTTACCAACAAAGGCCTTATCAAGTATGACTCCTTATGAAGCTTGGTGCAACAACAAGTCTTCAATTGATCCTCTCAAGGTATTAGAAAACCTCTACTATCATCAAATTCCTAAAGCTCATAGAAATAAGCTTGATTCTAGATCAAACATGGTAGTTTTCATTGGCTATAGTGAGCAATCCAAAAGGCACAGACTTTATTTTATAAGATCAAACAAAGTCATTGTATCCAAAAATGTTATTTTTGATGAAAATGAAAAATGGAACTGGAGGGAGGGTGAATTAGAAAATGTGGGATCTTCATTCAGAATTGAGCTGCTTAAACTTGTTAAAGCTAGAACGAGAGTTGTAGATCATATTACAGATGTAGATGATGATAATGATGAGCATTTTGCAGTGAGAGGTACTTAAAGTCTTGATGATGTTTATCACGGGAGCTTGATGGCTATAATTGAACCAAACTCTTATCAAGCAGCAATTGAATCTAAGGAGTGGAAAGCTACAATGCAAGAAGAAATTAATGTAATTAATCAGAATAATACTTGGACACTTGTTGACAGATTTGAAAAATAACATATAATTGGAGTTAAATGGATCTTTAGGGAAAAATTTAACTCTGATGGTACCTTGAACAAGTGTAAGGCAAGACTTGTTGCTAAGGGATACTCTCAGCTACCAAGTGTTGATTTCTACACACCTTTGCTCCAGTAGCTTGATATAAAACCATTCGACTATTACTAGCTATTTCAACTGCATTTGGTTGGAAAGTATACCATTTTGATGTGAAATCAATTTTCTTGAATGATACATTGCAAGAGGAGGTTTATGTTGAGCAACCAGAAGGTTTCAAAGTTGAATCAAAACCTAATAAAGTCTATAGGTTGCATAAGCCTTTGTAGGGCCTGAAACAAGCTTTTCGCACCTGGAACAGTAAGATTGATGCATATTTATTGAATCTAGGATTTGATAAGAGTTCTAATGAAGCTAATCTGTATGTACTTAAATCAAGAGGTCAAGCTAAGGTAATTATTTCATTATATGTCGATGACTTGTTGATTACCGGTTGTAACACTGAAGCAATCAATAATTTCAAGTCTGATATGGAGAAGAATTTCAATATGTCTAACCTAGCCTTGATGAACTATTTTCTTGGGATGCAAATTTGCCAAACAAACAAAGGCATTTTTGTGTCACAAGGAAATTATATCAGAGATATCTTGATCAAGTTTCATATGAACAAGTGCAACTTTGTTTCTACTCTATTTGTAGTGAATCAAAGTTGACTGCAACTGTTGGCTACAAGCTCAAAGATGTTGCCAACTATAGAAGTCTCATTAAAAACCTATTTTACATTTACTCAACTCAACCTAAGTTAATGTATTCTATGAGTTTACTATCCAGGTTCATGAGAAAGCCCATTAGCATTCACTTCGCTGCAGCCAAAGGTATTCTTAGATATTTGAAGGGTAGCGTTCATCATGGTTTATTTTTTGGAAGATTGAAAAAGATTAACTCAATTGGATATTCAGACAGTTTTTGGGCAGGGAGTGTTGATGACTCCAAGAATACTTCTGGATATATTTTCTCATTAGGCAATGGTACTTTCTCCTAGAATTCACATAAACAAGCTATCATTGCTCAATCATCTGTTGAGGTAGAGTATATAGCAACCAATGTTGCAACAAATCAGGCTGCTTGGCTAAGGAAAATTCTAAATGACTTAACTTTTATGCAAAAAACTCCAACAAGCATCTTTGTTGACAACAAGTCTGCAATTGCTATCACCAAAAACCTTGTGTTTCATGGTAAGACTAAACACATAAAGGTTAAGTTCCATGTTATCAGAGAAGTTGAAAGAAGTGAGGAACTTATTCTTGAATATTGTTCTTCATTGAATCAATTAGCAGACATTATGACTAAGACTTTGCCTATATCCAGATTTGAAACTTTGAGAGCAAAGCTCTATGTTCTCAATGTAGACTTTAAGGAAGAGTGTTAAAGTTAAAGCATACATTGACTTTATCATTTTGTTTTTTACTATGTATTTTGTTTCATTGGACTGGTTATTAAAAATATTATAGCAATGTTTATGAGGTGTCTTAGTGCATGTTTTAGTTAATAACACTTGTCCATATGATGCTTGTATATGTATTATGTGTTTAGTAGAAGCATCTTTCCTCCTCTAGCTTGCTCTTTGTTTTTTCTTTTTCTACAGAACAATATATACTACTGTTTTTATCATCTTCTTTTAGCTTCATGATAGTATATTGGTAGATAAAAGACTATAACATTACATTATGATATTCTTTTTATAGTATTTAATCCAATTGAACTGTACATAACTTAATGTTTTCCTAATTGTAGTCGAGTATAAATTGCAAATTACTGTAAATGATGAGGTTTTCTTTAACTATGACTGAAATAATGACGAGGCTCAAACTTTTTTTTTTTTTTTGAAAATTAAAGATGGTAAACTTCATTAGTAAAAAGGAAAATCCCATATACACAATGAGCAATAACCTATTGGAAATCTGGCTGACAAAAATATAGCTAGCAACAGCCTGTAACTATACAAAAAAAGTGATCATATCTACTCAACAGTAAACTGCATCCCAAAACAAAAAAAGGCAAAATGATAAGCAAGAGTGGGAAACATGGCCTTGATGTATGTTTCCTCCTCTTACAACTCTAGCAAAAGCATGGCATTCCTCGGATTGGACATTACCCTCACATGAATGAGAAAGGCAGCAACTCCACAGTAAAGCAATAACCCAAAAATCCCCGCGAGCACAAAAATCACAACAACAGTTAAGGCTGAAGGGGTAACAAATCATGGACTTTGTCAACCCCTAATTTAGTAAGGATGTCAGCATCCTCATTACCTGATCTTGAAATACACCTAATCTACCAGCTAGCAATTGCATTTTTGAATGAACAAATCTAAAGGATAAGTTGTCTCAGCCTCAACGGAGCTTTAGTAGGATCGGACACCCAAGACACAACATTCCTAGAGTCAGATTCAATGATAATGCCCAAATAGTGCACCTAGGAGGAGGCTGCAAAAAGGATCATGGCCTTTTTAACCGCCAATGCCTCAGAGAGATTAGCATCACCCCAACTAGCTTTTTTTGAAAAGATGAGCTTGACAGCCCCTGTGTCGTCACATAAAACCCTTCCAATCCCAAGATGCCTTAGGCAACCCTTAGCTGCCCCGTTGGTATTGAACTTCAACCAACCCTTGGATGGACACTCCCAGACAACCTTGGACTTAGTCAGCTACCTTGGGATAAGGGTAGTGGAATGGAGCATTTTCAATATCAGTGATGGTGGCTTAACTTTTTAATATAAAAAAAATAATATTGAGCTTTGTATTTGAGAAAACTTTCAAGAAATAGCCTTATAGGTATATTTAGTATGCCATCAATGTATAATACTTATACATTATTATTTAATTATATATTATCACCTTATAAACTTGTAAAGATAAAAATTTTAAAAAAACTTCAAAATATATATTTTTAAAATTTTAAGTATTCATTTTTAAGACTACTCAACTTTTAAATTTTTTTGTTAATAATGTGAAAATATTTAGTTCATTGATAATATATAAATTTTATATAATAACAATGGGCTAGGCACATATTGTTCCTTTTCTTCTTATCTTTCTTATCAAACATTTGATACTCAATAAAATTTACCTTTGATTGAAAAAAAAATTAAAATCTAAGGATTGAAAATATCAAGATAATCTATAATTAACTCATAGAATTGTCCCAAATATATGCATGGTTGTTTCTAAACATGCCAACATTTGCTTCAATTTTTAACGGATAAATAGCTAATTAGTACATTCGATTAGATAAACAATCATGAAATTTGAAAATTTTTTTTAAAAGATTGAGTCGATATCTAAGAATTTAATTCAAATTTCTCACCTACACCGAATTTTCTAACTCAAGAAAAGTATGCTTGATTATTTAGATTATTAAAGATAAAGGTCATTATCAATTCCCTGTTCGAAGTCAAGGTGAGTCCCTAAGATTGGAAGTCAAGGTATTTAAGCATGAGCTAGACTCGGGGGAAATAGAAAAAGGAAAAGGGTAATATATGCGTGTGTGTGTGCAGAAGACGAAAGGGACAATATAAAATCCTAGTTGAAGCTGTTTAGAGTTGTGGTTGCACACATAAAATAGGCCGTATGATTGTGAAGCAAGTGCAAGAAAATAAAATAATATTGAGCAATAAGAAGGAAGGAAAAAAAAGGATGGAAGAGGGAGGCGTTTAGTTTCCTGGAAAAACCAGGAGACAAAATGTTTCCTTAATTAATTAACAAGAAATGAGGTCAAAGCTTTTGTAATATTTAGTTCATGTCCTTCCTAATTAATACTATTATTTTTTATTATTATAATTTTTAAGATAAAATACTCTTATTTTTAACTTTTAATCATAACTCCAAACGAGTTCATTAATTTTTAAAATGAATATTCTATTTTAAAAAATATCTTCTCTTAAATACATAGGTTTAACTGTCAATCAATTGTTAGTATTTTAGTTAATTTGATGACGTGATAATATTGAAAACATAATTTTATTTTTTATTAATTTTAAAAATTATTATTATATTAATTTTTTTTGTAAAAAAAAATTTTTTTGCCAAAAAATATCAAGGAGCTTCTAAGGTCCTAAGGGGCACTTGATCGGTGTTCTTGTTGTCGACCAATCAATATTGTTTGAAAGAAAAAAACAAGTGTTTTAGTCATTTTATATTTTTGTTAACAGTATTTACACTTTTGAAACAAAATGTTCATTTTAAAAACTAATAGATCCGTCTAGAATTATAATTAAAAGTTAAAAAAATAATATTTTATTTTTATTTTTTATTAATTTATAGTAATAGAGAAGAGGAGGATTTTAGTATAAAGTAAGTAGAGAATCTTTCTTTTTTAAATTGACATATATACTCCAAGTAATGAGTAATTTAATAACCATTGCTTAATTTGTCTCAAATCAAGTGCTACTTGTGGCCTTTCATTATCAATTAACAGTCCCAAGTTTCCAGCGCCATGTTTTCCTTGCACTTTCCTGGAAAAGAAGCTGTATGATGTAATGTTTAGAGAAATTAAGTCATTGATTAGATCCTAGGAAAAGACATTTGCAGCCACACGAATTGATTGATTCAGTAGTCTAACTCAAGTTCAACATTTTTACAAGACAAGCTTTTCAAAGAAAGAAAACTAGGCCTAACTTGGAAAATATAAATCCTGAAATACACTAGTAAAATACAAAGGTAAGATAAGTAATTTCAGTTCCATAAAATGTTACTTTACATGTCTTTAGTTTGACCTCTCTTTACATTTTTGACACAATATTAAATAACTCAAAACTACTCCACGTTTTATTCAAGTTAAAGCTTGAAATTTCTTCTAAATATGTGTAGTGGACTAGTGTTTGGGTTACTTCTTTCCTGGTAGGCTTCCTAATATTCCCCCAGCCAATAGGATATGTAATGTTTTTCTTTTGTGTTTTTTTGTCTTCTAACACCCAAAGAAGGGGGCCACCAGCTGCCTCAATTTTCCTTGCCTGCCTGTTGACAAAATATATGATTGGAACTTGATGAAAAGCCATCCACCAATCTCTGAGTGACCCTTATTTCCCTTCCAACAGAATCTTCGTAGGATATAAATTTGGAGTACCAGAATTTCTTTTCTAGTTAATTCGAGAGCAACAAGGTGATGTCGATTTTTTTGTTATATTTTGATTTGGTCAAGGTAATTAAACGCTTGATACTGAAATAAGACAAATTCTATCTTTAGGATCGACATTGTCCCACTCACTTATGTAAGAAGGAGGAGATAAGTTTTTTATTATTATTTAATTATTCACTCTTCAGTCTTGAGTTGTGCTAACCATATCCTTCATAATTTACCCATGCAATTTCTCCAATTGCGGCTCTTTTATTTATCCAATGTAAATATCAGTATCTTCTTGTGAACGCCAGAACCTGCTCAAGAGCTTCAATTAAGATGCAGAAAGCTACCGCAGTAACCAGCCCTCTCCTCCATTGTTTCTACCTCGTGGTCATTTCGTGCAAGGTTTTGTTGATGTACGTGGCTGTTGCACAAAACAACAATAGCATCCCTGTTAATGTGGGGGTGGTTCTTGACTTGGATACAAACCTTGGGAAGATTGGGTCGAGCAGCATCAACATGGCCCTCTCTGACTTTTACGCCACTCATGCTTCCTACAGAACCAGGCTTGTCTTGAACCCCAGGGACTCCAAGGACGTCATTGGCGCCGCTGCTGCGGGTACGTGTTTCCTTTTTCACCTCTCTCCTTATAACTCTCCTTCTCTTTTATCTAGACAAAATAAATTTTGACATATATGAAAAAATTTTAGAAATCTTAACTTTCAACTTTAGGTCAAAACACTTAACAAGTCTCTGTACTTATGCATTTTATTCAATTTAATCCTTATACTCAAAATCGAAATAATTTATTCTCTTCATTTTAAAAATTTTTTCAATTTAATCTCTCTCCAAACGATATCTAATTTTTTTGTTAAAATGATGACGTCAGCGTTGACATCAATAATGACATGACACCACATGATGATGTGGCCTCAATATAATAATATAGCAGTACCACGTGGCATTAATTTGTCGACATGGCATGTGGCAGATCAAAAATTTTCAAAAAAAAATTTTGTACCACGTCATAGACATTAAATTGAAAGAAATATATAGTATATAAATTAAATTGAACAAAAATTGAGATGTTGAGAGATTAAATTAAAAAAAATATTTTGAAAAATACAAATCTTTAAGTAAATGATAGATCTACTTATTAATAAGTCAAATATTTAAGTGTAAAAGATTTATGATATTAAAATATATTTTTTTCTTACTTGATTTATTTGATTTTAAAATATGTACATTAACTTATTTTTTTTATAAAAATTAAGTTTGAATTCTCCTTCTATAAAAAAATTTTTAGAAAAATTTCATATATAAAGTCAAATTTAGATGAATAACTTAAACTATGTTGAAACAAAATAATATAAAAGAACTAAATAAATTATTTTTTCTTTTAAATATTTAACTTGTTAATAAGTATATCTATCATCTACTTAAATATTTATATTTCTTAAATATTTTTTCAATTTAGTCCCTCAATATCTTAATTGTGTTTAATTTAGTCTTTATATTATATATTTTTATTCAATTTAATCCGTATAATATGGCACAAAAAATTTTTTAAAAATTTTTTTATCTGTCACGTGGCACTGTCACGTCATCATATTAGTGTCACGTTATCAAAATATACCATGTCAGTGATGACATCATCATTTTAACAAAAGAATTGAATACTATTATAAGAAGAGACTAAATTGAAGAAATTTACAAAATTAAAAAATTAAATTACTTCAATTTTGAGTATAAAAATTAAATTAAACAAAATGCATAAGTATAGGAACTTGTTAGGTGTTTCGATCATTTTTATTTTTAAGAAAAGTAACAATCTTATTTCTCTTTTAACTTATTTTGAATTATATTGTTCATAAATTATCGATTAAAGTTTACCTTTTCACATGACAAATGATACATGGTATTTTTTATTTAGTTTTTTATGTTTAATCCGAAACTCAAAACAACTAAAAGGTTGATAATAACGCAAAGGAGATTAGGAGTTATATTTGCTGAAGCGGACGCATAGTGTGTTTAATTAATTCATTTTTATTGAAAAAACTTTATCGCAGCATATGCAATTGCTAACGAAAAACGTATTCAATGAAAGATTAAGTTCATTAATATTTATTTAAAAGCCAAAGCACGCGTTTTACTTGAATGTTTATATTACAAGCCAACAATCAGAACTTTGACAACCCTCTTTGCCCCTTCTCTTCCTATAGAAAGAAGATTGTTTTCCTCTTAAAATCATCTATAGTTTCCACTATTAGAGCTTATTTAAATATAAGAGAAAACTTGGTTAAGCAAAGTCAGCTAAGATTTAGAATTAGGGATTTTAAAGAATAAAATACATATACTTATGTCTTAGATTTTGTGACTGATCAATTTGCCTTCACCTTGTATATATATAAAATAAATTTTATACTATGAACCCGAGACTAGCTGTATCGAGAATATTTGACTTAAAACTTATTAAAATATTTGTATTAGTTTATCTTGAAAATGACTTAAAGAAAAGGAATGATAGGAATGATCACCATAGAGAAGTATGTGTATATTACAAAAATATAATTAGTACGAGATATATGTAGATTTAGTTAACGAGCAGTCAGAGCATAACAGCAACTATATTTACGTCAGAATTTTGTTTGCTTGACACAGCTCTTGACTTGATAAAAAATGTACAAGTGCAAGCAATCATAGGGCCGCAAACTTCAATGCAGGCCAATTTTGTTATCCACCTCGGAAACAAATCCCAGGTACCCGTCATCTCGTTTTCGGCAACAAGCCCTTCCCTTACCTCCCTTCGGAGTCCATACTTTTTCCGAGCTACACAAAATGACTCATCTCAAGTAAAAGCCATTAGTGCAATTGTTGAAGCCTTCGGATGGAGAGAAGCTGTTCCAATCTACATAGACGATGAATTTGGGGAGGATATTATACCTTACTTGACAGACGCCTTGCAAGAGATCTATGCTCGTGTTCCGTACCGGAGTGTCATCCCTTCATCGGCTAGCGATGACCAAATTTCGGAAGAGCTTTACAAGCTAATGACGATGCAAACGAGAGTGTTCATCGTGCACATGCCACCATCTCTCGGCACCAAGCTTTTTGCCATAGCGAAAAAGGTTGGAATGATGAGAGAAGGCTATGCTTGGATTGTGACAGATGGAATGACTAATCTTTGGAGTTTAACAGACCCCCCAACCATCGATTCCATGCAAGGGGTTCTAGGCGTAAGGACTTACGTTCCAAGAACAAATGCGCTGGAAAATTTTAGACTTCGATGGAAAAGCAAATTCCAGCAAGATAATCCCACCATTATTAATGCTGAGTTGAACATTTTTGGAAAGTGGGCTTATGATGCCACGTCTGCACTAGCCATGGCAATTGAGAATGTTAGCACGGGAAACTTCAGCTTCAACAAATCTAATGTTTCCAGCAGTGGAACAGGCCTTGAAACTCTCGGGGTCTCACGAAATGGTCCACAACTTATCCAAGCATTGTCAAGCACTAAATTCAGGGGTCTTACTGGAGACATTAATTTTGTTAATGGACAGCTACAATCACCAGTTTTCCAGATAGTTAACGTAAATGGAAATGGGGAAAGAAGAGTCGGGTTTTGGACATCAAAAAGTGGACTTGTAAAAGAATTGAATTTGGCAAACAGAAGCACTAGTTCTACTCATAAGCCAAATCTTGGCCCCATCATATGGCCAGGGGATACCACCTCTCCTCCAATAGGCTGGGAGATTCCAACAAATGAGAAGAAGTTGAGGATTGGGGTTCCAATGAATAGTGGTTTCAGTGAATTTGTTAAAGTAACATGGGATCCTAATTCTCATACAGCTGCTAAAGTGACCGGATATTGCATAGATGTTTTTGATGCTGTAAGGGCTGCAATGCCTTATGCTGTTACTTATGAGTTCATTCCCTTTGCAACACCCGATGGCCAGAGCGCCGGCACTTACGATGACTTAATCTTTCAAGTGTACAATGGGGTAAAACATCTCCTTATCTTCTTTATACGTTGAGTTTGTTAACAGGAATTTTTATTAATTTTCTTGGCAAATATGAACAGACATACGATGCGGTGGTAGGAGATACAACGATTATGGCGAACAGGTCACAATACGTGGACTTCACACTACCATACACTGAATCGGGTGTATCAATGTTTGTACCGATCAGAGATAACAGGAGGAAGAATGCATGGGTTTTCTTGAAACCTCTGACATGGGACCTCTGGGTGACAAGCGCTTGCTTCTTTGTTTTCATCGGATTTGTTGTCTGGGTTCTAGAACACAGAATAAATGAAGATTTCAGGGGACCCCCTTCGCATCAAGCAGGCACGAGCTTCTGGTTCTCCTTCTCTACCATGGGGTTTGCACATCGTAATAATTCTTTCCCCTTCTCTATTTACGAAGTTGTACTATTGACTTCAGATTGTTTAATTTCTTTGCTTCTTGGATTGAACTTGCAGGGGAGCGAGTGGTCAGTAACTTGGCTCGATTCGTGTTAATAATATGGTGTTTCGTCGTCCTCATTCTCACCCAAAGCTACACAGCTAGTTTGACCTCACTTCTAACCGTGCAACAGCTCCAACCTACGGTAACTGACATACAGGAGCTCTTAAAGAAAGGGGAGAAGGTTGGTTTCCAGAAAGGCTCCTTTACCGAAGGAATCTTGAAGGGCCAGTTTAGATTTCCTGAATCCCAGCTCATCGAATACCAGTCCCTGGAAGAACTTCATGCTCTCTTTGCCAAGGGAAGTGCCAAAGGTGGGGTTGCTGCTACTTTGGACGAAATTCCTTATATGAAGCTCTTTCTTGCCAAATATTGCGGTAAATATACCGCAGTCGAACCAACATTTAGAACTGATGGCTTCGGTTTTGTGAGTTCTCTCTCAATCTCTAATCTTCTCTCTACCCATGTGGGATGTTACTTTGTGCTGATATTGTCTGCAATTTACAGGTCTTACCTAGAGGTTCCCCTCTTGTAGCAGATGTTTCCAGGGCAATCCTAAATGTTACTCAAGGTGATAAAATGAATCAAATTGAACAGGCATGGTTCAAGAAGGAAAGCAGTTGTCCTGACCCCAACACTTTGGTTTCTTCCAACAATCTTGGTGTCGAGAGTTTTTGGGGCTTGTTCCTCATTGCTGGGCTCGTCTCAATATCAGCTCTAATCATATTTGCAGCAATGTTCTTGTTTAATCAAAGACATGTCTTGTTGCGCTTCGATTCTGAAACTCCTTTCTGGAGAAGAATTTGGATCTTATTAAGAATATTCGACCAAAGAGACCTTAACTCCCATACTTTCAGAAAGAGTGAACTCGGAGCCAAAAGCGGAAATGATAGTGTTCATAGTATTAGCGTTGCAGGAGACTCGCCAAACACTAAATGCCCACCAAGTCCATCAAGCTACTCAAACCAGACTGGGCCAGACTTTGTGTTCTTGGAAGATCAAGGAAGAGTAGCTGAAAATGGTGATCTGACCCCAAGTGCTGCAGCATCTCTAGAGACATTCCCATCTTCCGGAAGACATTCTATTGAGCTGGCTAACACTGAAAATGAACCCAGAGACCAATTGGCGTAGATATTCCCCTTTGCTTTGCTCCATTGACAACTTCAGTAATCCAGAATCGTAAATTGATGTTCATTGGTAGATATAAGATTATAAAGCCAAATTGAAGTGGTTGACTTCGTTGAGCTCCTAGTTTTTTAGCTTTCCTTAGTGTTTTCAATTGGAATATCTGCATTCCAGCTTGAAATTGCACTATTTAACACTTATGAAAATTCGTATGTATCTTTCAAATGATCAAAAGAAGTATTTCATGGTATCGTTGATACTTAATTACCAGAATTTTATAGTTGCATTATTATACAGATATTTCTCTTCATTTTCCTCAATGTGCTAACTGCTAATTAACTCATTCCAGAAACTTAATCTGACTTTGAAGAAAAAGTTATTGGAGACAGACAAAAGACAAATGACATATAACTATACAATCTATAATGAGATGCTAATGGCTGAGAAGAAGATGATACATTGACAAAACTTTCCTAACATGCTGCCATTTTTTCTATACACATGCATAAATTTACAGGAGGGTATCATGGCAAATATTGTTCAAGACACTCTTTCAGTTTTTGGAAAGTTACAGGCTTTGAAACAAACGAATCCATACCATTTGCATAACACTCATCAGCACTCTCTGACAATGCATTTGCAGTCATCTGCATTTGTACCAACAAACTCTGATTAGTTTAATACATACAGAGTAACATTACAGCCGTTATAAGAATGAATTTAATGTTAAGACTACAGCTTATGAAGAACATTGCAAATTTATATAGTGAGAAAGACTCATGTACAGATGTACAAGCAAGGGGAAAAAATCAATTCTCTGAAGAAAATGATGATAGCTTTAATTCTTAGCAGAAACCAGCTTGGTCAGACAATGTTTAGCCCCTCATAAGCAGTAATGATTTGACTAATCAGAATATATAGCTTTAATTGTTTACCCTATGAGATTATATTTAGCATAGAATCAGAACACTAACACCCAACAATTGGTTAGGTGAATCTGGTTTGTCATTTTTAAGACAGATGCGAAGAGAATGCAGTAATTTTTTCCAATGATTCTCTTTGACTTGGAAAGTTAGCAGACCAGCCTACTGAAAATTTTTTTTTTTGTGGTAAACTATGCACAATATGCAAGCAAACTGAAATAGGTAGAATAAATTAGATAAGCTCAATTTGAGGGTAGAAAAAGTGAAGAGCTCACCGCAATTATGGGAATACGCTTTGTTGGAGGTGTACAACGGGGAAGATATTGTAATGAATCTGAAGAAGGCAAAGGTTGCTCAATCCCAGCCTTTTCTGCTGCATCCCAATTACCAGTTTCTTCAAAGGAACGAATCAGTCTTGTTGCTTGAAGGCCATCCATGAGCGGCATACAGACATCCTGCAAGTTAAGTGTAGTAAATGGTTACCATTAAACTCAAGTCAGCAAAGTGTTTTCATCTTCAAATGGTAACGCTTATTTGAAGACAGTAAAACTTGAGCAGATTGCCACCCAATAAGAAGCAACTCCTGTAATGGGGACGGAAGGAATTGAAAGATCCTGAAAAAATTACCATCAGGACAAGATCATAACCACAGCACTGAACTGCACGGACAGCTTCAATACCATTGTTCACAACATCTATCATGTGGCCTAACTGCTTCATCATTGACTGTGTCACCATTACATTGATCTTATTATCTTCCACAAGTAGGATCTTAGGCTTTGAGGTCGAATTCGATACTTCTCGACTGCTGTTTGATGTGCACTCGGAACCGGTGTCAGATTTCTCCTGCCTCTTAGGTGAGAGCTGGGGCTCACTTATCTTCATTTTTGCATCCACCTCTCTGCTTGCCTCTGAGCAACTTGACAACTCTGTGGTAGAAGCTTTGTTCTGAGCATTTGCATCATTCTGATGATGCCTGTCTCTGCAAATTGCATTTTCATTATCAGCGTCAGGGCTGTGACTAAATGAACCTTCAGGCTCAGATGATGTCTCCACAGCTTCAGCCACAGAGCAAGTGTCCTCAACCGAAGCCATCTCCTTTGTTCGACCGTTATTCGTGGGGAACAAATAAGAATTGTCTGCGAACCCATTTAGTTTATGTGAATTTGCATACCCAATATTGTGTGGTATTAATTTTTGGGTTCTGCTAGATCCATTAGAAGAAAATAGAGAACCCAAAGTGCGTGGCTGGAATTGGAAAAAGCCAGAAGTTGCATCGTCAGTTGCAGCATCATGTTCAGCCATATCTGAGAGGTCATCTGGGTCATCAGAATGATCATATGCTAGTGAAACCTTGTAAGGTAGGATAAACGTGAATGTAGAACCACAATGTACTCGGCTAGACACAGTAAGATGGCCACCCATTAGCTCAACCTATAGCAAATGCATAGAATGTTAGGACAAATTGTCTAAAAGTTTGGTACCAGCAAGAGTATCAGATCAAATCTCTGCCTGGCAATTAAGCTACAAGCATACACTGTAGATGAATCCTATCAACTGTAAAATGTAAGTTCGAAACCAAATAAAGCACAAGTGTTGATGGAAGGAAGACTTCACCAGCTGTTTACATATTGCAAGGCCCAGTCCTGTCCCACCATACTTTCGAGCATGATCGGCACTGACTTGCATGTACTTTTTAAAAAGAGTGGGCAAAGCATTTTCTGTCACAGAAAGAGAGGAAAATGTATCAACTAATCCGCATACTGAAGCAATTTATGATATATTTTTAACAAAAAAATTAGATTCCTTGTGACAATGTAATGATTAAAGAAAAGCATATGTATGTATGTACCTGGTATTCCAATTCCAGTGTCATATACATCACAGCATATCCACACTATTGTTTCAGGTAACTCTTCTTGCTCGTCATCTCCATCTATTGTTCCATTCATAACTGGAGTACCAGGTTTGTCACTGAGTGAATGATTTTGGCAAGGGCCTTCACGTTTCTTACCATGAAAACCTTTCTGATCACTGCTAGCTTGAGATGTTGACGTACAGGTCTCTTCTTTTGCTACATTATTAGTTGATTGATTTGCAGTTGATCCATCAGATACGTGCTGAGATCCTTCTCTTGCAAAAGGAGGCTCTGGTACTACATAAAGTTTTATTCCTACCTTCCCTTCATGTGTAAACTTGATCGCATTGCTGAAGAAAGTAAAAGGTTTTAGTCTTACTCAACATGCGAGAAATGAAAGCTATAAAGAGTAAATGATTGAGAAAGATCATATCAGCGTAATTGTTAGGAACATTGATTTCTGAAACTACTTTCACACTTGCAGTAACATACAATCAGTTATTCAGTCCTGATTATATGCTACCAGTGTAACCTGTCTGACTTATACAAAATTGTGATGGTAATCTATAGGATCACAAAACAGAAATCATGACTGCTACATAATTCAGCACCTGATCAAGTTAGTGAGAATTTGTCGAATCCTTAGGACATCTCCAATGACCTGAAATCAATGCGGAGGATTAAAAAAGGAACTTCAATGTCTAGATATAATACTGGATGACAATGCCTCATAAACTCTCACCTCAATAGGAACATCATCTCTCACATGTCCTTCCAAGGTAAGAATCTTTTGCAATGATGCTGCAGCCGTCTGAAGAACATGCTTTACCACCTCTCGTGGTCGGAATTTTGTAGCTTCCAACTTCATAACACCTAAACAAACAGATAAAAGAAGATAACTGTAGAAATTTCAACATATGAGAATGATAACCAGTCTGTGATTTGAGCAGAATCTGATGAGGCAGATAGCATCAAATTCTGAGGAAAAAAAAAGTATGATGTGATTGTGAATAAGAAGCAGGACTTTCAAAACATGCATTACAAGAGCATTTTGAAACCAGATCTCTCACACTTGTTGTTGCTATAAATACTACACGAATTTCAAGTTCTGACGATGTCAAGAGTTGTGAAAAATGAAAAAAAAAAAAACACGTGGCTAAGCTTTTCATGCAATTTGGGTGTAAAATCCAAACCTGATTCAACCTTGGAAAGATCAAGGATGTCATTTATAAGTTGAAGGACCAAATCTCCTGAAGATAGCATGACATCTAAAAACTGTCTTTGCTCTCGGTCAAGTTTTGTGGTGGATAGGATCTCAGCCATGCTAACAACCCCAGATAGAGGAGATCTTATCTCGTGAGACATGGTTGCCAGCATTTGTTTTGCACGCATTGTCTCCTCTGGAGAAGTGTAAAAGGGTAGGCAGAGTTACTTCAGTGCTTTAAGAGGTAGCTAAAGAGAATTTCCAGAATATTCAGTTGTCACTGAGTAAATGAACCTGTTATGTGTATGGTTTTGTTCAGTTCCGTTTCTTTTGCCTTTTGTACTGCAATCTCCTCACGAAGCTTTGCCATCTTTTCTCTTTTCCTTACCTATTTTGCAATCAGAAACATAAACATCCACTTCTCCATCTCAAGTAATAGCTTACCCAACCATATTAACAAACTGAACATACCTGATCTGTTACATCCATGCCCATATAATTTATACCAATAGTCTCTCCTGTCTTGCTAAAAACTGGTTCCACGTATATCAAAAATGTCTTTGATCCAAATAGTTCTGTATCAAATGTAATTTCCCTCTTTGCAGGTAATCCTTTTTCCAGCACTTCCTTTTTAAAATTCTGAGACTCCTTAACACCAGACCCGGTAAAAATTTCCACATCCGTTTTGCCTAGAATGTCCTGAAATTATACCATTAAGTTAAAGGTAATTCTTATACTTCTCATTACAGACAGGGGACTGCAGAAAGGGAGGGGAGAGTTAACAAAGGAAACGAAAGCTTAATAGGAGGACAAAATACATGTGCTCACAACCAACACTCAACAAAGGATTATCAAACCTTGAATAAGAACTTCTGGGGCAATAAATTACCTCCTCTTGTAAACTTGGAAAATGGTTATAAATAAACCGATATCGCAGCTCTTTATCCTGAAAGTTTATCAAAGAAGTAGTTTCATTAGTTGAACCATTACACTACAACAATGAAAAAGGAAAATCATCAACATATGTGGTTCTGGTTACAAATGATTAAAAGAAAATATACATCTTATCATATTTCAGTTCAGCTAATTCAAATTCGTTTGTTCAACAGACACAACATGCTAAGACCTGGAAGAAATGATGGGTATATTTATACTGTACCAAATGCATCTACATAACTCACAGAGTCCCTCTCACCAGGGTATACAAGATGCTAAGAACTGAGACAGGATTATGCAACAAAAAATATTCTTCATACTTTAGCTGTATACCTGCTATAACACAGGTTGATGGAATTGCAATAACAAAAGGAAGGCAGAAAGGAGTAACTTTGGGGAAATGACCATGCAGTCTATAGCAGGAGATAAGTCATCAACTAGACAGAAAGATAACAAAAACTTTCATTCACTGAATCAAATAATTATACATAAAAAGGCTCATCAATTCAAAGGCTAATAAATATTGCATGATTACCTGATGTCCTATAACAACGGGTGCATTTTGAAGTACAAAATGTAAGAAATTATCAGCTCTTTTAAGAATCTGGGACAACTCTTCTACTGGTGAGGACTGTCTTTCCAGGTTCTTTATGCTTTCCTGCAACTTCTCCTTGAGCAGTTGCTCTCTCTGGATGCTTGCTTCCAACAGTTTCTCCAAATGCAAAGCTCGCTGTTTCCAGTATATGACAGTGTCATACTCAGCATCAATTTCAACTCTTTTACTTGGAACCACAACATCGTTTTTCCTCCGAGGAACTTCTAACCATATATCGTAAACTTCATCCAGTATGGAAATCGGGCGTTTATCTCCTCCATACCTTTCCTCCTCAAAACGATGTTCTTCCAATATCTCCAATTTCTTAAGCTCAGATTCCTGCCTTTGCCTGCTTAGATTGTCAAGTTCTTCTCTAAGAAGACGAACAGCATTTGCTTGCTTATATTCCCAGTGTTTCACAAGGTATGCTAGCTGAGATGAGCCCTTGTCAGTGTAATTGGTTAGCTCTAAAAGATGTTTGAAATCAACTATAGTTGGCTCCTCAACAATTGTAACCTCCTCCAACATATCTTGATCACCTCCTGGCTTTTCTACATTGAACTGCTTTCCGGGATCATTACTGATATCTTCAGGCCACATTGAAGAAAGGACTTCGACATCCATGTCTTCAATTTGATCCGTCTCCATCTCACAAACCATCGAAATCACTTACAACCCGTTTGAAATGTGCAGAACATAAATGAACATCGATGGATCACCAAACTGCTCTTCAGGGATCTCTATAAAGCATCTTCTAATCAGGACAGAACCTGCAGGGGAAAATAAAGCACTGAGCCTTGAAAATTACTTTAATTGATACTTAGATTTCTCCAGCCTTACTACTTCATTTGAAAGCCAACTACATGACCAAAATGTGCAGTTCTTGGAACAGAGAATGTTGTTAATGGTAGAAAACCATAGGAAACAGAGAGAAACATGTTAACTAGTACTATATCAAAAAAGGAGACAGAAAATGTTGACTAATGGGGAAAAACATCAATTTGAAAACGAAATTAACTGTAGAAATCCTTTGATTCCAAAAGTTGATAGAATTTTATATATTAAAAGATGAAAAGAAAAGTTCTTCAATTTTCATGACAACGAAAGGAAATCAAAGTCATGTATCATTCAACGGAGAGCTGAAGCTAAAACTTGGCTGACTTTAACTGAATTGTAAGCAATAAGTAAAAAGGTAGTCGAATTGGAATCTGAATTCAAGAGAATGAAGCTGGGATAAGAATAAGATCCATTAAACAGAACAAAGGAAAAACAGGACCAACAATTGGTGAAAATTCACCAACAGACAAGATTGAAGGCGCATTTTCTTTGAATGAAAACAAATCAGTCAATCAATTAAGACTAAGCAAAACGGCAAACAAGCACATTAGTAAGCTGACCTTTTTGAGATTGAATCACAGCCAATCCTGCAAAGAACAGAGTCTTCAGAAGAAGAAGAAGGAAAAGGTTGACAACAACGGCCAAAACTCAAAACCCTTTTCACTGTAGATCTGAGGAATATCCTCCTCTTCGACTGTCGAGTCAATAACCTTCAAATGCTAATGAAAAAAAATCAGAAAAAAAAAAACTAAAAAGGAAAGCTTGAAAGCAGCTAAGTGTTGAGAGGAGAGAGAAAAACCATGGGAGTTTTTATTTCAAGAGAGAGGGAGGACAGCATGTGATTGAAAAAGAAAAACAAAAAATGTGGAGAGAAGGGTAAGCCCAAGAAGCCATGTGCGATTGGAGGTCAAAAATATTAGACAATTCTCTCATTCTTGGCCTTTTTCCTTCCTTATATTTTATTTCTATTCCCCTCTCTCTGTTTTCTGAGGTTACATTCAAAGTCTCTTCAACATTGAGCTACGCAACAAGTAGTTCACAATTTTACAGCGGTTTATCGTCGATTGAGTGCCTTTCGCTTCTCCCCTTTCACTCCCTTGGGGGGAAAAAAATAACTCTAAAACAGAATTTCGAGACAAAATCAGAAAGCAAGTAACTTTGGGGAGAGAGAGACAGGGGGAGAGAAAGAAGGAAGTGTGTTTTTTTTTTTTAAATGAGGAGGGAGTTCCTTGTTGCTCCCTCTTCCCCGCCCGCCCCTCTACTATTCCTAGGTGACGTGTCGGGACGGCGTGTGGAGATGACGCGCAAAAGGTATGCTGATGAATGATGATGATTGATGATCCAATCCAACCCAATCCAATCCCACTTTCTTTCTGCTATGGCAGCAGCACTGAGTTTGGGAGTCTGAGAGTCTGATACCATGTATCAAAAGTATTTATTGCTGGAAAGTCTGATGCTAACTAAACTAAAACCTGAGGAAAGCAAATGGAAAGGGAGGTGGAGAATCTTGTTCATAAACCTTTAGATTTAAACCTGGATTAGTTTAATTACTTTGGGGTTAGATCACCTTTATGGTTGGCTTTGTTGTCAAAACAGTGGTTAAACAAATGTTTTCCCCCTTCCACTTTATAGCACGATCTCAGCAGCTAGTCGGCTGGACCATTCTCAAACATTTCTTGTTTCTTGTCTATTTGATCGATGCCTGTTGGAGAGTAAACAAATAAAAATTATTTACTCGTAAAATTATCAAAATAGACATCAAACGAAACAAGTTGTGTTGGGAAATAAATAGCAGTAATCAAATTCATGAATAATTGATAGGACCATTCATTGCAGTAAACTACCATGACGCAGATTACATGATTTTCTGTGCTGGAGACAAATGCATTGATAGCATCAGTTGAATTGCATATATATATATATATATATATATATTCATGGCTAAAAATGGAAGAACAAATTCTTTGTAGAAACAAGTCAAGCACTTCCTAATCATGGTTAAGATTCCTTGATAAGTGGTCATGTGACTATAAGTGAAGTGATACAGTGAAGTAAGAGGGTATTTTAATGTCGATTTTCATGAAAAAATGGTGATGGATAGAATTGAAATGCTTGTGATTTAGTGTTGAATTTGAAGTTTTTTTTTTTCAATTTGATTTGTATTTAAATGTTATTTTTTTCGAATTCCATACAATTTATATGAACACAACTGTTTGAACAAAGTGTGAAAACTTGGTCTGAGGGTAATCAAGCGACAGTGCTGATAGTTTATGCAACTAAACAACTAAGCCATTGCATTTCTTTCTTTCTTTCTTTCTTCTCTTTCGAGTTGGAGAAATTGTCTACAGTCTGCAGCGGCAGTTCCCCACGCGACAGGCTGCTGACTCACCCATAACGCCACATCATCCACACAAATGCCACGTGGTGTGTATACGGCGAGACAAGTGGCAGGTGCCCAAAACCCAAACCTTCGCTGCCAGCCAGATAAGCTTTGCACATTGCCGGCTCCTAATCGGAAAAACACGATGAATTAGATTCGAATTTCCGTCATTTCTTTAGCCTTCAAACAAACATTTAGGAAAGTATTAGCAGGAGGAGGAAAACAAGCTGCAAACAGAACGCCGCCTGTTTGGTGGGTGGGGGAGGAAGAATGGAAGGGGGGCTGTTTGCCAGCACATTTTCGACAGTCATTTGATTGGTTCAAGTTACTTTTTCTGTTCCTTTTTCATCTCCGCTTCGACCTCGACCTCGACCGATAAAAAATATAAAAATATCAATTAAACAAAATTTAAATAAATAAACAAGCCTTCGTTAAGATATATGTAACTTTTAACATGTAACATCATTTAATTTCCAGTGTTAATTCTATGGACGGCGACAACATGAGACTGTAAGGTTATGGCAGCTCTAATAAATTAAGGAGAGAGTAGAAAAAATCAAATAATAAAAGCTTATACAGCTATAAAAGTCTATGCAAGATGTAGCCATCAATGTCTTTGTATACCTTGTAAGTTGCAAATTAATAATCCAATATTCATGATGAGACGACAAGAATATATAACCAATTTATGATAAGTTAATAAAATAAATAAAAGGAAAATGATCCGTAACTGAATTTTTATTTTTTTTTCAAATTCAATGTATTAATAATCTAATCAATTTATAATTAGTTACAATAAAATAAATAAAACGAAAATGACCCGCAACTGAATTTTTTTTTTCAACTTCAATGTATCAATAATCTAACACAAATTGCTTTCATGCAAAAATTACATCACGATTATTTTAAACATAGTTGAGCAGAAAATTATATAACAATTAATAATTATGATTCACGATATTGATAATAATTATAAGGGTATCGTCACGTAATTTTATAATTAATACTCAAGAGAATGTTTAAATAGAATTAGAAATAAAGAAACACCCTTGACTTTCGAATATAATATAATAAAGAAATAATTCACATAATATAGGTTTCATGATTTTTTTTCAATTAACATCTTATTTACAAGACTATTAATTTTACTTAATAGAATTATAAAAATACTCTTAGTAGCTTTACTTTTTGTGAAAGCAGAAGTTATTTATAAATGTTAATTGAAAAAAAAAATTCATAAGACTGTAAAAAAATAATATGTTATATGTGGAAAATTAAGACTTAAAAAAATATAAATCGAGATAAATTAAAAAAAATACTATGATGTAGCTTTTGTTAAAGAAGTGGACCTCCTTTTACCTATGGAAAGGGAAGCAAGGTCAGCTTATCATGATAGTAAAAACTACAGAAAACAATTAAGTGAATACAAGGAAAGAGGGAGTAGTGATTGGATGAGACAGCATCCTTAATACCCGGATTAGTTTAATAATTAAACAAATATTTTGATTAACGTGATACAGACCCTTTCACTATGTTTATAATCGATCGTTTTCATGGATTTATTGGTCAAAGCAGATGATTACCCAATTAATTAATTAATTAATTTCAATTTTGTGTTATTGGCCGTAGAACAGGAACTCGAGCTCATCATGTGCCCCATCTCCACTTCAAGAAACAAATGCACTAAAAACATATATTCAATTAGCTTTTAGGTAGGTTAGCTTTGTCGTTATTTCTATACTTTTTTAAGCTTATAGCTAAAAAGTTTTGTTGCCACGTGTTCTTTAACCGTGGGGCTTTAAAAACACTGTTGTAATTTAGTTTTTTGTAAAAAAAATTATCCGTTCTGTAAGGAATCACAGCTCACGATTCATTTGTCTTTCTACTTTCGAGAAATTTTTACTTTACGGTGGTAAATAATTAAAGAAAATGTAATTAATTTTTTAGACACATCTTCCACATGTGATTATAGAATTTTATAAATTTAACGAAATACTTAATCGTTGAACTAATCTATGGTTTGTCTAAATACTAGATGATTAATTGTTCTCTTCAATTTTGAGAAAATTGATCATGATAATAAATAATTAAAAAAATAAATAATTACTTATTCACATTTTTTGCATATTACTCAAATTGGAGGGAAAAGAACAAAAATAAAAAGAAATTGGGGAAACATTTAAATGGGTAAATTTTTTTATATGATTGATTTTGATTGGTTGATGAGATAAAAGGATTGCCAAAATTCATGCAGCGTGGATTATGTCTCTTCCGCTACGTGCCTTCTAGCTAGTGGTAATGTTAAAAAAAAAAGACAGATGGACGAGTTTGATTGGACCCTATTCATTTTTCGAAGTTCTAAGAAGTAAAAAACTTTGACTGGGGATTGGAGCCTTAATTAATTAATTGTGTTAAAAGACTGAGAGTTTGCTCACGTGTCACACACTCTCGGACGGGACGGGCCCGAAGCATGTGAACCAACGTGGACTGACGGGCCCACATGCTTCCCTGGCAGTCAGTAACCTATTATTATTATTATTATTATTTTTTGTATGACAACTAAAACTAATCCATTATCCTTCAATCATTTACAAACTAGTCTTTTGCTGACTGCTGATTAGTTTTTTTCTTTTATAATTAACCAAAATCATAAAATAAATAAATTAAATAAAAAATGAGAAATGTTTACTTCTTTTCCCTTTTTGTAATTAAATAAATTACATATTTTTATGCATTGTTTTCGATAAATAAAAATATAAATCAATAGTTACGACTTTTACATCTAATTATAATCTAATAATCATATATTAAAAAATAAAAATTATCGTCTTGTCACTCAATTTATATGGAATTAAGGATAAATAATTCTTTGACAGAAGACAATAGATATTTTGTAATTAAATATTTTATATTATTCAATTTGATTAAGTAAAATTAAAATATATTATAATTGAATTCAAATAAAATTTAAATTGTAAAGTTATTATTCGCGTTCTTATCAAGCCAACTGTCACCCCAAATACTGTCCTAAGATGACTTCTGAATCGCAGCTAAAGCATCCAACGTGCCCAAATCGATAGGAAGAAGCAACTTAAAGCTTTGGGTGCAAAACAGCAACCAGAATTTGAGACCACAAGCAAAGAGCCGAACCAGTAAAAAGGCTACTTTTCCCATGTTGGGTAGGATCTACAGTTGAAACCTTGGAGCAGGTGATGTTAAATCCTTATGAAAAGGACAAAAGGAAAAATGCTACCACTTGTAATTATAAAACCGTACAAGCACGAATCTAAAAAGAGTGGGCAAAGAAAAAGCCAAAACACCCAACCCACAAACCCCGGAGGTTACCCATGCTGATGCCCGATATGATATGGCCTTTCAAAGGTTGCCGCCACCGGACAACTCCCAGACAAAATTCGTTGTTGCCCATGGCTGTACTCTTCGCATCATCTAGGTCTTTTTTCATCTCTTTTTTCCAAATCTTAACTGTTTACATTTTTGTTTACTTTTGTCACTTCACATTTTGTAGTAACGTTGATCACTGAACGTGTGACTAGAAGTCCAGAATCATTTCGATATGTTGATTATCCAAAGTGGATATTTACACAATACATGATTGTTTTTATACAGGATTAAAGTAACACGTGTCTAATTTTTTAAATTGTTATAATTTTGATGGAGAAAAATAAAATTTATAAAATATAATTGATAGAAGTGCATGATATTAAGAATTTATATTTTTAATTCAAAAGATATTTTTCAAGTGATTTACACTATTTTATATTATAATATGAGATTTGTGATGTATAACAATATATATATATAATAATAAATATAAATAATTAATGATATTGAAAAGACACGTCGGCTCTTCATGTCAATTCATGATTGATGAGAGGGAGGTATATATCCTTTGCTATGGGGGCTTTATAATCAGCTTTGGTAAGCGGATAAAAATGGCTTTAGTGGGCAACACCACTCCGGGTTTTCTTACCCTACGGCCCTAAATTCCTAATACCTTTGCTTGGATGATTGGTTCCGACGAGACAAGTAAGTTATGCATGTCATTTTCATTTCTTTCAAAGTAAAGTTTCTCCTTTTTCCATGTACAAAGACAAAGGATTGCTTGATGATCCAAGCACAAACATCGTTGTCTGCCTATTCAACCATCATCCCTTTCTTCGTATGAAAAAAACAGAAGCCCTAAAAGCTTGTCTTGCTTTCAAGGAAACAGGTGCTTTAATTGAATTGGGTTCCAGTATTGAATAATTATAGATGCAAAAGAGGATGTCCTCCCTCCATAATGCAAGAAAAAGAAGAAAACAAAAGTTGTAATTAATAATAAATAATTATGGAGCAACGACGATGGAAAGTGACATATAGAGAATGATTGTGGCTTTGTGTTCTTCTATCATCTCTTTCTTCCATTAGTTGGTACCTTCCCCTTTGTCATATGAAACAATTCTAAAACGAAAACAACACTTTAGTTTCCAAAATGAGAAGGCAATTATGCAGGTTCCCATGAACCAAATTCATTAGGTTTGGGGCATTCACAATTATTACATCCGGAACGTTAGTGTCTTCCACATGTGGCTTCCAAATCAAATTTATGTCTAAATGATGGGTTGGGTGGATGCTTCGAATGCAATGAAGTGGGCTGCTTCTAACTAAATACAAAGCTGCATCCAACGCATGAAGAAAAATAACAAGTTGAATTTCTTTATAATTTTTATGAATAAAAAACTTTTGTCGGCGTCTCTCTACCGTTTTTTTACTTTATGTATGCATTTTTGTCACGTGTAACAAAATAGAAATTGTGTTTACTTCGTTAACCGTTAATAAAATAACTCTTATTAACGTTAATGGCCCAAAGCAAAGTTTGAGCATGAAGCAAGATCTTGTTAATGTGAGTATGGGAGAATTCTATTCTGTTTCTTCAAACCCAAGTAGCCACTTTTAACGACTTCAATATCTAGTTTATTATATTTCCAAATAGGTTAACTAGATCCAACAATGATTAGACAATAAAGGTTAAGCTGCCAATATGCTTTCTTTATTACTTTCTTTCTAAGTTTCGTGCTTTTGGTCTAACTTTGCATCAGGTTATCTTGTAAACTACAAAGTTTGATCCTCCTTGGAAGACATTTGCTGGGTGCATATTCGGAGTTTCCATTGTATCTCAGACAAAAACAGGCTGAAAAAACTAACGTAGGTAGGTGCCTGAGATCAAATTTTAGCTGGTTTCCCAATGGATATTGGTGTTGCTATTTGGGCATGTGGTAGCCATGTGAACACTGGACACGATCCTGATCTAAATTGTCCTGTCTAATTATAAACAAAAACAGTACTTTTGGTCAATGCCTATGCCAGACGTACTGTAATTAAACCAAGCCAATAAGAAAATATTTTCCTGCAAATGCATTTAACTTGTGGAGCAGAATTCCAAGCCTCCCCGCTTCCCAACAGTTGGCTTTCCTCCTTTCTGTAAAGCCCACCATGTTTTGAGCTTTGTTTGTGGAGGCAGAGAGGGAAATTCTAGCATTTTCAATCTGTGTTATCATTGTAGCTATCGGACCCAAAACTCTTTAATCTCCAGGATCGTTCCACAACCAAGCCCATATGTTTTCTGCTCTGGGCCAATATGTCATTATCTGATATGAAACCAGGTTGTGGTCCAAAATTACTGCTACTTGCTAGCCTTGGTCTGGTTCATCTTGGACCTAAAGTTGGGCAGGCTTCTCTTGCACTGATAGTGCATCGATGCCTTGTGATATCCTAATAAGAATCCAATGTTCATATGGTACGATTAGATAGGAAGAAGGAAATCTTTGCTGCCAACAACCAAAGTACTAAATAAATTAAGACTATAATTAATGAGTGATTTATGTTTTATTTTGACTAATTTGTACTTAGGACTACAAACCTTTATGTTTTTTCTTCCTATGGAATTAATGTAATTTAATGTAAGCATGGTGTGAGGCATGAACCCCCAACCATACTGATCCAGATTTATTTGCCTCTTGAAAGCCTAACTGCCCAAGGCTTCCAAGGAGTATTAGCCCTGGTTTCCGGCTGTTTGTTTCCCACTTAGGCATTTTACTTAATCAAATCGGATAACACAAAATAATTAATTAAGTACTTATTATCAAGTATCCTGACGACTATACATAACTCAAATCATGAGTTTTAGACTATATATTTACAAATTATTTTAAAAAAAAAAGCTGTTGGATGGACTAAAGCTAAGTTTGAAACTCGTGATTGGCAATAATAATTTTTGGGTATCTTTACTAACAACAGTAGTATTAGTTAAAGTAGTAACGAAAGGTATCTTTATCCCACTTTAAAGGCTTAAGCCTTAAGAAGCGACGGGCCCAACTTCCCCGAGGGCCGAGAGCTTGAAAGCGGCGTGCTTGCTGTCCTTAAGAGGTGTGTAGAACCTGCGTCTGCCTGTATAAGTAAACAGGGGCAAAAGGCCCTTTTTCTTTTCAAGTAAGAAATCAAAAAATTCCTCTGCGTAACCGAAAACTCTCACGCTACCTGGCTTCCTCCTTTCTAACGTGTTACACAAGTAGTAGGAAAAGGTGAAGCCTTGGCTAATTTTGAATCTTGGGTGTTTGAGAGTAAGAGTAATTAATAGTTTTATAAAAAGGAGTGATAAAATTGTTGAGGGTGGGGGGAAAAGTGTGGTTGGGAGACTGTAGGCGAAGAGGAAAAAAATCGATGAAGAAAAACCCTAGGATCGGGATCGAGGAGGCCGTGTAGATGCATGTCGGGGGAATAACGGTGGATCTAAATTGGTTCCTGCAATTCATATTTACGCTTTTTATATTCGCATTGGGGGCTCTCCACTTGCTCAAGAACACGGCGTCGAAGTACTTCGAAGTCGACGCCAATTTCGATCGTGACCAAACAATGCCTTCAATTCCCATGGACCCAGACCTCTCTCCTTGCGCCGTTTGTTCCAATCCCGCCTCCAAGAAGTGCTCTCGTTGCAAATCTGTTCGTTATTGGTAAAAGTTTTTCTTTTTATTTTGTAACCGCCGCAAAAATCAATGAAGGAGGAGGATCACGCAAGAAGGAAAATTCTTTTTTTTTTAAAAAAAAGAATTTTCCTTCTTGCGTGATCCTCCTCCTTCATTGATTTTTGCGGCTGTTATTACTGTTTTTCCATGATTGCTAGAGCTGTTTTTTTTACTTTTCGGAATAGAAAAGTTAAGGAAAAGGTTTTTTTTTTCTTTTTAATGTTATTAATACTTGTTTAATCGTCCTAGTGATTGACTGCTTTTCAAATTTTCTGTGACTGTTGTTTAGTGGTAATATTATTGCATTGAGGCTTAATTGCTTATGATTGGGATTTTTGTTTTTTTTTTAAGCTATTTAAGTTACATGTTTTATTTATTTAGCATTTTCTGATTTACAGGATAAAAAGAATTGCTTTTGCTATCAAATTTAGACGGGTTTTACTTCATATATCTTTCTTTCTTTTTGGATAAGTAATTTTTCTTCATCTTTTTCCTCTATGAAAGTACTTTTGTGCTCAATTTAGGTTGAATGGGAGCTTATTCAACACTGAACATGCCAATAAATTAGATGCCCAGCAAGTTCAGTGACAAAATTTTTATCACTCAACCAGTCAATGATACAGATAGATGTCATTTTTGTAGTCATATTTGCATGAGTAACAAAATGCCTCTTAGTTTCAATGGCTCCTTGACTTTAAATTTTGCATTCGTTGTTCAATATAAGAAAACAGGAGTTGTCTGTTTAACATGCTAGTGCACCTTGATTTACAAACCTTTAACTCATGTACTGTTGGTTACACTACATCTGTCATTTGGAGGGTTTAATCTTATTACATTTGCTCTCTTTTTCAGCTCCTTGGCTTGCCAACAGGTGCACTGGAAGGCTGGGCATAAGACAGAGTGCAAAGTAAAGTCAGCACAGACTGCAAGAACAAAACCATTTTTAGGAGTTGCTCTGGTTCCTGCCAGTGGAACCTCTAAGGTTATCAAGAAGCCAAGAAAGGTGAATCTTTTGACCCTTTTCAAAATGGAAAAAAGTAAATTTGAAACTCATATTCCATTTTTTTTTCAGGTTCTTTTTCCATATGATGAATTTGTAAAACTTTTTAACTGGGAGACACCAGGATTCCCTCCATGTGGACTCTTAAATTGTGGAAACAGGTTCATGTTTACCACACGTATCTCTTTTTTTCTTGGAACTTCTGATTAGACAAGATGAGTTTATGTTCCTTATTTCTAAGTTTTATTTTTATTTTTTTCTGTTTGTTCTTTTTCTGCAGCTGCTTTGCCAATGTGGTTCTGCAATGCCTTGTATCCACTCGACCACTTGTTGCTTACTTGTTGGAGAAAGGCCATCGGAAAGAATGTAAATTGAGAACAAGAACTAATAGAATTTCATCTCTAGGTTCTTGAACATCTGATGTTTATGGTTGTCATCTCTATTTTCCAGGCAGACGTAATGATTGGTGCTTTATGTGTGAATTTCAAACTCATGTTGAAAGATCAAGCCAAAGTCTGCATCCTTTTTCACCAATTAACATTCTCTCACGGTTGCCTAATATTGGAGGTAATCTTGGTTATGGAAGACAGGAGGATGCACATGAATTCATGAGGTGGTATCACTTGTATTTGATTGCATCTTCTTTTGACATCTTCTTGAAATTAACTTGAGGAAATTGTGGCCTTGTAGATTTATCTGTAATTATTTATTGTCTTTTTTGCAGGTTTGCTATTGATACAATGCAATCAGTTTGCCTTGATGAATTTGGTGGAGAAAAAGCTGTCGATCCTAGCTCTCAAGAGACAACCCTTATTCAGCATATATTTGGTGGTCATCTACAGTCTCAGGTAATGTATCCTATTGGTGTAGAACCATTGATTTTACTTCTTTGCTATTAAAATTTGGTTATTCACCATTGCTAAAGATACAGTATCTGTAGATTGTATTATTAACAATGTTTTGGAGCATTTTCTGTTTTTCAATTTGCTTCTTAATATAGCTGTTCCCCAAGATAGCGTATATGAGTTAGAAACACATAGTAAATGACAATGTTGCTCCATAACTAAGTAAGCAGTTTTTGGCAGTTGAACTTCAAAACTTTCAGTTGATCTTGCCTTGAATCTTTTTTATAAGTCATATTGCTTGGTGTTTTCCTATGCTTAAGTTTGTATTCTGATGTGTAATACTTTATGATCTTGTTAAAACCTTTTAGGTGATTTGTACAAATTGCGATAAGATTTCAAGTCAATATGAAAATATGATGGATTTAACTGTTGAAATTCATGGAGATGCTTCATCATTGGAGGAATGCCTTGATCAGTTTACCGTTAAAGAGTGGCTTCATGGAGATAATATGTACAAATGTGATGGGTATGATTGCTTCTCCTCCACTTGGCCTTGAGAAGTATATAATTTAGGTTTTATTATACTTTGATGTGTACTACTCAGTTGATCACATTCTTGGATATAGTGTTAATTGTGATGTTTTATTCCTCTTTTCAGCTGCAATGACTATGTCAAGGCATGGAAGCGCCTAACTGTACGATGGGCTCCTAACGTTCTTACCATTGCCTTAAAAAGATTTCAGGTCTTAATTACATCCATAAACTGTAATGCATGTGTTATTTATTTATTTATTTATTTTTTTTTGTGCTTAGCCAATGAAGTAGATTCCATTACAAAACTGCTCAAGGCAGTAGGGAGGCAGTAAAAACTGCTCAAAAGGAGTACAAAACAGAGTTTAAGCACTGGATTTTACTGCTCAATGCATGTGTTATTTGTTGGCATTCATTGACTTGGCAGTAGATGCTTCTTGTCTTTTCCCTTTTCTGGTGAATATTGAAGCTTTGTTTTATAATATCTGTGATCTCTGTTGAAAATCTCTGCAGAGTGGCCGGTTTGGTAAACTCAACAAAAGAGTTAGCTTTCCTGAGACCTTAGATCTTACCCCTTATATGAGTGAAGATGGAGATGATTCCAATGTGTACAAACTTTATGCAGTTGTTGTCCATTTGGATATGCTGAACGCATCCTTTTTTGGTCATTACATCTGCTACACAAAAGATTTCTGTGGAAACTGGTATAGAATTGATGACTGTAAGGTATTCTCTCTCTCTCTCTCTCTCTCTCTCTCTCTCTCACATGCATTTACCACCCATTTCCCTTCTCTGCTTGTGATTGTCTGCCTATAAAAAGAATCTTTCTGTGGAGTTTTCTTATGCCAAGGTTCTGTGCCATCCTCATTCAATCATAGTTAGAACATGTATGCTTGAATTTGTATGTCATGTATAGTGTACTTGAATTCACAGTTTTTTTCTTAACCTCTTCTGCAACTTTTTCCAGGTTACGAGGGTTGAATCGGAAGAGGTACTTTCTCAGGGAGCATATATGCTTTTATATAGCAGGTGCACTTTTCCCCCCTCAACAAGTACTGGCACTTAAAGCCAGTTCTCTCTCTCCCTTTGTTTTCGAGCTTGGGTTACTTTGTAAATGACTTGTAACCTGATATTTTGATAGCTAGAGTGCCCATTCAAATTATAAAAAATTACAGGAGTTTGTTACTAACTAATCAGAAAAAGTGTATAGATTCTGCTCTATAAATCGTGAAGGGTAGATGTGAATTAACCTGTTGAGATAAAGTTGCAGTTATTACTTATTATGAAATTTTAACTTCTGTTTGATCCTTTTTGTCATCAAGTACCTGTTAACTGAAGACTTTGTTAATATTGACCTGTTGTTTTGCATGAAAAAGGAATGGTGTTAAATCTATTTTGATAGAGAGCCACAGATGGTGTTTGGTTTATAAATAGATCCCTAGGTTTTGGTTGTCAAAACAAGAATCCCATATGCACGCGCCTGAATGGGACTGAGTAAGAAATGCATGTGAATATTCTTGTCCTGTGCTTTGGCCCCAGCCAAAATATGAATAAATCCAATTCTTCAGGAAGAATTCCTGTTGCTTTCTTGCAAGTGTAATTATCTTCACATAGTGTTTAATAGTCATGACCTTATACTGATGCTTTTTTACCGTTTCTGTGCAGGGTTTCTGCACGCCCTTCATGTCTTAGAACCTCTGGAACTCAGAGGATGGATGAACAGAAACCAATGAAAGCTGAACTAGAGCATTGTCCAAAGGAACAAATTGAATGTGTACCTGGAAAAGATTCTGTTAATTCTCGTAACCATTCTGCTTCCCTGTCACTAAATGGTAGTTTGCATTCAGAAATTCCTAGACGTGGAGTTGAGTCATCTACTGGAATGAATGGTGATGCTGTTCATGGACATAAGGATGGTGAAGTGGTTAAGTCAAATTCATCTCTCTCTAAGGAGGTTTCCATCTGTTCAAATGAGTCACCTTTCCAGATTGATTCAAAAGCCAGTAGAGTAAATGGTGCAGATATGGATAGGGTTGATTCTACAACAGCGAGAGAAAATCGGGAGAATATGGACACAAATAGTGCCCAGCCATGTTCTTCTGATACGAAGAAGGTTCCCAGCTGTGATACAGATTTGGTTGTTGCAGCCAGTTCTGAAGCTGTAAGAGAACACCCAGAAAGTACGAAGATGGTTGAAGTGGAGCAATATTTATCAGTTACAAGAGAAACAAAAGGCTGTGAGCAAGATTCGCAAGTAACAATTGATTATGTAATGGAAGACTCAGATGACATCAGTATGGCCGATTCTGAACCAAGTCCATCAATTGCAGGGGATAGCAGCAGCAATTTTTCGTTTTCAGATGAGACATCTCCGGCCACCAGAACCACTGGTTTGAAACGTGAATTATCCTCACAACACAAGCGAGGGAATGTGATCAAGAGAGCTGAAATAGCAGATGGCAGTCAGCAATAATTGGCTGCATTCTGTCGCAAATTATTTTGTTCATAATTTTTTTCATCATCCCATCATCGAAAGAAAAGAATGAGTTGGGTTTCTTTGTCTGCGGTTTCATTATTTACAGAAATCTCAGATTCCTTTGTACCAATTTTTAGATGGCCTATAACCATTGCATAATGGAAGAATATGGTCACAATCATTAGCAGGAATTCCTTCGCTAATATTTTTAGCTCTGCCCTTGAATTACTGGTTAGCCTTGCAAAATGTTTAAGCTACTAGTTGACGTATCCAACTTGGCATTACCTTTGTCATTTGACTTTGTAACCAACTCGTAGACTCTTTTCAGTATACTAACATTAACACTGTTATTTTTTGGAAGTCAGAGTGCGCAAATTCTCTTTTTTAAAAAAAAAAATCTGATAGACTGTCTAATACCTGATCGACTGTTTACTACTATCTGCATATAAGTTTTGTAACATGTCTTCACGTGCTCCATACACTCTGGGACCTACATGAAATACAAGATACAAGAAACAACATTTTTGCTCAGTACATGTTTTCCGGAAACCATGTTTCACTGCTCAAAAAGTAAACCAAGTTATAGTTATAACTCTGGACAAAAAGATCTCTCAGTTGGTCACTACATAGCAATTCACTGTCAGCACCTGCTCGATCCTTCACAGAAACAGCGCCAATTAACGGCCCTGGAATCAGGATGATTTGGCTTTGTCTTGGCACTAGAATCTCTTGCAACCTCTGAAGAAACAAAGTTTCAAAGACATTAGTTTTCTGATCAGTAACATTTGAGATCAATCAAATCCCATTCCAAGGAAATCGTGTCTAGTATATATGTTTCGATGACTTGTACTATGAATCAAGCAATTTTTGCTAAAAGGATAAATTAAAAATACCAAGTTCAAATATAGGTTTCTTCCCGTTTCCAATGAGCTCAAGTAGGGCAGAATCCTCTTCCTTGAGGTTATTTGCAATGCACAAGTTTCTCCAACCGCGCCCAATATAGACTTGGCCATCTGACTTCTTGTGCCGTAAATTTGCTATCCACGATCTCCCTTGTTGATCAACAAGAACCATCTCACAGAATCTGTCAGTCAGACCATTGGACCTTGCAAATTTTCTTGGAATATTCTGCTATGAAACGGAACTGTGAGGGTTGGAAATTTGAAAGCCTAAACCCAAGACTTTAATCTTGGGCATATTGTTTTGTGACATAGGTACTAACCAGTCTAGAACCTTTCAGGTTTTCAGGCTTCAAAGTTGCCACAAAATAAGGGTGTTCATGGTTGAACGAAGTGCTTGCACATTTCTCAAGTTGTTCTAAACCATCTTATTAAGCAATTATAACTTTAAATGGAAGGGGAAAAAGGAGCCTGTCAGATGGAAGGGAAGAGCTCACTGCCAAATCTTTTTGCTGAACTTTTCTTTTGGCCTTTGCCTTTCACAGCAAACAGTGGATATTCTCTCTGACAGGCACTCCTCGTGTCAAAAACCATAACATCAAACGCCATGTTTCCTCCATGTCTGAACACCAAGACATCGCCAACATATAAATCATGGTCTCGAGCAAACTCTTCCCAGCCATCTGCAAATCTCCAGCCCTTAATCTTGACGGACCACGTTCTGCTACCACAGCTCCTCAGTACAGCTCTTTCACAGTTCTGACCCTTCAAGTTCTTGATGAAAAATGAAAGAGGAATTGACTGCAAAGAATGCATGCAGCTCTTAGAGATTGCACACAGCAGATGCAGAGAGAGAGAGAGAGAGAGAGAGCGAGCGAGACTTACAAGCTGCTTGTGGAAGTCTGGTAAGAGGGGCTTGAGGAAGTGGGGCATATGTGGAGTAAATATTGCATTTGACATTGCAGCATTTCTCGGCTCGACGCCGAAGTTTAATCTATTGTGCTTTTCTTTGTTTATGGAACCAAGCAGGGTCTAGCCTGAAGGTGAAGATAGAACCAATCGCCCGTCTAAATTAATGCGTTTCTGATCACTTTCCAAGTCCTTAAATATTCTCACGAAACTAAGCACCCACCATAGTTAATTAGCATCGTAGTTTACCCTTTCTCGTTCAGAGGCGGAACCATAGTTAATTAGCAACATGGTTAAAATGGATTGAATTCCAAATATTCCTTTGATTTACTCTTCAATTTAATTTAATCAAAAAACATTAATCATTCAAATCTAAATTGACTTCAACAAGAAGTCAAATGATTCAAATTTAAAAATAGACTCAAAATAATTAATTTGTAATGATAGATTCAAAATAATCGAATTATCACCATTTAATATATAATAATCACACATTCAAATATTTAATTTATTAATTGGTGCATAATTTTCATAAAGAATAAAATTTGAATTTCTTTCTCTTAAATCTAAAAAATATATATATAATAATCATCTTCATTTCCCGTTTCATGTTATAATTAAAATGAATAAAAAAAAACAAGAAAAAAGAAATCTAAAACGAGAAGGCTACACTATGATTAGCTTGATTAACTAAGGCAACTAACAGTGCTTATACGATTAGTATAAGCATCAGTTTGGTTTATTTGTTGTTGGGCTTAAACAACAAGAAGGCTTGTTCTTAGGGCTTAGGAAGCATCATAGGGAGAGAGAGCGAGAGAGAGAGAGAGAGAGTGGATTAGTAGTACGGGAAAAGCTTACATGTTTACCGGGTCCGTTACAAATTGAGAAATGAGAGCCTATATGTATTTATTAGTTGTTGGAGGCTTTTGGGGGGTGCAACAACGAAACAGCCAAAGCTCCATAGGTGTTTTCAAAGGAGCCAACCAGCGAGCAAGCAGCCCAGGTGATCCTAATGGCGATGTCTTTTGTTCCCAGCCGAGCCCATTTCCACTCTCTCGCCACTTGTACTTCCTTCTATGCAAAATCTCCCTTCCTTTTCCTTGTTTTTTTCTCCGCTCTCAACGATCTATTATTTATTTTTTATTTATTACTTTATTATTGGATATGCCATCCCTACACTCCTCCCTCACAGCACCTCTTCTCTCTCTCCAACTCTTTTAAGCTCCTTTTCACTTGATCCAACGTTTCTCTAAATTTTCAAGAAGACAGAGGCCAGCCCTGGGTGACTATGTAATTCAGTCCTTTTCTGTCAGGTGATTTGTTTTCCGATGATGGGTTGACTTCCGTTTCCTTTTTCTTTTCCCCGATTTGAGCTTGTTCCAAAGACCCAAGTTTTCTGATTGTTCTTTGATTTGCAGGAATATCTTTTTTTTTTTTTGTAGTACTAAAATTTTTGAGCTGGGGAATTTGGAAATTTGTTAATTAGACGATGTGATTGGATTTGGATTGGCTGCTGGTCAAGTTCTTTTTTGTTTTGCAAACGTGATCTTCGGTCTCTGTCATGGACACTCGCAGCGATGCAGAAAGCAGTTCCTTTTTAAGGTAAATCTTGCCTTGTACTTGTTCCGACAGTAAGATTTTAGATGTCAGAGTTACCATTTATTTTGCCCATAAAGTACTGTTCTTACTTTTTCCTTTTTTTTTTCCTTAAGAAAACTGAAAAAGAAAAAAACTTTGGGGAACATAAACAAGATGCAAATGATGGATAAGAATTATTAGATCACAATGCTGAAGCTTTGTTTTGCAATGTAGTTTGTCCTCAGCCTTGTCATATGGGATTGCTTCGATGGCCATGGTTTTCATCAATAAAGCAATTCTTATGCAGTATGCGCACTCCATGACCCTTCTCACTGTGCAGGTATGTCTTTTTTCTTTTTGAGAAAATGATGGGCCAATTCAATTATGGAATTTATCGAAAAAGAACTTACTTGCTGTGTTGATTGTCTTAGCAATTGGCGACTGCCTTGCTCATTCACTTTGGCCGGCAAATGGGTTACTTAAAAGCTAAAGGGATTGATATCACGACAGCTAAAAGGCTTCTCCCTGTTTCTCTATTTTACAATGCTAATGTGGCATTTGCTCTTGCAAGCTTGAAAGGCGTTAACATTCCTATGTATATTGCTATAAAGAGGCTCACACCACTTGCTGTGCTCATTGCTGGATTCTTTTCAGGAAAGGGAAAGCCTACAACTCAGGTTTGTGCTGTCATTTCATTGATGGGCTTTCACCTTAGTTACTCCTTATCCTTTCTTTCTTCCTTTTTTTTCTTAATAAAAAATTTTGTTCTCTTGGTAATGTGATTTTTGCATTTGACTGGGAGCTTGGGTCTTCTAAAGGACTGAGATCAATTGAAGTTTATGTCAACTTCGTGTCAGTTGCTTTTGATTTATAATTTGCTTTGCTTATGCTTCATAATATTACCGCTATTTTACAGTTCAATTGTTAGTAAAGTTTGCATTGCATGATATGCATCATAAAGCATCAACTGCCCTCTTTGTCTCAACAAAAACAGAGCTGAACTAAAGGTGTCAAAGACATTTCCTTTTTCACTTTCGATTCTTTGGTTTCTTGTGGTTTGTTAGTCCTGAATATGATTAACTTGGATAGTGCTGCATTCACACTTTGTTTCTTGAGCCTAGAAGAATTGTTTGATAAATGAAGCTGGTCTTAGAATTGAGATTTGCTACTTTTGAATGGTTTTCTTGTATTTTTTACGCCCAACATAAAGTTTGTAATGTCGGATTTATTGAACTTGATTTCGAAGAATCTCAGCCGTTACTTGCTTCATTGTCAATTTTCAGGTGACCCTTTCAGTACTTTTGACTGCTGCAGGAGTTATTGTAGCTGCAATGGGAGATTTTTCTTTTGACCTTTTTGGATACAGCATGGCCCTAACTTCTGTGTTTTTCCAGGTTGGGTTTAAAATTCTATGTGCTTATGAATGTTCTTGTTCCAGCTTTAGCGTTGCATGTTGAGGTTCACCATTACGCCCTGCATAGAGTTTGCTTTCTCATAGTGGAGTTTAAACTCAAACACAGACCATGTACCTTGTGTTGGTGGAGAAGTCTGGTGCAGAGGATGGGCTTTCTTCAGTGGAGATAATGCTCTATAACAGTTTTCTTTCTCTTCCATTTTTGCTATTTCTCATCATAGCGACAGGAGAGTTTCCAAATTCTTTGTCATTATTATTTGCTAAGGTCAGGATCTTTACCCATTTTCTTTAAATTGTTATTCATTTGCGATTCTGTTATGTTGCAGCGACACCTTCATATGGTTAGGCCCGAACCAAAGGCACTAGATTAAGTGAAAATTTCTTTTGCACTGAGCTGTATCTTTTATTTGCCAGAATTTATAAATGTATGAGAAAGAATGAATTATTAGTCACAGTCACTCAAAATTTCCAATAACATTTAGCCTCAAGACCTTCTTGATACCTACAGTGTAGGTGAGATAAGCGACTCTTAAGGCACATAACCTATCAAGAAAAGTATGAGGTGTAGATTGCATAAACATCATTCACCCTCAGTTTTCAGAGCACCTTGTGCTTAAACAAGTAATCTCTTGGCATATCATTCCATACATTTACTTTTGTTTTTGTTCCCAAAGGAAGACATCTTAAAAATCACTTCAACTTCCGTTAGGACCATTACCACATTTATTTGCATTATTTATGAATTTTGATCTTTTGCTGCTTGTACCCTCTATTTCGGTTGCACATTTAACATAGGGTAGTTGACTGCCCCTAGCTTCCTATCTCCCTTTCAGCAATTTATGTTCTACAGAGCTTAAGCCAACTTTTCTATAGGATGTTGAAACGAATTCCTTTCATATCATACTACCAGATAAAATAAAAATCTTGAACTTGGTTGATTCCCAAATATTTGAAATATTTGATTGTCAAAATTGGGAATTAACCCTTTGTGAGTTTGTGTACTGTTTGTTGGATGTCATTAGCAGTTCATATATTTGATTCCTAACATCAGTTGTTTTTGTTTGCAGAGCAATTCTTTCTCTTTTTTGGTGATCCTGCTTCTTTCGTTGGTTATGGGCATTGCTCTTAACTACACCATGTTTTTGTGTACCATAGTTAACTCTGCTTTAACTACAACCATTGTTGGAGTACTCAAAGGCGTAGGGTCCACGGTAAGTAACTTTGCTGCTTAAGCTGGGGGAAAAGGGATGCAAGGTGGATATCTGAATCAGTTTTTTTCCCAAAACTATTGTTCAAGAATTTTAAATCCCATCTTTTCTTCATGTCTTCCTGGAATTGAATGGAACATGCATCTTTTTCTTAACAGGGTAAAATTTTAGATCGCATGACAGACTAAAATTTTCCTGTTTTCCTCAGACACTTGGTTTTGTATTACTCGGGGGGGTGCAAGTACATGCTTTGAACGTTACCGGATTGGTTATCAACACGGCTGGTGGTGTGTGGTATTCATATGCCAAATATAATCAAAAGAAGAATAAACCACCAAAACTGATGCTGGATCTGGAGGCTCATCGAAAGTGAACCAACGTCAAGGGTTCCTACAAGGTTTCTAACTGCTGGTTTCTTTTCCAAGTTTCCAATCGTGTCATTCATCAAATAGATCATGTATTGATTATTTATCAATCTTCCATTCCTTAAGCGTATGATTTAGTAGGAGAATTTTCTTACATTAGCAATCGAGAACCCAACTCTTCTAAGTAAGAGAGGTTCGGGTGGGGCAAAGAAAAGCAACGAAAGGATATAGAAGGGAACATTGTCTATAATAATATTGATACATTTATTGCATGCATTGCCTCCTATTGTGACTTGATGCAACTTGTATGCTGTCCCCACGTTTGCCTTGGGATCATATCATCATAGATAATGTGTTCATTTACATACCTAACTCTTGCAGAAGAAAAATCTAAAAGGTTATCAACCCCAATAATTGTAGCAACTCTTTACCTGTTACAGTTCGGAAGTACTTTATATTCCTTTTTGACCAAGACGTGGGAAGTGCGTAATTTGCTGGAACTGCACATGCATTTGTTATCCTGATCTCGATTACTGTCGCTTTCACCCATGATCTAACTGCTGCTTTTACTTACAAAAGTACAACATGGATCACAAGTTTCTTATGTCAACAAACTAACCCTATGTTCCAATTTACCTTGTCGCTGTCTGACTTTTAGGGTTCATTGTCAAAAAAAAAAAAAGAAATAAATATTAAATGTTTCTTTACTAGTACTACTGTACTAGTAATAATCCAATCAGATGCATTTTGCCCTTCCATATTGAGCTTAAACTACTTAATTAAGCTTAATGAGCACCGTTAGCCTCCTATACAGAGATTTTAAATATAGTAGAGCAAGAGAAAAACTCTTTAAAAAAATCCCATCATTTGACTAATTCCGAAGTACATTTTGTGGTAACATATATATAAGTTTTACATAGAAACCGGATTTTTATTCTTGTGGAGGGATTCTGTCGGTGGACGAAACCTCGAGGAGAGGACTGACCATCTCGTAATCTCATGAACAGAAATGTAAAATAGGCTTCGACTTGTGGTCATAAAGAGAAAAAGGTCCACCCACAACCTTGTTAATTTACACCAAAGTTGCTTTTGTTGTTGATTATTTATGGTTTTTCCGCCGACAAAAGAATTGGGGTGTTAGGGGAGGGAGGCATCGCATCGGCATCCCTAGTGGCCAGTGGGGTTATAATGGCAAGTAGGGTATCGCGTGCGTGTGGCTGTCTTCTTCTGATTCCGATTCCCTCTCTGTGCATCATTCTTTGCTTGCAAATTCAATGCTTGACGAGCTCGAAAAAGAAATTCCTGCCATTCTTTTGTTTGTTAAAAGAAGAGATTAAATTAGTCAATACCCATCATTTCATGTCATTTGGAGATCAATTTCCACCGCTGACCCCTCAAATCCAAAAATTTTCCAGGGAATTCATTCTCTTCCATCTATTATTTTCTCGTGAGTTTGAGATCTTGTAAAAACAACAAAACATGTGCATATGTAGCAGTCTTGTCCATTTGGAAATTCCTATGTGCATTGCTGCATATACAATGTTAGTAAATGTTTCATGTCCATGGAATATATATGCAAGTAACTTGATGTGATTTTCTTCCACAACAAAAATCAAATGGAATCGTCATACTTAGTTAGAAATTTATGATATAAGTGGAGTTTATCTTTATATATGTTTCGAGTCCTGGACCGACATCTGGTTCAAGGGTTTTCTTTTTTTTTTTTTTTGAATATTCTAATATATGAAAAGAAACCTAGCTATCTGTATGTTTCCATCTCATATACTTGTCACCAACACAAAAACAAAAATGAGCTGTCTTCGATATCTCCTGCTTTTACTAGTTGTGTTCCTCAATTAATTGTGACTGTTTGCCTCTGGAAAAAACTGGGATTTAGCATGATCAACACATGCTTCAATCAGGAGTATTTAATTAATTGCAGCAGATTTATGAGGCTTGGGATAATACTACTTACCATCATATAGAAAAAAAGATAAGAGAATCCAGCTCAGAGTTGCTCAAATTTTTAAGAAGGATATCCTCTTGGATTTGGTTAGTTTGCACAATCTGGTATCACATGCAAGGGATGACAGATCTACAAATAGCTGCCCAACACCCCAAATTAAAATAAATAAATACAACAATGACCAATGCAAGACAAGAGACAGAGAATGATATTGTTAAATAAATAAAAATAAAAGAAAAATGGGTTTCCTTTCCTTTTCACTAATTTTCTTGTTGTGTGAATGATTGATGGTGACAATTTGGTTCATTCAATGGCATGGGAGGTAGTTGACAAGATTGGATATGGAGGACAATTATTTGACAAAAATCAGACATAGAATGCAAATTGGTGTCCTACAAAAACAACTAATACACACACCCACCTCTCCATGTTCCAATCTTCCCCATACATAAAATTGTTTAGATAATTTACATTTTTAAGCAGTATTTTCTTTTAATTTCACAGAAATTAATATAAAAATTTTGATCATAAGATTAGATAAATTTCGATTAGTAAAACTACACACAGACGAAATCAGAAAAAAAATAAATTAAAAAAATAATATTGACATGTATTTCTAAATTAATCAAAAAATTAATTACTACTTTTCTTAATTCAAGACACAGTATCTTAATTAAATTAATTACTAGTAAAGGGGAAGTGATGATGTAAAGAGCCTGAACAAGTGGGGAGCATGAAAAGAACACAAAGGGAAAGATGGAAGGGGGCTATTGTATGGGCGTTAAACTCCAAAATCAAAAGTCTTTTCCACACATTTGCTGGGATGATTCAACCATAATAACCACCACCTTTAAAAAGAAACCTCTCCATGTTATCCAAAATCAAAGAGAGAAACCAGAAGTAGAAAAAGGGTAACCTCCACTTCTATGTGTTTTTTTTTTTTTTAATTTTTTCAATTAATTTTACGTAAATAACTTTGGTTTGTATAAGAGATTATGTCGTTAACTTTTATCTAATAAAAAATTGAAAATATTTAGTAATTTTATTAGAAAATTTTAATAATTTAATTTTTTATGAAAACACAAATTATCTATATGATATTAATTAAAAAAATCATGCAAAAAAATTTGAAATAAATGTACATAGAATTTATTCTTTATTTTAAAATAAAAAAAAATTGAGAAGATTAGGCCACGACAAAGTTGTCAAGTTGCTCACACTAAGCACTTCCATTATCATTATGTTTTACTTGTCAAAAAGTGAAGCCATCATTAACATAATGAACATAATGAACCCAATGATGGCACCTCTACAAAATTTTATTGTTTATTAAGCTTCCAGATGCCTGACATTTTAATGCTTTCTTTATTTTTATTTAATTCTCTAAAAAATTTGTTTTCTTTAATTATCAAATATCAATGCTACTTTATGACATTAAGTATTGTTACTATCATATGCTGCTTTCCCAGGTGCAAAAGATGATACTAATAGCCTTTCAAAAGAAAATTTCCCTTAATAAAAAATCTCATCATTTATTAATTTGGGAATACCATCATTCAACTAGGACGTTTTATTTATTTATTATTATGTATAAAAAATCTGAATAAAAAGAGATTGGATTTTTAATTTCTTTTTTTATTTTAATTCAATTGAAATAAGAATATGAAATTATTTATTTAACTTTACAAGTAAATGTATACAATACGAGACCAAAGGAGAATTTTGTTTGAAAGGGTGAAAAGACAATCCAGCTCCCTTCGTATGGCGTTTCATTCCCAAAGTTGTAGTGCTCGAACAGAGGGTAATAATGACATTTCGAGAAAGGGCCCCAAATCAATGTCTTTTTCTTTTTTTTTTTCCCTATTATTTTAACTTGTTGTTTTTCCATTTTACAAAATATTAAATTATGCCAAGACAAGTAGACAACGTAAAAGAACAAAAGAATATTCTTATCTTACTGCATGTACCCGACATTAAACGTGAAACATTTTCATCTTTACCCCAAAAGACAATGTAAAAAAAAAAAAAAGAGTTACATTTTTTACTATATCATTAATGCCTTATTATGATATGTAATTAATTTTATGAAATTTTTATGTAAAAAATTAATCAAAATCATAATGATAGAATATATGATTCGTGTTATTACATCGTATAATGTATTTAAGTAATAAAATATAATTTTTTTTTTTTGGGTGAATGACAAAATGTGTTATTTTACTATTTTTTAATACTAATAAGATTAAGTAGGTAACTTATGTTAGAAATTTGCTAGGGATGACCATGTTTAGCTGTTTACTTTCCCCATGTTCTCTCCCTCCTTTGTTGAGTAGGATTTTTTTATTATTATTTATTTGGGTCAAGACTAAAACAACTTGGTCGGCATCCGAGTCCTTCGGTGTCTAGATCTTTGCTTTGTGACTTAATAATGGAGTGTCTGTTTACTTCTTAGTCAAACTGGAGTGTATGTTGGTGACGGAAGTCCAATTTAAGTTAGTGAGTGTCTTCTAGTATTGCTTAATTAATGCTTCTTAACAGACTTAGCAGATTCCATTCTTAAGCTAAAAATATGTGCACCGAAGAAAAGAGTAAATTCTGGGTGGGAAGTTAAAAATGGAGGGGTGTGCTTGTTTGGATTATTAGACCACAAATAAAAATTAAAAAAAAAAAAAAAAACCACATGGTTTGGTGTTATGGGGCCTTACAGCTGCAGATACCTTTCCTCTTAATGTTGTTTTTCCATGTTGGGTTTGTCTTCTAGACTGCCCTTAGCTACTACAAACTACAAACAACCTCCGACTGTCCTTTTTCTTCGCTTCTCCCTTGCTACATTTTTCTCTACAATGGAGAGCCTCAAGCTGACTCCTTTCACCTTTTAATTTGGGGATCCTGGTTCTTGGTAATTGGTTCTGCGATTGCTCTTGTTCATTGCTTGATTTTTTTTTTTTTTGAGATCTGAGTGTTGAACAATTGTCGGGATTTTGTTTTTTTGTATTTGTTTTTTGTTTTTGTTTCTGGGTAGTGCACGGTTGTTCATTTTGGTTACTTGTTGTCTGTTGAAGTAAACAGTAAGACCCACCGTACAGGAAATGGCTCCAAGATTAGATTTCTCGAATTGGTGGGCAAAGGATACCAGGAAAGGAACACCAGTGGTAGTAAAGATGGAGAACCCGAACTACTCTGTTGTAGAAATCGACGGCCCAGATGCTGCATTCAGGCCTGTGGAAAAGAGCAGAGGGAAGAATGCCAAGCAAGTGACTTGGGTTTTACTTCTCAAGGCTCATCGTGCTGTGGGTTGTGTTGCTTGGATTGCTACACTCTTCTGGGCATTGCTTGGAACCATAAAGAGGAGGTTGATCTTCAGGGAAGATGTTGCTCTGGCTAGTGAAAAGTTGGGGAAAGGAAAACTGCTCTTCACAGTCATTAAAGTCTTCCTGGCTACTTCCTTGACAATTCTCGCTTTTGAGGTTGCTGCTTATTTCAAGGGTTGGCACTATTTTCAGAATCCCGGTTTGCACGTTCCGAGGACTAGTGATATCCAGGGCTTGCTCCACTTGGTTTATGTTACTTGGTTGTCGTTTCGGGCCGAGTACATTGCACCACTAATTCAAGCTTTGTCTAAATTTTGTGTAGCTCTGTTCCTTATCCAATCCGCAGATCGTATGATACTTTGCTTAGGCTGCTTTTGGATTAAATACAAGAAGATTAAGCCGAGAATTGTGGGGGATCCGTTCAAGTCAGATGATGTCGAGGGATCAGGCTATGAGTACCCCATGGTTCTTGTTCAAATCCCAATGTGTAACGAGAGGGAGGTAATAAACTGAACTATGCCTGGCAGTTTCTTTTTCTACTGAATGATCTAACAGATTCATAGAGTTGTAGTGAAAGTAAAAGAATGCATTTAATAAATTGGATCTCAACAAATAATTACGAATTTGTTAGATGTTTAAGAATGTTGGACATGATTTCACTGTATGCAAGGCAAATACATTTTGTTGTTTGCATGAGAATAATTGAACAGCTGTTATTAAAAGAATTTTGACAAATTATGTCGCTATTCTCATGACTATTACTTTAGACTAGCTTTCTAATGGAATAGTGAATACAGGTATATGAGCAGTCTATCTCTGCTGTCTGCCAACTTGATTGGCCAAAGGATCGATTATTGATTCAAGTTCTTGATGATTCTGATGATGAAAGCATCCAGTGTTTAATTAAAGCGGAGGTTGCAACATGGAACCAAAGGGGCATCAACATAATTTATCGACATCGCTTGGTAAGAACTGGTTACAAGGCTGGGAATCTTAAGTCCGCAATGAGCTGCGAGTATGTACAGGCCTATGAGTTTGTAGCAATATTTGATGCTGATTTCCAACCTAACCCAGATTTTCTAAAGCAAACAGTGCCACATTTCAAGGTGAAGCTAAACAAGCCAGAATCATTTTGGTTTAGTTTCTTGCCTTCAATCAGCTTATCAGGCTTTTTACTATGTATGTCTCCCTTATCTTGCAGGACAATCCTGAGTTAGGTTTAGTGCAAGCTAGATGGGCTTTTGTGAACAAGGATGAGAATTTGTTGACTCGTCTCCAGAACATTAATTTATGTTTCCACTTTGAAGTTGAACAGCAAGTTAATGGTGTATTTTTAAATTTCTTTGGTTTTAATGGAACTGCTGGTGTTTGGAGAATTAAAGCTCTTGAGGAATCTGGAGGCTGGCTTGAAAGGACAACTGTAGAGGATATGGACATAGCTGTTCGGGCTCATCTCAATGGTTGGAAATTCATCTTCCTTAATGATGTAAAGGTACCCTCATGTTATGCTATTTTAATCCCTTTTTGCTCAAATCGACTTTCATTTAATTTTCTCTTTTCTGATTTTTACCATTGCATGGTGTACTTTCACCAATTTGGCAAAACTGATTACTGATTTAATATAGATCAAGGGTAAGATATATGCATCATTTAAACTATGTGTCGCAATAGTTGATCTGGTTCAGTCTTGTTTATTAATAAATTTTTTCAGTTTAAGAATCATAGCTGCAATGATCAAATTTAAGTGCATAACTCCTTGCTGACAAATGAAATGGAAAAGAAGTTAATGGTTAAGGATTTTTTTTATGGAAGATTTGGGGAATGTCCTGACAACAGCCAGTTACTGTGTAAACTTTTAGGTCCTTTGTGAAGTCCCAGAGTCTTATGAAGCATACAGGAAGCAGCAACATCGCTGGCATTCAGGACCTATGCACCTTTTCCGCTTATGCCTTCCAGCAATCATAACTTCCAAGGTAAATTGTTACACAACTTCCAATCTTTGGCGGTTATGGTTTATTTATAGTATACTAAGTACCCATAATGCTGTAATTCTGCAGATACCAATATGGAAGAAAGCAAACTTAATACTGCTATTCTTTTTATTGAGGAAACTTATCCTTCCCTTTTACTCCTTCACATTGTTTTGCATAATTCTTCCTCTAACCATGTTTGTACCAGAGGCTGAGCTTCCTGTTTGGGTCATTTGTTATGTACCTGTGTTTATGTCATTCCTCAACATCCTTCCAGCCCCAAAATCATTCCCTTTCATTGTCCCTTACCTTCTATTTGAAAACACCATGTCTGTGACCAAATTCAACGCAATGGTATCTGGATTATTCCAGTTGGGTAGCTCCTATGAGTGGGTTGTCACCAAGAAGGCTGGCAGGTCATCAGAATCTGACTTACTGGCTGCTGTTGAGAGGGAATCAAAGACAACGAACCAGCTGCAAATCCAGAGAGGAGCTTCAGAAAGTGAGCTCACTGAATTAAACCGATTAAAGGAACAGAAAGAAGTGGCTCCTATGCCTGTTAAGAGGGTCAATAAGATATACAGGAAAGAGCTCACTCTGGCTTTCCTCCTACTGACAGCTTCCATTAGGAGTCTGTTAGCGGCGCAAGGAGTACATTTCTACTTCCTTCTCTTCCAAGGGGTGACCTTTCTCCTAGTGGGTCTGGATTTAATAGGAGAGCAGATGAGCTAACGCTGCATGGAAGCTAGAGAGAAAGCTTAAGGTGCCAATACTCAGCCAATATTCTTCCTATCCACTGACAAAAGCTGGTTTTTGGCTGTGCAGTTGAACTTTTCTTTTCCTTAGGGCAAATGGTTAAGGGTACCGTCCAGTTCAATAACCAAAGTTTTTTTTCCTATATCAGCTTTGAGATGCCCCTATAGAGGTTTTTTATTCATCAATAACTCTATTCTCTGTAGTCTTAGTTTTTATTTACATTTTAGATCTTTATTTTTTTTCACATTGGGTAGTGGTCATTGTATTCTTCCTTAGGCCGTTGAACCATTGTTGTTGCTATAGGTAGGATTTGTATTTCCCATTTCATACATCACTCTTGACTCTTGCTTGAGTGTGGTTTTGGCACTAAAGATTCAAGCCATATTTGTATTTGTAAAGTTCGAAAAGCTTGAGTAAGGCATAAGAATCAGCTTGCTTCATGCCTTTCTGGTTCTCAGATTCCATGTTCGCGCTGAGATATGTAAAACATCATTCTTGTACATTGTGTTCTATCTAATATAACAAATAATATCCATCTTCTTCTGATCTTTGTTGCCTTCAGTTTGCAATTTGTTCGTATTTGGCATGTGCACATGCGTGATTCAATAATGTCAAGTGTCGGCAGGCAAAAGGGGATGAACCAAAACGTGGTGGTGGGGGGGTGGCTGAAGGTTTTAGTTCATGCGTGCATCACATTCCGATTAAAAAGGTTGATATGGTTGGGGCCAAGAGATCTTTGGTGGGCATATGCTGATTCTGTTTCTTCGCAAATGCTGTGGTAATGAGTTGTGTTTCCCAGGAGCTCAAGACAAACTTGATCCTTTCCTTGACTTTTCTTTCATGGTCCACTCCACTAGGATTTTCTGATACAGAAAAGCCGCCTCGAGAGACGGAGGAAGGGCAGACAGGCCAAGGGTTTCGGGTTGCAGGAGAAGTTGGGTAGTATTTTGGTAGGGCCTGAAATCATTCTGATTAAGATCTTCTGGTTCCCTCTTGTCCCCGTAACCTTTTTGGTTTTGTTTCTCTCAAAAACAATATTTGCGACATATATTTTTTTTAGCAGAGGAAAATATTAGCAGTTAATTAGTTGGCATTCTACAGTCTCTGCTTGGGCATCATCTTAGAAATAAGAACTTGAGCCTATCAATGTCATATCAATGTTGCCAGCACAGGCCTCCAGGTAAAAATAAAGGCATCAGTAAAAAAAATGTATATGTCATGGAATTATTAGAAAAAGATTAATCTAAAAAGACATATAACCTCACATTTATAAGTTTTTTAATTTCTTTCTATTTATTATATGATATTGAAACATTTTATTTATTTTTAAAAACGTTTAATATGATATAAAGACATCGGAGTAAGAATAATCTTTTTAATTTATAAATTTTATCAAGTTAACTTTTCCTGTTTGCAACTCCTGATGGTAGTATAGCATTATGACAATTGAATTAACTATGCATAACTTTGAATATTACTTTACAAGTTAGAACAGTCGTGCTACATAAAAATTAAAGAGTGTAGGCTAGAAAAAGTGTTACTGTGACTATAGACGACCATCGTCCTTCGCAGCAACCAGTTACTTCCTCCAACGGACCAATGGGGATTTTCCTTTCAGCTAACATTGCAGATAAAGAGTTGGGAAGCTAGTCATCATCTGGCTCTTTCGAGAAGTCTGGCTCTTTGGGCTTTTGCAACTTTGGCATTTCAACACCCTTCATCTTCTGAGCTCCTCGCCGTGTGTTTGCTGCAAACCTTGAAGCTAGTATCGTGACACCTAAATTCTGTATTAGTTGGGAAGAATTCGAAGGTAAAAGAGTGTGTTCTTCCTCTTGTTCTGTTTCATCAGCAGCTTGCTCGTCAGGAGGATATGAGAAGGACTCCATCGTGCTGAGGTTCCTGGCCATCATTCTCTTCTTGTGTCGACGCCAAGCCGCTTGAATGAAGCAGGCACCCCATGTCCTCCAATGGTAAGAATGATAACGAAAGGTGTGCTGTAGCTTCTTGCTGTGAAGACGTCGAAACTGATTGGCCACAAATTTGAGATCTTCTGCTCTTAATGCAAAGGCCTCCACTTCAACAAGGGCTCTTACTGTCCTTGTGGAGGAAGGCAAGTTCAGAGAAGAATGTGGAAGCAGTGCCCATGAAAGTAGCTCCTCACCACAAAAGTCACCTGGTCTCAGATTAATTGAATTGAAGAAACCTGTCCGGCCTCCATTTGTAGTTGAACTCTCTAGCCTCCCTCTGATAATAAAAAGCATCTCTGTGACAGGGTCACCTTCCCTAACTATGTAGGTTCCTTGAGTACTTAAGGAGGATACTACGCGCTCGCATATGGCATCTAGTAGCTGATCATCCATTTGTGAGAAAAAGGGTACCTGAAATTGTAATAAAGTCAATGGTAAAGAATTTTCATTGGAAACAGTCAGACGTTTAGGACTAAATCTAAATGAAATTAGCATGAAGAACTTACACGCCGGACAAGGTCCAAGCATAGATGGCTTCGGATATCTCGACGAAGATCTGGAGGTAAGGCACGTAAGATTGATTCTTCATCCACACCTCGAGTTGCAAGCCACTTGTACTGAACAAAACGCTGAACACGTTCTCGCAGATCTTGAGGGAGTTGGCGATGTCTCATCCACTCCTCAGTGTCTCGTCGCTTGAGCCTCCACTCCTCCAGTCTCACAGTGATGGATTGTAGGTAGGTCTGCACGCCATAGCAACATAGTTATTGGTTATATGATCAAGGCGTTGTAAGAAGTTGGAATATCCATATTGCTATTCGTTTTCTGATACTATTCATCACATCAGATAGATTTCAGTTTAGAAATTTGAAAGCATGATAGCTGTGTCATACAGATGTAAAGTGAGTATATAATCAAGGCCTAAGCATGTTACAAAAAGTTGTAAATCCTTGTTGCTATTCCTTATCTGATGCCATTTGTTACATCAGATAGATTTCAGGTCAAAAATTCAAAAGCGTGAACAGAGCTGTGTTACAAAGATGTAATGAATGTATGATCAGCACCTAAGCAAGTTATAAGATGTAATGAACGTGTTACAACGATGTCACAAGGTGTGTCCAGGTGTTATACTTTTCAGGATAGCTTCAATGCTACCTCAACACTGTATTCTTCAGTGATTTATATGTAAACAACTCTACTTATTGCCATTGAGAGCAGACTGTTTCTGCTAAAGTTTAAAACAGGTAAGAACATCATGAAACATGAAAATAAGCTAACCAGAGGGAACTCATATTAATCCTATGAAAAACAACTTTTAAACACAGATTCATAGATCTAAAGGGAGGGAAAACCCTAGGTTCAATTCACTAAGAAAACAGACGTCAATAGAAGAATATGTGTGATAATTGAATCCTGACACTGAATAGATTGATCCAATGTCAAAAGCCGTAACAATTGTATGCAGGGGTTCCGCAATACCTGCATATTTCCAATTAAATGGGCAAACAGAACCAGACCCAAGATGGCAATCAGTATGGCAAACAAGGTTTCCCATATAAATGTGCTTGTACTCAATGACTGTCCATAAGAGCTGAAAATTCAGAAAATAGAGTTATACATCAAACTTTTCCATAAAATAAAGTAAGTGGACAGCGTAATTGTTTTTATTTGTCATCCAAGTAAAGCAGGAAATATAACTGTTCCATGGAGAAAAATGGAACCTATAATTATCAGGGATAAATCCAACTAAATATTATACAAACCTTTAGAACAGAAATAAAGGTAGTCTGTTGTACATCATGTTCATGAGGCATACCTTAAATTCTGCAAACCCCACCACAGACAGTAGAAATACTTCTTGAGGAAGCCTGAGGAGAATACTTTCTTTGTCAAAGCATTTTGAAAAATCCCATAGTCGAAACTGATATTATTGCTAGGATCACAATTACTAAACACAAGAGTACTGTTTTCCCATATCTGCCGACGGCCATCATTCAACATGGCACAATCAAGGTAATGAGGATTGCATTGCAGAGGGCTAGTCTCATTTCTGCATTCAGATTTCCAACATGTTGCATGTCGTTCAATTGACAATAGATACCAGGATGATCCTAACACCTACAAGAAGAGAAGCCATATCATTGTGTGCATACTCTATGAAGTTGGAAGGATACAATAAAAAATGGGAACAATGATAGACACTTGACTGATAAGATGTGAAATTCGAGTAAGAAACAATTACATACATGGCTAGCTAACATGTAAAGTAAGAGATTATATGCAGCCCCCGCCCAAGCAGTCTTTGTGACAACTCCTGTGGCTTTGATAATCTGAGAGCTTAAAGGGAAGATCAGATACAATCGAGGAACATACTGGAGCAGAACAATCAGCACAAGTGCATTATTAGTATAATCAGCATTGGAGCTTCTGATTGCTGGTATAATGAACCATATCACAATCTGCCAAAAAAGAAAAGGGAATAAACTGATGTTAATCTTATCAAACTTCAAGACTAAACATTGAACCTTGTGAAAGAAACATATAACCTTATCAAATTTCAGCTGTTTTGCTTGCAATATTTACATCAATTTCTGCTACTTTCCATGATTTCAAACTGTACTTTAATCTTTGAATTCTATTTATGTCAGTGTCACAGAAACAAACAGACCATTCTGACAAAAAAGGCCCCCAATTTAAACCATTTGGTTTAATTGAACATAAATACAACGTTATAAAGCATTAATGGAGAAAAATCCTGTAGAAGTACCTGAGGAAGAGGAAGAGCAGCCACTAGATCTATGAAGAAATCTGATCTCAAATACCGCCTGGCAATCATATCTGGGTCGGTGACAAGTTCACCCCTCCCAAATACTCTGGAGATAGGCGACACATAAGCTGTCCGGAACTTGATGATTATATGCAACAGGTAAAATGCATCAGCAAGTGTCCGAAAACATGTCACAATAATTCCTAAATTTAAATCAGTATCCATACAAGATGATGTGTCTTCGTTTATTACTGAAGGCAGGTAGAAAAACAAAGGATCAACGAATAGAGCTACTAAGCACCAGAAGAGGAAAATCCTGTTCCATTGCAAAAAAATTTCGCTACCAGGATCTAGAATTCTCTCCCTCAATGGCTCATGATCCTCTGGAAAAACCTTAAACTTTCCAAATTTGGGAATTCTGCTACCACTATCTCTATCACTAAGACCTCCTTCAGTTTTCAACAAAGGGGCTGTTGCTTTGAACACTGGCAGTGGCTTCTCTAGATGTGTACTGCCATTGGGAAATGAAAGGCCCCATCAACGAAATTTCAAGACAAAAGAAATTGGGAAATGAAAAACAGAGGATGTTGCAGAGATTACCTCACTAGTTTCTCTTTTCTGGACTCCATCCTTGTAATTCTTACTCACATACGTAAAGAGAAAACAACCATTGGCAGAGAAATGGCTGCAGCTCTACTGCAACAGATATCATCTGAAAATCCCATCTTTAAGAAAACCTTTCTTACCTTTTGTCATGTCGACCAACATAGTAAAATACCAACAAAAAAGCTCTTTTTCACTGCAAAAAGAGAAACAATCTTGACTTAATTAGATGCAAGATTTGGGGGGCAGAAGGAGAAGAGATCAGAAAAGAAGGATGCAGGATCAAACTGGGGTGGGGAGGAAAGGATGAATTCTGCACAATTTGTTGGCTTTATGTGCTTTGACTTCCCTCTAAGAAGCAACGAAAGAAATAATATATATCCATGAAACAAACGGAAAAACAGCTCACATGGCAGTGAGTTTACTGTTTTTTAACATATTATGAACTTTTGGAAAAAAGGGTTCAGTATGAAAGGACGTGAGAGCCATGACTTTGGAGGCGGCAATCAAAAACGAAGATACTTTAAGCAGATTTGGCGGAGTTCTCCTTCTTTATTTCCTTTTTCCTTAGGACCAATTAAAACAAAAAACACTTTGCCGTTAAATGAAAGTTAGTTGCTCTTGTCAGCTTGTGCTGTGTGAAATGGTGAGTCATTATCCCGAGTCATAGACAACTGGACATGCTGCTCTGCCTCTGATTCTCTGATTTTAGCCTTCGGAGGCAGGCACGATTCGTTATTGGCAGTTTGGAACAGTTGTTTTTGGGTCCCACCACCCACCCAGCTCTTGCCACGTCGGTTTCCACAGGGTCATATAAGAAATAATTTCACTTTCAATTCTTTTCATTAAAATCTGACAATTATCTAGCGTAATCAAAGTTACGTATGATTCACGACTTCATATAACATTTTCATTGATTCAACCAAATTTATGATTGTAATTAATTAACTCCATCTCATCATGTTCCACTCAAACTCGTTTAACTTTTATAGTTCTTTATATTTTAATAACATCATATCGCAGTAAAAAACTAGATTTAATATTTTGATAGATCCTAAGTAACATAATTATAATTAATTAACTCCATCTCATAACATAATATTCCGATAGACCACTACAACTAGCCTTTCTTTTTTCTTTTTAATTTCGTTTTGGTAACGTGACTTGGTGAAAAACTAGATTTAACTACTTGGTATTGCTCTATTTCTTTTGATCCAAAAAACCCATGAAACATAATCATACCTAGACTGAATGACAACCTCTTTAACTTGTCTTGCTTTAACGTACAGTACAGGCACACGCAATTGGATTGAAGTTGAAAAGAAAGATATTTTGCATTCCCTTCTGTGAGGCAAGCCTGGAATAATGCCAACTTGGAATGGAATGTGCTTTTATTTGGCTACAACTTCTACTTTCCTTTAATGACAAATCTTGTTTATAGGCCGGCCCACCATCCTTTAAAATGGGAGAAAAAGTCTTTGGTGGACTTCACCAAGTTTAAATATCAATAATTAAGTGGAGGCTGACAAAGCCACCAACAACATGATGGAAACCTTGGGAGAAGAATTCAACAGGGGAGTAAATTTGAAGGTGACCCTTAGTTGAAGAAGGGCATATTGCAATCATCTTTCCACTCATGCACGGAAAACTTGGTGAAAAATGATTCAATGAAAACAAACAAAAGTGTGACCCTCATTGGACCATATTCATACCCAAAAAAAATAGTTTCAGAAAAATATAATGAATTCATCAAGACACTTTTCAAAGTAGAAGAATTCCCAATCTAAAATGATTGAACCCTATGAAACCTAATATGAAAAACTTTATCCCTGCTCTTGGTTCAGAGTCCAATATATTCCACAGGGCCAAAAACATCATGAGGTCCAGCTGCGTAACCATCTCACTTGTAGCAAAGAGATTCAAAGGCTCGCAATGAAGATTAACATTCCTAAGCAATTACCATAAACAGGTAGAGAGAGAGAAGCTCTGTGATGCTAAAACACAAGCACAACCACCAAATTTTGATAGGTTTACCATCCTCCAGTAGAGACCAAAGAGAACAGGCAATGTCACTTCACCTATACTTGTTTTGCAGCCTATGAAGAGACCCCAATAAATAGCTGGGTGGACGAATCATAATTAACTTGCGAGGGCATGCTCAGAGATCATCAAGTTCTGCAGCTAAAAGCCAACCATCCCAGAAAACCCCATTTCATGTAGCCCCCAAAAATTGTTGACAGAAGACTCACTTCAAATAGTAAATAAAAAAAAAAAAAAAGCAAACACTCTTTTTGTATCATGAATTATCATCTGGATCTAGATGAAGACACAAGGAAGAAAAGCAAGTTCGGCTTCCCAACTTTCCAACCCAATAGAAGTAGAAGACTCCAAATTTATTCTTGCTTGTCAGCTGAATGACCAAAAACATGTTATAAAAACAGTAAGTAAAATATCCTTCCATCCTTCTAAATTCTTTTTGTTGTCATTTTCAGAAGTTTGCAAAGAAATTATATCTGTGAATTACCAATCCCACTCATGTAAGGACCCTAAAACATCAACTTCTGTAGAACAGATATAAGTACCTGCCAGAAGCATTTGACGCAGCTCCTCATTCCTTTTAAGATAAAGTAAAGAAATGCCACTAGAGTATGTGCATCACAGCTGGAGAGATTCATTCAAACAGTAGCAACTAGAGATGATGCCAAATGGGACCCACAATCATCGAGAATTGAAGATCCCATAGCCGGGCAGCAAAGAAGTAAATCCCAGGGGAGTGTAGAAGCAGAAAACCAATGAGGCAGACCCAGAAGACACCTCAACACAAAAAGAAAAGCATGAATTTTTTAGCAGAGTTCCAAAATGATTTCACAATAAATTTATAAAGGCCATCTAAAGCAACTTTTTTCCTACATAGAAAAAAGGACTATTTAGCATAAGTAAAGCAAAGAAAACCATCATAGAATAAAGAAAAACTAAAAGAAACTTATCCAAATCCAAGAGGCTGAGGGCCAATTAAAAATAGTTGCACTGAAGTCCAAACACAATTAACACACTTAATCCCAGTCTCCTCATATAAAAGTTACATCCTTGTGCTACTTAGCTCCTGCTTCGACGGCGTTCCCTTACACCATTTCTGCACCAAATTCAGTAAAATATTTCAAACTCATAATGCCAAACCATGTGACAAAAAAAAAAAAAAAACCTAAGATGAACATAGCTCTGAGCATGTTCAAAATGTGTAGTACAGGTGACAAAATCCTAATCAGCTCGATGCACTTCCTTATTCATTGGTGAAAAAGATTACAACAAGAAAGCATTTACAGCTACTAGTATAAAGTTCAAGGAGCTTCACCCATTAGCATATGGCAATTCCTCACGACCACGGTATGGTGGAGACCTGCTGTAGCTACGCGCACGAGGAGAGACACTACGACGTCTTGGGGATCGTCCACGAGGACTGTAACTTCTGCTTCAAAATGGTAAGTGTCATTCAACCAAATTAAGACTTCATTTAATCATAAAGATAAGACAATGTTTGCTTTGAAGGCCTTACCTGCGTCCATAGCTTGGGCTCCTGCGATATCTAGGGCTGCGACTGCGACGTCTTCCTGAACCACCACGCATACGGCATTCTCGAGCAAAATGACCAGGCTCACCACACTCATAGCACTTCAAATCAGAACCACCAGAGCGTCCACGACCACCTCCGCCTCCGCCTCCGCCTCCACGTCCACCTCTGCCTCTAGAATTATGAGAAAGCTCAACTCTCCAGCCATTCTTGCCTGATCAAAATCCACAATTTATAAGGCATGGTGTATAGTGCGAATCTCAAATGATAAGCTCATGCTCATTAAAGATGCCATTAAGAAAAAGAAACCAGAAACTTGCTGGTAGATGAACAAAAGAGGTAAAGACTATGACCCCTCTACAAGTTTTACATACCATGGAGCTAAGATATAAAACTAGACTGGAAAAATGTCAAAAACAACATAAAAACAGATGGTTATGGACAATAAATTCAACTATAAAGTAAATTAAAAAGAGTGAGGGTCCCTTGTAATATGACCCATATTATTAGCAAATATGGCAACAATGGCAGCTCAGTTGTAATCAAACACGTACACACTTCCTCCACAAATAAACATGGAACTGTAGAACTGTAGAACTGCAGAAGTACATTCTTCATAGAGCTCACCTGATTCTGCAGAAGTAGGAAACTACCAGAGGTATCCCAAAATCATGACTTCCATCATAATACTTTCTTATTAATAAAGAAAGAGTAGCCCGATAAATATGTGGTAGCTCCTAACCAGGGTATTATCCTTTTTTTTTCCTAACCAGGGTATTATCCTTTTTTTTTAACAAGAAAGGCTAGCATCGTCCTATCCAACAAGAAAGGAATCACAACTAACCATACAGAACATGAAGGATGCAACTAGTGCCATTATGAGATATAAGAGGATCAGGTTTGAATACCATCTACTTCACGGATTGCATCCTCAGCATCTCTGTGATCATCAAAGTCAATAAAAGCATAACCCGGTGGCCTACGAGCAACCCATACACTACAAAAAAGATAAAAGAAAAACATTTAGCAAATCAAAACACAGCACTCGAAGGAATTAAGACAACAAAATCAAAACTTTAAAGGTGCTCAAATTACAGACAATTATAGTGTAACATGTAGCAGTTCAAAGGAAGACAAAACCAAAAAATAAACAGTAAAAGTACGACGATACTCTACCTTCGAATAACTCCAAAGCAACGAAACTCGTCTTCAAGATCTCGCTCCGAGACTCGTGGGTCAAGGTTACCCACGTACACACGAGACATATTTTTTTGGGATTCAAAAGAAAACCTATCAAACAATTCGCACGTTATTCAAATTTCAGTTCAACACCAAACACAACAACCAAAAAAAAATTTTTTTTTAAATGTTGCAATAAAGTAAAGAAAAAAAGAAATTAAATCAAAATTAATTAAAAAAATGAAAGACAGAGAGATCTGAACCTGGTGCGTTACGCAGAGGAGGAAAGAGGACAGGCCGTCGCAGCTGCTTCCGCCTTTTGTTTTTTGGGGGAATTAGGGCTTTTGATTTTTTCTTATATACCAACAATTTTTATAATCGGCAAAATTCGTCGGTTGGTGCTGAATATTCCAATACTGCCCTTCCTTGACAGTCTTTATTCCAGATTCAGTCCCGAAACGAAACCAACTTCCCTCTTTCTTATTATCGAGCCATGAATAAAAAAGCCCATCAAGGAAGAGCATTTGGGTCCATTGTGAACTTTTGCTGGCTGATGAAAGAACAGGCCCAATGCCCAACGACTTGACCCAAATCTTTTTCATTTTTTTCTTAAATAAATAAACTTGAAATTTTAAAAATCGAAATAATCAAAATCTTATAAAAAATAATCGGCCGAATTATAATAAAGACTCGAAAATAACCGTAATCAACTTATCTTGAACGATATCAAACTATAATAAAACCTTGAAAATAACCTAAATTAACTTATTTTAATCAATTTGATCGAATATTTTGATTTGAATAAAGTATATTTTAAAAATATTGATAATATATAATTTATTTTAAAAAATATGTTATTATTCTTTTAATTTTTTGATGAATTTTATTATAAATTTTGAATACTGAAAATGGATTGAAATAGTTAAAATAGATTATCCCTTTTAATGGATTAAGGTCAAAACTGAAAACATCTATTGAAATTAAGACAAGTCAATCAATTTTGAAGCATTATTTTGATTTTATATGCTCATCCTTATCTAATAAGATAAAAAGGGAAATGATCAACTCTCACTCTCCCACCTAGAAACAAAGAAAGTGCTAAGAAGGCATTTAATTTTGCAGCCCTCTTGTTCTGCTATGGAGACAGCTCATTCCCCTCCTTTTCTTTCATTAATTAGTCCTATTCTACTTTCATTCGTAACTTTCTAAAAGAGGGACCATGCACCATGCATGCAAACTTCATCCATACAATAGCCATTGGAAACCATCGCCCCAGGACACAACCACCAACTGCAATGGAAAAGGTCCCTAATCTAGGCCCCTAATGTATAGTGTCTATATATACATTAATACATGATGTTAAATGCGTAAAATATATATACATATTAAATTTATTGATTAATAAAATAATAACATTTAAATATTATACATTAAACTTGTACCAAATATAAACTTTAACAATGACATATCTTTCTTCTGATTAAAATTTTTAAACTAAGATTTTACCTTACCACAATAAGGTTTTCATTTCGTATGAGTAATTATTGGGTTCCATCATATTCAACTTTGACCATGATTTGATGGGTGCCCACCACTTTGGGTTTTTGCATGCTTGAATTACATAATTGGGCGACAAACAGAGTTTTCTTTGAAGTTTCAGGAACCAAAGATCTCATTCATCATTCTTATATAATTCCCATGAAAGGAAATCATGCTTCCACAACAAGGTTACTAATGACTGGGGAGAAAAAAAAAATAATTGTGTAATACTATTTATTCTTTAATAATTTTATTTGCCCACTTGCAATATAAGTGGATCCAAAACCAACATTGAAATGGGGAACAAAATTGTGATTACTAGAATTATTTTATTCCGAATTGGTGCACCCATAATAAATGAATGTACTCTTGAGTCATCCTTCAAGCCCTGCAAAATTCAAATCAACAATTACTCTTTTCGTTTTTAAATATAGGTCCCTTTTTTTTATTTATAGGAGATGGATGGATATAATTAATAATATGTATAAAATATGGTTCGTACTGTTGATAAGAGATGTTTATAACACCAGAATCAGGATCAGCAATGGAGGCAAATGCCTCTTGTGACAAGTCAATGGTTCCTCTACACCCAGCGGGGCAACAGTCCACGATCTTAACCTCCACCGTCCCACTTCCCCAGCAAGGATACGGGGTCCCTTCGTTTGTTCCGCTAACACAAGTGACCTGATACATTTGCCCACATGCCCCGCCGTCGTCCCAAATTTCATCACTCGCTGCTGCAATCATGGTTCTCTCCTCCTTGTAACCGTAGCAAGCAGAAGCTGCAGAAGAAAGAAAGAAAACAATTCAGTAGATAAAGTATAATGCAAGAAATTAATGAGACTAATTTTGTTTCAATTTGAGATGTTTTACGTGTATAGGGAGGCGTGTAGTAGGTCGCAGTGCCAGCTTCTTGAGCATTTGACAGTAAAGGGCGGTGACTTAAGCAGGAAGCAACAACGACGAGGGTGATGGAAAGGGTGCGGAAATAGGGCAATGCCATATCGTCTTTGGCAGGCAGTGTATATCTTCTTTATAACACAGCAAAATTAAGCCAGCTTTTCCTGTGAGTTTGCGTGGTGATCAAATGGGAAGGAATGCCATGTATACATTTATACAAAGTCTGACAGCATTAATCTCTGAAAGCTTTGGTATTTTTATATTCTAGATAGTTATGTACAATGCATAGGCCTATTATACATAGCTAAAATGCCTGAAAATGGTGGTGATTAAGAAGGATATTCCCTTTTCTTTACAATGAAATGATCACGTAAGGCTTGATTCCAAGGTTTTGAGCTCACACTTTCCATACGGTCGGCCGCTAAAGCAGGCTTTGTGAGGTTTACGAAGTTAAAGTGGTGGGTTTATATATGCGGCCTGGTCTTTTGTTGCATGCTAAGCTACAAAGGGATGGAACCAGAAATGTCGAGTCAGATTTGCCACTTGACCAAAGGGTCAGATTTGTTTATTGTAAGATTATATTTGTCGAAGACTAATATTCATTTCTTTCTTACTTTCTAGCCCAAATGAAATGATTTTAACCTAATTAATTTGCTCGACCAGTCCTTGCCTACATCAACTTCAACTTTACAGGATTGCAAGCATGGATTGCTACTGCTAGCTATATATATATATATATATATATATTATTTATTATTATTATAATTATTTTTCTTTTGATAACCACTTCTCAAGGTCTTCTTACAGTACTTAGCTTAGAGATTGAAGCCTAAATATTTTTATCATCTTTAGTTTTCAAAGTATGCATGTGCATTTGTCCAAGATATACAAAAGTCAACCCTAAATAACTCTAAAGAATTATTTTTTTTTGAAAATTTACTCTAAAGAAAATTATAAAATTATAGTCCATAGTGAGTTAAATATTGTTGGGGAATATCAATCCATTGACTTTGCTTGCAAAATACTTGTTCATTTATAATTAGGTTTAATCACTTGTATAAATAATGATAGGAGGTGGTAAATGTCCGATTTGAGACAAAAATCCAAAAAATGAGAAAAAGAAATCCTTAAAATCAGGACTTTATTGTACGTAATATATTCCTTAATTTGTTTTCTCTACTCCGTCCATTGAATTTACCTCTTTATGATCTTCCCTCCGATAAACAGCTTGTCAAGTTCAAAGATAACCTCTCCTGGCCCTGTTGGCCTCCAATCATTTTTCATTGGATGTTATAGAAGAATTGAGGAGCATCATGTACATGTATACTTCACATCATGCTGGTCCACCGGTCCCTATCAGTTTGTAGGTTAATGTCTACTTGCTCAACGCTAATCTCTTTCGCATTAATGTCACCTGGATCTCCCCCATCCTATAAAAAAATAAGCTAGCGATAGACATATTCATACACAAATACAAAAAAGTTTTGGCCAGTACCACCGCCACCTCCAGTACTTGAGAAATTAAAGTCAAGAAATGGAATTCCTTCTCCTCTTCAGAACCCTTCCTTCGCTAGCCCTCGCAGGAGTCGTTTGCTACATCTTTTATCAGTCCTGCAAGAGCTGGCTCAAGTCTCGAAGGCTGAGAAGGAAGCTCTGCATGCAAGGCATCAGAGGGCCTCCTCCTTCTTTTCTCTACGGGAATGTAGCCGAGATGCAGCAAATCCAGTTGCAGGCAAAGAAGACTCGGAGTCACAGTGAAATTGTTGGCCATGACTACACCTCCACCCTCTTCCCGTATCTTGATCATTGGAGAAAGGAATACGGTAAGAGCCATGTCTTTGATCATCTCTTCAACAAATTCATCATACATATCCGTGTGTTTGATCATACAGAAAGAAAAACAAAGATCAAAATCTCAGTCAAGGGAGACAACTTTCTGTTGAAACTGACAGAAAGTGGTCTTTTTTCCGGGCAAACGTTTGAAACTTTTTGCATTCTTACGAAATGTCTCGCATGACGGTCCATTTCTAAGTGCCAAATGTACAATTTTGGCTCAAAACAAGAAGTCTTCCATTTTTGTTTTCTTCCTTCTCTTCCCTTTTGTAATATTCGGAAAGAGATTTTAACGTGGAAGCAAACAATTTCTTAACATATAGGTAGCTTGTTATGTTTTCTTGATTCTGAAAGCTATCTTCTTGTTTTTTCTTCCAAATTGTGAATTACAGTATGTATTAAACACAAACAAATTCAATACCAAAAAAAAAAAAAAAGATTATAAACAAATTATTGAAAACCATAGATTAAAATATTTATTTTCTTTCTTCGTCTCTTTTTCTTTGTTCATCTTTCATTTTCAAAATGTCCTAAAATGATGTCTTTTTCTTTATATATATATATATATTAAAAACACATATATTATAAAAAATTAAATTTTAATATAAAATATATCAAAATAAAAAATTTTATTTTAATCTCATACAGATTAAAGAGAAAAAATAAAAAAAAAACAATGAGAATTTAGACGAAATTATCTGGCTTTGGGTATTTGTTTAGACTTGATTAAAATAAACAATCTTATAGACTATTCTTTTGGATTTAAAATGAATATTATTATACTAAATCAATATAAGGGTGAGCCTGATGACAATGACTCAAAATAATATTTAATCTGAAAAAAAAAAAAACAATGATTGTGTGCTAAAATACTCTAGAACCCCTCTTAATAATTCTTCATTTATAAATTAATATTTTTACTATTAATTATTAATTATTTAACTTTATTTTATAATTTTTGGCATATAGCAGCATATTCCCACATTAAATTAAGATCCCAACACCAAAACAAGCAGCTACCCTCGGTCGTTCTTTTATTATTGTTTAGTATGCAAGTGATAATAACATCTAAACATGATACGTTATTTTACTAGTAAACTAAGAAGAAGTTAAATTAAAAATACGAGTAAAGTTTTTTTAGGATATATTTTATAGATTAGGTCAAGTTTGAATTTCTTTTCTGATTTAACCATGACGATAAGAAAATTATACTTACTATCAAAATTAAAATTTGAAAACCCAATTCCAAGTTTGATTCAACCAATGAATCTTTTTGCATATATTAGTTATTTACAAAATTAATATTAACCCCAGTTGAAATTGATGCAGGTCAAATATACACATATTCGACGGGGCTTAGGCAACATTTGTACGTGAATGACCTTGGGCTGGTGAAGGATATGAACCAGTTGAATACTTTGCATTTGGGCAAGGCTTCTTACATGACCAAGGCTCTTCGACCCATGCTCGGCAATGGTGTCATAAGAGCCAATGGCCATTTATGGGCCCATCAAAGGAAGATCATTGCCCCAGAGTTCTTCATGGACAAGGTTAAGGTAATATTTCGAAAGCCGTTCATAAATATTCTATATTTCTGTGTCGTAGAAATATTGTTAAGTTGATGTCTGTCAGGGCATGGTGGGGCTTATGGTAGAATCAACAGAGCCATTGCTGAAAAAATGGGAAACAATCATTGAAGCAGAAGGCGGTTTGCCGGCGGAAATCAATGTGGATGGGGATTTGAGGAGTGTTTCAGCCGATGTCATTGCAAGGGCATGTTTTGGGAGCTCTTATGTTAAAGGCAAAGAGATTTTCGCTAAGCTTAGGACTCTTCAAACCACCATAATTAACAAGCCAGGCATTGTCTTTGGGCTCAATAATTCAAGGTACAATATCCAATATATATATTTCACACCTCATGATCGTCATTGTACTAGTGTTTTCAATTCGCATTGTACAAATAATGGATTGGCAGATTTCTTTCCACCAAGAAGAAGACCAGCACATTGGAAAGAGAGGTAGAATTTTTGATTTGGGAGACAGTCGAAGGACGCCAGCAGGAATGTGTAGACAAATCTTCGAGCCAAAAAGATTTGATGCAGCTAATATTAGAGGGCGCTGTCAATGATGCCTATGTAGGCAAGGCTTCCTCTCAGCAGTTCATAGTTGATAATTGTAAGAACATATACTTCGCTGGCCATGAGACAACTGCCATCACTGCCTCCTGGTGTTTGATGCTACTGGCTCTGCATCCAGAGTGGCAATCTCGTATTCAAGCAGAGGTGGCTCAAGTTTGCAAGAATGGCCTGCCTGATGCAGACTCGATTTCTCGATTGAAAACGGTACATGAACGCTCTGCAATATTCCTTTGATTCCCTATAAGTTTTCATTACCACATATAAGTTGATAAACCGTGCGTTTTAATTCCTTGCAGGTGACTATGGTGATTCAAGAAACCATGCGTCTTTACCCTCCAGCAGCATTCGTGTCTAGGGAGGCACTAAAAGAGACTCGAATTGGAAACATTTTGGTCCCGAAAGGTGTATGTATTTGGACTCTGATTCCAACTTTGCACCGGGATCCTGACATATGGGGACCGGATGCCAATGAGTTCAAGCCTGAGAGGTTCATCAATGGTGTCTCCAAAGCTTGCAAATCCCCGCAAGGCTATATCCCATTTGGTTTAGGTACTCGTCTGTGCTTGGGGAAAAACTTTGCCATGGTTCAATTGAAGGTTCTTCTATCCCTCATTGTTTCCAGGTTTAGTTTCTCTCTATCTCCAAGTTATCGACATTCTCCTGCTTTTAGGATGCTTGTGGAACCTGAACATGGTGTATATATCCATATACAAAGGATCTGACAGACTACTGGCTTTATGCCTGAAGATTAAACCCAATGTATGAAGCTTTATGCCTTTTTCTTGTTTTCTTAATGTTCCATGACAGAAAGAGAAGCATCTGTTGTTTTTTTAACCTGAAATGCCTTGTTAAGTTGAATTGAATGACTTCAGATTGAATCCCCTGCCCATGTAGCCATTTTCCCCTGGACAGAGGGAAAAAGCAGGTCACTTGGGCCCAAACCCGCCCACAGGATGGGCATGCATACAGAAAAACTTATCATTTAGGCTGGCTAAATCAAGCAACTTTTCTCATTTGGGTCGTCAGGTTGAAGCAAGTGGCCCAAACCATTGACCTCCAACCACTGGTTGTCAGAAATGTAGGAGTCAAATCAGCAACAGCGACATTTGTTTCTTTTAATTTCCTTTCTGGTACAAAATCTTGAATCTACTTACATGTTTATTGATCAAGACGAGTACAAAAAAGCCAAATCAACGAAACCAACTATTACATGGTAGTACAAACTTATAAAAAAGCACTAAACGAAACAACAGGTAAGCGTAGAAAATTATCATTCCACATCGCTGTGCGCTTCTTTTCAACACTACGTGTCAGGACCTCGTCCTTTAAACCCTGTACAAACACATTCGATCAACATGTTCACATCAAAACGAATATAGCAGTAGTGAAGGCTGAAGTGTCAAGGAACTGTAGATTAAGTGCACTGACAGCAGATAATTTTAACGTAACACTGATGGTACTTACTGTTGGTAAGAGATGTTTATAACTCCAGAATTAGGATCGGCAATGAGGGCGAATGCTTCTTGTGACAGGTCAATTGTACCCCTGCACCCGGCGGGACAAAGGTCTACAATCTTCACCACCACCACTCCACTCCCCTGACACGGCATTGGGGTGCCTGCATTTGTCCCACTAAGGCAATTCACCTGGTAGTGTTTGCCACAAGCTGCCCCATTGTTCCATATTGCTTCACTTGCTGCTGCGATCATTACCCCTTGATCCTTAAATCCATAACAAGCAGACGCTGCTCCAACAACAACAATAAAAAAGAAAGAAAACCCTTCATTTGATGTAAGATTCCGAACATCTTAGTTAGAATCAAAAACTAATTAAGAAAGAATGTTGCCGAAAGCTTACGCGTGTAGGGAGGGGTGTAGTAAGTTGCTGTCCCAGAATTTTGAGCCGATGTCAAACTAAATAATAGCAACGCAATGAGCAGGAAGAGGGTCTTCTTTACTTGCAATGCCATTTACCTAAAGCTAAAGGAGTAGTTCTCAAGAACTCACTGGTAAGGGTGTAGGAACTCTTCTTTGATGCTTCAAAAGGTCACGTAGAGGAACGTTTTTATAGGGGCTTGAGAGCATCCAAAATGCCATAAAAGTAACTATCCTTCTGTCGAAAACAAAGTTACTGCCTTATCTAGAATGACTACTCTTTTGTTTTACGTGCAGGACGAGCATGCAGGCCTTGAGCCTGAACTTTTCCCATGAATAGATTAGTAAGAGACAAAACTTTTTTTTTTAAATGGTAAGGGTTTTTATTAAGGAATCGTAAGAGGGGCTAGCCTTCATTAGATGGTGCCAGGTCTTTAGAAGTGTAAAGAACATTTTCACACCAAATACTTGACTTCACTAATTCATCTATTAAGTGATTCGTTTTTATTTTAATATATATATATATACACACAATGGATAGACTTTTGCAATTGCTTTTATAGGTCTTAATACAGTTACAGATATGAGTTAGTTTTCAATGGATAAAAGAGTAATTTGAGACCCATAATATTGAGTTTTTAGAATCATTCTAGTAAGAGACAAAACTTTCAACTTAATAAATCATATTTAATGTAAAGATTAAACGTAGCGTTTTGGTAGTTGTTTTAGATAAATTTCTACGCATATATGTCTTGATTAGCGAGTGTCATATGTGTGTAAGTTAATTTGCTCAAATAGTCACAAACGTTGCCTGAAATTTTGCTTATTGCATGAGCTGAGCAGCTAGGCAAAGTGATTTCTGGTGCATTTTACAAACATACAAAGCACTAAACCACTTAACCATCCATACTTGAACATTTGATTCATTGATTAATACTTAATTTCCCTACTTAAAAAGTATGAGTTTGAATTCTCTTTCTATTAAAAAATTACCTAACCATGAGTAAATCTATAGAAGAGATAAGATAAAATCTAGCTTTGAAATCTAATTAAGCTTTGAAATATAACAAATTCAGGTTCACAAAAGATAAAATGATATATACATTGTAGGACTATATGTTATAATCTCTATCCTTAAATCTAACAAATTCAATTTTTTTTCCTTTTTGGGATAAATGAACCAAGTTTAAATTCTCTAATTACTGGAATTTTACGGGAAAATAAAAGATAAGGTCAGCGTCCATGGTTGATCTGAAGTTGGAAGACTGTCGGGATGAATAACACGTTACATGAGTTGTAGCCTTAGCACAAAGTCAGAGACCTTCTTAATCTCTAACAACCCTGAACTCAAGATTTGATCCAAGCTTTCTTCTATTTCCACTCCATCATGTCTTCCATCACCTGTTTCGCCACTCTTTTCGAATCACGTGAATCTGCTCTTCTCTCCCAATAATAGACACATTCTTCTTGTGCAAGGCATTGCAATGTGTGTTGGTTTTTTCCTTTCTTTCTTTCCATTTACATTAGATTTGCCACAAAGAGAACTTTCATGTTATAGCATCGAATACCATCTTGGATAAAGCTCTTCTCGCAGATATGGCATCATTTCGGGCAAGTGTTGTTGACAATTTATGGGAGAATTAGATGATCAGTGTATGTTGGATTATGGTTCTTTCCATTTTCGATTCTGATATTCATTTTAAGTTTCTAAATGAAGATGATTTAAATGCCTTATTTGCTTTCTGTAGAGAGTACATCCAGTGAATGTTTGTAGTATCCTTTTTTGAGTGATTTTACTGATAAAATATGCATATTTTGAAAGGATTGAAGTTGCACTAGATACTTAAATGCATTTAACCTTTGCTCATCCAATGTTTTAATCATAATTTCTTGTTGAATCTTTTTGTTTTCTTTTGGAATACTTTATGCAGTGCTAGCATATTGAGACCAGAGAAAGAAAACCGAGGATGTCTTCTGAACCTGCTCCTTATGCACCCAAAAAGATCCTGATAACGGGTGCAGCTGGTTTCATTGCCTCCCATGTGACAAGTAGACTGATCAATAACTACCCTGAGTACAAGATCGTGGCTCTTGACAAGTTAGACTACTGTTCCAGCCTCAAGAATCTCCAGCCATGTTTCTCCTCTCCGAACTTCAAATTTGTCAAGGGTGATATCATTTGTACTGATCTTCTCAACTATCTTCTGGTAGCCGAGGATATTGATACTATAATGCACTTTGCTGCCCAAACCCATGTTGATAATTCATTTGGGAACTCCTTTGAATTCACTAACAATAATATTTATGGCACCCATGTACTTCTTGAAGCCTGCAAGGTGTCAAAGCAGATCAAGAGGTTCATTCATGTGAGCACCGATGAAGTTTATGGAGAAACTGACATGGAAACTGACATTGGTAATCCTGAGGCTTCTCAGCTGCTTCCCACAAATCCTTATTCTGCCACTAAAGCAGGGGCTGAAATGCTGGTCATGGCTTACCATAGGTCTTATGGCCTTCCAATAATTACTACTAGGGGAAATAATGTCTATGGTCCTAACCAATATCCAGAAAAGCTCATCCCCAAATTAATCCTCCTTGCTATGAAAGGTAGGGAGTTGCCAATTCATGGCAATGGCACAAATGTGAGAAGCTATCTACACTCTGATGATGTTGCAGAGGCTTTTGATGTGATTCTGCATAAAGGGGTCGTAGGGCATGTGTACAATATTGGCACTAAAAGGGAAAGACGAGTCATTGACATTGCAGAGGACATTTGCAACCTCTTTGGATTGAATCCTAAAGAAGCTATCAAATTTGTTCAAGATAGACCTTTCAATGATCAGAGATACTTCTTGGATGATCAAAAACTCAAGAAGCTTGGCTGGCAAGAAAGGACTTCTTGGGGGGAAGGATTAAAGATGACGATGGAGTGGTATACTAGTAACTCTGATTGGTGGGGTGATGTATCTGCTGCCCTCAGTCCGCACCCGTATCTCTCAGTAATGGGTTATTCCGATGATCATGCATCTTTCTTTCAATCTGAAAATTGCAAAAAAAGAATGGAAGGTGATGGTGCTGACTCTTCAAAACTGAAATTCTTGATATATGGAAGAACTGGTTGGATTGGAGGTCTGTTGGGAAATCTTTGCACAGAAAAGAATATCGTATTCGAGTATGGAAGAGGAAGACTAGAAGATAGGAGGTCACTTGTGGAAGATATAAGGCGAGTACAACCCACACATGTGTTTAACGCAGCTGGGGTTACTGGGAGGCCTAATGTTGATTGGTGTGAATCACATAAAGTTGAAACTATAAGGACGAATGTAGTAGGGACATTAAACCTTGCTGATGTTTGCAGAGAGCATGATCTTCTGCTGATGAACTTTGCAACTGGCTGTATTTTCGAATATGATAAAGAGCATCCACTAGAATCAGGCATTGGATTCAAAGAGGAAGATAAGCCCAACTTCATCGGTTCCTTCTATTCTAAGACCAAGGCTATGGTGACATTGAAGGACTTTTCCTTTTTGTTACTTTTCAGCAATGGTTTTAGCTATTTTTTCCATTTTAATCTGTAGTATGTACTACATTTTTCAGGTCGAGGAGCTTCTACAAGAGTATGACAATGTCTGCACTCTCAGAGTTCGAATGCCAATTTCATCAGATCTTAGCAACCCTCGGAACTTCATAACGAAGATAACCCGCTACAACAAAGTGGTGAATATACCAAACAGCATGACAGTGCTAGATGAGCTCCTACCGATCTCGATCGAGATGGCAAAGAGGAACTGCAGAGGGATATGGAACTTCACCAATCCAGGAGTTATAAGCCACAACGAGATCTTAGAGATGTACAGTGCATACATAAATCCTCAATTCAAATGGGAAAACTTCAGCTTGGAAGAACAGGCGAAGGTGATTGTAGCACCAAGGAGTAACAATGAGTTGGATGCAGCAAAGCTAAAGAAAGAATTTCCTGAATTGTTGTCCATTAAGGATTCAATCATCAAGTATGTCTTCAAGCCTAACAAAAAGACATAAAACACTCATCATTCAAATAGAGGAGAGCTTTAGCTACAGTTTTAGGTTGGAGGGATCAGAAACTTAAGATAAGATTATCTGGTTTTTTCCTAGTTTTCTTCACTGGCATTATTCTTTCTCAAGTTAATTATGGCCATATTGTTCATTCACCTGAATGACTAACATTTAGCCCACATGCTCCCTTGTTATTTCACAATTAAAAGTCAGTATTTTCAACTTTTTTTTATTGCCTTTTCCCTGTCTAAAGCTTAAGCCTCCTGCTACCATGCATCTATTGCACAATGCAGTGTATACTGAACCTTCTCGCCAGGTCATTGCATCAATCGATGATGCCTGGATAAAATTTTGTGCAATTGATCCTGGATAAAAAGGAAATAGTTCTTGAATCAGTTTAGTTATGCCAGTGGCCTGGTTGCTGTTTGCTCCACAACAGTTCCACCGGCAGCGTCCAACTGCCATTGTGATGGGCCCAGGAAGGACCATTAATATCCAGCCAACAGCTTGGACCCAACATGGAAGCGAAAACCCAAATCCTCTAAAACAAGAGACATTCCCAGCTTGCAAACACGTGCAGTGTGGCCAAATAAGAATATTCCATTGCCAGCAGAAGGATCGTCTGTTACTTTTAACTTGAATACAGCTATAGGTAGTGGAGGATGACTCGATCTTTTGTGCTGATCTCTTTGTCAGTCAGCTATAAGATGAAGATTCATCTGTCCTTGGTGATGCAGATGCTGGACCGTATCTGTTGATGAACTCTCTAAATATATACATGTGATTCGTGATGCAATTAGGCACCAAAGATCCAAAGAACTCCCAACTACTAACCTGTACCTAACTAATCAAAATTTCCTGTTGGCCAAACATTGGTTAGAGCTCGTTTGTCACAATTCTGAGTGCCTCGTGAATCATGGCTGATTGTCACCCATTAGTTGGCTAAACTATTTCGTTCCCATTTCCATGCCCACCAAAACATCCACCTTTCACTTCCAAAAAGCAAAAGGGAGGCGCATTAGTTTAATTAGGCGATTATAGAAAGCAAATGATTGGTTTTCTGATCGTATAGAATAGAACAAATGGACAGTGACGACGGTGAACATGTTGCACAATCTGACAAAGTGGACTACCCCTAAGTTTCTCCCTAGCTAGGTCAAAGGCATCATAGGTGTGGGCCTGGCGTACACTTCACGATTGACAAAGTTCCCCATTTCCAGCTTAATTGCGGCTGAAAGGATTGCGTTTACACGTTAATTTAGATCGCAAGAGGATTTCAAATTCTTCATTATAATTTTCCTGACGTGTTAGCATTCTCTAGTCAATATTAATCTTGGACATGCATCTTCCATAATTGATTAAACAATTGAAGGGAGAAAAAGGAAAAAAACACGTGAAGGACGACCCAAGTGTTGCTTCAAACTAAGCAATCTTATCATCAGAGCTTAATGTGGGAATGCGAAGGAAGATGCATGGAATCGCGCCAATGCAGTAATCATGGTCATTGGCCACACATAATCATCATTTCCTTGGCTGCCAGTGCGAAAGACAAAGCGCAGGAAGGGAATCTGGGAATTTTGGCTTCACTGTTGACGTACGGTGTTAAATGTACCACGTGGAAATGGCCCTGACAACTGTTCCGTTAGATCAAAATTGGACTATCCTCTAACTTTTCTAGTTCTTATGTTCGCAAATCTTTGCTGCGAATATTCTTGGCTGTCATTTTGAACTAAAAACAAGGTATCCTCACTTTTCAATAGTTTTGCTTCTATGGAAGAATTATTTCCATTTTGTCGTTATAACCCATTCATTATCCAGCTAATGCTAATCCTTTTAGGCTTTAAGAATTTGATTTTTTCTTTTCTCGGCTGTGGAGTGAAGTTGCCAACTTTCTCTATGAACTTTCCGTATGTATTAAATCGGGATCATTGAATGGCAATAATGGAATTTCCAGCCAAAGGGTTGTTCTGTACATTGAAATCTCATCTTAATTACCTACCGGTAGTATATATGTCACTCCAACCAAGCAGAAAACAACTGCTAAAGCATTTTTTTAAGACAGAGAGAGAGAGAGAGAGAGAATGGGGGAGAGAGAGATGAGATATTCCGCCGATGAATTTGACGTAATTGTAGTGGGAGCAGGCGTCATGGGCAGCTCCACCGCATACCAACTAGCCAAAAGAGGCCAGAAAACTCTGCTGCTGGAGCAGTTCGACTTTCTGCACCACCGGGGTTCTTCGCATGGCGAGTCCCGCACCATCCGAGCAACGTACCCTGAGGACTACTACCATGACATGGTCAATGAGTCCTATCAGATGTGGGAGCAGGCCCAGTCCGAGATTGGCTTCAGGGTCTACTTCAAGGCCCGACACGTCGACATGGGCCCAGCCGATGCCAAGAGCCTTCTCGCTGTCATCTCCACGTGCCAAAGGAAGTCCATGCCACACCAGGTCCTCGACCGCCAGCAAGTCACCGAAAAGTTTTCCGGCCGTATTGATATCCCGGAGGCCTGGATTGGAGTGTCCTGCGAGCATGGTGGTGTCATCAAGCCCACCAAGGCGGTGTCAATGTTCCAAATGCTGGCGCTTAAGCATGGTGCATTCCTCTGGGACAACACGGAGGTGAACGGTGTAACCAGAGATGGGGCGAAAGGCGGGGTGATAGTGAGTACAAGCAACGGTGACAAGTTTTGGGGTAAAAAATGTGTGGTGACAGCGGGCTCTTGGATGAGAAAGTTAGTCAAAAAGGTCAGCGGGGTTGAGCTGCCCATTCAACCTCTGGAAACAAATGTGTGTTATTGGAGGATCAAGGAGGGGCACGAGGCTAAGTACGCAATTGGAAGTGATTTTCCGACATTCGCTAGCTATGGGAAGCCATACATATATGGCACACCATCGTTGGAGTACCCAGGGCTGATCAAAGTAGCAGTGCATGGAGGATATCCTTGCGACCCTGATAAGAGGACATGGGGACCTGGAGTCATTCCCAGCTCCTTGAAGCAATGGATTGAGGAGACTTTCAGAGGGTCGGTTGATTCAAGTGGACCTGCTGCAACTCAATTGTGCGTGTACTCGATGACCCCGGATGAAGATTTCGTGCTTGATTTTCTGGGAGGGGAGTTTGGGAAGGATGTGGTGATAGGTGGTGGTTTTTCCGGCCATGGATTCAAGATGGCGCCGGTGATCGGAAGGATACTGGCTGATCTCGTGCTTACTGGAGAGGCAGAAGGAATTGAGCTAAAGCATTTTAGGATAGCAAGATTTAAGGAGAATCCGGGAGGAAACGTTAAAGACTTTGAAGATCAAGTTGGGCTATCGACAAGTGCACTGTGACTGAACCATAAACCAATTTCTATTCATTGTGCCCATTCATACCGCCCAGAACCAGGACTCTTACCCTCACCCTCCTTCCCCCCGAATCTTTCTTTTGTCCAATCACCAAAGAGAAATGAATAAAATTTCTAGTTTGCTATCTGTAGCCATTCTATGTTGCATGCAGTATTAGTGATATCTATGTCTCAACCTCATGTATTTTATGTATAAACTAGTCATCAGTTTAGCCCAAACACCAGCATTCTTCTATTTTTCTTATTTTTCATACATTTTATCATAAGCAAACATATTGAATCTGTAGCACAGAGAGAGTTTTTGCACGATTAAAAGTTGCATGACACAAGTTCAAGTTAAGACCATCTTAGATTTGACTACAACCATTGAAGCACTAAGATTCCAATTCCTGAAAGGAGAACTTCAGGACTAAGCCAACAAAAGAGAAAGGTGGGGGAAGAGAGGGCGATAAGTAGCCACCAGAGGAAAATAAGGTTAGATAAGCACAAACTGTAATGCAAATCTGCTGAATATGTACAAGATTGAACACCATTCAAATTGCAGCATTCTTGTTTGTGTATAACTAACAAAAACTGTTGCTTGTAGACAAATCTTTTTCACCACAGTAGCATCATACAACCTTTGGTTGGGTTCAAAGTAAACAATCCTTAATCTATGTCCTATGTGATTGTAACGATGATTTTTCCTTATTGGACATAACCAAGCAATCTGAGATGCATACAGATAAAAACAGCAAATCAAAGTTGCCTGGTTGAGCTAAATAATGAATCAATGGTCCATGTTCAGAAAGGTAAAAAATGATTATTGAGCCAAGTATGCACTTTAAGGCAAAATCGTTGTTGGCACTCCTTGCCAAACTTTGACTCAAAAACAGATGAAAAACCTGCAGAACAGCAAGACCATAAACTCAAGTATGAGAAGCATGGATTTGTAAGAAACAAGACACAAATTGGATTATGAAATGATGCAAGAGAAAAAGACAGGAGTTAGGAAACAAGACATAAAAGAAATCAATGAAATGCAATCTGAGGAAAAGTAGAATAGTGCTGATCTCAAACACGATTAAAAGGCATATAACTCTGAAATGTAGACTAAAAAAACCAGGGAGGTTAAAGATCAACATGTTCACTACGCATGATGCCAGAACTCTATGAAACAACACATCTGAAAAAGTGGCCACTAACCAGATTGGCTTGTCAAAATACAAAAGCTGCCAACAGCGTATGCAGTACAGCCCAATAGATTATAATGCCAAGCCGCAAGGCAGGTTGTCGCATAAGTGCCCGATCACAAGAAACCCTAGCAGAATTCATAAACATAACATAGTTACTTGAATAAAAAGGACGCTTTTGTGTGTAAATAAATAAACAAACTCTCAGCCCAAATGAAATTTGCACTACTTCAAATCAACACAAACTGAAAAACAGAAATGAACCCTACCATAAGCCATCTACCATATCGGTTATTGGTCTTGTAAATCTTGGAACAATTCTTGATGAGGTAAGTGATTTGAAACCATGAACTGAGGAAACAATGAATTAAAACGTAAGGACTAAAGGATGTGCAATTTTAAATAAAACTTATCTTCACTTGAAGCATAAATGAGTAATGAACAAATAATTTTGAGAAACCAGCAAAGAATACCTTTATCTTCATCTTCATCTTCTAACCTACTATTGCTACCATCATCCATATCTATAGCAATAGCAACTTGATCATTATTGACTTTACGCAAACTACGAACTTGGGATGCTGTGGAGGTCCCCGCTAATGCCCACTTGTTTATCTACACAAATATTCAGTAAAATAGACTACTCAATAAAAATTTCATTGCTGTTGATACTGCAAAATGTATAACTTATTCTTGTGAACAGATAAGATGAAAATACCTAACTGTCAACTTTAAAATCATCGTTTATTAAAACAGTCCAATTTATAAGCAGAAACTAAATATGTCAAATGCTGATATATTTGCTTTATAGATTTTGCTTCTATAGCTCTATTCATGCATCTATGTATGTGCGATAAACCTAGCCAAGACTTCCCCCTTCCAGAATGAAATGAGGAAACTAGAAAATTTTCTGAAATAAAACTTAGGTTATCCTCGCTCACGTCACAGTTTTGCCTATCAGTATATCTGTAAGAGGTCCTAACTGCCCATCTGCTATCAAAGGAACTTGCAAACACATGAAATAACTTACCACAGGTTCAACTTCCACAATTTCTGAGTTCAAACTAGCAGCCTGACCGACGTCTCCCTCAGCTTCAAGCAAATCTAATTGGGATTCCTTCTCACGCAAAGTCTTCTTGAGAGTTTCTTCTCTGCGTGTCAACTCCTCCACCTTACTCTGTTCTGCTTGCAACAATTCATCCCTACTTTGAGCAACCCCCCGTAGGTCCTCCAATTCTGATATAAGAGAATTAATCTTTTTCTGTATTATTTCCTTGTATTCAGGCACCTGACTGTTTTTAGTATCAAAATGCAAAACAGGTACCCCAACACGAGAAAAGATTGCCTCAATCCAAGTCAGGAACTCATAGATCTCATCTGAATCTCTTTTATTGCTCATTTGTGATGCGACAAGAACGTCATTGGTGCATCTAGTGACCTCTTGTCTTAAGAAGGAGATCTCAGCATCCCGATCTTGTAATTGTGATTGAAGCTGTTCAACCTCAGCTAGAAGACTTTCTGATAGATTATGAAGCTCATCAAACTTGCTCACAGTGATGGAAAGCTTTTTCACAACCTTTCCACGAGAGGCTTCAAGGTTCTCCAAATCTGTGTTCTTTTGTTGCAAAACTTTTTCTAGTTCCTCAATCTTCTTTGTCAACTCTTCCATTTGGATCTCCTCCTCATCAAGTGCTTGTGTGAGGGCCTCAATTTCTGTCAGCAAATAGCATTAATAAATAAGGATTCCAACCTGATAAATATATACAAGTAAAATAAAAGTAGGATCCAAAAAATGACACATACCCTGATCTTTGGATGATAACACATCTGTCAGTGATTTGAGTCTAATCTGCAACTCCACCATGTTGGCTTGCACATCCTGCAGTTCTTTTACTCTCTGCTGTAATGACTTCTGTTCTTCCCTCGTTACTTCCACCTCTTTCTCCAAATCATGCACCAGCGTTTTTGAAGGTTGAAGATCTCGTGAGTAATTTGTAGCAGCTGCTTCAGCTAACTTGATTTGACCAACAAGCTCCATGCAAATTCGTTCTTTTTGGATATCCTTCTCCTGCAGCTCTTTCTGCAAGTTCGCTATGGTAATTTTCATTTCCCTTTGGCTTCCTTCAGCAATTTCAGCTTTCATGCTCAAAAAATCTTTCATTGTTGACAAAAATTTATCTGCCACAGTCCTAATATGTTCCTCAGATGAAACACTATCTTGTCCACTAAAAGGAAGTCCTCCATCAGCTAATGTTACAGGCTTCAAGTAAGTACCCTGATCAGCAGTAGAAAAATTATTTCCCAACAGCTCAGCTTTTCTATTTTCAATCTCCAAGACTGAATTAGCACATGCTTCGCAAAGCAACGCAATGTTTCTTCTCAACACAACAATCTCCAGGTCTTTCTCCTTCCCAATTGATTCTATATGCATAATGTTTCTCCTCATAGCTTCAAACGACTCTTTCAGAGAATTTCTTTCTCTATGCAAGATCTCCAGTACATTCGATATACTGTGACCTTGTTCATGTAATAATTTTGAGTGCATAATGAACTTTTCTTTGAGTGCAGCAATTTCAGTCATCAAACCTTGCAAGTGATGCCGAATTAAACTGCAACCTTTGACTACAGCATCATCACCCATAAGGTCCTGCATATTGGTAACTGACCAAGTATCCATGGATTGAAAGTTCTGAAAAGGAAACCAAGAAACAATTAAAAAAAAAAATCTATTTAAAGAAATACCTCAATGTGAAATGAGGTTTTTGTTCAATACAGATGACTTGCATGCTAATCAAAAAGAAATAAAATAAAATTACAAGTAACAATACAGCAAGCTTATCAAAAAAAAAAAAAATACAGCAAGCATAATTATCAACTGGCTGCCACGAAAATACAAAAGAAAACATGACAGAGGCAAACCACTATATTTACTGAAAAAGGCATACCCCAAAATGGATGCACAAAGGAAAGGCAGGACATGAAAAAGTTACCTTGTTCTCTAAATTGCTGGATGCGCTGTATGGCGAGCCAGCCACATCTCGAGCATCATCCCCTTCCAAGCATGACTTGATGTTAACCTCCAAATTTTGCAGAAATTCTAAGTCCTTCAAAGAAACATCAGATACTAGATTATGAATATCATTGAAGCCCTTCCTGAGTTCATTTACACTAGATTGTAACATCATTAATTCCGAATATTGTTTCCTATTCTCTTCAGAGTGAACTGTGGATAACTTTTCAAGTCGCGACAGAACTTCAAGTTTTGCAGCCTCTGCCACATCCCTTTCCTTCATGACTTCTGTAAGTTCACTGGCAACCTTTGCTAGATCTTCCTGAAGACCATCATTTCTCTCTTCAACCTCATTCAACTCTGCAAGCAGTAGCTCTGCAGCTCTCTTGGACTTCCGTGACTCTTGTTCAGAAGAAGCAACAGCTGCATGCAAATCATGGCACACTTTCTCAATTCGCCCCAGCTTCTCCAGTTGATCAAAGGTATCAATTTCAACACCAACATCAATGTCAGCTATGGAATTAAATACCCTGCGTAAAAGGTGTCCTTTCTCCTCCAAAACGCGCTCAGTTTCTGTCAGATGATTCCTCAAGAACAAATTGTCCGCTTCCAAAGCTTGTAGTCTTTCAGGGTAAGAAGAGAGGTCCCTGATCTTCAATTCATAATCAGCCAGAGCATTTTCCCTGTGGCTAAGCTCAGATTTCAAGTTTTCCAGCTCAGTATTCACCTCTTCAATGGTTTTTTTCAGAGTGTCCCGTTGTTGCACCAAAGATTTCCCTTTTCTAACAGCAACATTTAACTTTTCTCTCACAGAAGCTGACTTCTGCTCTTCTTGATTTAGTAGCTCTTGCAACTCCTCCCTTTTCCTTTCAAGTTCTTGAACTTCATGAAGCAAAGATTGATGCTTTCTGAAGTGTCCGTCTCTTTCCTCCTTCACTTGCATCATGTCATGCAGCACCTCCTCCAGCTCTTTTTTCAAAGAAGCTACATCCTCCTGCGTAGTAGTCAGTGCTTCTCTGCTTCTGGCTTCATCACCTAGCTTGGTCTGGTCCATTTCAATATTCACAAGTTCAGTATTCATAGAATTGAGACTAGTATAATTCTCTATAAGCTTCTTCACTAATCCTTCCAAACATGCAATACTACTGTCACCAGAAACCAAATCTTTTAACTCAGGATCCCATAATACATCACAAACCAAGTCCTGCAATCTCCTTATCTCACCCTCCATCTTGAGAAGACCTTCCTCCTCTTCGATCCTCTTAACCAATTCTTCCTGCAAACCACTAACTTTATTCTGAAGGTTTTCATTCTCAAGTTCAAACTCAGCTGCCTTTGCTGCAAGGTTACGATGATCAGAAGTCAAAGTCTCCAATCTTTCAGAAAGATGCTCCCTCTCGAGAGAAACTGATTGAAGGCCCACCTCAAGATCATATATTCTCTTTTTAGACACTTCCAAATCTGCAGTTAAAGACACACAATAGTTTTCAAGGTTATCCATCTTCTCTTGTAAAGAATTTCTATCATGATAAGCCTCTGAAAGTGCACCTCCCAACCATTCAATCCTTTCTTCAGGTTCCATGGACCGCAACTGTGAAGGCATATCGATTCCGTCCAAAAGTTCCTCCCATCTTTGCACCAAGTGGTTCCTTTCCATTAAGGACTGTTCCAGCATTTCATTTTGTTCTGCCAACCCATAAAACTTGCCCTGAAGGTCCTCATATTTTCTTCTTAAGTCCTCCCCTACAGTTGAGCTTGGTTGTGCATCTTCTTTCCAGCTATCCACAGTGACAAAACCCGCATCAGAGTATGAACCACCAACAGAACTTTTCTGATCCCAATCAGTGGGAGGCAAAGAATTACCAGTGGTGGACCTCGCTAACCAATCAACTTTTTCAATAATATCTCTAGAATGGAAATGCTCAGGCAGATCTAGGTCTTCTAAAATCTCTTCAATTCTCTGCAGTACAGAGTCTTTGAGAAGAAATGATTCTCTTAATGCAGTAGCTGAGTTGCGAATGTATGAAAGCTCAGATTCCAGAGCTTCCACACGCTCACCTGCCTCTGAGTAAGTCTTCAGTTTTATTCCTAATTCATGAAGCTGGGAATCTTTCACCAGTAACTCCTGAGAGCATCTCTCTAGTTCAGCAGATGTCTCAGCAAGTGACTGCTTAAGACCATCACGCTGCACCACCAAACCTTTCCCCTTTGCGACAGCTATGCTAAGCTTCTCCCTAATAGAAGACACTCGCTGCTCTGACTGTTCAAGTTCACTTATTTTTTCCTGTAACTCAGAACGTGCAGTCATAAGGGCTTCCTGTTCCTGGCGCAAGCTTTCTTTCAAAGCAAGGATTTCCAATTCACGCTGAAGTCTCAATGCATCTAACTGATGTATCTTTTCCTCCACCTCTGTCAATTCCATCACCTTAAATCCAAACTCCTCCCTACAATCAGTCACCCGCCCACCAATGTCTTTGTACTTCTTAACAAGCAAAGAAACTAAAAATTCAAGGCGAGAACCAGGTGTTTTATCTGAGTCAGTCTCATTGTTTTCCGGTTCTACAACACTCTCAACATATTCTATAAGCTTTTGAATTGCATTTGAATTAAGGCATTCTCTTCTCATTTCCTCAAAGTCTCTTGTCTTATTCATCAATTCTGAATTAAGTTGGTCAGTTACAGACTGGAGCTGCAGCCTTTCACCCAAAACATTCTCCAGTTGTTCAATGAAGTTCTTAAACTTGCTGTAATCTAAGGGATCAGGCAGCTCCTCAACTTGAAGGTTTATCTCAGGCTCACCCAATACACATGAACCAATCACAAGTTTCTTCAGATCATTGTAAAACTCATTTAGTATCCCTACCATTAATACATTCTTCTTGAGCAAATCATTATACTTCTCATTGACTTCTTTATAAGAACTAGATAGTGCATCATGACCTGTATAAGCAGCTTCTAGTTTCTCTTGCAGATCCTGGATTATATTAACGGCAAAACTAACAGAAGTAGTGACCAGGGTATTTACATCCAAGATATCATTGCTGTTATTTGAGAAGGTGGAGCTGGAAACTCTCCCAACAGACTCATCAAGCCTCCTGACTGTTTCAACAATCTGAGTAACTGTAGATTTCCATTCTAGTTCAAGCATCAATGCCCTCTCAGCTGCTTCCTTCTGTAAACTTTCCAACTGTTGATTTAGAGCAGAAGCCATCTCATCTGAACTTTGCTGTAAATCAGAAAAGTGACTCTGCATTTCAGTAATTCTCAAATGATACTCACTCAATTTCTCACCAAGCTCAGCATTTTCTGAACTGAGGCTGCTTTCTTGATGCTTTAGAGCTTCATAAAGAACCTCAAGTTCATTGTTCTTGGCTTCAATTGCAAAAGCATGTTGCTTAGCAGCTTCATACAGAATCCCCAGCTCAATGTTCGTTGCTTCAAGATTGTCACTGTAATCCTTCAAAGCTTCATGTTGAACCTTGAGCTCCCCAAATGTGAAATTAGCAGATTTTCTACAATCCCGCTCACCTCTATAAAGTGCACTAGCATTATCAGTATCCTGACCCAAGAGCTTAAGCACCGCTCTCAAATTTTCTGTTACCTCTTTTGTTGAATTAAATGGATCTGCCAGTGATTGGTACTCAGTCAAATCTCCTTCCTCAACCTCAGGCTCACCATGTTGCACCTTTGACTCAAAGGCTTGAATCAGTTTCGATACTCCTGGTGCAGCTAATTTACCGCTGGAGTGCTGTAAGAAGGCTGAATGAGAGTGCATCTGTTCAAATGCCTTCTCAAGGTTTTGCAATATTCCCTCAGCCTCCTTCAAGTGTCCCTTCAAGACTAGAAAACCAGAAGAATCATCAAAGACTTCCTGTTCAAGCAGTGCAAGTGATGGCCCACCAACAACATCAACAGGTAAGGTTTTCTCCAATACCACAACAGAAACTTCAGGATCTCGCTTAGAAGGGATTTGGTAAGAAAGTTCATTGTCAACTGCATTTTCATGGACCCTGCTACCAACATCCAAACTTTGTACTTGACTCCCAGCTTCAACATCCCGGTTTTCCCTGCTATCAATTTCCACAATCTTGGCCTTCTGCATGTCCAGACTGGCACTGAGAAAACTGTTTTCCTCCATTAACTGCTCTAGGTGCACTGTTACTTCTTTTAGCTCAGCCTCAAGTTGCATGTGTTTCCCACGTTCTGTAATTAACTGCTCTTGGAGAACAAGCAACTCAGAAGCAAGTCTCTCATTTTCACAGAAAAGATACTCCTTGTCCTCCTCAAGCTTCTTCCTCTCCTCTGTAACTAATGCAAAGTTCCCATTCAAGTTAGACTTTTCATCTTGTAGAGCAGCAAGCAAGTCCTTACACTCTTCCAAGTCAAGAGCTGCTTTCTCTTTCCCACATGCAAGAAACTCCTTTTCTTCTTCAAGCTTCATTCTCTCTTCTGTCATTAGAGCAAGATTCTTACTTATGTCAGAATGTTCCACCTGTAAAGCAGCAATCAAGCCCTTGCAATCACCTAGTTCCGTCAGTAGCTTCTCATTCTCATGAAGAGACAACAGTTTCTCATCCACAAGTGCCTTTCTCTCCTCAGTCAGCGAAGCAAGAGTCACATTTAACTGTTCACTCTCCTCCTGAAAAGTGACCACCAAATCCTTGAATATAGCTAACTCCATTGACAGTTTTCCATTCTCATGGAGAGAAGATTCCTTTTCCTCTGCAAGTGTCTTTCTCTCCTCAGTCAGCAAATGAAGAGTCCTATTTAAGTTATCATTATCCACCTGCATGGTGGCCACCTGATTCTTGTAATCAGCTAATTCAGACAAGAGGCCCGATAAATCCTCTTGTGACTTGACAAGGCTAATCTGCAACTCATTTGCTCTAGCAGGAAATTCCTCAGCCTGTGCCAATGCAGTATGAAATTGGTTTTGCAGTTCCTCCCTTGCATTAGCACAAACCTGGAGTTCAGACCTGCATTGTGCTAGCTCTTCTACAAGGCATGCGTTCTTCACGTGAACCTCATTGATGGAAGAACGAAGCACAGATATTTCATCAACAAGCTGATGACAATGCCGATCAGATTCCATTTGCAGATCTGACTGCTCAGAAAGCTGTAAATAAAATATATCTTTCGTAAAACTTGTGAGATATAATTCCTCTTTCAATTTCTCGAATAAATCTGGACGGAAAGATGGTGCTAAAGTATCAGTCCCAACGTTTGCAAGGGAAACCAATTCTTGAGAGTTAAGCAGAAGCCTATATTCATCTTCATCAAGACCTCTTATCACCTCTGCTAGCTGAGAGAATTTGAGAGAACCATCTCTGGCAAGAGACAAAGTCAGATCTGATGAACTTGCCCCTTCTGTCTGAAGAGATCTTTCATGACTTCTACCCTGAGACACAAAGGAGCCCTCTGGTAAATATTGCTGATTTCCTTCTGCAGTCTTTTCACCACCATTAGCACCAAATGAAAAGCATATTTCTTGTTCTCCTTCAACAGGTGAACAGGGTATTACATGTTCAGCCAGTTTTTTCATCTGAGGACTTACAGCCAAACTTCCATCTGCTTGGGAACTGCTGGCTGCCCCAGTAAATACAGACGCATCATCTCTGCCGATGGCCTGCTCTGCTTCACTGGATGGCCCATCCATGCTAGTTACTTCTGAAGTTGCCCCTTCAAGAGGTTCAGCACATTCACCATGCTCAGACGAAGGAAATCTACCATCAACTTCAAACTCTGTTTCACCGCCTCTGTCAAATTGGCTCAACCCCATACCATTAGCTTCCTGCATTGCCCCTACCCAGCAACAAATGAGAATTTAATTATACATCAAACCCACAAATAACTCATCCCAATTTGGCCCAAATCAATCACCTAACAGAGAATTAGAGAAAAAAATTAAAAACATGTGTCCAGGGAATGAGAGCACAACCTAGATCTGTTACCTGATCTTCCCTTGCTTGAGACAAGGACATATCAGGAAAATAATCTTGTGAAAGCAGTGGATTCTGCGCCCTTTGCTCATTAACACCTGCCACATCGAGTTTAACCACTGTCCCTTCTGTGGCATCAACTGAAGCAGATGGATGCGGAGCATCATCATGTTTTGTTTCCCCTTCAAAAACTGGGATGTCTGCAGTTGAGGAAGGTATTTCTGTGCACAGCTCACTATCAACACTCTGCATACTTTCCCCACCATTAGGGACTGAAGAATCAACGTCATGCTCACCAGGGGCTATCACCTCAATGGGTAATCCACCATTATGGGCTAACCCAGTATCAACATTGTCTGTCTCAGATTCAATGGGCTCTAGTGATGTAACAACTGCTGCAGTGTCAAGCCCAGAAGGAAATGAACTCTCCATAGACTGTGACACTGACAAGTCAACATCTGCAGTTTCCCCTTCAGAGACCTGTGATGGGACTGTTGGTTTGCCAGCAGAAGATGCTGCATCAGCATCAGATTCATGCTGCTCAGATTTGTTTGATTTTTGGGAAGACTTTCCTTTACTGCTACTTCCTTTAACATCCTTCTTCTGGCGATATTGTTGAAGCTGATAAAAGATGACATAAAATTAAACTCTAATCAACCCTATTACCCAACAAAAAGACTAAGGCATTGCATCCCATAAGGAAGAAAGGAAAACGATTTGCTCAAGTAAGTAAACAAAGGAAAGTAAAACAGATAATCCCCTACTTAAGGTTCAGAATAATGAAGACAAAGATTTTGGTTTTCTTCCGCTCTTTTCTTTAGCAAAAGACTAAAAAAGGGTTGAAGTAACATTAGGAATCAACGGCAAATTCAAAAGCACTTAAAACATGCTGGTGAACTATAAGCACGAACCAGAGCATTCCAGGCCTTAAAGAAAAATCATGGTTGAAGACAAATAACATAACCAGACAAACAGAGTATGTTGGGAAAAACGGGCAACAGCCAAAATCAAAGATGAAAGAGTAAATAATGGAAACCTTTTTACGTCCAGCTGCGAGCAGATCGGTACGGCTCTTGTTCTTGTCCATCCGATCCACACCGTTTTTGCTCCCCACTCTGACCCCTTAAGAAATCAAGGCCAAGTCTCAATCACCATCAGGATCTCCCTCTTAACCACGCCCCGCAACAAACAAACACGAATTAATGAACTAGAAACGATTATTATTATCAGATAAACAAACATAAAGACCCCCCAAATAACTGCTGGCTCATTTTATTTTCAACAAACTTATGTAATTTCAAGGGGGAAAAAATACAAAATGAATAACTCAATTTGCTTTTCCTTTTCCCAACATTTTTCAAAAGACCAAATCCCAATATTCAAAGAAGAAAACAATCCAAAGATTCCAGTCCCAATTCAAGAAAAATCACAGAAAAGGCCAAACGTTTAACGATAAATAACGGTGAAAAGATTTGCAGTAGCAAATACCTAGAATCGCAGCGATCTGGTCGAGAACCTGGCGCCGTGAATGAGGCTGTTTGGTGCCAAAATTTGCTCTGTTTCTGAACAAAGCTCGGCCGAGCAAATTGTCCGTTGCTTGTATTCGTGTGCGTGTAGTTTATTCACTTAGATCTGACGCAAACTTCTCAATCCTGCGTAGGTGAAATGTCCAACTCCGCAAATTTTCGTCGCTGCCTGGTTTGTTTCAATCCGCCGCTAACGTGATATGAAACCCAGGCCGACATGGTAGATCGGCAAAAGCGGGCCCGTAGCCAACGGGCCCCTTTTGTTTATATGGGTCTGTGGTTCAAGAAAGTTGTCGCTCAAACTTTTGCCATTATTTTATCTTAGAGTTGGGTTATTAACGGTCCATGTCCCTCTCTCAAAGGGCTGTCAACCCAAATTTTAAAGACCCATAACAGACAAATAAAAGGGGCTGCAACCTTGGGCGATTGTGATCGAGACATTAGATGGGACGCCCAATGTGTCGCAATTTAAAAGGTCCTAACTCTAAACTATACATAGGCCCGATAATTCATATTATCGTATCACAATCGTGTCGTATTTAGGTATGATATTAATAATTTAATAACTAAATATAAAAATGATATCATTAATTAAACGGATTAACATTCTAAACATGTAAAAAGATAAATTTGTTACATTATCGGGCATGATTAACATCTTTAATAAACAAGTCGATTTAAATTTTTTATGATAATTAAATCGGTATCATATAAAGATTATGTATGTCATATTATCTAAATTGACACAAAAACACAATTAACTGAACAAATTATACGAATCATGTACAAATTAAATGTGTTTAATCTATTTATAATACAAAATTGTCACAATAACTTTAAATCCAAACTCGTTTAACATCATATCGTTTAACAGATATTGTTTAAAATTGTCAACTTTGGCTAACCCTTGCTTAATCTTAGATATTTTTGGAAGAAAATTATAGAAAATATTAAGATGGATGCTAACAACAATGGTAATTAATCTGTTTCTTTTCCTTTCAAGGAACAATAATCAAGTGTTCTGTGTACACATGTGATCCCAAAGGCAATATGTGTAGACTAATATCCCCTCAATCTCAAAATTGGTTTTCCATTGGGACAAAGATCATGTGCATGCTACCATTCCTTCAAGTGTAAGACACTAAGAAAAAACCCATTTAATATATTAGAATCAAGTAATGACATTATATTATTCTTTAAAAAAAAGATAATGACATTATATATATTATACTACATGGGATTAAGAATCTCATCTAGCATGCTATTTGACTTTGCCAAACACTTCCAATTTAACATATAGATATATATTACATGTAAGAAAATTTTATCATATTTTTATGGCTATCTTTTGGGCAAGTGGAATATCATGCCACCATGATCTCGTTGTCTCGACTTGCACCCAAATCTTGAGGTGTGAATAAGATTGATTTTAAAGTGCTTGAAGAGTATAACTTATGTGTCACAATTCTAAAAAAGGAACGTAAATTTTACATCAATTATATACTAAAATAAAATTAAGTGTTTAACTTGTGAAATATTTTATTATGAGATAAAATTATAAATCTTAATAAATTAAAAAGGACAATACTTTACAATTTAATGTCAATTATGACATTAAAGTTGGAGTCGAACTCTCTTGATCCGTGACATGATAACATTGTAACGTCCAAGTAACTTTGAAATTTGAAATTCTATGGCACTGTACATAAGGAATCAAAGCCTGTCACGCATGTTCTCTGAATTATAAAAGTGGAAGCATCTAAAACTGTAAAAGGGGATTCCCACAAAGTCCACTATTATTCCGTACCCACAATTCAAAGTTTCCCCCATGGTATTCTATTACCCTGGTGCACGGCACGTGAATGCCCAGAAAGTCAAAGTCAGAAATCAAACCTCGTGCATTACAAAAACGAGCTAAACATGAAAAAGGACTAAATAAAAGAAGGGTTTGAAAGCGAAATAGGTTTGCACGTGAATCCAAGTGTAAAAGAAAGATCAACAAAGCATTGTGTAGTTTAATCGTAATTAGACACTTGAAAAAATTATTTAAAAGGGAAGAAACACATACTAAGTTACTAAAATAAAATTTACATATTAATTTAAGTTTAATCGAATGTAATGAATGTATCAATGCTAATAATGGTAATTAAGAAATGATAAATGATTAATGAGTTTACAGGTAAATTCAAAATGTATAAATAAAATGCAAAATCGAAGAAGTATTAACGAGGCATTGTATAATTCAACAAAAAAAAAAGGGAAAAATCGTTCTTCCGATATTCAAACTCGATATTCGATATTATCTTCGTGAAAGAAAAATTCAATTATACATATATAAATCTAAATTATACCGAGTGCAATGAATGTGTGGATGATGGCAATTGTTATTCACGAATTTAGGTTTGCTTCGTGGACTCATTCATCGTCAATCGTTTTAAGTTGACTTTGAAGTACGGAGATTATAAAATTTGTCACGACTTTATTTAAAAAAATAAAAGAAAAATTATTACTTAACCTTAGCAACAAATGGATTGATCTTTTGTTAAAGAGGAGGAGAGCATCACAAATTTAATGAAATCCGGTGTTTGTTTGATTGGCCAAGTTGTTCGGATTCACTTAAAGGAATCAAATCTTCAACCAAATCCTCTAGAATGGTGCTTAGTGACTCAAACTATAGTTTATTTATTTATTTATTTCGAATATTACTATAATTTAATCAAAGTCAAACTAATATGCAATTTATTCTTAAACCAAGAGATAACAAGTGGTATATTATTTAATTTAACATGTTGAAATAAAAAAAATTTTGAAGATGAAAGATTAATCTTGTTGGTGTACTTTTTTTTTTTTTTACCACAAGCCTAGTTAACACCGGTCTATGTAGACCTATGTACTTAGAGATTTATATATAATGGTGGTAATTTTTTTATGAAAATTAAAATAAATTTTTTTATTTTGATATATTTTATATTAAATTTTGATATACAAATCTCAAAGTTTAAAATATGGGTTTTGCAGATTTTTCATCTTTTTACTGAAATTATTTAAATTGAATCTAAATTGAATAAGCCAATTATAAGGGCTGAAATAAGAAATTTGTTTAACAAAAAACTTGATATTTATATTATTTTTCAAATTATGAATAAACGACCAAAATGCCAACATCTCACATATTTATCTAGGGATGAAAATGGAACAAGTTGACAAAATGCGACAAGTTTTTTACCAATAAAAACAACCCACTTTCTCGAATAATTCAAACAATGAAAAAGAATGGGAGAATCTCCTTTTTTTACTTTGACCGTAACATATTTAAGAAGAATCAAATCCTAACACGAATCACCTCAAATTGTATATAAAGAGACGTTTATTATATATTTGTTGTCAATTAGAGCAATTTAATTAACTCTAGAAAATAGTACGTGCTAAGCATTTAAAACTACATAAATCTAAAGTTGTGTTGAATATTAGAGTTGACATTGCATACAATTTATAAAGAATTTTTAATTGCTGGTGGTCATTTAATCTAAAGTGATAAGCCATGTTTCGTGATTGGGACAAAAAACTATTTCTTTCTTATAATAATGTACCAATGAATGAAACCTTTTAATTTATATAATATTAAAAAAAAACTATAAATATTGAGAAGATGTAGAGTAAATGTCTCAAGTAATCATTTTTTAAACTTTTTATCTCGATCATTCAATTATTTAAAAACCATGTTTAGGTCTTTAAAATTTATAAAAATTAATATTTTTATCATTTAATCATTGAGTAAATAAAAAATAAATATTTAATCTATCAAATATGACTTTTAATTTGTGAAGGTTCCAAATTATAGAAAAAGAATGGAGATATGATCTATTGAGTTAATCACTCGGTTGCTGGTCAACCCTTACGTTAATGTTAATACCACAATGGCGGACATTGACAAGAGAGAAAAATGATTTAGAGCAAAAGTCAAAATTTTATAGGAAAGTTGTTCTATTTAATTGGCTGGCACTGTTAATCAAAGTTATTAAGATGCCTTTTCATGATTTTAGGGGCAAAGAAGACAACCCTTTTGCACGGCTTAACACCTTGATCAATAAAATTCGATAATAATTTGTATTGTCTGATTAAATAAAATTAAAATATTTTATAATTAAATTTGAATAAAATTTAAATTATGAAATTATTATTCATGGGTTTAAATAATGATCGGAAGGTATTTGTTTTGGAACTCGATTATAAACTTTTACGAATATTAGTTTTTAATGAGATTTGATTGAAACATAAATGATTAAAATTAAAATTTAAGTACCGGATGCTTAACTCTTTGTATCATCTTCCACTTCTTTCAATTGGCACCAGCTAATTTTCATGAATCATTAAATTACAGCCACGTGGCACATCTCAATAGCACTAGCACTTCGAGGTTCTCGAAGAAATTAATAAAAGTCGTGGTCAACTCCTTCGTGAGCTAAATAACCGTTAGATTAGCTGGGGGGTAATCGAACGGTTTGCGCCAGGGTTAACCGGCATCACCCGGTTTACATGAAAGAAGAAAAGTTGGTCAACAGTTTCAGATTAAAAAAGGCGAAATCACTCCACGTGATCCCTGCTTTCAGTCAGCTTTTCGTTCAAAACTTTTGCTGTTTCCCTGTCGTTTTATGTGTAATTTCCCTTTCAAGGGAAGAATGCTGTGGATTAGTTTATAATTCGCTATCTTACACTATTTTATTATTCGAAGTGAGTTTGGGGTAATGGTTATAAGCTGTTGATTACTTGAATCCGATCATTTTATTTTATATTTTGAATGCAAATTCGTGTTCAACTTTTTACAAATAATAATTGAGTTAAAATATTAAATTTAAAAATAAAATCTTTAAACGAATTCAAGAGTGAATATTTTTAAATTAGCACTTATTACCGTGCTTATTACTCGATCAAGTAATGTTACAACTATTAATTGTCCTTAATGTTTTAACTTTTGGTATAAAATCTTTAACAAGAAGTACCTTTTGTTGGACAGAAGTCATAGCAATTGAAGTTATTAGTAGAACTAATTTTTCTCTCTTTTATTTTCTTGTTCAATTGGAAGTTTGGGTGTGTCGATGTGATCTTTATTGGGAATTAAAGATTCTAGAAGAGAGACATTTTGCATTTCAGTCAACAAAAATTTTGAAAACCTTCACAATGCTAATGTTGCTAAGTAAACATTTACCCATTCAATTAAATAACCAAAATTATGTCTGCTTAAGAAAGATTTTGATATTTGACTAAACCCAATTGAAATTCCAAATCAAAAAATATAAAATTTTAATCTAATATTAATAACTATGATCAAAATAATTTTCATCATGTGACATTTTTCAATTAGATGTGTTTAAATGAATAAATTCAAGTCCATTTTTACATTAGCATAAAGGTCAAACACGGTAAGTAGCAAATTTGATTTGAAAAGTAAATTTGACTTGCCAATAAAAGAGATTCCTTGAAAAAAAAAAATAAAACATGACTTTGAACCGCGGTGTCGTTTCTTCTACTTTTGTTACAGAGAGACAGTCGTTTGGTTGCGGTCTCGTCAACGTTGTTGATGAGTTTGTTTTTTGTTCAAAATTCAAAACCCCTTAATCACTCCTTTTGGACCAAAACCAAATCTTACCTCATATTCTCTCCCGCGTCGGGGCCCACCACCCAGCATTTGGAGAGACAAGACCCCCATTAATTTATTCAACCATCTTCCATAGAAAACTTCAAACCAATCTCAGCCGTTGGACCGAAACTCCCCACTTTGACTCTTACCCGGTCACCCGGTCACCATTTCACCGTTATATTACCCCCCGTTGCCCTCCCACTTCCCACTTACCTCCTTGCCCTTTCATCCTCATCGCCCCTCCTCGTCTCCCGGGCTTTAAATGACTTGTTGAGCTTTTAGGGTGTCTTTCCTGAAATTTTCGCTTCCGTGTTTCTTTTATTTCGTCGTTGTTTTTCGAAAATGGCGGTGGATCTGATCAGTTTTCCGAAGATGGAGAATCAGAAGGCCATACAAGAGGCTGCATCGCAAGGCTTGAAGAGCATGGAGCACCTGATCTGCCTCCTTTCTCACCAGTCAAGCCAAGTCGACTGCACCGACCTGGCCGACATCACCGTCTCTAAGTTCAAGAAGGTCATCTCGCTTCTCAATAGGACCGGTCACGCCCGGTTCAGACGAGGACCGATTCAGTCCTCATCTTCCTCGTCTTCCCCATCATCATCCTCTGCTTCTCTATATGTTCCTAATTCCCACAAGACTCTGGCTCTAACTCCGGCTCCGGCTGCTACGCCAGCGACTAAAAATCCGGCTCCAGTCGCTGCTCCGGTGATCACTCCCGCTAGTTTCGTCCAATCGCAGCCACACAGTTTGACGCTCGACTTTACAAAACCTAGTTTGTTCAGCTCCAACACGAAAAGCACTGAGTTGGAGTTCACAAAAGAAAGCTTCAGCGTTTCGTCGAACTCTTCGTTTATGTCTTCTGCCATCACCGGAGACGGCAGTGTTTCCAACGGGAAGCAAGGATCCTCTCTATTCTTGGCGCCGACGCCGGCCGTTTCCGCGGGAAAACCACCGCTCTCCGCGGCTCCGTACAAGAAGAGGTGCTACGAACACGACCACTCCGAGGACGTATCCGGCAAGTTCTCCGGGTCCGGCAACGGCAAGTGCCATTGCTCAAAGCGAAGGTAGTGCGATTTTTCCCTACTGTTCTTTATTTGCGGCATATTTTAGCGGTCACAGCTTTAGCTTTTGACTAACGCTGTATGCCTGACTTCAGTAGTTACCATAACGAAGTCCTTTTCAAAAAAATTAAATTAGTTTAGCTTGACTGTGTGAGTTAGCTCAGAAAACTTATGTTGAGTTCCATTGAAAAACGCCCCGAGTGAGGATTAAAACGTCCGAGTTTAGATGGACTCGTCTCGATTCTGGCGAAGTGTAGGTCAACGTTAGGGTCGTTGAACAGTTTAGGGTATCAAAGGTTAAACGCCAGAGAGCACGCGTGATAATCACAAAGGCTAAACTTGGGTATTACCGGAGTTTTGTCTTATTAGGTGCTTTTGAGACTTTTCTTCCGGGTTGAACTTTTGACCCTTAAGACAAAAAAGAAACTCGACGCCGTACACACACGGTTCACGATAGCGCTTGCAGCGCATGATAGACATTATTTTGCTTAACGCTTGTAATTGTTCTTCATGTTCAGGAAGAATCGTGTGAAAAAAGTTATCAGAGTTCCAGCGATCAGTTCGAAGATCGCCGATATTCCACCGGACGAATTTTCCTGGAGGAAGTACGGGCAAAAGCCGATCAAGGGCTCACCGTACCCACGGTAACTACCATAGTCCTTCATTACCTAAGTCAAATCAAAGATGATACATCATATCTAGGATCCGTTTTTAAGATGAGAAATTTTTTGTTCGACAATTTCAGGGGATATTACAAGTGCAGTACGATCAGAGGATGCCCAGCGAGGAAACACGTGGAACGAGCCCCGGATGACCCGTCTATGTTGATCGTAACTTACGAAGGGGAGCACCGCCACTCTCAACCCGCGATGCAGGAGAACGTGGCTCCTGGGGTGGGACTGGTCTTCGAGTCAACGTGATAAGCAAATTAAAGAGAGAGAAAAGAAAAAAAAGGATTAAGGAAGAGAAGGACGTAGACTTTTGTAATATTTTGGGGTAGTAGTTGAGCGGGGGCCTTGAATGTAAATTTGTTTTTGTATTTTTCCTAATGGAAAAAAAATTAGTAGATTAGTTGAGTTGTGCCAATCGGTGCTTAAAGTAAAATTAAAATTTAATTAAATTGTTTTGTTTCTTGTTTCTGTGCCGAGTCAATGAGATGGGGGGTCGGTGGTTGTGGTGGTGGGGTTATAAGATATAGGTCAAATTCAGCTGCTGCTTTAATGGTGAAAGGACATGATGATGAATGGAGAAAACGAGGGTGGTCCATTGGAAACTATCATGGCTGATTAATAATTTGACAAATTATAACATCAGTACGGTGCATTTATTACGAACATAATTTTGATTTTTGATTGGTCGATTGATGCGGGTTAATTATCGAAGAAAGCTGGCCTTTTTTAGCTTACTTTTTCAGCTATTGGAGCCATTATTGTGTTGGATGAAACCAGGCAGGCTAGTGAGGAAAGTCTGGGTCTTAACTCTCAAGCTTTTCTTCCCAAGTCTTGCCATTGACCGAAAATAATTGTCCTGAACCTTACAGTGACAAACTGTACCTTAATATGCTTAACAATAATTGTAAAACTTCTTGAACTGCTTAAATTCAAATTAGGCAGCCTCAGCCTCAGCCTCAGCCTCAGCCGCAGGCCCATCAAGGTGGAAAGTCGACAAAGCTTGTTGGACTGAATTATTTTTCTGTCAATGGCCAGACGTGGGCTATGTTTAAACCATATACATAATTTTAATTGGAGACCATAATTTTTTCAAAGACAGCAAATGTTTGCGACAATTCATAAACTTGATAATTTTAATTACGTTATGTTAATACGACACGAAAAGATATAAAATTAAATAGATTTGAATTTAATTTTAACGTATTTTATATTTAATTATATTTGATAAGTTTTTTAATATAAAATTTTTATATTTTAATATATCATATACGAATAATACGTTTAAAACATGTTTAATTAATTGTGTGATCGTGTTTAAATTCGTATACGTAACACATTCATCAACCTGTTAAAAATTGATAGTCAATGACTATTTTTGCTTTACTTAAATAATTTTGATTTTTGTGTTTGGAATTGTTTATGGTTAATGATGTGATTAATGGTATATATTTAATTATGGATGATTTTAGGTGTTATTAGTATTTTAAGGTTAGATGTTAATGATGGATTTTATCATATTACATGTTAATGAATTTTATGTTTGTTATTTATGTTAAATTTTATTATATTTGATGTTATTATTGTTTTGTTTTGTTATAAGTATTTTTATAATTATTGATTTTAAATTTAAATAATGATATTTTATTTAATTATAAATATTTTATTTAATCATATTAAACTTACCAATCATATTATTAATCGTGTTGTATCATATATTGACATGTTTAATAAACGTGTTTCTCATGTTGTATTGTATTATACGGTTATTAAACATATATATGTACATATTTCAAAATTAAGACGCAAATATTATTCATATCATGTTTAACCTTAACGTGTTTTGTATCTAATCATATTTGATATATTTAAGATATAAAAACATGAATTGTTAAATCTAAATATAATAAATATTTATAGTAAGCTTTGTAGTAAAGACAAAGAAAATACTAGAACCGAACCATTTAAAACCAATATTCAAAAATATTATTATTTTTCTGTCTTTTTATTTATCAAAACAATTATTTATTCCCGATCTTAAATATTTATTAATTTTGATTTTTGCTGAAATTAAAGCAAACAGGCTCGTATCATAGACAGATTTAACGCATGAAAAACAAAATGATATTAGTAAAATAGTAATAAAGAGCGAAGTATACCTTGGAAACAGTGAGAGAGAGAGAAGCGCGTGCCTTTACTGTCATTGACTTTGGCAGGACTCGTCGGACAATGCAAAAAGAGGTCTAAAGTTTTCGTTTTTTGTTTTTTTCCTTCTTTCTCACAGTTTTTTACGTTCTTTTTTTTTTCTTCAGATTTATTCTCTCTTTAGGGTTTCTCTCTCTCTCTCTCTTTGAATCCAACACTTACCGATCCAGATTCCGCTCCAGCTCTCTCCTTCCGGCTCAGCTCAACTCGTTGTGTCAACTCAGCTCCCTCAACCAACTACCATTCTTCTCCATTTCCGAGTGAGTTCTTTTTTTTTTTTTATCGTTTTCTCTCTGCTCCCTTCCTTTTTTTTTTTTTTTAATTTGGTGAGAGTTTGGTGAAGAATACAAGAAAAAAAAAGAATGAGGGATTGTTCTTACATGAGTCCAGGTTAATTTCGTTTTCTATTTTTCCTTCGATGATTCCGAGGGAAATTGATAAGATCACTCTTTGAAAGTAGACAAGGAAAAAGCGCCTTTGTTTTTTTGGCTCTGCTTGTAGATCTTTAAAATTTGTAGTCTCAGTTCACTCATATTCATAGTTTTCCAAGCTTGGATTTATAGTAGGATTTTTTTCTTTGGGGTTTAAGATGGAGCCATCAGCAAATGAAAATGATTGCAAGAACAATAATTGTATTGATAATTTGATAGCTGCAAAGAAGTCAATGAAGCTTAGCTTAGAGACGTCGAAAACCCTAGGATTGGCTCTTGAAAAGGCTGGACCTAGATTAGAGGAGATCAAACAAAGATTGCCTTCCTTAGAAGCTGCTGTCCGCCCAATTCGTGCCGACAAAGATGCTCTTGCTGCTGTTGGTGGTCACATTAACCGAGCCGTGGGCCCTGCTGCAGCTGTGCTTAAGGTTTTTGATGCCGTTCATGGACTTGAAAAGTCCTTACTGTCAGATCCCAGGAATGATCTACCTGGGTATTTATCGGTGTTGAAACGCCTTGAAGAGGCATTACGGTTTCTGGGTGATAATTGCGGATTGGCAATTCAATGGTTGGAAGATATAGTTGAGTATTTGGAGGATAACAGAGTTGCTGATGGGCTGTATCTTTCAAATCTGAAGAAGTCACTCAAGGGTCTAAGGGAGTTGCAAAAGGATGGGGAAAAAATACATCTTGATGGTGGGCTTTTGGATGCTGCATTAGATAAATTGGAAAGTGAGTTTAGACAACTATTGACAGAGCATAGCGTGCCACTTCCAATGTCATCTCCATCACTAGGCGAACAAGCATGCATTGCACCATCCCCTTTACCTGTGACTGTTATTCAGAAGTTGCAAGCAATTCTTGGTAGGCTGATTGCTAATAAAAGACTTGAGAAGTGCATTACAATTTATGTTGAAGTTCGTGGCTCAAATGTCAGAGCTAGTTTGCAGGCACTTAATTTGGACTATCTTGAGATCTCAGTCGCAGAATTTAATGACATGCAGAGCATAGAGGGGTATATAGGACAGTGGGGAAAACATTTGGAGTTTGCAGTAAAGCATTTGTTTGAGGCAGAGTTCAAACTTTGTAATGATGTTTTTGAGAGGATTGGTCTGGATGTTTGGATGGGATGCTTTGCTAAAATAGCTGCTCAAGCTGGTATTCTTGCTTTTCTTCAGTTTGGGAAGACTGTAACAGAAAGTAAGAAAGATCCTATTAAGCTGCTGAAGTTATTGGATATATTTGCTTCTCTAAACAAATTGAGATTGGATTTCAACCGGCTCTTCGGCGGAGCAGCATGTATTGAGATCCAAAACCTGACAAGAGATCTCATCAGGAGGGTGATTGATGGTGCAGCTGAAATTTTCTGGGAACTTTTTGTACAGGTGGAATTACAAAGGCAGAGCCCGCCCCTGCAGGATGGGAGCGTTCCAAGATTGGTGAGTTTTATAACTGATTACTGTAATAAACTTCTTGGTGATCATTATAAGCCTATCCTGACCCAAGTTCTGGTCATTCACCGAAGTTGGAAGCATGAAAAATTCCAAGAGAGGATTCTTGTCAGTGAGGTTTTGAAAATAATTAAGGCCATCGATTTGAATTTGGAGACATGGGTGAAAGCATATGATGATGTTACACTGTCCTATCTTTTTGCAATGAATAACCACTGGCATCTGTACAAACACTTAAAGGGGACGAGACTTGGAGAGCTCATGGGAGATTCTTGGTTGAAAGATCATGAACAGTACAAGGAGTATTATTCCACTGTCTTCTTAAGGGAGAGCTGGGGGAAACTTCCTGGTCATTTAAGCAGGGAAGGTTTAATTCTGTTCTCAGGAGGCCGTGCCACTGCTCGTGATCTTGTAAAGAAAAGGCTGAAGACTTTCAATGAAGCCTTTGATGAGATGTATAAGAGGCAGTCTGGTTGGGTTATCTCAGAAAGAGATCTGAGGGAGAAGACATGCCAACTAATAGTGCAGACTGTGCTACCTGTCTATCGAAGCTATATGCAAAATTATGGGCCATTGGTAGAGCAAGATGCAAGTTCCAGTAAGTATGCAAAGTACACAGTGCAGGGTTTGGAGCAAATGCTCCTCTCTCTTTTTCTGCCAAGGCGAGAAAGGTATGGTAGTTTTAAAGGCAGGCCAACCAGCGGCAAATTGGATAATGGGGTAGATCTACGCCGTACTGCATCTGCAGTTGTGTGATTGTCCAGTCAACATTTTACCTGTGTTTTAGAGGGTTAATCTATTATCTTGTACATAGGGTGTTCTGAGGGGTGTGGAACAATTCCCTATCATATTTCATCCTTTACCCTTGGAGACAGCAGTTCCTCTAGACATTGTTATTTCATTACTCAAGGATCAAGTTTTATGAGTTGCCAGAATAGAGGAGAAACAGTTTTGCTCTGTCCGCTGCCTGGATGGTTTTGCAAGGCAAATGGAGGGTGCCAGACGTAAAAATGGAGTATGTTGGGTTCGTAGATAATAATAATACTTTCAAGTATAGCTTTTCCTTGTACTTTCATATTCACTCATTGATTCAGTTACTAGCTAGTTGGCATTAAAGCTTGTAATTTGCTAGATTTCATGTACAATTTTTTGACATAAAAGTGAAACTAGAGGTCTAGCTATGATTAAATTATGTAGTCATCAATTTCCCTAAAAGAATTGTCTGATGCGATGATTATTACTTGTTTTGTTGGATGGCTGGACCTGTTCTCGAGAACATACTGGTGTATTATAGCCAAGAATATGCTCAAACTCTGTTGGCAGATTCTGTAATTCTAGTTTCTTCAAGATTAAAATTGTCATTCATTCTTCAAATATGTTTCTCCATCTCCTTTTCTCTTTTTGGTTCAAGCATTCTGGAGCTTTCGGACTAGCCATGTATAGTTAGAACCATGAGAATCAAATAAGGAAGTCTAATAGGAGAGATCCATTTGGATGTACGGCTAACTTTCAGGATGTATAATATTTCCATGAAATCAAGTGTTGGATTAAATGTTCGGTTCAACCTTCTGGAAGCCAGGGCAGTAGGAATTGAAAACTCTGTATTGGAGTTGGTCAGAACGCAGACCTTATCAGCAAGAACCAGTCTGCGGTTGGACAAACATCTTCCGTGCGAAGGATTAAGAAAGATTTTCCATGATCGTCAGAGAATGCTGATCCGTTAGGCATAAAATCTGTTTCCAGCAAATCATTGTTTAGGCATTTGCACTTTAAAGTCAACATAGCTTTGATGCGTGGTACCCTGACGAGATTCTAGATCCACAGGGTTGACTTTCGAACAAAAGCCGAGATTTTTATCCTGTTGGGTGGCTGTGATGCGACTTGTTCTGTACAAGCAAGTGTGAAAATTATCGGGAAATCTAAATCTTATCCTGGGGTTGGTGGGCGTCCTTTATTCTTCAGGATGATGATTTTTTTTTAATTAAAAAAAATTAAATTTGATTTTTTAAATAAAAAATAATGCATCAATTAATAAAACAATTTCTGTTATTAAAATCAACAACTAAGGCTTGCTTTCACAGGGGATACGCATTCCTTTTGCATTGCAGCATCAAATTCGAGCTTGCTATGGCGGAAGAAGATTCATGTTTCCAGGCGGGCCTGCCTGCTGTTGGAACTTGGCAAGGAAAGACTAGGGAGTAATTGGAAATTACTTGTGCTACATTCTTCTGCCCAATGACACGTTGCATGGTTGAAAAGCTTACCATTTGACGCTTTGGGTAGGAAAAAACAAACCCACCAACTCGTCTCTATTTCTGCTGTGCAAAAGTATGACAGAAATGCTCACCTCATTGCCAACAAGAATGTGTTTTACGACTTGGAAGCAAATTTCTCATTGTCAATCCGTGCACGTCGGGTTCAAAACGAGTCAATTTGTCAAACAAAGATAAGATAAATGCTTTGAACTTGTATGAATTTAGACAAATCAACATCTTTAAGGTTACCTCCTTGTAGCATCTTCAGCCTCTTAGCTAGGAAACGTCACCATTGTTTATAACCATAGCCGAAAAACTTGACTTCAAACCCATTTCGGATTGCAACGATCAGTGGCCCAAAAGATGCGCTTCTGTCCAAAATTACATTCCTCTGTTATTTTCTATTCAACTATCGGTTCAATGTAGCCCTCCTCCAGCCTATTTTTGCTAATAACCCAATGTTTGGTAGGTAGGGTAAAGACAAACTCATAACTTAATAGTACTAATGTTGTTGTTATGCAATTTATGTAAGTCGTACAACAAATCTCACCTTATTTTTTGGTGATAATGTTTCAAGCTGTAAGCTTTGTCTGAAATTAAGAAGTAAAATTTCTCGGCCCATTGTATCTTTCATTAATGTCTTTTAGTTTAAAATTTTAAGCTTTGTAATCACTCGGATCTATTTGAACATATTTACTTTTATTAAAACATAATTCAAAATAATTAAATTTTCATAATTATCTTAATTTTAAAAAAAAATTAATTATCAATAAGTATTTCATACTCACAAAATAACTTGATTAAAAGACGTGATCATGCAATAATTGATGTATTTGATAATTTAACGGATTTAACCATGTGGCATAAACCAAGAAAAAGTACTTCCTATAAAGTATAAGTACATACCATTGTACCAAGTAGCTTAATTAAGTTCAAATTTAAAACCCAAAAAAAAAAAAAAAACCAAAACTCTGGATTAAGTTAAGAAGGTAAAGACAAATGTATGGGTGTAGTTAGTAGTTGGCTGTCGCCATTTTAAAGATGCTCGACACTGAATAATGGATTTCCTACCACCAAAACCTGGGCTTATTATATATAAAAATAGTACTATCCAAAGAGATAAAGCTAGGTTTGGTAAATGGCTAAGCCTAAAGGCAAGTTGACATCCATTGGCCACTCCTCAAAATTGACCTAATTTCCTCCAATTACCCTCCCTTCATTTAATGTTATTAATACTTTTTTTTTATAAAAAAATAATTATATAATTAATTTATCAAACCTAGGCTTGGAAAATCTGTCTGCCAATAAGGAAAAGTCCACCATGCATAAATTACCACTCTCATTGGCATTTCTTGTTTCTTGTCAAAGTGGTGCTCATGCTCATCTCCGGGCCCTTCATTCACAAAAACAAATCCACTCCCCTTTCTTTCTCTCTCTTTGCAAATTGTAATTCATTGCCATTTATATTTCCACCCATTTTTACCATTTTTAATTATCGTGAACCTCATTTCAAAAAAATCTCTTAAAAAATTAAGTACTCAATTAATTCTACAATCTTCCATGTTGAACTAGTCCACTAGTCTAATCCTTGGATTGACGGAGTCTTATCCTTTCGAATCTTAATCCGATTAAGATTTTTTTTATTAATTAAACTAATGATCGGATTATCATCAATAATTCAGTTTCAATAGCTTAATCTACCCTATCTATTGAACTCATCTGTGCCATGAGTTTCGATTTGCACCACTCAAGCATTCAAGCTGGAAGAAATTGAAGTCAACCCTCATCAATTTCCAAAGCTTCCACCATGTAAACTGTCAACAGATTCTATCCTTACAATATATTTTTTTCTTTTTATTAAGATTTCTTAGGGTTAAGGTGATAAGTTTAAATAAATTAATTAAAAACTGTTAAATTATATAATTTTAATAATAATAATAATAATACCGTAATCATATTATAATTTAACTTTACAAATGTAATCGAGATTACCCGTGAGAGCCACAAAGGACAAAATTGTATAGATAGATAATGAAATGAATGCACATTCAATTCATGGTAACAGCTCACTGTCATTATCCTTTTGGAGTTAATTCCTTTTACAAACTCTCTGGTGAATGAACGTAAAACGTGCCATGAAAAGGATATTACTAGAAATAAATTTTCTTCTTCTCTTTTAGCTAATAAATATGTCTTTAAACAGAAAGCTTAATAATTGTCTAACCTATTAATAATATAATAATTCAGTCGATTCGATTATTATTTTATAAAAATCAATAAATGAATGTAAATTGATTTTGATCATTTTAATTTTAAAGTATGATTCAATCGATTTGATTGGTTTTTATAAAAATTAATAGATGGAATATATGTTTGTTTAGATTATTTTAATTTTAAAATGTAATTAAATCGATTTAATTATTGTTGATTTTAAAATCGACAAAAATCAAATGCATGGAATATTCAGTCTACTAAAAATAGGAATAAAATCAATATTGATTAGTATTTATGTGGATAGAGATTAGAGGTACGGAAAGCAGAGTAATTGAATGAAGAAGAGATATGGCTTAGGGAATTAAGTCCGAATAGAATAAAAAACGTGTTGTTGGGGATTTTTTCTGGTCTTTGTCGTTGCCACGTCATTACGAACGTGTGAAACCGCGTTCTATTCAATCAACGCGCCGTACCTGGCCGCCGGCGGAACTTTTAACGTTACAAACTTTCCGTTCTCTGCTTTTCCCTTTTTTCTGTATAAACATACGAAAATACGAATACGTATGACATACTACAAAAATACATAGAAAACCCATAATTTTTTTAATATTATTTTATATTTATCTACCATCTATCTAATCCATTTCTCTTATCGTGTTCTGTTCTTTTCTCCTTTTGCTTCTAACATTCTCTCTCTAAAGCCAAAAGCTTTTTCATTTCTTCTCTCTCTTCAAGAAGTGAAATATAATGGGGAGACATGGATAGCCTTGTTGTTGTTGGTCCCCTTGGTATCTTTTGTGCTTGTCTTAAAAATCCTTAACGTAGGCACGCCTTTTATCCTCTTGTACTGCGCATCTCTTTTTTTCCTCTGTCTTCTCTCAGCTGCCCGGATAGTTGAGCATACTGTTCCAAGCCTTAAGCTGCCGATTGATGACAGTGAACCCCATCTGGAAGGCAAGGAGAAGGCGAAGACGAAGACCTAGAGGAGAAGGTTGAAACTTTGTTGAATTTTGCGAGTCGAGTTTCGTGGTGGTATCTTGAAGGAGAAAAAACTATGGAGGTTCTGGTGGGTTCCACGTTCGGCATCGAGGTTGCTGCGTCCGCCACATACGTTAGAGACCGGCCTCAGGAGAAGATTTCCTCGGCCTCCTCCGCCGCCTCTTGCTTGTTTATCAAGGAGCACGATGCTGGTGGCGCCGATCCCACCGGGGAGGGAACAGGGTCAGATCTCGGGTCTCCGGAGCTATCTTCGGAGAGTTCGTCTTCGATCGGAGCTCCGGAAGACAGCGATGATGAAGAGGAAGAGGGTGTTGTTTCATCTGGGGGAAGTGGTGGGTTGGCTTCTTTGGTTTCTATAGAGGACTCTCTTCCCATCAAGTTAGTATCTTTTTCCATTTTTTTTTGTTTTCTTAAGCTCTGGCTCCCTTAATCAGGTTTCCTCCCCAGTTTCAGTGTTAATTTTATCACTTGAAATCACTACTTTTCTGGGGTTTTGTTGATTTTTCTGTTTGTTGGTGTTATGGTGTTGAATTTCTACCTGTCTATTATTCTCTATTTTGATTCTCTTGTGGTTGTAGTTAGAAAAAAAATATAAGGGACAGTATGAATCTCTATCTGATTTTAATCATAGAACCAGCACTCGGAAGGGAATATCCATCAACTGAAATTTGAACTTCTTTGTGATATTTTGTTCTTGATTACAAGGAATCAAAAGGGTTTGTTTTCATTGTTGCAGGAGGGGATTGTCGAATCATTATGCAGGGAAATCAAAGTCATTTGCTAATCTCTTAGATATAAGCTCAGTGAAAGATTTGCAGAAGCCAGAGAATCCTCTCAACAAAAGGAGGAGGGTGTTACTTGCAAACAAGTGGTCCAGGAAGTCATCTTTCTACTCTTGGCAGAACCCCAACTCCATGCCCCTCCTTGCTTTGAACGAAGACGATGAAGAAGATGGAGAGGATAAAGTAACGCCATCACCATCATCATCATCATCATCATCATCAAATGATAAAATATCAGCAGCAGCACAAAAACCAAAATTGCAGCAAAGCAAGCTGAAGGCCACTTTTAAGTCGCAGAGTTGTTTTTCTCTAACAGATCTGCAAGTAGAACATCAATGACACCCTTTGCTTTCAGCATGAAAAATGCTTTAGGATTTAGATTAGACCCCTTTTTTTTTATGTTTTTTTAATTTTTTTTTAACTTGTCCCCCTTTTCTTCTCTATTTACTCAGAAGAAAAACAAAATTTTTAGCAAGTACAAGTATATATAAAAATAAATATGTTTACAACATGAAATCATCCTCCACATTTTTGTTATAGCAGACATGAGCTGAGGTAGACAGTTATGGATAGAGATGATGGATCATGGTCATGTATGTATATGTATGATATGTGTTGTAAATTCCTAGATTTTCATTTTCTTGCATAAAGACTAACCTGTCCTTTTGTTCTTAAAACATCTAGGTTGTCGAATGGGGACAGTATTGACATTTAAGTTGTCTGGTGACGGATAGGAGATCTGGGGTTACACCATTTTTTTATTATCCAAGTGGATATGGTATGATAATGGAGTTAGTAGTATCTTATTTCAATTTGTAGATGGCATCTTAATTTATCCCCTTTTTGATGCTTCTTTTTTTGTCCTTTAAAAATGGTAAATATCTTTTCTCATAAACAATGTGTTGAAGAATGCGTGCCAACCATCAAATGATGACATATTAAATGTAAGATGTTGGTATATCTTATCTTTATCTGGACAAATAATTGAGAAAAGAAACATCGCAACCAAAAGGATGCAAAGCACGTGGCCTCCATGCATCAATCTCCACTATCCCAATATCAGATATCAGAGAAATGTGAAAAGGGAGGGGAGTGGGGGTGAATGGTGGTGGTGATGAACACAAAAATTGTATATTCATAACTTAACAGTGGTTGAAAATGGACTGTCAGGGAAGAGTTCTTAAACTTGGATCGGTGCTAGTGAAAAGGCTGATGGTGATGGTGATGGTGGTGAAGTGGGGAGATACAAAGGGGGGTGGGGTTTGGTTTTGTTGGATGAAAAAAGGAGAATCCAAAGAGAGACAAAAGAGACATTGGCAGGTTGGCATTTGGCAGTTTGGGAGTTTAAGCTAAGGTGCACGGCTTGCCACTTTCATGGGTTGTGAAGAGATAGACTCAAACGTAACTCATTTTGGCCACTCAGAATATTCCAAAATGGAAAACTTGGCTCCCATGAATGTTTCAAACAAAGCTGTGATACAAACTTGCAAGCATTGTAGAGATTTGATGCGTATCTTGCTGTATTTCTAAGCATGTAGAAGCAACTGTTTAAAGGCTGGAGGTCCAGTCCAACCCAAAAGAATTTGAAGAGAGAAGGAGAGGTCCATAAACCCAAGGTGCAAATACGGCCCAAGGTCAGTAAAGATGTGAAAGGAAATCCGCAACGAAGCAGGTGACGCAGCGTTTAAGGTGTCAATGATGGCCTCGCTTCCCTCACTGTTTAGGTTCACCACAATCCTTGGCAGCTGCTTCATCACCCTGTCCCCGAGAAGCTTTAAGATTCGGGTTCCTCCCCATCTTCCAATCTGCTTCACCACTCGGAAGCTTTCGTCTTCGAGCCCTATGAGTCAACCAAGCTCTCAGCCCGCCGGCGCCTGCAAAACCGAGTCGGCGAGGGCGGAGAACGACCAAGAGGACATGCTGGTGCAATACGTGGTGCTCCGGAGAGACCTGATAGAGTCGTGGCCATTGGGGAGCGTGGTAACACAGGGGTGCCATGCCTCCGTCTGTGCCATTTGGTCTCACAAGGACGATCCACATACTGTCCAGTACTGCAGCCCTGAAACCATTGACTCTATGCATAAGGTAAAGCAAACTTTTGTTCTTCCCATGAATTTGATTTATTATAGATTAAAGTCGATGGCTTTACCTGATAAATTGATCTGCAGAAGGCTAGAAATAAGTGAAAATTAATAAAACAGATGAGAATGCAGCTTCATCATAATGATATGAAGAACTTTAATTTGTCATTTTGGTCATAAGTGGTAGTGTTAGCTGATGCAACCTGTCTTTTTTACTCTTGCATGAAGTATTGTCATGGCAAATTGGAGGCAGCCTCATTGTGACACTCCCATTCTGTTTCTCCTACTAGATTGTGCTTAGATCTCTCCTTGCTTGGTACTTTGCCACCCAAAAATTAGTGGATTAGTCCTTCTTGGGTTATAAATCTCATAGCAGAAGAGATAAGCGGATGAGAGAGCATGATCTATTTGTCCCATGAAACCATCCAACAAGGGATGTTGGAAGCAAGACAAAAGTTTTAAAGTTGTAGTAAATGAAAGATCTTGCTGTGTTTGTAGTAAATGAAAGGTTTTAAATGTGAAACTTTGTTCTACTAGGAAAAATTAATGTCTAGTTGTTGATTACCATTACCTTAAAATGAGCCCGCACACAGATTTGCCATTAGAAGAAATGATTGCCATTTCTATTGTCAATTAAACCTTTCTCTTTCACTCTCATCATGTTATAGTCTTTGAGTTTTCCCCTTTGTAATCCCCTGAGTATTTGACAGCATCTCATTATCGCTTGATAACGAATGTCACGAGGTGTTAATTTGATTGATAATTTTTTGCCCCTTTGTCTTGAGTTGGGCGATGGTCCTATAATTGTTCCTTGATTTTGGGTCTTTTATTGGTCTGTCTGGCTGGAATGAACAGGAGCTAAGTGTTCTGACCACAGTCTTGTTTCTGGAACATGTAGGTTACCCTTGAGGTGAAAGGAGAAACCCAGATATTGAACTTGTCCGAAAAGCTGACAGCCGGTGGTATTGCTCATAAACTTTGGATTGAACAGCCTGAAAACATTCCAACCTGTCTGGCTACAAAACCCTACCCCAAGTCTATAGTATCAGTGTTTTTCAAAAAGTTGAAACTTTGTAAGTGATTATTTTGATTGTTCTAATCCAATAGTAATTCAAAGGATGAGCATAAACTCGTAGGTTGTGTACTATGATTCTTTCGACATCTAAATTCCCTCTATGAGTTGAAATTTATTATATTTTCATCATTGAAGCAAAGCTTTGCTGTTTTCATGCCTCTATTTGGCACTGAAGCCTACTTGCCAAGAACTCTGATGCAACCGTGCAAGTATGTTTAATTAAACTACATCCTTTTCACGAAAAACATCTATAAGATTTCTGGCTTAGGCCCATTTAGGATGCTGCGAGATCCCAAGGCCCAAAGCTAACACTCGCTCTGCTTGCAATCTGCGTAGAGCTTAAAGACTCCGAAAGACTCGTGGTTTTCTCATGAAACAAGAACGAGTCATTCTTGTTTCGATACAGAGGAGAAGCCCGGGGCCTAGCTTTTGTCAAGGAATACCACTAAGAGCGAGAAAATTTGCTTATATTACCTTTCCAAAGCACAACATGGGGGCGGGGCTGCAATCAGAACAGAGATAAACAAAGCGATAGCAGGAAGCAAAGAGCGAACCAGAATAGCATGCCCAGTAGAAACCAAAGAATTGGGATGATTTATTACGGAGCAAATGGTAGTGAAATGGAGCTCTGAATTCAATACTATTTTAAAGAATCAGCAGCACAAAAAACACATCCTGTTTTAACATCGCCAAAAAAGCAGTATTTTAACCAATGTTCAATGACCCTTCTACTGTTGGAAATACAACAATGTCAATTCTTGATACCCGCTACTACCCTCGGATACAGAGAACACAACAAAAATGAAGGCAGCCGTCGATTGTACTGTGAGCCAAGTACCTGCATTTTTAAACAGAATAACAAAGGTTACTAAATCTTTCATTTCAATGGGGGTTGGAGGCAGTAACTGACAAGCCAAAACGTAATAATGACTACCAGTATCGGTGAAAACAAATGATGCTCATATTAACTGCCTCCCTTTTGTTTTAGAGTGATCTTATCCCCAAGACTAAGAGCAATCCCCTGGGTCTTGCTCCTTATCCTGATGTACCCGCTAAGCTTCCCATCTGATTGTTTCTCAACACTCACGTTTACCAAGGCATCCTCCCCAAACACACTCTTTGCATACAGGTTAGCTGCCAGGAATCCACACTCACCATCTAGCGCAGATCTGAAACACAAACCAGCCAGCAAAAAGCAAGAACAAGAAAGAATGGATTAATAACAATGCAGATGATCTACAAGGAGTTCGTAAAAGCGATTTATTACCGTGTTCAACAGCCTTCTAATAGAGGTTATTTTGAGTCACAAAACCATAAAAAATGACATGTAAACCGACATAATATAAGGTCGTGATTGTACAAATTGAGCATGATAGATTCATTAAGTTGTTTCGCAACACTAAGGTCACACATTTATCACATATCAAGCCGCAACCTTAATAAGGCGAAACCTTCAGCATGGTATGCAGAAACCAACAACTGATCGGTTAATTTTTAAATCTAGATATTTCTGAATAAGGTAAACTTACGGTGCAGTGAGACACTTCATGTTGGTTGACCTGATAATATGGTCAAGGAATTCCTTCTCATCTTGAATTACAGTGTTAACGGCAACCTGAAACACAAAACAGATAATGAAAATTAAAATTGAAACACCAAACATTAATGGGGATGAGAAATGCTAGCTCAGCCCATAAGAGGCTTACAGATATATAGTGTGAACTCTATTAGCCGTAAAAGGGGAATAAAATTAAAGGTAATTGAACACTATGCAAAAGCATGTGAGCAACTTACAAATTTGAGCTAATTTAAACTTGCATTCTATATACATTATATTCAAAGCAAATGAAAGCATCAAAATTGGGCTTGCAAATTAAAGGAAACAGGGATGCTTATATTGAGAAATAGTTCAGGAGTTACCTTGTTTTCCCACTCAAATTCTGCCCACATGGTTCTGAAAGCAGCATCAGTACAAACAGCAGGAGAAATATAGTCCATGATATCAATGTGGATGTCATTAAGAACAACAACAGTTCTTTCAAGCACATTTGAAGTCTCATAAACAATGTTGCCAAATATGACTCCAGTCTCAGTTGAAGACACCTTGATGTTGGCCTTTATTTGCTTGCTAGATTCAGGAGCTAGGGTATAATTTTGTGGACGCTCAACAAGTTTCAGATCACCCATAGTTGCCAACTCCAAGCACAAATTCTGAAGGGTTTCCTTGGTCCGATTGATTACTGTGACATCAAGAACAATATCATAGTGATGCACAGTGACATATGCTTCAGCATATACAGGGTCGCTAAATCCAGTCAGTTGAAGAATGCGGTTAAGCTTATTTGCGTCATCTGCATCCTTGACAAACTCTCCAGTTGCCCGCTTTAAATCATCTTGAACCTCATCCTCCAATTCTAGCTGACTCATACCCTGGAAGTTAGCAACAGAAAATTTTAAACACAAGTACATAAATTTGTGACAAAAATCTAAGAATTGAAATTATGAGCCAATAGCCAAAATATCTGCAAAAGCCACAAGGTGAACCAAGGAGATAAAGCAGAGAAGTTCTATCAGACAAACTAAAACAATATACATGCTTAAACAAAATACCAAACATGCATGTATGACCAGAAATAGGCATGATCAACTTGGTGCAAAGCAAAGAAGTTAAATGTATGCAAATAATATAATGACCAAACAAAACAAAGCTTTCTCACCTTCCGACTCTTTAGATGGTAGAAGTTGATAAGGTCATCTGGCTGCGCATGAGAAACCTGAGCCTTCGCCTTTAATTCCTCAGTTTCTTGCAACTGTTTTTCTGAAAGCATTTTAACAAAACTCTGACGGCAAGACTGCAACCATATTTTCCTGATCTCATCACCAGTATTGCACAATAATCTCATGCACAGAACAATCCTATCATAAGAATCATTATCAATTGGGTGTGGAAGAACAGAAGATTGTCCCAATTGCAGCATAGAGACCATGATCAGCAATGCCTGCGTGGTTGCTTTATTAACTTCAACTTTTGATGGCTGTACCTCTTCCAATCTCAGAATAAGTTTAGTTAGTGTGCAAGCAACAACTGCCCCAAGAAAAAAATCGCCAGTGAGGAGAAGAGATCTGAGATTCCCAGAAGCCAAAGAGCCCTGAACAATGGTAGGAGGGGAGAAAGCAGTTTCAGAGGCAGCACTCTGGGTTGCATAAGTACCATCAGCAAGAATAGCTGGCCTCCTAGAGGAGACAGTAATGGAGTTTGCTTGAGGAGTTTTCTTTGAAGTATCAGTAGCTTCCCCTTCCTCAGAAACAGAGTAGAATGGTAGCTCTCCAAGACACTGCTTGATGGTTGCTATGCCACTCTCAACTTCAGACAGAGACAGGCAATACTCTCCAATGATCCAAAGGGCACAGGAGCAAACCCGTGCTGCTCGGATCTGATAGAATGTGTCCAACAGCCTTGTTATAATGGACACCCTAAGTTTAGGGTTGGTTTCAATTATTTCTCGAACAAAAACAACAACATCAATAGCTGAAGCAACATTACTATCTCCCAAGAAATCCATCAGCAGATGCACAACTGTGCTTGCAACTTCTGGGAACTTGATTGCACAGGAATGAATAGCTTGAATGAGCATTTGTCTATACTCACCATTCTTCTCAAGCTCTCCACTTTGAGTCTTCACAACTTCCTTCTTCAACATAAGAACAACCTCACTGATATTTCGGGGAGTTATTAACTCCAAAACAATATCAAGTGTCTTCCTCCGGATGTCAAGATTTGGACTTGAAAGTGCCCTAAGCACATCCATGATCATATCAACCATAATATCTCTATGAGAAGATTTGAGCTCATTCAACCGATCTAGCACAATAAGCTTCACATTGTTGTCACTTTGAGAAAGAAGAAGCTGACAATAAGTGTTGGCAGCAGCTCTAATAGCAGTGGGAGCAGATGACAGAGAAACAAGGGTGCCAGCACACTCATAAATAACTGCAGTTGATGGGGCATTTAATAAAGATATAATAATCTTAATATACTTCCCTTTCTCCCCACGGTTCGTTCTGCAAACCTTACGAATCAACTCCAGGACAACCATCTGAAGCAATTCACCCCATTCAGAAACCCTATCAACATGGGTCAAGAGGTAATTAGTGGCTCGATCTTGTGCACAAGTAAATAGCATAAGAAACGCATTTCGCTTGGCAGATGGATCCTGCTCAGTTGAAAGGACCTTCTCAATCATATCGGGTGCATCAACCAAGAGCTGCTCACCTTGTGGAAGCTTATATATTGACATCACAGCTAATATAGCATTCCTTCGAATAAATGGATGCCGATGCTCCAGATTTTGCAAAACTGAAGGGATTAGTGGCTCAATAATCTCTGTCTCATTCAAGCGGCAAAGAAACCTCAAGGTTACACCACGAATATATTCATTTGGATGTTGAAGATTGTTCCTCAAATTTTGGCATATCAAGATCATTTCAGGTAATACCCTCCCTCTTGCATCAGTTTTCTCAATTATCTCTAAGTATAGAAGCAAAAGTTTTTGAACGGTGTGATCCTCCGAAGGCAAAACATATCTCACGATGGTGATAAAAAGCTGGGGGAGGGTTTCACCATTCAACAAAAGCATAATCGCTTTCTTCATGGCATCAATCTTTGCGGGAACATCATTGCCTTCAAGCGCTTCCTTAATCTCATTAGCAATTGCAGGTGTTCCTTTGTCAAAGTGAATAAGAAGAGTACAGGACTTCTCCATTATTTGCTAGTTTTCTAGCAATATAAAGGAACATAAGAATTCAAATCAACAACCCAAAATAAAGTACAATACTAATGATGATTCATAAAGATGGGACTAAAATAAAGCCATCTCAGCATAAAATATGCATCCATGACATGACAATTTCACAAAGCTTACATAAATCATAATAGGTAGCTGTGAAAGAGAACCATTTTGGACAAAGAAGAACAATTACTTCAAATCTCATAAGTCATGAGGTTAATTGAAAACTGAAATGATAAATCTGTTCTATGACCATCTTCCTAAACAATACCCTCTCTCAGTTGCCACCTAGGAACATATTTCCGGAAAATAATAGCATATGTTTACTACAGAATTTGCACATAGATCTTGCATAGAACATTTCTCCTCAACTCTAAAAAATAACAGTTACTGATTAATGCATAACTTAGAGAAAATTTCCACTTGAATGTCACATGAAATATCTATCATATATAGATTTGGGATTGCCTGATTATACTAAACGGGCAGAGCTATCAAACTAGACCATTCCCAATTCAAAGGAAAAAGTGCTATATCTACAACTCCATTCAAATCTGCCTCACTGCCACAATTGAAATAGATCTAAATAAAGAATCGTTATGAAAATCTAAACTCCTCAGCTTAGCTATTAATTGATAATCAGTGTCGATCTGCCTACTTAGTAAAAGAAAAGAGGTAAGATCTGCTTGTTTTCATCTTTACAATTCCAACATTAGTGTTAAATTCCACAATTCAAATCAAAACATAACAAATTCAACAAACATAACACACTCTCACTGCCGTAAAAATGCAAATCAGATTCGAATCCACAGAGCACAATCCTACTCCCCACTCATAGTTTTTACTATGAAAGATCCAAATCAATAAGGAACACGAAATCCAAAACCTAAATCGAACCATCTCGGCTTCGAAAATGAAAAACAAACAGGCAATAAAAGAAATGAACATAGTAAACGAAAAACAAACGCCCGGAAAACCAAGTAGAAAGCAAAATCAACAGATCTGGAAAAAATTGAAAAGAGCGATAGAGAGAAAGCCGAACCTCGAACGATCAGATCCTTCGAGAAGAGAGGCCGGTTCGTGAAAGCGAAGAAGCTTTGTGTTTCTTGTCGGATATGAGGAGGTTGGAGAATTTTAGATCTTCAAAATAAGCTCATCGTTTTTTTGTATTGGAAAATTGAAAATTGAGACGACGCCCTCCTCAGATCTAAAGATAAAAGTTCTATTGCTACACTGTGAGCTTATAAGCGGAAGCGAAGGATTATCGTTTTATGGCAGTGAAAATTTTAATTTTTAACCTTTTTTACGGGCGAGGATTATTTTTTTTTAAGAAAAAACATCATCCATCCAATACTTTTTTGACACGTAAAAATATAAAAATAAAAAATAACATTATTAGCTTATCTGTTAATCATCTGGTAATACTTTTAACCAAATTAACAAATATATTGAAAACCAATCCATCAAAAAATAAAATAACTAACTAATTAAAATTTTATATAAATATATAGGTTTTAATAATATGTAATGTAATGTAATACTAATAGGTTATAACATATTTATATTATTATATATGTTATAACTTTGAAATGATTCATATACAAATTTAATCGTATTTATTTTTAAATTAATCGTTTTAGTTAAATTATTTTCTTTAATTTCATTTTAATTAAAAATTGGATCAAGGTTCAACATGGGCTAAATTTGTGGACACGTTAGAGGCTTATTTGTCTAGGCCGAAGCAAGGGCCAAGAATAAAATGTTCCAGCCCGAGGGAGAATCCTGTCGGCTGTTCCCGGTCAATGGTCATGGAATTAGAATCTAAACGAGTTCTGATCATCTCATCTTTTGCAATGGGTAATACCCAATCTCAGACTGCATCGATCCATTTAAAGTTTTCAAGAATTAATGAAGCTTTATTTATGGCAAAATCCCAAACAAAAAGAAGCCAAAGTATTCCGAGGAAAATCGATTTCAGGATTTGATCATTCAGATTTTAGATTATTTACGCTCATGAAATCAATAGCAAGTAAATAGATAAAGAAGCTTTTTCTATGATCAAAACAGTCAAAACTTTATGTACAAGAAGGAAGAGGGGATGATCAGCTTGGGGAAACAAAAGGAAAGGAATCAAACAAAGTATCCCAATTCCGATATCTATAGAGAGAAATGGAATCATTGGATGACCAAGCGCCTTGCACATAAGCTGCAGTAGTACTTCCTCTTGGTCTTGAAATACAGAGGCAAAAAGCAGAACCTCCACTGGCTCTCTACATCCATGGCTTGCACCATCCCTCCACAGTAGGGACAAGCCCCTGCTGCCGGCTGTCTCGCTATCACCCTCTCATCCTCATCGCACACAAACACCAAACACATCTTTGTCTCTTCCTCTTTTTTGCCGATCGATCACCTTGTTGGGGGGGGGGGGGGGGGGCGGGTTGGTTTGGGTTTTGATTGCTTGCTCTTGTAGACGGAGATAAGAGTCTATTGCCTGATTGCTTTCTGGGATTTCTTGGTTGGAAGGAAACGAGCCAAAAGAGATCGTTGTTCAAGAGCGATTTGCTTGCTACGATATTTATAGAAAAAACAGAGAGTAACTTTAAGGATCCGGAGAAGTATAGGTTAGTCCGGAAGGGAACAAGCGTTGTTTGAAAGCGCGTGACGCTGAGCCTGAGCCTGGACTGGAAGGTTCTGAAGAAGGAATTTATCTTCAAAGAAAGTGAGAATAAAAAATTTTATGCACGGTGACGGTGACATCAACTGAACGCGTTAAAATCAATGCTATTTTCTAGCTCTCTAACGCAGTTGCAGGCTGGTAAATGTGAAGTTGTTAGCTATCTTTTGTGGGCTCAGTGCACTAGGCCTGAAGAAATAACATGGGTAGGCTGAGTCCATTGGAAAAGAGCCAAGGATCAATCATCACCCTGCCTTGTGCCCTGTGGGCGCCCCTTAGTGGAGCCCGAGTCCATTCGATGGACCTGGCAATCTTTTAGTAGCCCATAGCCATTCCTCGTATTCACGCAGTTCTGTTTCATTGGTTTTGTGTTGTTGGTAAATGGTGATTAATATAATCTAGGAAATAGTTTGTTAAAATAGCAATTCAGATTGCTGAAGTAGCTAGTAGTTGATTCTGTGTAGGCCAAATGGCAAACAGGGGTCTTCCTGTGTCATCTGGGTTACTCTGTTAGACACCATTTTTATGTTACCATGCTTACATAGCCCCCTATCCAGACAATTCTGGAAGCTGCCAATTAATCTGGGATTTTGTTTCTGATCGCGGGATGTTTGAAGCAGCCCAGTTTTACATTATAAGCGAGCCTTAAACTGATGCATTTGCTGTTTGCACATTCACAGTTGGATCACATGGTCTCACGTGTAAATCAAATGGCTTTTTTGCTGAGGTGTTTCAGACCAAACTCTCTTTCAATCTGCCATGTGCCTTAGAATTTTTTTTAACTTGTATGACATTCATTTCCTTTCCATTAGATTCTTCTCTGATTATTATTCAGAAAGAATGTTGACTGCCAAGGCCACTTTATCAATTATATTTCTCAAATCATCATATTCCTGCAAAATTGCATCTTCATATTTTGATTCGAGAAAACTGTCCAGGATTTGCCTAATGAAGAACTATGTCTCACATGATATTTTTTTCATAATTTTGTATTGCTGTTCGGTTTTATGTTATTAATGAGAAAATCTTAAACCTTAACTGCAAAATTAAAGAAGGCAAGAGTGACGTTTATAGAAAAAATGTACTAGACACATAGTGTAAAACTATGACCAGAACATCCAACGGGATAGAGCATTTTTATCTAAAAATGTTGGTTAATCATAAGCTTATCATGATTAGAAGCAGTTATGTTAGTTGAAAGTCAAACTGATCCCCCATTCCAGTTTCCCAAGCATGTTATACACCTCAAACCTACTGCAACTTGCAGCCTGCTACCATGTGAAATGATTCTTTCTCAGAATGGAAAAGATATATTATCTTTTATATAAAAATTTTCATCAGAAATCTTCCATGCTAGTATATATAGGCATATAGCTTAATTAACTTCTGATCTTCAATCAACTTGCTCATCAAAAAGCCTGTCTAACTTGTGATTTCCATTCAAAGCTTAAATATGGAGGTCAGAACCAAGTTTTCATGTAGTCTGCTAGGAACCTTCCTCCTCCTTTCTTCACTTCTTCCATTATCTTTGTCACACTCGAGCGATGAAGTTCCTTCCCAAGTTATCTCCAGACGTCTGCTTGCACAAACTCCTAGTGGTGCAGTTCGACAATATCTAATACCCCACAACATTCTAAGAGCGGAGCGTGGGCTCCCTCCTCTCAAATGGAGCAAAAAGCTTGCAAATTTTGCATCCTGGTGGGCACATAAGAGGCAAGGTGACTGTGCTTTGATTCATTCAAATAGCGATTATGGGGAGAATCTCTTCTGGGGAAGCGGCAAGGATTGGAAACCGGGCGATGCAATTGCGGCATGGGCAGCAGAGAAAAGTAACTACAACTATAATTCTAATACTTGTACGAAAAACAGAGACTGCCTGCATTATACTCAGATAATTTGGAGGAATAGTTTGAACATTGGGTGTGCCAAAGTTGTGTGTAAAAGTGGAGACACGCTGATCGCATGTAATTATGATCCCCATGGTAATGTGATAGGCCAGAAGCCATTCTGAATTGAAATGCTTTTGGCTGGAATTCATGGCAGGACAGGAAGCAAGACAGGAATCATAATCATGACTGCCACTGAGACAGAAAATTTTATGGAAGTGCTGTAGTGGTATATACTGGGAGAGGATTCTTTCTTTATTATCATTGTTTAATATTCAGATGCTGTAACTGCTTCAGGTTGTTTTGTTCATAAAGAAAGTACTTAACCAATATGATTGGCGTTTGATGACAGTGAACACATAACTGAAAACCCCGTTCCTGTCTAATTCTAAAACCATACCAGTTGTTAATGTTAGATTTTGGTATTTAAGTTGAACTAGATGAGCAGAAAACCTAAATGCAGCATTGAATTGCAGAAAATAGAAAAAAACCAGGAAACAGAACTTCACTGCAATTTCATTAAGAAAGAAGAAATTTGATACACTTCATTAACTTACAAAAGGAAGATAAAACTTGTCTTAAAGATTGCAGAAACGTAGCTTAAACCACTGGCTTACACTACCTACAAGCAGAAGGCAGAAATCAAGTCACTGCTGCGTGCATTGGTTGCATGCTCTGACACTGTCAATATAACTAGGAAATTATTAAAACAGTTCAAAACACAAAATGACAGTTAACTGTTGGTGATGTCATGGTCTTCAGTTCGTCTCAGCATCAACAATTACCTTAGATGTTCCCGTATCTGAAGATAATGCTTTTGCGTTTTGCTTTTCTCGACAATTTTGAATGTCAACATTACACAAAATATTCCACAGATGGTTTCCAGAACTCAGAAGCACCAGGAGGAGGGATAAAACATGTTCCAATTGCAGAAAGGGAAAGCTTGGGGTGGTCCTAAAATGGCAGCATAGATACAAAAGAGCGGAGATATTGCTTGAGTTGATCAAGGAAACCATTATCCTGTCAGCTATTCCAAGACAGCCAAGTGCTTTTGCTTCTTGCTATTGATCACAAAATTTGTCTGCTAGAAGTTTTTCTCCTGCCTAAATAAATTTTTTCTGGTAGAAGATAACAGTGGCTTGCCGTTCCCAAATTATGCGTACTATAAGATAAGCCAGCCAAAATTTGAACAGACATTTTTAAAGAGAGCATCACATAATGTTACTGATCTGTCATTCAGCATAATAAACAAGCTTACATTATCCATAAACTCAGAAACTGGCTACTTGCCTAACAAAACAAAAGATTTACATATATAGTATTTATATATAGTCCTGTCCAAAAGACACAGGTTTATGCGTAAAACACCTGGCAACTACAAGGAGAAAAGTCCAACAAACCTTTGCGGCAGCCACAACTTTGCCACCGCGCAAACTAGGAGAGAACAACTGTTACAACTCAGATATCTATATCATCATTTTTGCACACCAAATTCATCACAGAATCACCAACGACTTTCACATGTGCTGCAAGAGGATTTTCTCTTCTTCCAGAAAAACAGAGGCAAAAAGAAGAACTTCCATTGGGTCTTTATGTTCATAGCTTGCACCGTCCCTCCACAGTAGGGACACGCCCCTGGTCGTGGCTGCCCATATCTCACCTTCATGTCTTTTGCACACACAAACACCCCACAAATCCTTTGCATTGTTTGTGTACGAGAGGAGACGAGTGTGTGAGATACCACGGCCTTCTTTTCTTCACAGCCTTGCATGCTTTCTTCCTTGCCCTCGAAACTGAACTATAGTCTCGTTTTGATCTAGTATCCTTTTGATCTTCTTGATCTTAGCTGGTTTACTTAGAATATGACTTTTTATTGGTTTAGGATCCGGGATAATATCGACAAGGTAACTTAGTTGGGAAGGAGTTGTTTTTTTTTTTTTTTCAAATAAAGAAAAACAAACAAAGCAACTTTTTAGCCCGGAAGGAAAAGGCAGAGATGGCATTGGAGCTTTCTGTAAAGGATGTCCCCAACAGGAAGATTCTGTCTGACCATGATCAGCGACCCTGAGCTAGATGCGTTTACCTAGGTGACTTGCCCTGTTTAGCCTTTTCCATTTAAACTGGTCATGAAATTGCAGCGAAGATGTTCAAATTGGTACTCGAAGTTTTGGCGATATAAACCTGAAGCAAGTTAGTGTTCAAATTAGTACATGGCTAGTGGTTTTCATAATTTAACAGGTTAAGGTTACTGAGGTTGTTGAAGACAATTAGTGGCATTGGCCTCAAACTAGATATAATGCCCTTATGGATATTTTTGCAGTTGTTGATGGAGTAATAATTCCCAATTCTATGAAAGCTGACACTGTCCTTTGGCTCCCCTCTGGTTCAAGTAAACGCAAAGTTGCTGATCCATGGGACTTTATCAGGCATAAACAACCCAAAGTTAATTGGCACAAATTAATGGTTATCAGCTTTTGTTGCTCCTGCAAATTTGAGTTCCCAAGCTCTAAAGTACATTTTAGCGTAAAAACAGACCACTCCGTTTGCTTCATTCCTAAATCATATCTAGCTTGCCTGGACCCTGCTGCCTGATGCATTGAATGATGCATGTTACAAAATAAATGCAGGCAGATCATTTCTGAAGCACCAGAAGCGAAAACCATGTGCTGGCAGAGTGTGCTTGGAGATCCTGAAATGGCAGAATGGTTACAACAGCTTGGGGACATTGACAGAGTCGATCAAGGAAGGCAGTGGCTTGTTCCCCATTCCGAGAAAGCCAATTACTATTTCACAGCTAGCTAGAGAGAGAGAGAAAGAGAGAGAGAGAGAGAGAGAGAGAGAGAGAGAGAAAGATAATAAATGTAATCAAGATAGTCCGACCAGACAGCAGAGAGAAAGGAGAGCCGTTGAACTCCATAACTACATGGGACATGCCATTCCCGTACCAATCACCCTGCCAACGCGAATTTGTGAGATAATTCACGAAAACAAAGTCCATATTTTCATATTTAAAAGAAAACAAAATCTCCTAACACTACCAATCTGTCACTCTGCATAAAGAGATAAACCAACTGTGAATCCTCTTCCTACATGAATTCACAAAGTAGGCGTTGAGGTAGTGCTCAATATAAAAATTGGCAAATTGCCTAGCACAAACAACACTACAAAATTTACAGAGAAAAAAGATCACATTAAAGTATAAAACTCCACCCTGGTCTTACAATCATGATGAAAAACAACTATAAACTAGTTCTAGTTAGTATGAAAGACAAGAGACTCAGGCATAAAGCACTTGACAACTTGAAGGAGAAAAGTCGTGAAAAGCGTTTGGGGCAGCCGCGACCTCCCACTGGGCAGAAAACTCCCCGTTTTGTCCCTCGAATACCCTGCCTATAGCCACGTTTAGCCCACTCGAGACAACGTAGATTTTCCCATCCACACCACTCACAGCGAAGGGCCTCTGCATTGCCTCACGTGGGAATCTGTCACCACCCACGTACTGCCACGCGTCCTGATCAGGGACGTAAACCTTCATCGGGCAGTCACCGTGTTCCGAAACAACGAACAGCCTGTCACCTAGAACCACGCTTACCCCGGTCCAGCCTTCCTTCATCCCGTCCTTCATTTCCTGCCACGTGTCGTTCTCCTGGTCGTAGACCCCGCCTCTGGGCGAGAACAGGAAAGGCCACGTCCACCCCTCGGTCACGTACATCGTGCTCCCTATCACAGCCGAATCGTACCTGGCCAATCCTATCCGCATTTTAGCGACGGATTTCCACGTGTCGTTTTGTGGATCATAGCATTCCACGGAGGTGATGGAATCATTATACCCGGCCCCACTTGCACCGACGGCTATGATCTTTCCATTAACACTCCCAGCAGCAAAAAATGATCGTGGGGTCATCATTGGAGACGCTATGGACCACTGATTTGTGGATGTAGTGTAGACGATTGTCGTCTGCATTGAAGTTTCTGTGTCCGAGCGCATACCACCCAAAACGTAGAGCTGGCCTTGCCGCGGAATCGAAGTACAAGCAAACCCTGGTGGGCACACAGCCTTGGGACAGGGCATGGAAGGTAATCTAAACCAACGGCCTGATCGCGGGTCGAAAGCTTGCCATTGCATCCTCGCCGTCGATTTATGGAAAGCGAAAACGAACAGATAAGGCAGCGAAAGTGACAAGGATCTCTTGGAGATAAGGAAGGCAGGGTCTGTTATGGCTCTGTTCCATGAGGAAGACACTGCACGTACCAACGATTGGTATGGATATGGAAGGTGAAGAAGACAAAGCTCTGCGATCTCGTCCGGTAGCCCTGGAATCAACGGCTCCGACTTCTTGCGATTTTCTTGATCGTAGTTGTCTTGTTGTTTGCTCGACCAAGACTTGGAAACCGCCATTAATTAAATCTTCGAAGCTCTGTACTTAGACCCTCCCAAAAATAAGCTGAAGAGAAGTCGAGGAATTTCGTCAGAGCATGGTCCGCACTGCCTATATAGCTAGAATTATAAAAGGGAAGCGGAAACAGAGGCAAAAAGTGCTGTGTATGTGAAGCTAACTTTACAGAGCGAGCTAGCAAGGAAATGTTGGCTTGTCAAAGTGTTTTCGACTATTTTAATGTTACCCTTTTCTGCTTTTTCGATGAAAGAAAAAACAAAACAAAACAGGATGGCTTTGTTTTTGTTCTGTGTTTGCGCGTTCCGGTTTCCGCTTCTAGAAACCGGAATATTAGGAGAATCTTAAAATCGAGTGACGCACCAAAACCCGGCAAATACGAAGAAAAAGGAATTCCCGGGAATTGAAAATTCAACACCACGGGGATCAGCTACGGATGACGTAACTTGAACTAGGCGACGAACACATGCCTCTGGTGACCGCCGCTTCGACGGAAATTTTTAATTGGTCTGAGGTTGGTAGATCTAACAATGGTGATGTGGGCTTGGGCTAACAGGGATCGCAAGTTTGAACAAGGTGAAAATCACGAAACGTTGGATTCGCTCAACAGTTTATGTGGTTGGCCGAACAGTGATGTGGACTTTCAATAATTGATACAGACTGTAGGGCCCAGGTTGCGGTGGTTAGACTGGAACATGAGATCCCGTTTTCATCTTGGTGTTAATGAAACCCGCCACGTCAAATCCCTTCATAATTATTGACATAATTATTGTAATAATTACCCTCACCTGCCCCTTCCTCGTCCGAGTTTTCATTTTACTTGAACTGCATCTAAAGTTTCTGCATTTTATGGTAAAATTAAAGGCTTAATTTTTTATAAAAATAAAAATTATTCACTAGACATTAATTAAAAAAAATAAAAAAATATCATATGATAGTTAAAGCATTTTATGATATTTTAAATAGTTTATATGGTAAAATTAACAGTTAAATACTCTCCGAGAAATATTAGAATTATGAAAAAACCTAAATCAAAGTACAGATATGTGATGCCAATGTCTTTATTGTTTGAGTTTATTAGGTGAGACTTAATTGTTTGAGCTGCCTATTTGGATCGAGTGACATGTAAAAGCACGGATTTATCCCATAATTAGAAGTAATTAACCCCACTTGTCCCACTTGATAAGTGGTGCTACTACTTTTTGTTTTTTTTAATTAACAAAAAAATGAAAAAGTGAGAGGATAATCATTAAGAAAATAAAAAAAAAAAAGCATGAGCAACACCAAGACTTCGGAGTTGAATATTAATCTCGTTGTTTAGCCAAATAATTGCTTGCTCCAATGATCTAATGTGATTTTTTAGACATGAATAAATTCAAACTGAGACCAATATGAACCACGTTTTGCTACACATAAAACCCTTTTGATACAACCCATCAAAGCATATCTTTGACAAAACACTATATATAGTTGAGTTTTAATTATGGGCATGATTGAGGAATAATTATTATTTTTGACTAATGATAAAAAAAGAATGATTTTTTTAGGGATAATTTGTTTCCAACTCGAGGCAACCCTAAGTCGATTAAGATATTGATAAGTGCGCCATCAAACTTTAATATTGAATTATTTATTAATAAATCGATAATATTTAATTCATTAATAATATATTGAATACAAATTTGTGTCATAAAATTAATTCATCAATAATTTTAACAGCATGGGGAATCAGCATCCTTATCTTTCCAGAGCGCGGAAAATTGACAAATGTGAAAGGTTGCGGCGGAGGCGTGAGGAATGGTTTCGGCTGACAAGACGAGAAATCGGTGGTACCATGCGGGGATGCGGGTGAGGATGATTGTAAGAACAAGCTGACAAAGGTTCGCTTATCGAAATCTATAAAGTTGGCTTGTCGATAATGAGAGATTTCTCACTGTTTCTCCTCATATTTGTCTTCACGTATTCCTTGTCTCAACCAAAGAACGAAAAATATTTATAAATGTTAATTAAAAATATTATGTGGAAAGTTGAGTTATTTTAATTTTTAATGATGATTTGTGTGAAAGAAAAGAAAGGGTACTTTAATAATGGCTCATGCGGATGGCCACTTTTGAAGTTGGGAGACTAAGACTTCTGATTGTTAATAAGGTAAGTAGGAAGTTTGCTTTATTATTATTATTATTATTATTATTATTATCTAAATTAAAAACATTATATAAGAAGCTCAAAGTAGAACCATCTTTTTGACTTTTAAAAGCTTGTGTGTTTTTTAATCCACTATTTTTTGGCTTACCTGAAACAGCATTTTCTTCAAAGTTACAAAATTTTAGCATGATAACTAGGGATAAAGAAGAACAGAAATAAACAAATTGGGGAAAAAAGATAAAACAATTTAAGCAAAAGGGGCGGCATATTTTATTAAAAGAAAACAAATTAAAATATATTTAATAATAATAAAAAGAAACCCAAATGAGTGACTTTGTCAAAGCAGAAAAGAAAAACCATAGCTTCACTAAAGTAAGTAAAGGGATGATTGTAGTATTTTACTTGACTTCTAATTCTATGGCCTTTGCAAAAATTAATAGTTTTCTTTTAAAAGATTATACTTTAATAAAAGTGGTAATCATAACCAAACGACTTTCAATAAATGTGACATAATATACGTATATATATGACGTTCAATAATTAACATTTGATTCGAGATAAAAAAGGGAATTAGGGAGGAAATGCAATAAATATAGTGAGAATGATTGGATTTAATCATATTTGTTTAAAGCCATGAAATCTAAATCTCTTTCTTTTGCAAGATTTAATGCAACCATTGAATCCAAGTCTTTTTATTACATATCAAAAGGGAAAAAAATTATTATATGAGTTTATATTTGATATAATGTATAGATTTTATCTATTATCAATAAATTAAAAATTATTATTTCATTAATAAATAAATTTTAGAAATCAAGAATGCTCAAGAATTTTTATTTTGAAAATTTTTAAAAATTTTAAATTAATATAGATAATTAATATTTTAATTAAGTAATAGTATATAAATACTATATATGGACCGTATATAAAATAAATCGATTAGGTAAGAAACTTTTTTATTTTAAATACATACTTTCGGATTAGAATGTTGAAAAATAGCTGATTTCCTGTGGCCCAAAGTGGCCAAGTGAAATATGCGACAATGGCCCAGAATGAAGCAGTACCATTGGCCCAAGCAGATATCTAACGCTACCTTTCTGACCAATGAATTCGTTCCAAACTCCCGCGCTCTGGCCCTCGCATTATCCGTTTTGGACCATCGAGGTCACTACCAGATAGCTCTCTCGTCTCCCCTTTCGTCAGCTTGCAAGTTTTTGCATGGCTGGCTGATGGGTAGGCGTAGGCTCACCAGCACCGCCAAACGATGCCTCAAGTCCACGCCATCTTGCCTTTACCATCAAAATTGCCGTTGCTGCATTCCAATATTTTCTCTTCTTCTTCTTCTTCTGCGCCAATTCGACGTCGTCTGCGGAGGACCTTCTCTCCCACTAAACCTCCAAATCTCAAACGTCTCACCTCTCGCATCGTCCTACTCACTCGCCGCAGACAACTTCATCAGGTCAGCCGTTATCTTTTGTTTCCTTTTTCTTTTTGGGGTTTAAAGTGCTGTTTTGTTGGAATTCATTGTTAGCATCCGTGGGTTATAGATATTTGAGGAAATCGAGAGTGCGAGGAGGGAATATGGGAAGCTGAACACGATCGTGATGAACGCGGTGATGGAGGCTTGCGTTCATTGTGGAGATGTTGACATGGCTCTCAACATCTTTCACCAAATGGCTCAACCCCACAGTTGTGGTGTTGATATTGTCACCTATGCTACACTCTTGAAGGTACTTTGATTTCCCTTTTTTCTTTTGATTTTCAATAAACCAAATAACTCCCAAACATGATCTTATCACCATTTCGAGGCATTTTGTTTATTTTTATGTGAAAATTTTTGTAGCTGGTAGTTTATCAAATGATTCAATCTTACCTTTTGTCTTTGTAAGGGATTGGGTCGGGCTCGAAGAATTGATGAAGCATTCCAAATACTTGAGTCGGTGGAGCAAGGCACCGCTGCAGGGAAGCCAAATTTGTCAGCACAGCTTATCTACGGTCTGTTGAATGCTTTAATTGAAGCAGGTCAGTGTTTCAAGTCCCGTGAAACCTTTTTTGTTAATCTGAGATTTTATCTTTTTGGAGCTCTAGAAATCTTGGGTTGAATTTGAAATCAAAGGTTTGGAGTACTAAATGGTTGGCATAATTAGCATAATACTAAAACTCTTATATTATTATAATTTGTGTTTATTTTCTTGTCCATGACAAACACATTGGACTACCAGAGTAAGTTTGTAATTGGGATCAAATCTGAAAGCATTAAGCAGCCATTATAAAAAAACGAGGGCTCTGTTTTGGCAGCACATCACACTTTTTATCTGTAAAAATTATAATAGCATTGACTAGATGATTATTCATTTGGTCAGTACCTACATGTGGATGGGCTATATGAACCTAAACATTCATATGAATGGAGAATGTAGATAGTTGAGTATTATTGAGCTGAATATATACTTCAACATGTTACTTTTTGTCTGTTTTAGGTATATCCTTGTAAGCAACAAGTTTGGCGTTACTGATAATGTGATACATAATCTGCTTTAGTGCAGGAGATCTACGCCGTGCTAATGGTCTTCTTGCACGCTATGGTTTTCTACTTCGAGAAGGCGGGAGTCTTTCAATATCAACTTACAACTTGCTAATGAAGGTTTTTGTCTGGCCTATAGATCTGCAAAGGAAGAGAGACTAATTATTAGTTTAATTTTCCTCCAAAAATTTCGTCATGGTCCTTTGCTTGTCAGTTAAAAGCATCTATTCTCGAAGATTAATCTATGTTTTTCCCCTTCTGTTTTTCCTCTCCTTCAAAATCTCAGGGATACATAGGCGCAGGGTGTCCTCAGGCTGCAATAAACCTGCATGAAGAGATACTACGTCTTGGGCTAGAGCCTGATAGACTGACATACAATACTCTCATCTTTGCATGTGTCAAGACAGAAAATTTAGATGCTGCAATACGTTTTTTTGAGGAAATGAAGGTCACAAGCACTTAATTTAAAGGCCAGTTTAGAGCCTCCCACATACAAGTAATAAGAATAATCTTGGGAACTATACCCAGTTGACTAAATCATTATACCTGATAATTTTTTTCAGGATAAAGCACAGAGGTTATGCCATCTTGATCTTTACCCGGATGTTGTTACTTACACTACACTATTAAAGGTGAGTTAATCTTGTGTTTATTTAGGTATCAATAGTCAAATGAACGAGCAGTTTAAGAACTTTCAAACTTTTAGATGTTGAGCTTTTGTCAAAATATGAGAACATTTATACTGCAACATTCCCTATGAAATGGATGCAAAATATTCTATATCTTCGTCGGTAAACTTATTGTATCCCTGAGATCTTCATCTTTCTCTTGTGAGTGAATTGGCAATCAATATGTTGCTCTCATGCAACCAAAAAATTTATGGAAGAATTTACCAATTTATTTTGCCTTTTTCTTTACATCTGTGTAGGGTTTTGGGCATTCTAAGGATCTCCATTCAGTTCAGAAGATTGTGTTGGAGATGAAATCAAGTCATGATTTGTTCATTGATCGTACTGCATTCACTGCAATGGTTGATGCATTGCTAAATTGTGGTTCAATCAAGGGTATGTTGCTGATATTGTTTCAGAACTTGCAATGGGTTGTGATTGTATCTTATTTATGTGATTGAGGTTCAGATCTTTAATTTTTCATCTTATGTTAGTTCAGCAGTTGATTACATTTTGCATGGAACTTATATGAACTTTATCCATATTGGCTGTAACTTCAAAGTAAATTTAAAATTTTTGTCTGCTGATGATTTGAATAAAACTTTTATTAAGGTCATACACTCTAAAGGATATAAACAATATATGCACCAAATTTGTAATGTTTGAGTAAAGCTTCTGCATCAGCATGCTGAAGTTCACATAAAAATATTTTACAGATGAGGTTTTCTATCAGTGGTGTTAACTCATGACAGGTGAACCAGTTTGCTGCATACCTACTTTTGTTTTTTTCACTCACTAGTGGTATATAACAAGCTTTGTTTCTTTGGGGAAGTACTGGAATAATAACTCATGGAATGGTTATCTACAAACACAAAACCTAGGTGCTCTTTGCATATTTGGAGAAATAATAAAGTGGGCTGGTGCGAATGTGAACTTGAGGCCAAAGCCTCACCTTTATCTCTCCATGATGCGTGCTTTTGCTGATCAAGGGGATTACAATATGGTTAAGAATCTGCATGAGAGGTTGTGGCCAGATTCTTCTGGAACCATCTCCCTGGCTGTTCAAGAAGAAGCTGATCATCTTCTTATGGAGTCTGCTTTAAATGATGGGCAGGTAATCAATCCATCAGCACTTGATATTTGGCATTTCAATTGCTAATGCATTAATGATGCATGGTGCAAAAAGCATTTCTAAAATATAAATTATTGTATTTATTAGGATTAGTTGTCTCATCTGCATGTACCAGATACAATTTTGACTGGGAAAACATGAACTGGCACTTGCAGTCCTTGTGCATACTTCCAAAACTAAATGTCAATCATAGGTTTTCTCTGAACTCTAGGTTATCTCATGTAAGAATTCCCGAACTTGGAAATTTTGAATTCTGTTTTTTTTTTTTTTTCACCAGGTTGATGCAGCTGTGGAAAATCTTACAAAGATTATTAACAGATGGAAGAAGGGTATATCATGGACGAGTCGTGGAGGCATGGTATGGAATTGATTCTTACTTTTGTTGGTTGCTCAAATACACTAACGAAAGAAAGAACACAGCAGCTTAATCTTATCTGACCCGTTGAAGACATAAGATATTTGAAATGTATGTAAATATGTTGCCCTTGTTGAAAATGTCGTCAACTACTATTGTTCTTGTTAAGCAATAAACTCCGTGCTTTTCCAAGTTCTCCTGCTTGTTTAGTTTGACAGGATTAATCTGGACTGCACATAATGTAGTTTAACCCCCTTCACTTTATAAGATGTTAGTTATGCTTTTTCGCTAAACACTGTTGATGTTCTGCTGCTATGCAGGTTGCTTTGCATATAGAGGTTCTTTTGGGATTTACCAAATCAATGTTCAGTCCTTACTTGCTTCCTCAGGTACACAGCTCTTCTTTTCATTTTGAACTGTAGATGGAGAAAGATTCAAGTAATTTTTAGGGATGATTTGCATAAATAGGTGTGAATATGTATGACAAAGCATTTGGTGAACTTCATATGAGTGGCTCCGGTATGTGGTACCATTGCAAAAAATGTGACCATATTTATTAGGTGCGTTATTATGGGGGGATCTACTGATAAAATGAATCTCTGGTTCTGGAAATATCCATCTATGAGAGCAGCTCTAGTTGTGACCAAATTAGTTGAATCGGCATTGATGATCTTGTTGATGGAGCTAACTGAATGGTGACCTCAACTAGCAGTTTCAATGTGCCAAGTCCTGATAAACTGTCAATTTTTTTAGGTTGAATGTCAAGATTTTTTCTGTTCAGGTGTTGCCAGGTGAACCCATTGAGAGCATCATGATGCCACTCGAAACAGTTAGGCCAGTACTTGGCACTTTGGAGTTGAAGAAAGTAGTAATGCGTTTCTATAGAGATCCAGTTGTGCCTATTATAGATGACTGGGGCAGCTGCATTGGGCTATTGCACCGTGAGGATTGTTATGAGGTACTTTTCACATCTTGTTGGTAGCGAATAAAAACTTCCTTGGTATATAACCTCATTTGACGACATTCTTGATTTGGTATTGTTTGATTATTCATCGTGCAGCTTTGTCACGCATAATTAAGATATGAAACATTTTTCTGTCTACTATTTTTGTTCAGAGGATGACATATGAAATTCATGATTGGCTGTCATTCGCCCCAAATTTCTATTAATCGTGAGCTGATTCTTTCTTGCATGATCTTGATCCTTGTGCAGATGAATGCCCCACTTTCAACAATGATGAGAAGTCCACCTCCTTGTGTTACAACGACAACATCCATTGGTCATGTAGTTGATCTAATTTTGCAACAGAAGTACAAAATGGTCATTGTCGTCAAGCATAGCAACTTGAATGGTACCACGCATGGGTCTAGGGCAGTCGGTGTTTTTACAGCTGAACAATTAGTTAACCTCATTGCACCTGTGCCAGACGTGCTGAAGCAAAAACACTCTCTTTGTAGAAGATTAACAATGTTTTGATGCAGTTGTTATGTTCTGCTTTTTTTTTCTTTTTGTAGATAATGCATGTAAATTGAGTAGTCCTCTAATTGAACAGGAAATTGTTAACTGTGTAATTGAACTGTTGTATCAAACTGCTTCATGTAAGGAATTTTGTTCCTTGTATCTATTTGTACTACTACAATTTACCATTGTTATCCAGATTAGTCAGTAGAAGTGTTACAACCTACAACTTAGCTCTCTGTATAAATGCATTTGGGTTCTGTCATATAACTTGAAAAGTTGACGTGGTCATATAATAGCTAGCATAGTTGAACGTTGGCAAGTTAACGTGGTCGAATGCGTCGATTATATTAATTGCTGGAACAAAAGTGTTAGTTGATATTGAGTTCGACCGTACTCAAATTTTCTGAATATTTTTGTTAAAAATAAGAGTTTATTTGAGTTCAAATGTAAAGTTAAGGACTTATTTGAGTAGATTAAAAGATTAAAGGCCTAAATGAAGAAATGCCAATAATTTAGGGGATGTTTTTTTTTGCTATTTAAGTCTTTGAGAAATGAGGGATTTAAGTATGCTGACGTGGCACTAATCGGAGACAGTAATGCAACCGACCGTATAGGCTTAACCGGAGAGGAGGACCAAACCTAAAAGCCCTCTCCTAAAAACGAAGTGGCTTGAAAGCGGAAAAAATTGAGTTAAGGGGCTTCGAACCCTGCCTGACCTATAATCACTTCAGTGATTTTTGTCTTCCCATCTCCAAAGCGTCCACAGAAAGCGCCGTTAGGAAGGATTATTTGGGGAGAGAGAAATTAAAAACTTTACTGAAACAGAAGAAGGAGAAGATGGCGTTCAGAGGAATGGAGATGATGAAGAAGCTGGTGAAGAAGGTGGGAGAGAAGAACTTGGCGCCCGGAGTGAAGGAACAACTCAAAAAATGCATTCCGGACAGCAAGGTCGTCATGAACCGTGCCAAACGCGGCCTTTACGCTGGCCGACACATCCAGTTCGGCAACCGCATCAGCGAAGACGGTGGAAACAAGTATTTCTTTCTCTTCCATTCCATTAATCTTTGGTTGCTCCTGGAATTAAATTCTTTGTTGAAATCGTTTATTTTACCGTTCTTACTGTGTTTTTATTGGATGTTTTAGTTTTTGCCCTGAAGGGATTTGTGGAGTGGTATGATAATTGGAGGTTGAGAATTCAGCTGGTGTTATTGTATGGGTAGGGTATCACGATATGAGTTCAGGATTTTGATGCAAATTAGGCTTGAAGTCATTCATTATCATTTGGAAAACTCAAAATCCGAGTCAATCATGGGATCTTAAACAGTTTGGTAACTAAAAATTATATAAAATGAAGCATTTTTTATGGTTTGGATCTTTGTCTTGAAATCAAAATCAGCTAATTCACTTGTCATCATGCTCTCTATATCTATGGCTACCAAGAGGCCTTTGTGATTTCCTGTTTTTGGTGTGTTTCGCTACTGGGAAAGAATATTTTGGATTTTTTCTCATTGTTGAGCACATGTTATGTTATTTTGAGATGTTGTATTTCCTTGTAAGCATGTGATCCGTTCAAGTTCTCGGCTGCAAAGTTTGTTGTTCTACTTTTTTTTTGTGCACTTTGAACTCTGATATGTGTGGCTGAATCAGTCCAAAAGAATATATTGAAAGAAAAAAAGGATTGCTTTGTTTTGTAATGTCTTGCTTTCACTTGTTCAAGGATTTAAATGCTTCCTAAGGGTCAGAGATTTCTTTGATTTGGATCATAAGGTCTTTCAAAGACAATATTGGCCATGATCGAGTAAGAATGGAGAGAATGATTCTTGTAGCCAACCCCTGGTAGCTAGGAACTTAAGCTGAGCGGAGTTTAAACTTAAGCTGTGTTTTGCTGCCCAAAATTTCTTATTACTTTGCTCAAATTCCTGCGTTGAAATTTCTTAAAAATATATAGAGTTTCTTCTTGCTCTGTTGTTCGTAGGGAAATTTTAACCTTGTGTAATGGTTGTGACAGGTCGAGGAGGACTTGGAAGCCTAATGTCCAGGATAAGCGGCTCTTTAGTTATATATTAGATCGCCACATTCGAGTCAAAGTCACCACTCATGCCCTTCGTTGCATTGACAAGGCAGGTGGAATTGATGAGTACCTGCTGAAGACTCCCTACCAGAAGATGGATACAGAGATGGGCCTGTTCTGGAAAGCTAAAGTTGAGAAGATGTATGAAGAGCTTGGGCAAATGGAGGTAGTATTCTTTTCACCAGAGGATGAAGCAAAGTTTGAACAAGGTTTCAAAGACCTAAAGCTAGCTGAGAGAGCAGCTCGAAGGGATGCCAGAAGGCAGATGTATGGATGGACAGGGAAACAGAAACAAATCAAGAATGGAAAAACCCGCCAAGTAACTGATGATGAAACTGCTAGCATTGGGGAAGATAGTTCACATGTTGATGTTCATGAACCGCTGGTTGCCATCTTGGATGCTGTCCACAATTTTGCTGACTTTTAAGGGTTTTTTTCCCCCTATGGATAATTTTGTAGCTCTGGTTTATTAATTGTTACGTTTGGAATTAGTCTTACTAGGATTGGCCCTGATAGACATGAGCATGTCGTCAACTTCACAGTTAGCATGTCTCTAGTTTCTGATAGACAAAAGGTCGTCCTTCTGTGTTTTGTCATAAACATGAAGGTTAAAGTTTAAACCACAAGTTTCTCTAGCAAATCAACAGATTCAGCACAATCAGAAGGCCGGTGGGCATGGAAAAGTTGTATCTGATGCTCGAGATTAGGCCCATCGGAAATATCAGTTAGTATACTGCAAAGGCGAGGTACAACAGGTTCTGAATTTTACAAGCTGAAAGACTAAAACGCTGGCTTAAATTGCACTTGCACACAGTTTTTGGCCAACAATCAAAACTTAGAATGAACTTTCATGGATTAGCGTAGGATCTCAATATTTTCTGGTGAGTTGGTATAATGTAGCTACCCACAATTCATTAGGTATACGCCTGATAGGCATTGGCACGACAGACACGAGCTTTGGCAGTGCGTGTAAGCGGCAAGAAATTATCAGTATTTGCGGTTGCAAAGCTGGATTTTCACACATAGATCGAGTTTTACATGACAGATTTTGTAAACTCTTACTTTCCTTTAGGCACAATACCAATTTACCATGACCAATAATTCACATTTTCTGCTTTGGAGCCAGGCTGTTACTCTCCTTTACTCAAGTGTGTTTCGTGTGTGATAATCATCTGCTATGGCAACCAAAATTTCCCTGTTGGTTCTATGGAAAGAAAGAAAAAAGGTTCTGGAAAAGGTTAGTTCCGCCCGATATTTGAATTTGCGAGGTCTCAGTTTCACTTCGGACCAAGCAAAAAGCCAAAACTTGGTCTCCAAGCATTGGGTCAATGAGCCAATCCACACTTTAACTAACATACATCCACCGTCCAATTAGATGACGACGTTTCAAATGACGTTCCTTCCATTAAACCAGAACGCACATTTAAGCCGTCGTGTCTCTCGCGCGTTACTTTAACACACTAATCATCTTGAGTTCCTGACAGGCGGGAACTAGAATCTTGCCCGAGACTCCTTAGCTTCTATGTATCTATAAAAGCTGAACCTGCAATCAATTGATCATATTCTTGTAATCACTTGAATCGAAAGTTGAAACAACGAGATGGGCAGAGAAAACTGGTATGTTCCAGAGCGCCTGAAGAAAGCAGTGAAGAAGATAAGATCTCTACTTAGCTTAAACCTAACCAAATGGCGCTTAGCTTGCTTCCTCAAACTCGCTTCCATCAGGCGGCAGCGGCGACAGAGCTTGAGCTTTAACGATTGCTTGGGTTTGCACGGCTGCATCGAGGATCAAGAATCCGACGAAAGGAGTACGGTTCGAGCTCTTCAAAGAGTGGCGAGCAATGCTGCAGATGATGATGTTGACAGAAGGGCGGAGAATTTCATCTCCAATTTCCGTCACCAGCTTTGGTTAGAAAGGCAGGTTTCTTTGGAGCTAAGATACTGCCGAACCAGGAGTTTGGACAGAGACTAGTCTCCAACCATTGCGGACATGTCATAATCAAGCCGGTTGAGCTATACCCTATTGTAAGCAGTGCCCCGGAAGAATTATCAAGAACGAGATTAGATTTATGCTTAGTATTATTTTTCCTTTTTGCTAGGCTTTATACCATATTTATACTGCAAAATTGTTTGAATCTCTGGTTTTGGTTGAGATTGATTTTTTCTTCTTATTTTCTTTCTTGCATCAATTTGGGTTGTATAAACCTTTTTTTGTTGTTGGGTTGTATGAAATTGAATTTGTCTTTTGTTCTTCCTTTGTGAATTAATCACATTAATTAAAAATTTTCAAAATGTTTGGATTCCTTTCAAATGCTTGCTACATTAAATTGTTTAAGATAATAGAGACAAAATGGGGAAGAGTCTGGAGAAAGAAGAAAAAATTTCAACAGTAGAAAGAAATTGCAAAGAGAAAAAAACTCAAATGACCAACCTCATTTCTCCCCCACGATGTTGATCATAGTGATGGGAAATCTGTAAGCTATACAAAGTGTTTACAAGCGACGTGTGAAAGCTCACGACATGGTTCATTCATTTATTCATGTCTACCGATCTCGAGGGGGAATTATTTAGAAGATTCTTTATCTATGACAGTCTCAAACGCCCCGACCAGCGCTCTCACCTTGTTCTTCCTCTCTTCAAGTAGCTTACTGGCTGTCTCCTCGATCACATCGTTGTACGGTGTTGCAGATTCCTTCTTCCCGTGGCTTTTGGCGACCACGTTTGCTGCCTCTGTCTTTGGTTCTTCAACCTCTTCTGCAATTACTTCTTCTTTACTTGATTGGAGCCCCTGCTGCCTCCCTTCATCGTTCTCCTGCCTGCTCTCAAGTTCATTTTCTTTTCCGATAATCTCTTTGGTAGCTGCCACCTCGTCACTTACATTATTCTCTTCTCCGTTGTCTTCAGTTTCTGTTTTAGCCTCCTCATGAGGAATCTTTTCCTGGAGGTCATCGGTTTCCTCTTTGCTTCCGTTCTCTTTATCTTCTTCATGTTGGGTATGATCAGAGTTTTCTTCCTGAAACTTATCTTCCATTTCTTCAGTTGGAGGAGGCACGTTATGTTCTTGCGAAGCTGCGGAAATATCACTAGGGTTATCTTTTCCTTCTTCAACGCTCTTGACTTCAGAAGTATCCACAACATCTGGATGTTCACTTTCTTCAGCTTTTGGCAACTCGGAATCATCTATCTCACCCTGATCATCTCTCACAACCTCTTCAGGTTGATGATCCACGGTTTCTTTATTTTCATGCTTGGTTTCAACTTCCTGTGATTCTTTTTTATCATGACTACTAACTGGAGGATTCTTTGAACCCGAAGAAGAAGTACTTGCCTTCTTAGTGTTGGGACTCGTGGTCTTTTTCATGCTCCTAGATGAAGACAACGTCGTCGTCTGTGGTTTTCCTGCATTTGGCTTCTTGGCAACCCTTTCCAAAGTTGCCTTGGGTGCTGCAGTGGGCTTTGAGGAAAAAGAAGCAGATCGGGATGTTGTTGGTTTCTCTCGAGCTGGAGAGATAAGTGCCTTCTGAACTCGAGCAGCTGATGGCGGCCTATCAAAGGATCTTCTTCTGAGCAGATTAGGCCTTTGGGAGGTGTCTTCAGGCCCAGTTTTTTTAACAGTCTTGACACCATCATTGCGTGAGCTTATTGTGGGCTTGAGATAGTTGGGTACTTGTTTGTCAGTGGAACCTGGAGTGGATCTTCTTTGGCCATGGGCGACGGAAGGATTCGAAGGGGAAGTACCCCTCTTCTCTTTCCCCAAACTGCTCTCTCTTTTTGTCGTTGCCATAAATCGTTGGGAGTCTCTGACTCTCCTCTAAGAAAATTGTAACAGAAACCTGCATCAACATAAAAAATGCAGCATAACCAAGACTGAGTGTGCCACCCAAGAAAGAAAGAGCATCTGGCTGACAGGAATGCATATCATTCTCCCTCTCGTAAGAAAAAAATTGCAGAAAATCAAGTTGGTTTCTGATTGAACGGAAAGAAAGTTAACCTTTACTCAAATTTAAACTCAGCCATTTGCACAGCTGATTACATCTTGTATAATCACATTCTCAAAGTCCATTAATTTCATGAAAATTCCAGCCTTTTCTCAATGAAAATACGTATAACCTTTCAATCCAAAATCACCCATTGTTGGAGAGAAGGTGCATATTTCATTCAGGATTAGCAGCCAGGTTCTATATTCCAAGTTCTAACACCTAGCAACAAGAACAGCAATGAAGAAACTTCACCAATATCTATATGTTTACAAATGCTTAAGAGATTCCGAAAGCGCTTGGGGAGTCTACCATTTTTGTCCGTATCCATTTAATGTTAAAAAAAGAAAAATGAAATTCCTAAGCTGCAAAGAAACCAAGCATAAAAATATCATATTATTGCGTTTGCGTGCAAAATTCCCATCCCGCAATCCTCAAGACAAGCAAATAAAAAGAAAAGAAAATTAGAATTCAAAAAGGAAAAATTGAACCCAAGTTTCGAAAAGAAGCCATCATCAGGAAAAGATCCCCTGGAGAAAGGAACTAGAAAGATATGGTTAGCGTACCTTGAGGGTTCAAAGCAAATTCATCGAAAAGTGAAAGTGTAGGAACAAAGGATCGAAATGATTTGAAGAAGAAGAGTATATGAAGGGAAAGAGGGAGAGAAGGTTACATGAAAGAAACGAGAGGTTTCTTGGTTTTAATAAAAGGAGCGTGAATTTCGCACTACTCAAAGGCTGGCTCTGTAAACTAAATTTTGTTCATCAAAACAAACCGAGACAAATGGGGGATTGTTGACCTTTTCAACTGGCTAAATTTCTTTGGTTTTAACGCGAGAAATAACAGCTTTGCACATCTTGGGAAACATGTTTGTTTATGTCAGGTAACATAAACATGAAAGAATATACTAATATGATTTGCTTTTCAGACCTGTGTTCTAACAAAACAAATCCTATTGATTATGCTTTGTTGTTTATGTTTGCAGTCTGCGTTTAATTTACTATAGATACATGAAAGTAAATCCGACTTAAGCCTCTCTCTTTCTTGCTGCTTAAGATAAGGGCAAGCAAAGCTGGTTAGGAAAACCATATCCCCTCCACTGCATTTGCCAAAAAGTGAGAGTAAAGGCTTCACCAGCTGGTAATCAGCTTCATCATAAACAAGAGGCAGATGATTAATCGAGAACATAATTTCGTAGCTCAGAATGATCGAAGCTGGGCACATGGGGGCCAAAATCAAATGCCTAATTCTTCCATATGGAGCTCGCCTAGCTAGAGGGCCCCAAGCCGAGTCTTCCCCTTGAGGAGAACGTCTTTAGACATTGTCGGACCAGATATCAGATATGGTTAATGCCTGCAATATTTTAACAACATGCATGTCACCCACTAAGCCACTACTCCATTAATGATCTCTTAGTCTAATAACTTAAGAATCATGTAAGCAAGTACTTCCAAATCAATTATTAATCAGCACAATCTGCAGCTTCCGATGGATTGCCTGATTAAGTAAGTGCTTGACAAGGGGTTTCAGTTCTTTCTGTCATGGCTTCTGCTTGTGTTTTAACCATTAAAACCACTTTCTGTTGTTGTTGTTGTTCGGCAATTCCTAGTAGGCTTTGCCCAGACGACACGCCATTTCCATTATATGGACCTAATGCAATACCTAGCCAACCTGTACATCATGTCCTCCCTAATCAATAATTAATTGATTAGTGCCCACATATTACCAAATTCCTGCCTTACCCTTTTGCTATTTTCCTTGAAAAGCTTATATCTATTTTTATAATCCAAAGCTTATCTTGATGTGGCTAACAAGAACAAGAAGCTTAAGTACTTAAAAACATATATAGTATAGTTATTAGCTACATCATCAACAGTGGAATTTGTGGGGGGACATGGGACCTCAGCCTTCTTTCCATCTACATTATAATATATGTTTTTTAAACCTTCATTGCAAAATGCAAAAAAAGGGTATTCTTACCTCATTTTCTTCTTCATCAATTCTTTATTTCATTTTATTTTATTAAGCCTCCATGGGGCATGCTTCTTTAGGCAAACAAAAAGCTCCACCAAGGTCTTTTTCTTGTACAATTAGCACTGAAAAATTAACTCATGATAGAAGGGTTTGTCCATCTAATTAATTAATGCTTTCAGGAAAAATGAAGGCGGCAATTGTCTAACAACAAAATGTTTGAAACTTTTTTCAGCTGATCCCATTATTTTTGTTCATCATGCTTGGAGCTTGGCAGCTGGCCTATTCCACAACTTAATGATGGTGCCATTGTTCTTATTTAGAAATTTGTTTATTGCTCGATTGATCTGTGAAATTGTAAACTATGTCAGTCCTTTTCTGTTTTTTTTAGTGCTGAACCTGTAAACAATCCTTATCCCATTCTAATACCATTGCTCATAAAATCAAAAAGGAAAAAACAAAAAGCCACACGTGGGGTTGATAATTCTAATCCATTATTTGACCTAGCTTTACCTAAACATTTTCAATGAATTGAGGAGGTTTTGCAGCTTTTTTCTCCTTCTTTATCTAATCAATTGCAGAGATTTTTTTTGGTGAGGAAAGCAACTCCTATCAGGTGTCAAAACAATAGAAGGGTTCTCATTATTGCTTTAGTTGGTTAAGTGACTACCTTTTCTACAATCCTTAGTGCAAATTGACCAAAGTTTCTTGATTCAAACACTTTCACACCTGCAACACCAATTTTTGTTATGGTGTGCTTCAATGCTTTCAAGAGTTTAAACCCATTGGCTCATCAATCCTGAATGAAGCTATCAGTGGGTTTGTTGACTAGTCACAATTTGCCCACCATATCTCTATTTCAAGGTTCCAATAAACCCATATTGAAATTAAGATAAAAATTTTGAATTTACTATATTTTATATTAATATTATTATTTATTATTATCTACCCATAAACTAATAAAGACTAGGAGATCCATGCAATATTAAACAAAAAAAAAGTCTTAATCAAATTAATATTTTTCAATTTTAATTCCAATTTTGTGACTTTATGTCTTTTCTTTTTCTTTTTCTTTTTAAATAACAAAGAAATAAAATAATGGTAGATGGGCTGTGCTATAACTCGTTCAATAGCCGCGGGGGCTGAGGGTAGTAAAGAAAACGACGTCAGACCCACGGCCATTAAGCGCATGTTAGGATCAACCCGATGGCCCATCATCTGCGTTTTTATTGTACCTTACTAAAATAAAAATTCCTTGCTTCTTATTTGAGTTTTTGTTAAATAAAAAAAAAGAATTTATCATAATTGTTTATATTAATTAATCATTTATAAATTCCAAGTTGGTACACGTTATAAATTTTGGAATCAATTCTGTTCAAAGCAATAAGGAAAAACAATTCTTTGATGCTAAAATAACTAAGTAAATAATTGTTTTGAAATTAAAGCATAATTCAGACTAAAATAGTAAAAAAATAATTACTAAATTAATCAATTGTCACGTGATCACGTCAGTTAATAAAAATTATATACTGCATGAATATGAAAGAGTTAGTGTGATTTTTTGAGTATGATGATAATTAATTTCTTATTAAAATTGAAAAAGAAATTATAATTTAAGTGTGAAATATCAAATTTAAAGATGTCAAGGCAAAATAAAGCAGAACTTTTGAATGTAAACGTGTGATAGTAGCTGAAAGCAGCAAATAAAATGGAAATTTGAATTAAAGGATGACATGCCGAAATTTGAATTTAAGAAATCAAAAGAAAATGACTCAAAGAAAGTAAAGACAAAGATTGAATATAAAATCAATTAAAATAAACACAAAAAAAAAGAAGAAGAAGAAAAGCATCACAAGTCAACAGCATATTTTAATAAAATAAAAATGTGTCAATTTCAATTAATTAAAAAGCCATCACATCTTTTCATCCAAAAAACAAAAACCCATCATATCAAAATTCTAAATTTTTTCACTAATTTCATAAATCAAAATATTGTAGAAAAGTTAAATTAGAAATCAGTAGAAATTATGAATAAATAATAATAATAATTATAAGAGGAAAGGGCGGCTCAGCCGTTGATGTGGGGCTTTGGGGTTCTGTTCAGTTTCCGTTTCCGTCCACAAAATTATTTCCACTTTAAGCTTCCTTTTTTTTTTTCTGCTTTTGGGTATTTTTCTTTCTGAAAAAAAATGTGGCCCCACAGTTTTTCTTCGGCCGTTGATCTTTGACTCTCCTAACCCAAGATCAAGGGTCTCGATATCACCGAACCCCTATTTGCTGTTAGGACGGCAAGGGTAGCCCAAGCAGTCTGTACTCCTTTCGCTTTGTTCCAGCCTTTGTTTTCTCTTTTCTCCTTTTTTTTTTTGAATAAAAAATATTGGTTGTAAATAAAAGAGGAAGATTGCTCATTGCAGGCATTGGGTCTTTCTTTCATACACGTTTGTGCTTCTCTCTCGCGCTCTCTCTCTCTTCCTCTTTCCTAGTGTTGGCTTTTGTGGTGTTGTCTATCTTTCTTCGTTGTTCTTTCTTTCATCTTCTCGAAGACTTAAAAAGAAGCTCGCTTTCTCTCTTTAATCTCTTCTGTATATTCAAAGAATCAGAAGGAGAACACGGATAAGCAAAGAGGTAGAGAACATGAATATGACTTTCTTTCTTTTTTTTTTCAAATTTAACGTCTTTTCTTCCTTCCTTTCTTCTTTTTTCTTTTTACCTCAGTGAAATTCGCTTTCACAACAAACCCACAGTTTTGATCGTTTTTCATTAAATTCTCACTTTTTCTAGCTCTAGCAAATAAGGGTCTTTGTTTTAATGGAAGGTTTTCTTTTTATATGTACTTTAAAAGATTGGTTATTCGGATGACTTGATCATTCTGCTTTCCAAGAAAGAATTTTGGTAATTTAGTCTCACGAATTTCTGTATGGTGGTGTTGGTGGGCTTGGAAGGGATGGAAAAGTATTGAAGAAATGTTCAATTTGCCTTTTGTATTCCTATCTTATTATGGTTTCCTTTGTCTTCTCTTACTGTTAAGTTTTAATTTGGTTTTGATGGGTGATCAGCTTTTTCCACCCTTAAATCACGGAGAAAGTCTTCTTTTATATTTAGAAAAGAGGAGGTGAAAAAAAAAATGGGATTGTGTGGAGAATAATTCAAACAAAACATCGGCCTTTGAGAACCAAAGGCCCACTTTTGTTGGGATCAAATACAATACTGGGGGCATGTGACCATCTAGTTTACTTTTGTTTTGCTCTTCTTTTTCCTCTTATTCACTTTTGTGATTTATTATTTTTTTTTCTTTGTTATGAGAAAACACCAAAAGGGCTATCTTTGTGCACATGTTTGATCCTTTGATAGCAAAGGTGTTTCATTTTCATCCCTTTTTATTTTGTTCATTCTGTATGATTTTCTTCCTTTTGTTTATTCAATTCAGCTTTAAGGTGATTCTTTGGTTTGTGGCATCTATTTCTATCATTCTATGAATGTTTCTGTTTGGAATTCATAATTCTTTTATGCAGAGGAAAATAAAAATTTATCTGTTGGTGAAGAAGGTGAGCATAATGTAAAATAGAATTGGGTTTCTAATATGGTTTTAGGATTACTTTCTGTAAATTGTCCAAATGATTTGTACTTTTTCCTTTTTCTTTTGGGAGTGGGGGCATAGATTATAGCAATTCAGATTATATCAGGTTGAAAATAGGTTGCAAATCTTCACCTTTATGGTTCCAAATTTGAGTAGCCTTTAAGGAAAGCTGCCAGGCACTGTGTTTTGGGGGATTTCTTGAACTTAATGGGCAATAGCGATTCTGATTGATTGGTTATGATTATGTTAGTAGCAGTCATAATCTTTAATTGGTAAAGTTTTAAACATTTAAAGTAAATAATTTGAAGGTACTAAATTTGGTTTTTGTGTGGGAAAAGGAAGGTGATAGTTTGAGGTTAGATTTATGCATGAAATCTGTGCTCTTTTATCAATTTCATGGTTTTATCTATTGTGTTGATGCTGGGTTGAAAGTTAACCTTGCTTTGGAAGGTTAACAAATGGTTTATATTTGAAAACTTTTAAGCTTGTATGAGCAGGTATCAAGAATTACCTTTTGGCATGAATTAATGTTTATAAATATTATCTTACTTCTAATGAACTACGACCAGTTCCTGCAGTAACATGCAGTGTATGCTTTTAATTATGGTTTTTGGGTTTTGTCTTTTTTGTCCTGAACTAAAGTTTTGACATGGTGGAGGATTTCTTTGTTCTTATTAATGATACATATATTTTGATTTTTCCAGATATAAACATACTTGTTACCTAGATGGATGGGTATGCTGGTAAAAGAGCTGTCGACGGGCTTGTTGTACCTGGCAAGAGATCAGGTCTCATCTTGAAGGATCATATTAATAACAGAGAACGAAATGCTCAATTTTGCAACCGAATTGGATGCAATGGCAGACTGAACTCCATGAAAGGTACTCCAAATGGCTGCTTGGAAAAAGCCAAATCTTCAAGGCCTTCTTACCGCACTTCATCAAGTGGCAAGGAAATAATTGGAAGTTCCTCTAGGGCATACTCTGCAGTTAGCAACACTAGAAAATCCACTAGAAATCCTCAGAAAAAGCTACCATCTCAGCTGGAAACAGATTCATCTGAAACTAGTAGTGTTCAGGATGAGCCAGAAGTGTCAGAACTCATACCCCCACCAGGAAAGATTCAAAGAGGGCTGCAGCCTGATTCTGAAGATGCTGATTCTAGGGAAGTTACAGTGATGGAAGTGGGGAGCTCTAGTGTAGCATCAAGCACAAGATCAAGGAGAAATTTTATGCAGAGATCTGGGTTGGGCAACCAGGATAGTCTGGCCAGTCCATCTGTTACTTTGGCATCTCAAAGTGCTTCTCAGGCAACTCGTGCTAATGCAAGCAAGTACGGTTTGAGAAATCTAAAATGTAACTCTATTTCTGATGTTGTCCCATCTGGTTGTTCATCATCAGATTCAAGCCTTAGCAGAAGGAAAGAAACAGTTAAAAAGAGAAACTCTGATGGAGAGGGTAGTTCCTCCGCAAGGGGAAAGAAGTTGAGTGGGTCATCTTTGGAGGGACGAAACAACAGTTCTAGCCACGGTGTTTCTATTTCTGATTCAAGGCGTGCCAGAAATTGGCCTCCTAACAGGGATAGTGGTGTTGCTTCGGTTAGGACTCAGAGATCAAACAGTAGTTATGGCAGAGGGAGACTCCCTAACCATGCAAATGGAAATAGTATAACTTTGAACGAGTCCCCCGTAGTCATCTCGCAAGTTCATCAATCTGATATACCTATTGATTTGAATGCCCCTGTTTCTACAGAAACTGCCTCAACTCGTGCTAGTTCTTACGGTCGAGCAGGTAGTATCAGTGAGAGTTTACGCAGTGTCATGCCCTCTAGTCCTTCAGAAGTTGGCATTACCCACTCTTCATTGAATCTAGATAGCTTCCGGCGCTACAATATGGATGGCATTGCAGAGGTATGAATAACAGGATAGATCAACCTGCATTGTCTTATGCATGCATTTATACCTTTCTCGTTCTATGGAATTCAGCGAAGGGACTGTGTGGGGCTGTGAGTATTATTCACCCATGTAATACCTCAAATCATGTGGTGTTACGGAGTTCTCTCCAGGGGGAGGCAAAAACGAACCATTAGTAGTTTGTTTGCTGTGTTTTTGATTTACTGAAGCTTCATCTGTTACTATTGTTTTTTCTGTGTTATGCAGGTATTATTAGCACTTGAGAGGATTGAACAGGATGAAGAGTTGACATATGAGGTAAATTAGTTTTGAAGTGTCTCACTTGCCTTATTGTTCTCTGTTGTTGATTCTGTTTCTGTCTTGCAGCAATTACTTGTTCTAGAGACCAGCTTGTTCCTTAATGGCCTAAACTTTTATGACCAGCATAGAGAAATGAGACTGGATATAGATAATATGTCATATGAGGTTTGTTCTGTTTTGCTAAGTTGGTGCAAAGTTTGCATTTTATTTCCCCCACTTTATGCTTCTTGTTGAAATATGTGGTAAGCTTTTCCTGCTATTATGACAGGAATTGCTAGCTCTAGAAGAGAGGATGGGTTCTGTGAGCACTGCATTATCAGAAGAGGCATTGTCAAAATGCCTTACGAAAAGCATCTATGAGGCAACATCTTCAGAGGATGGAAATGTCAGCTGTGAGGGTGAAAAGGATGATGTCAAGTGCAGTATATGTCAGGTCCTTTTCTGTATAACTTTTCACTCTATCAGTAAAAACTTTGTACTACTATATTCCTCTGATCATCTCTGGATGTGACTGCAGTTGTTTCTTGACTGGTTTCAGTTCAACTTAATGGAATTCCATTGGTTTTCCTCTTGCAGGAAGAGTATGTCATCGGTGATGAAGTAGGGAGGTTGCAGTGCGAGCACAGGTATCATCTGGCATGCATACAGCAGTGGCTGCGGGTGAAGAATTGGTGCCCTATTTGCAAAGCATCAGCCGAACCCACGCAGTCTTCCTCGCCCTCCTCATAATTTAGTTGAATTTGAATAGAAAGCAAGAGGCCGAGTTTTTTTCTGTACAAATTGATTGCTTCCCTTCAGCATTTTTTATTTTATGATCACTTTGTAAATGTCAAATCTCTTTTCTCATGTCAGTCAACTAATAAAAACAGCTGCTCTTGGCTCTGCACTGGAACTCAATTCACCCATAAAAGAAATGTGAATCAAAATACACATATTACTTCTGTAATTTGAGCTTGATCAGTATTTTCTTTCTTCTTGGTAAATGTCCATTAGGTGCCTGATGTACTTATTTTTCATATCTTCCATAATTGCTAGCAAAACCAAAGATACTTTTACCTTCGTGGTTCTCTCAGGGCTGTGGGTGCATTGGGAATTTGCTGATATTTGAAGGTTAGATAAACAGCGATACAGGATCTTATGTGATAGTAACAGCTAAGGCCTATGGGCAACTTCCTTTTTCTTTATTCCCTCATTTTCCCCTTTAATAAGTAATATCAAATTCTGCATAAATTCCCTCTTTTCAATCATTCCATGCGGTCGCTTTTACAATTAAACACCACCCTCTGCTTCTAATTTTGGGCTTAGGAAGCACCCGATGAGTAATTATGCAAAGGCTTTGACACTCTTTTTGGTGGCACCTACTTGTTCCTTTCTAAATCTTTAAGCTATGCCCTGCCTTTCATTTCCACTGGTTCTACAGTTTGGTGCTTTATCTGCATTTGTTCAGCTTTTTGATTTGGTTATATAAGATTTTGTTGCCTGTGCCAGAGATTAGTGTGCAGAAAGCTATGAAAAGCAATACCTTCATCAGAATTGCGGAACATTATTGTAATAGAAAAATGGCTAACTAAAACCCAGCATACAAAGGAGGAAAAGGAGATGGGCATTTGTTTAAAAGGTACCCTTTTCTGTAACTATAAGTGCAGGAGATTTCTTGGTTCGTCATGTTCTGTCACGGTTTTAGGAAGAAGTCGTGAATTCCACATAAGTTGTATACTAAAATGAGACTAGATATTTAAATCATGGATCTTGCAATTTGGTGTGGATTGTAAAACTTTGCTATAGTTTACATATATACAGCAATTGTAATTACATTGATCTTTCAAAGCATTGCCTGCAACAATCCATCGTCAAAGTTTAAACAGTTGCTTTGAGGCAGAAACCCTCAGACACTCTCGACAGTCTAATTTGGCTCCTCGTGACAGCAGATCAAGGTTTGGGAGCATTGATATTGATAATGTCCCTCTGAATCAGAAAGGGTGCTTTCACAATATGAAATCATCATTCACTGGTTCATCAACTGAACCTCAATACCAGCTCTGCATGGTCCAGATAGCTGAAATGGCTAATGTGGTAAACACTGATGGCAAAAAAATCAAAGCATTGCGACCCATCTACATCCTGCAACATACGAGTAAAATAGAGACAAAGATAACTGAACTTTGTGAGGTCCTGGTTAACCTCCTCTGCAGCTTCAACAGAAAAGCCACTCCACTAAAATTTTTCAAATTTAGGGAAAGAAAAATGGCTAACATATTTATTGATGTTGCAATAAGGTTCATCACTTTTCCTTTACAAGCGATGTAGATGTCTTCAAAATGTAAATTGGCCAACCCCTACAACTAAATAATGTTTAATAACAGCTGCCAAATTGAGATTTGCCCCAACCTCAGACACACAATTAGGTAACTCAAAGGGAAAAGATTCATAGTATATGCATAACAAAGGAACAACATTTCCATAAACAATTAAAAAGAGTACCTACCTACCATTACCAACTTTTGCACAACTAATAGTTACAGTGTGTCACGCTGCAAATATTGAAAGAGTGATTATGGAACTGAGAACACAGCTTTCAGGTTATGATATACTGAGTAACAAAAATGTAATAAAAAAATCCAAAAGTGAAGTGGTGAAAGTTGCAAATCTAATTATCTGAACATAAAATAGAATTCCAAAAACATTTTATTGATAACCTGCTCAACAATAAAGGACAAATCAACAAAGGACAGCGTTTGCATGTTATCAAGTACAATTGCAAAATTATTGCTCTCATATCTAGAGCAGAGTGAAGTCGAAGAAATGGGCTTTTAAGCAGTAGCAAGTAAGAGTGCCTACTCCAACTGAAGAGAGAAGGGTTGTTGGTACAGAATATTTCTCATCCAATGTTGAGAAACTTTTACTTCTTATAGTCACCAAGCAATCCTCTTCATCTACAACTGCCCTTTTCCTGTTCCAGATAGTCAGACATCAGAATGCAGATTGGATGATTTGGTCCACAGAATACTTGCTGAAAATAGCAAGCACTCTGCAAACAAACCTAGCATGATGCTTTTGCAGGGACCAAAATATCCCAACTTTTAGAGCTTAAGATCAATTAAGTTTGGCCAGCTTCAGATTCAAACAATGTGAAGTAACTGCTTGACATATGTAAGCTCAGAGTAAGCAACTCTATGAAATTTGTTGTATTACTAGCCCAATACCAAGTCACTCAACAAGCCATAGAGTACTTTTGAAAATCAACTGATGCTGTAGACCTGCCATGTTTAATTTTTAGTAGGATATGTCTCTCTCTCTCTCTCCATCTCTCCCTCCCTCTTGTTTCTTTTCTTCTTCTTTCTGTTTTTTTTTTTTTTCTCTCTACATTGTTCACTCCACCAATAGATTAGCAAAAAATGTACACACACACACACACACACACACATATATATATATTAGCGAAATGAAATTTAAGAAACATGCAACCGCATACATATTCAATCAAAAGTCAAGAACAGTGGTTTGAACAATATGAAAACTGTATACCACCAAATCAGCACGTCAGAAACTCCACAAGAACATGGCATCAGAGCTAAGCAAATAGATTTTTCAGGGGTCATTTAGCAGAAACATCTAAAATAAACCACCATGGACAATTTAATGGATGTCAATTTGTTATTAATATTGGAATTCAATCAATTCTCAGATTTTAAAATTACATACAGAGCAATGCTGCAGCTCTCACATAAGTAATTTTACCTTTCACCAAGCTACAAAACAGTATCCCTGCAAAACTTTAATAGATTTCCTCCTCATTGGCTGTAAATTACAAGAAAAGCTTGAGATCTGTTGAGATGGCAGAAGGCAGCCAACAACAATGCTAATCGTACAACAGAGCAACCAGTTGTAAGCACATCCTTGCTAAGCACCTTAGCTCAGTCGCTCAAAAATAATTTTCTGATCCATCCCAGCTCTGCAGCAGGAGTACAGACATCCCGACGCTCAAACTCATAATTTCATCTTGCAAGGGCCAGAGATTTATCCAAGTGGCTGCCATCTGGTTCGTGTCGGTAATGGAGAAGGTGTGGGAGCTTCAGTGATCAACATTTGTCAAGCACATTGAACCAGAATGGACAGATGCAATCACAGCTTCAGGATAAACAAATCTTTGTAGGATATTTCATTCTTCCATCGTATGCATACAAATTTTTTCCAGCAGCAATGGCCAATCTTCACCCAGCTGCTGGGGATTTAGCTCCATTGCCACTTTGAAATCAAGCAAAGATATTGAGCACCGCTGTCCCTGTTCCTGCATAACTTCTGTGGGCCCAGAGCTACTCTGCATATGCAAGTGATTACTTGGCCACATCCCATTAACAAGCTTGCCTTGAGGCTGCTGCTTGTGGGCAGAGTGCTTTCTCAACTGATGTGTAGACCTTGATCCCGCCAAATCAACACATGACCTGATCAGTTTCTTCAAGTATACATCCAACATGCTATTCAACATACTAGCAGATTCCACAGAAACCCCTCCAAGGCCCTGCGCTGCCGCAATCTGCTCCATACGTTTCTTCAATGTCTCAGTGTCATACAAACCGCCAGTGTCATAGTAGCCAATGAAGTCGCCACTGCTAGCCAATGGTATAGCTTTGCGGGTCCCACCAACACTAGCTGAGCAAAATGGAATCCCAAGTGGTGCAAGCAGAGGACTTCTAGAGAGATTAATGTGGTTAGCTTGCTCCACCTCCTCCCCATCTTCAACAATGGCTCCTTCAGTCTGATCCTTAGTAGGCACCCTCGGTTTTTCTGTGGATCGCACTACACCTTCTCTTTCAATTTCAGGTTGCTCGGCAACTGCTTGAAGATGTTGCACTGGTCTCTGATAATCATATGGAGTCAAATCCCCATTTTCTATACCCAATTTATTGCCATTGTCTTCTGTACCCATCGATTGAAGTGAGACACTCTCAACTTTACCATTTGGCCCCAACGGGCTGGGCCTATCCCTGAGTTTTCTATCCCGTATTCCAGACCTAACCTTCCGTGGGGACGATACTGGCAAAACCCCATTCGACCAAATGACCATATTTGGATTCTGATTGGGAACAAGGGATCCAGTTTGTTCATGTCCATCTTCGCTACCAGGAGAACTTTTCACAGTTTGTATCCAAGATTTTGCGGGACCCGCTTCATGAACTGGTGGCGGAGTCTTAGCCTTGCATGCATTTTTCAAGATTGATCGTATCAACTGATTATGAAGTGGCAGGTTCTCCCTCCCAAGAATGCGGTAGCATGACTTATCGAACTCACTTTTACTGAGCTTCTGACTTAAAAACCTACTCAAATTATTAAAATACCTTTTAGACCTCTCAGCCCCAATCTTCTTCACTATCTGCGCTTTCAATTCGCCTAAATCAATTCTAGAGCCCTGCTGCGGTTGCATTGCTCAATAAGCAGATTCCTACACCATTCACAGAGCTACAAAACCACTCAAACCCGATTCCACCCCAATTTACAGCTTTCTCCACCACAAAACAAGTCCAAAATCACCAATTTGCATATCATACAATGCAAATCAAACTCTCAATCTCTGCATATTGAGAGTAAAACAGCAAGGAAGAAATCCCAGAAAAAGAACGGAAAAAAGAACTCACAATTCCCAAGGTGGATAGGGTTATTTCAGTTTCCAAACATCCCTAAATTGACCCACGGAGAAACCATGCAATGCAAACCCAAATCTCATCTTCGGAGAACGAAAACCCTAGGGATCAAACTCCAGTTGAGTGGTTAACAGAAACCCTACTAAACAAAGCCGAATTTAATAAAGCAAAGAACAAATCAAAACCCTAAAGTTGGAATCACCGAACTTGAAAAAACAAAAGAAAGAAACAACAGCGCCTGCCTCCTCTCAAGCGGAACAGCACGAACCGTAAATAAAATCACTGCAGCAATTAAAACCCAAGGTTTCTTTTACAGTCTAATTCAAAATACAAATAAAGTTGGGAATTGGAAAAATTGAAGTTGAAGGAAAGAGATCAGTGGCGTTGGTAGGATAGAGTTGGGAACAGAGCACGAATTGCAGAGAAATAATAAGCACCAATGAAGAGCGCAAAAAGAGAAGCTCCAGAGTAATATAAAAAATAAAAAAAAAAAGATTGATAGAGGGCTGACCTTAGACAAACTTGCTTGACCAATTGCAGAGAAATCGAGTGCCACTCAGTTGTTGGTTGGGGGGTTCGGGGTCTGGGTTTGGGTTTGGGTTGGATTGCTCGCTGCCTCGATTCTTTTTGGCTTGCTCCCTCTACTCTCTATTTTCTTAATTTCTGTGTTTATTTAGAGTGCATTTTCCTTCCTTTCGAGCTTTCCCTTCTTCTTGATTTCCTATTATTTCAGCTCCGCTTTGTTTTGTGTTTAGCTCGATCCCCCGCTGCTACTATTTTAATTTCTCTTTTCTTTTTTTTCCTCTCTCTCTCTTTCTTCTTCTTTTATATATAAAATTATATGTATATTAATGTGTGTTTCTCTCTTATTTCTTTCTTTTCCTTGTTCCTCTCTCTCTTCGCTCCCTTCTCTCTCGCCTTGTCTTCGACTTCACCTTGTGTTCATTTTTAGTGTAAACGTGTTTTATTTCTTTTTTTTTTTTGTGTTTTTATATTGTTATTTAATTAAATATTATTATTTTGTTAATAAATTTTTTAAAAAATTACTTTTACGCAATAATAAGGTGACATTCCATCATTTAAGGGATAATGAAATAGTATTTTGTATAAATATTATATACGGGGTCGTAGATTAAATATAAAATTTTTTTAATTATTTAAATTTGAAATTTTCCTTTATTAATTTTGGGTTTTTTGGGAAATGTATTTCGCTTTCTTTGTTTTAGCAATGTTTTGTTGTGTTTTCAAATAATTAAATTGGAAAAACATATTTAGTATACTTAATAAGTAATGCCACTGCATCTTCAAAACAAAAATAAAAAAGAAAACGTTGTATTAAAAAAGGGTTTGACCATGAAAACAAACAAACAAATAAAACAACCCAATATAGGCAAACATGTTATTTAAAAAAAAATAAAAATTCTATAGATATATATTTTATTTTAAATAATATGTTATTGATTAAATAAATGTATAAATCGAAACATATACTCAAACCAAATAAGATAAAGAATTTAAGAGAAATAAAAGGGGCGAAATGTGGCATTGTTCTTTCTCTTCTAGTGTGGAAATCCATGGAGGACGAGGTTGTTTTGTCAATTTATTATCCTTTTGCAACTTATCAAAGGATAAGCATTAACGGACGAGCCATTTTGTTCATTGTCGGGTCCGACAATCTTTGTCTTGGCAAAAGTAGTTCCGTTATAGAATAGTTTCCATCATCCTGTGTTCTAAGTAATGCCCAGTTTACCATGTTATAATTATTAATGCATCGGTTTTTCAGTTAAATTAAATTGAAAATTTTAAAGCATAATAATTGAAAAATAATTAATTTTTTATTAAATTAAATATAAATTAAATTTAAATTAATCAAATAATTAATAATTATTTTTATGATTATATGCAAATAGAAAGAACAGAGTGCGTACAAATCCTGAAATGTGCAGAGCAGCGCGTTGCAGGTGTTTTTTCCATCTCCCAAATCCCGCCTGATGATAGCTTTTTCCGAGTAAGGTTTAGGAAACTGGTGGTTTTTGTACTGATATTAGTTGCCAGTTCGAGGGAAGCAGAGTGTGTGATCCTCCAATGGTGGTCCGATGTTCTCTCTTCCATTTGGTTACTATTAACCACTTCAATTCATATATTTATATTTAGTGAAACACATGTAAATGATTTACAGCATGTTAATTGAGAACAAAATTTCATAAAAATATTATGGGGAAAAAATTTAATATCATAAAAATTATGGATAAAATTTACTCTTGAAAATATTAACCATTAACCATGATAATTGAAATGAATATGATCTCAAGAGAGTCATATCATTTCTTTAAAACATGAAGCATTGGCCCAATAATAGGTAGAATTGAGCAGTAATAAGTTTCATTGGAATAAATCGATCAAAATAAATTGAATTTAGTTTGATTTATTTTATTTCAGTTTTAATTAATTATATCGTTTGATTTATTTAATCAATTTTGATGTTTAAAATTTAAAATCGAATCGATAAAAATTGACTATTAATGTTATTAAAATTTGTAATATAATATATATTTATACTTATTAATATTATCAACACTAAAATGATACCCATAACTACGCTATGGAAAATGATAAAAAAAATATAAATTATATTGGATTACATTTTAATTTGATATTTTTAAAAGATAAATTGTTTGCAGAGAAAAAGATAAATTGATTTTAATTATAAAATTAAATATATAAAGAGGGATTCTAATTAAATGATAGATACTCAATTGAAAGAAATTGAGAAATCAAATTATATTACTTTTATATATAGTAGAGAAAAAGATAAATTGATTTTAATTACAAAATTAAATATATAAGGAGGGATTCTAATTGAATGTCACTTGTCATTCAATTAGACATTCAATTGGAATTAATTAGACATTCAATTGAAAGAAATTGAGAAATCAAATTATATTACTTTTATATATAGTAGATATATTATTATTAAGATATAATTAATATTATATTATTATTAAAAAACGATAAAATCAATCAAATTAACTGAACTGATTGAACAAAAGTCCGCTTCGACTATTTCAATTATGAGATATAGTTGTAGTTTGATTGATTTGATTAGTTTTCTATAAAAAATTAATAACTCCGAGTTTTGAAATTTTAAAATTTAATCGACTGAATTGATGGGTCGAGAACCTAAGAGTAAGAGACCAGGAGGCCCAAAAAGGTTTGGGTTTAGCCCAATTAACGTAGAGAAAAGGAAAAATGGAGGCCCCATTCCTAATTAATTCGAGCCCATAAAGAAAACAGAGAGCAAACAGAGCCTTCCTCCTCCTTTTCTTTCTTCTTCCTTGTTTTAGGGTTCATTACAAAGAAAACAGACCGCAATTAGTCGTCGAGTTCGTGTCTCTTTCTCCGAGTTGCTGCAGATTGGTAGCAACGCTTGAACTGGTAAAATGGAAATTCGAATATTATTATTATATTTTTTATATTTTGCTTCTATCAATTTTGCATGCGCGAATATCGCTATTTTTGATTATTAAGTTACTGCTAAATTGCTAACCTGAATTGAAACTCTTGAAATCATGCAGCACCGAACTACTGATCTCCAGTTATGGGGGAAGTGGTAATTATTCCGTCACATTTTCGTTTATTAGCTTAGTTCATTTCAGCCATGAAAACTCTGTTAATTTACGTAAATATTTAACCATTTCTACAGAATTTCATGCAAGAGGAAGATATTCGGTTGGAGACTACGCGAGCGAGATGTAACTAAGATCTCTTTCTTCTTATTATAATTCCACATGTGTATAAGATTGCTGTTTCTACAGAAATTGAATTGCCTTTTGCTTCTTTGCAGTTGCAAATGTTGTCAAAAGGCATGCCCAACTAACAGACCGTCTGTCCAGGTATAATTGCTATTCTTTGTAAATTAGCTGAAATTCATGGCTGTTATGGCTTATAGGTATTTACCTAGGACTGCTGATTTCGTATCGGTGTTAGGAACCGGGCTGTCAGTACCTAGGCTTGGGCAACTGATAAGAGTAGAAAGCTGATGGAAGTGCTACTATTCTTTTCCGTTTCTATCATCTGTTACTTTGAAAAGTCCATTGATAAGGCTTTTCTCTCTACCACTAGGAGTTTGGCTGCCAACGTTTAGTGCAAGTTCTGAATTTTGGAAGTGGGATGTCTGATCCTTTCATGGTCAATATTCTATAGAAATTATTAAATATCGAGTTATGCGGGGTTTGTGCAGTGGTATCTCTTAGAGGGCATTGAAGAAGAAAAAGAGGTGGCTGATGCATGAGAAACTGAGTTGTTTTATGTATAAGCCAAAACCTAGGCATTAAGTTTTATGTTTATCCTTAGTGGCTTGATGTTGAATCTTTTTGGCCACTATGTGAGTTATCGCTTAGTGAGTTCACATGTTTCATGTGCATATATCTGGCCTTTGTTTTAGTTTTGTGTTAAATGTGGTACTAGTGTGAAAAAGGCATAAAGTTTTGTATTTTCCACCTTTGTTTGCTTGGTGCTGAATGTTTTAGAGACTTTAGGAGTTTATATTTTATTATATGTCATCTTTCATGTGAATATTTCTGGCCATAGTTAGCTTTTCGTTAAAATGTCACATGAATGTGATATTTTGTGGTTCTTAGAGGATTGATGCTCTAAATGGTGGTGGTTTGATAGGGATTCTGATAAGATGATATTTGAGCGTCTACAAAAAGAATTTGAAGCTGCACAAGCTTCTCAAACTCAAGGTAAATATATGCATCTGCAGTTCAGAATTACCATTTTTGCTGATTAATAAATGTGTTTTGCAGCAGTCTCTTATCCATTCTATGATGCTGTATTTACATGTTTAAATTTTGTTACTATGTATAATGTATATAATTAGGGCATGAAAACAAAAGTGTGCTGATATTAATTTGATGATCTTTTACAATTCAAACCAAGTAATGGGACACAGCTAAATATTCAGTTGGATTTTTTATGAGGTTAGTTAGTTAAGATGGTTGTTCACTTCCAATAAAGCTACCAGTTTACAAGTTCATTTTAGTTCCCAATTGCTTGTTCTTTCTATCTATCAACCTCTCATGGCAGCTGCCTCTGTGTATAACCATAAGCAGTTTTAACTCTGATAAGAAATTGCCTTTTCTTTCCTTTTGAACCTTCAGAGATTAATTTAGATGGTGAACAGTGGAATGACGGGCTATTAGCTACAATAAGAGAGCGGGTATGGCTTTGCTGAACACTTCAAGTAACTGTATTTCTTGTTCTATTTTTACTGTTTGAGTTGGAATTTGATGATTGAGGCAGTGTCTGATGTTGAATAATTTTTCTTGGTTAAGTGAATCATGCTATTCATAATAATGTTTTCTACTCTTTCCTCTTAATAAAAGTTGTCTTGATGATAACTTATCTAGTTTTTTATCAGGTTCACATGGAGGCTGACAGAAAGGCAACGTCTGGGGACACAAACAACATGCCAACTCATTTTGAGGAAAAGATTACTTATAGAATTGGTAGCAAGGTAAAAAAATATGTTAAGAACACTTTTTACAATGTTCTTTTTCTCGAGGTTCTAGAGATTCTAACTGATACTGACATCAGCCTTTTAAAATGCAAAGTTGATTTTGAAAGGTGATTGAGTTCAATATCATCAAGGGTTATGCAAAGATGAGGGAAGATGGAGCAGTTTTCTAACAGTTTCTGAGATAGGAATAAAAGTTTCATGAGAAAAGTGCTTGTAATTTTAGAAGAGTTGTAGAATATGGAAGTGAGGAAAAGAAAATTTTCTTTAGTCATAATTAGGCAGGTCTGCTTTAGACAGAGTACAAGTAACTATTAGTAAATTTATTTTGAATGTGCCTTAGACAGGTGATCAATATTTCAGCTTCAACTGTTTTATGCGTGTGCTTTATTATTGTTGCATTTGTGAAGTCATTTCATGGTAGCTCAGATTTAATTGTAAACAGGTGATATGCTGTTTGGAAGGGACAAGAATTGGCATATTATATGAGACATCTTTTGCAGGTATTACTATAGAAGTTTTTATCATTTGATTATTAGTATTGCTTATATGGCATGTAAAAAAAGTATTACTTCAACAATCATGGTCTTACAAAGGCTTAAGGGGCTGAGACATATCCTGTCATGTTGCATTTTGATTTAAAGATGTAAATTTTTTAAGAGAAGTTGGAAGTTGGTTCAACCTCGTCTTTTCTTTTTTTGAAGTTTTTTGTCTTCTAAAATAAATGCCTAGAATCCCTTATCAATGTCATTGGAGTTACTCTTACAATTCTTGTTTCTGTAATTTTGTAGGGGAACCTTGTGAGCTGTACCATTGTGTGCTTGAGAGCAAGTCATTTCTTGAAAAGATGACTGTCATTGAACACACAATTCCTTTCTTCCTGCCAATACGAGAAGCAGAAAATGATCTTCTTTCTTCTAATGCTATGGTAACTTGGTTGCCTATCTGGTTTTTATTTGATAAGACCATGATATTAGATCTGTTCTTAATATTTTTTTTTATCTATCTGCTTCCAGAGATTTATAGATCATATTGGAGATTTATTGCAGGCTTATGTGGACAGACAGGAACAGGTAATGATGTTGCTGTCATATGAAATCATATTTTATTATCCAAAATCAGCATTTCTTTTGGTTAGGCAATGTTTTATTTCTTGAAGCACTTGTTTGCTTCCACTGTTGCTTATCTTGTATGATGCCTCAACCCAAACTTCTCCCTAATGCAGGTTCGGCTTATTAAGGAGTTGTATGGAAATCAAATAGGAGAGCTGTATCATAGCCTTCCATACCACATGATTGAATTTGTACTAGATGATGCTGATTGGTTGGTCCACTTTGCACTTTATGGAGTATCTGGAATTGTTATTATAGACATATAGGTAGTTTAGATGTAGGGAAGGTTCTGCTTTCTTCCTTTTTACAGGCTTCAGTTTGTTTTATGCTAATGAAAGTCTTTAAATATATTAATTGTCTAAGGAGGGTCTCTCTAATGGGATGTTTTGGTTTCTAAACCTCATTTTAAGTTATCTTATTGTTGATTGAGTTTTCCTGTAGATACTTTGGTTCTGTCTTTATTTTCTAATATTTTGTGAAGTGAATATGGAATATTGCATCCACTGTTTTTAACTGTGTTAGAATAGTTCATTATAAGGCTAAATAATTATCTTAAACGGTATTAAATTTTAATTAATTATTATTATGTTTTGCTTGGCATTGATGGGATTGTTTTCTTTTTATTCGATGCAGCAAAGTAACAATCAGTCTTAGATATGCAGATCTTGTTTCTGTACTTCCAACTCGAGTAAGAGTTCTAGCATGGCCAATGCATCAGTTCAAGAAAAGTCATACAAGCTCAGCTATTTCGAGCAGGAAAGAAAATGGAGCAATGAGTTCCCAAGCTATTCCATCTCGTTTGTCTTATGCGGAGGATGCCTTGAGAACCATGAGCTTACCGGAAGGTATTACCTTCTCTTTTCCTGTTAGGTGATGTTTCTGTGAAAGATGCATTTTGGTATTTGCTTGTTTAGAAATTTTTACGTCTTTTCCTGAGTGGGAGGGGGAGAGGCTTCCGAGTCTTGTTATTTTCTCAGCTGCATCTGGTTTAATTTGGAATATTAATGTGCTTTTGATATGGTTAAATGATGTGCTTGAGAAGAAAGGCTACCAGAATTCTACTGTTTATTTCAGTCAACTATGTATTTTCTTCCATTCAACACTCATATTCTGGAAATTATAATGTCCAAGAAACATGTGCAATTAGTTGTTGCTGAATTTGTTTGAATTCATTTGGTTTTCAAGTTTGGTGAAAATCTTTCTGCTGATTGCAATTTTATTTGAACGTAAAAGGCAACTCACATTTCTCTTGGCTGCACTCGGTTACTAATTTATAATTGATTTTCATTAGTTTTCACCTTTTTTTTCTCCCTCTTACCATGGTTTGGTTCATGCTTCTTTATGTCAGCATATGCAGAGATTGTGTTGAATCTACCACAAGCCCTGCAGCAAATTATCTCAGCTTAGGAGCCCGAGTTAGCTCTTTGCTTCCTTGTTCAGAAGTTTCAGTGTGTACAAAGCTATATATACATATATATTGGAGCATGGTTGTATATTGGCATGAATTGTGAATTATTGGGGTACTGTTGGTTTTGTATAGGAACATTCCCCAGCCTTAAAACCCTTCTTTTCTCTCCCTTTTGTGGTTCTTTTTTAAGTTTTTGTTATTCTGCAATTATATTTGTATTAATCTCTTTAAGATTGGAAACAATTGATTGAGCCCAAAAGTGATGAGCAAATTGTGGTACACGTACTTAAACCAAATTGTTTAAGCTTTTATTTGTAGGATTATTCTTCAAGTATATCAAAGAAACCACACAAGACGACTCACGATATAAGTATGAATTTGGTGGTGGCCATGGCCATGGCCATGGTCATGTGAGTGCTACTTGAACAGGAGAAACCGTTGGAAAATGGACCAAAGTCTCAAGAATTGGCTTCATGGACATTTGCCTTTTTTTATCAATAATGTGTGGTGTATCAAAATTTTACTTTAAAGATTGAATATTATATCTTATTGTATTATAAGATAGTACAAAGTGTATCTTATCCCGTATCTACCCTCTCTCTTGGCAAGATATGAAAACTCCGAACAAAACAGAAACTGAGAATAAAGTATAATAAACTCACAAGTGAGAACACATGGAAATGGAATGTGCATTTCCGCTGGAAAGGAAGTGGGCTGCCACTGAACTGTCTAGCATAAGGCAAATTTCCAATTCTCAAATGCCAGGGTGTCCTTGTCCGAGCCTGCCTGCACCGAAAACTTACCACTTTTTTCCTGCTTCCTTCTCCATATCTTAGTTTTGCAATCTTGTTTCTTTTTGTTTAATCCCATCTCTTAGTCTTCTTCCAGTACTGTTAAGATTCTTGAAAGGGAAGAACTACCCTCCCATTCAATCCATTTTTGCAATATATTAACACACCAGATCGAGATCTAATGGAGAAAAAGCACTACTCCACTGAAGTTTGAAACAATGAGTTCTCTAACACCCTTTTTTCCATTTTTCCTGTTCTTCCTCCTTACTCCAAGCCATGCTCGACTTCGAGTTGATTATTATAAGAACTCTTGCCCTGATGCTGCATCAATCGTCAGGTCTGCCGTTACACACAAGTTCCAGCAGACATTCGTTACAGCTCCAGCAACTCTTAGACTATTCTTCCATGACTGTTTCGTCCGGGTTTGTCACCATATCCCATGTTATACATGCATTTCATGGTTGGTGGTTTTGCTTTCTTCAATACTCAGATAGCCGTTACATGACTATAGTTCTATATTTGTACAGGGCTGTGATGCTTCAGTGATGCTAGCTTCATGGAACAACACGGCAGAGAAGGATAACCCGGATAATCTTTCCTTAGCTGGGGATGGATTTGACACTGTGATCAAAGCCAAGGCCGCTGTTGACAGTGTGCCTGAGTGCAGAAACAAGGTTTCATGTGCTGACATCTTAGCCATGGCTACGAGGGACGTCATAGCTTTGGTACAAAGCCTAAGACTTGATAAATAATTTCTCATGCAAATCCTTCTTACTATACGGATGTTAGAAGCTGCTAGCAGGTCAGTTGATCTCTGTTTTCTAGTAGTAACGTTTTCTGGTGCAGACAGGAGGCCCATCTTATGCAGTAGAATTGGGAAGACTTGATGGTAGGATCTCTACGAAAGCCAGCGTGCGGCATCATCTCCCTGGTCCGGATTTCAAATTAGGCAAGCTCAAGGCCATGTTCGCCTCTCATGGTCTCACTGTCACGGATCTGGTTGCCCTATCAGGTACTTCTAGTTCAGCAGGATGAGGAAAATTTCAGATTTCTCCCACGTAAATGTCCTCAGAAAAGCCAACTTGTTTCTTTAACAAAGTTTTGATGACTAAGACAAATAGGCAATGTTGTAATCTGTATGTAGGAGCACATACAATCGGGTTCTCACATTGCAGCCGGTTCTCCAGACGAATTTACAACTTCAAAAGCAAGAGCAGAATCGATCCTACTCTTAATCTAGAATACGCAAGGCTGCTCAGGCAAATGTGCCCCAAAAATGTAGAGCCCCGGATGGCTATTGAGATGGACCCAGCCACGCCCCTAACGTTCGATAATATGTACTACAAGAACCTTCAAAAAGGGAAGGGACTTTTCACCTCTGATCAGGCTTTGTTCACTGATGCAATGTCAAGGAAAATTGTCAACGTTTTTGCTTCCAACAACACGGCCTTTGAAGGGGCTTTTGTTGCTGCGATAACCAAGCTTGGGAGGGTAGGGATCAGGACGGGCAAACAGGGTGAAATCAGGCATGATTGCGCTCGTGTGAACTAGATTATCTAACTTTGTTTTTTGCCAACAATTTCCTTCTTCTTTGTTCGTCATGTTGTAAAGCATTTCTTGATGATAAAGATAGAGTGAGAAACAAAACCAGGTTTCTATGGGACCAAAATCCTCAACTCAACATGTCTATATTATATCGTGCTCGACCTTTGGGGATGTTAAGAAAAAAAAGGAATATGAAAGATAAAATGCCAAAAAACAAAGAAGAAGAATTTCGTTGTGTTGTTTATGGTTTATGGTTCATGGTTTCATTTCTTATTTAAAATCCCTAGTATCGGCCACGTATTAAATCGCACTGTCGGTGGTGATCTTGGTAATGACACTATCTTTTGTGTAAAATAAAAAATAAATAAAATGTTTCAATCTCGTAAACAGTCTCTGAAAAATTAATAACCACCGACATTGAACAGAAGGTAATAATCATGTGACGTTTGAATTTTGAAACTCAAAAGGTTCATCCGCATGGAAAGAACAAGTACTTACGATGTAGTAACGACAAGACCAGAAAAAGAAAAGAAAGTGGGTAAGCAGCAGCCATGAAAGGCGGTGTTATTTTTTTTTTGTTTTTTGCTGTTAAAAAAAGGACAACAGTTCCTCCCCTTTTTCATTCAAAAAAAGAGAGGGTCACAATGACACTAAAACCCCAACATTTAGTAAAAGGAAAATGCCCCTATTTCTATAACTAGTAAGTGTCTTCTTAACATTGGTCGTCGTAGGTTTCTTCTTCACTTTAGGCCTTGATCGTCATTATAACTTGTTTTTGGCTTTTCTGGAGGGAAAGATCATCTTGGTTCTTCTACGCTTCTTTTGTTCCAAATGCCTCTTTTAAACAGTGTAATGCTGCTGAATCGTATCGATATCAAGTCCCTTCAGCTTAACAACTGATTCCACGTGCCCCTTCAGTGTAGTCAGCTCCCTCAGCCTGCACACAATGCATACACAAAAATCATCATCAATATCCATTATGTTTATCTTTGCAAGCAAATGTAGATGATGAAGTCCGTCCAGAAATCAGCTCAACTCACCTTGCAACCTCAGCCCTGCGCTTGGCCTGCTCTGCAATCTCTGAAAGTTCCCTGTAGCTGCTCCTTTCATTGAAAATGTTTGAAGTTTCAGGTGGTTGAAGACCGTGCAGAGTTCTCTGTGCAGCTGCCCATTGTGCTTCTCTTTCTTCTTTTCCGTAATCTTTCTTTGTGGTGAAGGCAGTCTGGAATCCCAAGAACAGAGTAAGAGCAATGAAATCAGAAACAAAGCAGAGCGGAAGAGATCGAAACAGAGCAGCAGTGCAAATCGTACCTTGTTCTCCAAAAGGTTATCCCAAGCCTTTCCACTAAGAACGTATCGGATTGCAAATTTGATAAGATCAAGTGGGACAAAAGTCACCGCACTGTAAAGCCAGATTACACCAGCCCATCCCCATCCCATACCTTTAATCCTTGCGAAACCCCAATTTGCGTAGACAGCAATCAAAGTGGCCACCTGCCAAACATAATTGGGTTTGTTATGTTAATTACACAATAAAAACCAACCACAATTTTGACAGGAAACAGATTTTCGAAATGGAATGGAACCTTAAAAGGATTAGTTAAATTTTCTTACCAGCTGAGCAATTATAAAAGCACTGACTAGTAGAAGTCCGGGACGTTCAACGTAGGACCAGCTGCGGGACCGTGTGACAAAAATGAGCGCCTGGCTCACAATACTAACTTGAAGGTATAAAGCTGCCATCATCTCTTCATCACTATACCTCAGTGATCTAACACTAAACTTGTCCTGAAATATTGGAAAAGGAAACCTTAGCAAAACTATAAGAAACCTCACCAAAATAATATAATCAATGGGACATAACAACAGCTATTCTTACTGTGAAGAAATCAGTGTCATGCATTGCCCAGAAGAATAACACGGTCATCAGTGCTAAGTAACCTCCAAGCACGATGCCAGTACAGAAAATCTCCTTGAGTTTCCAGCTGTCTGGCTGGGGAGATGGCTTTACTCTGTCCTTGGAAATTGTCATGATTGTACCTATAGATGCGATGACAAAATAAATCAGATTCAATACCATGGTGGGTCGATCCTGGTGACTTGTACAATAAGTTAGAATTGGTGTAACAATCTGATATAGATCATCTCACCATCATTGAGGATGGCAATAATTAGAACCATGAAGGGTGCGAAGTCAAACTTCCATATCAAGGCAATAAACAAGAAGCCAAACTGCCAAAATGAAAATGAAAAAAGCTTAATCCATCTGTAAAACTATTTAGCATTGTAAGTGTTAAAAGTCTCAACCGGTCTTGATATACTTACCACAATACGAATGGTGATCGAAACTGCATAGATCTACAAAGTTGAAAGGGAATAAGTGAAAAGGATACAAATACTTGCACTGTGGAATCATGGTCGGAAAAATGCAAACGAAAGTAAGCTATAATATGACTAACCGTGTAGTTCTTCATCCTTTGGAAAATAGCCCTGCTGGTCAGCACTGCACTTATAATGACACTTAGCCCAGGTTCAGTAAGTACAATATCTGAGGCACTTCGAGCGGCATCTGTAGCATCAGCCACAGCAATTCCAATGTCTGCCTTCTTTAAAGCAGGGGCATCGTTGACACCATCTCCTGTCATGCCACAAATATGTTTCCTCTCCTGTAGTCTCTTAACAATTTCATATTTGTGCTCTATCATTGACATGAAAAGGAATTGTTAGGAAAAAAAGAAAACCTTAGAATTAGATCAAAAGAAATTTAATAATGCTATCAAATCGACCTAAAAATATCGAACGTGCCCGGAAATCTAATATGTTATGTAATATTGTGCATGATGACAAGTGACCGGTGTTACACAGAACTTTCTTTTTTAAAAAAAAAAAAAAGAAGCAAAAAAATGGATGCTGCCGACATGTCATCTTAATTATCAACAAAGTTCTTAAAAAAACAAAAATATTAATAATTTCCAGAATATCACATATTTAAGAAGATATTTTACAACTGAACACACCTGGAAATACTCCTGCAAATCCATCGGCCTTCTCAATCAATTCATCAATAGGGAGGGCAGCAATGGAAGCATCCTTGTCTTGGCCCAGCAAGGAAGAAGAAGGGTACATGTTTGTTCCCATTCCAAGCCTCCTGCCAGTTTCTTTGCCAATGGCAAGCTGATCCCCTGGGTATAACAGAAAAATAATATAAAATTTACATCATGAAATTATAGCCAATGTACAATATTAAAATAATATTTAAACAACCCTTACCGGTAATCATCTTAACATTCACTCCAAGGTTTAGAGCTCTCCTGATGGTTTCAGCACTATCGTGTCTTGGAGGATCAAACAGTGGCAACAAACCAACAAGCTGCCACGGTGCCCCAGGAGACTCTTTTGTTTTCTCAGGTACTTCCTGCAGAAATAGAAATTAAACAATGTGATTACCCCAATTTACGTACGAAATCAATATGAAACATGCAAAAGTTTAATTTGCAGACCTGTCTTGCAACGGCTAATGATCGAAGTCCACGTTCAGCAAATTTATCAATAACTGCATGAACCTTTTTCTTGACATCTTCTTTGCAATTGCAAAGAGTTATGATCTATTTCAGAATATTGAAAGCATATACGTCAGAAGTTATCTCCCTAAACCTTTCAAAAACGGATGTTCCATAATGAGAAAAAGTATTATTACCTGCTCTGGTGCTCCTTTGCTAGCACGATGCCAGTTTCCGTCAGAATCAATGTAGGTCAGAGCAGTTCTCTTGTCTACAGGGTTGAATGGTAGGAAGTGAATCTCTCTGATACCAGCTCGTGCCTGGCCAATCAGTATCCAAAATGACTCAAGTATTCTTGGGCCCAATCCTAAATATAAAGAAGAAAAAGCCAGAAGAAAATAATACCTCCTTCGCATCTGCAAGCATTCCTACAATTGCAGCATCAATAGCATCCTGATTTTCAGTCCTTGAAGCCCTTGCTGCATAAAGGATAACTTGCTCTTTTTCGACTCCCTTTGCAAACACTTCAATTAGGTTTCTATCAACAGTAAGTTTGTTCAGGGTCAGGGTCCCAGTCTTATCACTGCAGAGAACATCCATGCCTGCCATTTCCTCAATGGCTGTCATTCTTTTTGTGATAGCCCCTTGCTGGGAAAGCCTATGGGAACCAATAGCCATGGTGACAGATAACACAGTTGGCATAGCAATAGGGATTCCTCCAATCAAGAGAACTAGTAAATTGTCAATTCCCTGCCTGTACTTGCGGTGCTGTATTGGGTACATGACTATTATCTCAATGATTATTCCAACAGCAATTGAGCAAATGCAGAAATTTCCGATGGCAGTAAGCACTTTCTGGAAATGCCCAACTTGATTGGTGCTGTCCACTAGGTGGGCAGCTTTACCAAAGAAGGTGTGCACACCAGTTGCAATAACAACTGCTTCTAGTTCACCCTGTTTACACGTTGAGCCAGAAAACACTTCATCTGATGGATGCTTTGTGACGGGAAGAGACTCCCCTGTAAGTGCAGATTGATCAATCTTCAAAGGATCACCCTCAAGAAGACGAGCATCAGCAGGAACTATGTCTCCCAATTTAATAGTGATAATGTCCCCTGGCACCAGAATTGCTGCTTCTTGTTCACTCCATCGACCATCTCTAAGAACCTACATTATGGTACAAGCACCACAAGCTGAGATCACAACTAGAAAAGGACGGAAAGATGACGCAACAAATTGTTAAGCTGATGAGTGTTTCATTTTTTACCTTGGTTTTTGGAGCAAGATTAGCCATGAGGGCAGCTGCAGCGTTACCAGCATTATTTTCTTCAATAAAACTGATGGTGGAGTTGATCAACAACAAGACAATGATACCAACGAAGTCCTGCCAGTCTGGAGGCCTCCCGTCACCATTTGCCAAGGCAATAGCCATTATAGCAGCAGCTTCCATGACCCATGACAAAGGGTTCCACATAAAACCCAAGAACTTGAGAAATTTGCTCTCCTGTTTGCAGAGTATTATACCATATTACGCAACATATACAAGCCGAAAATTTACAACCTTATATGTAAACGGTTATGATCTGTACCTTTTTCTCTTCTAGTTTGTTTGGTCCAAAAACTTGAAGGCGATTGGCGCCTTCCTCGGTAGTCAAGCCTGCTCTTGTACATTTCAGCTGCTCGAAAACTTCCTCAATAGGAATCCGTTCCTGTAAGCAATTATCACATTCTTAGCCAACTTAAATGGCAGAAAATGGCTTCGTCAAGTATCCTCGTTAATTTCTGTTGTGATTCCATTCATCCATGTATGAACTGGTGAATATTCGAGTCTTTACTTTCAAATTTTGATTTAATAATTTTTAATGGTGTGGCTTTGCCGGAAGAGAAATCAAGTGCAGCAGAAAAAAGAACTCCACAGGTGACCAGTGACCACCAATCATCACAGAAATCACTAATGATAATAATATCATAAGAATCTACTTTTTGTGAAAATTTTATCAACACAAAGCTTAGAGTTGCAGCTAAGATTAGCTTAGCATATATCTTTTCGTAGAGAATCTGAGAAGCCATGCACAGGGTGGCGTCTAGTCTAGCTATGTGGAATCGATGCTTTTCCAAAGTAACCCACCTGATCTCATCACATAACAAACCAAAATACAAGCAGAATTTGATTTGGGGAAATAGAACCTCAAAAGGATGGGAATAAGATTTCCTGGTTTATTAGTGGACAATTCACTTTGTGTCTGATGGTGGGCCTCCAGCTACGAAAAAAACCGCCATAGCAGTAAATGGTGAAATACCAAGTAGCAGACTTACTTTTCTAGAACCCAAAGAAAAAAAATTTAATAGTAACCTCAACTCGTGTGAAGAGATTCACATTGATCATGTGAAAACCTAGCACATTTCCAACAATAAGTGGTTAAAGTCAAACTATTGCCAAAAGGCCCAAAAACGAAAAAAGAGAGTCAAAATATTGCCTCTGTCCCCTTGACATTTACAGCCACATCCAGCAATTGAAAGAATTAATTAATAGTACTAGTACCAGTATGAATTGTACGACTCATGAAATCGTGCGCTTTCAAACTAGTAAAAACCCTTTTTGGCACTCTCTCTGTTTTTATTAATTTATTTTTTAGTTATTTAATATTCTTATTTTTATGAATTTTTTTTATGTTAAACAATATTAAACATTTATGAATCAAAATTTTTATCTTAATCTTTGAAAAGATTAAAAAGAAAAAAAAAAGAAATACTTATTTTTTTTTTAAGATCAAAAGGTATTTATCCAAGTGCAGAGAAAAGTGGAGAAGCATAGGTCTAGTTTATAATACGGTAAACCTATATAAATGGAATGTTTTGTCTTTAAAATATAGGAAATTATCATGCGGCATCAATGGTTAGAGCAGAGCATTAAAAAAAAAGAAAAAAGAAAGTCAGTGGCGCGCCATTCCGGCCCATAGTGGACAAAAGGCATATGATATTTAGCCAAATTAGTGGGATTGCTATCAAATCCATTTGTCAACCACGCTCGCTTAGCGATTCGAGAATCGCTTAGCCTGGTCGACTCACTTGTTTCATGTGATTCGGTCACTCAATAATACCAAAAAGGTGAAAGAAACTGGGGAAAGATGAAAAAGAAGAAATGAACGGAGCGCTAAAATTTAAAAAATTAAAAACTTCTAATGAGAAGGAATTTGGATTATGGCGTAGAAGCGTAGGAAACTTGAAACTTCGGCTTGGCTTTTCGTAGCAAAATCATCGGTGACACACCAACGCAAGATTTAAGGCGAAAATAATGGTTCGTTACACTCATTGGTAGATCTTAGCTCAATTTTTTTTTTTTTTTTTGCTTTGGGAAAAAGAGAAAGGGAAAAGCGAAGGAAATAGAGATACGGAGAGTGTGAAAAGGATTCTATCAAAACACATGGTGGAGTATTGATGAGGAGGAAAATGATGTATCCTACCAGAAACAGATACATATCAAGCGATTAATCAAAGAAAATAAAATAAATAAGCTTTTATAAAAGGACAAGGAAATCGTAACAGAAGTTGTTGATGCCTTATTTGGCATGCAGGAAATGCGTGGGAAAAAAAAAGGGAAGAAATGAAACTACAATACCATCGTTCGTATCATATATCATGACTTTTATCTTCTGAGACAGAGAAAATGATTTTTTTCGCTTTGTTTGGCTAAAATTTCACAAAAGTTCCTTTTAAAAAAAGAAAAGGAAGCAAAGCATCGTTCGAAACACGCATGGTGAACTTTTATCATTTAGCCAGAAAAACGGAAAACCGCCGGTGGTTCGATGAGAAAGTAAACTCCATGACGAAATACCAAAACAGAGTACCGAACAAAGAAACATATATATGATTTACATACAATCTGATCAGAAAACAAACGGAAACCGATATATAGATTTGCATGTACATCAAATGAAATTGATGTTGAGGACGAGAGAAAGAGTATACCAGATCGACGGACTCGTTTTTGATCTCGTCGAGGCTGATGCCCTTATCGCCGCCCATCTTCCAAGGTTAGTTGGAGCAGCAGCGCCAGCCAGAGAAGGAACGAGCTGTTAGAGTTTTGCAAGCAAATACAGAAAGGAAGAGCCGATACTTAAAGGCTCATAATTCAAAGCAAAGAAAAAGGCTAACACTAATACTAAGAATCGCCACTAAAAAAAAGTCTATGAAGAAAAAAATGAAAGATAGAGAAAGGGAGAGACGTCTGTTGTTTTTTTTTTTTTTTTTCCCTTTTTCTTTGCCCTTTTTTAATTACTACGTAAATGAATCGAGACTCCGTGAGTTTTTATATACGTGAAATTGAGGAGAGGAGCCTCATATCGGTAAAAGAAGCGCACCAGAACGCTACGGGTGGGACTCGCTTAGCCTGGGCCATCTTGGCCTCTTTGATCGGCCACGCGCTGCTTCTTTCAGTTCACTTCACACACTTGTCTCCCGAATCTCCTCGGACTTTTCTTCTGTATTTAATTCTTCACGTTCTTTGTTTAAAGAAAAATAAAATAAAATTCAAGGCTTAATTTTATTGTGTACACATACACACACGAACGACATCTGCTGCTTTTGGTCAGATGCTATTCGATCTTTGACAACATGAAGTTCTGAATGGAAATGATTATTCAACGAATTGCTTTATCATTTCGCCGTGAATTTTCTCAATTTTACACCTAAATATTCATTTCTGACAATTACATACCTTCAATTATTTTTTATATTAATAAATGATTATCATGCGTAAGAAGCTATTTTCCTTTAAAATCACCATTGTCAAAGATAATTTACTCAATTTATCAAAAAAAAGTTACTCAAAATAAATATCTTTAAATCATGATAAAAATAATTAATTATTTATCTATAATCAAGTATGCATTTGTGTATATATATAGTTATAAAAAAATTTGATATTTGTAAATTATTGTTTATCTTTAATGAAGATAAACCAATAGATTTAAGATTTAATTGTCTAATGTCACTTTGAATTCACGAGATCAATTTACCAATGTTTTCAAGGATTTGGTTTTTAGAGTATTTCTTGATTTTTCTCGTTTAAGGAACAAGTTTTCAGAATATCAATAGACACTAAAAAATTTTAAATCAATTATAATTCTTCCATATATGGTAATATAGATATGATAATAGGCTTGAATCCACTTCACACGATCCATATTCCAATAAATAATAACATATTTCTTATAAGTTTATTCCTTTCATAATAAGATTATCTTGTTTTTTTAAACAAAATAAAATTTCATTTATTAAAAGACTTATGAACTTTAATTGAGGAATTATTTAATAAATCACTAGCGGACACATAAATGGAGTTATGTTTCTATGACATATTCATTTACTTTTTACTTTATTTCACAAATGGTCAGCAATGCATCACCACGTGCACAACTACAATTTAATTTCGCTTACTATTAACACGGTGGTAGGTGGTACCAATGCGTAAGTGTTCTCCTCGGTTTGATAACTTTTGGGGTTGGTTTTCATTGCTTCACGTCTTGGGGTCTAGCTCTCCACATGCCGTCACGTTCGGATAGGATCCAATACTTTCTTGTGCAAGCTGTGGACCGAGCAGGGAGCTGGTACCGGAAGGGTGAAAATGGGAAAAGGCGGGGGGCGTGCTATTGACGCGCCGGTGGAGGCAGGGAGATCAGCAAGGGGCAGCTATGGAACGAAATCAAATGGGAAAATCTTCTCTTTTATCAAGCCTTCGTTATCTCTAGGTTCTCCCATTGTCAAAAAGGTTACGTGTCAACCTATGGTGGCTGAGGGTGGGAAATTTCCGTTCCTGACCTGCCCCCAAGTTGAGGGTTTGTCTTGTTTTGTTCCCACGAACCACCATCTCTGTCAATCCCAATTTTACAATAAAGGAAACAATAATTGCTTAATTGTTGAAGCGATCGGTCATTAAGTCACGTTACCTATTATGCGTACGAAAATTATGTGTCGATATCAAGTTTGATAATTATTAATTTCTCTTTACAATTAAGAATTTGTAAATATAATAAAAGAATGAAATATTTTTTTATATAAATTAAAAAATAAAAATTTATTTAAATACTTTAATTGAAGGGCACGATTGTATAAATTAAAATAATTTAACAACTTTTTTGTCATTTAAAACAAAAAAAAATGTGCTTAATTTGTGATGGCCATTTGGCAACAACAGCAATGTTAATATTTAATTAGATGTAAATTACATGTTGGTCTTCACCGTGCATTAGTGGGGAGTTAATTTTGTCTTTGTTGGGTAATAATACAAACAAAAAAAGCTCCGCACTTTAGGCCGGAAACATCTCTATTATTATTCAATTGTAGATATTTTCTTAGCGCTCTTTATAAAGTATACGAGTTTTTTACTAGGTTAAGTCATCGAGAATAATTGAACCATAAATTGGGAAAAAGAATTTCTTTCTTGTCTCGTCTTTATTTTATTCTTGAAAGAAGGTTTTCTTGGAAAACCTTTAACAAGTTTAGGAAATGGTCTATACATATGTACACGTGTTACCCAATCTGTTTTATTTTTCTCTCTTACAAACTAAGGCAAAAGTAAAGGAAAACAAAGTTTTGATCACTCAAAAATTGTTCACATTTGAATAGGAATCTTTCAACTTGATATACATTGTAGCTTTCATTTATCTGCCCATTCTGACCATTCCAACAGTCCATTTCGGTTCTGTTAGTAGGGGGATGACTTTTATTCATGTTCATCCAATTAGCATAAATTTAAAAAATTATAAAACAAATATTTAATTCAGTAATTATTTTATAATTTTTGTTTGAGAAATTCTAAAATTTTAATATATTTTTTGGAAATCAATTTAAAAATCAATTAAACGACAACGCTCCTAATTTCTTCTGCTTGCTTTTGTCCTTTCAATCTCACATGTTTGGACCATCCATTCGCAAGAAGTCGCTTGGCTTGAATTTCTTTTCTTTTCTTTTTTTTTTTTTAATTGTGTGTGTGGTGGTAGTCTGTGAGGAGAAAGATTTCAAAAGTACTTTAAAGTTCGATTGACCTTAAAATGGCGGGACCCTCTTCCCATATCGCAAAGCTGAAGCTACGAATGATCCAAACCATCGAAGTCTAATTTCCTACGCCGGCGGGCTTAAGCAACTGACTCTCGTGCCCAATCCTCGGCCTCCTCGTGGGACCCTACACGATGACACTAAAACTAATGGATCAAAACCACTTGGCATTGAGTCCCGTCCCCTCGTCGATTTGTTCGGCACTTTTCCCTCCGTACAAAATGGTCCTACGAAAATACTTTTTTTTTTAAAAGAAAATATTAATTTTGTTAAAATAATTAAATTATGATTCATCAATATTCAATAGTATATATGTAAAAATTTAAGAAAAAAATAATTATCTTAATCTTATTTGTTATCTTTTTATGAATTCAAACAAGAATACTTAAAAGAGATAAATAACTTAATTCGGAAAGCAACATATCAATGTTTCAATTTTAGAATATTTTTATTTTATTTTCATTTATAATTTCCCAATTCACACTTAAAAAAAATTTCCTATCATATAATCATTATAAAAAACAAAGAGTTATGGTACAATCATGGATTTTCTATTCTTTGGGCTTCCTTCAATCAAAAGCCTTAAAGACCCTTTCTAAAGAATAAGTTGTTTATGGGAATGGAGTACATTCTTTAATGTTTCATTTCATTAAAGATTATTAATTCGATTAAATTCGATTTTAATAAAAAAAGTTTACTCACCCCTAACTAACTTAGGCTCGTACCTAAGATCAGGGCGTTAAAGTGGTAAGTGTTGGAGATGGATGGCTATGTTAAAGTGGTAAGTGTTGGAGATAGATGGCTATCTCAAAACTCTTGTGCGCACACCTTACCCTCGGGAAAAAGCACCCACAGCCTCCATGGATGAGTTGCAACTTGCAAAGGCAATATATTCTCAAACACAAAGTGAATTTGGAGGGCACAGGCATAGGCACAGGCACAAGTCAAACCGGCCTATTGTCGATGTCCACATCTCACTTACAAATTTCGTCATCTTAAATTGTGTTTGCCTTTGATTTTCGACCTCTCAAAACATTATGTGGACAGCCCCACATTGTCGATGCCCATTTAATCAAACCCATATCCTCATTGTATTCTTTTGTTTAAAAATGGGACTTGACCCAGATCATTGATTAGTTTCATCTCACATTATTGCATTTGTTTTCTTCTCTTTTTTTTTTTTCCCCCATTTTTCTAGAAGGTATGTTGTCCAGAAAAAGCAAGTTGGGTTTCGCTATCGCTACTTTAATTTGTGATAAAAATTTAGAAAGGTTAGACGTGGAGATTAGACCATGATTTTCTTTTAATATTTGGCTCCATTCCAAAGGAATAAAGAATCCATGTAAATCACATATTTCAAGTGACTTTTTTGATTATTGACTAGCACCAACCTGTTCAATGTACATACAGTGAAAGATTTGCTTTGAGCAGAAGGATATTGGAAGAAAATGGAAAAGTGGGAGCTCTTGATTCGCTTATCTTTGAGGGTTAGGTGTCTTTGCCAATGGAAGATATCAAATTGAACTTTTATTGCTTCCCCTCCCTCATAAAGAATAAATTGAATGGGATTTCTATAAGCAGTAGGAGACAAGTGTGTGGAGATTACAGATGGATGGATAAAAAATGGCAGATCTGTTAGCAGATATGGTGTTCAATTCAATAACTGTTGTTGGGCACTGCATTCCCACTCACAAAACCCCCCACTAATGTTTTCAGTACCAGTACTATCAGTGAACACCAGGAATGGTTCATAAAATTTTTGTTCCAAAGGGTCCACCAACTTGTTTAAGGGCTCTTTAAATGACCCTTTGACCCATTTGAGCCAGTGAAAGATAGAAATGAAATACCAACACAAAATATGTAGAAAGCAAAGGGAGAAGGGCAGGCAGAGAGAATTAGATATCTGGCAGGGGAATAATTGCCAAAAAAGGATGTGACCTGCCTAGAGCCTCCAGATTTGTTAGCACCAAAGCTTTTTTTAGTGCTTATATACTTTTTTTCAGCAGGAAGATTCTCAGGAAAAGAAAAGGCTTGGGTTGAGCGGTTTTGATGCCGTCTCGATTTAGAAAGAGTGTGAAGACACGTGATTGAACTAAACCCTGTTGCCAAGGTTTCAACTTTCCTTGACAATGTCAAAATGAACAGTTGAAAATGCTTAGAGTATCGTTTCAAACTTGGAGATGAGGAGTAGACAGCCCACTTTCCTAAGTGGTTAGAGCATATTTGGTTATTCCTATCACTGCCCAGTGCCAACCAACATTGGAAGAACTATGCAAACTAATGTGAAAAATGAAACACACACCCAGTGTTTGCCAAAACTATCATGTTCCATTGCAGGTTTGTGGTCCTCCAAAAGGGTATAGATCGATGTTGTAAGGAGGGACCCCTGATCAGATTAGGGGACATCTAACCTGCAATTTGACCCTCTAAAAGGAACCAAACAAGTTTGGTTTGTGATTATTTTATTTAGTTCTTTATTCTCTAAAATCAGATGCAAAAACAAACATCTGGAAACTGCACTCCATGGCTTGAGGCCGTGATAACATATGTACAGTCATGAAACTTAGATTATTACTCACGAGAACTGTTCATGTATGAATTATTTGAAAGCACTTTCAATGAATGAAGTTGGTTAAGAGAGCTCACAGACTATCATGATGGGTTTTTTTTTTTTTAGTTTTTTTGAGAAAGGAGAAAAGACAACGTGTTGAGATCACAGGTGGGGCTCTGGAAATGCTCTCACATGTTACCCTCCCTAGTATATGACTGCAGCATCAGAAGGAAAAAGGGAAAAACAGAAACTTCAGAAGGGAAAAACTTTAGAGTATAGCAAAGAAAATAAAAAGAAAAAAGTGAGCTAGTGGTGGAGAGTTAATCCCATGTGAGGTAGTCACAAGTACTACCTCAAAGGTACATGGCAAAGAGCCCAAGCGCATGAAAGAGGACCATTCTTCCCTGGGAAAACAACCCCTTTTCGCTGTCTTATCTAGGAATCTCATTCTAATAAATGGTTTTGAGTGTTGCGGGTAAGACAGACATGAATTGTATTGGATTAATAGAGTCCACAAAATCTGACTATAGATAAAAAGGCAGGCGATTTTGTAACGTCTGTGGCACTTTTTCTAGTGAGTGGGGATGTACAATTTGGTGATGGACTGATGTCTGATGGTGATGAGAAAGTCCTCTCTTGCAGAGGGCCTCACACTTTGGCAAATCTGACAAACCTATAAAAGAAAACAGGCTCACCCATTGTCATAAGGGTTTTGCTTCCTCCGCATGTGAAAGCCATTAGTGCTTAGGATGCTGTCCTTTTCTCCTAGGATTTGTTCAGTCATTTCTTCCTATATAATCGGATGCCGGTGTCTTTCTTTCTCTGTGCTACTCATTACAGTTCATTTTCTTTTCTTTTCATCCATCCATATAGTCTTCTTCTTTTATACAACGCAAGAGAAACGTACCCTTTAGCCTTTGCCGCACATCAAACTTTTGCATAGAGTTTAAGCAGGCTGCACCTACTGGCCCCCACGAGCAGTTCTCTTTTTTTATCATGGATGGTACCGGAAACAGTCGGTTATGTCTTGATGTTACCCTTTCTTTAGAATCATGACATGGTATGTTCGCAAAGACCAAAAAATCTAACATGGCAAAAGAAGCAAAGAGGAAGGTTGGAACCCAAAACAGCCACTCATCAATGGAATCCATGGTGCAACTCAAGTCCCTAATTACAAAAATTGCTGCAACGTCATGGGCTGGGAGTTTTACAAAATCAAGTTGAGATTTGTAAACTTGGGTTGGGTAGGACAAGCCTTCACTACTCTTGCGACCAAACCTGACAGTAGTTTTACAATGTACAATGTGGATTGTACAGGAACTCTTCTTGAATGCCTAAAAGGCCAAGGCCTACAAGATCTACTGGAAAACTCCAGTTTGATGTTTGTACAACCTGCTGGTTTTCAACCTTCTACAACCCAAATTTATATGGGAAATCGACAAGTTTAAGCTAGCTACTGTGATTTGATTCCATACTAAGATTTTGACAGGCGTAAATGAAGAGGAATTAGGCAAAGCTTAAAGTTCCAAACAAATCAAAATATGGACAATGCCAAAAGATTTACATCAGTGTTTTGAAAGGGAACAAAAACTATGCAGTCTGGGATCATGTTTTTTTTTCTTGTTTCTTGTAAAAACTGGTCTCTCAAGGTAAAGGAAGAACATCAGCAAGGTAAGCATTTCATCTGTTGCTGCATTCTGACAATGCCAGGATGTTAGGATCAGGCTTCAACCATAGGCTCAGGACCAGAATGGTCATTTCGACACCTATTTGACTGTCGTACAGAGTTGAAAAGGATGTCTTTGATAACCTAAAAGTATCAAGTACAAGAATTAGTAAGGATAAATGGTTAAAAGCGGATGAGAGAATCAATATATGCATAAGTTTTTAAAGTGAAGGTAAGAATATCTAAGAATCGGGAACAGCTAGTCACCTGTGACATTAAACCATCAACTTGCTCCACGGTTATCTTTGCACTATCTCTAGTAATCTTAGCAAGCTGTGATTCTTCCTGCAACTCAGAAGTGCAGTATCCACATTGCATACAAGATTAGCCCCTGAATAGGTTTGGACAACTATACAAATAACAAATATTATACTGACCTCCTTCTTTCGAGGGGGTCCTAGTGGGCCAATGCGAGAGTGAGCCAATTGATTCTCTGCTTGCTCCAGCTTTTCAGCTGAAAGATGGAACAACGTGATCAAAGTCAACAAGAACTTGGTCTCTATTTCATGCTCAAACAAGAAAACTAAACTATGCATACAACAAAGTTTTCCTCTCAAATGAAACTAGGATAGAAAAAATTTACCTAAATCTGAAATTTGTCCTGCAACATAATCTCCACTGCCCAAGAGAGGTGAAGAAGAAAGCGTATTTACCCAATACTTGTTCCATAACAGATCCAAGAGGTGGCAATCAAGAGAGGACTTGAAATAAGTGATATCCAATGCATAATACTACAGAAAAACATACAGCAAAAATTACCAACAGTGAGAGGACAAGCATTCTTGAAAAAAAAAACATTGATGGAATTGCATAATAACCTGTTTACAGTGCACACCAAAGTCTTCAATCTTATTCAGAGGAATGGTCTGGTACTCAGAGATAGGATCATCAGGAGGCTTATATCCTTCGGGGTATGTCCTGAAAGCTCCAATCTCAACTTTTCCAGCAGAAACAGTCCTTGTTGGATCAATAACAACTGCCAGGAAGGGCTCCTGATACTGCTGGTTGAGCATTTGGGTTGAAACATCAATACCAGACAGCCAGCATCCATACCCGGGATGAGAGTGGTACCATCCAACAGCATTCTCCAACCGTCCAGCCTATGAAACAAACAACATTCTTCTTGAGAGAAATGATTTTTATAGACAACATTATCATGGTTTCTGATACAATCATACATAGCTGCAAGGACATAAGTGAATAAAAATACAATTTTGGAAGGTTAATAACATCTTTCCTTCTATATGGTGCAAAAAAGATAGGGGTTAGCTCTTAAGAGTGAAAGAATACACATAAAAACAATCACTTATAACCAAATTTAGGATTTTCAGCTCCCATACATAATTATCAGCTCTTCCATTTGTCTTGGCTTGGCTTACGTGATAAATAGTAAGTAAATTACTAAGCTCATCTAGCGGTTCATCAACAATAGCTCTCCAGAAAAATCCATACTTAGGAGGAAAACGAAAAAGAAGGTTAATAAAAAAACCTGCTTGTTGGTCTGGGAATAATCGACCATATACTCATAGGCATCATTCTGAGCATTAACCCTAGTCTCCGTCCCTTCAACGGGCAAAGCAAAGGCGTCCATGACAATGATGGCGTCGCCGTCGGTCTTGCCTTGCATCAGCCCCATGACCTCGATGGTGCCACCAGATCGGGCGTGGACAACCATCTTGAGTAGAGCGAGGGCAGAGATCTTAACGCGCTTGAAGTAGTGGGGATCATTCGCCCAAGGCTTCTCTTGTAGGAACTTGTTTTGAGCGGCGTCGTCGTAGTAGAATATCGAGTCCGATGAAGGGTCTGGCGTGTCCACTGTCAGGATGTTGTTCTCTAATTCCCATCTTTTCTGGGCTATCGCGGAATCCATGCTCGCACTTCCAGCCCCCACCGTGGCACCCGAGGCCGAAGGGTTTTACTCTTTTATATCAAGATCACAAGCACCACCGATGCGAGGCGGGTCGGTTGGCCCGAAACCCTTCCAGTGTTCTTGGGCTTGGCCCTTATATTTCTACTTGCTCGAAGATATTAATCACTTGGCTCACCAAGCCTTTTGTCTACAAATATTACGATAATTTTTAATGTTATTTTATTTGACAACACGATGGAATCAAAGACCAGCCAAAACAATATTTACGTTTAACTGCAAGAAAACTAGTGTTGACATTTATGGTACTGTAAATTACACGGCGTTTCCACAAAAGATGATAGGACAAAAAATAATTTATCACTTCCACTACGGGCTCACGATTGTTTTACCATTGATATTTTGATACAAAGAAACTACAAAAATCAATTCCTAAACTGCAGACGTGACACCTAAATCTCCTCCATCTTTGACAGCTAAACACTAGTTTCTTTAACTTGCTACAGTTTACAAATGCCCTGTTATGCCGTTTATCACTCCCCAGGGCCAAGTTTACAGGTCATTTTACAGTAAGCTACAGGCACGATTTTTAGCATCATCTGCTCCGTCCCCTGCCTCTCCTGTTGTATCTGGTCACTTTCTTTCCCTGCTGCTTCTCGATACCCTTGCTGCTTTTGCCTGCCACGTTGCGTTTTGGGCCTCCTGCATTCGGCTGCTGTGGAGAGGCTTCATTGTGCATGCTGGAACTGTTCTGGGAAGCATCGGTTTCATTCACCATTGGCACCTCAATGGTAGCCTCACTCAAAAGCTCACAGTTCTGCTCTGCTGCCACTTTTGTTTGATGGTCGTGACTAGAAGCAACTGCCTTGTCTTCCTCATTAATTGGTCTGTGGTTTTCTTCTTTACCCAGTTCAGCTGACATACTGAAAAGAGGGAAGCCTAATTAAACAAAAATTAATTCAAACAATGCAAAACTAAACTATTCAGTTTAGCAGCTTTATAACCTGGATCCTGAAGAAGGGAACCCATTGGTAGTAGATGCAGCACCACCTACTCCAGGAACTTCTTTTAATGTCGAACAGTTTTTATCTTCTACTTGTGAGTCTGCAGATTATGATTAGGTATTACCCAGGTTCAATAGAATCAAGTACCAAACAACAGACCTTCTCCACCCCTCTCCCTTAGTCTAGATATGCACATAAACACACAAACAATAAAAAGAATCTTTATAGCTGAGACTTCTCCAAGTTATCTTATCTTCCAATCACTCAATTTGAATTGTAGAAACCAATAGATTTTACAGCTGCGAATGTTGCTTGCAATGTAATATTTAGAGGGGTTAAGAAGAGTTAATGGGAAGCATCAAGTAGACAAATCGAATGGCAAGTAAGGAGTTTCTTACCCTGCACAGCTTCTTCCCCAGTAGAGCTAAACTGCTGGATAGACCCGTTGGTGTCCTTTAAACGATCAACATCAGCAGCAACAACATCACTGTGACATAAAGAGTTTACATACAAGAAGAAAAATGACCGTTGAGACATGATAAATTACAAAAGAAAGAGAAAGGGATTTCACAAGGGAATTACAAAACCAATGCTGATTTTTCTTTTTTTTTGGGGGGGGGAATGGGGTGGGTGGGTGTGGGGGTTGGTTGTTTAAAGAGAATCAGACCAACCTATGAGATGCAATCTTGATATCTACTGTTGATTGAAGTCTCTGTCCCACATCTAACGTCTCATCTGAGCCACCCAAAAAACAGTTTATAGAGGGAAAAGATTTATCAGGTGATAAAGACTACAAAAAACAGAAGAGAATGGAATACAGTGAGGCTGCAACCATCCACAATGGAAGATGAAAAATGCAATGACTCGATCACAAATTCATTAGACAAAAAGCAAGTCTAAAAAGTAAAAATACTTGCTTTCAATTAAGCCATTGGGTGATCTTGCAGGAAACCATAACCCATCAATCTTCCAAAAATAGGAGACCACATGGCTCCGTTTCTGTCCATGCATCAGTAATCATATATTCACAAATAACAGACCTCCACTGTAGGTCCCCAGGTATTCCTATGTTCAATACCAAAAGCATGAATGCAAAAACCCAGGCAACTGTGAAATAACCTAGTCAGGACACTAACAAACACCTTGTAATCATATCACTGTCTCCAAATTTTCATGACAAAAGATAAATTGGGCGAGATAGGTTTCTCCTAGGTGAAACTTTGAATGGATGAATAGAGCACAGGTTCAAGTATACTGATTCTTGTCAACCTTTATTTATACCACAGTGATAACATGTAACTGAAGAATTACTGGGCAATTTCTATGGCGAACAAAATACCTCTGAATGCTAAAAACTAATTGCAAGTACCAGCTACATCCCAAATTATTTAATTGCCTTATATCATGGACCATGAATTAGTACAACGATAATGATATAACTGTCTTCCCCAAGTTGATGAACTTATGTACATAATACAGCATATATAGAGCCACTATGTTGATTTAAAGAAAATTGACAATATATGATAGACAAGCTGCAAGAATACCTTTTTTTCCCTCAATGCTTTGAATGGCTTCCATACCCTTTGCAAGAACAGAAGAAAAATGTCAATATCATAGTGCTTGATTAATATAATGAAATATCAACATAAATCAAATTCTACTTTAAAAAGACAATGAAAAGATTTTGGTAATAAACTAACTGCTACAAAATCTGCAGAACTATGCAATCAAAGACTTATCGAAGAGCACGATGTAAGCTTCCCATTCCACGATGAAGATACCTGGTTTTCTTCACAACCAATAGTAGCTGGGCTTGGTAAAGCATCATTATGCAATGCATCTTGTGTAATCTGTGTAACTGAAAGGACAAAAATGAAGAAGTAATGTCTTAGATTATTGCTACCTAGAAACTGAACAAACTAGCCGAATTTTAAAAATCAGGAAATACTATCTGATGAGAATATGTCCACGAAGCAAATGGAGTTTCCTTCAGAAAAGTTAAAAACTAACCTGGCCTAGCACCCAAGTCTCCAGATGCATCTACTGACATTTTAGAGCTCTGTGGGTTATCTTCCTTAGCAGGTCCTAAGGTCTTGGCAACTAATGAATCAGGACCACTTTTATGTTTGAATGCCAATGAAGACCAGTCAATTTTTGAGGATGATAGAGTCCTCAGCATTTCTTCTGTTGCCTTGGATCTCACTTTCCGTATTTCCTCTTGGATGTTCCATGAGCCGGAGGCAGGAGAACCCCTTTTCAGCTGCATTCATGTTATATTTATATAAGCAGCAAATCAAATGATAGCCAAGGGAAGAAAGCACTGCAAAGACAATCACACTCACACCCACATGCACATTACTCATACACAAGCATAAGTGCATGCACGTTTTCCAATCCACTAAACCAAGTTTCAAAAAGCTTCATGTCCAAGAAACCCGTATACTTTCTTTTCTGATATGATTGCATAGAAAGAAAAAAAACTAACCACAGGCTCAACCACAAAAGCAATCACTTAATAACACAAAGAGGTCAGCTGGAAACTTAGAATCTGAATCAATCAATGATTAAACCGAATGCTATATGCCAAAGAAACCACATGACTAGCCATCAGTCTTCTCACAAATATTTTAAATTAATCCAACATAATCATTAGCATAATGGGAAACACTTCTAGAGTCTTGAACCATATTAGACGATTTTCATTAATAAAAATAAAGTACCTCAAAACAATGCCCTCCGAGAAATTAAAATTCCTCCGATGGGACTAAAACACATCTATTAATAAGACTATAATATCATAAACAATTTAAAGAAAACCAGCAAACTTAACGCCCATAAAATACATATATGCATAATTACATATATTCATAAATCAAAATAAGCATATAACAGCACCTTAGATGAGGAGAAGGAATTGCCACCAATCGAATATGGTGAATCTTCCTTGAAAAGTGGCATCCCAATTGGTGATGAAGATCCAAATCCAATATTTTTTGTAGACGGTGATGCCCATGGAGGACGAGTTCGCATGTATGACTTGGCCACGTCGACAGGTGATCCTGTTTCCCCTTCAGCACCCTGCAACAATAGAAACTTATTGAGTTAGAAATGGACATATTCTTGCACTAACATAATATTAAGATATCATCAATTTTCATCATAAGTTTTCTTTCAACAATGTTGGTGTTAACATCAGTAATCCACTAAAAATTACGCACAACAGAAATGGCATCACTTTTTCATCATTGCCTACACAAGTGTGAGTAAACCATAAAATCAACATAATGGCACAGCTACACATCATAAGAAATTTATATCTATAAGAATTTTCTCTAAACTTAGGGAGCGAAAGGATAAAACTTTTATATCCATTTATGGCCCATATATTCAAACTCGTCCCTGTGATACATGCTACAGTTTTTCTTCATTAGATCTTCCACATAAGGAAAACAAACATTTAAGTACAAGAAGCATGAATAATAAAAAAAATGACGCTATAGACCAAATAAAAAGGGGTTCTTTTGAGGTAGAACCCAGTTTCAATCTTCAAAGCAGATAGATGGCACAGAACCAAGGGGAGAAGGGGAAGAAAGAGAACATTCAGCATAAGTTATATTAGGCAAAGGGGGTGAATTTGCATCAATCACATAGCTGGTGCTCAAGAAGCTAGCATTCATTGATGAAACAAGCAGACAATCTTTAGTGCAGTACTGATGCTATCAAAAGTATAATAGTATCATGGTGATAATAATCTAAGTAAAGCCTAACGCCCTTGTCAATTATCCTTTCCCAAGAGAAAGTTCCTGTCTCATGACTTAACACTTGCACTATTTTCCTTCTAAGAAATAATTTAAAACGAAGCACAGTCCAAAAGCATCATATGAAAAGGAGTTACAAACATGTGTGAATGTAACAGGATTCAGAGCAGAGGTCTCATGGTGCAATTCTGACTTAGAACTTGATCCTAACTTCTTCTCCTCTAACCATTTTCTTGCCTCCATAACAGCTGCACTGCAAAGATCATGAATTTCAACATCTGAAGAAAAAAAAAACACAACTAGTCAACCATGGGTGCTGAGAAGTTCATTCTTGAAATTAGGTGTCTGTCAAATTTATGAAAGCCATACCACTTCCACCTGTTCTGTTAGGCGTTTCATTTAATCTTGCATCCCCCATGCCTGTGAGCATGGGAGAGTCCACAACTCTTGATTTGATAATATTTGTTAGTTTATCACACTCTTCCCTGTTCAGAATTAACATCCATTCAAAACTTGAAGTCAAATTATGCTTAATGGGAGATAAATATGAGTGCTAATCAGTTGAAATGCATAATCAATTCAAAAATGTCATGTGAAGTTTGCCAAAGAATCAAATTCTGTAAATGTTATGATTCACATGCATTACTTGGTGTTGATAACATAATTTATGAGCAGGGCACTCTATGGAGGAAGAATAAAAGAATTAAAACAGGCAAAAGTCCAAATAAGCAAATAAGAAAATAAAGTTCTTACTTACCTTGAGAAAGTCTCCTGCATGAGAAGCTGCTCTATTAGGCGCTTGGTTTCAGTCTTTCCTGCAAAAGATTGGGGCTCCCTCTGATGCCCCACAAAGAAACAACTAAGGCATCCTCTAACATCATTATAATCATCACTAGAGTCAAGAATGTCTACATGCTACCATGGCAGGTAAACAAAACAGGAAAAAAAAGATATTATCAAATCAGCATCAAACTTACCAGTATCACCAAATTAAAGGTTTTTTTTTTTTTAAATCCAAGCTACTTATTCAGCATGAAAAGAAGCATAAAGGGTGGCATACTTACATGTTCTATGGTATGAACCCCTTGAGACAGGACATCTTTATCATCATTGTTGTCATCAGTGTCATCTGCACCAAAAAAATTATATGAACAAACATGGATGCAGTATGAGCTCTATAGATGCACTGCTACCTGAGAAAACGGAAATTTCACAAGCATAGACAGTGTAACAACATGGAGTGTTTATTGCCTCCAATATTAATCTGATTGTTTAGTCTCTATTTCTACCAAAAAGAAATATGCTTAATTATCCTTTAAAAAGATAGCGCCCTTGAAGAAGGACAGGAAAGATGAAGAAAGACTCAACAATCAGGATAAGAAAATACAATTAGCAGCAGGATGTGCAAAGCAAAGCACTATGCAAAAGCGAAGCATAACACTATCACTACTAGTACTAAAGCTACCGTCTGCGGGCTGTAGCTGTAACCGACATGCTAGGCTCCATCTTTGTACGCAATTGGACAGTTAACAAAAAAGCTACAAACTTTGATTATAGAAATCCCTCATTCGAAAACCTAGAACAGAAGCCATTACCAACTCTCCAAATATCATTCAACTAAAGCAGAGAGGAAAGGAATAGAAATGCCGCATTCTAAGAAACATAAGCTTGAACAGGGAACAAATAAAAATGCTATATGGAACCTGAAGAGGAATCGCAGTCGGAAGAAGATGAGGAGGAGGAGGAAGATTCATAGCCGAAAACAGAGGACAGAATCCTGCCGGCGCCGGTGACAATCGTGCGAGTGGGAGAGAAAATGTGTCTGGAGATCCAATTAGGGTTTTGCTGGGTCGGATTGACCAATCTGGGGCGGTCGTAAGGCGTCCTGGGTAAGGCGGCTCGCCTCGGCCGCACCATTTTGCCACCCGATCCGGGCTCTCGCCGTTGGCTAGCTCCTGAAATCGTGGCCATGTCGACAAGTAGAAAGACAGGGGGTTAGTTACAAAGAAGTCGGAGTGTTTAAGCCTCAAGGGTTTGTCATGTTCTGTTCTTTTGCAACGGAAACAAAAAGGAAAGAAAAGAGAGAGAGAGAGTAAAGAGGGGCTGCGGATTTTACAAATGGATGATTTGATCCATTTTCAAGGGCTTTTTAATTATTTTCTTTTTCCTTTTAGCGGTTAATAGCCGGTTATTTCTTGCATGACGTGTCCATCTTCAATTGGCCAGGTTTTCCATTTTTGGCCTTTTCGGTCGGAATGGATCGTTTTGAATCTCAGATTACAATAATAGTAAAAATAAAATTATTTATAGTAAAAATTAATAGTTAAAAAAATTTTAAGTAAACATAAAAAAATTAATGTAAAAAATTATAAAATTATAATAAGTATTGTCAAAATATTGACATAAATATACAAGATTTAATATAATAAGTCAATTGTGTCGAATAAAAATAATTTTTTTAAAAATTAAACATATAAATTTATATAAAATTTATATTTCAAGTTTAAAGTACTTAACAATTTATAAATTTTAATTTATAAATAATTTATATTTCAAGAATTGGATAACTTTGGTTTTTGTCTGTTACTGAGAGTTGATCTCCCCGTTTGGAAACCCCCGCGAGGTTTCCTTCCAAATTTAATTTGCATAACTCATTACTGGGGCTCGACTCGCAAGCAAGATTTGGGTTTGACTCAGTCGACACCGGGTAATACTCGGTTGAGTTGGTTCAATATTGCATCCAATTACAAATCCTTATAAACCAACCCAAAGCTCCAGCAATTCTCAAAACTTATTCTAATTTCTCTATTTCCTCGTTTGCTTGTCTATAATCACACATCAAAACATGGTCTTCCGTGTGGATGTAAGATACGCCCTTCCTTCTGTCATGAATCTTTTATTCTTTCTTCGCCGAACAGATCCAGACAAGCCATGGAACCCAATGCCCATAGCTGAGCTAGTCCTTGATTCCCCAAATCTTGTTTTAAACTTATTACTGTCACTTTTTACCTTGTTTCTACTACTGTTTTTCTTCTATGTCTCCTTTCAACTCTCAGTCACCCTGCGTCGGTTGTCACTGAGCTCTCAAGGTTTCTCTATGGCGTTGCTTCTATCAGTTGTAGCTTCCTTCCTATTACAAACATCGCTTTTCTGGATTTTCTTTTTGTTAGTCATTATTACAAATCCTTGGCACACCCAAATATTTGATCTCTTTGCACGCTTTCTCCGCTTGCTCGCAAGTACGCTTCAATCCGTTCCCAAGTATTTCATCATCATGATCCGCGATGAAGAAAATCCTAATCAGGTTCCTCCGCCAGTAGTTGAGCTCCAAAATATTGCAACTGGATGACACTCAATACGAACCCGCAAAGAATATGCTCATTTATATATGTCTCTGTGCATGCGCCTGAAAATTACAAAACTCTTTTGAACTCAGATCTGGAGGTTAACCGTTAGTAAGAACGTAAGTTGAGTTTTGGCGGGGATATATTAAATCTCTCCTATGTATTCCATGTTTTTCTGTTTGTTGTAATAATACTGTTGACGTAATCTTTTCTAGTTTCTTATTTGTGAATAATTACGTTAATGTAACTTTCTAATATAATGTGCAAATTCCTTTTCTTTTTTTTGTTTTTTGTGGCTAATGATTACATAATTGATGAACTAAGCTATCACATGGAATTTGTTTTTTTAAGAATAACAGAAGCTTTCACCTGGACCCATGCTGAACGTAAAAGGCCCAAAACAATGGCTATGTAAGCAATCTATTAAACAGCAGGCCTTGCCCACAAAGAAATTAAACCATTTTTACATGGGCTATGTATTCTCATTCTGGCCCATGAACTGAGTCAAATCGTCCCATGATTTCCTACCGAGTCTCCTTCCACTAACCCCACGGACTCCAGTCGTCGACACAAAGGGACCTGATAACCATCGAGAACCGGAACCTCAAACGCAAAGATTCGCTTTGCTCTTTTGTTATAGAGAGCGAAAACAAAACTAAAACAGAATCTCCGACATGGATTTCTCAGAACAAGATGTGGATGTATTCGGAGAAGACTATAACAACAACAACCGCAATAACCACGATGATTCCCAGGAAACCTCTTCCTCTCATTCATCTTCGTCATCATCCTCCACTTCACCATCATCTTCGGCTTCTTCTTCATCCAACGGCAGCGATGGCGGTGAGACCAGCAGCGCAAGTGGAAGCGCAAGCAGCGGAGGAGAAGAAGAAACTGAGGATGAAGTAGGCAACGTTAATACCAATAATTACGATTATAATAATAATAATAATAGTGAAGAGGGTATTTACGGGGATGAAGAAGAAGATGAAAGAGATCTTTTTGGGTCTGATAATGAAGATTACTGTAAAACCCCTTACCCCTGCCACAAGCCCTTTCTCTATTCTGGTAATTCCTTTATTTCTTGATTGTATTCTGTGTGATCTTTGCCCATCAATGGGGCCATTCGTTTTCTGGGAGAATTTTGCTATGTTATATGAAAATAGAAATCTTTATAATATTATGTTTTCTTCCTTTGCTTGAGTGTAGATTTTAGAGCTTCCCTCAATTGCTTTTTTGGTGATTCTTTTGGTTTGGATTCTGGGATTTAAGTTTTAGGGATTAACCTCCATGTATAAGGAAATGGGCAGCTGGCTATTAACAACAGAATTTAACATAACAGTAACAGGAGATGTTCTGAACTCTTTATCGTCTGTTTACTGAAAGTTTACAATTATAAAATGAAAGGAATAAAGTATGAGCTATTGGATTGTTTTGTTTTGGGAAATATGGGAAAAGCTTTACAATAATATGCAGGAATATATAGCTGACAAGCTGCATCTGCAATTCTCTGAATATGTACACGTAACAATAGAATTTAGCTTTGCTTGATTTTCTCTCCCTGTTTAAATGGTAACCAATCTTCTTTCTCACAATTTCTTTTGCAGTATTGCCTGTTATTCGTAATGCAAATATCCCAGGGAGAGGGGTTTTGGACATGGTTGCTGGCAGAATGATAGAGGAGCAGGCATCCTTGGCCGTCCTTGTTATCCTCCAAGGCAAGGTTATGGGTATGGATCCAAATTTGCAAATGGACATCATGATGAACGTCTTGTTTCTGAACTAAAGCTTTCAAAGAGTGAGGAGACTTTATCTAGAAAATGTGTTGCTTTTCAGGAAGTGAGTAAATTGTTTTTCCTTTTTCTTTAATGATTCCTTAAAATTTCTAGGATGATATACCAAAGTTATGCGAAACATCATCCCAAGTCGATCTCTCTTGCCTCACTAGTTTGCATAAATCTCCTTGATCTGGTGATTGGCATAAATATGTTCCTTTTCCTGTCCAATATCATATTGTTAGAAAGGAAAGGACAAGTTCATGCTTTTAGATACCTTTTAAAGTATGCAATCTTATGTACTTTCACACGCACACAAACACATATTTTTCTGTGGTCTACTTTTTGCTAAATGTGCTAATTAAATGTAACAGCCATATGCACTTGCTTGCTATAGCCGTGTAGAAGGTGGAGATGTCTACTTTGATGACCGCAGCTTGGTAAGCTTTCTGGGGTTCTAGTAGTATTAGGTTATACATGATTTTTTTTTGTCCTCCTTATCATTAGCTCATTTCGCATATATTTCTTTTATTCTCATTACCAGAGACTTTTTAAGTGTCTTATTACTGAAGATATTGGAGCTGATCTCAATCAAGGTTTCAATACCTTTATTGAAAAAAAAGTTATGCATGTTTAGGGGCAATTAGAGATTAATCATGTTGAGATTGTATTATAAATGAGGTCTAATCAATGTAGCCAACCCTGATGATTTTTCTTGACACCAGATTTAGGCTCTGAGGGTTTTGGCGACCTTCTTGCTTGCATAGGAGACAAAAATATCCCTTTTCAAAACATTCATTTTGTGGTGTGGAAATGGTTATTCATTTACCTTCGAGTTCATCCTTTATTGCTTCTATTAAGGAGATCATCTAACCCTACTCCCTACTCTTTTACAGACTTTTCGCAACAATCTTAATAAGGTAATTGCCACTCTAGAAAGAATGTCCACTCCTCTTTTGTTATTGCATGACTTGGAATGATAAGAGGGTATATAATTTATGTTTATCAGTTTTTTAACTCTTAAATGAGCATTCTCAGTGTCACTTTCCATTCCCCATCTTTTTCAAGGTTCTCAGGTCCCATGAAGTATAGTAGCAGCTATTTTTACATGATTTTTAGTTCCCTCTCTCTCTCTCTCTGAAAGAATTAACAGGAAGGGTTATCAAAATGCTAGTGAACTATTAAACACGTATGGATAAGAGGAGAAAAATTGATTCATAGCTAAAATACTCCAGTTGTTGATGCAGAAAGAAGTGATAACCATCAAGGACCAAAATCTGAAGCACAAAGATTCGCTTTGCTCTTTTGTTCTAGGGAGCAAAAACAAAACTAAAACAGAATCGCCAACATGGATTTCTCAGAACAAGACGTGGATATCTTCCGAGAAGACTATAACAACAACAACAACAGCAATGACCATGATGATTCCCATGAATCCTCTTCCTCTCTTTCATCTTTGTCATCGTCCTCCGCTTCATCATCATCTTCGGTTTCTTCTTCATCCAATCCAGCAGGCTCAAGTGGAAGCACAAGCAGTGGAAGAGAAGTAGTCAACGTTAATGCCAATAATTACGATGATAATGATAATAGTGAAAAGGATATTCACGGGTATGAAGAGGAAGGAAGGGATCTTTTTGGGTCTGACAATGAAGATTACTGTAAAACCCTTGCCATAAGCCATTTCTCTATTCCTGGTATTTCCTTCTTCATTCTTTCTTGATTATATTCGGTGTGATTTTTGCCCATCAATGGAGCCGTTCATTTTCTAGGAGAATTTTACTATGTTATATGAAAATAGAAACCTTTATAAGTTTACGTTGATCCATTTAAGTAAATGATTTTTAATAATAATTACATCAAAAATATAAATACATACTACAAATGGTAATGTAGTTCACCAAGTATGTTGATCCTTTTAAGTATATTGAACTTAATTTAGCGTAAGCTTCACAACTTATTAGCTCTGTTAAGGTTAAAAAAAGGAAAAAAAAAAAAAAAAAAACAATCTCCCGATCAAGCCGATGCCGGTTTGATGAATGTTGTAATAATGATGGTACGATGTAAATCCCAAAAAGAGATATGTTCCAAAACAAAACGAGAAATTCCTGCTCTTGCTGAACTGATTAATCATTGGGTTGTTGTGCCAAGTCAAAATGATTAAACCCGGATGACATTCTGAGATGAACGATTAATATAGAGACATGGACGAGGTGAAGGTTTGGTTAGTTAAGGAAATGAAGGTGGACCACGGAAACCATGGTTTTTCTTTTGGTTTAATTCACATACATAGGAAAGTAGGCAACTTTGAATTTGAGATCAATTATTAATTTTCGATTAAAATCAACTAAATTCATTTACAATATATAAAAATTAAGAAAATAGCTTTTGAGTGTATTAAAATTCATAACTTCGAATTTCAATTAATTTGGGAATTAACTTATTTAATTCAATTAATCGATTAGTATTTTGTTTTTATTGATTCGAAAAATAGAAGTAAAGAATATAATGGGTTTTCAAGCCCATGAAGTGGAGGCCCAAATATATAATTTTACGGGCCTTACAGCGTTTTGATCCAACCCGAATAATTCGGGTCGATATGAGAAAAGCCCAAAAAAGGGGGCAGAGGATCGATTACGCAAGCGAAGAGGTGGAATCATTCATTTCGGTGCCTCACCGACTTCGAGTAGGAGGCGTCGCATAAACCTAATAAACCAATCGCCTCCACATATAGTTTTCCAACCCAATCTCGTCGGGCCTCTTTTGGTTGAAGAAGGAAATGCCGGGGCTAACGTGCAACGCTTGTAACAAAGAATTCAACGACGATGCAGAGCAGAAGCTCCATTACAGGTCTGATTGGCACCGCTACAATCTCAAGCGCAAGGTCTGTCTTTCTTCTTCTTATGAGGCTTTTACTATTTCTGATTCTACCGTAATATTTTTCTTTGTTGTTAGTTGGAATACACCGCACGAGCTGTTGGTTTTTGTAATTGAAAAGGGTCTTCTTTTGTTCTTAATTTTGTTTGTGCATAAGTGAAAACAATATTCCCATGTTTGCAATCATATATGTGGTTTGAATTTTTCAAATTGAAACTTTTGTGATGCTAAAGTTTGATATTTTTATGAATGATTTCGTTGAATCAATGGTTGCTTTTGAATAATTGTTGCGAGTTTTTATGGTGAAATGAATCAGGTAGCTGGAGTTCCAGGAGTGACAGAAGCTCTGTTTCTGGCAAGACAATCAGCGCTTGCTCAAGAGAAAGATAAGCGGAATGAAACCCCCAAGCTCTACAGTTGTGGTCTTTGTGGCAAAGGGTATCGAAGTTCCAAGGCTCATGCTCAGCATCTTAACTCACGAACCCATGTCATGCGGGCTTCTCAAGGAACCAATAACCCTGATGAAGAGAAGGCAATTATCAAGCCACTTCCTCGCCGTGCTGTAAACAAACCTCCACAACCAAGGGATAAAAATGACGAGGAAAGTGAAGATGAGTGGTTGGAGGTTGATCCAGAAGAAGACTTGGTTGGTCAGGCTGCAAATTCATTAACTGATTTGAATGTGAACGAGGTAGCATCTGGTGATGAAATGGATACCGATGATGAAGAAGAAGTGGAGTTAGATCCATGCTGTTGTTTTATGTGTGATCTTTACCATGATACCATTGAAAGCTGCATGGTTCACATGCATAAGTTTCATGGCTTCTTCATTCCTGATGTTGAGTATTTGAAGGACCCAGAAGGCTTGCTCACCTACCTTGGCCTTAAGGTACCAAAGTGTATGTACTTTTGTTGGATAGATATGCTATATATCAAATTTTGGTTTGTTCACCCTCTTGATGTGGTTTCTTTATCACAGGTTAAGAGAGATTTCATGTGTCTGTATTGTAATGAACGGTGCCATCCTTTTGCTAGCTTGGAAGCCGTTAGGAAACATATGGCAGCCAAAGGTCATTGTAAAGTGCATTACGGTGATGGTGATGAGGAGGAGGAAGCAGAATTGGAAGAATTCTATGATTATAGCAGCAGGTGTGCATTTTGTTCAACAATCATTTTATCTGATTTTATCTTTTTTATATTAATTTGTTATTGCTTATTATTGTTTCTTTGAAAACAGCTATGTGGATGAGAGTGGGAAGCAGTTGGTTGCAGTTGGTGATACGGGCAACACTGTAGAACTTGGTGGTGGCTCAGAGCTTATTATAACTAGAAGATCTGATCAGGGAATAATGAGTAAAACACTTGGTTCTCGTGAATACTTGCGCTATTATAGACAGAAACCTCGCCCATCACCTGCAAATAACATGGCCATTACGGCTGCCTTGGCCTCAAGGTCGATTTCACTCTAACTAACTTTGTTTAAACCATCGGAAATAGCAACCCCACCCGATTCCCCACACCCCCCCCCCCCCCCCCCCCCCCTCCCTCCTTTTCCTTTTTGCTCACAATAAAGTAAAGGATTAGAAAAGGGTTGAATTCCTTAGTTTGTACAATGATCAACACACAGACTGTAATCATAGAGTAATGGGGAATTGTGCATTGATTTTCAGGTACAGGAGTATGGGATTAGCAACTGTGCAGTCAAGAGAGCAAATAGTGAGAATGAAGGTGATGAAACAAATGAATAGATCGGGTGTGGAAGCCATGCGGACGAAAGTTGGCATGAAGAATAATGTCATCCGAAACTTGCCTAAGAATGTTCCATTTTAGTCACTGGCTATCAATTTTGTTATCAGTAGCCACTCTCAGCACATCGGGCTCTCTTTTTCAGTATTATTTTATTTCTTGGAAACTAGTGGGCCTTCTAGTTCTGTCTTCATCTCAAATTTTGCATTGCCACTGGTCATATGTTAAAGCCATAGCTGTTTGAAAGTACTTACAGGACTTACAACCTTGTATTATAGTATTTTACATATTCTAAAGGTGGTGATTGATGACTTGGGAATGAAAATCTTAGTTGTTCGATTATGCTTAAAGCTTATTTCTGGTATGAAAATATACAAGCGATAGTCAATTGGACGGTTTGGTTAATCTTTGTTTTAACCGCTGAACAAGAAACAGGGAAAGAGTGAAAGAGGAGAATCGGACAATGATGCAAAGGGTAAGAACCAGTCAAGAAAATACGGCTAGCAGGGGCAGCCATTACAAAGGAATATGCTGACAGCGAAATTGGAGTAGGGCATTGTCATTTTCAGGCACATTAACAGAACAATACCGAAGGAAACCAAGTTGCCGACTTGTCAGCAATTATCAGACATATAAATTGTGCAGCTTTAAATACGAATTCTTTTGTTGTACTAATCAATTTCTCAGGGTTACCTCTGCAAGTAGGTTGTCATCCTGCTCCTGAAAGCACACCATAACCCATTCAAAGTAAATGATTGGTAAACAGATGTTGGTTAAACACATCGGTTGGCTACAGAAATATCCCAATGTTCTTAAAAAATTTTTCCCATCAGATTTCTATATAAAATATCTTAAAGCAGCAAAAATGGTCAACAGAACCACATGAAATTCTAATGTTTGAAATTCAAGTCTGGTCAGAACATTGCATCACATGCATAACAAGTTCCAAAGGTATTTTTACATGTTTTGAAATCTAAAACTATCTGCTGCAGCAAGTGTCCCGTAGCTTTCCACTTCTACAGGATCAATCCTTAGCTTCATTTCTTCTTCGGTGCTGCTAGCAGAAATTGAGAGAATGAATGAATGATTGAAACTAGAGAATTTGACATCTTATAAGTTTTAAAACACAATTCATGCCTTACACTTTACAAAACTAAGACCAGAAATGTTTTAACAAATATCAGTGGAAACTTGAGTCAAGCTCATCAAAATTTGGCTTTGTAAAGTAGAGCCTGTATAAAAGGAAGCATGGGAAGCTTTGGACAGTACATACCTAATTATCATAAAAGCGGGAACGACGTCTTCGAGAACTGTGAAATTCATGAACAAAAATAGATAAAGTTCAAAGAAAAATAAGATCATAAAACCAGTAACTGCTGTCATGTATTTCTAACAAACTAAATATGTCAATGAAATAACTGCATTCATTTAAATATAACAGACAATGTGGACTGTGTGGTGCAGTCATTACTCAGTAGCCAACAGCAATAACACATGGGAAATCAAACTAGTTTGTATAGTTCGCACCTGCAGCAAGCACAATTATGAAGCTGAAAGATACCCTTTCATCTTTTTAGTACTTGTTGCACCACAAATTTGGTTTATTCCAAACTTCTCATTAGAAACAAGATCCATTTATAGGGAATTTGACCTAAACCCAACAGCACAAGCTGTTCTAATGCAGGCCAAACATCTAATTAATTATGTAAAAGATTTGTCTTTATGATATGTTCAGGAGACACAAATGATTTCACAAATAACACTTCGAGGTAGAAAACCAATTAAAAAGACAATAAACCATGAGATGCTTTTTGACATCTGGTCCAACATAAAGCAACTGTTTTTCTGTGATGCCCATTATAATATCTGATTTCAAAAACAACAAGTAAAACTAGAGATGAGTAGAACAATAGAACATCTAAGAAAGGGAATTGGAAGAAGAAAAAAGAATGACTGACCTCCGATAGGCAGAGCTACCTCTCGAGGGGGCACTTGTGCTAACAAACTCATCATCAGTCTCATCTACTCTATATTCTGCAAATTCTACAGAAGCCACTGAACCCTCATCAGAATTTGATGAAGCATAGCTAGAGCGGCGACTTCCCCTTCTAGTATCTGTGACTCTTGATCTCCTTCTATTTCTAGAATTCCTGAAGTTATCAAACATCTGATATAAAATACAAGAGGTCCACCAGTTGCCCTCATCACCAGGGAAGTCCTCAAACTCATCTCCAGAATCATCTTCACCATATTCAATTACATAGTCTCCAAGAACCACTCCACGTGGGACTTCTGAATGTATGGTGCTCAAAACATCTATTATCTCAGAGGACTGCTGAAAATTCTCCCAATCAAGCTGCCGAGCAGGATCAATTCTCGAAGGACGAGCATGAGGGTGTTCTAACTGAGCATGTTTCCTTAGCTCCAAGTAGCTTCCTGCAAATGTGCATTGTTCCTCCTCACAACAACGCTTCTTCTCATCTAGATGTAGACGAGCCTCATCAACAACAACCCATCCAGTGACGTCCCCTCTACATAAGGGACAAGCCGGCCTGCAGTTGTCTTCAGATACCGTTAGCTGAATGTTTGTTGTAGAAATTGTATCAGATGTTGAAGGAGATGACATCCCATAAGCTTTTTTGAACCGATCCAAACAATTTGAATGCAAGTGGTCTGTGTCACACACAAAAGGACGGCAGCCTTTTTCATAAGATGAGCATTGAAGGAGTACACCATTGTGGGGGAAATCCAAACATATAGGACAAATCACATCATCCCAATTGGTATTCAACTGAACATCCTCCATGTAAGAATTATTGGGTTGGAGCCCTCGGGCATTAAAAGGTTCGAAGGCCATAAAGAAACAACTTACATGATAAACTACAAGTGCATGGCATGCACCTCTCTAGTATGACAAACGTAGATTAGATCAGAAAGAACTTTTTGGACAAACCAACCAAGCTTTGAGGTGTCAAACAAGAAAAATCAACTGGTGATCTACTATATGATGCCAACTAAGATGCTGCACATAGCAGAAGAAAACTGTAAGTTGCATTTATTAACATACTCCTAAGGTCAATGGAAAGTGGCAACAGTTTAAAAGCGTCTAAAATCCAAACACAACAAAGAGGAGGATGGAAGATCCTTTAATTAATTTACCACTAGTACAATCTTAAAACCAATCAACTTATCAGATGACTGCAATAACATGGAACTGATCTCCAAACGGAGTGAAGAAGTCATAACCAGATAGACACTCGTAATGATATTAATTATTATTTTATTACTATTATCCAAATTAAAAATCACGCCATACAAGTAGATTCCGATTGATACCAGAATTGTAAATAACGAAACACTAATATAGCAGAAAACGAAAGAATAAAGAGCATAGGCAATCACGAAAATGATCAAATACGCAGTAAAAACAACTAGATTCATCACCTCGCCTAAAAAGAATGCATCAATAAAAAGTAAAACGAAATGATCAATTGGGTATTCAGCAAAATGAAAAAGGAGTCCATAAAGCAACAATCTTTGTCAAAAGATTACACCCAAACCGGCAGTATTAATAGAACTAATAAAAAGAAAAAAAAATCAGCAAGCAATCATGGGTACCTACCATGTGAATAGAAAAAGAGCTTGGGAAATCAACCAAATTAAAAAGCAACCCACTGAGCATATTCAAGAAAAAAAAAAACAAAAAGAAAAAAAAATAGAAGTGCACAAAATTGGGGGCTTACCTTAGATGTACTTGTTTAGAACTGAAAATGGATATAACAACAAAGAACAAAGAAGGATCGAGTAGTTCAGAAGGCAAAAAAAACAAAAAAGCAGAGAAAGAGAGAGAGAGAGACTTTGCTCTTCTCTGCCCTCTCTGATTAGATAGAATTGAGAAAGGTCAGTTCTTTTTTCTTTTTTTTTTTTAATAATAGTAGGTAGCCTCTTGCTGGTCTTGTTATATACTACCACTATTTTTTTTATATATTGTTACAGTAAAAGAAGAGAGGGATAAAAAAGGCAAACTACTGCTACTAGTACACATACTTCCCTTTTCAAGCACTTGACGTAATTGCCCTTTTCCATTGACCAACCGCGCCTTGCAACTTGCCACCTTTGTGATGTAGACACGTTAAGTAACATTTCTTCCTTCTCTTTCACAAAAAAAATTCGAGATTTTAGTTTATTTATTAAAATAAAATATTAAAAAATAATTGAAAATTTAAGGCAAACGTGAAGGAATACAATATACAGTTGCTTTATTTTACCCCTCAAAGTCAAACCCAGGTATTTTCTTTGTTAAATAATTTGTATTAGTAATTAAAAATTTGCTTCTGGGGGTGCAATGCTGATCATATTTGAATGAGTTTTTAGCATTTTCAGTTAATTATAATCACGTTGAACTACGTGTCTGGTTTTTTATTACATGTTTTAGGTTGGATTGCTTTAAGCAAAAACCAAGCATGAGAGAATCGTATATTGACTTGGAAAGGAAAACCCAAGACGAAATTGCTTTCACACTCCTTTCTAAGGCTCATGCAAATCTGTTTACACGTGTTTTTATAACTAAAACCAGACGGTGACTGTCGGGTCATTGGTTCCTAAGCAGTTCAGGTGGGTAGGTAATAATATCTACACGACACCGGCTTTGCCTTGTCTTGACAACAAACATGGTAAGGTAGGAGAATTAGCTAAAGGATGCAACCAGGACCGGGTAGAAGACCTGCATATTCTCTAAGCTTTAATACTATATAAAGAATCAATCAACCTGATTGTACAGCCAGACCAGAAATGGTACAGACTAAAGCTTTAAATCTGTCTCTACAACAAACATGGAGTATACAAGCCGTACAAAAGAAATGGCTTTGTTCTTTTACCTTCGTTGTGAATCTTGAATAGTACTACAGAAACTTTGTCTCTAACCAAGGTGGCCATTCACCAAGAAAGGAAGTCTAATGGTTGAAAGTTGTTGAAGTGTACGACCACACGTGAAAACTATTACTGCTCCTCAACTATTCGAGTCACGATGCCCACAGCAACCGTTCTTCCTAATGTTCTAAGAAACACTCTTCCAAGGGCTTTGCATTTTGAATACTCTACCACGCAAACTGGTTCATGCAATATCACCTGAAAGTAGAAAAATAAGCCAAGTTGAAACCAGATTTGGTTGCAATTATCAGGCCAATAACTCAAATAAACCAGCAACTAGTAACAACAAGAGTATCATCCTCCTGACTTGCCTCAACTACTGCACTCTGCTTAGCAACAATGCAGCGGGGTGCTTTCTTTGTGACTTTCCCAGTCTTTGAATCAAGTAATGATGATATTTTTGCAACTCTTGCAGCCTCCTTTGCATGGTGTATATGAAACTCCAACTGATTATTCCATTCAGATTGTTAGACCGTTTACATGAACTAAGACATTTCAGACAAAAAAGTACAAAATGTACAGAGGAAGCTTGCCTGAGAACCGATTAAAATTGGGGTTGCACCATCCAAGACAAGCACCTTCAACTCCAAATGTTTTGCTATTGCCACTGGAAAATCAGGGTGACATAACACACCACCAGCCAACACGAGATTTCCATCTATTCCATGCAGGTTCACCGCTACATTGTCCCCCGCTCTTGCAATTGTACAAGCCTGGGAACCACGCTCTAAGGAACGCACTGTTGCTATATTTGCAGATGGCATGACTAAAACCTACAATCACACACAACGGATTTATGGTTGAGGATGGTATACATGTTTTTCTATTAAAACCAGAAATCAATATCATTGGTAACTGAAAAGGGACTTTTGGATAGGTAATATCAATCAAACAAAGGCAACAAGGCAAGACGGGAAACTAAATTCAAACAACTTATCTGCTCTTCTAATAGGAGGTAACAAGAAATCCCCACACATGGTCTACCTTTGATCCACTTCGAACAGCTCCAGCCTCCAACTTGCCACAAGCAGACACCTGCCCCTGTGAAGGTGATCTTATAACATCACATATAGGAATAAGTAGAGGCTTTGAAAAATCTCTTGTAGGAGGTTGGAAGGAATCAATTGCATCTAATAGATAAGGTCCATGATACCTGCATCAAAATTACTAAAGTCAATTCTACAATATTTGCTGTGTCAACGGGAAATCATGAAGAAAATTCCAACAAATATTTCTTCAGATAGTGTAGTATCGCTTCTAAGTTATAGTGAAATTTAATTATATAATTAACATGGAAATCCATGATATATCTTACATAACAAACACCACCATGCTACATCTTGTAATTTAAATTCAAACCCCAGCGTACTTGTTTGAGCCTAAGAGAGGGTGTTAATCAGTGAACAAGAAGTTGCCTTGCAATGTGATCTGTGCAACTGACACATAAAATGACAAAATCATATTTGTCCTCCAATAATAGTATTTAAATGATAACTTGCTACTCCCTTCATCGTCGCTCTCCTCAAATGTATCTATAATTTTTGAGGCCAGTGCAACTGGAACACCAAATATTCCAGTGTCAAGTGTGCATTCAAGTTTTGACAGTACTCACTTCATCAATAGTAATAAGGGCAGACCATATCTTCTACCTTGTGAGACCAAGATTACATAATAGGCCATCACAAATTGGGAATGACAGGAACTAATAAACAGACAAATTCAACTATAGACTTATGGGCGATACTTATATTTCTCAGAACAGGTACATCAAGTGAAAACAGGGTGGGGCTTAGCTATAAATTCTCATTCAGAATTTGACAAAGGCTTAGCTTAGTCTAGATTTAGTTTCAGCTGTACCAGGCAAAGCCACAATTGAGCAGCCAACTAATATCATCTCCCATGAACATCTAGCTAAAATATTTATTTCCCCACAAGTTTTCAATAGGATCTGTTCAGATTCGATTTTTTCTCTTTTTGCTGGTCAATAGAGACTTAACAACATCCAAATTCTAAAAATATAGTAACTTCAAATACATGCAAGAAGAAACTCACCAGGATAAACGAACATCAGAAGGTGCAGCCACTAAATTCTGATTTTCTACAACACTTAGTGGAATCCATGAAACAGAGGAATCCTTGAAACCACAAGAGCGGAGAAATGTCCAAAGCTGTGATTTTAATAAGTCAAATCGATTCTTAGAATACTCTACAGTATCCATCTTGTTAACTGCAACTATAATTTGATCAACGCCAAAACTTCTGATGAGTTGTGCATGCTCCCTTGTCTGTCCTTTTGTGCCGTCCATACCAGCTTCAAATGAACCAATAGAAGCATCTACGACAAGAATTGCAGCATCAGCTTGTGTTGCTCCAGTTATCATGTTTGGAACAAAATCTTTGTGCCCTGGGGAATCAAGGACAACAACATGATATCTTTTTGAATCAAAATAAGCCACAGCCACAGTCATAGTGATTCCCCTTTCCCTTTCTTCAGCACTCTCATCCAACGCCCAAGCATAAGCAAAGGATCCTTTGCCCTGATTGAATAGGAAACACAAAAATAATCAGACTTGTGTTCACATAAGCACATGTAGAAAATGGCCACGGAATTACCTGCAATTTTGACTCCTTTTCATATTTGTGCATTTCTTTTTGGGATATTCGTCCCAAAAGGTGAAGCAGTCTACCAGAGAGTGTTGATTTTCCGGAATCAACATGCCCAACCTAAGATGTAGGAAGAGTTAATGTCATAACAATTATCTTAAAATTAAAAAAGAAAAAAAGATAATGACTCTTAAACTTTTAAGATCATTAGACTCAAACTTTAACTTACAATTGCAAGATTCAGTTGAGTCAGTGAATCTTTTGCTTTTTCAGGGAGCATCCACTCTTCTGGTTTATACTGAGCATATGAATTTGCTCTTCCAGCACTTGTATCCTTTGAGTGCCCAGATTTAGCAGCCAAAGACATGTCTCTCAGATTACTGGTGAGACTATGTGCCTCACCTCCATTCTTTGAAGAGATGCTATCATCCACCATATTATGTATTTCTTTTGGCATCAATGATGACCTTTTAACACTAGATTGCAGATTATCTGCAACAATGCTTTCATCCACAATATCATTCCTGCTTTTTGGCATTGATGCAGAGGAGTTATCTGAATTTCTGGAACTTGACAGTGCATCAACTTCTAAATTCTTTGAAGAAATTATCTCATCCAGTCTATTGTGCTTGTCTTTTGCTGTTGAGTCAAATGAACTACCTGACCTTTTAGTACTTAATTGTACTTTAGCTGCCTCATTCTTCCCAACCACACTTGAGGAAACTTTGGAAGATTTTGAGTCAAAAATGTTGGCTGCAAGGGAATGACAGAATGAAAATAAGATAAAGACTAAACTTCAACTCAGTATAAAAAAAAAGCTTTCCACAAGATCCATTAACTCCAGGCCTGTTTAGAGATGTTGAACACTAATACATAAACACACTCTTAGAACACTAAGAAAACAAACATGTATTACATAATAAAATCAGCATTTATTTAAATGCAGACTTGCATATGCATATCAAGATGCAGAGAGAAATAGTTCTGATGCAATCCTAATACACCTGCAGCAATCACACAGGTATTACATAAGGTGCTATACCTTACTCCAAGAATTCATTCTAATAAACAAAACTGTGGAGTGCTCGTAATAGATGGTTCAGAGCAATTAAAGAGGACATGACTAATTGAAAAACAACAGTCCTCCCTAAAACTGTTATAATTAAGGAATAATTTCAACATATCAAATTGCAATTGCTAACAAATACCTTTCGAACCCAATTTGGCGGAAAGCAGTCCATTGGAAACCACATCATCTGGAGATGGAACATCAAACTTGAAAGGGGCTGTATTAATAATCATGTACAGTTAGAATATATTATAGCAGGATACTTTGAGCACTATTTTTCAAAACTAAAGCAGCAAAATGACTTCCAAAGGCAGCATCCAGCAAAAGAAATAAAAACCAGGAATTTTAAACAACAAAATGTGTCTACTGTTGGGAACTAAGTATTCTCAACTAAAGCAACACTTGTGATAAATATCCTTGTCCTGCTATAAAATATGTTCAGACCTATATTAATACGGGAATGGGTAGGAGAACTATAAGCTTTATGGAATTCATGAAATTGTCCTTGAATATTCCCAAGTGGGTGGAAGTTATTGCCCTCTTTCACCACAAAACCATCATTCTGTTGCTGAGAATCTACAGCTTTTTTGGACATCTGTTGCGGCAGTGATGCAAAAAGAGACTTGGCCATAGTAGATACTCCAGAATCTTTGCATATGCCATCAACTGCAGGAAAGAGATCTGTTCTATAAAAGGTACCACCAATGTAAAAGGAACCTATGAAACAAAGAGACTTAATATATATTGGACATCCAGACACATGCAAGCTATCTGTTTGAGAACATTCTAAAGAAAATTGAACCCTGAAAAGGTTGGATGTCAAAGGCCCTGTGAATCGAAATTTAACTAGGAAGCAACAAAGAGGAACATGGAGACAAAGGGGAAGAAAAAGAAAAAGGAATGACCCCATCACATTGAATAAGAATGAGAGTAGCTCGTTCTCCCATACTAAATAATATGATTAGCAACATCAATAAGTTATGTGCAATTGTCACACACCTGTTTTCTTCCCATCATAGGTGCAGTTGTTGACCAAAGGACCGCGAAGAACCCCACAAATATCACATGCTGACAAGGTTTCATCGTTATCGTAAGTACAAATGGAGCAACGCCACACAGCACGATTAATAGTTTCTTCCTCAGAAGGTGCTTCCACTGTTGCAGGGAACAAATAGCATTCAGTTGGTTAGAAGAAAGACGCATGCATAAGTTCTGTTTTTGCTCCCTATCATATTGAGCTTTCATCTTTGAGTGCCTTTTGGGGAAATGTAGAGCAGCCCAGCAAAAACAGCAAGTTCACCTAATCAGTAATTCATCACAAATATAAGACATGACAAGAAAAAAGGGAAAAAAATCCACTCACCATTTTCTTCTACTTCATAGCCATAGTCATATTCATCATAGTCATCATAATCATCATCATCATCGTAATCAACTCCATAGTTAAATTTTCGAGGCATAGCTCTATCACCCAAGAAACAACCAGATGTTTCAATCAAAGACGAAACAAGTTCAAAAACAGAATATCAAATCTACGCTAACAAAAAATTAACACATGAAAAAAAACAAAAAAAACAAAAAAAGCTAAATTAGGAAATTTTGCATACCCTGTGGGGACGTTGCTTAATAATTGTAGGAATACATGGGGAAAACAAAACAACCTCCAATTGATACTAAGATCGAAGACTTATAAGCTCAAGGGACCACCTTAACCTAAAAATGAAAACGTTGATAACTGCAAATAGCCATAGAATGAGTTTGATTCTGATACGTAAGGTTATTGTCTTTCCCACATCAACGAATGCTGAAGCTGCACTGCACACAAAAACCCAAAATGTCATTCACTTCACCAAAACATATACTCTCTTTTCACTTTTGTCCCAACTATTACAGATTTTAAAAGCTTCCTCCCTTTCCGATTATTAGATACGCAAAATTTAAAAAATTAAAATTAAAAACTCAAAACTCAAAACTCAACCGTGCGTGCCACGGATTCAAACTATCTGACTTAGCTGAGAAGTGAGTTTCACATGAGGTGGGAAAGAGTTTTCCGGTTTCTTAGTTGTGTAAGTTTTCTCAGCAATCAAACAAGGTTGGGAGTAACGTGGTTTGCATATATGTTTTTGGAGAATCGGAATTGAGATAATTTTCATATAGAATTTAGTAAACCAAAATGAAAACCGATTTTAATTATTTACAAGAACAGGACGGAAAGAGATGGGAAAATGAAAAGGGAAAGAGGAAGAATGAAAGGGGAGAATAAAGTACCTAAGGAAGAAGGTGCCTCTTTGTATTCTCTGGATACGAGCAATGCTACGAAATGAGTTGCCTGCTGCAAATACTTTTGGAATTTTAAGGTACACTTGAACATCGCTGCTTCTTTCTTTTATTGCTTAATTAATAATTAGTTTCCCAATAAAAATTCCTTGGCGGCGAAAAGGGCTTAGTTCTATGCTTTTACAAATTGAGCCCAACTCTTTCTTATTTTTTATGTTCCACATTTTTATTTCAAATATAAATATATATATATATATATATATCCACATTTTGAATTTTAAATTTTCTTTACTTCAAAACGAAAAATCCAAAACTAACCCTTATAGATGGTAACTTGCATAGATAATAATAAATACTTTTTAATCGGATATCCATGAATATCCGACCTAATTATATAAATTATGAATATCTTATATTTAGATTTTAGATGAATTTAAATAATAGATTTACTCTTTATGTTGAATTTGATTAGATTAATATTAAAATATCATCAAGCACTTATACCCAATACCTATTTATAAGCAATAACCATGCAAGAAAAACTTCTATTTCTTTCTTTGGTAAAAAAAAAATTAATAGTATATAAATCTTTAATTTGGGAATTACTCCTATTTATAGCATGATTTTGTTTTTGTTGTGATATTTAATGTCACCTGATATCCATTAAGCGTATTTAATCAACTCATCTCATGTTCAAGTATTGTTCGTTTTTATAAAATCCATTTTTTCCTGGAGAAAAGAGAAAGAAAGAAGAAAAAACCCTACAATAAGTAAATACCTACAAGAAGAATGGATATAATTATATATACAGGAGCAGCAATTATTTCTGATACAACATTCGGTATTCACAGTTTGGATGACTAACTCTTGGTGATTACCGAATCCAGATGAGCTCATCGAGACAAAATGATTCTCAAGTTTGTGTTGCCATACAGGCAGTAAAATTTTGTATCATCTATCGGATAACACTGAGTTGCTCCATGAAAGCAAGAAATCCCGAACCACATTTGGAAAATCTGCAAGTTTAAGTGTGAAAAACTTTTGACAATTCAGAAATTAAGACTGTCAATATTCTGACATAACTTGAAAATCTAAGATAAAATTTACCTTGTACAATTTCCACAGCCACCGATGGTATGTCTATCTCATCTTCAACCAGTCTGTAGACATCTACCAGCTAATAGAGAAACCAAAGCGTTTTAGCAGTCTCATAAAGAAGGTATTGCAACCACTAGATACTATCATTGACGTTCATACAAACCTCTTGAACATGGAGCTTAGAGTCTTCGGTCAGAGCAAGAAGAAGCTGTCTACGGATACCTTCATCAAATAGGAAAAGACGAGCTCCATCTTTAATGGTGTCTGTCAGGTCCAGTTTTCTTTCAATTTGCCAGCTTCTTGAATTTGGCCTGAAAAAATAAAAGAAGTTGAAACTTTATGTAAATACTGATTCTTAAAAGTCTTTGGTAGAATCTAAAACAAGATGATCAAGTAACTTTTGACGAGATATGTACGCGTTCTTCGCCTGCAAGGCAGGGTTGCTACTCATTTTGGCCACATTTTCCTTCGCAAGGACAATAAGATTTTCAAGCCGTTTCCACTGGAAAACGCCATCTTTAAAAAGAACCTGAGAAAGAAGGAATGTTATTCTTGATAAATATCTGAGAAGCCTTCAATTCCAACAACTTGGATAGACCGATTATTGATTTACTAAAAAAAGGAATAGACTCTATTGAAGAAGCAATAGATATAGAGATGGTAATCTATAACCAAGTTATTGGATTATCTGCAAATCGAGGCAATGCGCAAAGAGGCAACACAAAAAAAAACCTCCTGATCTCCTTTTACACCTATTAAGTGCACTACAAGCCTTTTTGAACCTAGTTATAGTATTATCAGAGTGATGAGCATTCTAAATGAAGTAAAAGATAAAAGTGGCTTTAAACCAACCTGTATGAGGCGTTCACGAAGAGCCGGATTAGGATCTGTTAAAAGGCGCTTTGCCACATATGGGTAGGCAACCTAGTCAAATGCTTAGAATCAGTACAAGTATGGAGATGATAGGCATCATAATATGAATCAACATAACCTAAAAGAACAAATGTAAACTCACCTCAAGAAATTTGAAATCTGGCTTGAGGGTAAAACAGATGCCCTCTTGAGTCAGTAAAGAACGGATAACGAGGGAAAACCTCTCTGGGATCCGGATAGGATAGTTGTAAACCAGTTTATTAAATTGCCCTGCAGTAAAAATAGCAGAAATATAAGGTTCGCAATCTTCATAAATCAAAAGCAGGCTAAGAGGAAAGATTTATCAACTAAAAACAAGAAAAAGTAAGCCAGTAGAATAATCGCAATTTGAAGCAAATGTAAAATGGTTACCAGTAACACTTCGAAAATTAAAATCAGAGAGCCCTTTTCCAGCAGAATTCTGCCATATGGCTTCTAAAGCTGGAATAATAGGAGAGACATCTGTTCCACTAGCCAAGAAACCAAGCCTGGTAAAATCGTTTGCCATCTCAGCATAATCCTCATTTACAGCATGGACAACAGCATCAATTAATATCTGCTTATTTTGCTGAAAGACAAAAGGCACATCAATATGTAGAGAAACAAGGTCTGGTTAAAATGTGCCAAACTTAGTGAAGAATAGTAGGAACACTGCCTTTGTTATCAATTGCCCTTATTTGACATACCAAAAGTATACATAGTAGTGAAAACCACTAGTTACTATATAGCAGATTTTGGACTGTTCTAACCTAGAAAGCAGGAGAGCAGCATGTCATATCAAAGCATGGAACATGCTCAACAATAACAATTGTGGTAGCATTATCAACTAGTAAACAGGTGCATTGCAAGGAAAAGCAGATATCCACCATTAGCAAGTGAGTGCAATTACATGCCAAAGCCATGAGAAATTAAATCCTTACCAACTTGAGTATTGTCTTGAACTGAAATATCTTCAATGGGTATATCTTACCTGACTTAGCACAGCCACATTTCCAAAGTCCACATAAGCAATACGTCCATCTCGCATGGCAAAAATATTTCCAGGGTGTGGATCTCCATGAAAAAACCCGAATTCAAGCAACTGGCGAAGGGCAGCACTTACTCCAACTGTTAGAAATCCATTTACATCGATTCCAGCATTCTTAATAGCCTGAGATGCATTGAGACAAAATGTTACATGGAGAGATACACCACAAAACCATATCAAGATGGCAATAAACTGTGTACTATCTCGATATCCAAACCTGTGGGTTAGTACACCGAATACCATCTATCCATTCCATTACCAAAACACGTGAGCCAGAAAGAGATTTGTAAACCCGAGGAATTTTGACGGTAGGATCATCTTTGAAGTTCTCAAGAAAGTCTTCCATATTCCTGGCTTCCTAAATAATAAAGAAAGTGAAAAAAAATGAAAGGCAAGAATACTATGATACAAAAACAAACACCTCTACTTTAGCAGTTCTCTTTACTACTTAGATGAATTTGTAACAGGAAGGACATTAATGTCAAGTGGTAATCAAGCCAAACTCCATTCTTATCTACACAAAAGAGCATAGACAAAGCACAGGGCAGCTTTGAACGTACCAAGGTATAATCAAGCTCCTCCAAAAGCTTTTCACCAAATTCATCAACTATCAGTTCAGCATTGCAGCCCAGTTTTTGTATACTAATTCCATTTAAAAAAGAGGCTAGCGTTCGGAACAGAAATAGATCACGATAGATTATCGGTTCTATCTGAGGCCTCAGGACCTGCAAGTAAATGAAATTACAATAATTGAATTTACAAATTACTGCGCTTGTTTTTGTTTGTAAGATCACCATTTTAGGAGTCAAACATTTCAAAACATAGGTTGACGGCATAATTAAGGCATGCAGAGAAACATGGAGTGGGAAAAATTCCCATGATAATCTTCAAATGCTAAGCAAAATAACCAAAATTACCATGATAATCTGCATAATATACTAAGCAAATCAAAATTACTACTATCTTTCAAGCATCCACAGCCAAGCACTTTGGCCACTCAGATGGCTCTTCACACAGCAATTAAGGGAAGCAAATAGCCCAAAGTACAGATATCATGTGGGAAAGGTACAGCTACACAAACAGTATGCAACTGCAACAGTGCTTGAGCACCAATAATTTGATCATCAAGAATAAGAGCAGAGTGAGCACTTTTTGCCCCCAACAAACTCCAATGACAAACAAAATCACCAAGCAAATAGGAAGTTACACTTGAGCAATAGTGGCAAGGCTATGGATAACAACAGAAAGGCCACTGGTTAATCACTCTAATACCTTAATTGCAACATCCTCTCCCGTAGCACGAAGGGTTGCACGGTAAACTTGACCCAAGCTTGCAGCTGCTATTGTCTGTGGTGAAATTTTGCTAAATATAGCTTCAAGGGGTTGGCCCAATTCTTCCTCTATGATGTTAAAAGCAACCTGTCAACACAATACTCGTCAAGTGAAAGGACATGATCACAGCATAACATAAACATTTAGCTGCTGGAAAACACAGGGATAGCATAGTGCTTTCCTACCTGATTGGGGAAAGGAGGAACATCATCCTGAAGAATGCAAAGTTCATTCATATAATCTTCTCTGATAATATCAGGTCTGTTTGCAAGAACCTGTCAAAACAATATAAATGAACATCACCAGGGAAACCTAGCAATTAAAGACATGAGCTTATTTTTTATCTCCTTTAAACAATTTTTGGAAGGAAATTTGGAAAATTCATCTTTAAAATTTTTCATTGGGTTGAGCAGAATATAAATCTTGTTGAAATTCAAAGAATCTCTTCAAGTAGGAGTTCAAGCAAGTAAGGAACTACAAGAATCATTTAAACAACAGTTTGAAGAGTGAACACAAGAAACCTGGCCAGCTTTGATAAAAGATGGTCCGAGATCACATAGGAGATTCCTAAGTTGGCGAGCTCGAAATGGAACAACCTCTTCATCCCTCCCAACCAAACAATCGTACGTCAAAGAAGACCAGTACAGCCCTAAATTCCACACTATCTCCACACCTCGTAGAATAAGTGATGCAACTGCCCCTCGAGATTCCAGTACCGTATTCCTCACCTACATATCAAGACCAGAAAACAGTACACATAAATTTGAACGCAACGAATTCAAGAAACAACTTCAACACTGCCTTATCGTTTCAGAAGGAATTAAACGCAGACATCGACAAAATTTCCTATGAATACCTTATGTCTTTCTTGTAACATAAAATCAAAGCACGCTAAAAAAAAAAATAGCAAATTGAATAGAACATGATCTGATTACTGGTATATTATCGTACTGTCTCGGGAGAGTACTTTCGAAAGGGGATGCAAACGCCGCGCTCGATATCAAGTTGCTCCATGGCACTGCTAGACTTCCCCGGCGGTAACGACTTATTCTTGGAGTCGGTCGAAGACTTTGAGCTCCTCCTGGCTGTTCTGTTATCTGCGCCAACTTCAGTCGTCGACGCGGCAAAATTAGAGACTCTGACCGCCGAGAGTTTCTTGCTTCTTTGCGGCACGCCATGGACAGAGACCGGAGAAGGTGCGAATTGCGGTTTGCTTATGCAAGTTGTGTGAATTAAGTTCATTTTGAAGGTGCCAATGTTTGGTGTTGGAGGGAAGCGGTTGAGAAGGGTGAAGAGAAGACGAGTCTTCGAAAATCAGTTAAAATGGACGACCACATAACGTTTTTGCAGATAATTGTTGAATCTGTAAATAAATTTATTTTTAATTAAATTTAAAACAAAAGTTGAAAGAAAGAATTGAAAGTGACTAAGTGAGTTTCTGTTTCGTTTGCGTCTACGCTTTTCCTTGGTGCTATGCGTAGCAGTCAAAGCAGCTCTAATTTTTTTTTTAATTCATTAAAAAGCTTCTAAATATTCAATTTTAATATCAAGTGACTTAATTAATATTTTTTACATATCTCACACCCACTAAATCCAATCATTTGTCCATGGAAAAAAAGTTCAAAAATAAATTTTTTCCTAATGCAATTAAGAAGATTTATTAATTTTGTTTTGACTTAAATTTAAAGTTTATTCAAACCTTGTTAAACCATTACCATTTGAATTGAGTCTCTGTTACTAGACTAACCAAACTCAATACAAACCTATAAAGTACTTTATTATTCAAAACAAGTTTTGGAATTCATTGAGATTAAGTTAATAAAAATTTTCAAAGTAAATTTGTTTAGATCAAATTCAAAAGGTTTCTAATTAAAACAATTATATGAATTATGAATGAATGAGTTATCAATGTGATATTTCAACGAAGAATTGAAGATTCTAAATTTGATTTCTATGGTGAGATAGGCAAAGTTTATGAAATATAAGAAAATAACTTTTATTTGCTTGGCATGAAATCAAATTGATAAAAGAAAAAAGATTAAATGAAAATAAAAATTAAAATTAAAACAAATAGATTGATATAACCAATGAATATATACAATCTATAAAAAAAAATAAAGAAATTTTAACAAGTTTAATATTAATCTAGATAGGTACTTTAATGTAAAATTTTCATGCTAATCTGACTAATCATTAACTATTGATTAATTTCTTGCACTGATGCTATCTAATATGATTCAAGAATAGCATATGGTGGAAAAACTATAAATTTTATTTAATATATACATTTTAATTAAAAATAATAGTCAATAAAAATCATATTAGAAAAAAAGAGCTTATAAATATAGTTTTGAATACTTTTCAAAAAAAACAAAAAGTTTTGGATACAATTCACTATAACAGCCTATGATAGGACACAATAGTCATGCTCGTAGCATTTTGTAATTTCATTCTCATAGTTTTAATTTTTAAATTTATCTTTTTATATATTACTCTTTCTATGTTTAAATTGCAGTATTTTTATTTTTATGAAAATTAACAAAAAATGTTAATACTTTTAATATAAAAATAAAATAATTATATAAAAAATAAATATATATTATAAAAGAGAATATTAGGTATCTAAAAAATTTTAGTTTTGAATATCTGAAAAAAAAAACATATATAAAATGATGAATATAGTATTAAATGGGGAGTATAATTTTATTTAATCCTTATATTTTACTCTATACTAATAGTAATAATATTCATTCTAAATAATAATAAAAATAAAAAATATGACACAGGACAGAAGAACAGATGATGGGACGAGAACTCGCGATCGGAAAGTGGCGATATTTTGAAAATACGAGCGGGATCGACTTTCCTCTTCTGGCAACCTGGGCTGGGACCAACTAACAAGAGCCAGGCGGGAAATCCAAACTAATTGGCGGGAAAGCAGAACAGGTCAACCTTTAACTATGTTGTACAAAGTAGTACTATCAGTTCCAATTTAGTTTTCAACTCTCTTTAGAGATATTTCTAGGGTTCCAAAGTATGTACTCAAGCAGCCAGTTCGACGCCACCTCCGCCTTCTCCGGCGGCGGATTCATGCCCTCTCAGCCTTCTCAGTTCGCGAATTCAACTCCATCGACTGCAAGAGTCAGTCATTCTCTCTTTCATCTTTATGTCTTCGTCCTTTGTATGTTCCATTTGGTTGCCGATAAAGTCTAGGGAAAAATTATTTAGCGCCCAGGGGAATAACATCAATCTGGGAAAAGGATCTTGAAACTTTGTTTTATTTGTTATAATTGATCTAATTTTCAATGTTCTTCTTTTTTTATTATTCGTGGGTTAGCAGAGTCGTGAAACTCAGGGGTTGATATCCGTGACAGTGAAGCAGATAAGTGGAGCTTCTCAATCTGGTGATGAGAAATCCAATTTCGTAATTGAAGGTGTTGATGTTACCAATGTACCATTTCTTAAATCCTTCCACTGCTTCCATTTTTATTTGTTTGTTTCGTATAGTGTTCTAAAGCTCTGTAGCTTAGTTTTGAATTGAGATTTCAAACAATGCACTCAACTATTTGATTAATTCCTTTTTCTTTCTTTTTTTGGGTGCTTTGCTGGTTCAGGTTACGGTGGTTGGCATGGTATTTAACAAAAATGTAAGGTCCTCGGATGTTCGTTTCCACCTTGATGATGGAACAGGCCGAGTTGAATGTATTAGATGGTGATGCACCAGTTTCCATTTGAATTCACTCTATGAATATCACAATATTGTTTAGGATTAGGGAATCACTTTTGATTTGAAATCTGAAATTATTTCATGTAAATGAATTTTTGTCTCAATCAGGGTAACCGAAAATATTGACACAAGAGAAATGGATGCATTAGAGTAAACTCTCTCCTTCATTTGAATCAATTAAGCATTATCCGTTTGAGTTTTGGAGTATCATTAGATGCTTTTGCATCAATATTATTCTTACATTCTTTAATTTCGTTGTGCAATAGGGATGGAACTTATGTTCGTGTCAATGGACACTTGCAAAGTTTTCAAGGCAAGAAGCAATTAAGTGCCTTTTCTGTGAGGTATAGTTGTAGAAATAAATTTTCTAGCTTTCCAATATTTTCTGGATCTCTTTTTTGTTGTTATCACATCCAACAATTTGTTGATAGTATGTGCTCTTTCCATAAATCTGATCATGTTAATAATTTTAATCGCATCTAATCCATATCATGTGACAAATTGTTTTTATAGACTCATGTATATGCATTTGTCAAGTTCGCTTTATTTCAACTCCCAATGAAGCAAGCATGAAAGCCAAAACTAGGATAGGCATTGTTGTCTTGTTCTGCTTAGAATATTTTATTGCTTTGCAGCTGATGTTTATTCATTTGCCTGCTTTAATTTGGCTCTGTGACAAAAATTTGGATGCCTACAGTCCGAGAATGTGTCAGTGTGCACCTAGTTGCATTTTAGTGTGGATTTCTGGTACCATTAGAGCAGCAATGAGTTTCTTTTGCCATATGTTACTCTTTTTTTTCCTTCTTCAGTTCTGCCATCTGCCGTCTAATTGATTGTCTAAACTATAAATCATAAATCAATAGACTAGCTTGGATATGTAATCTTGACAACTACTTGACTTCTATTTGATACACTTTGTGCATCTGTCTGCATAAGCATTAGTGTCTTATGGTTTATTTGGTTTTTTTTTGTGATTCTCAGGCCAGTGACAAATTTTGATGAAGTTACTTGCCACTTTATTGAGTGCATACATTTCCATCTTCACTCCAAACTACAGGTATTTATGTCTAAAATTGATAAAAATTGCATTATAAAATGCTTATGCGTTTGATTCATTCTTTAGGAGAAGAGTATTGCTTTTGATTTGTGATTTCCTTGTGCTAATTGCAGTCACAGGGTGGTGCTTTGTCCCAGCCACAGATGGATTCATCATTGAGCACTCCTGTGCGGGGTGCATCAACTGGAATTCAGCCAGCTTTGGTGAATGATGTATGAAATCAAAATATTATAGTTTTTGTTTTCTCTTGAAATCCTTATCATTTTGTATTTTGCATAAATCATATTCTTTTCTTTTCCAGTTCTCTGTGCAATATAGTGCTGATGGACTCAAGGGTTTTGATAAAATGGTCCTGAACTATCTGCAGCAACCTTCAAACATGTAAGTAGTGCACTAAAATTGTGTTTGACCCCTTAGGAGGAAAGTGGTCTTCAAAATATTTTGATTTGGAAAACCTGTATGCGCTCATTACATGTGTAAAAATGCAGATACATGTTTATAGTTACAAGCACATAAATTTCCCATGTTTATGTAAGTCAAGCTTTTCATGAACTTGAATGAATTGAGCTTTGCAATGTTGAAGCGTGTCTTATTTTCTTTTAAGTATCTTTCTGGAGTTGCTTACTGCTATTGGAACATTTAATGTGATAATGTCCTTGTCCTTTACTGGATTTTCTTCACTTTGAGATTTTAGCTCTATTAGGGTCCTGATGTATGAGGCATTCATCAAATTCATTCACATGCTCTTGCTTACAGCTATACTCTAGGTGCTAATTTTTCTAATTTGATTTAACTGGTTGTTATTTGCAGTGATCGAGAAATGGGGGTACATGTAGAAGAACTTTCCCAACAGTTGAAAGCTCCCATAGAGAAGATCAAGTATGCTCTTGCCAACATACTTGGTTATTTTTCTGTATATGTATATCTTCTATTATTTCATTCTCCTTCTTTTATGTGCTAGGGACGCTATCGATGTCCTTGAAAAGGAAGGTTTGGTGTACTCCTCCATTGATGATTATCACTATAAGGCTGTGGAAGGTTGCTAAGTTTCGGAGTGGCATTTTGCTTGGAATTTGGGTGTTAGGATCTCTAATGACTGATGAACTATGCTGTTAGTGATAATTTTTCCCGCGATGTTCTTGATAGTGCATGTAGATATCTGTTGGATGCTTCTATCTAGGGCCACTTTTGGAATGTGACATGTAGCATATTGAACTATAGGTGCTACCTTTTTGATACTCTATTCATAATTTAGGTAGTACCAATTTTCAGTATGTTCTCAAAAGATTTAGTGTCATGTTAAACAACCTTCTGTTTGTGATGGATTTTATTATTTATCTAATGGAATTAGCAGTAAGGGATTATTGAATAAAAGTGGTTTGGATGAAAATGCAGACTGTTTCTATGGCAAACAATGTCGATATAGCTGGGAGCTTAGCATGCATCTTTTTGGTTTCTATCTTAATTATTTGGAGCTATTGTTTATTCTAATTGCTTTCAACCTCCACAATTATCTTGTTATCTCTAATCAGGAATTCAGTGGGATTTGGTCCCGTCTGGAGAAAGGGTATAACAACTTGCTATGAGTTGTTGATCTAATGAAGGGAGTTTCGCGGATATTAAGTGCTCGTTCGGTCAGACACCTCCGGCGGTAGAGGGGCATTTCTACCGCATTGGAGCCACGGTTAGAGGCCGAAAGCCACTGAACTCTGAGTCTTCGGCCCGTGGCTTTTCATGTTATGCGTTGGACAGTTTGATGCAATAATATCAGACTAGTAGTAGTATAAATAATTTAGTACAAAAATTTTAAGCCTGTTTTATAATATAAATGTTTAAAGCTTTTTAGTATAAAAAATAAGGTTGTAATATAGAAAAAGAGCAAATGTTAGGTATTTAAAAAAGAAAAAAATATTTATGATATTTGAAAAAATGAACAAAGAAAAAAGAACAGAAATCAGCCTTTGTTTTTTTTTTTTGGTGAAAAGTATGAAGGGTGACAGTTAACTGAACTAATGAGGTAAAAACAAGTTTTAACAGTTGGTGAAAATGAGAATTGTAAGAATAGGAGTTTCATAAAAGCCAAAAAGAGAGGAAAATAGTGAAAGCTATAATGAATCGTAACTCTCTTCTCACAGCGAAATCATGGTTTGAGGAAATTGAAAAGTTTGATTAGTCTTCTATTACTAGTTCATAAAGCAGACCATACTTAGCATATAATCATGAAACATGGTGGAGAGGGGTGAGATTGTTGCAACTAATGTCGAATCCCTGGCTTCTTGCTTCTACAGGCAAACGTTTTCGGAAGTTTAATTAAGGAATGTGGGGGGAAGATATCGGGGGATTTGGAAAGCCACGGAAAACAACATTGACAAACCTTGTAATAAGAGAGAGAAAAGTCCCACGTGCAGTGCAAAGACCTTGGTGAAGTGACAAGTCTCATTGGAACACGTGGCACCAATTCGTGGCTTTGGATGAAGTGTCGCTATCTGCTTCACGTGATGCCCCATCTGCTCCTCCCTCAGGCTTGGGACCGTTCCCTCCCTCCCGATCTGATCAAACCAAATCGAGGTAATACTTGTTTGAAGATTCTATGATTGGATTACTCTTACTCTCCCTTTCTGTCTCTCTCTCTCAAATCCTACAGTTAGACTTTTTGTCTCTATGCTTCTCTGTCTTTCATATTACACACACACACACACACACACACACACACACACACAACAACAACAACATCTTTAAATATTTATCCTCATTTTCCATTCCAAGAACAACGTCTGAGAGCTGGATCATCCATACACAAGACATTACTCTTCAAACACCTCAAGTCCCATAATGTCCTTTCGTCTGATTGTTCTCCTAATTTAAACAAAGGACTTCGGGATTGATTCTAAACTTACAGGCATTTTCTCCTTCCTTGTGACATTAATTATGATCATTGGTGATCAATTTGTGGAATGAAAGTAGCAACTGTTACGAGGTTTAGATAGATATGGTCTGCTATATAGAGTGCTGATGATCATTGCCATTTGGTGGGATTTGATAACCAACGAAATTGTGACAAATCCATCATTCTCAGAATCATTGGGGGCTGACTTTTTGGTTGTCTTGTCTCTCGACAAAACAACAATTGAAACAAATCCAGCAGGGCTGGCATGGCAGAAAGTGATGGGGAAAGCAGGGATGGGGAGAGAGGGGGAGGGGGAGGGGAGTTGATTGATGGTAAAATCTCGAATTGCTGTCAAGGTCCATGACTTTATTATCATAAAATAAATACACATACAGACATGGAAACAAAAGCAATCTATATCTTAATTACAAACCTATTACAAACACTAGTCCACTTTATTTGAAGCAAGCAAATGAAATAGGTCGTCTGAGAGACCTAAAACACTAGTGGAACCATTCCTAAAACATATGCTACACCAGATAAAAATGCCCTACAGATAATATTGAAATCACCTCAGAAATTAAAAGTCAAAGACAAGGGATCACACAAGAACTAGAGTAGAGACTGGTTATATATGATGATACAGGTAGCATGGAATATATATATATATATATATATAGGAAAGAGATCAGAGCTAATTTGGCCGAAGCTTGTAGATAGAGCTGAGCTCACATATCCCGCACATGGAAGACATTGGGATTCTTAACGACTATATCATACATGTGAACGGAGCAGAACTTGGAGAAGTCCATAGGAAGTGAAATCAGGTCAATGGAGGAGTGCTTGTGGAACTGGTAGAGGTCAGGGTCACCCCCGTAGTACCTCTCCCACCCTAAGCCCCTCAAAATGTTCTCCAGAGAAGAGTAGGATGATATAACCTCACCAGATGGCAAGTGCACCAAAACCCTTCTCCGGGGACTACTTTCAAGGCGATATACACCATTGTTAAACACCCAAACTCCAGCCATTTTTTGCTTTGTTTTGCTTTGCTTTCTCTTTATGGTTTGTGGGCAGATAGCTAGGTGGAGGAGCACGTTTTGCGTGTTCAAGGGAAGGAAAAAGAGTGTTGAGGATTTGTGTTGGTGAGGGAAGGAGAATGAGGGAGAGGGGGTATATATACGAGTGACGAGGGGGGACACATAAAAACAAGAGGAAAATACTCTTCATAGGAACAGGAAAGAAGGGAGTGGGGCACACACAAGGGTTGATGACAGGCATGTTTGGCTTTGTGTAGAGAATCTAGATATTGTGGGACCCAATGGGTTTAAATAAGAGGGTACAAGGATGCCTTTAGGATGAAATTTAGGGCACACGTACCATCCGCGGGGGTGTGGGTTTTACAAAGAATCTTCTTTTTATGTTGTGCAAGGGTTTTTCCCTTTGCTTTTGAGAGTTGGGAATCTTGCTGTGACACTGTTCTATTAAGTGACTCACAAAGATATAATTTTCAAAAGTCAATCGATCGAAAGGGGGTTGGGGTTGTGCTGCTAATGTAGCCCCACTCCAAGCACGAGATGTCCACGTGAAGAGAGCGCAGCACAGTTGTCACCGGGGGGGCAAAGGGGAAGATATTTCCCCCTTTCTTGTCTCGCTACTAGTAAAATTGGTAGTGGGTTTGGTGACTGAAAGAACTAAGAAAGGCATCTGCTCTCTCTGCCTCTGGGGTTTTCCTTTGTTGCTTACTCATCATTGGCCAATCAATTGAAACCTTAAAGTCAGTTCTAGTCTTTTTCTTGGCTGCCCTTTTTTCTTCTCTTTCTTCTCCATTTCTTTATGCACACCAGCCCTTGCCAGTGCCTTCCTAGCTACCAAAAGTACCAAACCCTAATAATTTAGCTGTCTTTTCTTTCTTGCTTGGATAGGTGGAGACTAATTAAAGCTATCAGATCAAAAATGATTTGCATCTCTTAGAGGTAAACCTTTTCCCAATGAAGAAACCAAATATAATTAAGGTTGGTTCCTGAAAGATAATCTAATATATAGTTAAAATCGGAGATTTTAATTAAAAAGGGTTCTTGGTTATAATAATTAATTAATGCCAAAGAAAGAACAGTGAAGCTTACGAAATTAAGTTTTTTTTTTGTAAAAAAAACTTGGCTGGTGTTTTAATCAACTAATCATCACACATCAAATTTTGAGTACCAAACTGTTCATGGTTTTGTATGTACTTTGATTTGACTGTCAATTATTGGAACATTAGACTTGATGATTTGGATTAGGGTCTTGTTAAAACACCACAAGAACCTAATCAAGAATCTTAATGTTTCAAAGTCAATTCGGAAATCATTGAAGCCTTTTAAGTTCCAAACTGAAAGAGAGAATGGACCACACATGCAACAGTTAGATTTCGGTCATCTTTATCACATTACAAAATTTTATCCCATACGTGTCTCTCTGTATATATTTTCAGTTTTGTTAAAAATAAAATGCAACATTACCCACATGGCATCACATGGGCTGGATGGTCCTCCCTTACCCCGTCTTGTCAAATCTATCATTACCATGAACTTTGTCTCTGGATGTTTCTCAAACATTGCAGCAATCCAGTTAACGCAGATGCTGTCTTGCCTTCGCTACAATTTGAACTAAACTTCCCATCATCTTCCTCCCCCCTTCCTTGTATTGCCATGAGACAAGTTGCTCTTGTCACCAGAAAATTATCTTTTCTCTAAAAAGTTAGTCTAGTAGAATCTAGACAATGTCTATACTTATAAATTCAAGACTTGTAACTCATCAAATGTTAGATTCCTAAAATTCTTTATCATCCGAATTCGTTACATCCATCACATTGCAATTTGAGTCACCCTTCCTACTCCACACATCAGAATGCTTGTCGACGTTATATTGTTGTTGCGTTTAAAATAATTTAAATTTCACTTTATCACGGAATTAATATATTCTTTTTAAAAAAGTTAAGTTAGAGTCAATGCTCATATTTATAAGTTCAAGACTCTTTATTTATCCGAGTAGGAAATTAGTTAATGGATTTGAGTGTTTTTTGTTTGCGTACTTCCCTTGGTTTTGTTTTAATCTTTGATTGAAGTCAGCAGTGGTCCTCCCAAACCTTTTTATACAAAGACGAGTGAATGGATGGTGCCCTCGTGCGGGGAATGCGAACGAAGGATTGTGCATGCCTTTAGACATCCAAAGGCTCTAGCACAAGGGGTTTCCTTCCTTTTTCTTTCTTTGAGTTTCCGCTGTTCCTCTTTAAGCATGCCACCATGTCCTAAACGATACAGACCCTTCATAGCCCCATGATTTAGTGAATCCTAAGTGGTGCCGAACTGCACTATTATTTCTCTTTCCATCCACTCACGAACTGCCACTTGTCTTTGTTCTCGTTTTAGATAAAGATTTCAACTTTTAGCTAGCTTCTATCCCACAAACCTACCTTCCAGCTCACAAATAATTTCTTGACACTTCCTCCCTCAAATAAGAAATTATCCCCGCTTCCTTCTTTCATAAGTAATATGTTTTCCTGCTGAGGGAGAAGACGTCTGCAAGTGTTTCAACTATCAATATTGGCCCAACCGATCATTGAGTTAGGCTTGCGGGAGAGCTAGCTAGCTTGAAAGCATACTGATCCATGCATATGTTTACTTATGTAAATGACTAAAACCAGCCAACCCCTTGTTTCTTTGCATGGGGATCTGACACGATTGGTTTCAATTCAGAAAATCTAGGAGTAGATAATATTCCTATATACTAGTAAAAGTCTTTGCCTTTTGATCCTGGAAGAGATCACCAATGAAAAATATCTACAGGTATACGTATCTATCTATCTATATCTATAAAGAGAGCGCAGGCTTCCGTATACTGTACGTATGGAAAACAGGAAAAGCCTGGTGGACGTGAGAGCTTATGATGGTTCTAGAGTCAGTCTGAGTCAATCTCCAGGGCATTTGTACAGCTAAATAGCTGGAGTTTGATGAGGTTGGGAAGGAATTTGGGGTGAATATGATGATGGAAGGTGCTTAGTTGGCAGCCATGCCTAGATTCAAATACTCCACCCCATGTCATTTTCTTATATCCAACTAGGATTCCAAGGGATTTTGGAGGACAAAACCAGCTCAGCAACAATTCCCATTTGTATTGGTAAATACATCTTTTTTTCTTCTTCCTTGTTACTGAATTTTCAAAGGATTTTTCACTGTTTTTTTTTTTTTTTAAGGCCAGAGACTTGTGTTTTTCCTTTGTCCAACTAGATCGTTTTTCAGGTTTGGTGGGGACATATATATATATATATCCAGTTTCATCCTGCACCACAAACTTTATCAATATGATTAGCTTTTATCTCTGTGAAATGAGAATCAAGCAAAAGGCAGCCCTCCACTACAATCCATCATCTCATCAAATCCATCCTCTCCCAGCACTCAAAGCCTCAGAAAGTTGGAAAGAAGATAGGGATGCAAAAACTCACATTAATCCTTTCCCACCCCGCCTTTCCTTGGATCCTTATTTTGGTTAATCCATCACTTTTCAATACAAATCGAGATATGTTTCATTCGCCAGGAGACTCTAAAATGATTGCTGACGTTCAGAATCCTATTACCGTCTTTCTAATTAATGCAATTGAACTTAAAAAACAACATATAATAATTGAAAGTGCATTAGTTTAGAGGGTGAGGGCATATGTACTCAGAAATATATTAATGACAAAAAGCAAGATTAGGTGCATAATCCAAAAGTAAGTAAAGGGTACCAGATCGGGTATAACCTGTATCAGTAGCCAGAACTTATCCCCCCCAAGAGGAAAATCTAGCTTATTATAAAGGAATATTGCGAAAGTTAAAGGGAAAGACAGAAGAAACAAAATTAATACCACAAGAGACTAATTAATGAAAGGTTTGTCTTATACTACTAGTGGTTCTTTGGGTTTTGATAAGTAAAATTTATTTGGAGATTCCATATTCCCTCCCAAAAGGAATATTGGGATCTTTTCCTTTATAACTAACTTCATTTAAAATAACCTAAACATCCCTTTCGACTAAGCTTGAAACACATTCCCCCTGAACAAAATATAATCCGAAAGAAGGCCATTGATTGTTTCCCACACGCATCAAGGAAAGCTAGCTAGGGAATTAATAAACTAATGCATATTTTTTAGAGTCCAACTTTATGGTAGATGGGTTATAATTAAGGAAAAGTAGAAATTTATCGTTTCAAGTGATTATGTAATGTTTTATTTTTTGGGGTTTTTGTTATTTTTTGATTCTTTTGAAATTCCTTTTTGTAAAATTTAGGAAATTAAAGCAACTGCCCCATAGCAATGTTGTTACATATATACCACTTAATATACATAAAATATGTGTGTGGATGTCCCCGAAGGGAGGGACAATCAGGTTTGTTTATTGAGCATTTTCATTCCATGAAGTTGGCTAAAGGCTATATTGGTAGGCTTCGGCATGGCAAAAAAGCCTAGGTTTACATGTATTCTGCACCTCCATAGTTGACAAATGTTTATTCTCCTTTGGAAATGACAACATTAATTCCAAGAAACCCTCTTCTGCTTTTGGAATAAAGCAAAAATACCATCAGCTTCATTGGCTTCTTGTTCCATCAGAGTGTTAAGTGTTCCTCCCTCTCTCTTCTAGTTCCATCAGTGTGTTACGTGTTCCTCCCTCTCTCTTCTAGTTCCATCAGAGTGTTAAGTGTTCCTCCCTCTCTCTTCTTTTCTTTATTTTCCTTCCCCTTTCTCAAAGCCTCCTCACTTTGTTGTAGCTAAGCCTGCTAGGATAGGCCGAATTCCAATCTCTTCAGGCCCCAACTTCTGTCGTCCTCGGCCTGACTCACCGAAATTATTAGGTTTGGGCCGTCTGGCCATTGTCCACTGTGATTGCGTTGCTGCAAATGTAAGGGCCGTGGGTTAATACACAGGAAAATCCACCTCCTGTGACTTTTAGCATGCATTGACCAATTCCCTGTTGTATCATCCAGCTCGGCTTCTTTCTCTCTATCAAAACAGAACTCCAAAGATTTGCATGTAGAGTGGAAACCTCATTGACCTGTCCACCATGTTCGACCATTCAAGAGAGGAATTCGCTCCCAGCCATCAAATATAGGCGCTTCCCCCACCTCTATATATAGGAAGGCATAAACTCGTTGAGCTAGCAGGAATACAGGCTTTGTTTTGATCAGCTTTTCCGAATAGAAATAGATAAGGATATGGCTGCCAAAGCCTCCCTCCTCTTCATTGTTGCATTCTTCCTAGCTTTGTCCACCACTTCTACAGCTTTAAACATCACCAAGGTCCTTGGACAATACCCGGATTATGGCAGTTTCAACGACCTTCTGAAGCAGACCAAGGTCGCTGAAGAAATCAGCCATCGCCAAACCATTACCATACTGGCCCTGGACAACGCTTCCATCTCCTCCATCGCAAGCAGGCCTAGTGATGAAGTCAAGAAGATCCTCATGAATCACGTTGTCCTTGACTACTTCGATACTTTCAAGATCCAAAATCTGGGAAAGAAGAGCGCCATTCTCACCACATTATACCAAACCACAGGCCTGGGTCAGGGCCAACAAGGCTTCTTGAACATTACCAAGCTAGGTCCAGGTGAAGTTGTGTTCGGCTCGGCCGTGAAGGGTGCACCGCTGGTTTCTAAGCTTTTGGGGTCTGTAGTTTCCCAGCCTTTCAACTTATCAGTGCTTCACGTTAGCACACCTATTGTGGCCCCTGGCTTCGGTGAGGCCGTCCTTGCTCCTCCACCACCACCGGGATCCCCTCCTCCAGCCCCTGCTTCAAAGAAGGCCGCGGCACCTGCTCCCTCGGAGGAGGAGGAAGCTGATGATGACGAATCGGGAGCCCCAGACGGTGCACCCTCCCCTGCTCCAGCTGACGCTCCAGTGGCCGATGCTCCAACCAAGGGGAAGACAGCCCCAGCACCCAAAGATGCTGATGAAGAAGAAGAAGAAGCAGCTGCTCCTTCCGCTTCCTCTAAAGTGGCTTCAAGCATCGCTGTCGCAGCGGTGATGGGCTTGGTCGCGAGCTTAGTAGCCTTCTAAGATATTGTTCTATAACGTGAAGAAAGACAGAAAACATTTTTGTTTCTTTTTTTTCTAGAATTGAAATTCAACACGAAAAGCGAAGGGCGAACCGGGAACGTGAGTAATGGGAGAGACCGCAATGTGTAACTCATAATGAGAATTATTGAAAAGAAAGGTCAAATTACCAATTCCGATAATTTTTTTTTCTATTATGAAATTCAATTAAGAAATCCCGACAATGCAGTTATTTGATATAACATTATTGTTAATTCTTATTTCCCAAACAAGCATAAAAGGTAAGCAAGAATTAAAAAGTAAAAGCAGCTTAGGGGTGGAAAAAATTAAAAGGTTAATGCGGTTACAGAGAGATAAACAAGAATACAGATCAAGGTTGCTTCGGAAGCAGTATTACTTGGAATCTTCTACAAGCCGACCAGCCAACAATATCCACAATACCTATGAATCTAAAATCATCTGCTGACATATTGAATGATCAAGAACAGAAGATAATACACAAAATGAAGTTTTTCTTCCCCCTTTTTTTTTTTTTTACCGAGCCCTCCTTTCTACAAGGCAAGTTAATCTGGTAAAACCACAAAATGCTGTCACTGTAACAATCAGGACATACTTCCAGTTCTATGCACACAAGGTCCTCATCACTTAATCTTGTCAATGATATCCGAGATCACCTTCTCCATGTCGAGGTCCTTCATTTGTTTAAATGGTCGCTTCATGTCCTGCAAAACAATTTTGCAGAAACACATTCACTTATATAGAGGTTCTTGCAATAATTTGCTGGAAATATCTGACATATAAATCAAATTCCTCTGCAACAAATTAAACCTTTCTTTAGAAGCAGAACATAAAAGCCAAATTTATTCTTGTCAAAAAGAAAATGATCCCACTCATCATCATAAAAATTACTTCTACTAAATTTTAGTAAAGGGGTTTTCAATACAGCCATGTAGTGATCCAGAATGCTAGAATATTTATTGTCCTCAAGATAGAGTAAATATTAATTACTAGACTTAGACACAGTCTGCATTCACTAACCTAACTATCACAGTAAATTTATTTATATCACAAGCTAATTTGTATCACGCGGTGCTCTAAAACCATAAAAGTTGGTTTATTACCCAAAACTGAACTAGTCTATTGCATCTGTTCTGTATCAAGAACCATGACATAACAGTTGATTTAGCATCCTATCATCAACTTTTTACAACAATTTCAATTTTTTCATAAATAAGATTTACTAAATCGCTTTCATGACTATGCATATATATCAAATGGAAAATAGTGAATAAGTCCAGAAGGCTAACCCCAAAAAGTGAGTATTGAAGGGTAATTTACAACCATGAAATTACATAAAACAAATTAGCTGTTTGTAAATACTTCAAGAAAAAGTTTTACCAGCAGACTTATGAACTTCTCGCCACCTTCCTCTCGTATTTCAAAGCAACCTCTTCTTGGCTGTTGAAAATTAAAAAAGAAAAATGCAAGGACAGATCAACTACAAAATTGAAATTTCAATAGAAAAATCAATAAGTAAAAAAAAAAAAAAAACAGATTTCAGAAAGATCTTTAATGCCAGAACAGAAAACACAACATTGAAAGCAAAGATAGCCTAAAGTGCAAACAATCATGAAACTAGCATGAAACTATGTGAGCATCACAATCAAGCCACCTCTTTGTAACTAGAAGTACCTCTTTGATTAACAAATTGACCCATCATAGATGCTTGGCCCTGGTAAAATCAATTGAGTATTGAAAGCAATATTGCACGTATTAACATTGAAATGTTTGGAGTTAAATTCAATCAGGCATTAAAAATAAGACCTCAAGATATGGTTATGTAAGCTATAAATGCTCCAGTCCAACTTTGTGCATTATGTATAAATACAATTTCAGTTTTCATCACACAATTATAACACAAGGATCTTTATCTCGAGAAAATAAAATAGATCTTTAAATTTGATGGAGTAATTAGAAACTTAGATCATCTTACTTTATGAAAAACATTGTCAGATAGTCAAAGCATCTATAAATTCAACATCGACAGCAGGTTTCTTTGACAGTTGTATAAAAATTAAGAACAAAGCTAATAATGAACTGCACTTTCAGAGAATAATAACAGAACCCTCTACTGTATGCATAAAGAGAGTTGACATGGTACAATATGAATGTCATTAAACAATAGATAGTTACAATATGACAAAGAAATAAAACCCATCCATTTTTTGTTGAAAAAGGACAAGGCATCTCCGCTAAAAGAAGAGAAAGAAAGGAGTTTATCCCTTTATCGGTGTCCACTGCAAACAAGATTCTTGAGGTGTTAGTTTAACAAAGATTTGAAGCACAAGTAAACCGGAGAGAGTATTTGATGTGAAATTAGTGTTAACCTTTTCAGGGTTGAGCAACACTTTGATGCCAGGGACACCTTTCTCCAAACCATCTTTGACTTGAACAGCCCTTGTCTTGAACGAGTTGCATTGCTTGCTAGAGAAAAGAAATCATAAACAAAAGTTGTCATACAACAGAAAAAGGAAAAGGGCGTTTCAAGTTGTGAGGACCCAAATTTCATTCAACCGAATCCATCAAAAGAGGACCAACAAGGCCTAAATACCTGCTGAGACAAAACGGGAAGAAAGGTTGCTCCTTTCACTCTATCACTTACATCCATTTTTGAGCAAAAATTCAGAGATTTTTAAAAACCAAAGGGGACGAAGCCAAGTGAAATGGGCCAAAGTTATTAGTTGCAGGGGACATATTGAACCGAAACTAACTACTATAACACCAGAAGTAGAATTTAGAAACGTCATTTTTCTTATTTGTACATATATTCTCATTGTTCCCGAAAGTCTACAGTCTACACCCAACTGTGGTTTGCTTGCGTTAGCACCAATTTATGAACAAAAACAACATAAGGATTTAAGGATTAGCCTCTATGGATAGTCGTTGCCAAACCCTAAATTAACCCAAGACGACCGACGGAACAAGAAATGTTTGCAACACTAGTAATTCAACTCTTCTTGTAAACCCCTTAAAATTTAGCCCTCTCTCTACTTCGAAAAAGAATCTTTACCGATCAGATTTGTATTAAAAATAAAATAAAATAAAATACAAAATTAGTAAAACTAGTTTGTGGAGAAATACTTAAAAAGCAAAACGATAAGAAACTGACCAGTGTTCTACTACCACAGTCTTATTGTGGGACCCATCTTCAGAGACAGTCAAGTCCTCAGGCGCAGCCTCCTCCACAGCTACAGCCACCTTGACTTTCTTCTCCTTGGCACTTGCGTTCGCTTTTGCCTTTGGTTTCTCCTTGCTGGGCTGAGCCAACTCGGAAGACTCAGCACCCGGCTGCTTTGTCATGCTCCGGGTCACCCTCTTCGCCGCCTCTTGACCTGGAGGCTTGGCTTCCCCCTCGTTGCCGTCCGTCGCCTTTCGCTTCCTGGGAGCCATTTCTCTCCTCCTTTCTCTCTCTTGTTTGTCGATCGTACGTTGTTGTGGCTTGGGTTGCGTTGCGCCGGTCTCCTAAGCAGCAGCTGCTGATATTTTTGGTATTCCCGCGCTCCAATATGGTCGAGAATTTAAACGGACGGCATCAGCTCACTCATTTCTTGATTAAATGATCCTGGCCCTTGATGCTTAATACTAGGTACGGACAGTAGATGAGGCGTCGGGATGTAAATGAAGGACGGGGAATGTGCCACGTGCTACACAATGGCTTCTCATATTTACATTGACCCGAAAAAAAGGCAAGAAGGCCTTTTCTGCGTCTTTTTGGTTTTGCAATTAATTTAAGGATGTACCTTTATTTGCTTTATATTTAGTATTACTACCACTATTTCTGCTCCTATTTAACTACGTAGTAATAATTACGTATTTAAATTAAGGATGCAGCCCTTTTTTATGATATGTAAAATTACAATTGAATAATAATAATAATATAAAATAATCATTACATAAAAAAAGAAAATCTAGTTACCTTTTCGTTAAAGGGCAACAAAACAAACTATGTTTTACGAGTCAAAAAGAGGAGGAAATACATAGATGAGAGCAGAGAAAAAAGAAGGCCAACCCAGCATGATTCCCGTGCAATATGGTTGATTTAAAGCACTGCGGGCTGGGTTCGGCTCCATTCCAGTAATAATATCAAAATTTATCATTGAAAATATCGGAGATTTTGTTTAATTAACAATGGGAAGCGAGGCAGGGGATAAAATGACATTGATCCCACCAAAAGAATAATAACATTTATCATTAGGAAAGCCCTACACTGTTGTGTAATTAGAGAAATGGATCATCAATCTGTCCAAGCTTTCTGGATAAAACTTTCGTGCAAATAAATAACACGGTCGCTTCATTGTGTTCCACAAGCAAGGCCCCGTAATCACTCTCCTCTGCACCCACAACCAAGAAAAACAGATAGAATAGTTGTTGCTTGTTAGTATGTTTACTTCTTCCAGAAAACATAATGCAAGGAAAAAAAATGAACCTCTAACCTTTGGATCACTCGTGTAATGTACGCTGTCCTCAATGGACTGCAAAGGCAGACAAGTTTCTAAGTCTATACCATGCCACATTCATAAACAAACACCGAAACAAAGATATTTGGGATTGAACAATGTACCGTAAGGTTCCTGAGGAACTCATATGTAATATCTTGAGCCCTAAATGATCTGGGATGCCACTTTGCTTCAGACCAATCAACATATGTTACTGACCTATTTGCGATTCCACCAGGATCAATCATCTGTAGTCCAAAAATTAATTGGGGTAAGGAGGTTGATATTTTTTGTTTTCATGTTGAGGAGGAGGGGGGGGCAATAAGGAGGTTGGTTATATGTAATAAACATGAACTAAAGGCAGTTTTGATGCAAGCAGAAGAAACAAGTCCGATGTACCAACATTGAGAAAGGTTGGCAAGTAATGCTCGTCTGCATAGCAATTGCGCCCATCCATATTTGGCTGGCACAAAAACATAAAATGTATGTTAATAAAACAACATGCACAATTTTTTTTTTTCAAAAACTCCATCATATAATGGAATTGTGGTTAGTATTGAAAGTTGGACAAATGAACTTATTATGGTGAGTTTGCAACAGAACCTGATAGAAAAGCAAAATTCTAAGAATTATTCGTACACATACGCTGCAGATTATAAAAACAAACTTACTGTGAAGAGCAGATTACCTTGCAGTAAAGCCTAAATTTTGTGTAATATAGGTTGTCGGCCATAATTATTATAGCATGCTGTCGCTTCAAGGAAAACCACTGAAATAAAATATGAATCAAAACCAACTAAATGTATGAACCAAAAAGATAAATCTCTTTTATAAAAAGGGGGGAACCATATTTAGCACCAAAAACCTTACCATGTCCTGCCAATCCACTGTAAAAAACACTGAACAACTCAACAAATCTTACTCTATAAGCCATTAATTGCTCAGCATAACAAACCAAAAAAATGCAGTAAATCACTATGAAATTTAAAAAAAAAAAAGAAAAGGGAAAAGGGGGGGAGTTGATGGGACATTAGAACTGCACTAATTCAGGAAATTGGTTACCCCTATTCTACTGGCATATCTCTGAAACTGTTTGGCTGGCTTAAATCAGAGGTTTCAAAGTTAAATTAACGCAGCATGCGGTAAAGTCCATAATCAAAGAATATGACCTGATAGCTCCTTTATGCACAAAGCAAATAAACCCAAAAAGTAATTGTCCACAATTATCTATTGTTATGAACCTGGAATGCCAACTTTACTGAAAAACAAATGGAGGAGTAGAGGACGACATCCTCACTGAAAAGAAATAACAATCACAAGTACAATATCCACAATATGTTACACTTTATTCCTATATGATATATAAGGAAGCCCTAATGAGGAATTCAGGATTCCTTGATTTTCGCTTGGTTTTCTATACTGAAACAGTATCAACTATCAACCCTGAAGTCAACTAAACTTTCAGTGATCATGCACACAATATAAAGTGAAGTTTAGTTCCAACCACTGTTCTAACTAATCTCATGATTAGATTTATCTATAATATTATCTGTAAAGTAGATCTGAGAAAACTTGCTTAAACTCCGAAATAGAAATATCATATTCTGTTGTCAAACTCTTCAGTTACTATAGAGGCAAACAAGAATAACAGTAAAACTGATAATACTTAAAATATGCTAAAGCATTTTTTCTTTCACAGTTTATAAAAAATGTCAAAGAACCATAGTAATCTTTTTCCAACATCCCATCCACCATAGGATAGCTTATAAAAGCTATAGTGACTACATAAAAGAGGTGCAAGCTTAAGTGCACTTCAATCAATTTACAGTCTTCAAGCTTACTCAGTTGAGAAAGAAAGCGAGGTGGTTCAACTTTAAACAAGAAAATATTTGTAAATTACATTATTGATCAAGGCAGGAATAGCAATATCAATCAACAGGGCTATTCTAACAGATGCGAACTGGAAAGACTTTGCTAATAGCCAGACATCTAGGAGTTCGAAAACATTCTTGAAAAAGTTCCGATATGAACCACATTCCAATTTCCACTTGAAATATCAATTTCTTTTTTCTGGAATTGGTTAATAAGCACAAAGCCACGTTATGACAGTAAAAGGATTTACCTGTGAACCTTTCCGGAAAGCGCTCTTTTCAACTTCGGGCATCATATGCTCCGAATACCTCCCGGTTCCATGTGGACCAAGATCCACAAAACTGATGAGAGAGAGAGAGAGAGAGAGAGAGAGAAATGAATTGTGGGGAAAGTAATTTTTATACACTCTTAATATTTTAAGCAACAAATGAAAAAGGCTTCCATTTTTTTTTTCACGAGGTTTTCATACTAAGTTACATGACGGGATAAGAAAACAGTTTCGATGTTGCTTACCAGTCAATAAAGCTGACATTGGTTAGCATCAGGTAGTTGTACACATAGTCAAAGTTGTGCAGTGGTATGCAACTGTAGAACAAGGTTAAAAAAGGGGGGGAAACTTTAGATAAATGCCTATCATGAGAATATTAAGACATGAAATCTGATGCCTCAATTACCTATCTGACAGCAACACAAACTGCTGGTTGTCAGGGTCTAAAAGTGCATGTGCTAACAGTCTCCTCTCAGCATCAACCATGGAAATTTTTCCCCAAACCACCTGCATTAGATAGCTTCTTCTTAGGAGGCACTATATAATGACGTTCAAGCAGACATGTGAAGTCAATGGAGGAAAAAGGAAACCGAAGACAAAATTCATCAAAAGTTGGGGAACAGAAGGGGTCATCATCAAAACCAAAATTGCCTGTGCACGCCCATCCTTTAAAAGTTTTTACTTCCTTTTCCCTTCTTCGCTTTGGTTGAGAACCTTTTCAAGCCTTAAGTAGGCAGAAGATAAACTCAAGCATTCAGAAAGATATACAAGTTCCCCATATATATTTCAGCCAGAGTGTAGGAACACAAAAGAAAAATTTGTGGAAATTTGACTGAGAAACTAATTTAACAATCCTCTTCCTTTCTCAACAGATTAAGGCCAATAGCACCCTCTCAGAGTAAAATTCAATCGTGATTCTCTAAACCTTTTTGATGCAAACAGTTCCGGGAGCTTGATGTACTTATACCTAACAAAATGCATAAAATGACTAATTCAACCTACCTTTTCACTGTGAATGTCTCGACCAACAAAATAACGGCTTGTGTGTACTGGCTTTCCTTTGGAAGCATGTACCAAAACAGAGAATCTGTGCTCATGGCCCTGCATGAATAAATTAAATAATGTGATTTGGAATAAAATTTAAAATTGCCAGAGAAGAAAGGAGCTATACCAACTTAGAGAAGGATATGAAGTTGCACTTGATAACACAGCCAGAAATCATTAAAAAAAAAAGCCAAGGAGATCAAAGTTTTCCATCAAGTAATCATTTGTATTTTCCAACTGTTTCTCAACTAATCAATTTAAAACAAGTTTGTGAAGTGTGAATCAGCCCCCAGAAAAGGCAGTGATTGATATCTTCACATTTGATGTAATTTGTTTGCCTCGAGAAAATTTTAAAAAAGAAGGTAAGAAATGTCAGGCTAGCTTTCAGTTAGAGAAGTAGGGAAAGCCTAGAAATGAAGACTTGAAAACCACTGTTCATTAGACATCAGCATCTATTGCTTTCTTTTGCACTTGTCAGACCTGATGCCAAATTTTATGCCTATCTCTCATTAAAGGTAATTTTTTTAGCCTTTTTTTTTCCTTTTGATTGAATAGATAAAGACATTAAAATGTTTGCCTCTGTTTGGGAACTTAATCTGAAAGTTAAACATGCAATGAGTTTAACACTGATACCAAAGTCCATATAACATACAAGTCAATTTCTGACCACCTAGGCAGGCACATAATAAGAAACAGAAGAATTCTTAGATTGGAAACACTTGCAAATGAGAAGATTCATAAATGATGCAAAGTCAAGACAAAAAATATTGATGACCAAGGAACAAAGCCTTACGCGAAAGAACTTATCCCACAGTGCCTCAAAAGGTAATGTGCCTGGAGTCAAAAACAGGAAAGCAATTTTCGAATTCTTCGATAGTGTAGGAGGTGTCTTGAGGATTTCCCTAATTACAACCTGAGATATTGTCTCATCATCACTTAATTCCCTAGAAGGAAATGTCGGTGGCTGGTTGTACAGAGTACAACCCCTTGAAGAAAATATATAGCAGGCTGCCGAACTTGTTGGTGGGTAGACATAGGCAGTAATCAAAAATATGCTCACAAAAGTTACCAATACAATAATCCACACTGGCCTCTTTAGATGCGGGCGCTGTCTTGAACCAGACATGACTAGAATATCTTTTACACCTAGCTGCCATGCACGAGTTGTCTTCATCTAGATTGAAGGCAACATATCAGTATCTCAAAGCATCACTCAGTTTCCTTATCTCACCATCTTACTGCTTCACCATTGAGTGCGAAGACCACTACTGTATGCTGATCAGTTTATTGGAATCAGACCATAATCTGAAATGGGCAAGATGGGAAAAAAATACAGCATCAAAGTGATGGGTACAAGCATGCTTAATAAACCTTATAAAGCATTTTTTAGGATAGCAAAAATATAGTATGTAAAGCAAGACCACAGCCACTATTGCTATTTTCAATCACACACCATGTTTAAAATGCAGATTAAGGGGATCTGATCTCCTTAAGCTTTGCCACAAACAAGAGAAAAAAGGTAGAAAATATAGTCATCAAAGGCATAAATGGCCAATATAATTGAACCACAACATGAGAGGATGAGGCAGAGAATCATTCTTAAAATTCATGATAACAAGCTTTAAATCTTCAACACTAACTATGAAACCAAACTATTTTGACAAAAAAAGAAAGCAGGAATTTGAAGTGAAGAAGTAAGTGATCCTAACCTTTATTTTAGGTACATGTTAAAGCGTTGAGTGATAGAAATATCCAAAACCAACTCTAAAATGTGTTACTATTACGTAGAATTGGAGCCGATGAAATCTAGTTATAATCTATAATCACATACTATGGAAAACAACGACTCCCTGAACAGCCAGATACAGACAAATACAGAAGATTTCAGCCTTTAAATTTTGATAGTGAAGGTGATCAAGCCAGCCAAAAAAAAAAAATTGATAGTGAACGCATATGCATGATTGATGAGCAGTAACAATTATGATTATTGATGCATTGGCTCCTACAAACAGTGTTTATCAGATTCCAGCAAATCAACTCTACCTAACAGGCCAATATTAATTCCGATGAAAACCATTGGACCAAACAGAAAAGTCAGCTTCCACCCCCGAATCTAATACCAGTTGAATAAATATGGAAAAGAAAAAATTAAAAAAAAAAAGAGAGAGAAATCATAGTCGAAATTAATAAAACTTCGATTTGAATGACATTATAATTGACATAGCATTACCGCGATGTGATTTCTACGGGAACAGTCAAACTTGATTAAAAATGTGAAAAGAAAAAGCAAAGAAAGCGGAAGCAACCGATTCATGTTGCTGTCAATCGTAATCCACAGCAATCTAGAGAAGGAAGAAGGCGCGTAATCACGACGAAAGGTAAAAGTACCTGCAAAGAAATGTGGCTGATCGATCGGCGATGCTAAGAGATCAGAAGTAAGTGGAGAGATCTAGGAGTAGTGCTAACATTGAGATCGGCCTTCGGGTTCTCTCATCTTGACTTGGGGTTGAGCCGGCGATTTAGAGTGCTCCTAGTAATTTTACTATTACTAGCAAATATTTTTCAAAGCAATTGTAAGTTTATGCTTTAAGTAGTAATTAAATCTCATTAGAATCTTTTCGAGCTCCAACCATGGTGGCCCGTACGGGTATCTCCGTAGTTTACACGGTAAATTTAATTTTGTTTTGCTTATTGTTTCCCTCACTTCCCTTTTTGTCATGCTTTTTCTTATTCCCTTAATGCCATTTTTGCCCTTCGCTACCCGAAATTCTAGTGAGGTTCCATTTTTTTGTCCTTTAAAGAATCATTCAAACTTGGAATTCAATTTCCCATCTCTCTCGTATGAGTTGGATTGGATCACCCTTTTCCCAATTTTACCCTTCACATAGACTTCTCCTTGCTTTCTCGACCACGTATTATCTATATAATCCCAATAAAAATGAGACATAAATAAACTCATAAACTAACTTTTCTTTTTTTTAGAATTAATACCTAAGTACGATAGTCTTTATTTTGTATAATCGAATATTTATTTTGGGAAAAAAAATTCAATTAGTATTTTAAAAAATAACATAAATGTCACACGATTGTGACTTATCAAAAACTATTTTAAATTAAACCATTTATATATTAGTTACATGGTTCTTTTGACTTTTCTTACAACGTGTCATGTCTTAATAAATTCTTTGTAATCTTTTAAACTCAATTTTGGGACCATACCTAAATACTATGGCTATGCTATAGTTTTTATTTTGTACAATCGAATATTTATACCTATTCATGCATCTACAATTACGACAAATGTATATGTTTTTTATCATTGGGTAAAATTTCAATTAATACATATTAAAATAAATAAATGTCACGTGTTTGTGATTTATTGAAAAAGTGTTTTTTTATATTACACTATTTATATGTCGAAACAATTTTCTAAATTCAGTATATTTAGTTATATTCAAGTCTTAGATATCTTCGCTTAATTCTTTTGACTTTTCTTAGAAAAAGTCATGACTTTTCTTAGAAAAAGTCATGACTTTTAATATATTATTTGGAATATATGAGTTTTAGCTTTCTTTGATTTTCGAGGAATAGGGAATTCGAATTTAAATGGAAAACGGATGCATTTAACCAAGTTGTAACTTTAGAATTAATGTTCTATAAATGAGGTGTACAAATTTCTAATAAATAAGTTTATTTATCTTCTATTAACTTTTATTATTATTATTATTATTATTATTATGAGTTCTGTTTAATTCATTTATCACTAATTATAAATTATAGAATGTGATGTTTACACTCAATGGTGGCATCCTTTATGCACAAATTGTGATGGTTGTTGATTGGTGTGGTGAGAAATATTGATAACAATAAAATAAGAAATACAATTATGGAGAGCTCGATCTCATATAAAAGGTCTAACCATAAATAAATAATATATGTTCCATTTAATGATTATTATATTTAAAAAATTGAGCTTTAATGTTAAAGTTCCTTCTTTATTCCTATTATAATCTCTTCATATATATCAAATAAAAAAAATTCTAATTATAAGTAAGAAAAGTTAGATCAAATTATGTAATTTACATATTTGGTTAAATAAATAAAAAATAAAATGTTAAAAATGATTAAGGATTAAAGTCAATAAATTCAGTTAATTTTATAAAAGAATCAATAAAATCAGTTGATAAAATTTTTTAATCGATATTATGCTCATAGATTATCCACAACATTACAATTATATACAGTGGAAGTAAAACTTATTAGTTGAAAATTTTAATTGGGTCGGCCTTCCACTACGGTACTCACCTACCGCTTGTCCACTTACTTGAAATCATGGCCACAGCCTCATGTTGCGCAGCCCACATTCACAATGGATAATGCGGAAGCAAAAATCTGCTTAGGTGGCAGCACGTAATCCAGTTCTTAAGTGGGTGGTGGGTCCTTGTCTGATTTCCATTCCGACATGGCGACATGGCATCATCATCACCATCATCTCAATTCTCTCAAGCCGGGTGAGGACAGGCGGGAACATCTCTCTGTCAAGGTGAACATCATCTCATCTGGCTTAATAATAACTAATATCCGCCATGGCGGCTTATTCCTTCACTCTGTCATCCTTCTTCACCCAACGTACACCCTCCATTTATGGATCGAAACGCTTTAATCTGTCGTTACAATCTTCGTTTCCGCTCAAATACCAGCATAACCAGACTTTGAGGATTGTTTCAAGTTCGGTTTCAATCTCCAATCCGGGACTGCGAACCGGCCCGGATGATCTAGTTGCTACTATTCTCTCCAAGGTTTGACTCGTTTTGAAAAGTGTCTGCTTCATTTTCGTCATTCTACGTTTTAGTTCCAGGATTATTTATATATTTTAGTATTTTAGTCATTCCTCTACGTTTTAGTTTGTTGAGTCTGGGATCAGATGATGAGAACTGAATTATGAATTAGGTGGTGCAAACGGACGGTGGGGTTTCACTGACCAAAAAAGAGCACGAAGAGGTAGCTGAAGTAGCTGACGAGTTGCAGAAATATTGCCTAGATGAACCAGTAAAATGCCCTTTAATCTTCGGAGGTAAAATCAAAAGAGAATTGTGCTGTTCAACAGCCCAAATTTATGTCGCAAATCATTTTTTTTTTAAAAGTTTTGGACGCTCTGACCAAATGTAATAGGGGGGTTTGTGTTTCCAGAGTGGGATGTGGTTTACTGTTCGAGGCCTACATCACCAGGAGGCGGCTACAGAAGTGCATTTGGCCGCCTCTTCTTCAGGACCAAGGAAATGATTCAGGCTGTTGAAGCTCCTGACACCGTCCGAAACAAAGTCTCCTTTTCGGTTTTTGGGTTTCTAGATGGAGAGGTTTCGTTGAAAGGTAGGCTCATTGTCCAATTATGAACATAACCTTGATGGTATTTGCATTTTCCAAGCCAGGGTATGGCAATTTTGAGGACATTTTTCTTCGATCTGTCAAACTTAAAGACATTGGACACTGATTTCTTGCCCCTAAATACGATATGCAGCAGTTCTCATTATCTTTCATGTATTTTAATTGGCATGAATTTCTATATACTAGCATGCGGAAAGCTAATTTTAAAGAGACACCCACTGACAAAACTTGGCATTGCCATGGCGGCCACCTCATAGTTTTCTGACTAAAAGAGCAAACTGAATTAGGGACCCAATTTATGTGGTGTGAAATTGTGGATGTCAACTGATAAGTATTCATTCATGCTATGTACAGGACAGCTGAAGGTATTGGATGCTCAATGGATTCAAGTCATTTTTGAGCCACCTGAACTGAAGGTGGGAGCATTGGACTTCCGATATGGTGGTGAGAGTGAAGTCAAGCTGCAGATCACATACATAGATGAGAAGGTCAGACTGGGAAAGGGCTCCAGAGGTTCTTTATTTGTATTTCAAAGGCGTGGATAGGTGTGCAAGATTGATACTTGCAGATTCATAAACAGAATACTTAAGATCCTTATGTGCTGCCGAAAATTGCTGATGTCGTTGAAACTGGCGCAACTGGCGCATGAGAAACCTTAAATGGACATAACCATACAATCTAACTTGTAGGGTCGAAATGCCCTATTTTTCCTGGTCGTGGATTTGGAATCCGCGTGTGATTGTGCCAATGTGTATCCATCTATCTAGAGTATGAAGGATTTGATCTTGCAGATAGACGCACACGGTTTCTACATTTTTCTATATGGTTAATGCGAGTTGCATGTATGGGCATGCTTGAGTATTAAGAACATCATTTTGATGGATCAAATATCAAAATTTAATTTACTCTACATGATATGCTGAATCATGCTTGAATCTTCAATGTATAGTGAAAATGGAATGGGCAAAGCTCAAGATTTTATCATACATCAGCCTTGATCAATTGATCTTCACAGCAGAGGTAGATAAATAATGAACCATCCATTACCAGTTAATGGAAAATGATTCATATGGCGATACAAATACAATCATCACACTAGCAAACACCTTAAATGAACAAAATCATGCAAAATCTAAGTGGTAAAGGAGAGAGCATTTCACAAACGCAGAGGAAGTCCAACAAACTGGAAAAGTTCTAGAATACAAAGTTTCTCAGACAGTTTGATTTACTGAGCAGAATAACTCAAATATAACTTGCATGTTATTCAGAACAAACAAAACTGCACCTTTTGAACTCTGAAATCCGGGTCAGTTCAATTAATCAACTGAAAACAACACAGATGATGAGAATTAACCGGGGCCGACTTTGGGAATGTCATAATGCTCAGTTAGATTAGCCAAATACTGGTTAAATTCCTGAATGCGATCATGGTGTGATTTGCTCGCCATCTTTGCCAGTCTTTGAAGCTCAAGTTTGTGCGTCTGCTCCAGGAATTTTCTTTCAGCTGGCGTAAGATGATCCTGAAAAGCATGAGCTTCGCTGCCATCTTGTTCAGTCTCATGGATAACCTCCTCAGTCTGATGTGTTGACAACCCTGTGTTTTCACCTGTCAACCTCCAAATTTGATGAACAAGGTGTAAGTGAAGGCATCAGATAAGCGAAAATAAAGGAGAAATGTACTCGATAAGCAAATCCAGAAGCAAAATTATGATCAGAATTTCAGAAAGTCATTATCAAAGAAGAGTGTTTCCTTTAGAGGCCATTGCAAGCCTATTTATCTCCGTTCTACCAAAAGACCAAGATCTCGAGTTTGCAAAGAGTTAGCAGCGCAGATTCCAATCTTCCACAGTGATGACTTTGAAGGACATGATTTGCACATGAAGCAGGAAGAAGGCTCAATAAAAAACGGAAATAAGTCCTAAAAAAGCTTATTCCTGATTTCTACCTTGATCAGCTTGGACAGTAAGAAAACCACACCTTGCTCTAGAAAGCTTCAAGCTTACTGAGATTATTCTGTTTAATCATAGATTTTTAACACCCACAACTAATCACCCAACTCTTAAGATTTAAATCAAGAAAGTATAGAGATAAATGTCTGAAACAGACACAACAGGAGGAGATAAAGCAAAACACATGAGGTGGAACCAACCTTGGGAATGGAAGGCAACACAGTGTTTGTGTCTCTTCTTCTTGTTTGTGGAAATGCCATCTGCTTTAACGTGGAGGGGTTTCCCCTTCAGCCTCAGTCTTCCCCCGACAAAGTTCTCGTACGCCGACATCTAAAGATAACACAAATGCAACAACTAATGTACTTCGTATATAAATAATGATACGAAATAATTTTTAGCTTAGAATGCAAATATGCAAGGATTGGTATTTGGGTTACTCACTTGGAAGTACCTCCTGTCTGTATTATGGACAATCTTCGCGTCGTTTCCTGATTCTCGACGCTAAAGAGGTTGTTTTCTTCCTCCGCAGCACCCAACACTCCCGCAGGTTTTAGAAACGAACGAGACACGTCCAGAATCCATACCACAGGCCTTTTATGGTGAAAAATAAATAAATAAATAAAAAGAGAACCACCCTGACTTAGCGTTGAGAAACGCTGTCGTTTCACCCATAGTGCATTTACGACAACGTAGGGGTTCGGGTGAGTGGTCATCAGGCTCATCACCATTAGAACGCATTGCTGGTAGAGAAAAGTTACAGTCTTTATGTACCAAGAAAAAGAAAAGCTACAGTCTTTACTCTGGACGCCGTTGCTAGTAGTACAATTATAGTGCTAAAAGTTAGTGATGGCAATTGCGATTTCAGCGTGTGGTGCTTGTCTTCAGTGGAAGAATTCCAGCTCTCATTCTTCAGGTTTTGTATCCTAATCAGAATCAAACTATTAAATATTCGTCTGCAACTTTGTATTAATCTCAATTCTCGAATCAAAATTATCAGGTAAAGGCTGCAAATACACTGGTCAATCCGTGGTAACTTCCTGCTTCGCCCCCTCTCTTTCATGTCAAATTCATGTTTCAAGATTATGAATAACAGCTAGTAACAACTATGAGGCTTCGATTGGTGGGACTGGGCAGAAAGCATTGCCTATTCGAATCCTAACGGTAGGAAAAAAGAGGTCTCCTGGTGTGCAATTACTGGTGGACGAATATATCGCAAAGCTCAAATGTTATTGTCTTGTTGATGATGTTCAAATTCGCTCCAATCCTAAAAATGCGCGGTACTCTTTCCTTTATGTCTTTATGTGCTCATTTTTTATGGCATCTGGGAACTGCAATTCTATGGGTGAATTTGTTCTTCACTTCTTGTAGCAATGCGAGGGCTCAGGTTGATGATGAAGACACGGCTGTTGTCAACCTTATCAGGTCCGATGATTGGGTAGGGCCTCAAACACCATTCAACCTAACTTCTTATTTCTGTTTGCCTTCTTTTCTTCCACCTCTTTATTAGGCACCTTTAGCCTTTGTAATGTCCACAAATTTAGTTTTGTTGGAGCATTCAGCCTTGATTTGCAACTATTTTACCTCTCTACTTGTAGGTGGTGATGTTGGATGAGCATGGACTAGATATTGGGTCTGAGCAGATGGCCGAATTGTTAGGAGATGCTGGGAATATGGTATGGAATAAAAACCATTACAATGATTATTGGGAATGATTGAAAATACATGTATCCTGTTGCTTAAGTGTTATTTGACTATATGAAACCAACTTAATGTGGAAAATACTCAGAACTAAATTGGCATCAAATAGCTTCTGGTTAGTTAGGCGCGTATGCAGCTGGAATTTTAAGCGTTGTCATACATATTTTGCATTGCTTCTTGAGATAGATATTAGCCATCACCATCAAGCTCGTTTCTAGCTAGATACCACCTTCCATTTATCAGATGCTTGAAATTGCAAATGTTTTAGTAGCCAGAACAATTCTGGGATCATATTCACTTTTTGATCCTTGATCACAATGCAGTGATATAGGACATTGTGAAGCATACTTTGTAACTCGGTATTGGTTGAATTTGATATTTTAAAAGACTGACTCATGTATAGTATAAGTGTTTTTGCAATTTTCCATGTTATAGGGAGCTTTAAGGTTATCGTTTTGCATTGGTGGACCCTATGGTCATGGACAACAAATACGAGAACGTGCAAACATATCAATCAAGTTGTCTTCAATGGTATTGAATCATCAAATTGCACTAGTTGTGCTCCTGGAACAACTTTATAGGTGAGAAGAGGTTAACAGTTCCATCTTCAGTATCATCTCATACATCCAATCATCATATTACATTGAAAAACATTCATTACAGAAATCATATTTGTTGGTTATAACTTATAACAAACAATGCTAATTTGACATCAAGGTGATTTTTAGTCATCGTTGTTCATTGGCTGCTGGCAGCCTTCTTCAATCTAATTTTGGATGATAATGGATAATTCATCAAGAAAAGAAAAAAAAGGAAAGAAAAAGGTGGTTCCTATCACCATAAATGAGCAATAATTTTAACTATCTTGAAGTAAAAGCTCTTGGTGAAATTTTTGTAACTGTTTAATCATCCTCAAGGACCATTTTCCAACCTAAAATTTCCCAGCTACTTCTTATAGAACAGGGAATTGAATTTTAATCCACTTAGGTGGAATCAGGACTATTGGTCAATATAGTGATTCCGCTATTGCTGTCCTATCAGCATATCAGAAAGTTTCAGTTGCCTTTGTGTTTGTGTCAATCAATAGTGCAGAGTGACTCATCTCTCATTGTTGCTCGAGCTGGATATAGATGGGAAGTTATTGGAGATATTATTGAGATAAAACAATACTTGGATTGTTAGGAGTGGTTTCTTTCTCTTAACAGTTAATGGTGGATGGTTATATTGTCTGGTCAAATTTGTTAAACTTTATTGAACTCTTTAGGTCTGGGTCACAAGTGCAATTATATCTCGTTTTCCTCTTTTGCTTTTCTTTTTGGGACATCATTTGTGAGACATCTTAAACTTGCTCTGTTCTCTGGATATTGCTTGGTGCTTAGCAGCAACCTATGTTTTATAACTCTCTGCCCTTTACCCTATGAGAGTTGATATATAATTTGATTTCAGGTCATGGACAATTCTGAAAGGACAAAAGTATCATCATTAGCCATCTTCATGTTGTGAATCATGCCACTTAGGTAATTCTGAAATCATTATCTGATGCTTCTCCTCCTTTACACTATTTGGTTATGCTATGGATACGGTAACTCAAATGCTCTTTCCAGCTCTTCCCCTCTCTTTCCCAATCTTTTACATCATTCCTGGTCGTAGAATAATGCTAGGTTGGTGATTGGTGGTTGCTTTGCCTAGATTCATTAAAAAAACAAGCCACTAGGAATGCACCATGCATGTGATTAGGCACAAAATCTCTTCTTTCATTATCCCCCTTTTTTGTTCCAAGATATAAAATTGAAATCTTAGGTTCAGGTTTATCATTAATTATCAGGCCTTCAGAAAGATTAACTCCATTTGTCACAGGTAGTGAGTTAAGATTGCTTAATGGTTAGCTAATCTACAGTCTTCTTTTCCGTCAGTGTAGCATTGTTCTTACCATGTTATTTGTGACCCTGTTGCCTTAATTGAACCCTTAGCTAGTAATAGAAGTATGTACCCGTACTGCACTTCTTTTGTCTATCTATTTGTTTTTCTGGTTAAATAATGGTGCTTTCCTTTTCTATCATTTCACTTCTGCATGTGCAGATTGAAGTTTTCGTGAAAACCTGCATTCCTGTTCTTGTGCTTGGCAATTGCAGCAAATGGACTAGATTGGACTTATCTGTGTATGCTGCAGACTGACATAACAATTTTGGAGAGGCATAGACAAAGTTTGGAGCTTGTTGAAGCCCTCACCATGTAACTGACGCCTTTATTGTATCCATCTACTTTCAGCTTAGAGATATCTTGCATCACTGAACCAAACAAAATTGTAGATGTAAAAACTTTTCCTTCATGTTCAAGGCAATCTAATTGTTGAGTAAACTATGAACAAATAATAAAGAAAAATTGTTGGTAGAATGAAGTGAATTTTACCAAGAAAAATTGCACTGCCTTGATCAATGATTGAAAGCTCTGAGCTTTGGCATTCCCAGTTCGACAGTTTGTCGAGCAGCAGTTTCTATCTGGATAGGCTTATCCTGGGAAAGTTTGATTACTCAAATGAGTAGCTATTCTGATGTCAATATCCAACATCATACATACGATGAAACGAAAGACATGAAACCCGAATGGTCCAAAATGCTGGATCAGTTTGGTCTAGAAGCAGAAATTGTCAAATGATATCTGTATTCTGGATCATAAATTAGACCAATGTAAGACGAGATGTGTTCATATGCTTCAAGAAGAGATGATGCTAGTGCAACTTTGCATCTTTCTTTTCCAAAATAGGAAAGCAAACTTTGACTGCACCTTTGTCAAAGAAGCTTCCTTGCTAAATTTACAAGCATGTTTTATTTTTTTCATAAAAAGGCACACGACAGTTTGTAGATCATGAATTGGACCCTAAGCTGTAAGGGAGTTGGAGCCTGAAGTGGGCCAAGCTGCATAATAAAGCTCGCTCAGAGCTTGTCATCTGCTGTTATGCAAGGCTGGGTTAGTTTTTGACAGACAAAGCTGTGGCTGCTATTGAGACAAATCCGTTGAGAAATTTTAAGAACCTGTCTACAGGTTAACAAAGCGCCACGTCTTTCATATCCACATGTCAAGTGCCTAACTGCTTAATAGTTTGCCAGCTACAAAGACCCAACTGCATGCAACATGGCCATTCTTCCTTCCTCCTCTTTACTTTCACAGAGAAAACTGATCTACCCGTCTTCGATATTTGCATATTCAAGTCAAATTAGGTTCCGTCTTGGCTTCCAAATCATGAATTCCACTTCAAAATCCGAACCCAAATCCGTTTCTTCTTCTACAATCTACCAGGTCCCGGGACTAGACTCCCATGAAATGGACAGCATTGCGGAGAAAACCTTTGGAGGGTACTCATCAAAGACGGTGAAGAGGAATGGGAAAGGGATTTCCTTAGTTTGGTATAGAAATGATCTGAGAGTGTTAGACAACGAGGCTTTGTTTAAGGCTTGGGTTTCATCTGAGGCCATTTTGCCTGTTTACTGCATCGATCCTCGTCTCTTTGAGACTACCTATTGCTTTGGTTTCCCAAAGACTGGAGGTATCATTTCTGAAACCGCCATTAGTATTACTAATAATACTATTATTTTATTCATTTCTATTTCTTTCCATTTGTTTCTTGCTAGCTTTGAGAGCGCAATTTATCATTGAATGCTTGGCTGATTTGAAGAAGAATTTGATGAAGAAGGGCCTTGATCTTCTCATTCAACATGGGAAGCCAGAGGACATTCTTCCTTCTCTTGCAAAAGATTTTGGAGCTCACACAGTTGGGTGCCTACCACTTCAAGCTATAAATGAATCTATGGTTTATAATTACTTTCTGAGTCATTGAATTTACATAATGCGCATCTTTGAAAAATAATCTAATCAGGTATATGCACATAAAGAAACCTGCAGTGAGGAGCTACAAGTTGAAAGACTGGTCACGCGAGGTCTGAGACGGGTGGTATTATCACCTGCTCAAGGGAATTCTACGGGTTCAAGTTCAACACACAATCCTAAGCTAGAACTTATATGGGGCAGCACCATGTATCACCTAGATGACCTTCCAATCAGTGTCAGCAGTTTGCCAGACGTATATACTCAGTTTCGTAAGGCATGATTCTACATTTTGTCATTTTGGGTTCATCATGGTTTAGTGTGAATGACTAAGAAGGTTCTGTGCGTTAGATGTTTGTTAACAGAAGTTAACACTTGCAGTCTGTTGAAGCCAAATGTGCCATACGAGGGTGCATCAGACTTCCAAAATCTCTTGGGCCAGCTCCTAGTATCGATGACTGGGGACATGTTCCTTCAATTGAGCAGCTTGGACTTCACTCAGAAAAGGCAAGCTAACATGCCATATATAGTATGCATACAAATATTCAACAAGCATTGAGAATGATAGTGTTTATATGAGTTTTTCATTTTTTAATTCTTCTTCAAATGACAGGCTACAAAAGGAATGAGATTTTTGGGAGGCGAAACTGCTGCATTGAGCAGAGTATCAGAGTACTTCTGGAAGAAGGCAAGATGAATTGGCTTATTTACCAATTTACTTGCATGATATGTGTTAGAAGGAGAATGCAATACTATAACATGGGCAGTTGATAACAGTGAGGTAAAAAGAAAGAACTGCTCAGATTTTGCTACCTTCCTTAATCAGTCTCAATTGCATGCGTTTATAGGACTTGTTAAAAGTATACAAGGAGACAAGGAATGGGATGTTAGGACCTGATTACTCAACGAAGTTCTCTCCATGGCTTGCTTCAGGAAGTCTCTCTCCTCGATTCATATATGAAGAGGTTTGCAAACTTTCTGAACTTTTCCTTTGCTGTTATTACATAACCATGTTGTATGATGGAAATGATCATTTTAACTCAGGCAGGTATTTTGGTTAACACTATTAGGTAAAGAGATATGAAAAGGAAAGGCTAGCGAATGACTCCACATACTGGTACCTTCCATTGCTCTTGCTCTCAGTAGAAAACATTTCCTTCCTTACTCTTCTCAATATGAAATTTGTTGCAGGGTGTTGTTTGAATTGATATGGAGGGATTACTTCAGATTTCTTTCGATCAAATATGGGAATTCAATTTTCCATTTAGGTAAAAATCGAAATTAGTTGAATTTCTTTAGGAGTAAATTAATGTTTTTGTGGTGTAATTCTGTCACTGTTTGAGTAGAAGACCAACATTCTTTGAACAAATGGGTATGAATCAATGGTCATTATCATATCATTTGACAAATTTAGCTAATGTAGGTGGCCCCAGAAAAGCGGAAAGGGGATGGAGTCAAGAACAAAAATTGTTTGAATCTTGGAGAAATGGCTGCACCGGGTACCCTCTTATAGATGCAAACATGAAGGAACTCTCAGCCACTGGATTCATGTCAAATCGAGGCCGGCAGGTAAACAATAAGTCATGCACATTGTCTAATTTTCTATCTTTTTTTTTTCCCTGTAGAATATCAGTAGAATGGAAATGTCCATGGGTTCTCATCATAAACTAGCGTGTTCAAATCTTTAGATAACACCTACATCTTCATTTCGTTTTTCTGGGAATCCTGCATGCTGTTGAACATGTTTGCAACATTACCAATGGCTAGTCTACTCATCTGCAGATTGTATGTTCCTTTCTTGTTCGAGACATGGGAATTGACTGGCGTATGGGAGCAGAATGGTTCGAAACATGCCTTTTAGATTATGACCCATGTTCCAACTATGGAAACTGGACGTATGGTGCAGGTGAATTCACATGTGCACTTCCTTTCTTAAGCATCTATATTTAGAATCTAGCTAGCCTGAAGTCTTATCCTAACATTAACTGCTGCTCCCTTCTTTTAAGGAGTTGGAAATGACCCTAGAGAAGATCGCTATTTCAGCATCCCAAAGCAAGTATGTGCCCTTTGATATCGAAATTTCTGAACAAATTTTCTACTTGCATTTAGATGTGTTTGCTTACATCAGTTATTTTAAGCAAACATAATATGAAAGGAAAGGAAAATATTGTGAAGATGAATGATTTTTCAGGCACAAACATATGACCCTGAAGGCGAGTATGTGGCGTATTGGTTACCAGAGCTTCTTGCCCTTCCCAAAGATAAAAGGAACTTTCCTGGAAAGTCATATATCGAGCAAGTTGTACCTCTCAAATTCGGGAACACTAACAGGCATCATAACCAAAGCGTGGCGAGAAGAAGCAAATTTGGTGGGAGACCGTTCCAGGGACACAGGAGATGAAACAAGGAAAAACATCAAAGGGGAAACACATTTTACATATTCTGACTATCTTTTAAATATCATTCTCGCATTTCTTTCGATCAATTTCGCCTTGTCCAACTTCCAACAAGAAATAAGCCACTCAGAAAGACAATAAGAATTGGTAATATAGCATTCATTACTTTTCAGTTTAAACAAAAATTATGTTTATGTGTGTGGAGCCAAGTGGCTGAAAAGAATGGAAATTCACCCAGCATCAGCATGGCATGGGGAAACTACAGGCCCGAACTAGATCAAGGGCATATAAAATTGAACATTTTTGGGTAACAATTACAACAGCAGCTCCATCTGGCAGCTGTTGTGTATATTGTATAACTACAATGAAACCAAGTTGACTCCTGTGGAATTACTAAACCTTTTGCCTGTATAAATATCTACGCCAGTATTCTGCAAAGACAAAAAGGAATTCAAAGAGGAATTCCTATTAATCGAAACTTTGAGATATCAATCTCTTGTCGTTTATGAACACTCACCTCAGATTTGAGAAACGACCACCGCACTCTAAATTTGTAATAGTGATATTCAAGTCTTTCTCCTTTTAGCACCAAAGTGAGATCTCAGCTACACAGCCATTGACAGAAGGTAAGAGAATTCTTAATATAAATTATAAAGCATGAATCAATAAGCAAAACTGTAATCCATATAGGACAAGCCTCTAAATTTAGCGGTCGTGCAAACATAGTGTTATTTCTTAAATTTCATGACAAAACATGATAAGCCAACCCTGTCCTAGACAACTTAATTATCCTGTGGAACCATAAGCCAAATTTTAATTAACAATAGAGAAACCAGGTCAAGTGAAAAATAGCCAGTGGAGACACAAGGTAAATCCAAAGAAACTACAATCTTAAACAATGAGGTTGTGTTTGTCAAATAAAGCAAATGCAACACTTCCAATAGCATAACCAGAAAGGCATTCTCAGCATCATATTCCCAAATACTGCTCCAGGATTGCAAATAAAGGGGGCATACCTGTTCTATGTACTTCAAATGTATTAGAACTTGTTCTGTTTCCAACTCCTAGAAAAAGGATAAAACTATATCATTATGTAATAATAAGGTCCATTACAAACAGGAGGGAAGAAGGAGAATCTGTTTATGGAAAAAAACAGACTTTCTAGACTGTTCATTACTTATAACAAAAATACCCAAGAAATAAAGTTCGTTCGTTCAAAGCGCTTTCATTTGCTTAGATTAAGCTTTCGGTAAGAACAAAGCTCACCACTAGTGAAATACAACAGAAAAACTGTTTAAGATTTACAAAGAAAAATGCATGGAAAAAGTAGGTGATGATTTAAAGTGCATACTCACAGGCACACCACACAACATGCCTACTCTTGCAACATGCAAGACAGAATGTAGCAGAGCAAACCTCTTACTAAGCAGGAAGTGTTCAAAATAATAGAGAAGACTAGAAGAATACCTGAGGAACAGCACAATCAGCGTGGGCTGGGTCCCAAACAACAGCAGAAGAACAGTCCCAGTCATCAGTTTGGACTTCAGAAAGTGGTGCCCTGTATTATCAGGGCTTCAAGTAAGTAAAAGGGATGTATGAAAGTGATGCATGTATTTTTTTAACTTTTAAGTGCACAATTACATTGGATAAGGGAAAAAAATTTGATAAAGTGCCAGTGAGACGCAAAACGTGCCTTCTCATTTAAAGAAAATAAAAGAACTTCATATCGGTGCTCCATAAAGTTATGTACCTATTGCATTGTGACAATATCAGTCACAAAATGATATGATAGAGATTTTGCCTTCTTATTACACCAAATCTTATGAGCATTAGCCCATACAACAATAGCAGCAGGGAGGTAGAATTACCATGAAAATTTTTCCTATATTTTTAGGGAAGTTAACAAAAGACAAACTGGTAGAATTGCTCTCACAATTGTTTTAGAATTTCCTCTAACCCTTGTGATCCAGGTGGACTTTGCATCCCTACAGGATAGGAAAAGAGGAGAAAGTATGCATTTGTATTTACCTCCGCCATTTCCCACATACAGTTCCTTCAACACAATTTCTTGCATCATCATAATGGCCTTCTCGACATTGGAGCCAATTACTCAAGGAATTGGACTTGGGAAACCAGTCTAACCAGCGGACCTGAGAAGCCACAATACATGTTATTCCACCCCAATATTTCCCAAATCCTATTTTCAAGATTTAGCTATTCTCAAAGTCGAAGCTTTACAGCCAAAGAAGTTCACTAGCCATGCGGAAAAAAGATTTCTTACATTTGAAGCAACAGTTTCTGCTGGATCCAATTCTAATGGCTCACCAAAGAAATAATCATCACTGCACCATCAAAGAAAACAGTATTACAAGAGAAAGGATACTGTTAAAACTTCAGTTCACCAATAAATCCACATAGCAGGAGTATTCATACAAGAGCTAGTATAGCAAGATCAAGTAGAAGCTGTCTGGATATTTACCATAGCACTAGAACTTGGCTCCTATATAACCATCACAGAATACTCATAAATTTAAAAATGGAAAGAGGGAGAAGTACAAGAAACATATGCTTGCTAACATTTATAATATTACTTTGTAGCTCTAAAGGTATAACATACCTGGGAACTTGACCAGACCACTCAGGAACTTCTGCTTGAAATGGTTTGCCAATTCTGACATGGGACACGTACGGCTCAGGGTATTTCAACATGATTGCTATTGGATCCATTTCAAATTTAGCTGTTGCTCTCCTCCAACTTGGAATAGGTGATTTAAGAAAGGATGTTTCTTGGAGAACTTTCGAATTCATATTTGAACAGTGATGGCAAAACCACTCATCAGTTGGCAACTTCTTTAACCTAGGTTTCAAACAAAATATATGATATGCCTCTTCACAATGATCACAAAGTAACATTTTCAGTGTACTTTCAGAATTACCACACCGTTTACAGGTTTGGGTAAAAGCCCCATCATCACAAACTTCTAGAAGTTGTGTGAAAGGACTCCTTGTACTAGACCACTGGTTTACAGGCAACCCTTGACTATTGAGAACAGAAATGCAGAGATCTCTTATAGAGCGGTCTTCCTTTACCTCCTCTACTCCTTTAATATCACCATAGGGTTTATTAGCTTCAGTCTTATTAGTAACACCAAAACGATCCCCCATCTTGCCTTCCAGTAAACGAAAACTATTAGATCTACTTGTTTTGTCAGAGCGTATCAATTGTGATTCAGAATCATGGTCAAAACTCATAGATAATTTAATCTCTAAACCAGTACCACCATCAAGCCCTTGTGAATTTGCAAGAGCATCAGAACCAACTAGATCTCTTTCATATTTGTGTGCAGCAGTAATAGGATCTGTAGCAACCAAATTATTTCCATACAAGATTTGAGTCTTCGAAGGACTTCCGCTGACTGTAGATGAAGGCAGTTCATCTGCTTCTGGCTCACCAGGAAACACAATAATGGCGTTATTCAGAAGCTTCCTTCGTTTGCAAGGCAGAGTTGGTTCAGAAGTCATACATGTATTGCTGGCAGCCAGCAGTTTTGATCCACCGTTAAGGATTTCACCACATTCCAAACCCTGCCAGTGCTCTACAAACATATTCCTGCAACCACTGTTAACAGAACATTGGTTTCAACGTTCGCAAATCGTTTCAGCACACAGCAAGAGCAAAAATTCACCGATTAGAATTTAGTAAGTATGCATGTTCGTAAGACTAAGATTACATCCAATAAACAATGATAAATTTAAGAAAAAAAAAAAAAACATAATAAATCTAAAATTTTCGAGTATATTATTTGTCAATGAACACCCACTGGAGTATCTTACAAGAAAGTTCGATCATTTGCAACATGTCTATATCTCATAAATATTCAACTAGCGAATCCAGTTTATCCATTTTTTAGCGAATAATCCAAGTCATGGCTTAGATTGATTCCAACATACAACGGAACAGAAATTAAACTTTTGTCGAGAGACAGAGACATGCAGCATCTTCACCGACAAAACCAAATCTTTGTCTAAAACAAATAAACAATTAATTAGTCAAGAAAATCTTTCAGAAATGAGAATTACCGGTAAATTGAAGTAACGATTTTTCCTTTTGCTGGAATTCTACTAGACAAATTACAAGTTGCAAGAGAAAGGTGAAGGCGGTTAGCTTCTTAAACCGCCGATGTGGGTTGCACTTTGCGAGTGATTTTCGTTTTGTCGTTTTTAAAGGGGCGCCACGTGGGCTGATGTATCCGGAGACTGTACACTGTAGGTGTACGTGAGAATCTCTAACTTACATCCAAAGACAGGGGTTTGGGCTAAGGTCCCTGCCCATTCGAAGTCGAGGTCCAAAATCCAAGGAAACCCGGAAAGCCCAAAGAAAAGAGAAAACGGAGCAAAACTCCTCCGACTTCCTCCTCAACTGTGTCTGGGCAACCGCGAAGGAAGAGGAAGTGATGATGCGGAGTTAGAAGCTACTGAGATTCCTTGCCCTTGCCCTACGAGGAGGTTAATCCAATGGCTGTGAGTTCCCTTGTTCTTTTTTCTTCTTCTTTGTAAAAGAGAAGTATTGAAAGGTAAAATGAAAATGGTTTTTTGACTTTATCCAGTTAGCAATTGCCTGTGGGGAATCAATGTCATGCTCATCGTCTCATGTTTTTCTGATTCGGTTCTTGAATCAAGCACTCGATTCCATTAAGTACAATGTTGCGCAGATGGTGGCCAACATTTTGAGTATTAATCCAAATGCAAGGTAACTTTTTTGTTTTAATTTCCACATTAATATCCCTTCCAAGTTTAGTTCAGCCATGCTATATCGTTATATTATGTGGGGAAAATAACTTGAAGAATGTGCGATGTTCTTCTAGCTGTTCAACCATCTTTGCTTTAATTTGATTTGCTGTTTTAACTTTTGCTATGTAAATGTATTAATGGTACAGTCCAAGATAAGGAAAAGGGTACTTGGGGTAGGCAGCTAAACTTTAACTGTGGAGACTTAAAAAAACTATGTGATAGAACGAAGAATAACCTACAGAGAGATCCAACAAATAGGACTCATCCTCTAAACAATTCCCAATATAGGCAAACAACCACTCTGAGTTTCCCAAAAGTGTTTGTTTTTTGGATGGAACTATCCAATAGAAATTTTAACCAGCCTAAAGAAAACATTTTATGGAGTTCATTTTGTTGAGCATATTGACCTTGCCTTGCATTTTGTTTTCTAATTTATGGACCTGAATATTCGTGAAGGACTAGTAAGGTTGAAGATCCACTTTCAGCTGTTGGAGATCTCATGCCAGCTACCAGTGATCATTATCAGTTGAGAACTCAAGATTGGTTTTTTAAGAAGAAAGATTCTAATGGCAAACAAGACCCACAGGCAGTGTTCAATGTGTTAGATGCAACACTAAAGGAGAGTTTGGAGCGTTTGAAAATGATGAGGTTAGCTTTTGATTTTTTTTTTTTTTTGGAATCACAGCTTTTTTTCTTCTCCTTCTAAAATTTGAAACAGGAGAATTGCACGATCATTTAATATTGTTTCCATGCTCGTCTCATACAACCAATGAATTTAATGAAAACTAAGGAAACATTCATGTGGTAATTCCTATTATCCTTTGACAATTTGTAATCAGAATTTGAATGCTTCATGCATTTTATTTTTGGTTGAGCATAATGTTATGACTTATTTGTGTCAATCTAACACACATGGCTCAAAAGAGAAAATGAACACTAAATTAATGTTATCTGCAATATGTGATAAAGATAGTTTATTTCCTTTTTTCTCTTTTGAAATCATAGGCCTACTTTGTGAGTTTGTTTGACTTTTATAATGTCTTATAGATTGGATATACTACTTTGTTTTTAAGAGTTCCAAATATACATTTTAAGCATCTTGAAGACTTGAACTCATAGTTGAAGTAACACTTGCTTTATCTGCCTTTGGGTATAAATAATATACATATGTTGATATCTGGTTAAACTTCTTTAAATCAAGGCTGCATGTTTGATGTTAAGAAATGATCTTGCTCTTGGGATCTTGAAGTTGTTTTTAATATTATTTTTTATGTCAGGATTGATTGATTGTTAATTAAGACCTTCCAATTGTTTGACATAAGCATTTCGAGAGTGTTCGTCATGGATGATTCAATGACTTATAAATGAGAAAATTCTCACCTATAATGTCTTTCTTTTTTATATGAGATTTTGCAGGGAAAATATATCATTGACGAAGTTAGGATTCAAGGTATGCACTTTGAAAGCTGATAATGCTGGACAGATAGCCATGATTAAAGATTTGTGTTTGGAGCAGAAGTTAGGAGCAGCCCTATGGTTGCGGAGGGAGATGATAAAGAAAGGTGTTGTTCCTGATGTGCTTACACACAATTATCTTCTAAATGGCTTGTGCAAAAAGGGTGACATGGAGAAGGCAGATTGGCTTATTAGGGAGATGCTAGAAATTGGTCCACCTCCCAACCGTGTGACCTACAACACCTTTATCAAGGGATGTTGCCTTTCAAATGAAGTGGATAGAGCCCTTTATATGTTCTCCACTATGACTAGCTGTGGTATCAGGCCAAATAGTGTTACATGTAGTATACTTGTGCATAAATTGTGCAAGGGACATCTTTTGAGAGATGCTACAAAGCTTCTTGGGAAGATGTTAAGGGAGGACAATGGTGTAGCCATAATTCAGGTTTTATGTTCAGATGGGAAGTTGGGATCAGCTCTAATGTTGCGGAGGAAGCTGATACAGAAAGGTATTATTCCTGACATACTTGCACACAATTATCTTCTAAATGGCCTGTGCAAAATAGGTGACATGAAGAAAGCAGATTGGCTTTTTCATGAGATGATAGAAAAAGGCCCACCTCCAAACCGTTTGACTTACCACTATTTTATCAAGGGCTACTGTCTTATAGATGATATGGATAAAGCTCTCTATCTTTTCTCAGCTATGGCCAGCTGTTCTATTAGGCCAAATAGTGTTACTTGTAACATACTTATGCATGCATTGTTGAAGAGAGGTCTATTAAGAGATGCTATGAAGTTTCTCGGAGAGATTTTAAGTGATGATAATGCTGGACAGTTAACCATGATTAAAGATTTGTGTTTGGAGCAGAAGTTAGTAGCAGCTCTATGGTTGCGGAGGGAGATGATAAAGAAAGGTGTTATTCCTGATGTGCTTACACACAATTATCTTCTAAATGGCTTGTGCAAAAAAGGTGACATGGAGAAGGCAGATTGGCTTTTTAGGGAGATGCTAGAAATTGGTCCACCTCCCAACCAAGTGACCTACAACATCTTTATCAAGGGATGTTGCCTTTCAAATGATGTGGATAAAGCCCTTTATATGTTCTCCACTATGACTAGCCACGGCATCAGGCCAAATAGGGTTACATGTAGTATGCTTGTGCATAAATTGTGCAAAAGACATCTTCTGAGGGATGCTACAAAGCTTCTTGGGAAGATATTAAGGGAGGGCAATGGTGAAGCCATAATTCAGGTTTTATGTTCAGACGGGAAGTTGGGATCAGCTCTAATGTTGCAGAGGAAGATGATACAGAAAGGTATTATTCCTGATGTACTTGCACACAATTATCTTCTAAATGGCCTGTGCAAAATAGGTGACATGAAGAAAGCAGATTGGCTTTTTCGTGAGATGATAGAGAAGGGTCCACCTCCAAACCGTGTGACTTACAACACTTTTATCAAGGGCTACTGTCTTATAGATGATATGGATAAAGCTCTATATCTTTTCTCCGCTATGTCCAGCTGTTCGATTAGGCCAAATAGAGTTACTTGTAACATACTTATGCATGCATTGTTGAAGAGAGGTCTATTAAGAGATGCTATGAAGCTTCTCAGAGAGATTTTAAGTGATGACAATTCGAAAGCAACTTCAGATTTGATAACCTCAACTATACTTATGGATGGTAGTTTTAAGAGTGGGGATATGGTTCAAGCTTTTGGATATTGGGATGAGATGCTTCAGAAGAATATTCAGATTGATGTTGTTGCTTATAATGTTCTTATTCACGGATTTTGTTTGAGTCAGAACAGGAAGGTTGCTTATGGATACTGTGGTGAAATGCTTAGAAGAGGTTTACTTCCTGATGTTGTTACTTATAACACACTTGTAAGTGCTCTCTGCAAGGGGGGGAAATTTGATGAGGCTTGTCACATTCATGGTGTTATGTTAAGAATGGGTATTGCTCCAGATCAGATTTCTTATAAAGTAATTATTCAAGGCCTATGTTCCTGTGGAGATATTGCGAAAGCTAATGAGTTTCTTCTCAGCATGTTAAAGAAGTCCATACTGCCAGTGCCTCTTATATGGAACGTTGTAATTCATGGTTATGGAAGATGTGGAGATTTTAGAAATGCATTATCTATTATAGATCAAATGCTATCGTTTGGTGTTTCACCAAATGTATTTACTTTTAATGCATTAATTCATGCACTAGTGAAAGGAGGAAATTTACGAAGTGCATATTCTGTAAAAAAGGAGATGCTTTTAAATGGCCTTTTCCCGGATGTGGTTACGTATAATTTATTGATAGGTGCTGCTTCTAACTTTGGACAGCTTGATTTTGCACTTCAATTACATGATGAGATGCTGAGAGGAGGCTGTGAACCTGATATAATAACTTATACAGAACTGATTAGAGGTCATTGTAAGAGAGGTAACATGAAGGAGGCAAAGGAGCTTTTTGCCAAGATTCAGAGATCTGGTGTACAAATTGATCATGTTCCCTATGAGAAACTTATAAAAAAGTAGCGGAAATTGAGGAATTCTGACCAAGGCATTTGTTCTCTATCAGAAGTGGTTGATGATGAAAAAATGATTTATCCCTTTTAATCAGATACGGGTATCAAGAAAAGCAACACCCATTTTTCCTTTCAAGTCATGGTTTCGAAAGTCCAAGTTTTGAATGATGTCGAGTGTTTTGGGATTTTGGAGGCTGAGTCTTACTTGTGTTCTTTAAGGAGGTATGCGTCTTTTACCATCTATGTAAGCTTTTTTTCTTAATATGCTGAAGTTCTCTTTTGTTTTGTATTTATTACTACTTAATGGTAATTTCTAGCATCTCTTTCTTTCATACACATGAGCATGTTCATGTGCATGTGGTTTGAATCCGTAAAGCTTTCCTGTAATCATTCAGTTCCAGGTGCTTGGCAGGAACTGCAGGCTGATTAAGACTGGTAGTTGCATCAGATAGGGACAACCTCCAGTTTACAACACATTCTGCTTGATCAGAGGGATCCCAAAGTTTGGAAATTGAATTAACAGTGAGCAAGAGCACTGCATAGAATGAGGAAAACTAAATGCTTTGAGACTGCTAAAACCTTTTGTTCCAAGACTCCTGAGGACCAAGGTATTTGTCTAAATTTATCTTTATTTGTTTAGGCATTTTGATTTCTAGTATAATTTGTGATTCTGGTGAATGGAATAATTCTCCAAAAACCTAGACATTGTTGCTAATTAGTCTCTTCCCGGGACTAAAATGGGGCTACATATTTTTTTTAAGAATGATGAACAGGCTATGTGTTTTTGCTGGAATATAGAAAAGAATGGGGGGCTACATTAACCTTCATCTTCTCAAGCTTCCCATTGTCTGTGTATGGTAGATTCAGCTCATCATCCAGCAAACAAGGGCAGGGCTGGTGGCAATGTTTTTGAGGGCCCCTGTAGCAGTGAAGATTCCCAATTTGGAAATGAAGTAAGATTGCATGGCACATAATCTATAGCTTGTTATATTTTCTACGGAAACATGGGTTTGTACTTTTATCTTCTACTGAGTACTCATATCTATCTGGTTTATGAAGCACCAAGGTCCTCTATGATGGAGAAGACTGCAAAAGGAGGCTTCTTAAGCCCTATTTGGTCTCTACAAGTACAAGGTATTCTGCATAGTGGAGACTGGAGAGAGATCATCTGGTGGCTCCATAGCGGACAAAAAGATAACCAATCCAATCTAGTCCATCAGCTGTAGGACATAATTGCAAATGGTGGTTTGGTGCTGATAGTTTGAGAAGCTTCATCAATAATGTGACGCTTCCTTCCTATCTGATCTTTTTATACGTGGATCACTGAGTTGCTTTCATAAGCTTCCGGCCTGGGTGTACAAACTTATTCATTTACCGTACCCCCATTGCTCGATGGTTGTCAAGCTGCAACCTCCATTTAAATCAAATATGCAATCAGATGTTTACCGTTTTAGTAGTATGTGATGCTGTTGGAAGTTTAAAGCTGAAGAGTCCATCTATTCCATGCTTCAGCTGAGATAGGTACATTAGCAATGTTTCCTTTTGTAACTCTTTTATTTTTAAAAGAAATAGTTAGAGCTTCTTATAGAAATTATATGTTCATTCAGAGATGATGTGAGGTTGAAGTGAAGGGTGAAATGTCTGTAACCATATCATTTATTAATATGAATAAATGATATGTAACAACGATAATATTGTTAATTAATAATTTGTCATTAAGATTTATTTTGTTTAAGTTAAAAATATAAAAATTTGATTGAATGTAATAAAAAAATTTATTTAAATTTTTTTTAATATTTTATAAGAAAAAGTTATTTTAAGTAAGAATTTTCATGAAAAGTAATTTTTTTTAATTATTTAAAAGAAGAAGAAATATATAAATGAAAACCTCAAAATTTGTAGTATAAAGAAAAACCCTCAAATTTTGCGGACGACAGGTGGGCATAAAGTCGTAGCGAAAACTGAACTAAGCTTGAGCATTTGTCCAACCGCGACACAGCTCAACTCAACGCCATTCTTTTCACTCTCGCAAAGCGCAAGCACAAAAGAACAAGCACCCGAAACAAAAATTCAATGGCTTCTAACAACAACAACAAGGACGAAACTTCTATCAGCGTCCATGCCGAACCACCGGCATCTGACGCTCCTTTTCCATCACCTCCGGCGACGACCGCGGCTTTGGCAGAACAAGTAACGGCAAAGGAAGAAGAGAGAGAAGAGGAAGAAGAAGAAGAAGAAGAAGAAGAAGAAGAAGAGGATGCAGGAGAATTGGAGATTAAGAAGGCGACGGCGGAGAGGTGGCCCGGGTGGCCAGGATGCAACGTGTTCAGGTTGATAGTGGCGGTTTCAAAGGTTGGGAGCATCATTGGACGCAAGGGAGAGCTTGTGAAGAAGATGTGCGACGAAACTCGTGCTCGCATTCGCATCCTCGAAGGCCCCCTTGGCACTCCTGATCGCATTGTCTGTGACCTTTTCCCTCCATTCCTTCAGTTCCTACAATAACTCTAGGGTTTTTCCCACAACCAAAAAATTCCATCTTTTTATTTGTTTCTCTTATTAATTGTTATTCATTCTGTGCAGCGTAGTTATGTCTTGCTTACCTAGGGCAAAGTTTTTTTTTCCTTTTCTAGGTTCTAATATCTGGTAAAGAAGAGCCAGATTTCTCACTCTCCCCTGCAATGGATGCTGCTGTAAGAGTTTTTAAACGTGTGGTTGGTCTATCAACTAATGAAGGTGACGTTGCTGGGGCAGCGTTTTGTTCTATAAGGTTATTGGTGGCATCTTCCCAAGCAATCAATTTGATTGGGAAGCAGGGCTCAACTATTAAATCTATTCAGGAGGCCACCGATGCTTCTGTCCGGGTTTTATCAGAAGGTGCAATTTTACTCTTTTTGCAAAACATTTGCTAGAATTGTTGCATGGAACAGCTTCAATGATGTTTTTCTTCAGTCTCTTTACTGTTTCTTCATCACAATCTTTAAACTACCATTGTTGATTTTCTTCTTTACGGCTTTGCTTGATGTTTAAGTGTCACTCTATCAGTTTTCTGGTGTGGTGGGCTTCTATTATTCTTGCTTACTTGGGACCTCTGTTTCATTCTACATGTTTTTAGTTTTTCGTTTCCCTTCTTATTGGAATTCTTTTAGCATTGACTACTTATCCTTAGGTGGGATTGGCATGTATTTAGCTCGCCATAAATTAAGGAAATGACCCCCACTGAGTGCAAGAATGGTGTCAATAACAGTAAAGGTAGAATGAAATTGAATAAGATTACCATTTCGTAAAACATCTCAGTTTAAAAGGCAAAATCAAGCAAGCCAATGCCTGACTTCTGCATTCCATCCTTTTGGTTTGCTTTTTGTTTGCATATACAATACCTGTTTATGGTTCCTTAAATTAGTTATCTACTAGAACCAAGCAAGGATTTTAAGAAAACTGACCTCGTTAACCCACTCGGACTAAGACTTTCCTAGCTGATTGTTAGAACCCAAACCTTGGTTTTCTATTTGCTAATTTGATGGGATATCTTGGTGGCTGAGACAACAGCCTAGTTGTGGCCATACCCTACCTCTAAAGCTAAGGTCTTGAGTTTAAATACACCCCTCCTTAACTATCAAATAAACTCCTCTTTTGGTATCTTCTTCTTCCTCTTCCTTTTCTTCCCTCATGTTGTATATTTCTGAACAAGTCCCCGTCTTCTGTATATTTTACCTCTTTTTCTAAATTTGCTGTACCTTATTTCTTTCCCCTTGAATTCAAAGCAGCTTGGTTCTGAGATTTATATTTATTTCAGATGAAGTGCCATCCTATGCTTCTTCAGATGAGAGAATTGTGGAGATACACGGTGAAGCATTGAAGGTTCTTAAAGCATTAGAAGCTGTACTGGGACAGTTGAGGAAGTTCTTGGTTGATCAAAGCGTCATTCCTATTTTTGAGAAAACTGTAAGTGTTAGACCTGAAAGTTCTACTTGACATGTTTGCAGAGTTGTAAGTGTTAAACTGTAAGCTGTACTGAAACTTATGCCTTTGTCAGTACCATGCAAAAATATCACAGGAGCATCCGGTTGATGCCTGGACTGATAGAAGTCAGTCCTCACTGCATTCTGCTTCTGCTCATCAAACTGGGATTGGTTCTGATTATTCCCTGTCATTGAAGCGGGATCCTTTATACGATCGTGAAACTCATCTAGAACCCAAAATTCCTGCATCAGGGCTGTCACTATATGGACAAGATCATGGAATTGGAGCAATACGCTCAAGTGGAGTGAGTCGTGCTGCTGCTCCTATAGTTACACAGGTTTGTCAATTTATTATCAACATATGAGAATGAGCTTTTAGGTAATTATTATGAAGATAATCATAATCATCGAAAATATGGCTGCTGCTTGTGTTGCTATGCTACATGTGCTCATTTCAAGAAAGTTTTTTATCGTATCTCAGGATACCTCTGCATCCATTTGTTGCAGGTAGTAGTTAGGAAATGATCTCATGTGTACTATTCTGGCTTTAGTTGCATTGATAGAAGAATTGTGTGAATGTCTTCCCAGTCTTTCAGTTTCTTTGTAATAGTTATTATTTTATATTCTTCTAGTCCAATTCTTTGTTGTTTTCTTTCTCTTTTTTGGTTGGCTTATTCTTTTTGGATTGAACATTAGCATGGGTACTCTTTGTTTTAGATGATGCAAACGATGCAAGTACCACTGTCCTATGCAGAGGACATCATTGGTGTCGGTGGATCAAATATTGCATATATTCGCCGTGCGAGTGGAGCAATCCTAACAATACAAGAGAGTGGGGGTTTACCGGATGAGATTACGGTGGAAATCAAGGGCACCACTTCACAAGTTCAGATGGCCCAACAGTTAATCCAGGTAGCTATTTTTCAATTCTGTGTCATAAGTTAGATGAGATAGTAATTGTTGAGTGAATTTCCCTCTGTACAAATTCAGGTCTTAACATGTAAGATATCGTTTTAACAGTTTCGAGTGGTGTTCTTTTTGCAGGAGTTTATTAGCGGTCACAAGGAACCTGCACCAAGCATGTACAGCAAGGCTGACACAGGGATGAGTGCATACTCCCAGTTGCCAGACACCACGTATAGTTCAACATTTGCATCATCACATATAGGAGGGTATGGATCGTCCGGTGTTGGAGGCTATAGGTCCTCTTCCTCCAATTTGGGAGGATATAGCAGTTTTAGGTACTGAGTTGCCGTAGTATTTTAAATGTGCTGGAGCCATTTTCTTTTATTTCAGTGAATAGAGATACTTGGAACAAATGAAGCTCTTTATATTTCACCATTTAAGATATGTATGGAAATGTGACTGCATGACTTTGATGTGGAAATGCCGGAGAACAGACAGAATATAGATAGAAAGGGGAGTTTGTTCACTCGTACGAATTAAGGAGACTGCGGGGCCAGGGAGAAATGATTACAAATAGACTAAGAGTCATGTATTTTGTTGGGTCAAATTGGAGCATCAGCCATGATATGGACCCCTTCTTAGGCCCGCTTAGGCTCAAACCAAAGTTTGAAACCTCGACCCTTTCCGTATTCCTCTAGCCCAATCATTATATACTGAACGAGCAATGATCATATAATTACTTGTATAATTGAATATGATATAATTACTTGGAGCAAATGAATATGTTGTAAATTCAGACGTATGGTAATCCGTGGACTCTAAAGTCATTGAACATAAAACTAATCTATGTGGGCGCCCTTGCATCACATTTCTTGTTCCATCCCTCCGAAACTTTGAATGTTGTATCTTAAGTCTAAATATGTAGAACGTGGACTCCTCCGAGTTCCAACCTAACGTATACTATAACCTAGCACAAATTCATAACTATAACTTTATACTTTTGGACAAGAAACAAGACCATACGCTAACTCAAGCCTGACTTGTTTGTTTGCAGAGGCAAAAATAGAGAACGGGAGGGAGGGGGAGGGGGAGGGGGAGGGGAACGGAACAAAATCAAAACAAGATTAGATACAAGTACAAGTTGTAATTAGTGCGGTAAACATGGCCAAGATTGTGCATATATAATCCCATGTATAATTAATTTGATCATTTTGTTTTGACATGCAACTACTCCTTTGAATATTTTGCATCCCTTTTGGGAACAAAAATCATCTCAGCACTCTACTTGCTCTTTTCTATATATTCACACCAACGAATGATCATCCACATTTTTCCATTCAAAGTTTGATTCATCATTGTTATTATGCGCTATGGAACATACCTGGTAAGACGTAACCATATATGAGATTCAGCAGCGGCCCTCCTTTAAATATTTTGAAGTGTTTGACAAGTAGCATGCCAAGCATGAATCTCCCAAACCTACTTTAGGGTTTATGTCATTGTTCCACGAGTCTTTTTGAAAATTACTGCACAACTACCTTACCCCGAGAATGCCTCGTTAAAGTCGTCGTTGAATTATCATAAGAGCTTGATCACTCTTGAATCGAGAGAAAACAAACACGTATATTAGAATCGTGTTGAATAAGTGAATGATTCACAATCTTTTTTAATGTTTACGTAAATGAACACGTAATCTTATTTTATAATTTTAAGAATAACAAGATGATTTTGAAGTACGGTGCATATGTGCATCGTTATATCTTTTAGGACTTATATGCAACAACTTCAACAAAATGATATAACTCATATACATAAATAAATATATAAATAACTATATCTCTTGTATAATATGCATTAAAACATGAACTGCTTAATAGCAATTTGAAGTGCCGAGCAAGTAGCTACAAGCAAGCAATCTTCTGTGCCGAATTTGCTAGTATGGAGATTCATCGTCTCTACCTATATTTAGACAGATGTCTCATTTCTGCTTCATTTCCGACTTGACAGCAATAAATATAATATTGGCTATGAACTGGTAATTGGCTAAATGACATTATTCATCACTAAATCAAGCACGCCAGCTGCTTGGATTGGAAATTTTGGTAGCAGTTGGATTCTATTAGGCAGAACAATTGCAGGCTTACCGTTTGTCGCTTTATCAGTACTTAGCCTTGGCAATCATTGTTCACAAATTGCATAACAATAGGTTTAATTTAAATTGTTGTTACTATGTTTGATCACTTGTTGAAATAGTGTTCATGTAATATAAACTACCAATAATATCAAACGATTTTCTATGGATGATCTTGATCACCTACTTCTGATCACCTTTTGCTACGGATGATGATTGAGGAAAGCATATGCTTAATTACTATTCAGCTTCTGCAATTGCAGACTTAATTATTAAGCACCATCATCTCCCGAAAGCTAAACAATTATAGTAGCATGTCTTGGTATATGTAATTTGCATGGGGACGAACCAAATATATGGGATTGTCGGCCTCTTTCTCAATAATTTCGGATGAAGCTTGTATCTGAATTCCTCGGGGAGAGGGCTGCAAAAGCTAGCGCAGGTTGCGGATGGCTGATATCAAACTGATGATAAACGAGTCATGTAGATCAAATTAATAGTATATATCTAAAGGGAAAGGAAAAAAAAGTAGTAGCCATCAATCAGCATAGCTAGTTTAGTTGCAATATCAGGATGCAAAATAACAAAACTTTATCATCTGGAGATATATAGTAGGTGAGTTTCAATATCAGAACAGGTAGGCATGATCAAGACCTTTATGGAAATTTTCATGTTTGAAGTGTGAGATAAGTAAAGAAAAGATTTTGATAGATGGCTACTCCTGCATTTGTTTAAATGTGCTGGGAAGTCTTGTGCATGGAACAAAATTCAATACCACTACAATTTTTTTATCCTTTATTTTTTTTTTCTCAAAATCATAACTAACAGTCACCCTTAACAAAAAAAATTAATTAATTGTTACAGATTATGAATCTACATATCAGCTGTTCCACTATTCTACTTAAACAACACGAAAGCTGATTCTTGCATTTAGTAAAGAATTAGTCATTCAACGTGCAACCTGGCGACATGCATGCCCTTTTCCTTCCATGGGGAGAAGAATTGAAGTCCAAAACTATTTCTATATATGCAGGGTTAGATAGACCTGGTTTTCATGAACAATTGAGAGCCTCTGCAGTCTTAAGTCTTTGTTATTGACCATGAGTAACAGTAGATATTCAGAACCTAAATGAATATATATGTAAAAGAAAAAAATATTAAGAATGGAATATATATTGAGAGAAGAAAAAAGGAGTTCTTTCTGGTTTTTGATAGGTCATGATCAACCATATAAAGCAATGATCAATAATTAGATCGCTATGAATCTTGCACATCTAAAAAATGCCTGCATATATATATATATATATATATATATATAGGTATATAAATAAACTGTTGCAAATAATTAAATTTGTTTGCGTGAATGAGGTATGCATGACATACTTCATCGTTTACAGAAGCAAACAGTGGTGAAGCCTGGACGACTGGTTGTGCCACCGCAACTTCCTGTCTAATGGGAAGCAAGTTAAAGGAATTTGCCTACCGTTGAGTCAAACAAGAAAGCAGCCTACCCTATATTTTTGAAATTGTTAAACAATGGAAGGACAAATTCAGCTTTAAAGACAGAAAAATCATTGCATACATGAAGTATTAGATATGCTTTGATGAACCTTGAATTCATGTGAAAGAATAAATGTTGGGCTCAGGGCTTTGCGATTTATATAACAGACAAATTAATTGAAATGAACTCTACTCCTCAGTGTGGTTTCTGCATATAATTTTTATTTTATTCTATATATATGCATGTGTAATCTACGGTGGTCTGTTGCATGGATACCTTGTCTCTGGGGTGTGTGATATACATAGTGCCTTAAATTATGTCCTTTAGAGTGAAAGCCAAAAATAACGAAGGGGATGTGCACAAACTAAAGGAGCCGAAACAGCAGAAGAAAAGGGGTAGGGAATCCAGGAGACTGGTCGTCTGTTCCTTGAATTATTCATTTTTATATGGCAGCGGTTGGCTCCCCAGGAAACCCCATGCCCCCCTCTCCTCTCCTAATTAATCCACTTGGCACGTGACACTCCCCTCCTCTTACCATTTCAAAGGCGGTCCCACCGTGGCATTTGGACCATCCGACGTGGCAAGAACCTATTGGTAGGTAGGCGGAATTGAATTCCAAAGGACAAGGGGTCCACTATCACGTGGCATGTTGGCAGCTGGCATATACAAATATATATGCTGATTGTTTGGTCTGAAAGAAATCCGAAATGTGGAACGGGGTTTACGTGCAGCAGTCGACATTATCTACGTGACTTTGTCTTACTCGCACTTGCATGTCTTGGTTTCCTGTTCTTGTTAATTTGTCATCCATCGCTATTTTATTACTATAACTATTTTAATTTACTACTATATATACTACTGATATTAATGTATTGAATAAAAGCATATATATATATATATATGTATAAAATAGGAACGTGGGCAGTGGCCAAATTTATCTTGTACCTTCAAAGTGAAGACCCAGAGTAGGTGAGAGCTTCACAGATACCCTCAGCTCTCTTTCTTCAAGTCAGGAGCTTAAATTCCTAGGTTTCTTGTGCATGGTAAGTAAGAAAACCCACCAGGTAGCTAAATTCTTCAACTCTGACACCTTGCTTATGATCTAGAATCCTTGTTCTATTATTTCAAAATATGATATGATTATGATCAGCAAACCCTAACCGAAGAATTTGTTTTTCTTTTCGTACAACTAAGCTATACTTAAGTTCCTAAAGGGTTTCCAATATTCTTTTCCGTTAGTTTGGAAGATAATCAATCCCCGTACTCTTTTCACTTCTCCTTGGTTGCTTCTTTAGCTGCTGCCTTTTTCCATTTTATGTCAATTTGTCTTTACATTCGCTACAGGAGAAAAGTGTTGGGAAGAAGAAAAGCTTAAAGGAAATGGCAATGGAAGGGCAAGGAAAAGAAGAAACCTTACCACCGGGGTTCCGGTTTCATCCAACCGACGAAGAGCTCATCACTTACTATCTTGTGAACAAGATTTCAGATGCTAGCTTTACAGGAAGAGCAATTGCTGATGTTGATCTTAACAAGTGCGAGCCCTGGGACCTTCCTGGTAGTTTATCCTAATACCCTTTATTCCTTAATCTCTAAATATCCTTAATCCACGTTGGTTCTAAATTAAGTTTGAGCATCAATACCGAAGATTTGAGTTCATAGTAATATGCATATTCCATCACTAAGGCAAATATAGTCTTCTGAAAGAAATTATAAAGGCCCAAAGTCATATATTTATGCTCTTGCATCGAATATAGAAAGTTTTACCTGCAGCATAGCTCTTTAACGACCATAGCGTAAGTAATTTAAACTCAGCAAGGAATTTAGAAAAGAAAGGAAGGAAGGAAGAACAAGTTTACGATGAAATAGCATCAACTTGCATTCATATCTTGTGATAAATATATCATTTTATATATATATATATATATATATATTGTTCGAAAAAACAAAAAGACAAACTTTGCATAAAAGTTAACTATTAGATGTCTGATTCTTTTCAAAATGTTTGTTCAAATCAGGGAAGGCCAAAATGGGAGAAAAAGAGTGGTATTTTTTCAGCCTTCGGGATCGAAAATACCCAACTGGAGTAAGAACAAATCGAGCAACCAACACTGGTTACTGGAAAACCACAGGAAAAGACAAGGAGATCTTCAACAGCGTCACATCAGAGTTGGTTGGGATGAAGAAAACCTTAGTGTTTTACAGAGGGAGAGCTCCCAGAGGGGAGAAAACCAACTGGGTCATGCATGAATATCGTATTCACTCAAAATCATCTTTTAGAACTACCAAGGTACCAATCAATACTCCCTGCTCATGCATCATCATCATCATCATCATCTGTATGTATGTATTGCTTCATAGTTTGATCAGATCATTGCTTCTGACCTGTATCTATGGAAAAGTATATAAGGTACTAAAATTTATATCCAAATACGTAAGTCATATCATTCCAAATCTCATAGGAATTCTAACCTCCTTTTTGGAGGTAGCTAGGTTCTGGTTATCATCAAGCTTATGCCTGTGTCACCTATTTTTCCAGTTCGTGAAGCTGGAAATAAAAGTACCTGGTATAAAGTAAATTTACAATGAAGTTTATACAACCATTTTGAGTAGTGCAAAGTGAGAGTATTTTGCTAACATCCATGTCATTCATCATATTAGAAATCTACATTGATTCTTTCTATATGCACTCATCCCTTCACAGCAATGGAAACAAAATGCAGCACTTCTTCTTCCGTTTTTTATTTTTCAACTTCTTTTACATTACGCCATCTGACTAGGCTTGTAAACCATTTTCGAGAACGGGCTGCATTACTTCTTTTTAGTATGAGATAAGTTCATAAGTCATGGTAAAATCGTCAGCATATGCCAGGAAGGCCACCTGAAAGAACTTTTTTGAAGCAATTCGTAGTAAGCTGATGGGTTTAAACCAATTGCAAACAAAAGCTGAAGAAAGATCTTCTTTGTCTCTTGTTATGTATTGTTTTTCTGCAATCGCTCCTATTAATATTAATCTGACAAATAAGTTGGCCAAGAGGAAATGGCACAGAAAATTTTAAAACAGCAAAGTAGAGAAAGAAGGTTGGTCCAAAAAAACTAGGTAGCCAGTCTCCAACGCAAGGAGCTTTATACTGACGAAAAAAGTATGTGTTGCAGCAGGATGAATGGGTGGTTTGCCGTGTGTTCCAGAAGAGTGCGGGGGTGAAAAAGTACCCTTCGAATCAATCAAGAGCAGTTAATCCCTACAACTTGGAAATAGGAGCAGGTGTCATACCACCGGCAATGATGCAGGCGGAAAACTATCAGTTCTCTATGGGGCGGAACTACGCAGAACTAGCGGAGCTCTCAAGGGTCCTGAGGGGTGGTCCAAGCACTACTGTAAACATGCCGATTCAATCCCAAATCAACTATCCAGGAGGGTTCACCATATCGGGGCTGAATTTGAACCTCGGAGGTGCCTCCACGCAGCAGGTAATACGACCAATGCAACCTCCGCCACTTCCAGCAACGCATCAACAAGACGTTACGGCCACCATGATGAGCACCACTTCTTTCGCCGCAGAGAATGGCTATGGTACTGCAGAACTTACGAATGCCAATGGGCCTAGCAACAGATTCCTGAGCATGGACCATTGCATGGACTTAGACAACTATTGGCCTACATACTGATCAGGACAAGCAAAAACTCAAACAAAATTTCCTCCAAGTTTGTTCTAGTAATAGAGTAGTTTATGACAAGTATCTGTTTAGTTTGGAATACTCCTTCACTCCCCTGCATCACGCTGGGGAATTTAACGGGTCAAACAGTGACTACCCTCAAAACTAGGAATATGAGTATCCTCTTTTGTTTTGTTTGTCTCAATTGTGAAAAGAAAATTGAGATTCACACCTTATTTGAGCTCGCCTCCGGCGCCTAGATTATTAAATTACCTGTTCTACTTATTGTCAAATGGAAACTCACTGTTTTATTTGTTAATAATCCTTCAGCACTTTTCTTCACAAACATCATAATAATGATCCTCATTCACCCTCAGGGCATAACAGAAGTTGGACAACAAAGGCACAAACCTAACCCTTTGACCTTTGTTTTGCCATTTTTTGTCCAAAATATCACGCAAGCCACTGTTTTAACAGCTAACAAATCCAGAACCAAGCGCAAGCAGACGCCAGCGGCCAATCCGGAAATCACTGAATGAACGAATGAATGATGCAGACAACAAGAAATCAAATCTAAGTTAACTTGTTTAACATTAACCTTTTGACTAAACGTGTATGGACACAACGGTAGCCCGTCCCATTGGTGTTGCAACTAAAAGTATGGTTTTCTGATACGTAAAACTTCTTTCAATTGTGAATCTAGAAGAATAAAAAATAAAATTACACTAACAGAAATAACCAACACCGGCCATGATACACAAACTCCTAGATATGAGATATCTCAAGATTCAACTGTGTAGTGGGAAAGGGTTCTGAGCTTTTCTTCAATTTTTCCTCAAAAAGAAAAAGAGGGAAGTCGGGGAGGCAAGAAAAGATTCCATAGCTTCAAATGCAAAGTCAAAGCTTCCTATCCAAGATGAAACTTCTAGCCCCAACGAACACACATCCAGTCTGCAAAAGGCAAATCAAAATAGTTAGCACGCTAAATTGCATTCATAGAACGTTGATAAGGCAAATGCTCAAGGGTACACTTACACCAGGCCTCGATGAAAATGACAAGCGTTAAGTCCACTTCCTTTCTCACCCATACTCAATCCTTTTTTTCTTTTGTGACATTTATCACATAATTCTACCTATTGATGTTATTTAACCTACTAGCTGAACCTAAAGACAAGACAACTGAGGAACTACTGGTTGTCTACAGAGATGGTAAAAGGGGATATTTTACAGGTTAGAAGCAAAGTGTCAGCAACTGAGATGGTAAACAGAAGCCTGGCACTGCAAGGCCAATGAGGTGAACTATGAACCATTGGGCAACATGACCAGTTCCTGATTCTGTACCTTCAAGGTTTAAAGTACTGCATCAGCTGTGGAAGCTATGATACTATTAATCACCTGTCTTATTATTGTGATACAAGATTTTTCTGACCATCAAAATTTACAGTTCCAAATCCTCCTCTTTTGAAAGTAAGTTTTACTATCATGTTGGCAAATTGAATCAGAGAAGCATACCTCTAGATTTCCCAAAATAAAGAGACCAGAAAGTAAACTCATGCAGTCTGCTTGTCTGGGTGCCCCCTTTTGGCCTTACGACGACCATGGTTGGTATTAGCATGTCGAACAGGTTTCTTTGCCTTTTTGCTGCAGTAATTAGAGTTATTAAATTCTTCAGCATGGTGAAAATTAGAATATCTACAGCAAACTAAAACATTCTCATAAGAACAATAGATAATGTACCAGGAAACTAAATAGATAATTAAGAAACTGACCAGAAAATTGCTGAACATATTCTAAACAAAATGATAATAGGTAGGGCCAATAAAGCTGATGCCTGCAATATTGAAACACCAGTAAGTTATACTGTTTATGCTAGTAAAAAGTGATTATATTATTTGATTTCAGTGAAGAATAACCAATAGGCAAGGCTATGGTACACAAACAATATATACATACCGCAAACCACTCAAGCTCTTTGGTTGCAAGAGGTCTTGTCAGCTCATGCTTCTTGAGCGTTTCCTGGACAGAGGCTTGAACCTAAATTGTACATGCAACAATAGTCCAATAAGCTATGATATATCTTTTAAACAGAATAGTACTAAAATGATCAGAAGGTTACAATGATCTCAAATTATTATATTCCAATTACAGATTCTTAACAAAATTAATACAGTTGAAAGATTTAAGCAACCGACAACTCACGTAAAATATGTTGTATGATTTAGCCTCTAACTAATTTCAGTTTAGTCGCATTCTAGGCAGTGTGGAAAACCTTTATATGCCGAAACAGTTAGGAGACTATTACATTGACGTCAAGCCAATATTCAAGTTCGTTTACTTGTAAAAGAACATTTAAAGTTATTATCTAGTAGTGCCACAACCAAAAATGTTCAATATGTAATCCTCTAAAACATGAAAAGGAAAACAAAAACAATGTGAATGCCTCCCAGCATAATAGATCAACAACTTTAAAAAAGTAACACACTATAAGCACCTGGCTCACTTGTTCTAAATGCCAGCACCTTATACACACTGCCATCTTCTACCAATCTGATAAACTTATGCCTTGTTTACCACAATAGCTCATGAAAGGAGACCAAACAATATCTTACCTGATGATGGTATGTTGTTGCCGATTCCAAAAACTTCCCATAAGCATTAACTACCTCCTTTGTATAGGGCTTCATCACCACACGAACTTTATCAACATGAGGCTTTGCTAAAGTAGCTACCTGATCAATATATGGCTTACTGAACTTCTTAGCTTCCTGTGACCAGAGTCGTGCTTCAGGATGCATGTCAACATAATATAGAAGACATGGTGGAGTATAAGCACATACCTGGAAGTAAGGATCAACTATTTCTTGAACTTTGATAATATGAGGAGTTATTGCACTCTTTGATACCTCATAAACTTCAACTGTTTTTACAGTTAGCAATTGCACATGTGGTTCAGCATATGTAGTTACAACCAACCACTGATCCTTTACAGCTGGAACCCATTTCTTCAAGTGAGAATAACAGAATCATAAGAACACCATTTACGTAGAAAGACGCTCATATAATCACATATAAGCTCCTGATTTGGTTTGAAAAAATCAGCTGTAAGAGAAGCTTACAGTTTTAATTGTTTCCATGTGGGGTTCAGCCCACTTTTCAGCTAAGGCCTTTTTCTCCAGAGCCTGGATTGAAGTTGAACAACATTTAGTTGCAATAATATAATGTTATACTCAACAATAAAATTGCACTAGATCTGCGATTTGACACAATCATCTAAGTAATAAATAACCATTTTCAAACAGTAAGATATTAAAGGTGTCACATAGAAGTAAAATATAATAAAAAACTGTAAATAATACCTTCTGGATCACCATATCCATGGCCGGTTTTCCGCGCTCATTCCAATGTGTCTGAACGAAGGCCTGCAGCGTGATAGTATGATAGAATCACAAGTGAGAAATTTGTACAATATTTAAGAGAAAAATTAAATATTTACCTAAATTTACCTGAAAACGGATTAACTTAACAGCAAGCCAAGGTGGGAGCCATGCACCATGAACCTAATAACAAACGTGTGTATTAGACTAGAATTCATATCTTCCAATAAGATTCATTTCACAATTTGTTAAGACAGTTTGATTCCCTAACTTCCTATGATACTTGTAGTACTGTGTGCTTTAACAAACTTTTTTCATTGTGGGCTACAATATCTGCAGTTCATTATCAATAACAGTAGTCTGTAGACTATATTGGAGCTAGTACAGGTAATTGGATTAAATCAACACATAATACCAACTAAAATTTTCGATATAGAGTTTTGATGATTGAAGAAAATTCCAACAGACAGAAATCCCAAATAAAGAAAACCCATCTACTTAAAAGCTGTAAGAGACAAATCAAAATTAAGGCAACAGAGTGCTATCACTTAAAATAGTAACCACATCTACTGAACTTTAAACAGCTAAGGCCCATAACAAATGTTGTCCATTTACTAATTCTTTTAGAAGAAAGAAAAAATTACTTCAACCAGCAAAGAACAGAGACAATTTATTAAATGAACTCAGATATTTGCGACAAGACAGACCGAAAGAATGCCACACAGGTAGCATAGCATGATGAACTAAGCAAACTTACTACCTCCATCAACTCGTTCGTTTTTGAAGTGGCCTCAAACTTTGCCTTCATCAATTCTTCCTATTAAAATAAAAATGCTATAGTTAGAAAATTCACTTGAGGATCATCATCTAGCGAAAAGCATGATATGGCACCTACTTAGCCATAACATACCTTAGCAACTTTAAGAGCTCTCTCAGTTTTTGCTATTTTGCTCTTCTGCTCGTTATTGATCTTTTGAAGCTGTAAAAAGGAAGACAACTCTTAACAAAATTAAAACACATACCAAGTGCACCACAAGAAATGCATTCAGATATGAGCCACTAAAAAAAAATTGGAATCTTTCTCCAATTCTGACAGAATGATCGAAAACGCGGGATGGAAGGCGGAAAAGGCTTGGCGCAGCTAAACACATGCAAAAATAGGGTGTGTGTGTGTGTGTGTGTGTGTGTAGAGAGAGAGAGAGACAGGGCAGATGGGGGTGGGGAAGAAGAATGCATCTACTGCTGTACATTGCCTCTCCAAAGCATTTTTTATGAGATTAAAAGTGCTGAACCAGAATGCGTCCTCCATTAAAAATATATAGAGAGAGCTAAAAGCAGAAAACTCTAAATAGAACACGCACTAAACTAAAGTACTCCAGTAACTCTGTCAGCTTGAAACAAGATCATATTGATGAAGAAAAAAAATCACAGCAGAACATAGCAACAAAGGAGTTGGAATTCCACACATCAAACAAACCAAAAATAGAAGAGGAAGAAGAAGAAGGAACTTACACTCTCTAGCTTTAGATTCAACTCAGTCAACTTGTTCTCAGCTTTGGTTGCACGGGCTTCCAAGGAATCTTTGTCCTTTAATTTTGCTTCTAATTCACTTTTAAGTGTATCAACCTTGACAACCAGAAGGAACATCAGAATGTTGAAATTAAGCTTCATTTATTCATAAAACTAGGAACTTCATTGATGAGCAACTACCTGTTTCTGCAATTCAAGAGCCCGTGCGTGAGCTTTCCCCACTTGCTCCTTGGCATCTGAAGTCCCCTTTTTCTGAGAAACAACAAAATATAAACTTCAGGAGCAAAATAAACGGGTAAGCCCTCTGCATTTGTACACTCTTCCTTATCACACTAACAATTTAAAAGAAACAAAGAAGGAAATTGCAGACCTGAAGAGATGATATTTCAGTGTTCAAGGATGCAATGCAGTCGGATTTCTCTTGAATGATTTTCTCTTTCTTCTTTATCAACTCATCCTTGGTCTTCAATTCTCGAGTTTTCTCCTCAACATTTGATTCTTCATATACATAAAAGGAAACGAAAGAAAAAGCATTTGTAATTAGCTAGATGAACATCAAATCCACATTACAAGTAAGTGAAAAAGCAGCATAATTTTCACCCACGAAAAACAAAAAAAAAAAAAAAAAGGGTAAGCTTAAGCCACTCTAATAATGGATAAACCTAGCATCAATGATTATGAGTAAGTGGACAGCCTAAATTATAAAGTCCATGCATAACAAGAATTACTAGTATTAGAAAAAAACGAAGTAATCTCGATTAGTCCGCCTAAAGTAAGAGGCTTGAATCTACAATAGAAATAGAGACAAATATAGAAATAAAGAACAAAAAAAAAAATCAAAACAAATAGTCGGGTAGAGAATCGTGGAATAGGAAAGCTAACCAAGACGACGGATCTTAGACTTGAGTTGATCCAACTCAATCTTAAGAGCAGAGGAATCGGAGCCAGCCGATGCAGGCACGGGTTCGATCGAGGCATCCGCTCTAACTTGGGCGAAAATTAGGGCTACAAAGAGGGAGAAAATCACGAGCTTTGCGGCCGCCATCAGCCGGTTACTAAGCCACCAAAACTCGCCGAGGAGGAAAAACTAACACCCGCAAAGGCCAAACAGAAGCAAGGGGCAGACGGTTTCAACTTCTGACTGATTGATCGATTCAACAATTTGCAAATCTTTTTCTTCTTCTCCTTCTGAATAAAATAATATTATCGAATTGTTTGAAGTTGGATTTTCGCTCTCTCTCACGAAACGTGGCAATTATTTTATCCCCAAGCAAAGACAATCGTTGAAGAAAGAGAATAGTCGGATTGTCGAATCCAGATTTTTTTTGTTTTTGTTATGAGTGAACTAGTCCCCCAGCCGGTCCATGAAAGAATCCTTGCGGAAAGAACAACTGAAGGGATCAGACTGACACGTGGTGGTCGAAGATTCTAAGGATCTCTAAAGAAGAGCACGTGGCTTATGATGAAGGAGGAGGGCTGATTTGATGACAATTGAATTCGAATGGTGAACGAATCAAGGCGGGTAGGGTTGGTGGGACAAGTAAAGCCACACCTAATACCGTACAAGCTTTGCGCCATAAATAAACAGACTCCCCCCAGTCCACAGGCCAGGATTGGGCTCTTCTTTTTTCTTTGGGCCAACCCAAATAGATGGCACATTAGGCTTGGAACAAATTGGGCCAACTTTTTTTACAGGGAAGGCGTGAGCTTTGCACGAGGCCCACTTGCTTGTTTTAGAATTTCAGTTTGTAATGCTCATTTTTGAGATTTCATTGTCCAAATTTGGTTAAGTTATATAGTTTTTCTGGAGTAAAAAACTGTTCTACTATATATGGTGGACCAAACAAAGTCGTTTTCACCGTTCCATGACATGAATAATACAGTCTATTTTGTTTAATTAGGTATAAACATGTAGTTTTTAAGTTAAAAAATTTCAAATTTTATTTTATGAATATTACGTAACTTGATATTTTGGACAATGGAATGACCTATCTTAGGCCTTAGACCTGGTTCTCCCCCACTAGCACATTAATCATTGAAAATAAACATTTAGCCGAAGCTAAACAAAGACAAAAAACTAGTGTTTACAGCAGTACATTCATGATTTTAAGGAATTTGTTTCTTTGAGATATGCCATAAGTACGATTGTTCATGAAATGGTGGTTTATTCAGCGGAAACGTTGCTCGATTCTCTTACCAAATGTCTAATCAAGTTATAAAAGCTATACCATATGATTTATGTCATCACGAGAGTTAGTGTAATAATTAGTAACACAACACAAGAAAGTCCAAGGTGGTTTTCACGCTTTACAGAGTGTAATTTGAAACAAGAAAAAGGCAAAAAGCTTTCGATGTCGGGAGAGATTTTCGTCTAGTTAAAAACAACTGGCTCCCACTTTGTCTCGTGAAGAATGCATCGATCAATCATTTCAAAATGTGCTTTTGGTCTCCCGCAGTCCGATCACACACCAACAACAAGATGGCATAGCCCTAGTACCATATGCAAATGTAAAACTTATATGATATTAAGTGGTGCATGGCAGAAAATGTAAATCTGTTGCCGTCGGGGGAATGCATTGCATCATGAACATAACAAGGCCTCGCAAAAGAGGTGGAGAGCCTGATGTAGCCAAGGACAACTTACCGCCTATATACTCTTAGGTCGGCGACTTGCTCATACAAAAAGGTAAGTATGAGCAACTCATCTCCATCTAGCCATTGGCGGCAAGTCATCCTTGGCTGCACTCCATTGTCTACCTCTCCATGCTAGGCGCTTTTGAGATTTGACTTAATAGAAACAATCTTGCCTACGTGTATATGTACCATCGTGCCGCCAGCTTTTGCCATCCTGTCCTTGCATGAGAAGAAGAGAGCTGAATTTAGCCAAGAACAATCAGCCTGCGGGTAAGCAAAGAATACAAACCCCCCAGCCCTAGCCTCTAACCGGTTAGTCATTCTTGGCGGCAGGCAGTATTTATTAATCTTACACTTTCCACCTCGTCATGTAAGGCCCTTAGAGCTACGTAGCTAGCTAGGGCTTTTTCTCATTTTAGTTTCATGTTGTAATGTGTGTGGTTCGATCTCCTCTATATTTATATATATAGGCAAATTAAGTGCCAAGATGCAATAATGGTGACACTTTACACTACCCAAATTTTCTCAGCCTTGATAGGGTCGGTCAACCGACAATCTAACATCAAAATCTACAAATATTCCCTACATTGCCCTAATGCTAGCAAAGGCCATGAATGAAAGGTACGTGCAAAAGCACTATCTCTATCTTTTGGAAATATATGCCATTTATATTCCCATATAATTTAATACCTTACTCATTTGGGAAAGGCATTAGCTCAAAGTTTTGGTCCTCCACTCTGACTGTGATCGATTATCAATGTAGTGAGAAATTTAAGTTATCTTGGGAAAAAATATGTCCTGCCACTTTGCAAAAGTGCAAGTGGATGAGCTAATTAATTAATTCCAGATTTAGGCACCAACGCCATCAATTTTGGAAGCAACACGTTGTTAGCCTGACAAAATTTAAGTAAAAATAGAAAAAATACATTCATATTTCTTCTCTCATCATTTTCAAAAATCAAACAGAGCAAGATTTCCTGTCAAACTTCTGTCTCAAGGCACATGGTTCTGCCATGTTATCTCTTGGCTGCTATGGCGGGGCCAAACATGTGTGGGATAAGGTCCATTTTTTGTGACTCTTTCCGAAAGGAAGTTAGGTTCCCAAATGTTGATCCTCTCTCTCTCTCTCTCTCTCTCTTTATATATATATATATATATATATATATGTTTATACATAGCATCAAGTTTATACTGTCATTTCTTTTGTAATTGAAACTTCCAGCTTTCCTTCTGATCCTTAATGCTTAGCCTTCGACTTAAGTTGCTTCTGTTTCCTTTTCAAAAAAAAAAGTTGCTTCTGTTTCCTTAAATTTTATTTAATTTGATCGATCTTTTTGTTCATTTGAGGTAAAGGAGAAAGAATAAGATTCACGATTTGAATAGCCCAAAAAGGGCCCAAGTGCATGCCCTCCTGTCACCAGGGTTTACATTTTGCAGTCTCCATGATTAGTATCTTAGTGGGGTAGGATCGATCTTTGATTCCTTTAATGCTATCTCAGGCTTCCGTACTTTGAACTCCATTTCCGGCTGATGATAATTTCTCTTTAAAGGCGAGCGAGTCCTTTTGATGCAAGATTAACGAGGGCCAAATATATACATACGATACGTAAAATTTGCATGAATATTAGTGTTTTAATCAGTGACAGTACATTTAAGCTCATTCCCAGTACATGAAAAATAGGAACCAAACGCAGCCATGGACAAAGTTGCCAGATGGTAGTCCATGATATATGGTTTGGTAATGCTAACGGCGCAATATTCATATCCCGTGCTTTGGGTTTTGAAAGGTAAACTTGATTTATTAAAAGATTTATAGTTCTACAGTCATCAGTACAATATCATTTGCAGAATTTGTAATACTCCATGGGCATGGGATGTGCATTACACTACATAGTACCGAGCGCCTCGTGTTGGCTAGCTCCCTCTCGATGCTATCAGAAGAACATGTTAACCGCGTAGTTGGTGGTCGTAACAGGTCTTGCACGAGAAGAAGAGAAACCAATGTAGCCAAGGACAGACTTGCCGGAAAAATACAATAATAATTAGTATTTGAGTATTGTCTACGCCGGCAAGTCATCCTTGGCTGCACTAAATTCTCTACCTCTCCAAGCAAGGCACTTTCGACGTAGACATTTGGTAGGCGGATACGCTCCAATATTAACGCAATTTTGCTGGCGAACTTGCGCCATTATGTAGGTCTTACATGAGAAGAAGACAGCGTACCGTAGCCAAGGACAACTAGCCGGAATAATCTAAAGCAGAGAAACAAGGCAAATGCATACCTCCTAGGGATTAGCCGGCAAGTCATCCTTGGCTGCACCACACTGTCTACCTCTTCATGCAAGCCCCCAACGGCCACTTCTACTTGGTTTGCTATGCAAAGCATTCTAGCTGTGAGCTATATATAGATATAGATAAAACTGATTTGGACGAAAATCTGTGATGCATGTTGCTGATATTCGTAGGCCTAGATAGCTAGCTAGCCTGAACAAAATCGAACAGTGGGGGCATCTCCCAAAGATTCCAAAAGTAGGCCAGTGACCGAAATGCCAGCCAAAGGCCAGTGTGCCAAAGAAAGAGCACCTACAAAACATGGCCCAGATTAATTCCCCAAATAAATGACATAAATCCGTCCAAGACCCTACTCAATTGGGTTAGCAGACGAGGTCCCAACTCACGATTTCCTGGACCCACTTGGCTTCGGAAAAAGTCAGAGAGGTATAAATGGAAATGATGGCAATTGGTTTTTTGTTGAACGGAATCTTTGATTGACGTGGCTTTCAGGACTGAAGACAGCACCATCGGGGGCCATTGCACCCACCCTGCTTCTTGAATTTTCTTTTGGGACCGTTGTCAACTTGTGGCATAAATATCAGCTCTGCCTCCCAAAGTAAATAATGAATCATGCTTGGAAGCTTTATGTCAAATATGGTTATTAATTGGATTAGCAAAGATTAAATCATTAGGTAATTTGAGATCAGTAAATGAATGTGGCTGGCAGAGATCAGAGAAAGATGAGCTGTATCTGTCATGGGCAAAAACACATGGATAGGAAAAAAAGTGCAAGGCTTTTGACATTTTGTGGAGGCATATCCCTATAGGCTAATGTCATTTTGTCACTCTTTCTCGAAGCATATATATATATTTATACTTTTTTTTATGATTTTTCATGCTTTTTACGCCTCAAAAAACAAAAATAATTAAAAGAAATAGTATTAGTATTTGACACCATTTTTTTTCTCAGACCGCCGCTTCCCCCCACTTTAGGTTAAAGTTGTCCCACTCCAAGTGGGCACAATGTGCCATGCAAATGCCACGTGGCTTTTTCTATTTTTCTTTTTAATTTTTGACAGAGAAAAGCAACATATGGTCATCACATCCCTCCATCCCTATCAACACAAGATGAGTAAATGTCGGGCACAGAGAACAATCATTGCTGTACACGTCATTTACTTCCATTATATTATTTATAAAATAATTATTTTATGTGCAGATCAGATGCCCATATTCATAATATTGGGCTTCTATTTTCCAAAGAAAGATAACGTTGGGCCTTGTTCTTGGGCTTGCCATTTCCTCTGGATTGCCAAACTGCAAAGCCCAATAGGGAGGGGGCACGTGGAACAGATTTGCTGTCACTTTCACACGTGTGGAAGTAAGGAATATATAAAGGTTAAGCAGATTTTTCAATTCTTCGTATCTTTTATTTATTAATTTTGATTTGAGGGGAACAAGATTCGAACAAATTCTTTGAGCACGGAATAGATATACTTATCATTCAACATTTATGTATTCTTTATTTAATTGTTTCAAAATTCTATCTAATTTAATTATGAAAACTTTGAAGTTCGCTACTGCTATCACTAATATAATAATAATTTACATAATTTAATATAAATTAATAGTATTTTAATTACATTTTTTTTTTGTTGGGACAAGTGCGATTCAACCATGCATGAAATATACAAGCAGATAATAGTATTTATTTATTTTAACCTTTTTTAACTCTCGAAATAAGTTAAAAAATTTGTCTGGAATTAAGATAAATAATTTGACGTTGAGGTGATAGATACTTGCATTCCTCAGGAAAGAAAAAAAAAATGTAAAGATATAGGAGTAGAATCGAATGAGCAGAAGCTGTGGGTTGTGACAATGAATTCGAGCCTTCATTAGATGGTTTACATCCATCAATGTGCATGCATTTAAGATTGTACCCATGGTCATTTTTTGCATGAATTTAACGGGTTAACTCTTGCTTATTACCTTCACATCAAATGTACTGCTCATGTTGGTGCTGGTTCATCCGAGAGTGTATTGTACAACAGTCTGATCATTTTCTGTTGATGTTAATTTTTCTTTTTTCTTCCCCAAATATCTGTGAACAATTCATTCTCTTGGCTTCATTTTGCTCACAGTCCAATGGGGTGGGGAAGTTTTTACAGAAGACGTTTGAAAGTTTTCTCGGTTGCTATGTTAATCTACCTGGATTATAAGGTGAAATTCCTTGGTTCTAACTTCTATTTGTGAATCAATGCTCGGAGAATCTTATGTTTACTTGCGTTCAGACTGTGCAGCACAGAGAGAAATGGAATAACGAATCAGAAAGAGCTGCTTTATGGGAAAAGGCTCATAAGCGCAATGCTAGGCGTGTTGTCGGTTTTATGATAGAGATGAAAGGCTTATGGGTGAAACTTGGGCAGTTCTTATCCACACATGCTGAAGTGTTTCCTGAAGCCTATATGTTCCTTCTCAAGCAATTACAAGACTCTCTTCCTCCTCGTCCTTTCAAAGAGGTGGTACTCTTTATTTTGACGCTTGGAGATCAATTTCTTGCCCCCATTGTTATCACTTTGACTATGAACAAGAAAAACCGGACTTATAATTAGTGGTATAGCTGTTCTGCATTTCTGTCTGCTTAATGTGGTTGGCAATCATCTCAGTTATCCTTTCACGCACTTCTATTATTGTTGCATCATAGAATTTCGAGGTACTATTATCATATGATCCTACCACGTAGTTTATGTATCCTAAGAAACTATACCATGTGGTCTGCCACCCAAGTTATGGACGCTGTCCTGCTTAATTGGATTTCAGTTACCATGAGCTGTGAAAAGACTGGATGTTCTTGCTATGTCATTTGCAGATTACATATATGCCATCATGAGTGGATACATAAACAAGCTTCTAAGTGCCTTTGCTTGAACATAATAACCTTGAGCATGAATTGTGCTTGGTATAGATTAACTAGTACTGGGAAACGTATTAGCTTGATAAAAGTTGGGTCTCGGGATGGCTTCATTGCAATATGCTCAACTCAGTGATGCTTTATTCTCAAACTAGATGGATTCATCTACGTTCCTCCATTTCCTCCATTTTGTTTGACAGATGGCCATATCTTGTAAAATATTTAAAAGATTCACAATACTGTGTCGTTGGTAAATTTTGTTTAGAATTTTTGATTCACACCAGCTTTTTGAATGCATAAAGACCATTGACCATTTTTGGCTTGGAGAAGGACAAAGACTGACATAATTCCTGCCGACCACTACATTGGGTAGAGATAGAGAAAATTTGATTGCATGCTACGATTAGATGGCTAGAATTCCATCAAAAAGTGCATCAGATGGTCTCCAAAGGCTTCACTAAGTGAGCAGTAATAGGTTCCAACTAAGATGATGATAAAGCAGCCGGGTAGTTTGGTACATAAAGAATAATGAAATTGAAACTTGTTTGTGTGTAAATTTCAATTGATTCTATACATATCTAATTCTCCAAGGAAAAATTTTAAGATGATTGTTTTTGTCTGTGTTCCTATCACATATCTAACTGCCTTATGCAGTTATTGACTGACGCTGATTTTTATCAGCACACGTACGTCAGACTATACAAAATGAGTTTGACAAGACCAAGGATGATCTCTTTGCAGATTTCACGAAAGAACCTTTGGCAACAGCGTTAGTAAGGACCATAGATGTGTTTCTTTATTCTCCTTGGAAAATCTTGTTGATGAATGAGGGCATCTTTGATTCTATGCAGATTGCAGAAGTCCATCGAGCGAAATTAATCGATGGGCAGGACGTGGTGGTTAAAGTTCAGCATAAGGGCATCAAAGCAATCATATTGGAGGTTTTGCATGCTTTGGCTTTTAAGATGTTGGGATGAAAAGTAAGAGTTGCAGTCATTATATGGTTGTTGGACATGCTGTTGTCTTACAGGACTTAAAGAATGCTAAGTGGATAGTTGACTGGATAGCTTGGGCAGAACCAGAATGTGACTTTAATCCAATGATGGATGAATGGTGCAAAGAAACTCCAAACGAGCTTGATTTCAATCATGAAGCTGGTGTGCCTATTTTAACATGATTTCTTCTAATTTAAATTATTCACCCCCACTTTTTTCTTTTTTTCATTTTTCTTATTGACACTTGCCTATGTAGAGAATACTAGAACTGTGTCTGGAAATCTTTGCTGCAATAAGTTATGTGATGAGAACAAGTCTTCAAACCAAGTCAATGTCTTAATTCCAGAAGTTATTCAGGTATATCCTGAGCTAATTTCTAAACGTGAATATTTATACGCTACAATGCATGTGATCAAAATAGAGTACTATGTTAGGATTTTTGCCATCTGATCAGCATCCATATGTTCTTCTTCCGGTATCATGATTCATCATGTAAATTAAAGAAGGTAGCAATAGAGTGTGAGAGATGTTCACATGTTTCAGTTTAGAAGGCTCGGTCTGATTCCTATTGGTTTTAATGACAGTCAACTGAAACTGTCCTCATTTTAGAGTACATGGATGGAATTCGTCTGAATGACTCTGCATCTTTGGAAGCTTTTGGTGTTAACAAACAGAAGATTGTTGAAGAAACCACTCGTGTATATGCCCACCAATATATGTTGATGGACTTTTCAACGGTGGTCCTCATCCTGGTATCCCTTCCTCTCTCTTGCCAACTCTATCTTGATGGATATTTTAATGGCTGTCCTCATCCTAGTACTATGATCTGTGATCTTTCTATCTACCTATGCGTCTGTGTATCTGTCAATCTCTCCATCCACCTATCTTCTGTTCTGCAGTTTAATTTCTTTGTTCAAATAATTCTTGCCAGGTGTATTTTTTATCTACTTGATGCTACTTCCTAATGAGTTTTTGCCCTTTTATAGGTTTTCTTGTTAATATACTCGCAGGGAATTTCCTTGTAAGCAAGGAAGCCCCTCATCGCCCAATTTTACTTGATTTCGGGCTTACTAAGAAATTATCGAGCTCTGTGAAGCAAGCACTAGCAAAAATGTTTTTGGCATCAGCCGAGGTTTGTGTTATGAAATTAGTTCTTCTGAGTCTTCACCTTCATTTACGTTAATATACACATGTGAGATATGGTTGACCTTTCTCTTTTGACATTTTTAATAATCTAGTTTCAATGATACTTTCTATTTCTGTCATCTTCTTCACTCCAAGAGTTCTTTAATTCACTGTAATTGGATTATGAAATAATACGTCACTCTTTGTGGCAGGTTGATCATGTGTCTCTTTTGTCTGCCTTTTGAGAAATGGGCCTCAAGCTACACCTTGATCTACCCGAGGAGGCTATGATGGTAACAACTGCATTCTTCCGCAGTTCAACACCAGCCAATAAAGCTCATGCAATTGTCGACTGCTTGCCTCTCAAGTGGTGTTTCAACTTCTGCGAGTTCGTCTAATGCTAGTTGTTTTTCTATGCAGCAAACCAGGAAGTCTTCGGCTGAGCAAAGTGACAGAAACAAGAAGGTTGTACAGGAAAAGAAGAAACCCAAAACCAAAAGAAGTCCAATACTTCAACCCAGTAAGTTTATGTCTGCTTTTTCTTTTGGTACGTAACCCTGTAAGTCCATTTCATCTACCACTGCTATTCCTTTAGTAGTTTCATTTACTATATAACCCGTCATTAACTAAGCAATGCAATTTGTTTTCAGGTAGATGCATTTCCGGGAGATATTGTACTCTTTACACGGGTTCTAATGCTTCTGAGAGGCCTTTAATAGAATCTCCTATCTTCACCTTGTTGTATTAAATGATTGTGCCTCTTGCTTGTTCATCATTTGTGTTACATGGATTCATGGCTCTCGTCCACTATGAGTGTCCGCATAGTATATCTGGATATCATGAGACCATTTGCTGAGTCTGTTCTTCTAGGGTGAATATATTTTAAATTTTACAACGTCAAGTTTACGAATTTATTATCCCGTTTCATCTTTGATTGAGATGTGTTTTCATTTTCAAAAACATTAATAAGGGACCAGCTGGAAATCCAAAGTGGATCTATAACACGCCAGTCCTTTCTGATGTAGAGGCCAAGCTGAGGCAGCTCTTAGTTGAGTTGGGAAATAATGATAAAATACTTGGGATTCAGGTCTGCACCACTATTCTGTTATTAAACTATCGTCTGATGATCTTAGAAGCCTCTATTTGAAACCTCCATAGTATTTCTATTTCATGCATTTTAGCAGGATTATATACACCTTCATAAGTATCTTTTGGGAACAACTGAACATGCTGTAAATGGTCCCAAAGTATGTTGCTACCACTAATGTATAAGTTTAACCCGACTGCAAAAGCATTAGGAACTAAGTTGCTCTCTTCATGGATAAATCATTTAGGATCTCGAGTCTCAAAGCAGAAATTATAATTCCTTCTCTGATGGACCTTTTAGACTTGGGGAAAGAAAGAAATAAGGGCAATCTTTGTGTATTATACTTTGCACTGGTGAGCATAATTCATACTAATTGTAGTTTCAGTCTACAGTTAAGAGATAAATTGTGAAAAGCATATTGACTTCTGTTTATCTTGATAATATTTACAATTTTTTTTTATCGTGCATACAAAGATGAGGAGGTTATTATTGACTCCGCTGCTGGAGTGCTTGGGAGATGCGATCCTCGCCCAGTTCAGCCTGATACTGTTTTTCGTCCTTTCTGCAACGAAGGGTATTACTGCAGGAATGTTACACTGGCTGGTAGACAATGGGTATGTAATAATTTCATAACTGCAAAGTTCAGTGTTGGGTAATCTTTAGATTCACTCTTGAGGCAAAACTGGAAAAAATTAGTATGTTCTGTAAAATGTTACGAAATAGGGGAATTAAGGCATGATATATGCAATTTTTTTCATAGAAATGTGCACTGTCTTGCAGAAAACTCAAACTTGAGGAAAATGTTGCAAATATTTGGCCAGAATTTAGAGGAAATGGAAAAGATGACATCAAGGTTAGAATCTGTGCATAAAGACTTACTAAACTTGGATAACCAACACTTAGAATTCGTAAGTATTTCATTATCATCATTCTTCAAAACCGTTTTTCCTTCAGGTTTATCATGTGCTTAACCGTACATCTGGTTTGCACAATGCGTTGCCTGACCTTACAGCAGAAAACCCTTTGCTAATGTTTGAGTGGGATGAATGCTTGAACCTGATTGCGACATCAGTACCTGAGACTGAAGCTGGGAAGCAGCAGTTGTGTCATTATCTATCTTTCGGCTGGTTGTGTGGTGGAATATTTGTAATACCCCGTACCCTCGTTAGACACAAATAAGACTTTATTGATCAAATGAATGATTATTTGATGTGAATTAGCGTGCTAAGGAATGCTTAAGAATAAAATGTATCGCACGCGCAGAACTCACAATTAAATAATAATATTTTTATCGGAGATAAATTAGTGAGTTAAAGGATGATTCGGAGGTAAACCGATAGATAATAATGTGTTTCGGGACCAAAGAAGGCAAGTGAAAATTTTTAGAATAAAATAATATTTTATTAATAAAATAATATTAAAATATTAATATTTTATTAGAGGTCAAAATTAGTCATGAAAAATGAAATATGACTAATTTAAGTGGGGGAGGAGTAGTAAAGAAGAATGTTGGAAGAAAACGGCGAAAATCGTAGGACACGCATTTTAGTCGAGTTAACGTGAGAAAAAAATATTTAAATATTATGGAGACACCGCGTTGGAATGCAATCTCAATAATTTGATTTTATATATGTGAATGAAGAATAATTTTGAAGAAAATTGAAATTTAATAAGTGTGGATATGAATGAAAAATATTGGATTAAATTTTTGGAGAGCAAAGTGTTGAAGAATACAAAAATGTTCTTGTATATGCTTGAGTATTTTAGCCATATCTCGAGCTACAAAACTCCAATTGAAGCAATTCTTGGACCATTGGAAAGCTAAGAGACAGAGCTACAACTTTGATGAAGATCATTTTACCCAGTTCTATCTCTAAAATAGAGAAAATCATGTTGGAAAATGATGAGGCGTTATTTCTCGGAAATAAAAATTTCATGGGTTGATAATTAAATTTTTGGAGTCTCTTAGTATAATTTTAAGTCTAATTAAATTTTAGGATAATTAAATGCTTAAATGGATATTTAGAAGATGAAATGAGGAAATAAAATAAGCATGAAAAGAATAAAAGAAATAATAAAGAAAGGTGGTGGAAAAGTCAAAATAATTTTGGTGTGAATGCATGCTACTTAAGGACAAGGCAAACAAAACTTTTTAAGTGTGTAAGATGGGGCCGGTCACAACAAATGAAAAAGAGAACAAAGAAAAGTCAAAGAAAGAAGAAACAAAAGAAGAAAAGAAGAGTCAAGCAATTTATAGGTGGGGGGCCGGTCATTGAATTAAAAAGCAAAAGAAGAGAGAAGAGTCTAGAAGAAGGAAGAAATAAAGAAAGAAAGCCATGTTCGGTCAAGCAAAAAGAAAGGCAAGAAAAAAAAAGAAGAAAGAGGAAAAATTCGGCCATTTTTGAAGGGAGGAAAGAGCTAATTTTTCTACACTTGTGGAGGAGGAAAAAGGCTGGTGCAAGTGCAGAAAATAGGCAGCAAACAAAGAAGAAAATTCGGTTATTGAAGAAGGTGAGAAATCTGAAAATTCTGCACTTTGTTTGGTGGTTGTTTTGATGCTTTTTGAGGAGGTTTTAGGTGCTAAAAATTTCAGGTTATTGATGCTAGAAATTGAGCTTTAAGTTGCTGAAATTTTGAGGGGTTTGGTGGCTGAAAATTGTGATGTTTGGCTGCTGCAAATTGGAGTTGAAGAGGACAGCATAGGTGCTGGAAATTTCCAGGTTTCATGCCATGGAAAAGTTGAGCTAGTGGTGACCAATTTTGAGAGGAAAGAAAGGAAGAGGCCATGGTGGTGAAGGGAGGAGGAAGAAGAAAGAGAAATGGGCTGGAAAAAATATAGAAGAAAGCAACGTAGAAGAGAAGAAAAAAAAAAAGAGAAAAAAGAAAAAGAAAAAAAATGGGTGGGCATGACCCATGAAAAAAATTAACATGGGCATGGCCCAATGACAATTAGGTGGGCAAGGCCCAATAGAAAATTTAAACGGGCTTGGCCCAATAGAAAATTTTGAGAGACCCATGGACAAGGTCCAATAGCTAAGGAAAAATAGAAAAGCCCAATGGAACATGTCGCGAAGACTTGCTGAATGAGACACGCGACTGACAAATAGAAATAATCATACACGCGTACAAAAATAGCGATGTAATATCCCGCTATTTAGAGGTGAGTAGGGGGTACCGATTTTAAATTATTCCTAATTATATATGTATGGATATATATATATATATGATTTAATTTGCGCATAAATTGCGAGAAGTATGAATTGGTGAAATTTTAAGAAATTGTGGATGTAAGCTATTTTAGAAATAATTTGAAATATATATATGTATATTATAAATAAAGTGTTTTCAAATCGGGAAACAAGCTTTTCAAAATGATTTCCATCAAAGAAATTGTGCCTTGTATGTTTGTGTAATGTACATACGTGAGTATGAGATTTAAATTTCTCTATGCTCGATGTTTCATAAATCGTACATTGAACTTTATTTTGTGAACAAATGTTATATTTTTATGATTTTTATATTGGACATTTAGCAATAAATTAGAAATGAGATTTCTAAATTTATTTCGAATATAAATAGCTTATGATTATGATAGCATGAATGGTTAGTCTAACGAGATGTTGAAATTATATGAATTGATAGTTTTGCTTGGATTAGCTCGGTAATAATTTGATTTTCATATCATGTTATTTAAACTTTATTGATTGGTGGGTTATAGGATAGTCACTGCAGTGGCGGGTGCCGTGGACTGCCTTTAGGAGGGGCACGGTTACCCGGTTATATTCATACCTCGGTAGTAGAGGCGTGGAGGGTATCTCCTGAGGTATGGTTAGAGTTCCCTTCGGCCGACCCATCACGGGAAGGTGAACTCCGCTAACGCCAAGGAACGGCTGTGGTTTCTAAACAGAAAAATATGTTTTATGAGTATATAAAATTTTTAACAGCCTTGGCGGATTCGGTTGGGTGCCCTGGCGCAAGGTACCACCGAATATGAGTTTTTGGCACGAGCCAAGTTTTAGTAAAATCATAAGCCTTATTGAACATTTTTGATAAAATGTAATTGTTTTACATGGATTGAAATAAATTTTAATATTACGAATTATATTTCTCTGTATTATGAGAATAGAATTAAAGGGATTTTTACAGCTCCCTTATTTGTTTCTATGAAACGGATTTGAAATTCCTCGCGTATAGGCGAGCTATGATTTGCATATAATTTTGAATAATATCTGGTTTCACGGGAGCTGGCTCGATTTTATTGATTTGATGCGAAAAATGGTTATAAGGCACAAAATCCTTATTTGAAATAACTTGCTTTTATGATCCTGTGTTTTTATCTTCAACTGATCTGTCGTATGCTTGTTTCCTATCTACGCCCTACTCACTGGGTCGATGATATTCACTGAGTCTATGAGACTCACCCCCAATTCTATTTTCCTTTTTGCAGACAGGGATCGATTTGGCGTGAAGTCATCGACATGTTGGTCTACCGTGAATAGGTAAAGGCATCTCCTAGCACACTATTTCGAGTCGCTCCGCTGTGTCCTATACCTGTTATGTTTGAAGTCAAGTCGTAGTATTCTACTTATTAAGTTGTAAATAAATTTTAAATTTGTATATAAACATCAGTTTGAAAAAAATTATAGATTTTGGCGTAGATGTAATTGTGGATAAATAAGGAAAAAGTTTATAGTGATTTTTATATTTATGATTTAATTCAGTATATGAAAGTAATACTACTATTTGATGAGTGAATATAATGGATTAACGAGCAATTTTGGTCAGGCTTGTTCGGGACTTAGCGGGTTTTTCCCGAAAGTTTCGGACGCCGGTAACGACCGGGGAGTAGTCGTTACAATATTTGAGGTATTTTCTCATGCTTTCAAGTGTATGAAGTATTTTCCTTCCCTTCCACTTATTTTAAACTCAATTATAATTCTTATTTGGGGAAAAAAAATGAAGATGGTTTAAATACTTCAATGTTGTTGGGCAGAGCTATTGGAGTTGGTTTTCACAAGAGTGAACATTTCTCATGTTCTCTACATTGTCACTTGTTGTTATCATGATCAGATTCTTCTTACTAACATCCTAACTAAGTTGAAACTTTAGGAACTTAGTCGAACAAACTAACACATATTACCCTGGTTTTAATATTTGCTTGGGTGATGCAGCATGCATCTAGGAAGAAATTTCAGGAAATACTTGAAGAGGCATTCATTCATCCTCTAAAAATTGAAGGCGAGCTTTATGTTGGAATTCCTCCTGGTACTTCAAACTCATCTCGTTATCTTCTTGCTTCATTAAGTAGTCATTACTTAGAGGCCCTAGTCATCATCACTCAAACTAGTATTAATGCCTTCACTGACTCCTCTGCAGGTGTGGAATCTCAATTGGTTCACTTACGCTAGATACGGATGATCTCAACAAGCTCTCACAAACGCACAATCGACCTGAGATGCCATTCACCTTCCAACTCAACAACATTGCTCAATTTGCGACTTCCTTGCCTGCTTTATTTAATATGCTTAACCTCCGCCGTGCTATCATACCCACTGCTAATGGACATTGCTCAGCCCGTGCTCTTGCAGGCTACTATGCAGCCTTAGCTGATGGTGGTGTGGTCCCGCCCCCACATTCCTCTCTTTCAAATCCACCGCTTGGCAGCCATCCGCATATCCCCAATTTTCTTTCCAAGAAGAGCCATAAAAAGCAGAAGCGTAAGGGGACCAACGTGGTAGATGCTGCGCCGAAGGATAAAACGAATGGTTGTGGACAAAACAGGTACCGCAATAAAGATTTCAAGGACAGTGGTGACAGTTGCACTAGGTTTGACAATGAGGGTAGCAATGGTAACAGTAGCAACAGTACAAGTGACGACTGCAATGCAAGCAGGGATGGCCCTCAAAACGAAAACAGCAAGATTTTCTCCGACGCTAGGATTCATGATGCATCCATGGGTGTAGGTGAATATGGAAATTCGGCTTTGCCAGGCCCAGATAGGATATTTGGACTAGGATTTAGGAGGTTGAAATCAAAGGATGGGTCTTTTACAGGCTTTGGGCACTCGGGTATGGGTGGATCCACAGTTTTTTGTGATATTAAAAACTGGTTTGCTATTGCAGTGACCCTTATCAAAATGTCTTCTGGAGGAGTGACTGCCAAGGTTATTGAGCTTGTTTGTTCAGAGCTAAATATCCCATTGCCGGAGGAGTTTTCAGGATCTAGTGACGCTTACAGACCTCTGATTAATTAAGGAGATTATTCATTTGATGGAACACCATTACGTAGGAATTTGAGCTATGGTACTCTTTCTTGTTTATTTGTTTTACGTGAACATGGTTATGGACAGCCGACAGCCTGTGGTGATAGCATTGGGCTTAAATAACTGAAAGAAAGATAACATTGGCCTTCTCAAAGGTTTCTCATTGGACCTTGTGTTTGTCCTAATACCAAAGGCCGGCGCCCGTGGAAATAAGGAACATACATTAAGGACGACCATATTTTTCGATTTTTTATATTCTTTATTTATTTAGTTGGATTTATTAAAGAGTGGAATTAATTCTTTAAAGGCGGCTATATCTACTTATCACTAACATTTATGTATCCTTATAGTTAATTAAAGAAGAGGTAAGGAATGCCTAATTTATAAGCAATACAATTTTTAGATAGGAGAAATGTAATTTTTTTTTTCATTTGAAAAAAGAGAATTTGAATTTTACTTTTTAAGTGAAAGGATTATATATTAATTAATAAATTAAATGTTCAAGTGCGGGAGAAGTGGATTTTAGAGGTTGTTTTATTTTTTGAAAAAAAACAATAATTTTAACTTTATATCACTTAGTTGGAAAATGTAAAGGTATTAACTTATGTATTTAAATTTTTAGTTTGATTACAAATGTATATATTGGAAAAGGTTTAAAAATTAATTTTAATAAAAAGAAAAAAATAAATAATTAAATTTTTATACAATGAAGAAATTTTTGTAAAAATTGTCTGTTTGATTTGACTTTTTTTTAATTTATTTATCAAGTTAGATAAAAAAAGATTTCGAAAAGAGTTTTAGTAAAAATAATTTTTTTAAAAAAAATTAAAAAAAATTTAAAGAATAAGCTACGGAAAGGAGTTTTTTTTTTAAATAAGTTTTTAGAAAATACTCTTGTCTCAATGGATTTCTCTTTCCTTGATCGGCAATAGAATAAAAGAATATAAAAAATTTAAAACTACATTAACATATTATTTAAAAGTTTTATTTCTTCTTCATCAAAAAAAAGATTTTAATGTCCAATACATTATTTTTTATTTTTTTTATTTTTTGAGAAATTGAAGCATTACTATCTTATTGCTTGTTATATTAATAAAAATTTATTATAATTATTATACAATATTTGTGAGTTGTTACTTTTTTTATAATTTTTTTTATTTTAACATTTGAAATAATTCAAAGTAAATTTGTACTGTTTTAATTTATTAAGTAATTAAAGATGACATGAATAATTTTTATGATAATTTTAATCAAAATTAAAATTTATATAAATTATTTTATGAAAAATTAAACACATAGTTTTGGTTTAGTTTTAAATTATTCTTTTTTATATTACTTAATTCTATAAAAACTGTTATAATTTCCTTCGGTCGAAGTTTCCAGGCAATTCATAGGTTGGAAGAGAAAGCCCAAGGTTGGCTTCAAAGTCTAGTCCGTTCAACTAACTTAACAGCTTGGATCGGATTCCCTCCGATTCCGGCTTTCCTCATCTAAAGGCTATATTCTTCACTGCGCTTCCACGCTATGTTAATGTCATTGACTTGTTGTTACGTTGATTTTTCGCTCTACCAGAAAGACAAAGCTTCGCTTAACGAGGTTAATCACGTTCGGACGCGTGTCGAATTCGAAAATTAGATGATGACGTGGTCAATCTCTGTTGGGTCGTGGCGTTAATGCAAATGCGAGTGGCTGTGGGAAGGCGGCTCCTAAGGTCTTCGATGTCCAACTCCATTGCGAAAGCGAAAGGTAGAAAGGAAGATTCTCATGCCAAAACGACGCGAGCTCGATAGGAATTAGGCTTTCACCCTCTAGGTTACCTTAGCTGAACGCAATCCTATCCTTCTCGTTCGATCCATGCTGTGTGAGTGTATTTCTCCTTAAAAGAGTTGCCAATTTTCGAGTTGCAGGTCGCTTCTTCTGTTTATTATGATATTTAGATTTGCATCGGTTCTTATTGTTGTAAATTAATGTATTTATACTTATTGATTTATGTTTTTTAAGAAGATTTTGAATAATGACTCAATCCTCAAGGCTCGACGTTGCAAATTAAACAATGTTGTGATTTTCAATCCGATCGTGGTTTTACCTTTGCGTTTGATGTGTCTGTTCTGTTTTTTACGCTGCAAATGGATTGAAATATTAATAGTAATATATGTATGAATTTGCAATTACTTTAGTTTTGGGTTTGGTGTATGAATTTGCAAAGCAATGTGTCCAATTAGTATGTCTCATTTCCTCTGCAAGTGCAAGTACGAGTGGTAATTTCATTATCAGGGATAAGACAGTGATGTGTCTGCTTTGCTGAGCCTGAAGAGTACTGCATCTCAAACATTAGTTTGACATTGAAATGATTGATTTGTCATTCTGAATACTGTGCTACAAGTAAATACTTTATTCCTTAAGAAAGTAAAGATATTGGAGTAATACTGAATGAGCAAAAGGTTTGGGTTGTGGTAATGCATTCAAGCTTCACTAGATGGTTTAGATGCATCCGTGTGCACGTATTTAGAATAAATAATGCAAACCAGCCAATTTAAGATTGTACTGATTGATGTTGATAAAATGGAAATCATATAAGTTGTATTGTTCTTGGATGGTCCTTTATTGCATGTGTTTAACTCTTAGGGGTTTCCAAACTCCTGCTCACCTTCACATTAATGACTGCTCATGTTGGTGCTGATTCATCCAAGTGTGAACTGTAGTACAATCTGATCATTTTCTTTTGATGTTGCCTTTTTTCTTCCTCAGAGATCAGTGCATTTCATTATCTTGGCTTCATTTTGCTCCTAGTATGATGGGGTGGGGAAATATTTATAAAAGACGCGTGAAAGTTTTCTCGGTTGCTTTTTTAATATACCTGGATTATAAGGTAAAATTTCTTAATTCTTACCTCTATTTTTGAATTAATGCTTGGAGAATCTTATATTCTTGTATTCTACCTTTATTGAAGGCTGTTCAGCAAAGAGAGAAATGGACTAACAAATCAAAAAGAGCTGCTTTATGGGAGAAGGCTCATGAGCGCAATGCTAAGCGTGTTCTCAGTTTGATAATTGAGTTGGAAGGCTTATGGGTGAAACTTGGGCAGTACTTATCCACGCGTGCTGATGTGCTTCCTCAAGCGTATATATCTCTTCTCAAGCAATTACAAGACTCTCTTCCTCCTCGTCCTTTGAAAGAGGTAATGCTCTATATTTTGACAGTTTGAGATCAATTTCTTACCCGATGTTGTCACTCTGACTATGAACAAAACGGACAGGGTTTAGTGGTTTAGATGGTCTCCTGCACTTCTATCTGCTCAATTGATGTAGTTGGCAATGCTCTCAGTTCTCCTTTCATGCACTTCTATTATTGTTGAATCACTTAACTTTGAGGTTACTATTATCATATGATCCCACCTTGTAGTTTATGCATCCTAAGAATGACAAAGCTTGTTGTGGTGATGACCAAGTAATATCTGGTCTGACACCCAAGATATGGAAGCTGTCCTGCTTATTTGGATTTTAGTCACCATGTGCAGTGTAAAGACTGGATGTTCTTATCATGTTTGTGGAGTACATATATGCCATCATGAGTGGATATATAAACAGGTTTCCAAGTGGTTATACTTGTATATAATAACCTTGAGCATGAATTATACTTGTTATGGATTAACTTGTATTTGGAAAATTATTAGCTTGATAAAAATTGGGTGGGGATGGCTTTGAGAAGTCATTAGAATATGCTCAACTCAATGAGGTTGTATTTTTAAACTAGATGGATTCAGTGACATTCCTCCATTCTGTTTGACTAAGGGTGATGTCTTGTAAAATATCTAAAAAATTCATTACTGTATTGTTGGTAAAACTTGTTTTAGGAAGTTTGATTCACATGAGCATTTTGAATGCATAAAGAATATTAACCCTTTTTGGTTTGGAGAAGGATAAAGATCTAAGATTACATGCTAAGATTAGATGGCTAGAATTCCATAAAAAGCCAGTGCAAGAGATAGCTTGGTGCATCAGATGATCTCTGAAGGCTTCACTATTGAACGGTAATTATTCCATATAAGATGAGGATAAAGCAGCCGGGGAGTTTGGTACATAAAAAATAATGAAATTGAAACTTGTTTGTGTGTGTAAATTTCAATTGATTCTATACATATTTAATTCTCCAAGGAAAAACTTAAGATGATTGTTTCTGTCTGTGTTCCTACCAGTCCTGCCCTATGTAATTATTGACTGAGTGCTCATTTTTTTTGCACAGGTTTGTCAGACTATACAAAAAGAGTTTGGGAAGACCATGGATGTTCTCTTTGCAGATTTTGTGGAAGAACCTTTGGCAACAGCATCAGTAAGGACCATAGACATGTTGCTTTATTCTCCTGAGGCAAATTAAAAGTATTTCTTTGGAAAATCTTGTTGATGAATGAGAACATCTTTTATTCTATGCAGATTGCACAAGTACATCGAGCAACATTAATCGATGGGCAGGAGGTGGTGGTTAAAGTTCAGCATGATGGAATCAAAGAAATCATATTGGAGGTTTTGTTTTCTTATTCTTTTAAGATATTGAGATGAAAAGTAAGAGTTGCAGTCATTATGGTTGTTGGACATGCTGTTGTTTTACAGGACTTAAAGAATGCAAAGTTGGTTGTTGACTGGATAGCTTGGGCAGAACCCCAATATGACTTTAATCCAATGATAGATGAATGGTGCAAAGAAGCTCCAAAAGAACTTGATTTTAATCACGAAGCTGGTATGCACTATTTTAACTTGATTTATTCTATATCTGATGTATGTAATTGGAAAAAAAAAGGATTTTCTTTTTTTTTTCAATTATTCCCACTGTAAATCCACTGAAAGAAAGAGTTATATCACAATCATGAAATTGGGGCAAATTTTCAAGAAGAAAATTGATATGAAAAGAAAGAAAATCCTTTTTCGACTTTCTATATTTCCACATCTACTTAGATTTCCAATGAATTGATAGATTAATGGTGCTTGATGGTAGTTGGTGATGCATCGCTAGTAATGCTGATGGTACTGGTGATGGTAGCTTTGATGTTGTGTCAATGACAGTAGGGAAAACTGGTGTTTGGCTTTAAAATGGTTTTGGAAATTACACAGTAGGTGGACTTGGTGCATGAACCAGAAATAAAATTGTTGGCGACAATGCTGACAGTAGTAGAAAAGCAGTGGACAAATGAAAATTTTCTGGCATGAGCATAATGGTAATGATAATAGTGGTAAAAGTGATGTGGTGACATCAGTTTAGCAAGGCTGTTTCATTGGCTGTTTGCTAGTATGGTGATCTAATAGTATTGTTTGACCATGAGGTGGTCAGGCATCCAAACAGCTGGGATTATGAGAATGGAACACCTCCTTAAGTTTTATGCTAATAGTTTGGGCCTTTAAACCCTGGCCAAAAGATAAAGACGGATGAGTCCGGTTCCCAAATTGTCTGCACCCTTCTTCAATCGAGTCATGCAAATATTTTCTCGGACACATTGCAATTTTGTACCCTCTGTTTTTTTTTTCTTGTCATTTTTCTTATTGACCCTTGCCTTTGTAGAGAATACTAGAACTGTGTCTAGAAATCTTGGCTGCAAAAAGTTACATGATGAGAACAAATCTTCCAACCAAGTCAATGTTTTGATTCCGGAAGTTATTCAGGTATATTCTGAGCTAATTTCTATACGTGAATATTTGTTGCTATAGTGCATGTGATCCAAGATAGAATAAACTGTTAGGATTTGACCATCTGAGCATCCCTATGTTGTTCCTGTCATACCATGATTCATAATTTTAATTAAAGAGGGTAGTAATGGAGTGTGAAAGATCTAGCACAGGAAATAATTTTGATCTCTGTGACCATGTGGTACTAACATGTAAGGCCAATACATATGATGATTCCTGTCAGCTAATGACTCCTTAAAATATTGCCTCTTTGAAAGGCACAGAAACACCTTCTAATTTTGAAAACTTGAAAAGCAAAACTTAATGTACAACTAGAAGTTCTAGATTAACTTCATATAAAAAAAAAAATGAACTAATGTAAGATAAAGGAAAACTCTAAATTATAATAATTGAAATTTAAATCTTAAGGCGTTTAAATCTGTGATCTTATGATTTTGTTTTAGACAAAAATTGGAATTAGCACCCTTGCTTATCTTTGACGCAGTACCTATCTCTTTATAGCAGAATACTGTCCGACAAATCTTATGCCTATCAATGGAGAGGTCTTTAACTTTAACTTCTAGGTTTTATCATATTGTCTGGTTCTCCCTGGACTGTGGTAGAGAAATGTTGTGTGCAACAACTCTAGCACATATTTTTCCTGATTAAATCTCCATGTGAGGAAGAGGTGTTCCTCCTTTTAGTCACCTTACATCTGATTAGCATGTCAAGCTTATTCCTTCATTATGTTGCCGCTTCAGTTTAGAAGGCTCAGCCTGATTCCTGTTGGTTTTAATAACAGTCAACCCAAAGTGTCCTCATTTTAGAGTACATGGATGGAATTCGTCTGAATGACTCTGCATCATTGGAAGCTTTTGGTGTTGACAAACAAAAGATTGTTGAAGAAATCACTCGTGCATATGCCCACCAAATATATGTTGATGGATTTTTCAATGGTGATCCTCATCCTGGTATCCCTTTCTCTCTCTTGCCAACTCTACCTTGATGGATTTTTAAAGGCTATCCTCATCCTAGTACTATAAACTGTGATCTATATATCTGTCTATCTATCCATCCATCTATCTTCTGCAGTTTAATTTCTCTGTACAAATAATTTTTGCCATGTGTACTTCTGATCTACTTGACGCTACTTTCTCATGAGTTTTGCCCTTTATAAGTTTTCTTCTTAACTTACTTGCAGGAAATTTCCTTGTAAGCAAGGAGGCCCCTCATCGCCCAATTTTACTTGATTTTGGGCTTACAAAGAAACTATCGAGCTCTGTGAAGCAAGCACTAGCAAAAATGTTTTTGGCATCGGCCGAGGTTTGTGTTTTATGTATGTATTTGTTTTCCATTAAATTTTGCATTTCATGTGAAATGCAGACCATTACACAGATAAGAGATGGCTCAATATTTTGACCTTGAGCTGTAAATACCTAAGGCTCTATTGCCTTACCATTCAACAGTCATTTAATTCCTGTTTCACCAATATTTATTTCAACTGTGTCTTTTCCTTGTTTCATGTCTTCCTACTTTAAATGTGTGGATTATTTTCTCAACCTACTGATATCAATCATTGCTTTACTGGTCTTCATGGCTCTATACCTTTAAATATTATCTAGTTCTTCAAAGTCTTCACCTTCATTTAGGTTAATATATATATATATATACACACACACACACACACACACACATACACATATGTGTGTGTGTGTGTGTGAGAGAGAGATATGGTTCACCTTTCTGTTTTGACATTTTTAATAATCTAGTTTCAATGATACAAACTTTTTTATTGCTGTCATCTTCTTCACTGCCAGAGTACTTGAAATGACTGTAATTGAAATACGAAATAATACATCACTTTTTGTGGCAGGGTGACCATGTGGCTCTTTTGTCTGCCTTTTCAGAAATGGGCCTCAAGCTGCGCCTTGATGCACCTGAGCAGGCTATGGAGGTAACAACTGTATTCTTCCGTAGTTCAACACCAGCAAATGAAGCTCATGTAAGTGACACTGCTTGCCTCACAAGTTGTCATTCAAATTCTGTGAGTCCATCTAATGCTGTTTGTTTTTCTATGAAGCAAACCATGAAATCTTTGGCTGAGCAAAGAGACAGAAACATGAAGATTATACAGGAAAAGATGCAACTCAACCGAAAAGAAGTTAAACGCTTCAACCCGGTAAGTTTATTTCTGCTTTTCTTTTGGCACATAACCCTGTAAGTCTATTTCATCAACTACTGGTATTCCTTTGGTATTTTCATTAACTATAGCCCATCATTAACTAAGTAATACAATTTGTTTTCAGGTTGATGCATTTCCAGGTGATATTGTAATCTTTACACGGGTTCTAAATCTTCTGAGAGGTCTATAATAAAAACTCCAATCTTCACCTTGTTGTATTAAATGATTGTGCCTTTTGCTAATTGATCATTGTGTTACATGGATTCAGGGCTCTCATCCACTATGAATGTCCACATAGTATATCTAGATATCATGAGACCATTTGCTGAATCTGTTCTACTAGGGTGAGTCTATTTTAACTTTTACATGGTCAAGTTTATGAATATTTTCTCCTGCTTCATCATTGATTGAGTTGTGATTTCATTTTCAGAAACATTAATAAGGGACCAGCAGCAAATGCACAGTGGATCTATAACACACCAGTCCATTCCGATGTAGAGGCCAAGCTGAGGCAGCTGTTAGTTGAGTTGGGAAATAATGATAAAATACTTGGGATTCAGGTTTGCACCACCAGCATTCTCTTATTAGACTATTGTCTGATGATCTGACAAGCCTCTATTTCTTTTTCAATATTTTGTTTACTTGCCTAATTCCACTACTACAGTGGTTAATTTCCAAGCTTGAATGCGGTCTATTATTTATGGCCAGCCAAGTTGTTTGGAAACATTACACTGAGCTCAGTAAATGCGTCAGAGAAATTTGCTTCTCTTTTTCCTTCTTTTTCTCCTCTTTCTCATATGTAGTGATTTTTCAAACTAAGTCCTTTTTCTTGAAATGACTTCAATAATTGAGTCTGCTTCAAATAAGCATTTGAAACCTCCCTAGTTTTTCTATTTCATGCAGTTTAGCAGGATTTCATACACCTTATAAGTATCTTTTGAGAACAATTGAACATGCTGTATATGGTTCCAAAGTATGTTACTATCACTAATTTATAAGTTTAACCCTCCTGTACTGTCCATATTTTGTCTGGAAAGGCATTTGGGGCTAAGTTGCTTTCTTACTTAAATAAATCGTTAACGATCTTGAGTGCTGAAGTAGAAATTAGAATTCCTTCTCTGGTGGACTTTTAAGATTTGGTGAAACAAAGAAATAGGGGCATTTCAATATACAGTTAAGAGGTAAATTGCTTTTGATATTTTAACACTTTTGTTAAAATGGCTAGTTTAAAATAATAAGTGACAGGCTTTATTTTCTTTTTCTATTTTTTGATTATTGTGACTTTAAAAGCATATTGACTGCTGTTGATCTTGATAATATTTTCAATTTTTATTTCAAGGTTTGTGCATACAAAGATGGGGAGGTTATTGTTGACTCTGCTGCAGGAGTGCTTGGAAGATATGATCCTCGCCCTGTTCAGCCTGATACTCTTTTTTCTGTCTTTTCTGCAACGAAGGGTATTACTGCAGGAATGTTACACTGGCTGGTAGACCATGGGTATGTAATAATGTCATAACTGCAAAGTTCAATGTTGAAAAATCTTTAGATTCACTTTGTGGAATAACTGGAAAAAGTTAGTATGTCCTGTAAAATTTGTCTTATATATGTAGGAATACTCTTCTTTTTCTTGTCAGGAATGCATTGACTAAGACCATGCTCGTACTCTAGAATTTCAATATGTTAGTCTGTCAAATGTAATGAATTAGGAGAATTAAGGAATGATGGTCGGTCAAACGATTATGAGTTGTTCAAAATCTTGCAAATAATATGCAATATTTGCATAGAGGAGATGTTTGAAAAATCAAAGTTATGAAAATTTTTAATAGTCTCTTACAAATAGTGCACTGTCTTGCAGGAAAGTCAAACTTGAGGAAAATATTGCAAATACTTGGCCAGAATTTAGAGGAAATGGAAAAGATCACATAAAGGTTACTATTCTGTACACAAAAACCTATTAAACTGGATAACCACCATTTAGAATTCATAAGTATTTCATTATCATTGTTCTTTAAACATTTTTCCGTCAGGTACATCATGTGCTTAACCATACATCTGGTTTGCACAATGCCTTGGCTGAACTTAGAGCAGAAAATCCTTTGCTAATGTCTGAGTGGGATGAATGCTTGAAACTGATTGCAGCGTCAATACCTGAGACTGAACCTGGGAAGCAGCAGTTGTATCATTATCTATCTTATGGTTGGCTATGTGGTGGAATAATCGAGGTATTTTTTCATTCTCTCTCATTGGATTGTGTCACTGTAACTCAATGTTTTTGAGGTGCAAATTAAAAAGAAAAAAAAAGGGTGCTAATAGTAAAGTTTGAGAAAGAATCACACTTTCAAGTGTATATTTTCCTTCTCTTTCCCTTACACTTAATTAAGGCTTAAGATTCTAAAATCTTACCATATTCCAAAAAAGATTATTTCATTTAATTCCATTATGATACTTATTTGGAAAAAGAAGAATGAAGAGGGTTTAAATACTTCAATGTTGTTGGGGAGGACTATTGGAGTTGATTTTTGCAAGGGTCCACTATCCTTACACAATCATAGTGCTGTTTGAATTCAAAGGAAACTATATGGAAATCCTTCCCTTGGAGGAAAGCTCAAACATGTTAATAAATTTTTTTCCTGAGAACTTTCACCTAGCTCAGTGAAGTTAAAGTTCCTATGGAAATTCTAATTATTTTTGGCAATTGTTTTCCCAGAACTCTCTTGCTTGAATTTATTTTGAGAATATTGTTTTTCAAATCTCTCTCTCTCTCTCCAAGCAGTTAAAAAATGTCTTTTCCAATTGTTATTATATGGTGGCTTTCACCAATCTGAAAAAAAAAAAAAAAAAGGAAGAAATAGTGGCTTTGATAGGAATACATGGTCAATTGTTGCTATCAGTTTCTTCTTACTAACATTCTGCTGAGTTGAAACTTCAGGAACTTAGTCTAACAAACTAATACATATTAACCTGGTCTGAATGACTTGCTTGGGTGATACAGCATGCATCTAGGAAGAAATTTCAGGAGATTCTTGAAGAGGCATTCATTCATCCTCTTAAAATTGAAGGCGAGCTTTATGTTGGAATTCCTCCTGGTACTTCAAATTCCTGTCTTTATCCTCTTGCTTCGTTAAGTAGAAATGCTACATACACATTACCTGCTGGCCCTAGTCATTTTCACTCAAACTAGTATTAATGCCTTTATTGACTCCTCTCCAGGTGTGGAATCTCGACTTGCTTCACTGACACTAGATACGGACGATCTTAACAAGCTCTCAGCAATACGCAATCGACCTGAGATGCCATCCACCTTCCAACTCAACAACATTGCCCAACTTGCAACTTCCTTACCTGTTTTATTTAATATGCTTAACATCCGCCGAGCTATCATACCTGCTGCTAATGGACATTGCTCAGCCCGTGCACTTGCACGCTACTATGCAGCCTTAGCTGATGGTGGTGTGGTCCCGCCACCACATTCCTCTCTTTCTGATCCACCGCTTGGCAGCCATCCCCATATCCCTAGTTATCCTTCCAAGAAGAGCCGTAAAAGGGAAAAGGGTAAGCAGACTAACATGGTAGATGCTGCGTCGAAGAATAAAGCTAATGGTTATAGACAAAACAGGTATTACAATAATGATTTCAAGGGTAGTGGCGATGGTTACACTAGGGTTGACAGTGAGGATAGCAATAGTAGCAGTGGCACTAGTACAAGCAACTGCATTGCAAATAGGGATGGTCCTCAAAACAAAACTGACAAGATTTTCTCTAACCCTAGGATACATGATGCATTCATGGGTGTAGGTGAATATGGAAATTTGGCTTTGCCAGATGGGATATTTGGACTAGGATTTAGGAGGTTGAAATCGAAGGATGGGTCTTTAATTGGCTTTGGGCACTCGGGTATGGGTGGATCAACAGGTTTTTGTGATATTAAAAACCGGTTTGCTATTGCAGTGACCCTTAACAAAATGTCAGTTGGGGGTGTGACTGCAAAGATTATTGAGCTTGTTTGTTCAGAGCTAAATATCCCATTGCCGGAGGAGTTTTCCGAATCTAGTAAAAGGGATCTGAATACCTTCAGTCCTATGATTAATTAAGGACGAGAATAAAATTTTGCCATGTGGTACTGTTGTTACTTTGTATATGTATATCATACATAGCCACACGGATTAATGATGGATTATTAGAAGTTTATTCTTATACCACTTGATAATAAGGAAGAAAAAAATTAAGGACGTGATGATGATGGATAGACGGTATGTAACTTGTGGATCTTACTTATACATTTCCATATTTTGGATCGAATGGTTTTAAGTGTGTATCAGGAAATTAATATGATGGAATCAGGTAAGAATTTGAGGTGTGGTAGTCTTCTTTTGTATGAATTAAGATGGAAGGTGAAAAGGTAATACATAATGAAATGTCAACCTTGCTTTCCAAGGGCAAGCGAAGCACCTATGATTGCATGGCGATTAACGCTATCACGTGACTGTGATTTGTGAATTAGTGGGATCCGAAGGCGAGGCTGGCGAATGCATGCGTGATACCATTCCTACACGTATTTACACGTACCTACAACTACGAAACGCGGTTTCTGCTCACTCCCTTCTTAAATTTTTAAAACACTAGTACTAATGGCCATGGCTGGAAAGGAATACCATTATATATATATATATATATATATATATATATCCTATTTTAGTACACTCCCATACCAATATCGTTTTGTTGAAATTTCAATTATTTAATCTGTCTCCTTCACAGTATCAGATAGCATACAAGACAAGAGATTGGTGTCCTACATGCTTCCATGAAGCTTCTATATTACTAATATTGCACACAACTCAACTAGCTACAAGCAACCATTGACATCCATCCCCTTTTTCTCATTTTTGATCAGTTGGTTTCGATGTCACCGTCCCACATCTAATCCCATATTTCAAAATGGACAAATACTACTAACCCTCTCGTTTATATGAAATTAAATTTCAGTACTGCTGCAGATCCTGCCGGGTAGTATTAATTTTATGTGCCTTCCCACCGCCATTATGCACTAAAATTTATCTTAAATTTACAGTGCAATGCCCTGCATGCTGTGATTAATTTGCTTCTTCTTGTCTTGGTGAGATTGATGTACTGTCCTGATCAGGCAGCAATCGTTTAGTGGAGGAAGAACAGTCTGACGCTGGACAGGGTGTAGGCTTCCCGGAGTTGTCTGATTCTGCCATAAACTAATGCACAATTATGAACATAGCATTTATAGGCTTCCCAGAGTTGTCTGATTCTGCCATAAACTAACGCACAATTATGAACATAGCATTTGTATATAGGCTGCTAAAATGCATGTATCAACCTCTCACAACTATATTTTATTACCCTAATTTTTAAGCTTCATTTCTGATTTATATATACGAGTTAATCAGATTTGAGCCACATTATTTTAATGAACTAGTTTATATACTACTTGGTGAGGTTACAGAATGGCACTTGTTGTGATTTTCGTTGATACCAGGGGTTCTACTTGAAAGCCTCAACTATATAACTTTGGGACGCTGCAGCCTGGAGGGATGGTGTTGGAGCAAGTGCAACGAGTGAAGCAATTTGAGTCCCTTTCCTCTCACTTCCCACTTTAATTGAAGATGATTGGCATAACCGGAGCATGTTCCCGATTAATGGGGGAGTTACTGCATGGGCTGAGAGGAGTAGGATCAACTTCAGCTCACAATATTAATCCAATTCACCCTGCAGCTTTCAAGCCACAGGAGGAGGAAGCCCGTCGTGCTCCAGTTGATGACTCGATGCTCCGGGCTCTCACTGCTGTGTTTGGCATGGAAAGCAACGGCAGAATCACCAAGGAGAAGGCCCGTCAAGTGGTGGAGAAGCTTGGTTTGGTTGAGGGTGAGGCAGACGCTACTAACTTTGACCTGCCTGGTGGTGGTGCTGCCGCCGGTGGTGGTGGGTTAGAGGACGAAGTAGCCGTGGAGGAGGTGCTAGGAGGATTCATGGAAGATGGGTCCAAGCGGTATGAGCTGCTACGCCAAGCCTTCAAGATTTTTGATGAGGATGGCAACGGTTTTATAGACGCATTAGAGTTGAAGAGGGTGCTGCAATGCTTGGGCTTGGACAATGGGTGGGATATGGGTCAGATTGAGAAGATGTTGATGGTTGTAGACTTGAATCTCGATGGGAAGGTTGATTTTAGAGAGTTCGAATTGATGATGGGCTAAACCGAATGTGTTGAGCAAGGGAAAGTTAGAATATATGCTCTACGTTCGATACCATTTTTTCCGATGTTAATTGTATATTTCTTTTTTATTTACTTATAATTTGCATCTGAATTAAAATGTGGCTGGCTTTCTCACAATCTTTCTTCCCTTTACATCCACATCCAAAAGAAATACTACGTGAATCACAAAAGCAATTCAGTATCTTCATGTCTAAAGAAAAAGACAATGTCAGCATAGCCATAGCAGAGCAGTGAAAAGAGAAACTGAAACCATTAAATTACAGGAGAAATATTTCTATAAGAGATAAGACATTAGCTTGATCTAATCGAACAAAGCAGGCACACACAGAGATGAATCCTAACGCCAAATTTCTGAAACAGAGCTTACAGCATCACTACCAATTCCATTATTGAGATTCCCATTGCTGATGTCAACATTTCCAAGTCCGAGTGCTGAATTCCCAGAGATTGTCAATCCTGCATACGAGGAGTCATTTCCATGGACGGTAATGGTGGGAGAGACATTTGCCACCATCCGCAGATTATGACTAGCAACTGGTTGCGGGGAAGCCAAGTGACTTTGAAGAAGATTCAAATTGCATGTCAAGGTGCGTCGAGCAAGCCTATCCTCTTCCAACTTCACCTATAATCACACCATGAATTCCTTCAGAGCAAGCATATCCTCAAAAATGTTGGCTTAAACCCTTGCTTACTTGCATTACAGACAATCCATGATAATGAGATTGTACAAATTATAAACATCTAAAAGCAACAATTCAGCCAAAACTAAAAGAAAACCCCTACCTTGGCTCTCAAGGCTTCCACATCGGACTTAAGCACTCGGTTATTAGTGTCAGCATCACGAAATTGTTGATGAGCATGTGTGAGCTGCTTGTATAGGGAATCATTTTCTCCCCTCAATTGTTCAGCCTTATACATAAATGAGAACCAAACCTCAGCATTTTTCATTAACACGATTATAAACATCAACTTCACTAGTACTATAAATGATATAACAGATGGACTGAATTAGTTACTGATCAAAAGTAACATGACTAGAAGTTCCAAACTAGCAATCATGAAGGCATCGTTTGATTAGATAGGATTAAACTGCTAATAACCTGCAATTCAATATCTGCAAGATGCTCTTGCTTTCTTTTCCTGGATCGCCTGGCAGACTCCCGATTACAAAGCATCCTGGAAGTTTATATATAGAATCATAAGAGCGAACAAAGGCAGGTCAGTTGCATGGATGAAGATGTATGTTTTAGGAAGGTGATACGATCATTGGCAATTAGGGACTGATGTATATATACCTGCGGAGGTGTTTCAAATGAGTGGGGTCTAAGCTCTGTTCGCACTGACCAGGGTCTTCTTCATCATCCGACGAACCACTCGTAGCTCCTCTTACTTCATTCTCCCCACTTTTGGGGTTGTTGCCAGACAGTGGACTTCCGGATGACAAATACCCTTTATGATCCAACATAATTCCACAATTTGATTAACTTAATGATATATGTATATATACATGGTATTGGTATATTGGTAGATATGTAAACTATGTGTGTCATACCACAAATGGATGATTGCGAATCAAGGGTGGCTGTAACACTGGATCGATTTGGAGTAAGATTCTGTGACAATAATACATGTGTTTCAGCTTCCCCTTCCTGATCATGAATTCCGTAGCAATAAACACTTTAGAATAGTGCCAACAGAAAAGGTTGATTGATGAAGAAAGGGTAGAAGAGATACATAGAGAATTTAAGATCACAGCTTAACCAGATCATTTCTGTAAAAGGTCTTAATAACAATTTTTCCCTATTTTGCTTTTCATGTCTAAAATGCAATTTCTTTTTTTATATATTTTAATTAAAGAGCAAAAGCATAAACAGTGTCCGCTTTTGCTTTTACTTTGGAAAAATAAAAATAGTACCAATAGTATATTGCTCCAAAGAAAGAAACAAAGACTACTAGACTTTCCTAACATGAGAGGCTAAGGTGTTTTACTATGCGCGTCTAATTAGAAGATTAGAGATTTGGTCGATTAATTATAGTCTTAATTAGTGCAATCATATGTTTATGGAAGTTGAAAATTTGACTGACTGATATGGTAAGCCTATCGGTGGGAAGTGGGAAAGGAAGGCTACTGCTAGTATCCAAAAGGAAAAGGAATCAACAGATTGCAATTAATATTATAGTAGCATGTATGTTTTTGTCAGGTTGCCATTGGCTTGGCTCAAAGGCATAAACACACCAACACTAGCTAGAAAGAAACAGATTGCAAATTCAGATATCCATTGAATTAACCTTGACTGCTTTGGTGAACAAGTAGTACATGCATCAGCAGCAACCAGACCGGTTGAAATCAGAAAAGAATTTATAGACTAGTGACGGCGTTTAAAGCATGAATCATGCAGCTAGCTCGGAGAATCATTTCCGTAGGAGTTTTTTTTTTTATATATGATGAAGAGGAGGTGAGAGATAAACCTGGTGAAGAAGATGATCTTTGAAGACATCGAAAGAATTAGAAAGATGGGCGACCCAGGTATCCGGATCAAAATCGGGAAAGGGTTTCGCGTCAGAGAAGGTCATAGCCTTCCTGATGAACTCCTCAAAAGCCAACTCCGAGGCGCTCTGCTTCATCATCTCCTCAACCAATTCATGCATCCAGTTAATATCTGTATGCTGTTTAACTGAAAACACTCCCTTAAATCTTAATACTACTAATCCTGCTGGGCTGGGTTTATAATAGCCAGAGCTATACGCCTATACCTATATGCTACGCTTTCCTTCGTCAAGATGGAAAGCCAGAGAATGATTGTCTTTTCGAGGGGCAATTCCTCGTCCTATGGTAAATACTTAAATCAGGGTGTAAGATTATCATAATATATTATTACAGGACCAAATTAGAGGAAGGAAATGGGGGGTTGATATAGACTGCCACCGACCTTAAGACAAAGTTGCTGAGAGATGCTTTTGTTTTGTATGTCAATTGTCGTGCTCAGGAAAAGTAGTAGCAGCAGCAGCAGCCGGTTTCAATTTAATAAAGTAACAAGCTTTGCTTTTTCCAACTTTGCTTTTATTTTTAGATTTTGGGAAATGGGTAATACCTAACTTTCTACAGTGGCTCACGAAAAAAGGCAAAACCTCATGCTGAAACCACTACCATGGCGCCGTCTAAAAGCTTTTTGTACTTTTATGAACTTCCTTTTCAGTTCTTTTCCTTCCATCATAAGGAAAGGGTTAAAAAGATAGTAACATTGACAGTTCTACTTCTCAACTCTCAACTGTCAAAATTCTTCTACTTATCAGTTATTATTGTTTCTCAAGATAGTTGAGGTTTAATTTAAGATTCATAGCAAACGTCTACATCCACTCTCTTTGGGCCAGGGGCAAAGCCCTATATATAGAACCAATCAGCCAGGGTTTAAGCCTTTGACAAAATAAAAGACCTAAACTAGCTAAAGCCTTAGGCCTTGATGCCCATTTCTTAAGAAAAAGGAAACCTGCAAAATTCAGTAAGAATGCCCACTAAAATAGAAGAAAACTTCATGCCATGATCTTGGCAGACCTAACATAGAGGCTGTCCACAGCCTTGCCCATGCTGGAATTGGTTTCTAAAGTTGCAGAGTAGGTGGCATCAGTCTTGGACTCTTCATATATAATTAGGCATCCAGTACCCCGATCCAATGTCCCAGCAAACTTCTTGTCCAAAATCATTTGAGAGAGCTTTTGCTCCACATGATCAATAGTCAAGTCAATCAGCTCAGCGATATGAGCAATTCCAACCCTAGAGAAAGGCTCAATCAACCTGCACAAGTTTGGTTCCAGAAGTGTGTCATAGAGGGAAGAGAGGTGTCTGTGGATAATCGAACTTTCCTCTAGCTGGGCTTAGATGAAATTATCCCTGCCACATCATCAGCTGGATTCACCATGATCTTGCACAGCAACATGTACTATAGACTAAAAACAGCTCTAGGGTCCTCAAGAGCGTTGAATGACTCGAACGTCTCAAAGAAATAGCTGTATACTGTTTTGTAATCCTTCTCTTCTGCATGAAGGATGCCACTCTGCAAATCTGTAGTTCCCTGTTGAGCCGGTGGCACATATATAGCATTTGCAGCTGTTGCCTTTGGAAGGTTTCTCTAGGAAAAGTGTAGCTTACTCTCTAGCAAGTCTATATCCATAAGGAGAAGCTTGTCATCTAATCTCCTCAACTCTTTAACCAAGCCAGTCAGAAGGGTTAAAGCTCCTGAATACTCCTTGTTATCCATCAAAAGTGCTGCAAGCCTTGCCTCAATTTTTCTGCCTGAGAAATGTACGCCTCTGTTTCTCTCTGCAGAAGGCAATTTGGAGGACGGATGTCCCTGGTATTTTGGCAACACAATCAACAATTCCTTTCACTGAGTAAGAAGGCTGCGAAGACCTCAGTCCTGTTCTCCTGCCTAAGTAGGTCAGAGAGGTTAGTAATGGCTTGTTCTTTTATGCGCAGAGCTTCTGATGAAGATGAAGGATTGTCAAGTATGCGATAAAGAATAGAGATGGTCTCATTTGGGTTGTTAGCTTCTAAAGCTTGAGCAACGGATTCTGTTGTAGCTGGAAGATATGATGTAGACATGGTGGTGTGCTCTTGTCACAGTGAAAAATACATGCTGCAATATAAATCACCAAATCTAAAACGAATTAGATCCCTAAATGCCATCCATTGAGGAAAATTCAGAGTTAAAAGGTCAGACAGAGGAAACCAACAAGAACAAAAACATAAATATCAACGGCTGAAGTCTCAAAGTCTATCCTGGATTGATGCATTTGCTCAGCATCCAGAACAAACAAGTTAGCTCACCATAATACAAGTAACTTTGCTTTTTACAGTGAAAGCAATTATCTGACCTTGTTATTTTATATACAATTAATTAAATGAAAATTTCAAGAAAGAAGAAAAGCCTATGAAGACGAGTGCTTCCATGCGAGAAAGCTTCTGGATCGTGTTCATGTTATGAATTAACTGGACTTTGCGTTATATCTTGTCTGGTAAGAATGAACATAGAGTTAGTTTGAGGAGAGTGACTTGAAATGAAAAACATTTGGCTCATTCTATCAAATTAAGAGCTTTTTAGATGGTTTTTTCGTGTGGGAACATTGAGTACAAACTCAACAGATTAGGAAGGAAACTTTTTTGTTGACGAGGTGGGAGAATTTTAAGAGAAATTTTGGAAATTCGAGAGGAAAGGAAAATCAGGCACCTTTGGCAGGACCAAAAATAAGAGCCTGGGGCTCAACAACTGAGTCCGATTGAGAGTCAGGGAGTGCTGGAGAATGGAGATCTTCTTGGCTTGTGGACTGGGGTCGAGACTAGAGAGAGAGACAATTTAGTGTTATTTAAGCTCCTACTGTCCGCTACATCGCGCCCAACTGGCCCATTTTCTTATACTCGGCTCGCCCATCAGGGACAAGCCCACGAGATCAGATGTCCATACTCCATAGACGAAAAGCTCAGAAAAACAAGGCCATGCCCATTTCCCTTAGTTTAAGTCCCGAGTCGAATCCATTCCTAAAGATGAAAACATATAGCAGTACCTAAAATTGTAGGAGAGGGTTGATTTTGCAATTTTATGAAAAAGGAAAAATGCTAGAGAGTGAGCGAGCGTGAGACGATTTTAATATAGATAGAAGTAGGATTTAATGATCACAATCAGAATTATCAAGTATTGTTGCACCAATAGTCTTGTCCCTACATCCTAATTTTGCACTTTCAAATCACATTATAGAATTTAGTCATGGCTGCAAAGAAGTTCATGGGATCATAATGGCACAGCACAAGGAAACAAGCAGCGGCCCAAAGATCCAAAGCAAAAGAGGAAGGGGATGCATAGAAGAGGCGTTTGCCTAGAGTGGTTGAAGGCCAGCCCCTTCTCCAATCGCTCTATCATGTAGTGATGATGAGGATGCTCTTGAGGCAACTTGATTAGGAAGCTGATTACTTGATTTAGGAATCTAATACACGAAGAGTAATGCATGGAATGGTGGCATATTTGAGTGCCATTAGGCTTGAAAGGATGGATGTTGTGGCCATTAGGCTCGATTCCATTCCATTTCCATGACCGTGTTACGGAGCTTTTGCACAGCCAGCGAGCTCTTTTTCTCATTCTCCTGCCAATGGATTAATCAACACAATGGCGCCATTTGTATACAGTATATATTATATACAATTTTCATGGGTATTCGGACCGAGAAAGATTCCAACTGCAGCTACATGTAAACAAGGGCTTCGCAGTTTGCAGTGATCAGCAGTTAGCTAGCCATATCATCATGCAACATTAAAATAAATTAACAACTCTTAGATGACTCAATAGAAGTTTAATGTTTATTAAATATTCAGCCAGAGTAACGACGACAGAAACAATGAAACTCATTCAGGGATCGATTACACATATATATTTATGTGTACATATATTCTTTACTGCTACATGTACATATATAGAAGTTCTACACTGCTGATTGACAGTCCCTACATCCATCCAGTACTCGAGGCTTCCCCTTGTTTTCCCCAGTCCCAAACACAAAGTCGAGGTTGTAAAGCACTGGGACCATAGTCATAGAGCACAAGAAAACAAGCACGGGGCCAAAGATCCAAAGCAGAAGGGGAAGTGCAGCATAGAAGAGCCTGTTGCCCACAGTGTTCAAGAGGAAGCCCTTTTCCAGCAGCTCTGACACGTAGTCTGGAGTCACTATGGAGGAGGGGTCTTGGCCTTGGGGAGTGTTGATAAGGATGTTCACTTGGTTTATGAACCTGATGGATAAGGAGTGGCAGAAAAAGGAGAAAAGGAAAATGCATAAGATGGTGACATATTTGAGTGCCATCATGAATTCACCATGCGCTCCGAATATGGAATCGTTCAGCGGCTTCTTCACGCTGTAAGTGCTGCTGATGACGGCTGCAAGCCCCGCACACAGAAGGATGGACGTGGTGGCCATTAGGGTCGATCCCATGATGGAGTTTCGTAGTGTTTGGACAGCCAGGATGTTCTTTTTCTCGTTGTCCTGCCACCCACACATCATTTTCCTCGTTTTCATATCCATATTCATAGGAGACAAAGGAGAGATTTTAATTGGTTTTGAGTCATTTCCCACTTATATATATATATACACACATATATATTATTATACCAGGAAGGAAAACCACAGCCCACTACACAAGACTTTGCTGTCAACAAAACTTACAACTATATATTTCTGTGGCATTATTTACATATGTATGTATACACGTGCCATTTAAAATCAAAACAACTCCTCCTATACAACTATACTTCTAGCTAATTCATTATTTTGGAAAATTTTACTCAACTGGTAATTTAATGAGTCGGGTACAATGCAGTATTTTAAAACAAGGGATGTCCATACAGCTTAGTCCAGTTGATCAGGGTATGAGTTTTCTTTCTTTGTACATCAATTGTCGATTTCCTGTATTTAAAGTTCATTGAAAGGTCGATGTCTATCAAAGCCATAAAAAATAAGATTATGAGTAATGGGAATAGGGAAATTCAAAACAAATAATTTTCTTTTTGTCTTTTTTTTTTTTTTTCACTTAGTGGATGTTACCACCACTTTAACCAAAAGAAAAAAAAGAGTGGTATATTCTGAGGCACCTTTTGGTAAAATAATATTCTCTTTGTTCATCTTTAATTTTTATAAAAATTAAGATAAAAATTTTGATTTTAATGCATTTTATATTAAAATTTTAAATTTTTTAATAACATAGATATCAATATTTTTAACATAAAAAAATAAATTTATAGTATGGAATATCTAAAATTTGAAAAAAAAAATATTTTAAAGCATTTTAAAAAATGAGATAATATAATAGACAAATCATGAGAACATGTAACCGCTTTTATTTGTGATGTGATTGTGAGTAGCACTTAACGTTAAAGCTTGTCAGCCACGACAACACCACTAGTTGTTGTCAGTAACACGGCTTGTCCATTAATTAATTATTCTCTAATTACAAAGATATTCACATATTCTTGGATACAGACACATCAAATCATGGGCATGCATGGCCCAAACACAGTTAAACCAACTAAAACAGTTGTAATCATTCTGACAATTGGGAAAATGGAGCTCATATTTACACTGAAATGAAGGTGGACAATAATGTTGGACTGTTTATGTACTGTATACATTCCTGTTAAATGCAGTAATGAAAGGGGGAGGGAATTATTTTCATTAAATATTCACATAATTAGTTAGTTTTCTCTAATACTCCAGATGAAGTTAAAGGAGTCTGAGTCTGGCATATATAAAATGAAAATGAAAAGAGAATGATATATATATATGTAGAACTGGGTGAGAGTGATGTATACCTCCATCATGGCAGAGACCCAGAATCGACGTCCGCTGGCATTGGTTCCGATGATGGTAGTGAGGGGCTCAGTCCGGACCTTATGCCATAACCAGAAATGATAAGCTACGGTCATCAGAAGGCCTAATGGCACCAAAATAATGTCCAAATAACATGAGCTCCACTCCATCTCTCTCTCTCTCTCTCTCTAGCTCTCTCCCTTACCTTCACTGCTATTGGTTTGGTGACCCTAATAAGAAATAATCTGGGACCTAGACTCCTTTTTATAAGGCTTTGAAGGGAGTTGAGTTTCACAAATGCACAAGGCAGCATTGGATGCACTTGGACTTGTTTGAACGCGAAATGCAATCCCACAAAACAAACCAACCCACCTGCTCCTTGTATTGCTATTTCCTACTACTTTAAAGCAAACCCCTTTTTCTCTTTCTTTTTTTTTTTATTAATAATCAATTTATGGACGCAACTCAAGCCTAATTATATGCGGGACGACACATTTGTCATTTGTCTCATTCCCCACTTTATCATATATATATATATATATATATATATGTCTCTCTCTCCTTTTTTAGCGAAATAATTTTCCTACTTTTTGCATGCATGCTTTGTGCCAACATTTAGCCATTAGCATTTCCTATATTTACCATGACAGAATCTGTCCATAAGCATGAGCAAGTATATTGTATATGCGTACAAGTGGGAGAGTATAGTTGGGCATCCTCCAAGGTGGGCAAAACGCATTATGACTAGCAGATCAGAAGCTATATCTAAGAAAGGAATAAATCTCCATCATCCACAGCTAGAATCTCACTATATACATATTTCATTCTCACCCGTACTGTTAGTTACTAATCAAATCCAAATATTAAAAAGCATTTTAGTCGATACAGTTGGAATTCTAGAAATATACATTTTTCGAATCTCTAAAAGCTAAAACATAAATACAAAATTAATGTAATCAGTTGTAACTGGCTAGCTAGGGTGATTCGGGTACAAAATAAGGAGAGAAGAGAATACAAGTAAAATTAAGTAAGGAAGAAAGATCAAAAACGGGGTTGTAACCGGGAAAGGCAATGTAGAAAGTTAGAGAGTCCAAAGGGTGATTGATCGAGAGAGTGAAAATCTGACAAAGCGCAGAGATGAACAAGTGATAAGACAGAGACAGAAAAGGAGAGATGAATTGCTCCAAGTCCAACCTACGACTTTCTCCTAAGTCAAGGTGACACTCAATTCACACAAATCACAAGGAAATTAAGGAATGTGTTTGCTTGCGTGGGTGCATGTGTTTGCACGCATTAACTTCAAGCATTGACAATCTTCCTTGTGAAGAATAACTTAAGAGAGAGAAAACCGTTTCAGGGTTCGGCATGGACGAAGAGTTACGTTCAAATTAAACAAACCACACAAGTTTTCCATCTCATCTTTCCATACATAGTTGACGTTACAACTTGGAATAGTGGCATACACGTGTGCGGAACTCTCTTTCAACTTTGAAGCTGAGGATTGAGGATTAAGGATTGATCAGGAGGATTCTTCACCACCTATTGTTTCTTACATTATATTAATGAGTATATATATATATATATATATATATATATTATATATGCATGCCTCAACTCAACTCTATTCACGGCAACCTAATTAATATGACCTAATACCAACTTTTTCCAACTTAAGAATTGGTACCAATTTCTACATATAAATAGAAATAATCCCACACTGCTTGCGCATTGCTTAATCTAATTTAGATGGAAACTAATTGCAAACCCACACATAAAGTATGATCCTGTGTTACAACACCAGATAAACATAAATCATGAAACTGTTAGGAGGAATATTCTTGGGTTGGGTTCTTATCAGTTGTTTACCCTTTGTCCACCAGAATCAATATATTCGGTGGATATGATATAAACATATGATGAAATTCTGGTTTATTCTTGATTCTAGAAAGAAGAGGAATTACTGACGTTGTCTTTGAATCCGATTCAGCCTCCACCATTTGTCAAATATTCCATTAAAGAATCATTTCTTGACATGGCTTTCATCTATTCCTTTATTTTTGACAGGCCGTTCTACCATTTTTCTTTTCTGGAAATTTCTTCTACATATGAATCCACAATTATTCTCATGATTCACTCTAAATACGAAACAATTCATACTTATCAAAAAATTGTTCTAATTTAAAATAAAAAAAAATCTTTTTTTATTAAGGACTTATCATACCCTTAATTTTTTTGTAGTGAAACATCTACTCTAAAATTAATTGACTTCAAGATAGAATATACTTGTACGTCTTTCGATTATTATCCATCAATCAAAGATATCTTTAATTTTAATAAATTATGATTTAATAGCCACAAAACGAGAATGATTGAGTTGAGTGAGATGATGTCCGGTTGGTCCATAGGAGAGGTAGTTGCGGGGATGGTTGGCAAGCCATTCCCTAGTTAGGCTAGCCAGCCATGCTGCTGCTATCATGAAATTATATACGAGTGCCGAGTGGTATCTTTTTTGGTCTCCAATGGTGTTGGAATTCATGCATGACAAAAAGGGGAAAGAAAGGAAACCTCTGATTTAATTAGCAGTTCGCGAATTACAACCTTTTGCTTCTTTTTTTTTGGTTATCTTTCACTGTAAACACCAATCATTCGATCGGATGTTGATGCTTTTCTGATTCATATCCTTTTGAGATTAATTTATAATGTTAAATATATGAAGTGTGCATATTTACTTGTTTAAGTATATAATGGCAATTTGTTGTCATGAATCATAGGGTATAAAATCTCTTCCTTTTCACTATGGAAAAAAATTAAGGAACATATATAGGTTTAATTTGGGCACGACAAATTCTTGAATGATCATCAAGTCTAGCTAATAGAAGGGGAGGAGAAGTAATTTTGGATCTTATTAATTAGCCCTCTTAATTAACTTGGAAGGGTAACAATTAACAAATGTTGAGCCACTTGTGTATTGTTTGTGAAAGATTTTTTCATTAATGGGGTTTAGTACTGGAAGGGATTTGAATGATTGTTCTAGTTGGGTTTCCTTTTCCATTCAAAGTCAAAAAAAAGGAAAAACCAATAAAAAGAGAAACAAAAAAAGCAAGGGATAAAGAGGGAAAAAGATGAGAGACAATATACATATATATATATATAGTTGTTGTTTATGATGATAACCTTTGCTATATAGTACATATCATAGTAAGTAGCCATGCAAAATAATGGTGGGAAGCGCATTAATACAGATGACCAGAAAAGAAATATCAAAAGGGACATATGGTTCATCATCAGCAAAGCAATAAGCTGCAAAAAAGGCTTTTGTTTTTTTTTCTCAACACTATTATACTACCCTTTGAAACTTTCTTTATTTTTTTTTTTAAAGGTCTACCCTTTGAATTCGAAAGGTAAGTAATCTTCTCTGATTCAATGAAGCAAAAAAAATGGAAGAAGGGAATGTGTACAAGAACGCATATATGAGTGTGGCCAATGATTAAATGCAAAGTCGAGGGTGTCCTTTGTTATCCTATCAAGGTGGGGTTCCAACTTCCAACAAATGTCCTTTGAAATCCAGATAGGACCATTTTCAATGGCAAGTGCTCCCGAAGATGACCTTGGGTTTTTCTTTTACAAAGTTCCCAAGTATTTCTTCAATTCAATCCCTGTGATCTAAGTCAATTACGTTTAATGGTGGGCTTATCTTCATTTCTCACTTTCTCTTTTGTATGCATCATCAAGAAGAGCTGCTTGCATTTGAGTTCTCCCTTTCATAAAGAAATTTTTTTTTTTGGTGCAATAAAAATGGAAAGAAAAGTGGTAATATCCTTATAGTGGATTTTGGTCTTTGACCTTTGATCTTTTCCTTTTCCTTGTGCTCTAAAAAGAAAAAGCTTGCTTGTCCGGACGCATGACTCGGGACAGGACAAGACCCCAACATGCGCCCCTGCCCCCGATACAAACCCATTCAATTTTAAATACAAAGGGAACCAAGGATTGAGAATTTGAGATGGATCCGACAGTTGTTCCCAAAGTTTTGGATCCAACATTGGGCCCCCTAGAAAAAAGCCCATTTTGAAAATCGTAGTTGCTGCTGGTATCACAGCACATAAACACAGCTGCTGCTTCCAAGTTCCAACTTCCAAGGCACATGCTTGTCGACTTTGCTTCAATGCTTCTATTTCTCTACATTTCCTTTATTTTATATCTATATTTTATTTGAAACTTTTAATTAATCCTGGCATGGTATATGGATCTGGTCAAATAACTTCTTTTTTTTTTTTTACATTAATCAAGATATATAGTATTAATTAATGAAGTTATGAACTATGAATTGTAAATTTCTTTCAATAATATTCTTGACTTAAGCCGTTGAAGCAAAAGTTTGAGTCCTTCCTAGTTGAATGACAACGACATCCCTCCAAAGTATACAAAGAAAATTAACAACAAGGTATTTATAATTAATTAAATGGAATCTTTTCACTTATTAACTTAAATAGATGTGGCTAGAAAATTAAAATTTGAAACATAGAGAGAGTAGATTAGTATTTAGTAGTCTCACCTAAAAGATCATACGAAAAAAGTCCAATAATATATAGATGTAGAATTAGTTGCAAATTCCGAGTGCTGTTAATAGCTATATGATTATGATGTACCAAATTTTTAGAATGTGTTATAAAATGAAAATTAAGATAGCTATGTTCTCCATTTAGTAGTATATTTGTTTTGTGTTAGTTATTTGATTTGCCATTTATGTCTTCGCTGGCTCAATAATTCAACAATCATTTGGAACTTTCATTCCATGAAAGGTTACGGATTAATGCTTAATTAATATTTACTGTTTGATTATTTTATTACGGTCAGAATTAATGTACATAAATAGCATTAATTATTTGGGGGGGGGGGGAGGGTAAATTTATTGTTAGAAAATAAAAAATGATGAAATTTATGTAATTAATTCACTATGAAAAGTATATATATATATATATATATGTAGGTATATATGCATCAAAAACTAAACAAATTAGTTTAGATGAGTGCAAGATCACCTACTGATTGAAATTTGACGAACCAATCAGCAGCAAATGTCAATTTTGGTGTTAATTTTTCTCAATTATTTGGATGATTAGTAGTGAGTAGTATACTCGCGTTGCATGTGAAGGTTTCTCTGAATTAGTGGAAAAAAAGCAGCTAAGCAAATTAAGAGCCTGGCCGGGGAGTGCGGATCACGTTATCCTTGCCATTCAAGCGTTGCGTTGCCTCCTTCATTATCCTTGTTTAATCAATTTGTGTTGTCAGGATATGTATTTTAATATTAATTGGATGGATCTCTACTTAAACCTGCAGCAGGTCAGGCTAAAAGCTCACATGAATGGAAATTGGTTTAAGCGAATACCCATGCGCAAGCATCCTAATGAATTCAGTTCAAGTAGCTACCTCATCTTAATTTCCTTCGATTTCGAATCCAAAAAGAAAGTCTGCTAATCACTGTGAAGCAATAGGTAGCCTTTGAAACCCGGGCGTAGGGTTCTGCAAACCTTAATATCTAGTGTATGGCGTAATGCTGTATCCACTTTCACATGGGTTGAAGCAAAATGCAATTCCCTATTTCACGACAGTCTAGGCAAAGTGATGCTACTGCTAAATTGAATAATTAAACAAGTATGGACTTGTGATATCATATGCGGGTACAGTTGAAGTGTACGAGGTGGCTTTGACCGTTGGGGGCGGTTTGCGTTGGAAAAATTCGTCTTTAATGACAGTCGGAGAATCTCAGTTGAAGGGCATTGTTACTATTAGCATTTCATTTAAATACACAAATCCATGCCGACTGCTATTTCATTAATTAATGCAGCTTCTCTCTCTTTCCCCATATTTACTCAAGTCTCAGGATAAAACAAGCAAAACTTTGATGGGTTTTGGGTTTAATAAACAATAAACCAAAATTATAATATTAATAATCTATTCTTCAAATAAAAAAAAAGGCTTCTATGAGTGTATTTAGCAACAGCCAACAGCCAACAGGCAACAGCAAGCGGTAACAGAGGAGGAAAAAGGAGAGCGGTAAGAAAAGTGCAATGGATTCCAGCAAGTCTAACAAGATTAGAGAAATTGTGAGGCTTCTGCAAATCCTAAAGAAATGGAGAAAGCTTGCGAATACAGCAAAATCTAGCAGCAACTGCAATAGTGGCAGTAAGAGCATTAAGTTTCTGAAAAGGACGCTCTCACTGTCAGATAACTCCGTCCGTGAAGCATCGAGCAATACCGTCCGAAAGGGCCACCTAGCTGTCTCTGTAGGAGAAGAGCAAAAGAGGTTCATTATACCCACGGAGTATTTGAGTCACCACGCATTTCACCTTTTATTGAGAGAAGCAGAAGAGGAATTCGGGTTCCAGCAGGCTGGTGTTTTGAGGATTCCTTGTGAAGTATCCGTCTTTGAGAGCATCGTAAAGATGGTTGAGGAAAAGAAAGACTTATTCTTCATGCAGGAATCCCTGGGATACTGCGCATCAGAAAGTCAAAGAACTCCATCTCACCATGCCCAGAGCCCATTGTGCAGATAGCTTGTTCTAACATTTCATCTTTTGTAACGTTTGTCACCTTTTTTTCCCCCTCTGAGTATTATAAGGTGATCATGTGTCATGTATGACAGAGGAACATCACATAAGTTGTTGTACTACTGTACGAGAAAAATGTAAGAATTGATTGAAAGATAGAAGATAACTTCGATTTTGAAATTGACTGTCACAGTCTCATTTGTCCTTGATTCATAAGAGAGATCAAAGAAAATCCCGTCCTATTCATAAATCGTATAACTTTTTCCACTCATAATGATTTCCATAACAAGGGTTTGGTTAATGACTCTTCAGTTTTTATTTGGTGTAAACATTGAAACTATCTCAGATGCTACTCGAAGTACTTGTACATTTGAAGTGCTGAAGTCCTCTGCCTCCTCCGGGGTTGCATAACAAGAAGTCCTCGCTTGGCCAACGGGAAAACAGATTAAAGAAGAAAATAACGTATTTATTAAGGTTTCATAAGTTCTGCTAAACCAATTACTTGTTAAATTAGAAGCCAAGATCTCACTAGCTTCTATCTTTCAATGCCTTTAAAACCCTTTTGGAGTCAGGATGAGGAACATTTCAGAAACAGCTTGTGCAATATAATATAAAATTCTGTTTGAGACTGGAATACTAACATAAAGAAGATATAATTCTTTTCCTCGAAAAAGCCAAAAGAGAAATGCTGCTTGATCAGTGGCATGTGCTTCTTCTTTCAAGTTATGGCAATATCTTCTTAACCGTAAGTACCTAACAACTCCCCCTTACGAGATGCTTTTGAGGAAGCTTAATGATATGAAATGAAACTAAGTATACAGCTAAGCTAGATTCAGCAACAAGTACCGTACGGGTGAATGCTTACAGATTAATGTCCTGTTCTAGCTCTCTCCGATCAATACATCCGCAACCATTATTACCATGTGGGATTGTGTCCTTGTTATTCAAAATCGTCAAAAACAAGGACTAAAAGATGTATTTACATTGGCAAGTACAGTATCCAATGTGTCTCATTACGGAAATGATGGTTTGAAGGCTATTCTATTAGCACTGAAATCAACTAGAGCTGCATGATAAAAACTGAAATTCTGACACCTTTCTAACTCAATCACATGCATCCATTCATTACAAACTCAAGGGGAGCATAGCTAGTTAACAACTTAACACACAAGCATTTATCATATGATCCTGAACAAGAGCTTTGAGTCAAATTCAACATGCTTTGGTAAGATCCAATGAACCAGGAACCCACCACATGATATCTAAACCAAAGGTTACAGGTATGTGTTAATCCAAAATTCATAACCAGAATTGTAGCTTGTAAATTTGATAAGCATTTGCTTACACCTTGAGATATAAAGATAATTCATCATCACTTCCTGCCATCACATTCTGTTCAGAAATATGTAAGAATCACTGTCAATACTCCGGAGGAGGTCAAGGATATATAAGCCTCTATTCTATGGTTCTGAGGCTACTGACAACCAGCCACTTCAAAGACAATCCTTCAATTAACTTAAAACCACATTCCTAAAAGCTTTCAATCGATTTGACAACAATATTCTGTGATTGCAAGGAAAACCAAATTGACTCTTTTATTGTACTCACTTCATTTTTATCAACAATGATATACAGCAAGTCAACATCACCCATCCAACAAATTTCACAGCTCATGGATATGCACATTAGACATTAGTAGATGCCTCGTTCCTTCTTGAGAGTTTAAGAAAAATACAATGAAGGACAAGGAGAAAACTGACATCAAACTCCTCCAAGAACAACTCCACAAGCACACTAGTTGAATCTTTGATGAATAAACCAGCAAGGTGTGCTCAGAAGGTCAACTCTTCACCGTCACTACTGTTTGGGAAGGTGACACACTTGAAGACTTTGCATTTTGAACACAGAAGATAACCAATCTGCATTACAATTTCAAAAGAGTGGTTTTTGTAATTGATATCATCAGGTTGCTTGGGATGGATCCACAATAGCTTGTAATTTGGAAGGAAACATGGGGTATACCTAATTCTGAATAGCAGCCACTACAAAGTTATAGCAGTATAGAAGACTAAAGCCACCAATATATTATATACATGATTTTAGGCACAGAAAACAAAATTGAATGAGAGTTATTCTCCATTTTTTCTGTGGACGAGGAATCACGCCTTCTACTTATTCTTGTGCCCCATGTATAAGCCTACTTCTTGTCTTTCTATGCAACCATCCATTGATTTCTTTTTCTCACATGATATTTAAACCAAGCTATATATTTTAGCCTTGTTAACGTAGCCATCATCCCGCAAACCAAAAATATAATTTCTTAATTTACTTAAGCATCTTTTGTTGTTCTCAATATATCATTCCATTAAGCAGTTAAATCAGCTATGCATATATAGTCTATGTGGTCAAAAAGAAAAAAAAATGGCAGTAACCACTATAAGTACCATAAACTGATAGGTTAAGAAAAAGGTATTCAGTGGACTAGAAATCAGCACTTCAGGAATACGCACAGCTCTACAAGATGGGCATCGACGGTAGATCCGCTTGTTATCGGCTTTGACATTGGTTTTCTGTCCTTTACAGAAATCACAGAGCAACCATCCTTTACCATTGCAAGGTTCACACATGATCCCTCCATGAACCTTCAACACAACTGGAGCAGAGTAAGTATACAGTCAAATGAGCCCAACTGGCCAAACGTTAGAACAATTCCATAGCAGGTAAAGTAGAGGAAGAGGGCCAGCCCAATTTAATTGAACAATTAACAAATCACTGGAAAGAGGTATGTTTGATGAGGAAGCAATATCAGCGGAAGTGTGTTAGTTATAATTCCAACAGGACTGAAGTTGCAATAGTACTATGCATGCGTACTACACAACAAAATTGAGGGAGGAAAGCAGAGGGTGAGAATGACCTCTGGTTGCCGTTGCTGGAGAGGAGCACAATACAGGGGTTTGAAGAAACGCCTGGTCCCTGAGCCTGCTGCCCCTGCAGCTGCTGGCGTTGGCATAACGATAGTTCTTACCAGATTGAGCATCGAGGCCGGTATCGTCATGCAATTCGCCATTTTTTTGTTTTTGGATAATATGCAGAGTGGGGGTCAAGGGGCAAGTGGCATATAATTTTCGATTTGTGTCAGCAATATCTTATTTTAGTAATTAGTAACACTAATTCTCAAGAAGAAGAATAATTCAATAGAAAGGCCTGCATTTATTACAAATTACAAAAAGGCCACCAGGCAGGCGGGGATGCACCAACTCCACCGCCGTGGCGTGTTTTAGGAGCAACTCTGATGCTCGTTGAGTAACGTGTAAGGCATAGTTGCAACAGCCGGAGTTTAGGCAGAGATGGGGGCATATGCAGTTGCAGTCTTCTGCTCCATCACGCTCTCCGTCTCATTTGTGTTGTCTCATCGTACGCTCCCTCCAACTCGGGACACAATCTCATCATCAGCATGCCACCCCAGCAACCAGCCCCACCCTCGTATTCTCAGATCCTCTCAGTTCACCGTCCTCATCAACGGTTATTCCGAGTCCCGCCTCCCTCTCCTCCAATCCATCGCGACCACTTACTCGGCGTCCCCGCTGGTATCCTCTGTGCTGGTCCTCTGGGGGAACCCCTCCACCCCACCCCTTACTCTAGCACAACTGGCCTACAATCTGTCAGTCTCCTCCACAGGCAGCGCCGCCATCTCCCTCGTGCCCCAATCGTCGAGCAGCCTGAACGCCCGATTCCTGCCGAGGTCCTCGATCCGGACACGGGCCGTTCTGGTGTGCGATGACGACGTGGAAGTGGATCCCAAAACGGTGGAATTCGCCTTCAGGATGTGGAGGTGGAACCCGGAGCGTCTGATTGGAATATTCGTGAGATCGCATGATATAGACATGACAAGGCAGGAGTGGATTTACACGGTGCACCCGGACAAGTACTCCATAGTGCTGACCAAGTTCATGATGATGAAGACGGAGTATTTGTTCAAGTACAGTTGCGAGGGTGGGGCCCCGATGCGTGAGATGAGGAGGATGGTCGATGAGATGCGTAATTGCGAGGATATTCTAATGAACTTCGTGGTGGCAGAGAAGACCAACGCGGGGCCTCTGATGGTGGAGGCCGCAAGGGCCAGAGATTGGGGAGACCCGAGAAACGAAGGCGAAGGCGTTGATGGTGGCGGGATTAGAGCAGTGAGAGAGGTGGGGTTGAGCAGTAGGAGAGCGGCGCACCGCAAGAGGAGAGGGCATTGCATAAACGAGTTCCATAGAGTTTTGGGGCGGATGCCCCTCAGGTACAGTTACGCCAAGCTGGTTTCTTCTGTAGCTGAGCAAGGGCTTTGCAGGAAAGGCCCCAGTTTGGTGCCTTGTGATCACTGATCATTGCAAAATTAATGAGCTAAATAAAATAACTTTTTTTCTTCTTTTGGAAAATATTAATAATCACATTCTCTTTTTTTTTTTTGTTTGTACTTACTAATCCCATTTACTATCACAAAATGAAATACATATACACTATGAATGAAGATGAGCCTAATGCCTAAGTTTTCACTTTACACTAATAAATAAAGTTACCTAACCTTACTCTTTAGTCTTTAGTTAAAAGACTCTAATTAATCCAATTTAATCCGTTCGAAATTAAATACTCCTATTAATGTCACTAAAAGATTGATTAGTTAACATGAACAGAGTATCCAAAACATAGTTTTTGCATGGTAGCTAGCTTAATATTCTAATCATCTATTAATGGAAGAATTTCACTATTCATAATTGAATTTTGAAAAATTTTCTTTCCATCAAATTGAAATGCCAAAATGTTTTAAGTAAAATATATAAAGCTTAGAGACTTTTTAAGTGAATCTACTTCAAATTTATAACATACATATATATATATATTAATATCCTAAAATGTTTCTATTCGATTATTAATTAGATTAATTGATCAAATTCCATTAATTGACTAAAATATTATCTTCCATCGGTTAGATTAATTTTCACAGCACAGCTTGATAACCGAATTAATTGTTTACACACCCACTAATATAGCTTAATATATAAAAAAAAAAAAGAAAAAGCAAAATGATAAGAGACTTAAGAGTTGAATTAAAAATTACGGGCCTTAGAGGATGCTGGGAATCAAAAGGCTGGAAAATAGGGCTGCAGGTGTAGGGCCAGGCCCATAGAGATTAGAGAAGGTTGGTAGAGACTGCAAAAGAAAAGGGGAGGCAGAGTCCGGGAAGGGACTGGGAACTGAGGCGGCATATTTAAGAAGCGAAAACGAATAACAACCAGGAAAACCAAGAGAGGAAGAAAGAAGAACAAGAAGGCAAATACTAAGAATTCCTAACAGTGTTTTTGCTGTCAACTCAAATTCTCAATAATCAGTTTCTTTTCCCATGAAGCGTAAGGATATCGATGATGATTTCTCTTTCCTTCCACGCTCCACAAAATCTAGGAGACTGGTGCGTTTTTCTTTCTTTCTTTCTTTTTTTAATTTATTAATTGTTATTGTTATTTCTTCCTGATCCATCCCTATTCTATTTGCTACACATAATCTGTTCAAAATTGTAAAAAATTATATTCTTCTTTTATCCTTGTTGATGGCCTCATACTCAAACTCTGGAATTAGTTCCTTGGATGAATGATGTAATGATTCTAGTAATTCCATTCTACTAATCAATTGGACTTGGAATTGGGATTGAATTGAATACTTTGTATATATTTAATTTTACTTTTCTATAGTCATGCTTACTTCATTGCCCTTTCTTCTGGCAAAGACAAATTTATGATTCCTCTGGGCTTTATATATTGTAAAGGATGGTGCTGACTTGCTATCAATCATGGAGGAGGATCCAAGTACTAGGGTTCCTCTGCGACTAGAACATCAAGAGAGGCCCCTTCCAATCACTACCAACAATACCCAATCAACTGCCCCCTTTGTTGATACAATGCCTTCATCCCAAGTGAGCGCCATCCTGCTCTATAATTCATCGAACGCCCCGTTTCTAAAATCTCCTACTTCAACAGACTTCTCCATCGTCATTGATTCTGCCTTATATCCAGGTTTAAAGGGTATGTACCTCAGTCTCCATATTGTTCTTTGCGTAATCTTGTGCTGTTAACGCACAATGCGGTTAAATTTTGTTTGCTGTCATCATTATAATTGTTCTAAAATGTTTTGTGAATCACGGTTCTGATCATCCTACTGCATTTTTTATGTTCAATTTGGGTCCAGCATCTGATACAACTCTTCCTATTGGCAGAGAATTACACAGTACAAATTCTGCTTGATGTTGCTACTTCATGCTGTGTTAGTTAGAAGCAGTAAAATGGAAAATTCATTTGATGAATTTTTTATTTAAGCCACACGCAGGACTTGTTCCGTTTGCTCTTTTCTTTTTTTTTTTTTCCTATTGTATGTGAATTCCTTTTCTATAAAACTTGTATATTTATTGTTAAATTAATCTTCTTGTTAGTTTCAAAAATAAAAAATAATCCTCTTGTTGGCAGATCGTTTACTTTATCCAGGGGATTCGTGGACAGTGAAATCAATGGAGGATAAAGCAACGGATAATGGAAGCAGCAGCGGACCAAATGACTGCTTGGCTGTTGTTCCCTGGGTTACACCTCAACTTCCATTAGCCTGTGGAACAGAGACAGAAATCACTGCCCCCTTGCAGCCAACGGAAGCAGAAGATATGGACAGTGAAATGATGGATGCAGAAGAGAGCAGTGTTAGTGACTTTGCAGGGAAAGGTTTTCAGGATGGTGAAATGGTGGAAGGAACTGAAGCATTTCAGCTGTGGCAGCAGCAGCAGCAGCACTGTTTGATGCCACAGTTCCCTCGGAACATGAATACTGCAGTTACTTGGTAACAAATTGGTTGAGTTGCCTGAACGCTTGGATTTCGGTAATCTTGATTTGTCCTTCCAAAGGTAGTTGGTACATATAGAATAGAGAACATGGGCACTGAATACCCCTGAACAGATTTAGATGATACCCCTAGTTTATCAAAGAGAAACTTGTGTAGATTTCTTGTAGGATTTTTGTTCAATCAACATAATTGTCTGTACCTGCATTCAGCAGTGTATTATCTTGCTAAGGTTCTGGTGCGGGGCAATGTTGATTTCTAACATTTACTACTCAATTCAACAAATGATATTTGAAAGCAACTTGAAACTTTGGGGACCCTGTCCCTGGTGGAGGTAAAGTGCTTTATTTGGAATGTTAATCCTGGTTTAGTCCAGTTTCTCTTAAACAGATGTTCACCCCTTTGAGCAAACCATCTTCAACTTGATAAAAGCATTTTCAAATCATAAAAGAAATACAAAATACTAGACACAGATTACAGCATTGATTGAAAAGAAAAAGAAAGAATGTACTTGGGCTTACTAGACCAGCTTCAAGGAATAATCTCAGCAAGTCTGAAGAGCAAAAGCAATATTTAATTTGCGAGCAGTTCAACACCCCCAGTTGCCATGGTAAGGGCAAGGAGGCTGCCTGAATTACTACTCGCATATACACTATACTCTTTCAAAAGATGTACCAGCCTTTCTTGCCAAAGAAATCCGCTAACCATAGCGAAATTCGGTGACAAGGTTGGCGGGTTTGGTATCGGGAGCTGCATTCATCTCCATGGCACGGTTTTGGTTAGCCAAAGAGCCAAACTCCAGCCCCGTTATTCAAAATCAAATCAAACAACATCCTAGGAATGAATAACAAAAACAAAAACAAAGCAGATGGTCTCTCTCTTCGTCTACGTTGAAAAGAAACTTCAGCTGCTATGCTAAACCTAATTTTAATCGAGCCAAGAGGCGAGATATCTAGGATGATATATGGCCGCCAGGCATGGAGGATGATATATAGCCGCCAGGACAAGATTGCGATTTGCAAAACCCTTATTCTGTTTATAGAAGACGCACTGACGACTTTGCCCTCTACCAATCTAACGGTCAGTTCGGACTTCGGAGTCAAGTAGCTTGGCATTTGGATCCAATCAAGTGTAAGGCCTAAGGCGGGTTAGGTGGGCCTTTTACATTGATTTTCATGATGTTTTTAATTAATAAATTTTATAAATTCAAAGTCAAATTTGGATAATTGTTGAATTTTATTATTATATATTTTTATTTTCTTAACTTTTTTCATTATATTTTTAATTTATTAAATTTTTATATAAAATAATGAAATTGATGAAAACTCACTCTTTACATTAACGAAATATTTCGATATTGTTATTTTTTAAAAAAATTAATAAAATTAAAAATATATATAGTGGGGAAATTTAATGAAATTAACATATAATATAGAAATAAATTTGATCTTAATCTAATATTTGTTTCACAAGTACTAAATGATACAGTAATCATTTAATAAGGAAACATAAACAATTATTATTAAAGCTAAGTAATTTAGCTTTATCAAGTCAAAAATTAAAAATTTTATAATAGGTAGGACCAAATTTTGTCATCATTAGTGAAACCTTATTTAATTTGCACACTTTAATCAATCCTTATGTAATTTAAAAAAAAAAATCAAATATGCATGAACAAGATGAAGACATAACTAGGAAAAAAAAATTGCCTTACATCTACATTCTCAAATTCATAAAATGGAAATCTTGTAATTAATCAAAAAGTAGTTGAATGGATAAAGAAAAAATCCAAAACATATTGGATGAGTTTATCCATTATGATTGAATATTAAAAAGAGATAATTCCAATGAATTTAAATAAAGATTCTAAATTTTATTTTTAAAATTAACATTGTCTATTCTCATATCCTTATTTCTATCCCTTCACTTTCGAAATTAAAGTAAAGCATGATTGGGCATTGCTGATTAAAAATGGGGGAGTTGGGAGACAATGACATGAAATCTAAAAGGCTTGTACGTCAATAAGAGGGAGCGAAAGGATGGTATTGCAAAAAGAGAAAGAAGATAAAATGGGATAAGGGTTTTTAAGAAAGCTGACGTGGCAGTGATCGGATTTTAACGTGGCACTGACTCAGTGCTTACCGCCTAACGTAAAACTCTGCTGAGAAAAAAAAAAGGAAGAAAACGTTCGGAAGTAGTGGCATCTTCGAAGTGTTTTGACGATGAATAAGAAAAAGTTAAAAAAAAAAAAAGTTTGACTTTTTTTCAAAAGAAAAAGAAAAATATTTGAAAAAAGAAAACAGATAGAGATATGAGAATCGGAAAATCCGTGAAAGGGATTTTATTTTTACCAAATACAACAAATATGGTAAAAATGTAAATCCGTCTTTCTCCTGAAATGTCTGAGTCGTTACGTCATATCTCTATCCGGTATGTAATGTATGCTGTTTTCAATTTTCTATGATTTTACGTCTCTGCATGATACGTTTGATTTTTTATTTGATTTTGGTTGAGACTTTCTTTTTAAATAGGGAAAGAGCATTCGTATTCTTGAGAGGGGTGAGATTTGATCAAATAATTTAGACGAGCAGAGAAAGAAAGAGTTAGTTGCGATATGAGGATTGAAGAGAATGGAGTAGAGTGTGCGTCCATCAAGCACCTCGTCTTTGCTTACTATGTCACTGGTCATGGCTTCGGCCACGCCACTCGTGTTGTTGAGGTTTTTTCCTTTTTCCTTTTCAAATTCTGCGTAACGGTTGATCCAGTCGAGTCAGCTGATCACTTACGGCTGTCAATTGATATCTTGTAGGTTGTTCGGAATCTGATTGTGGCGGGGCATGATGTGCACGTCGTCACCGGTGCACCTGACTTTGTTTTCACTTCTGAAATTCAGTCCTCTCGCCTCTTCCTTCGCAAGGTTTTCTAATTACTCAAGTTTTTGCCCCTCATGTTCTTATCATCGTATTGTATTATACAGTATACAATAAAATACAATACAGATGAATATGTTAAGAATTAGACAACTCCTTCAACAATTGTGAAAATTATGTTCTGCTCTGTTATACTAATCTATGGTTCTCCCTACGAAAACATCAGCTAGTTTTAGACTGTGGAGCAGTTCAGGCAGATGCGTTGACCGTGGATCGTCTTGCCTCCCTGCAGAAGGTATTTCAAACTTTCAATTTTATTTTTTATCTTTTATGGAACATAATGTTATAGTCCATCATTCTTTTTGTTCAATTCCATATCACTCTGAAAATTATTTAACAAATCTACAAATTTATATCCCCTCCCTCCTTGTTTGTGCTTTTTTAAGTTGGGATTTTTGTAATATTTTATAATTCGATTCATTTTTTTTTATATCTTAGTATTCAGAAACAGCTGTGCAACCTCGGGATTCTATTTTGGCTACAGAAGTAGAGTGGCTCAACTCCATCAAAGCTGACTTAGTGGTTCGTACTTTGAAGTTCCTTCACTTATCAGTGTTTGAATCGAATTGGCACTTGGAATCTTTCATATCACTATGTTAATAAGCAAAATGGAAAAGAGATGTAAAATTGTGTATTGTGGTAGCTAATATTTAACATGCCTTCCAAATTAAAACCAAGCTTTTGGTGAATGGAAACAGGTTTCAGATGTTGTTCCAGTTGCATGCCGTGCAGCAGCTGAAGCTGGAATTCGCTCAGTCTGTGTTACCAACTTCAGGTGACATTCTTTTCGAGGAACAAGTACACCTTTGTATAAACTTAATCTGTTTCAAACCCTTCATCCCTGATAATATGTTTTGAGTAACAGACGTTTATGTCCCTTGTGAAATGGTCAGAGCCTAAAATTGTTTGTCTACATTTTTAATCTGTACCCATCTATGGTTGCAGCTGGGATTTCATTTATGCAGAGTATGTAATGGCTGCTGGATATCATCATCGTTCAATAGTTTGGCAGGTGATTAATATGTTCCACTAGTTTGATGCATATATTCTACGATCATGGTTTTCTGCTTTGGTTCCTCTTTTCTGTTATAAGGAAGTTTTTTCCATTTGCTAATTAGGTGTTTTTCCACTGAACTTTTTCGGCTTTAGTTCTGCATAGAGATATTCCTATTAAGAGATTACCATCTTGTGAATAGTAGAGAAATTTAAATCACATACTAAAACATGTCATTCAAGTTTTTGCATCCAATATTTGTATACATTTGGTTACTTTTAGGTCAATAACACCTTTAAAACATGTTTGCATTACTGATTGTTCTAAGTGGTAAATTCCAGACAAAAGAGTTGAAGTGTGCAATTTCTGTGACAATTATTTCAAAGTTTGTGATTGCGCTAATCTCTTTTGACTTTGATGCAGATAGCAGAGGATTATTCACATTGTGAGTTTCTCATCCGTCTCCCAGGATATTGTCCAAGTATGTATCCAGACATCATTTCCTATGTTTTCATTTAGACCTTGATTATATATTTTTTGAAGTCTAATAATTGGTGTCTGATTGTCCTTTATTTTCACAGTGCCTGCTTTCCGTGATGTTATTGATGTACCTCTAGTTGTAAGGAGGTTGCACAAATCTCGCAAGGAGGTTGGTACAAGGCAGTAACAATACCTTTTACATTAGATAATTTACATCTTGATCTATGTTTTGAAAGGATTGCTTTTTTTCCCTTCCTATTGGATCTAGGTTAGAAAGGAACTTGGAATTGGCGAGGATGTGAAGCTAGTTATTCTTAACTTTGGTGGACAGGTAAGTAAATTTATCAATTCAAGATAGTTTTCTCTAATTTTATTTGGACCATTTGGTGTAAACATCTATGCATGGGAACTTTTGGTGGAATTATATTTTGGCTTCTTCTCTCTTGGAGTTGAACTACATAATTTTTACCTTATGCGTGTTTCTTAATCATTTTTTTTGTTGTGATTTGGCTGGTGAGATCTTTTATCGGACGCCCATAAACATGAAGTATCATTTTTTTTTAATGATCATATTCAAATAATTGCTAAAGGAGTTGTTGGCAGTTCAGATATTGTTCAATTGTACAAATAGTTTAACAGCTGAAGACATTAAGTGCTTTTTATTTTCTGGATCAGTATATGAACTTGATATGCAGGAATTTAGCTATTAACCTGACTATCAATTAACATAGAATACATTTATCATGTTAAAACTAGAGTAATCTAACAAGTGAAATTTGTTAGATAGTGTATTGTATGACATCATGAATGACATTTTGATGTGTCGACAGATGATTGTTTGATTGAAAAGTAAACGTATTTACTCAGTTGCTTACATGCAGCCTGCAGGTTGGAAGTTGAAGGAGGAGTATCTACCTTCTGGTTGGCTGTGCCTGGTATCTTGAATATTGCTTACGTCTTTTGGCTGCACATTCAATTGTCTCTACGAATTGCTCTTATATAATCATACTGTCTGGCTTGATGTGGTAATCGTCAATATTGTTCTATGATCCAGGTTTGTGGTGCTTCTGATACCCAGGAGCTTCCACCTAATTTTATAAAGCTTCCAAAAGATGCATACACACCTGACCTTATAGCGGCATCTGACTGTATGCTTGGTTAGTAAGAAAATTTTTCTTGATGCAAAACTATATTAGATGAGTGATAAGTAATATTCAATAAGATCTTCGTTGTTTCAGGAAAAATTGGATATGGTACTGTCAGTGAAGCCTTGGCATATAAGTTACCTTTTGTCTTTGTACGAAGAGATTACTTCAATGAGGAACCCTTCTTAAGAAATATGCTTGAGGTACCTTTCTTTTCATCACTTTCTTTGTTTAACTCACCTCTACATTTTTATATCCTTATTAATTATCAAGAACTTTGAATAAATGAGAAATAATCAAGAATTAGATTAAGATATTATTATCTTCTACACAGTTTTATCAAAGTGGTGTTGAGATGATTAGGAGGGATTTACTCACTGGTCATTGGAAACCATATCTTGAACGTGCAATCAGTTTAAAACCATGCTATGAGGGAGGCATCAATGGTGGCGAGGTATCTTTTTACCTTTTCTTGAGTTTTACTAATTTTCTAAACATGTTGCATATGCATCTGAAAGGTTTTAGTTATGCAATTAGAAACAAGAAGACCAATGCATATCAATTAGTCTGCTTTTTAACTTATAAATTTTTTTGATAGGAAAGTCTACAACTCACTTAAAAATGATCAATTGGAGCATGCAGTGGGGAGATGAAAGCTAAAATATGAACCTTAAACTCTAGATATTTATATCCATTCCATGGAAGGATCACCAACGTTTTTGTATGACTTAAAAAACATTAAATTTACTGACATATCGACTGTTGGAAATAGAAATCCTTTTATTCATTTCAGTATTTTGATTGCATTGGTTGTTATCTGGTGAAGGAGGGGGGGGGGGGGGGGGGGGGGGGTTGTGGGGTGGGCTACGTTTGGAGGAAAATTCTACGTTTTAATTACTAATATTGCCTAAAAAAGATAATCTGGGGTAACTTGCTGATGTTATGTTAAAATTTTAGGTGGCGGCTCACATCTTGCAGGAGACAGCTATTGGCAAGAACTATGCTTCAGATAAGGTACATCATAATTGCTAGAACTCTGAACCTTGTTGTTATAGCCCCAAAAGAAACATCATACCTTATGTTGATCATATTTCTTAGGAATAGTTGAATAGAGGAATTGTGAAAAAATTCTAAGTTGAGAAGTTTTTCTTTCTCCTTCAGTTTTAAAGGAGAGATTTATTTCATGATTGTGCGAGCATGTCAGAAGGGATGTTGTCTTATGGTGATGTAAGTGGCACTTTGTGGTTACAATTCTAAGAAAATAAGCAGAAACTAAATCATATTGACTACGAAGGCAATTTTTGTGGCTGAGATTGCCTTTCATGGAGTCAAATTTATATACTCTGGAACAGCAGAGTTATATTGGCTTAATGCAGATAGGTACCAGCACTCATGATAAGCTAGTACAGCTTTTAAAAGTTGCTGCTTAGAATAGCCATCTAAACTGGTAATTCAAAATGTATTTTAAGCAACTTTTGTTTCCCTCAAATGCTATCTGATTCATTTATTGCTTTATATAGTTGAGTGGTGCTAGAAGGTTGCGTGATGCCATAATTCTTGGGTATCAACTGCAAAGGGCCCCTGGAAGAGATGTCAGTATTCCTGAATGGTATACAAATGCTGAAAATGAACTTGGTTTAAGTACTGGATCACCAACTTGCAAGATGAGTGAGAGCAACTCGATCACGGATTTGTGAGTTTTATCTATCTTAATTAGTGATGATGAAAATGATGGATTCAATTGTCATTCTTTGACACATTTTGTTTCTTTTGTAGATGCACTGAAGACTTTGAAATTCTTCATGGGGATCTTCAAGGTCTTTCAGATACAATGAGTTTCCTAAATGGCTTGGTAGAACTTGACAATGTTTACGTTTCTGAAAAGAATAGTGAGAAGCGCCAGATGCGTGAACGAAAGGCTGCTGCTGGGCTTTTTAATTGGGAGGTTATGCTCATTCTAACTAAAATTTATTCATTATACAATTTCAACAAAATTTTCCTATCTTGCATATGCCTACCTGATTGCATTATTAGCAACTGTCTCCAATGATGATTTTACATGATGTATTTTTTTATAAATTTTTTTGAGCTAGGAACATGTGAAAAAAGAATGCATTCTTGTATAGTCGTAGTATCTTTCAGTTGGATTTTTAACCTGCGTATTAGACTTTTCATGCCATTGAGGAAAAAAGTTCTATTTTCATGCATTATACAAGCACTGGATGGACATAAACAGTTGTTGCTTGTTTCAATCTTGTCACTTTTCAGTGTGGAAGGACAGACAGATACATTTTAGGCCAAGTAACTGTTTTTCTACTGAGCTTTCAAAACTAGAACCTGCTTCAGGCAAGAGTCATGTTTAACTTTGAGACAGGCTTGAGGTTGTTGATAGCTTTATGTGTTATTTTTGTACAGGAGGATATCTTTGTGACTAGGGCACCTGGAAGGTTGGATGTTATGGGAGGCATTGCAGACTACTCGGGCAGCCTAGTATTGCAGGTTAGATTTTTCTTTCTCCGGTTCTTACAGTTACTCTCTTATATGTGTGCCATTCTGTAGAATTTTGGTTTGTTTCTTACAGCATGATTTATTAATGTATCCCAATGGAATTAATTCTAATCTTTTCTCCTTTTAACCATTTCTTCTCTGACAGATGCCTATAAGGGAAGCCTGCCATGTAGCGGTGCAAAGGAATCATCCAAGTAAACACAGGCTTTGGAAACATGCACTTGCTCGGCAGAATGCAAAAGGACAAGGACCAATGCCTGTCTTGCAAATTGTATATATCATTAGTTGAATAACTTGTTTCTCACCAACATGGACTGAATAATTTTCTTGTTTTCTGAGGGAATGATGCTGGCATGTTACATAAAACAGATCTTAATCTGCCTTGCAAACGAATAGCCAAATTATGTGCTGGAAATCTTCACATTAGGCTTAAATCCTATCAAACAAAGTTCTTATCGGATAAGAAAAAGAATATACATTTATTTTTAAATAAAAATGCTGTACTAGTTACATATTGCTAAGCTCCAATTGGTTGTATCAGGTATCATATGGTTCAGAGTTGAGCAATCGTGGCCCAACATTTGACATGGATTTAGCTGACTTTATGGAAGGAGAGCAACCGATTTCATATGAGAAGGCAAAAAAATACTTCGCCCAAGATCCGTCCCAAAAGTGGGTCCTTCTTGCTTGATTTATCCATCTTTGTTACATTATATACTAATTATGTGTTTCATATATCAGGTGGGCAGCATATGTTGCTGGGACAATTTTGGTTCTGATGAAAGAATTAGGTGTACACTTTGAGGATAGTATCAGCTTGCTGGTAAGAGGGTGCTTTCTTCATTGTGTACACTGTTGTTGATTTGATATCTACCCCTTGGAATTCTCTTATGCTGCTGCTGCCACCTTTTTTTTCTCTGTTTCTCGATATTCAACTATCTTTTTATTAATTTGATTAATGTTTGACGGGGCTTCTTACATATAGCTTGTAATTTCATATACTTAAAGTTTACTTGAGATATGTAAAACTGTATTACTATTTTAATAGAAAAGAAATACATGAAGTATTGATGGAGCTGCTTATATGTTGTGTACTCAATAGAGAAAAATGAAAGAAACGAATACACAAAGTAGCATGGCATATGAAAGCGAACATTAAGTATGTTGATCTGTGAAGAGTGAATTTGCTTTGTTTTTGTATGAAATTAATTTTACAAGTTATTTAATCTGATAAAGTCCGACATCTCTCTGTTATATATCACAAACACTGCTGCTGTTGTCTAGATAATTACTTTCAGCTATTTACAGGTTTCTTCTGCAGTTCCAGAAGGCAAAGGTGTCTCTTCTTCTGCCTCTGTGGAAGTTGCTAGCATGTCAGCTATTGCAGCTGCTCATGGTATTCTAACATTCTCATTTCCCTTGCATAACTTCTCTGCTGTTTATTACATTTCCTCAGTGCTGTTTCTACATATTACAAAACTGGTTTTGTTTTTAGTTGGAAAGTAGTAGTTTGTTATGAGATACATGAGGACTATAACTTCATAGAGATAAATGAATGAAGTTTTTCAGAGGAATTGGAATCTTTGAAGAGAGGATGGCTACTTTAAGAAAATAGATTTTGGAGTATGCAATGCTTCATAATATAAACTGTTCAATCAGTGAAATAATTGGAAAATTTGAAGCTTTTCTGTTTAATTACTAATCTTTTTCTCTAGGCCTGATGATCTTGTTTATGTTTAGATCATATAGAAAAGCAGTCTTTCCTAGGGTTAGACCATTTACAGGCAGATAGAGTTAATCTTTATTTTGGAGTGAGATTTTATTTAGACCTTCATTTACATACTTTGCAGGATTGAGCATCAGTCCAAGAGATCTTGCCCTGCTCTGCCAAAAGGTATTGTAGTCGGGTGCAATCCTCCAATTAATATCTTCTTCTTACATTCCAGAAGACATGTTTCAGGTATATATGTTGCTTTGCTTATTTCTTTGAGTTGTTTATTAGGTGGAGAATCACATTGTAGGAGCTCCATGTGGTGTTATGGACCAAATGACTTCAGCCTGTGGTGAAGCAAATAAACTACTTGCAATGGTTTGCCAGGTAATCATCATTGCTGCTGCAGAGTAAATCTATGCAGAAGTTCCTTTGCTGGTTAGCTGACATTCAAATCAATGGTTGTCTTATGCAGCCTGCTGAGATAGTTGGACTTGTAGCAATTCCCAGTCATATCCGATTTTGGGGAATTGATTCAGGAATACGGCACAGGTATTGGGTCCATAAATGCTCTGTTCTTTCTTTTTTGTAATTTTGCTTAGCTTGTAGTAGTAATGGACATTGTTTACAGTGCATGCTTGTTTTCATGGCTAATTATGCTGAGTTGAAAATTTGACTATACTAAAACAAAGTTAGTCACTCTTCATATTTCACTCCAAAACATGCATAAAGTTGAATACCTTCCAGTTATTCATGATCTTTTAATTACTCTAAAGCTTTTAATAGTTCTCACTAACTTCAGTAGCTATGGACCTACCTTTTCCTTGCTATAGTAATTCGCATTTCTTATTTGTTGGATTTTTTTTTTTTTAATGCGGCAGTGTTGGAGGTGCAGACTATGGTTCAGTTAGAGTAGGAGCCTTTATGGGCCGAAAGATGATAAAAGCTATAGCATCTACTAAATTGTGTCAATCACTGTCGACTGCTAATGGGGTATCTCCTGATGAATTGGACAATGATGGATTGGAATTACTTGAAGCTGAAGCTTCATTAGATTATTTATGCAACTTGACACCTCACAGGTAATGGTGTTTTATAAGGCTTTCTCCTTTTTAGATGTTACTACCTTGAATTAATTCGAGAGTGAAGAAGCTATTTTTGCGGACAACTAGCAGTGTTGTTACGACTTGAGAAAACTTTGTCGTTTTGAATTGGTCTTGTGCTACAGATATGAAGCTCTTTATGCGAAGCTACTTCCTGAGTCAATGATTGGTGATACATTTTTGGAAAAGTATAGCGATCATGGTGATACAGTTACAGTAATTGATAAGAAACGAACGTATGCAGTGACAGCTGCCGCTAAGCATCCTGTGTATGAAAATTTCAGGGTCAAGGTTTGTGATTTGACCTTGAGATGTTTGTGGGTGATATGCATGCATACATGCTTTGTTATGAGACATGTTTTTCCCTTACCAACTATTCGCTTGCTTTACGTGTAGGCCTTCAAGGCGCTGCTGACGTCAGAATCTTCAGATGAGCAACTGACTTCACTTGGGGAACTGTTGTACCAGGTACAGGCAAAAGTTGTTTTAAATAATTGTTGAAGGCAAGTGCGTGTTTAGTGGATGCGAAAGGTGTTAATTTGAAACCACATTTGCAATTGCAGTGCCACTACAGCTATAGTGCGTGCGGACTGGGGTCTGATGGGACAGATAGACTAGTAGAGTTGGTGCAGGAAATGCAGCACTGTAAACTAGGTAAAGGTGAAGATGGAACTTTGTATGGAGCTAAAATTACAGGCGGGGGTTCGGGTGGGACAGTGTGTGTGATTGGCAGGAACTCACTCAGAAGCAGCCAACACATTCTGGAGGTAACTAGTGTTGAACAATAATAGTAGAGGAATCCCTTTCCTAGTTCTATTATATATAGTAAGATAATGAGTTGCAAATTTGTGCATGGTTTCAGATTCAGCAGAGGTACAAGAGTGCAACAGGGTATTTGCCGTTTATATTTGAAGGGTCATCCCCTGGTGCGGGCAAGTTTGGGCATTTGAGAATTCGACGCCGCCTCCCCCCGAAATCGTCCGCCTAATAAATTCATTTATTATGGGATTAAATTTAGAAATTTAAAATAAAAAAATCTTTTCCAGAAAGACAGACACATGTTTATGAGTGAATTGTAAACATGTTTTGGACTCTTTTATAGTTGCAATTGGTTTAGGCTGATGCAAAAGTGCGGTGCGGTTTTAGGTTGCTGAAAAAGTGCGGTTTGGTTTCAGGTATGAAATAAGAAATGTAATAGTTTGGGCAGCCAGCCTTCCAGATGTAAGGATATGCCTTTGAGCTGCTATTTTTCATTTTAATCTCAAGCAGGTATCATCCCTTCCCCCCAGTGATACATCTTTCCTTTTTCACAAAAATAATGACCATAAAATATATATATATATATATATATATATATATCTTCCGTCTGCATTATTCATGCAAAGGCAAAACAAACCATAATAGCCAAGAGCAATGGAGGACAATAGAATATCCTTACATTCGGAAAAAAGAATGCAAGTCACTTTTCAGCATCTTGGTGATAGAAGGATTCATAAGTGGCCACTCTTGGCTTTGACTCAGGCAGCTCCAGTTCTTCCATAAATCCATTGGTCATCTTCATAAAGCTTTCCTTATGAGCTCCTTCCCATTCCTTTATAACACATGCAACAAACATAATTATTCACTACTTATACACATATTGTAAGTGAAACTATGTTTCACTGAATTTGGGGCAGTCACATTAGCCTCTTCTTACCTGCCCTGCCCTGCTTAAGTGATTGCTACATCAGATTTTCATTTTTTGACAAAATGATTTACAGTTTTTCTGGGGTAACATCAGGATGAGGGTCATCTGAACAATCACACAGTGCTACCTCCTCTTCAAAAACATCAAACTAACACACTAGACTAGAATGCAAAAGGGCCATTCTATTTACCAACATAGCAGCACGGAAGGAATTAAGGAACGTGAAGCTGTGTAAATTTATGGTTAGCCATAATGGATAAAAATTTATAGTACTATTGTATAGTAAAATCTCAAATCACACTCCATCCATCTCTGGTGTCAATTATTAGCAGAATGTATTGAAGAGTAGCAAAGAAGAAAACTGAAAATACCTCAAAGTCCCAGTGTCCATACAAGTTGGGATCATTTGCGTCGGACCAGACATAAGCGTGAGCTTGCAATTTGTCGGAACTTTCCTGCATAATGGAAGGATTTAATTAGCAGCACCACAGATTGCAAAGAATTTCTGTTCTGAAAACAAGAAGAAATGCAATAAATTTTCATTTTTAATGAAGAAGGGCGTGTTTCTGAGTTGGCAATGGGCGTGTGATAAATCAAGATATGAGCAATATTGAGGCAATAGGAAGGAAGGTGAGAGAAAGCAAACAAGGTGAGAAAGATGTAAAAGAAAGACTGACCAGCAAGGAGACCTCAACGAGGGATCTTTGGTACTCAACATCCTCAAATTCATCCAGAATATGCAATTCAGGATCCGTGATTCCAAACAACACCTGAAGAGGAATTTTAAGAATGAAATTGTGTTTCTTGGATACAAGAGGAAAAAGAAAAAGGAATAGGAGACACCTTGCCAATAACTTGATGGTTTTGGACAGGGAGAATAGCCGGATACACGCGTCCTGTAATGCTAAATCTATGGCTGCACAGAACAGCACGCAAACAAATTGTGAAAAAGCAGGTGGAAGAACAAAGGAATTGAGGGGAGGGGAGGGGAGAAAACGAACAAGCCATTGAGAAGAGCAGCGGAGGAAAGGGGGACTCGATTCAAGAGGACGCGAACCACATCATCTGCTAATAGGCTTCCATATACGAATACGTTGTGCGCTGCTGCTGCACTCGCACTCGCACTCGCCCTCGCCATCGTCATAGCACTCATCTTCTCTTCTCTTTTTGCGCTCTTTGGATGATTAATTAGATTAGATTATTTATTTATAAAATGAAAATCCTCTCCTCTCCTCTCCTCTCCTCTCCTCTCCTCTCCTCTCCTCCCACCTTTGGGCTTTGGCTCCCTGCCAAGTGCCAACCTACTCTTAGGTACAACAACAGAGCACAAGTACTAATATTTTACTATACAATTAAATCAATATTTGTTGAGTGTCCTTATCCTTTTTCTCTTCTTGTGAGAAGATTCGAGTATAAATTAATTAATTAATTAATTAAAACTTGTTTGTTTTCTTGAATTGACCTTTTTGTTTGTTTATAAGTGTGAAACCCAGTATAGTTCTAAGCCCATAGGCATTGGTTTATGGCAACTCACTCTTGTGAATTTCATATTATAGAAACAGTAAACACTGTACTGCCTGTTAATCGTGAATGATATCCAAAAGCAGTGAAGTCATCCCATCTCTTTTTTTGCCCCAAACATCAATACCGGCACGTAAACATCACATCTATAATAAAATGAGCTCCCATAACATCCAAACATATTTCATCAACCAATAAAACTGCATTCCGAGTCAACCCACAGTTACATCATTGTTTTTCAACTCAACTGAAAACATAAGAAGAAATAGACAGTCTGCAGTGAGACAAATCTAGCGCAGCTCAACACCATCTAAGAGATGAGACCCCTTGATTAAATATTCATTGGTTCAGGACTCGATGTGTTCAGTATATCCAGTAACGAATTCTGAGGCTCCAATTCCTCATGCCACAGTGGAAGTTTGTCACCAGGGTAGAAGTTCCTCGTCACTCCTTCAGAGTTGATCTGCAACACAAAATACAAAGCAAGGTTAGATGCTGTACACAGCTCAAACTACACGCGCAAGTATCATTCAGTTAGAGGAGTGAAATCTCTTACAATGACAGTGCGAACAACACCCCCACTAGCACCATCACGAGCAATGGCAAGGGAAACTGCCTTAACCACTAGTTGCTGCAATGAAATTCCATAAAACAATTAACAACGAATCTATGGTCAATCAACCAATAAGAACTATCCATATAATTTGTTAAAAGAAAACATGAAACATATGACTTTGTCAATCTTAACTAAAACAAATGTACCTCAGCTTCATCCTTTGTCATTCCTTCCTTCCATGCCTGATCAAAAAACCCATATAGGTAACTGGACCCAGATCCTGTGCAATACACGTCAAACCAAATCAGATAGTAGCCCACATCATACTTTTAGCCACACTCCCAATACTTTTGGTTGTCAATAGTAGAAACTAGGTGATCTAGAATTCTAAAAAACTGACTATATAATACTTTTACAGAAGCAAAAACTGTTATTGTTGAAACAAAATGATGAAAGATTAGGTTGAAGCCTTTGCAAACAGGAATTACAACCAAATACACCGTTTCAACAAAATTTAATTGACCCTGAATAAGTGTAGAGATTAGAAGATGATTTGGAAATTGATTCCTGAAAGTTAATGAACTATTTACACTAAGCAAATCATTAGTCATCAGGGCAAAACAACCTAATTTGAAAAAAAAAATTAGTTAAATATAATTTCATCCGTTAACTAATTATGAGAAGACTTCACATATTTTGCCACTGACTCACTGATTTCAAATTATACGAGCAACAACATCAGCCAAAAACTCTGAAGGTTACATGACTACATTGAACCTCTATAGGTTAACACCTAATTTCTCAGGCTGAATGAAGGTAATAAAGAGGACAACCAACAGTCTGAGCAATATGCAGATGGTAGGTAGGGAAACCTCTAGCTGAACAAGACGATATACATGTCAACTCTGTAAAAACACATGCATGTCTATAAATGTAACTACAATACTCGATGATGCTAGCCAGCATTTCACCAAAACGAATCAAAAAGATATGTACAGTACCATACCACAGGAAGACAAACGGGAACCAAGCCTAATTCCTGAACTTGGAAAGAAAGGATACATAAAGTTCAAGAGAAGAGACAAGCATACCTCCAATAGCAAAAGGCTGCTCAATCAGTGTTCCACCAAGAGGAATCCCATATATTTTACCACCTTCGTACTTATCCCACCCACCAACAATAAGGCCAGTCTCAAGCATGTTCTGCTCAAGATAAATAGAACTGAGTCAAGCATATAAACATGAATTATAGGAAAAAGATAAAAGATCACCATTTGCTCCTAGAAATATAAATCCAGCAGACAATTGCAGCAAAAGTACAGTATAATTCCAGTGAGAGTAAGTGCTGACAAATTGTACATAAAAAACTTGTACAATAGGGAGGAGTATACAAACAGACACTAAATTTATCATCCAAAGTAACATTGGGGAAAAAAAGGGAAGGAATAAATAGAATGGAAAAGGAAAAAAAGGACGAAGATTGACAAAATAGTCAAGCAAATCCTTTAAACGGTAAGCTCAAACCTTGTTATTGTAGGATAGTAGCCTGATAAGGTTTGCAGCAACTTTGACAGTTGCAGGCTGCCCTAGCTGTATCCTGCGATACCAGGGGAAAAAAAGAAAAGAGAAAAGCTGTTAAACAATCACTCATACTGGAAGTTCGAAACTAGAATCTCATATAGAGTAATAACAAGAAGTGCCAACAGAATAATACCCCAAGAATCACCTATCACGTAAACATAACAGAAAAAGATCAAAGCAATTTGTAGATACGGAGTGCAAAGTGCTGAAGCTAATTGGTATGTAGGTATATACAAGTTGTAAGGAATAGCAAGGTAATTGTGTGGAAATGAGATGAGACGTTGGTTTTGGAACGGCAACCAGAGTTACCTAGGTGAAGGACTAGATTATGTTGAGGGCCATCATAAATGGGCAAAAAATTTTGAGTTTTGACTCTTGAAATGTTGCCGTTGAAGCTCCTTAAGCATTAAAATTAGTAAAGTCAGAGTCTCAAATGGAGTAGATAGACTGACAAAGTCTTTGCAAAAGGCAAAATAGCAAAGCAAATAATAAGAAGTAAATGAGAGGCAAAGCATAAGAAAGAACTGACGTATGTTGATGAAGGAAATAGCGGACATAGTCGGAAACAATCTGGGAATCGGCAGCCTGCAAACAGGACAATCACATCTAAGAATCCACAAATAACATGGTTATTCATTTTTTGCCCCAAAAATAATAGAGTACAAATTGGTGGAAGGGAAATAAAGGGAGTGAGTATGAAAATAAGAATTACGGATCCAGAGCGGCAAACGTAGACATTATCAGTGAGCTGCGTAATTTTGTCAGATGCCCGGTTAGCAACATACATCCCTAATCGATCAAAATAACAAACAAAAACCCTTCTTTAGAAATTCAAATACCTAATATTACAATTTTTTGAAACCAAAAAGAAAAAAAAAGAAAACCAAAGAGAGAGAGAGGAATAGCGTACCGGTGCTGGTACGAGAGTCGGCGCCGAGGACGACACCGCCGTTGTAGGTGACTCCGATGATGGTTGTGCCCATGGAGTGAGGGGCGTTGAGGTTCATAGTCAGATCCATTCGTAATTAGCGTTGGCTTTCACGCTCAGCTATGCTACAAACTATTTAAAGAGCTTTTACCTACAGAGAAAGAAAAGAGAAGAGAAGAATGATGATCCTTGTTTTTTCTTTTTCTTCTCGCCTGACTTGTTGCTCAAGTCTTTTTGCGGAGCGTAGCATAACATGGGGGAGATAGATATATATATATATATATATATGTACTGACATACAGAGCATACGCCCTCAAACTAAAATGATATTTATATATAATATTTTTTATTATTTAAACTTAATAACAAGACACGATATTACCATAATTAAAATTCACAGGAATTGAAATTAATATTATTTATGTGAGATATCTGGCTACTTTACTTGTTGGTAATTATTTGCTTCACCATGTCAAATATTTAATTATACTTTTTATGCTTTATTTGCTTACTTCATTCACGCTCACGCATACATAGGGAGATAGGATAATAGGGCAGGCATATTGATCCTGTTTTATGTCCTTGCAAAGAAGAAGCATTCATTATATTTTTCTTTGCTTTTGAATTTGTCTCTGTATGCATCATTGGCAACTTGAAAAGAATCAAGTGAAGAAAGAGGCAATCAGCCCAATGAATAATGCATAATAGGAGGCAATCTTGAAAAAGCTCAAAACGCATCTAAACATAAAGAGGAGTAGTATTATTTTCTTTGATTAGAAAACTGAAATAAACGCACATTACAAGTTTAAACCTACTACATCCATTCTCTCGTGTCTTCACCACAACAAAGCTCAACCAATAAGGTTAACCAGGTATCAATAATGGGATAACTCTTCTCCTAAAGTGATTTTTGGGTTAGCATTAGCAAGGTTCGCCCTTCTAGTTACTGATACTTCATGCCAAAACCTAGGAATCCATTGCAACAGCTTCCGGAAGCAGACGCAACTGCATCGATGGGATGGGGGTCTGGGATTTAAGCGGCATGTGAGGCGGCCCCACTAGCTTCTTCTCCTTGCAAATCCCTTTCCCCAATGTTCCAAGTACCTTCCTCACTTCATTTGCCAGCTTTATGACCATGTCATCCTCATGACCTGTTTACACAAATCCCAAATTTTTCTATTTGGTCATTCAACATATTCTTCTCAATATGTGCATTCATACCAAAGGGACAAATGACTCACCTATATCAAACATGGCCTTCTCCAGCAGGAAAAGATAATCCCGATTGTTTCCACAGGGTCCAACAGCAGTTGCAATTTGCCTGAAAACGTAACAAGCCTATTTAACAATAAAACTCTAAACAAAAACTTCATCAAAAGGTCAAAGGTAACAATGGAAGGATCAGAGTATGCCTTCACTATACCTAGCCATTTCGTCCAATGGAGCAGGCCCCAGGTAATACTTGTTTGAAACTTTGTCTGGAGTAGATGTGAAACTGCATACACAGTAACATCATTTTTAAGAAAATTATGCACACAAAAGACCATTTTTACATCCACCTATTATAGTTGCAAAAATGATGTGATGTACTGATAAGCAGGGTAACTTACACAATAACTCCAGTTAAAGCAGGCTGCAGAAGATCTGCTTCCTGATTGAAAGCAATCAACTATAAATAAAAGTAAGGGAAAAAGATAAACACCGAGAGATAACCAATTCCAATTACTAGACAAATAGAAAACTCTATCTTACCTTGTAAAAGTCCACAAGTGTCTTTTGATCATATTCGCATTCTCTCCGCTCCAAGTACTACAAATTGAAGATAACATCAATTTGTTTCTAAATAATGTGCGAATTAGTTCAAACAAAGAATATCTAAAAATAAGAATAGTAAAATGAAACAAACGGGCATTAGATTTTAAGTGCCTCTAAAATTGTCCTCCTATAACATAAAATATAAATAGCAATACAGCACTGTGAAGTGTAATGTGAGATACCTCCATTGCTGCCCTTTCCTTTTCAGGACTGCCCCGAACACAATAAGCAGCACCCCACTGAAAAAGATATTAAAGAGTTAGGAAACAAAGAAAACATGCAGCTCTTAATAAGACTACTAATAACAAGCAATAGTAATCAACAGACAAATCACGGTATCCTGATCTCTTGCTTTATGACTGCCTCTCATAATCAGCAACAAGTGCAAGTATATCAGAAGGTAACAATCAAAGGCATAAAATTGATAACTAGTAGATTATATGACATGAAAGACTTGCTGCCAACTGCTACTTACACAAACGGCTCCCTCAATGAGCTCCAAGGTGCAAGTCCTTGCAGGATTTTCAGGTGTACCTCTGTGATCAATGCATGCTGTCATATGGAATAAAAATGATTAAGCAGTAAAATAATATATAAGGCAAACAATGACAACGAGAGAATGTTGTAGCATATTGATAAAATACTTACCAAGGTCGAAAACACGCCTGTAATCCTTGATGAAGCCTATGACTTTCTCATCGTACTCAAACCCAGGGTTCCAAACCAGTGAACCATAACCAAATACCCAGAAAACCATAGTTGTAAAACTCCTGAGAAATGACGCTGATACCGTTAATTCTTCATCATACAATGAGATGAAAACAAAAACATGTGTCACAACATGACAAACAATGACAACAAATCTTTTTTATGGATTGGTTAATGTACAAGTTGTGGCAAGGCAATGTCTTTGGGTAGCTCAATTTGATAGCAAAGACTAAGAGAACAAGTGTTGTTGGTCATGATTTTCTGAATCGCTGCAGTCATTGTCATACTCATCCAAGCCCATCAAATGTAACCAAGTTACAAATATAGCGTAGGCCCCATTTGAGTCAGAATCACAGGAGAAGAGAAGGAATCATATCTCAACCTATCTACCCGTCCTCAATTTCCAAATCACGAGTAAGAAAAAGAAATAGAAAAGGGGGGGAAATTAAAATGTGAGAGGGCGAAAGAAAATTGATAGAAGAGAAGGTGAAAATCAAAACCAGGTTTGTTGTTATTGTTCCCTCTTTATTCAGTACCCCGCCAATGGCAGATATATGCCACTTGTAGTATTTTTTATTATTTATTTTTTTGAGAAAAGAAAGAAAAGGTAATAAAAACACAAGGAAAGAATGCGGGAATACATTCCACGATGAAGTAAAAACAAAAAAACAAAATACCAAAGAAAAGGATGGTTGGGGTCCTTAATTCTTGTCAGCATAAGAGAGAAACGAAAAAGAGGAGAGAAGACTTACAAGAAGATGTATAGATAGATATGAAGGAGAGAAAGCGTTGCGTGGATCTGAAAATAGCAAGCGAGGACGGTAGCGGCAGGCAACGTCAGGAGAGAAACAGAGAGACAATGCCGGGCTTTGATATTAAGATTGTCCTGCTTTGCGTCTCCCTCCTCACTTTCTTTCTCTCTGCGTTTCTGGGGTCTGCGTATGGTTTCCAAAGGCCAAAAGAGGAAGAAAGAGGAGAAGAGAAGGACGAGGAGGCGAGTTGCACTGGGACACTATTTATAGCTGCCAAAACCAACCGAAACTCAAACTGGGCCTCAACTATCAACAATACCTTGCCAGTTGCCACCAACAATATTTTTTATTATTATTGTTATTTAATTGTCTTAGATATGTATGTGCTGCCATTTTGCCATCGCCATGCCATGCCATGCCATGCACTTATGGATCCTCTTGTCTACCATATCATCTGTTTCTTTTCCCCCTTTTTTTTTTTGGGTGGATTTACATAACTTGCTAGGTTTATTTTTGGTGAAATACATAATGTTAAGTATAATTAAAAAATGTGAAATAAGGTATGCATGCCATGGTATGGATAATAAATGCGTGGGACTGACGTTTTTAGATGCATTGAACCTGGACAAATTGAAGCTAGCAGTAGTAACAGGCAAGGGCTGTATCGTTTTCCGGGCGCAAATTGCATAGGATAGGAGTTTTAAGGAGAAACTGTAGCATGACTGAAGTTGAGCTATCAGAAACGCGTGATGGAAGTCAAAAAAAGACTTAAAGGCCAAGCGGCACCAAAATCTTGCTTTTGGAGTTTGGATTCATTGAATGTAGACACCTAAGGTCCTGTCAGGGTTGGGTGATTTACCGAATCCAAACATCCGTCCACCCCCGGAAGCTGGAATTCCAATTCCCAATGGTGAGTCAAACTTTTACTTTTCTTTGGTGGGAAATTGGACGTTCGTTCAAAGCTCAAACTTGAATATGGGCCGAAGACCGCGGTTTTGGTCAATTCAAAGGCCTAGGTTCCCCAAGCCCACGGAGGTTTTATTGTTTTTGTTTCTTGAATAAATTATAAATAAAAACAAAACAAATGTAGTCAAACGTGACACATTGGTCAACTTGGATTCGCGTTTGGACCTTCACTTTCCCTTACTTCAAATCGTAATACAAATGAAATGAAATGAAATGATGATAATATCGCTTCCTGAATCCTTCAACAGATGAAGAATGGGTCTCAGCCTCACGCCATCTTACTTCTTCTCCCCATCACTATCGCCAGCCAAAGAGCTGTGCTTTCCAGGTAATTTTTTTATATCTGTTTTTCTTTTTTCCCCTTTTAATCTGTTGCAGTTTTAGCTTTTATTCACGGTGAGCTTGTACCAACTCTTTTCTCTTTCCTCATTTCGTTTGTGTATAAATGTGAGTCAATTTAGAGAATTTCTGGACCCTATATGCCTTAATTTCTTACTTTAACAAGCTAGATGGCTGCTACTGCTAGGTTCTGCATGTAGCTCAAATTGAATAATTCCTGCCAAAGGGTCAATTTTTTTCTTCTGTTTCCAGTTTGTTTATGAATTTATTACCAGTTGCCATCAGTATCTTGTCTAGTTTCTTAGACAGACAGCCCCTTCTTTTTTCTGACTTTTTTTTTTCCTAACCATCCACTGCCGTTTTTCTTAAACTAGGTGACATAAATAAAGACTGAAAATATATAAACAGCTGAACAAGCATAAAATGGAGCATAAAGATGACAACCCATCACGCTTTTCAGGCATTCGACGAACACGTTCCCAGGCATCTGCACACTGGGTTGCACAGCATCTGCTCATTCTTGTCAATGAGATTGCTGCTATTGAGGCCGATTGTTCAAATGCTTTGTCTTCCTTTCATAAATGGACAATTATAGTGGAAAATTGCAATGCTTTGGAGGTGCCACACTCTTCAAATCAGTGCCGCAGGAAGTGGAACTTGTTGCTTCAGGACTACACCAAGATCAAGCGTTGGGAGTCACAGTCAGAAAAAGAATACGAGCTTCCAGAAAATTTTGACAAAGGTCTGTTTAAAGCCATCAATGATGTTGTTAGATTGCTGGAGGAGAAATCAGGTACTTACCGAGACAGTGATCCAGAAGCCCAGGATGATATGGTTGAAATAACTGCTGAGCTAGGTATGGTTTATCCTTGCTATACAAACATGCTGTTAGTTTATGTCTCTTGAATGTATGAAACTTCTAATGTGGTTGCCGACCAGATTGCTTGCTTCCTTGTCTTCAGTATCACCATCAATCCCACTTGTGGATTGTCTAAAGTTCAATTTGACTCTGGTGAAGGTCACACTGCATTGCTATACTGATGGGATTTTCTGCTTCTTTAGTTCCTTATTTTGTTCTGCGAAGTCCATTGAAGAATATTATGTTGGTATCTATCTCATTCATTGCGTGGTACTTAATAGGAGCCCATTATCAGCTTTGCTTAAAAATTTTTCATGTGTTACAATGGAAATGCTTTGTTAGTATTGAACCGCATCAACCACAAAGAAGACTAGCTTTTCCATTAAAAGCTTTCTACTATTGTGTGACTTAGACAGTTGAGTTCTTGTTCATGCATGAATGCTCTTTAATTTTTGGATTTTCGTGGAGGAGTCCTTTCAATGGAACTCTTTTTTTTTATTTTTGTTCTGTAAGTCTATTTATATGGATGGTATCTCATCTAACTGACCTGTGTCATTCTCACTGCAAATAACTTAATTGGCTAATCTTGACATAGAACTTTTAAGTATTACTTTATTAGGGTCTCCATTTTCTTCTTTCAACTAAAAGTTAGTATACAAATTATTTTTTGTTTGTCCATTGAAACCTATTACACCATTTTCCTACTGTGATCTGTTTTCTGCGCTTCTCTTTTGCAATTGGTCTTGTCATTTTATCTGTTTATTTACTACTACAACTGTCACAAGCAGTGCTTTAGGAAATAGAATATATCTTTGTACATTATTGAATTTGTAGTGGGTTGTGATAAATATGAATAGTTCAGCTTTCGGAAATCAAATTGTTCAAGCTATTGTCAGATTGTCCATAGGCCTAGCATTGTGATGTTTGCATTTGATACAGTGATGGTCTTCAATGGCATTTTTCTGCCTTTTGTCATCTTCATGATATTTTTTGTAACCAACCATAATTGCTCTCCAATGAAATGTGCTTGTGCCAATGTAGGAATGAGAATATGAATAGTTTGCTGGAACCTTTGACGTTGAACTTGCAACATGTGGCACTTTTATTATTTGGTCTTATCAGGGCACAGGAAGCAAAGGAGAAAGTTAATTGCTTTGAGAAGCCATGCTGAAGCAAAGTCCCACAAACATTGTGCAGTCGAAAAGCCAAAGAAAATTCATGTGGTGAAACAACCTCAGGAAAGCTGTGCTGAAGAAAAGCTTCAGAGAAGTGAAGCAGAAGAAGGAACTTGGAGAATCGAGGCAGGAGAAAATCCTGCAAAGAGCTACATGGACATAAAACATATGTTTAGTGTGGAAGAAGAGGAGCAGATTATGGTGGCAAGACTTTGTGAGAAGGCAGAGCAGATCCATGCCGTAGTTGAGGAAAATTTTACAGAGAATGCTGGCCATTCAGCTGCTGATGTGAAGAATGTTGAGGGCTTCCGAAGAGATTTTAAGACGTCAAGGGGACAAGCTTGTTGTATGCTTGGGAGACATTTTAAGCACTCTCAATCAGTTTTCAGAACTTGTCTAGGAATGTGAATGATTGGCCCTAAAGAGATATATTTGTAAACTTCCTTTCTATTGAGGGTGCAATTTCAAGCATATGGTTTATTATTGACTACCAACTTGAATGAGTCATAGTGATACATTTCAACATGCGAGCCTTGAATGAGGCCGGCCTGCTTCCATTATCCTATTCATTGCATGGCAGCCATGGCCATTTCAAAAGATCAAAAACTCAAGACATAGCAACGAACCGACTCCACTGGGGATCGAACCCAGAATCTCTGGTTCCGTAGACCAGCGCCTTATCCATTGGGCCATGGAGTCTCGTTGCTAGCTCGACAACAACTTTTCAGTATTGAAAATACATTGAACGGCTCAAACCAATCTTAACATGTTGCAGTCTGAAGATTGGAGTTGATTAACCCACACGAGAATTGGTGATTGTTAACTATAAGAATGAAACGGAAGGTGATGGTTTGGATTTTTATTTTTCATCAGTTTCTATCCATAGTAATTGAGTAGCAAATTGCCCGTATGGATTAAGTCAAGACGAACGTAAATGAAACTAGTATAGAAATTGCACATGGAGCATTTATTTGTTGACATGAGCTATTTAATATATATATATATATATATATATATATATTGATATTTCGATCATCCTCCATTCATATGTGCGAGCTGGTCAATCCCCAATTCAACACACTCAGAGACATATACATAATATGGTTTTTGGTGTTGGTAGTGAGTAGTAACTAGTAAGCACTGGGATTCTAAGACAAAACAACCACCTTACTGAGAATCCACATCACCAAAGAGAACTCAAATGCAAAGAGAGTGTGAAGCAATCCACGATCCAGAGCATATCCGAACAGCGTGATCCCTCGGTTGTTATGTTGCAAATATAACACTGCATCCAAAACCAATAGAATAGTCCTTAATATCTCGTATATGATGTAATCTACCAAATAATTAATTAATGCAGAGTGAGATATAACTAAATATGGAAGCTGGATGAGAAACCGACCTAAAGCTTGCCTGGTTTGGAAGTTGGTTGGATGTTGTGCGGAAAGCCTGATAAGTGAATCTGATGAAGAGTCGGAGTCGCTTTCATTGTTGCATTTAGATTTAGATGCTTGCGGGGTCACGTCGGCATCTGGGTTATGGAGTTTCCCCTCCTGCTGCTGCTGCTGCTGCTGCTGCTGCTCTAATCCTGCGCCACTACTTGCACATATAATAATATTCATATGCCATCTGGTTGCTACCGATGCCATTCCTTGGGCTCTATGTGTGATTCTCGCCGCACCCAACAAGCACAAGAAGAAGCCACTCAGCTGCACGGCTGAACAAACCTGCACCACCACCAATTTCATGATATACACTACTAGTAATTCATTTCCCCAACAAGACATATACATATATACCTGTCGATCGTGATTGCAGTTGACCGGAAACAAGTTACGTATTAATTATAATTTCTTACAAATATATGAAGAGGCCAGGAGAAATTATATACGGTCTGCGTTGCTGCGCAGATTAATGTTACTACTGCCTACTGCTACATGGTAATTGCTATATACACTTACCAGGAGATCGCCAGAATTGAAAAAACTCTTCTCTGATTTTGAAGCCAAAACCATTAACAAAGCCGCGAACTGGCTTACGGTGACGACAACCAAGGAGGCAATAATAAAGAAGCGATACCTATGACTGGTAACAGATAACTGTTTCCTGATCCTGACATGCTCCTGAAATATTTCCCCAGCATCAGCATCACACCCGGACCCGGACCCGGACCCATCGAACATCTTGTGGAGCCCTTCAAACCTTAGTATCTGTAACTCGCAAGTCAACCGAAACAGCACGCAGACGAGCAGAAACACTCCCGTCCTGTAAACCCATGACCCCAGCACCAACACAAACATTATGGAGTTCAATGGGAATCCGGAGCTAACATAAGGCAGCGATATCTTCACGGTGGAGAAGAATATGATCTTATGCGCAACTTGGACAAAAAAAGAGGGTAGAAGTATGCAGGCAAGGTAACGAAACGCCTTGTCCAGCTCCCGCGTGTATCCACGTCTGACAAAAGTGGTATCTTGTTGCAGGGCGTCGAGAAACAAGAGTTGCCTCAAACCATATCTTCTGAAGAAGCAGCATAAGGTGAAAAAACCCAAGAAAGCCAAGCCTGACTCAGGAAACTGAACCAGGAGGTTGAAGGCGGTGGTGTCAGTAGCTAATGAAGAGGTTGGGACTTGAACCGAGAGGGAGCTTATGATGGGCACGAAAACGGTGAGGAAGACAAACATGAGATAGGATATGAATTTGCCCAGGCGTGAGGAGTGATCTAGTGCACACCACTTGAGGCTTATTCTGAAGCGGCGCAACTCATCGCAGAGCAAGGACTTTGATCTAGCGTACGATGGTTGGAGTAGCAAGGGTACGTTAAAATAACTAGTCTCATCGCCATGGCCAGCATCGCATGCGGAGCAATTGGTGGAGGGCTCCATTGTATTTGTTGGGTTGAGTACTTGCTAGCTGCTGTGGGATTTTGATATAATTACTCCTTGGGAGATTCGGGGTTGGCTTTAATGCAACTTTTTGTAAGTGCAAAGCATACGTAAACCTTGCAAGGGATAGGTCAAGGAGTCTGTGATGCAGGGAAGCTTTTATGGTTATGAAGAAAGCAACATGTTTAACTGCTTTGCAGCTGCCGGGGGTAGGCGTAGCATCTAGGTGGGGAACTTTATCTCACAGTAATACGTGCGTACAGTCGCAGGGAAACAAAGTTAGGTTGTAAAGCAGAAAAAACGAAAGGGCAATGCAAACTTTGTCCCGTGAATTGTTTTGGCCACTCATGCAAGGCAAGAATAAAGGTGCCGCTACTTGCTATGCCCATTGTCAAGGCTTTTTCTTAACTAGCCATGCCATTATCATATTCCTTTCTTTAATTCCCAGAGTATCTAACATAACATATGGCAGATTAAAGTGATTAATTAGTGAGGTTTGAAAATATTGTTGTCCCTTATATTTTTTTTATATACACATGAATTAGATACGAAGGAAAAGTTGAGACTTCATTTAAAAAAAAAATAGTGAGAACCTGTGGGTCTAAGTCAAATATATAATTTCAGAATATCTGAAGAAGATGAATATTGTTGTAAAAAGAGGAGAGAGAGAAACATAAGGGGCCCAGGGAAAGAAAAGAGCACTTACACGTGAAAGGATGGGTGAATTCAGTTATATGTGCAGCTGCGACACCTGGATTGAATCCTTGCCACAATTGTCAGACTCTGTCATCAAGGCATTTCTATGTACATTAATAAATTATTTAGATTTATTATATAAATTAATATCTATTAACTGCTTGTTAAGAGTTGGATACAAAGTGAAGAGAAACAAGAACGAAAGGATTGCATCTGCTCCCTTAAAAGCTCGATACAAGGTTCGGGCGGGCCGGGGCTGGCTCCTTGGAAGCTTCCTTGCTTGGATTGTGCTTTCACATCATCTCGCACTGAAATGTCACAGCCCGGATCTTTCTAATCTCTTTATGTATGCCTTTTGTATTTTGTTTTGTTTTGCTTCACATTGTTCTAACTTTTGCTTGTCTTTGTCCATTGAATATTTCTCGATTCTTTATACATATATTCACCGTAAATGATTCCTTCCGGTTAACGGGGTTTAATTGAGATACGATTTGTCAATTTCATCTCTGGCCCATCAAAATAAGGATATGGCTGTTTCAGATAAAACCCAAATCAACACGAAAGATGTTATGTTTTACCAAAACCAAAAGCAAAGCAGTGCAATGTGATTCATTCCGGATGAGGCAAACAAAAGACAGACACTTGCTATTGCTAGACAATTCCAACGTAACTGCAAAAAACCAGTTCGATTTTATCTCAATTTTGGTCCATGGAAATTGAAAGATGCAACCAAAAATTGCAATGAGTAAAAACAAACAAAATTATAATAGACCACACATATTTCTCACAATCAAAACCCACAAGATGCTAACATCAATATAGACACTTCTCAGGAAGATGGATAAATGGCCTTATTAGGGTACAAACCCAATATCCTTGAAGTATTCATGCTCAAGTGCACTTCTTGCAGTAATTCTTTTGCTGGGATCCATGCACAGCATTTTCTGAAACATGATAGCACCAATGTATGATCAGTTAAGATTGCAGAGATGCAATACATATATTCAAACATTCCTTAGCCATCATCAGGAATGGTGATATGTTAAAGCTCACAGAAAACAAAAATGCTTGGCTTTAAGCCATCTTTTCTTAAATTTATTGAGTAATATTAGCCAGTTTCAAAATGATCTCAAGCTGCAGTCAGCTTGGAGTAATACTATCACCAATATACTCATACAAACAAAATAATAATCCAAAGTCTCTAGAGCTGAAGCAAGCACATCAATCAACTACATACTCTGACCTTAGCAAAATAAAAAATCGCCACATTGCTTTAGATCACAACTCATAAGAACTAGCAAAGTTATTTTATCTTATATATCGCCCACTTTGACACTATGCAGTCACATAGTCAAGACTCAGGTGAAGCAAGAAAAGGAAAGACACCAGATAGATACTTACAGAAAGGAGGTCAATGCCAGCTGATTCAAGATTTGGAACAACAGTTGCCAAATCCTGCAAATAAAAGGTGTATCAATTAATTCATCCAACAACATTTTCTCTCAAAAAGGTTGATGATAAAACGGACAACCACTAGATGCCATAAACACAATGCTACCTTAGGCGGCCACTTTGGAAAAGCAGACTTAAAATCAGGCAATGAAGTCACTCCAGGCCATATATCCTCATTTGGAGTACCCAAGATTCTTCACATAAAAAATAATATATCAGTCTAAAAGGAATGCACAAGTTTTACATATATGCAAAACTACAAGAGAAAGAGCAAATTTGCACTAATATTTTCCTATATGCTACATGTAGAAGGCAACCTTTGATGTTCAATGAACTAAAAGAGCTCCATTTTGTTTATATATATATGTACAAGGTATGTGTGGGTGTCCACACATGTAAAATACAGATAAACGGCCATGCGCAAGCCCATTCTAACATCATCCATATCTTCGAATGCCAAATAACTCTTCTTTTAGCCTTTAGTCAGTAGAGATTCAAGTTGCCGTCTAGCAAAACGCAAATCAAAAGCTCACGTCTATGGCAATGCATTGTCTTATGCACATCAAGAAAGAAGGCATCAAATGTCAGATGAGCAAAATTGTAGGACTTATAAAAATAGGGTTAAAAAAGAAAAAGAGAAAACATAAACACACTATCTATTTAAACATAAAAAGAGTTTGCCAAGCTAAGTTTCTTTTCTTCTTTGGTACAAGCCAAGCTAACACTCACATGACTCAGTTTAGCTCATGTTATCTAATTCAACCCAAATTTAGTCATATGTGGATAAAATGACACAAAATTTTAGATAATAAGTTTTCCCAACATGTGAAGAGGGGAACAAGAAGTAAGAATAGAAAAAGAAACATTTAACCTTGCTGAATCCAACCATCACGTTAGGGACACTCCTTTGAATTGAATTATATAAGACCATCAATGTCCATGTCTGGTTTTGGTGAGCCACTTATAAACTTATCTATATATTTTGGTTTAAGAACAACTCCTCTCCCAGCAGATGCATAATTAAACAATATCCTAAAATCATTTTGAGTTAGCATTTAAATTGACATAATCAAATCATCCCTTCAAGACTATTCAGAGCAGACTCCAAATGTACGCACTGAAGGTAACTGCTGAAAAGAACTATAAAAGAACACCAGAAACAGACACAGATAATAAATTTACAACCACGGATGGAAACTAAAACCAAATGAAGGCAACAACTTTGTGGTAAGAAGAGTACAACACCTGAAGATCTTGAACAGTTCATCAATCTCAGAATCCCCAGGAAATAATGGCCGCTGATTCACCATCTCAGCAAATATACAGCCCACTGACCACACATCAACAGGCGTAGAGTAATGACGGGACCCCAGCAGTATTTCTGGTGCTCTGTACCATAGGGTAACCACCTAGAGAAAACGACTATTTTTAGAATCCAAGGTAATATTGGTATGCTTATGTACTGAAAACATCAAGCATGCAAGTCATTAGCCAGGCTCTGTTATCCTAAAACGTTTAAGATATATCCAACTGGAAACCAATTCACTGATGCTCTAAAGGAATCTAAAACTGCATTAGAGACTCCAGAGCAACGGAAGTCCTGAATGCAATGTAAGGGGAAACTATTTGATCGAACTAACAAATTGTAGTTACTCAGACTATCTTTTCCTTTGTCAAGCGATGGAATTTTCTTGTCACAAGTAGAAACAAAATGTTTCGTCCGGTAGAAATGCAGCAAAGCCAAGGACTTTTCCAGCAGATTGAAACTTCATTTTTCCAGCTTTTAATTGTTATCACTTTGCATGGGAGGAAGATGTAATATTACGTTTAAGAGTTTGTTATCAACCAACTATAAATACCTAGCATAAAACAGGAAAAATCAAAGCATTAGCAAGACAAGTGAACACCCCAAAACCTTAAACTTGGTGATTCTTGATACCTCATGTGTAAATGTTCTGACAGGAATACCAAATGCTCGGGCCAACCCAAAATCAGCAAGCTTTAGTGCATTGGTGCTGCGATCTATCAGCAAATTTTGTGGTTTTAGATCTCGGTGAAGAACCCTATGAGAATGACAATAAGCAATGCCACGGAGAATTTGATAAAGGAATGTCTGCAACGTGATCAAATAACAACATCACTATTGTGAGTAATAGTATCATCACCCAAATACATTAGACAACCAAGGTCAAGCATTGACCAATGTTGATAATAGCAAGGGCTTAATGCACTTGGACGAAGATGCTAACCTAGAATAGTATAGTTAATATGGTTGGGGAGGCTGTGGGGAAAGATTTGTGCAATTTGACATTTCTTGACAAGCAGTTCCAAAAGCATTACATTTCTATGTTCTAAGTTCAAAATTTACATACAAAACATGAAAGGTATAAGATAGCATATTTCTGGCTTCCAACAGACACTTGAATGAGACGATTGCAGATAAAAGAACTACATCTCCTCACACTTCAAACTGAATTTGTGAATCATTACTATTATAAACAACAAAAACCTACAGCAACCATTATATTAAGTAATTGGACAATGGGGTGTGACATTTTTAAGCTGTTAAACTCCAAACAGAAATCTCATTTTTATGCATATAAGGCCTAAACCTTAAACAGAAGAAAACTCTCACTCACTTTTATCATTCGTGGATCTTTCCCAAATTCTGGGCATGAATCCATGTGCTTCTTCAAATCCAAGTCCAGATATTCAAAAACCAAATATAGACGCTTCTCACTATGCACTACATCCTGCAACCTGTCATCCGAAGATCAATCAGAGAAGCTGCCTGACAAACAGTCTACGGTCAACGTATACAAGAGACAAGAAGAAGTTAGTACATAGTGCACAAGATGACCAGAGATGTTAATGGTTTCAAAACATTCAGATCCACGAAAGCCAATTCATGGGCTTAATTTAAGCAACCTAACTCAAATTCATTAGTTAAAGAAAGTAGAGCAATGCATTGGCTTCTTTCTGCTTCCAGGAAAGCATGGTGTTGCCGCATTATTAAATTTCTTTTGTTTTTCTCCTTCTTTCACTCCTTATGTAATGTAAGTTCTCAATATACTTATTCACTTCATCTTACAGGAAAATCGAAAAAATTTCGGATTAAAGCAAGAGGAGCTGTCATATACCATATGACAAAAACTTAAAACCTATGGCAGGCAAGATAAGCATCAAAAACTACCATGAGGTCCTGTTGTCTAAATAGAGCATAACAAGAACGCATGAGCGATCATTATCTACTATCTAGTGATTTAAGGAGTAGATAACAAACTAGACACTCTGACTGAACAGCAAGGAGGAAAATTAAAGAGTAGCAGAAGCAGAAAGCAAAATGGTTTAAACTGGTGAGGTTGAAACAGCAATGTGAATGGAATAATAGTTGAGTTGTGCAGTGCATAGCATACCTAACGATATTTCCATGCTGCATTTCTTTCAAGAGAGAAATTTCTCTGATTGCGGTGCTAGGTACACCCTCGTCTTCCTGCTCCAAACGAATCTTCTTTAAAGCGATTGTTTCATTGGTGATGCGGTCTCGAGCCTTATAAACAACGCCATAGGTTCCTTCACCAATCTTCTCAACTTTCTCGTACTGGAAGATTGAGAAAAAGCATAACGAGCTCAGGTGCAGAGATAATGCAGCAAAATAACGAGGTAAATTAAAATGACAACTAACCTGGTCCATGTAGTCGTCCACGGCACACGAAACGATGGTTCTGCAACTCCAGCAGAAGCGAAGAATCAAAACAAAACCGAGAGAAAAAAATATATATAGTTAATTCCGGTGGATTTATATCTCAAACATGAAACTACGAAAAGAAAATCCGATTAATCTACATTCATCGTAATCCTTGAATTGCAGCCAAAGGAAGATGCAATAAGCCGAATCGAACAAATGCAGTTAAGGTTTAAAGAAAAAAGAATTCATTAAAACGCCATCAATCCAAACAAGAAAAGAGAAAGTAAAGAAAAAATGCAATGGGAGAAGAGAGAACCTCAAACGAGAAATGGATTTGATTCCGAGTCACACAGGGAGGGAGTCGAACTTGAGGAGAGGCTAATTCTAATTCTAAGATTTAGAGTAAGAGTGGTTGAACATGAACCCTAAAGCGGAGACCCATTTTGACTTCCCGCATCCAATTTTTCTTCCCAACATTACTACTTCTACAACCACAACTACTGCTTATATATTTTTCTAATAAATAGTAGTAAAATGTAAATGCTCTACTCTTTACACGTGTCAACAAAGTGTTTTCTTTCCCGCCGGAACCCCCTAAAAATGGTAATAGAAAAACCCCACGGGCCACGGCCACGGCCCGCCTCCTATCTTCTTCTCCTTTTCCCTTTTGTTTTTTTGTCGGTTTTGGTTTAATCATTAATGCTAATTAGTTACTAAGCCTTTACTTCTGAAAACAACAATTTATTTCTAATTTCCCATAAAACTAAATATACGAGGTCAATTTGATTTTGTGATTTTCCAAATATGAGCCGTGTCTGTCCTTGGCCTTTTTGTATTGTGATGATTTCATCGAATCATGTGTAACAAGGTCATTTGTAATTGTTGATGAAAATGATAAGTGACGATTAACCCTACTTCAAAGATAATAATAATAATAATAATAAAAGAAAAGTGACTATTAACTTTATTGAAAGAGGTGGGATGACAAGTTATAAGCAAAATGGAAAATTTGATTTATCTTTTGGAACTTCCACGAATCTGTTCGTTTACAACTTAAAAAGATTTAAGTGATTTTTAGTATTTTACAATACAATGTGATTACAGGTAATGTGATTGCAAAGAATGTGATTATTAAAATGCAAGAAAGATAACATTGTAGTGTTTATTTTACAAGTACTTTACAGGAAATGTAATATTAATTTACAAAATTACCCTTATTTATTAAAATGTAAATTTAATATACTTGTATTTTTTATTATTAATTTTTATATAATATTATATCTTAAATTTATTTTTAATGTCATATATTTTATTTTTATTTTTTATTATAATTTTGTATATTTTATTTTATTTATTTAATATAATTATTATATTATATATTTTATTTTAATTTATTTTGTTTATATTTTTTATTTTAATTATAATATTATAAAATATTTTTAATAAAATAATAAAATTAAAAAGTAAAAATATCTTTAAATTGCAATTTACATTGCATTAGTTTTGAGTTGCAATCACATTGCAGCCCTTAACTGTAATGTTATTGCATTACAATTTGACATTGCAGTAATTTATTACAAAACAAACACTGTAATGTAATTTAATTAACCACATTGCAAGTAATGTCACTTTACATCCTTGCAAACAAACGTCACCTTAATGCAATGATCACAAGGTAAAATGGTACAGTTGCACTTTTGATTACAATCAAGGAAAAGTGATCTATATGTGTATAATCACAAGTTCCCTGTAAGATATCTCAATAATTTTTAGTCACACAACCAACCAAGAGAACCAAACCCACTGGGCAAATCCAGAGATCAACAGTTCCTATGCTCTACACATGAGATCAAAGACCAACCAGAACCACCTCTTACTCTTTAACAAAATAGAACATCTCACTCAATTTCATGGCTCCGTGCGGATATGCGTTTTATTCAACTGAATCCCTTGACACTACTTTTTCAGTTACTTCCTCAATCTCACAGCTGTTGCTCGTCAGTACACTCTCACCCATTGTACCACTGCCACTGGAATGTTTTGTTGCTTCACCACTTCCTTCTGCTTTCAAGGGGTTCATACTAGGGGAGCTAGAACTAGAAACATGTTCTTCTGATTGTTTTGGCCTATTCAGAGCATGACAGTGTGGGCAGTAATAAGTTATGTACGGGAAATCCTCCTTCCTGGCAAGTCCTGAAGAACACCCAAAAACAAAAAATAATTTGAAGTTTAATATTCTTGTGCAAAAACACTACAAGTCCGTAGTGCCCATGTGTGCAATCATGTGGTGGAATCAGGGGATGAGCAATATTCCTGAGTTGATACTATAACTGCAAAAGCAAATACCACCAACCATTGTGCATATGACAGTTGCCGCAAATGAGTGCATAAGACTGTGTTGGATCTTCACCCACGAGCAAGGCAGCAATTCGTGCAAGCCACCCCCCATCATGTGCAGAAGGTCCTTGTGGATAGTGATGATCAACGACAACCAGTTGATCATGCTCAGAAGCTTGAGGACCCTCATTCCCTGCAGAATGAGGTGTTTCTTCATCAGAATGAAGCAATGGAAAGCTTCCTGTACTACTGGATCTAGTGTGCAATTGCTTTCGTTTTCGAAGTCCACTAGATGGCACTACCTCAACATCATTGCTCTTCCCCCCTGGCACATTAAGCTTAGATTCATCTCCAACATAGACTTTCAAACCTGAATCTGCACCCAACTTAGATGCCAGGACAGTTGCAGCGGCAGCCTTCGCTGCTGGATCAGGATCATATCTCTGCATCAAAGTGCTTTGGCTAAGTTCGATTTGCACATGATATCATGCATTCAAAAAAATACTCCAGGATCTAGCTCATAAGCAAAACAAACTCTTGGAACAAAACAAAAACTAAAAAACGAAATTTTGTCCACTGTCCTCATTTCAGCTTTAAAAAAAGAAAAGGAGAAATCTTAATTAATTGTTATACCTTCTGTTTGATAACATAACTTTCTTAATAACAGGCTTTTACCTATAATTTACTTAAGTAGCAACTTTTCCAAGATGATTACTCAAAGCATGTATACCTTCCTGCACTGTTCTGTGCATTTCATATATGTGAAAAATTATCCCACAGTGTTTCTGCAAGCAACTCTATCAATACTCCCTTTTTATTTTATCATTCAAAATAAAATGAGGCACTAATTAGTACCTTTTCCCTAGTTAAATAACTCTTCTTCTAGCTATCCATGAGGTGTCTTACACTACTAGGGAAAATATAAAAAAGCGGTAAATACTTGTTACGACAATATATCTCAGGGAGTTTCACACCCCCCTTTCGTGGCATTAATAACAGAAGAAAGTTCATGTAGAATTCAAGCAGAGGACTTAAATGGAGATTTGATGAAACGAATAGCTGGTTTTCCATGATTACCTGAATAAGCTGTTGTGTTGTGTAATAATTTGTCTTCTCCTTAAGTTCATCAATTTTAGCTTGCCTTTCAGCACGAAGTCTTTCTAGAGTTTTCTGGTCCCTGCGGTCACCTATAAAATAAAATTGCATTAAATTAACAAGATTACCCATAATTAGAAAACCCACAAATGTTGAACTAATATATCACCGAAATATAGCTTATTATGGTTACCACTTATTCTTAAAACCTGTGCAGGCTTACCTTCCATGGTACACAAATTACAAAAATACAATCACAATGCAAGGAAATATGTAAAGGATGGAAACAGTGTTTTGAATAGTAGTAAGAATAATTATGGAATGTCACTTACGCTATTTGCTTTTGAATCAGAAAGAGCTTTGCCTAACATAAGAAGATAAGAGACAGAATTAAGAACCGTCCAACTACCTAAGAGAGCATGAGCAAGACCTTGATCATTAAAATATAGATACAACAATCAAGGACTGTATTTTGAAACAATAAGGTAGACAATGCTACAATGATAAATGAAGCCTAGAAATTCATGATGCCAATTACATGGAAGTGCACTAAGAGGATTCTGGATCAAATCTTAGGTACATAAATTAATCAAAAAAAAAATTCTTTAGTGTAACAAACAGAGGAAATAGAGCAAAGATAACAAACCGGAACAGCCCAATTGTGACCAGCTAAAATCAATAGCCAGCTCTGTGTTTTACCTTGAACTACTTACAAAAACAAGCTACCCAAAATAAAACTTATATAATAGGAAAATAGGGCCTCTTTAAGACTAGATTTAGGCTTCCTTCTAGGTGTTCTGTATGAGTGTTGTTTTGCCACAATTGGAATGTACTCATGTGAGTTATTAGCTCAAAAAGTTCAAATAAGTTACTTACTAAGATTGTCTAAACTAATTGCACAACATTGTAAATAAGTTCTTGTTTTGCAGCAGGAAAATTGGTCTGGAAAATCTAAGATGAGTGGGGATGGAGAGAAAATAAGTACAGGAGTGGAGGATAAAAAGGAGGAAGTCACCAGCTACAAAAAGGATTAGAAAAAGGCCATCCAATTAAATTGTTCTGTATAAGTTAAAAATGTATTGCAACTAATGGACATATTGTTTTCCGGTTTCAAACTGCCAACTAGATTAATTCTAAACTTTTCAATTTTTGGTTCCTCAAGTTATATCTACAGTTGAATCAGCATGTCTAGTTTAGGAACACACTTCATACTAACAATCTTAGGGTTGTTAACTTCTGCTAGATATACTCCATGTTCAAAGTAAGTTAAAACCTAAAAAAAGGCAAGCCTCGTACATCTTGATAACAACTGTGGATACAAATACAATAGACTAAAAACAAGTTATGATTTCTATAGACAAGCATTAAAGTGATTTCCAACACACACATGTCAAGCTTGACAACAGCAAATTACTAATAGGTAACTGTCGAGTAGGAGAAGTAATGAGGATATTTCATGTTACTATCTACAAGGTTAGAACTTCTCTGTGCTTGTTTAATACATAACTTGTGCAGATAGCTAGCACATGCTCACAAATTCTATCATCGGGATTCACCCTGTTGTAAATTTTCAACAGCTATTACCTATTAATAACAAAAACAAATATATATATATATATAGACAAAACAACAACTCTAGACCTTTAACAACATGAAAATTGTGTAAGATACTGAACTGAGTTACTTACACATCCTTGTGATGCTTACAACTGCAGAATAAGCAAGAGAAGAAAAAACAGGCAAAAGGAACATTGGTAAAACTCGAAATGCCCTCATCTTCCAATTCAACTCCATGGATCTTGTTGTCATGATGGCATAAGCAACTGCAACAACCTGTAAATTGACAAGAAAATCTTCATGAGGGCCCATCCAGAAAAGAGTTCTTTGAAAAGTTAGAAAGTCATTGCAAGTACTTTTCACATTTTCCTTGTCATTTTTTTTCTTAAAAAAAAAGTCAGTTGGGCAGCACTTCTGTTCTGGAAGAAGTTGATAGAACAACGAATTTTATTCAGAGGTAAATAAAGGATGGAAAGGCCAAATATGGATGAAGAAATTCCAGCTACTGACCAAGAAAATTTATGAATGGTTGGATGCAGAATATGAGGTAAATCACCAATGATACAAGGTTGGTGGACTCTATCGCGAGCTTTTCCAAATGACAGATAGTATACACATGTTAAACAAAATACGGAATAAAGCTATATTTTCGATTGAAAAATGATTTCCAAAAGTAGTAATACCACTGCATAAGAAACGAAGAGCAACAAGTTGCAGATTAGGAGTGAAAAAACTGTTTGGCATTCTTATTGTTATTAGCAACTAGTGTAGTGTGGAGATAGGGTGATGAGGCTGAGGGTGGGTACCTCCAAAATGACAGAAAAGACAATGAGATGCCTAACCATTCTCCTCCAGGTCTGGGATCTTCTTTTCATTCGCGCGAGAACAGCGGCCTCTTCCTTGGAAATGTGTTCAAGTCTCTTCTCGAAATCGTCCCCGTGAATCCTAAAGATTGCATTCCACACGCGGGAGAGGACTCCCTTGCCTTTCTTCTTCACCACCGGGGGACTCGATTCTTTGCTTTCACCTTCGGGAATGCTTTTGTCCTCCGCCATCGCTCACCGCTGCCTATTCAAACACACACACAAACCATTACCATAAATTAAATCATCTCAAACACGTAAAAATTAATGCTAAATCATCGCTGCTACTAAATTCAAGTCAGAGGACGATTCATTTTCGATTCAACGAGCGGGGACTGCAAAATAAGGTAGAAATACCTGGAAAGCCTCCCGTCCTAGTGTTTTCGATAATCAGAAATAAATATATATACTACTAGTATTAATTATTGAAATCGAAGTTGTAGATCTGATCCTCCTCCTCCCTTTCTTCTTCTTTGACCGATGACAAGAAAAACAATGATGAATTTTTGTTGAAAACTGCAAATCAACTCCGTGGGGTAAACGCGAGTTCCAGAGCCTCCTCCTTTTTAACTTCACGATACCTAAACTCCTCCCAACAATCAACCATATCTTTATTATTATTATTATTATTATTATTACTCTTCACTCTCTCTTTCTGTTTTTCTTTTAAAAAAAAAGATTCAAATTAATTAAAACATCAACTTACATATGTCTAATTTATCTACTAATAAAATAGAGAAAATATGTGTACCTATTTATATTTATTTATAAATACATATATATAAATACAAAAGTATAAGGTAGTAGAATTTTTATTACTAACAATAACAATTTGATTTTTCACATAAATATTTGATTCAATAATATATTAAAAAATTAAATTTGAACTTTTCTTCTCAAATAAACAAAATTCCAAACTAATGGAAACTTTCACACATTAATGATTACACTGATTTAAACCTTTCATAAAAGTATTGGAATCATGATTATTATCTAAAATAAAAAAGGAATATTATAGTAAGTATTGTAAAAATATTAGAGGACTAAATTGGTTATATTTATGATTGTGCCTCTGATTCCATATTAAACATTCCAAACTTGATTTCTGTCTACAGTGGGTTATAAAAGTATTGGAATCATGATTTCTTTCTACAACAAATATTATCTTCTCATGCTTTTAATCTATCTTTAACAAATTCTCTATATGTAAGACTTTGTTATGCTTGTTTTTTGTTATTTGTCATGTGCAAGGTAATAAAATGAGCATGGTGGACGTGGATGATCGTGTGTATTGCATGCGCAATCAACATATAAAAGGACATTTATCTTTCCATCTTGATTATCAAATTTTAAAGTTTTACAAAATGGATGCAGAAAATTGAGATCTTGTGTAAGAAATTGTCAATCATATAAATTCATTTACAAAATTTTAAAATTATACCAAAAATATAATTATATATATAATAATTTAATATAAAATGAGTGAACAAACACATAAACAAAGATGAGATAATCCTCTTTAATATTAACTTTAAAATTTTAAGTTTATAAATATTAACAAGTAAGCACATTAAAATTTTTATGAAGGTATAACCATTTGAATTTGAGATTTTCAATATAAGAGTTTCATAATACTATTTGTTATAATGTAGGCAATAATGAGAATTAATAGGACAAATGAATTATCATCGTGCATATTTGCCAAATTATTGTCCGACATAAGGTTCAATATAAATAAATTATTACATTCAAAATTTTAGCAAACAAACTTATTACATCAAATATTAGTTTAATTTGTAAAATTAATATCATCACGTACTATATGCCTTTTAAATTGGATCATCTATTTTCTGATGCCGAGAATACATTAAAATAATGGTTAACGCATGAACATGGGGCGTCGGGGCCAAACTTTTTTGCCAAAAATAAGGGTAAAGTTAACAAAGTTTACTTGGCAAATTAATATTCATAAACAACTAATTATAACAAAGTACGTATAGCTGTCCAGCGCTGAAGTGCGAGCCCATATTCGAGCTGACCAGACTGGACTCTGACGTTTGACGCTCGCCACCCTCTTCGGTCTTTCCTCCTTCACTCGTCCGTCTCCCTTCCAAAATTTTCATTTTATTATTATTATAATAAGAATAAAAAGTATTATTATATGGTAAGTATATTGAAATAAAAAGCTGGTACCAGTACTACTGCCACTGCTACCTATAAAATATAAATTTATTTTTAATACGTATAATAAGAATATCGCAAAGCCAAAAATTGTGGGAATATCACCAAAATTCCCAACACCAAAATTCAGGTTCATCTCCTCGTTCTCGTCACCTCACTTACGGAGCAGCTTTTGGCCCGCCTCTCCCCCTCAGGTATTAACTCCGACTCCTCTGCCGTTATAATGTTCTCAGGACGATTGTGTTCATGCGAATTTACAATTATTGGGATTAGGAGTAGTACTTATCTCTAGGGTTTTCTTTTCGTCTCTGCAACTCCTAGTGGCTTTTTTTTTTCTTTATCTGATTCTCGTGTTAGTCCAGAGGTCTTATTTTGATTAGCGGATATGAATTGAAATTTCCAATAAGTCTTATGATTAAACGTACTCAGTTATGTTATCGTATGATTCTGATTCAAACTAATTCATGGAACAGTTGGTATGCCTTTGGTTCCCGATGATTGAAACGAAATTAACTAGTGTAACTTAGCGGATGATCTGTTTTTACGACAAACAGACAAACTTACTTCGAAATTGGAAGATAAGTGTGTATGCCAAAGAAGATCTCAGGTTCTATTAGTTGCATTGCATTATCTTTTTCTATAAAAGTTGAAATGCAAACTTTTTTTTTTTTGAAAAGTAAGTTGAAATGCAAACTTCTTTGCTCTTTTCTATCATTTATCTCTATGATACTATCAGGTTGTTAGTTTCATATTTTACTAAGAGTTGTTCTGCTGGGGAACACAATTCTACCATCTTTGTGTTTCCAACTGGGCTAAGGTAGGGATGTGGTATTTTAATCCTCAACTCTCTCCAAAGTTTGGCTCGTTTTAGGATGATTGCGGACTATGCTTAAGCTCTATTATCTATTTCATTGTCTATTTCTTTAACTTATGAATTTACTGTTTGTACTCAAGCTGCCTATTAATTGAGGATTTTCCTTTATTCTATAAAAAACAAGAATAGCTGACCAATTCTTCTTATATGTGTGCACAGCAAGGTTGGTCAATGATAAAATGAGCCGACCAACAACCCGTAGTAAAAATAAAAGACATAGACAAGTGGAGAATGATGATACCACTTCTGAAATATTAAGGTACAAGCTTTCTATTTAAGACTAAGGAATCTTTTTTTTTCTGCGTTAAGGGGGGAGGGGGGGGGGGGGGGGGGGGGAGAGGGGGGAATTTTCTTTTTCTATAATTTTTCTTTTGCCTTGTGCAGGAAAATTCATGCAACGAGTCAAATAACTGATGATGATGTATTTCAGCTGTACATGATCACAAAGCCAGTTTGTCAAGGATGTCGCGTGAATACTAAAGACAACCCTAATTGTTATTGCGGGTTAATTCCACCTCCAAATGGAAGTCGGAAAACTGGCTTATGGCAGAAAATGTCAGATATTGTCCAAGCCCTTGGTCCAGATCCATTTAAAGATCTCCGTGCTTCTGCATACTCACCTGCAGGTCTCACGAATCTGGGTGCAACATGTTATGCTAACAGCATTCTACAGTGCCTGTACATGAATAAATCATTTCGACAAGGTGTTTTCTCTGTTGAACCTGATATTTTGGAGCAACATCCTGTCTTGGATCAACTTGCCCGACTTTTTGCACAATTGCATGCTAGTAAAATGGCCTTCATTGACTCTGCTCCATTTATAAAAACACTTGAGTTAGATAATGGAGTTCAGCAGGATAGCCATGAATTTCTGACCTTGCTTTTTTCTTTGCTTGAGCGTTGTCTAAGCCATTCCAAAGTTACCAAGGCAAGGACAATTGTTCAAGATCTATTCCGAGGAAGTGTATCACATGTGACAACGTAAGATTAGATTTCATCAGTGTTAGTTTGAAAATTATGATTTTCTGTATTTTTTTCCCTAGCATTATTACTCATTTTTCTTCTTTTACTTAGTTAATATGTTTTTTGGATACTTATTAGATCCTTATGTATGATTGCATCTGCCCTGCCCAACTATATAAGTTATGACTAGATATTGAATAATCATGGAAAATGGAGATAGACAATTCAGATATGAGCTAGAGAAGCAGATGACTAATTATCCTAAAAGGGAAGGCAACTGAGAGGGGTAAAAGGAAAATCCATTCGTCAATTTTGAAAAACGCTTTTTTCCAATTAAGCGGAACAAGGGGAAAATTTTAGTTTTCTTTCCATACACCAGATATTTGTTTGATGTTTTTAAGAGATATTGATCTGCCATTCAATGTTATTACTTGCTTACATTGTCCATTAAGTGGATTTCCTCCAGCGATATTTAGTTCGTACTCAATTATGCTTCTCATATATGAGAATCCTTGTTTCTTATAATTGGCCATGGTTTATTCAAATTACTGTGGATGCTCTTTTATTGTTGCCTTATTTTACATAATTCATCCAATGTGAACTTGCATGGTCGAAGTCTGTCATGCTTGGGTTAGAATTAGCTTATATGAGGTGCATGAATCAGCAGCTTTTAGCAATCATCTGCTAGTTACAAATGTCATGTACTATATCAGCTCCCTCTTGGTCAACATTTCAATTTTCTTGTTGCATCCGCTTTTAATAATGAAATTATTGTTAGCCTCTTTCAGTTGTTTTGATGTTAGCGATTTGTGTTGAGATATGCATTTTACCTCATTCAGCCATTCATTTGTTTATGTCTCTGAGTCTATATAAAGGGACTTCCTTGTGGCATTTGATATGTAATCTTGTGATTTATCTTATAAATATAACAAAATTTGAGGTACAAGAGTGTAATTTATGTGAGATTTATGTATTATCCTTCACTTATAGGTGCTCCAAATGTGGAAAAGATTCTGAAGCTTCTTCAAAGATGGAAGACTTTTATGAGGTTGAGTTGAATGTCAAGGGCCTGAAAACTCTAGACGAGAGCTTAAATGATTACTTGAGTGTGGAAGAGCTGCATGGTGATAACCAATATTTTTGTGAGTCATGTAACACGAGAGTTGATGCTTCTCGCAGCATCAAGCTACGTACACTGCCTGATGTGCTTAATTTTCAGCTTAAGCGCTATGATTTCCTTCAAAAGGTAATTGATTATGTATTTGGTACCATTTTGCTATTTGCTTGAACATTTTACAGCTAATAGATTAGTAGATCCTTTTCCCTTTTTATAATAATCTTTTGACTCAATGTGCAAAGCAATTCCATTTATATTGATTGTGGTAGAAGCTCTTGTCAGTAGCATGCTTCATCAAACTGTCATCACTTTTGATGTTTGTGTATTTCAATGTGTCAGTAGACTACAACAAAGAAGAAAATTTCTTCGTTGTTCTCGTTTCCTGGAGAGCTAGATATGCAGGGCAGGCTGTCTGAACCTTCTCAAGTGGAATTAATATATGACTTATCGGCAGTACTTATCCACAAAGGAACTGCTGCAAACAGTGGCCATTACATAGCTCACATTAAGGATGAGAATACAGGGCTGTGGTGGGAGTTTGATGATGAGCATGTCTCAAACTTGGGTCATCATCCATTTGGAGAAGGCTCTTCAACTTCTAACACTAAATCTATTCGAACCGAGCCAGTTGGTTATTCATCTTGCATAGGAGTGGATGGCACTGCTAATGGAAATCATTTGGATCAAATTCAGCAGCAACATGAAGAATCAAGTATTGGGAGCCATGTAGAGATATTTTCATCTACTGATGCCTACATGATAATGTACAATCTTAGGTGTAATAAGAAGAATGATGTGAGGGGATTTACGATTCATAGTGCCAACAGCATGGAACTAGAAGGGGATGCAGTTTTCTTGCATGATGGTATATCTCTTCCATCTCATCTTTTTCAGGAGATAAAAGACTTGAATTCATCATATGATGATGCATGTGAACAATACAAATTGAAGAAGGAAAGAGAACTAGAGCATATAACAGCGAGGAGACAGGAAGTGAGATCAGTGCTATCTGAAGCTCCTGTTCATTCAGTTGAAGAACCATTTTATTGGATTTCTACAGACTGGCTTCGCCAATGGGCTGATAACATTACTCCTCCGTAAGTATAGTGCCACATTTCAAATTTCTTTTGAGTCTTTGTTTTTTGTTAGCTTGTGCATGTTAGGCAGTCAAACATGTTTCTTGTAGGTAGAAGTTGTAAAGCAATGAGTAGATGGTTTTTACTGGCTACTAGCCTACATTAATTTGTGGGCTTGTGCTTATTAGCGATCTTGCATTAATTTTTAGTGTTGAATTTCTGAATTTAGTTCTCTTTTTGGTATATTTGTAATGGTCTGTGGCAACTGTCACAAGTTCTACTATTTTGTCACCTCTTCACTTTTAGAGCTGATGGTTTACTTTTGATGTCTGCAGTGTTTTAAATAATACATCTATCCAATGTTTTCATGGAAAATTTCCGGTTTCCAAAGTTGGCTTTGCGAAGCGATTGTCAGCTAAAGCCTGGATGAAATTGTTCTCTAAGGTAGCTGCATTTTAGTCATCTAACTTTTGCTGCACAAACTCTGTCTAGTGTTATTTACTCACTGATTATGGTTAATTATGTTATAACACCTTTCTTGTTGCTTCTCTTTTTTTGTTTTTTAATCTTTGGCACTTGGTTAAATTTATAATAAAATGCAGTTTGATAGCTGTCCCATAGCTACATAGTGAGTGTAGGAGGAGGAGATTTTTTATTGTGCTCTCTAACGAGAGCAGAGATTTCTGATTGTTCTCTGTAATGAGAGCAGAAGGCCAGTAAACCTTTAAACACCATATGCAGCCAGTGTGGTCCACTGCGAGGCGCTGGACCACTTTCTTGGTGCATTGATCTCTTTTTCCATCTGTTGATAGTAAAAACATTTTTCATTTAGCTTGGGTGGTGTGTGGGCCAGTGAATTGTAGGTCCTGAACAAATGGTGTGGTCATGCAGAAATGGCCCAGGATTTTCCAGAGACCAAGGTGCACAAATATATGTGAAGTGCGTAACAATGGATATCATGAGTATAATGTTATTACTGCAGGGTATCTTTCGTGTCTTTTCTTGGAAAGGTACATATTTTAGTCTTCTGATGTATTGCCCTTCTCTGTGAATGGCAGTATGATGCTTCCTATCTACAATAGGAAGATGAAATCTCATGAGAATCTTTTCTCTTGGACAACCTGTGCACCTCCGTTGCCTTTTCTTTGTTCTTTTCTGTTTTTCTAAACTCTTCTCTTTCCTTATTGTTGCATGTGTATACTTATCTTGGTTTGAATTCTGATGTCCACATTAATTTTTTCTTTTATCAAAAGGTAAAAATGATAATTGTTATGTCAATGTATTCATATGTATGTAGGTAGTTTCTCATTTCCATTTTCATCTCTTGTTTGCCCGTGTGATGCTGTGCCATCACTGCTGATATATTTTGTTGGATGCTTGTGCAAACCAGTACAATGGGGGCCCAACACTTGCCAAAGCTGACTTTTGCATGGAATGCCTTATTGATGTGGCACGCACAGTCGTCTGTGCTGACAGCTATAGGGACCGAAGAAAATTGATGAAAGAGATTGCAGACAATGTACTTTTGGGCAAGTGCATGGATGGAACCTACTATGTGTCAAAGGCATGGTATGAGTACAGTTGTTTCTATTTTATGTCCACTTTAAGTAGTTTCAATGCTGTGTTTACCTTGCCAGACTACAGTAGATTATCATATTCTTCTTCTGCCTGATAGAAGGAAAATCAGTTCCTTTTAACATTTTGTTTCTCTTCTTCTGAGCTTCTATATTGCTCTGTCTTGCATATTTTGTCAGCTTGAGCTTTCAATTTGATCTAGAAATTGGTCAGGGTGAAAGCCGTGGGATGATGACATGACCTATTCTGAAGAATAAAACTTGCTCCCCTTTGCTCTCTATTGTTATGTTTTGGGTTTGTAGTGATGCTAGATAGTCGCTGCTCATAGGTTGCAACAGTGGGTGAAAAGAAAAAACCTTGAGGCACCTAGTGAAGCTGATGCTGGACCAACAATGTCTATTACATGTCCTCATGGGCACCTGATGCCGGAACAAGCTGCTGGTGCTAAGCGATTGCTGGTTCCTGAGAAGCTATGGCTCTTCTTTTATGAAGATGTAATCACAATAAAACCTGATGAACCTTCAGGTTGCTCAACTTTTCCTTTTGACTCTGAAGAGTGTCCTGAGTGCAGCAATGCACTTTCAGAAGTTGCTTGCTTGGAAGATTCTATAAGGTCATCTAAACTAAATTCACATCCATTGTGTATTGATATCCTCTAATATGATTTCACAGTTGATTGACTTCCATTGTTTATGCTGCAGAGCAGTGAAGCTTAAACAGCGCCAAAATCATGAAAAATTAGCCACGGGCAAGAGTATTCCACTGTCTTTAAACTGCAAGTATTACTTGGTGCCTTCTTCTTGGCTTTCAAAATGGAGGAGCTACATCACTGCAAGCGGCAAAAATATTTCATCTATGGAACCTGAAATTCTTGATGGCATCATTAATTTGCTGAAATGTGAAAAGGTGACTTGCAACTTCTCCAATAATTCTTTTTCTGTATTCTAGCACCATTGCAGATCATTTGTTTTTTGTGCCAGGAATTGGTGCTTATTATTTTTCCTCTCATGTGGGGAAGTAGAAAAGATTTTTTGATGTGCATTTTGTTGCTTTCAATTATTTGATGATGACATTTTTCTGCTGTAGTTAGTTAAAGAAAATTACAGGAATAATGCACTTATGAATGATCCAACAACCACTTTATAACTAAAATTCACTTTTAGCCAAAATGGTCAGGACTTTAATGTCAGAAGTTAAATTTTAGCTGTAGATTATTGGGGCCTATTTTGCTTCCAGTTTGCTCAACTTTCACTCTTTACTTTTAGTCATGAGGATAACGGTTGTAATATCCTTCTCCCACTTTTGTTTTCACCAGCATTTACGTCTTCTTGAGAGGCCGCCAAAAGTGGTCTACAAACGTGGTTCCTATTTCCAGAAGGGTACTACTGTAAGTATATGATTGTTTTTATATATATATATATATATTCATTTGCTTAAATATGCAGACACTGACGCTTACTGGTGCTATCTATTAATTATAAGCTTTTTTGGCAATATCCACTCAGCCTAGTTGTCTAGAATAGTAGTTAAAAATTAAAGGTATATAAGCACCTTCTGCTTCTGGTCACTGCTTGTATAAATTCTCTAATACCTGCCACTTGCTTTCTTCTCTTTCTGCCTCCTTCCTCCTCTCATCTTTGGATTTTAGACAGATAGGTTGACAATTATCACTGAGAATGACTGGAAATGCTTTTGTGAAGAATGGGGTGGTACTGAAGAGGACGGCATATCTGCTGTGATTGAGTTATGTAGCACTGATAATGTGGCTGGATGCTGTGAGGACATGCCAATATCTGTGCAGCAACTTGATCTTCCAAATGAAGTAAATAATGAGGTTGAGTCAAGACAGCTGGTGATTAGGACCTGCCCGGAGGTAATATTGATATTTAACCCTGAACTTTTCTTATTGTTCGGTGATCTATGTAATGGAGTTTATTTTGTTTTAGTACTCGTGACTATTGAATTCTTTTGAAAGTTAAAATTGATGATAATTAGCTAATACTATTGTTGTTGGTGTTGTTAATTTTCTGTAACAAAATGTACAGTGGAAGTCCTGAGGTATGCAAGATGGTTTTTTCTTTTTCGCATGGAAGATGTGAATTTGAAGAACAAGAAAAATATTTGGGAAGAAGACAGAGATTGCTGTAGTTTTTTTTTAGTTATTTATTTTGTCTTCACATAAATGGGTGAATTTTTATGCATTCAAGTAGAGAAATAATTGAAATATTATTGTAGATTGAGGAAGAATGAAATAGATGCTATTTGATCTATATGATCCTAAAAGAGTTCTAGGAATTTAATTTGCAAGAATGCTGGATTGCTCATGTGTTCACAGAAAATTCTGAGGCATCTCACAAGTTATGAAACTTGAACAATGTAATATTGGCTAGAGTGGGTTTGCAACATTATGCTCAGGTTGTTGGGAATGATCATACTCCCTCATTGAAAGGAATGTAAATGGTGCTTTGAAAAATAATTTTTGGTAATTGCCTAGCTGGTTCACCGAACATTGTTGAGCATCTCAGATGTCCATAACATCTGGATGTCGGAATTGTGGACAAGGCAAGTTACAACATACTGGCCCAGGTCATTGGGAAAATGAACAGAGTAGCTCAATGAAAGGAATGTGAATAGTGCCTTAAAATTTTGTAGTTGCCTCAAATCTGGGGAATGAAGTATGCTAAAAGTTTTCTGTCCTAAACGTGGTTGGGCTTTCAGTTGCTATCACTCTTATATTTGAAAGTTAGAATGACTCATGTTGATATTTTGTTAGGCATGTGAGGAGTGCATTGGAGAAAGAGAAAGCTGTGAGTTGATGCAAAAGCTCAACTATGCTGATGAAGAGATTTATGTTTATCTTGTACGTGGAAAAGAAGCCCCAAAATCAATCTTACAAGCATCTGAGTACTCTGAGCTGGATCGACGAACCTCCAAGCGTTCTCGAAGGACAAACAATGGAAATTTACTAAATTTAAAAGTTTCTGCATCTACATCAATATACCAGTTAAAAATGATGATATGGGAATCACTCGGGGTAGGTAATGTTGAGTTTGTTGAATTTAACTATTATTATTTTTGAAAGTGCATGCTTTGTTTTTCTCAACTGATGCATTTTAATATTGCAGAAATAGGAGCATGCATTCCCCTTTCTCTGTCTAGAACTTCGAGTTGTAATGTTTGAGACTACTTTAGTCGGACTGACAGTCTTGCCTTTTCCCATGAACCATTGTCCTCCTACCATCTCCTTGCTTAACAAGACACTACTATTTGTGGACTTTAAAAATTTTGGTGATGTATTGTTGTTGAGTTGAATAACATCTTAATTAGTAATATTAAATACACCATTTATATTGTTACATTAATCTTATCAAGCTTGCCATTCTTATTGCAATATATTGTTTGTTCATAAAAATGTAAGTAGGACATGTTGCAAAGAATGTTAGTTCAAGTTGTCTCTGATTTAGCTTCATATATTTAAAATCACTTATCTGGGCAAAGTTTGATTAAATTTGTGGAAAATAAAAGTTCGCACTAAGTTCATTACATATGATTTGTGGAAAATGTAGCAGTTGGGACAATTTCTTAATATTATTCATTCTGACAAGGTTTGCTTTGCTTGTCTTCTTGAAACTTAGATATTGCTATTTTCAACTTTGTTTTTATTAGATGTGTTTTTAATGAGCACTTGTTGTACTCATAGTAAATTATGTTTTTGTTCGATAGTAGCCTCATTATATGTTTTCGTTCGATAGTAGCCTCTTTGACGATCGTTTTGTGCAGGTTGTTAAGGAAAACCAAATACTTCACAAAGGATCCCGAATAATTGATCAGGAAATGTCAACTCTTGCAGACATGAATATATTTCCTGGAGATACGCTTTGGGTGAAAGATTCAGAAATCCATGAAGATCGAGATATTGCTGGTAATTGTTTCTATTTTTTTGACCTTTTCAAGAAATAGACTGTCATAGATAATTTGTTAAATGGAATTAAGGTGTTATTTCACTGGTTTTTCCCCCAGTTGGATATGATGTACAAGAAACTGTGGAAACTGTTTTCTGTCTTCATGTCCTCAGCATGTTCATCTTTGTTATAAATTACTGCTTTAAACTGCAGTTGGCATGAATGAGAATCTGACTTTGGTTTATGTGAGAGTTGTTGGATTCTTTAATTTCAATGACATTAGAAAAGAACAGGAAAAATACGGGAAGAATCTGTATAGTTACTTTCATTGTAAGCTTTATAACCTAAGTAGTTCAACACTGAAGTAGTTGTTGTTTGCTGATCCTTTGGTGCTGCACAGATGAGCTTTCTGACCAGAAAATGAATGTCGATAATGTCGAAGAAGGATTTCGGGGAACACTATTGGCAGCAAATATTTCATCTCAAGTTGTTTAGAGGAAGAATACTTTTGTTTTTTACCTACAACAAATTTTTGTACATACTTATGCTGGAAGAAGAAATCATGGAATGCTTCTATTTGCATGTTAGGAGGTAAGATGCCTTAAACTCCTTTTATTGGATTGTAAACTTTTTCTGTTTATATTGGACATGCATTTCTTTGAGCTTCCTCATTTATCATCTTAACATTGTACTTATTAAAAGGCTGCCATGGCCAGTAAGCAGTCCTCTGCTCCATTACGGCATGACTGAAATTTTCAATGTCCTAGCTTCTATGATTGGTTATTCAGACATGATTAGATGTTTGAATCTGCATTCAATTGTCTGATGACATCATCAGCAAGTAGTCTTTTGTATATCTGATGACATGAACACCATTCCAGTTGGTGTCTGAAACGTAAAATGGCAAGAGGACGCATCTCATTTGGTTGATTTTCTAACTTGTTGTGGGTTTGGTCAATGGTGCAACAAATAACTGATTCATAAAATGTTGTATTTGTGGAAGCAGATGGTGGGAAAGCTGCTGCTTAAAGGAATTTTTGGTCTATTCCCCAGCCCATTTTTGTGCCTTGATAATATGAAGAAAACCTGGCCTTACTCATCCGTGGCAGATGATTAGAGTAAACTGGTGGGTGACCACACTGATAGAAGAAAGCCGAGGATTCTGGAATTGCCGAGAAGTGTTTTTTATATGTACAAGTGGAGATGGATATGAGTATCAGTCGAGGGGCTGTAATATTCCTTTGGTTGTACTGGAGATGCTTTTAAGTTGTAGACTATATTTTGCATGTACAGATGAGTAATATCTGTTTAAGATATGGAGATAGGATGCTGAGTGCGGTTCATAATGAGATCTAGTTATGTGCTGTGTGTCAAGAACATTAGACCTATCTAGTACTAGTAGTAGTATTTTGGTAAATATATGACGTAGCTTTCCTGGAATCTTATTTTCAGCTAGCAGTTTACTTACTGTACATCAACTGGAATCATATTTTATGGCTATCTATTTTTTACTTTATAATAATAATAATAATGGTGAAATAATTGATTAAAAATGAACAAAAATTAAAATACAATTTCATTCGCATGTTTTGTTTTCTTCCATTGAGAGAGAAGAAGCGTGGTAGAATTAGAATCTGAAGTATGATTTGTGTGTCTTATTAAGAGTACAAAGTCGTACGGCCTTGGGGTTGGGAAAAGGATGCGGCCCAAAGGTTTGGGCCTTCTAGGCCTGGTGGTTGGTTAAAGGCTCACTTGATCCCTGGCTGCGTTTGCTTGATCTAGATGATGATAGATCTGGGTTTAGAATCGATGGCGGCCAAGGCAAAGCAAATGATGCTGATGATGTTGTCTTCTTCCTTTCCTTTTTCTGTTTCATCACTATCGGCACCGGCATCGGTGTCAGCTGTCCGTCATCCCGCAAAATCCTGTGCTTTCGTGAGATCTGCTTGTAGAAGCATCTCTACTGATACAAGTAAGAAGAAGAAGAAGAAGAAGAAGAAGAAAGAAAAGGGCAATTGGAATGCAAACGGGTTGGAGAAAGAAAAGAGAAGGACCCGTTCACTCAGGGATTGCGATATTGAGATCGAAGAGAAGGAGGAGGATGATTCTTCTTCTACTTCAGTGATGATGCAGCAGACCCAGACCCACGTTCCCGTTATGTTGGGTGAAGTGCTTGATGTCTTCTCTTCAAATTCAAAGCCTCTCTGCTCTTTTGTGGACTGTACTCTTGGAGCTGGCGGTCATGCTTGCGCGGTCTAGTCTCTTTCTTTACTATAAAATAATGTGTGTGGACTGCCGAGTGTTAATATTAGGTTTTTCTCCTCTCCTGTATACTAACAAATTGGTGCTTCATCTTCACTATATAATGTCAGATAATCCAGGCCCACCCTGAACTAAAGCTTTTCATTGGAATGGATGTGGATCCTCTTGCACTCCATATGGCTCGTTCTCGCATCCATTCTCTTTCCCACTCTCATCCTCACCCTCACTTCCAAGGTTTCACTTTTCTCAACAATTTCAGACACATCAAATCCCTTCTCAGGCAGGTTGACCACCCCGACATCTTCTCTTCCGGAGTCGATGGCATCTTAATGGACTTAGGAATGTCATCCATGCAGGTTTTCTTGCCTTCCCTCTTCCCTCCTTCCTCCTCCGTCATTTTCCTTCATCGTCTCCCTTTTCTGCTTTTGCGCAGGTCAACAATCCCGAGCGAGGTTTCAGTGTGCTTGCTAATGGACCTCTTGACATGCGCATGGATCCTCGGGTAAGACTTAAGAGTAAGACCTCTCGCCATTCACAAGACACCGCATGGTTTTTCGTTATTGTTTCTTTCCCTCAACCACATCCATATTTCAAGTTTTCAACTTTGCTTGTGATTTTATACATGTTCATCATGATGCTTTTCTGCTTTTACCTTTTCGCTGCAATTTGTTCATCTTTCTGCCAGTCGAGTTAAAATTTTGCTTTATTTCTTCTCATTGCCATAGGAAGCGTTATGGATGTTGATTCCTTTGCTACATAAATGTGTTCACTTTTTGGGCAAATTTATAGTATGTCATATCCTAAATTGCTTACCTTGCTTCATTGATCATGTATATCAAAACATTGGCAACTTATCTGCTACCCAATCCGTTCACTCAGTTGTGCATGTAGATGAAATTTGTGTTTGAACATCTCAGATTCTTTAATATCTTTTTTTCTACTTAACTCTAACTGGTCTATGACAGGCTAGTCTGAAAGCAGAAGACATATTAAATTCTTGGCCAGACATTGAAGTGGGAAGAATCCTTCGGGATTATGGAGAAGAGAGTAATTGGTGGTTGCTTCAAAATAAGATAATTCAGGCCCGCCTACAAGGTGGATTGCATTCCACTGGTGAACTGGTTGATGTTATTCGGAGTGTGAATCCTCGAACGAGAGGTAGGTTTCCTCTCCATTCATCTGGTCTAGTTTTGTGCTTTTCATGATTTGTGTTTAAATTTTCTTTCTTGTGTTGATATGTGGCCGATAAGTGAAGGACTGGGGTCCAAATGGTGAGGCTTCTTGTTTGTTAAATGGACACAATCTGATGTGCTTATTTCTACTGGATGGATAACATGCAATTAAATTGACACAGGAGGCAGGCAAGGTTGGGTAAAGACAGCAACACGAGTGTTTCAAGCCCTAAGAATCGCTGTCAACGATGAACTCAAGACACTGGAGGGCTCCTTGTATGCTTGTTTTGATTGCCTTGCTCCTGGGGGTAGGCTTGCTGTCATTTCTTTCCACAGTTTGGAGGACAGAATTGTGAAACAAACATTTCTTAAAATCATCCATTGCTGCATGGAAAATGGGGATGGTAGTGAGGATATAGGAGATTTGAGAGCGATGAAAAGTGACAATAATCAAAATGAAGCATGGATTCGACAGACAATACAAGGTTGGAATGGAACAATACTTACCAAGAGGCCATTAACACCATCTGAAAAGGAAGAAGGGTTCAACCGTCGGTGTAGAAGCGCTAAGCTAAGGGTAATTCAGAAGGTGCGTAGATAGGTGATAGGTGAGTTGTAGCTGGAGGTCGTAGCTAGCTTAGGGAAGTTATAACTGTATCTTTAATGAGCCGTTCTACCTTAGGTATTCAATCCTATCTGTTTCACAATTAGAAACTTACCGGATAGGGAAAAATTGTTACGGTGTACCATCTTGTAACCAAAATTCAATTTTACGAGGATAAGAGGAGGATGAGCGATGGCGGTGGTATGACATTTGAAAAGAGGAAGGGGACTCCTTGGCCACCATTGGCCATGGGATTACTACCCTTTTGTTGTCATACGAGTGGAATTATTTGATGTGCAAGTTGAGTTACATCACATTGAGCCAAACTATAACGAAACACTTCTGAGATTCTCGCATATTCATCCCTGAGGAAAAATAAAAAGAAAAATTTTCATGTTCAAAAAGTTTGGTGTTATTGTCCCCCAATTTGGAAACTTTAGTAGGAGTGCGTATGTATGCATCTTGGAGGGATGGTCGTCATTTCTATGTGCAGAAAAGCAAAGCTTTCTAGAAGCTCATATACCTAAAAGAATTGTTGATATAAGCAAGCAAGACGTCTATTACTTTTTATAAATTCTAGTCGTTCATATTTATATGTTGTACTATTTTGGGAAAAGGCTTCACAGACTTTCATAAGTGAACGACACCAGTAATAAAAATAAACAACTTTCTCTGCAGGACAAAACACAAAAGCCTTGCTGCTGACTTTGCAGATTGCACTGTATAAGTAAAAGAACAAGTGTCAAATCTCGACTCAGCTTGTTCTTTTGTTTTGCGGCTAGTAATTGGGGATGATGACTATGGTAACTGCGAACAACACTGCAAGTGGATGGACCTTGAGCAGCAGCAGGTTGTTTATGTTAGAGTCGTACTGTTGACTGTTGAGATTGCCTCTTTTCTTTATGCGATGATAATGCCTCATAAAGTAAATTATTACCACTAGTTCCTGCCTGAAACACAAAACATGCTTTCTCTCGGTTTCGGGCTCAGGAACGCTACTCTCCCCGTCCAACTACACCTGCATCAAGTTCAAGCCAATAATATTGTAGCCTCCGCTAATGTAAAGCGAGCGAATTTGTCTGCCTCAAGGATCCAAAGAGTTGAGCTTCCGGTTTATGATGACACTTGCAAGGGCCGCCAAGCTTATCATATAAGCCACTTTTTAAGCCACCCATCTGGGATCCAAGCAATATTAAACACTAGTGCCTTGCAAAACTTTCAGTATCTTGACACCAATGCATACAGGTCAGCTTCCTTCCTTCCTTGTTTCATACTCATACTGCTACTGCTACTATTTATTTGCCATCATCATTCATGTTCTTCTTCCTCTACTACCGTTCCACCCCATTGCTGTCTAGGCAAAACATAGTATTTCACTAAATAAATTTCCATAACAAAGATGATAGAAACCCTTTCTGGCTTTGCCTCGAAAGTAAATGTTAGGAGATTCACTGCCCGACCCTTGGTTTGGAAAAATTATATATTTTTAAACTCCACTCTTGTTGTATTCAGTCTACGGCCTTACAATTTTTTTTTCCTCGAAAGAAAAGGAACAGATTTTTAATGAGCCCGTTCCAAGTTACTTTCTCAGTCATCCTAAACCATTAACCTTGGAAAATTCTTGAACCTCTGGTATTAATAAGGTTTGATGCCTTTTATCTGCCATCTTCTTTGTCTTTTCAATAGCTGCAGAAATGATTTTTCTTGCCTGCTGTGCAGGTGCACACTTCCAAAACTTGCCTTCTTCAACTTTGAAGCAACACCTGTACTTGACTTGCGAGTGATCCCCACAAAAGAAGATTGCACTGTGGAGTTATTTTCTTGCAAGGTGAGCTTCTATCCTCTATTTAGATATTGTAGAAGGTGGGTGTAAAAAAATCTATCATCTGGTGATTTACCCATGAGCATTGAAGCTCCTGTACAAAAGTGAAGAATGCCCAAAATTTGAACAGATCAACCTATGAAATATTGCTGTACGGAAAGACTTCTTTCCTCAATCAAGCTGGTTTCTGCTTGCTCACAACACAAGTATACACATTAAAAAGTGACACTCAACAACAAAATGCCAATTTTTGCTATTGTGCTTGTTAGTTTATGATTATGATGAGAATGACGTATAGTCTATTTTCACTGAAATCAGAATCTAGTGATATGCAAATGGATGACATAAATGTAGATCCTTGTTAAGTATTAAAAAGAAAAATGAAGGTCATTGTTAGTCATATTCTGTTTGATGGCTGCTGAAAATTTTATACGCTTGTTGCTAATGTATATGCAGTTCAAGGGTTCAAAAGTTGTGGAACGCCAAAATGACTATTTTTCAGGTACTTATGGCCTTTGTATATCTTTGAGCTTATATAGCTTTGGTATTCATTAGAGTGATAGATGTTGTGTATGAAGTAAAATCAATAGGTTTTTTCATAGTGCTAAACCTATTGTTGTAAAAACCAGATTGCATGTATTTAACAGTTGAATATTATTTTGATTAAATGAAGTAATTTTTGCTTTACACTAGCCAAGATTTCATTCAATTGTATCCTTATTAACCATGTAAGCTTTTTATTGGAAATTGGAGGGCCTATCAAGATTTTTCTTGTCACTAAATTAATTATGAACTTCTGAACTTGTTTTTAGGATTTTCAAGAATCCATGTTATGCCATATAAAATGAGTATTTGTTACTAATTTATAACAATTAATGTTGCTTTCAATTTTGCAGCTTCTATGATAAATCATATTACTTGGGACACAGATATTTCTGAACCATTTTTGGAGGTTGATGTCAAGTTGAATCTAAGTCTTGAGGTTGTTATTTTATTTCTTGACAGATCATGACAGTAATCTGCAAATTACATTTTAGTTGCACCCATCGACAAAGCATTGTTCTCTAATATCAACATGCCATGCTTCTCCTGGTTCTTGTGTGGTCCTGAGATGCCACCACATTGACAATATATAAGAAATTGTGAAATTGTCTTCCAAAGTCATTCAAGTTTTGATAAGGAGGAGAAAGAGGTGGAGGGATGGAAAGTTGAGAGAGGAGATAGGAGTGAGAGCTTTTTTCTCTTTCTACCATGTGCTTGGTAGATAAGATGGAAAAGTGGATAGATAGCAAAACATTTTTCCATTTATGGCACATTTGGTTCATAGAATGGAATAGAAGGGGGATGACATTGCAAAACTTTTCACTTTTCACTTGTGTCTCCTACCAAGTGAAGGCTTATTGTTGTTGCATGACAAAAGTCTCATGCATGGGTTCAGTTCCATTTTGACTTAAAGTGACAGTCGACAAGGGACAGCCTGATCAACTGTTTGAGCTTTATAGTAGTGAATCTTGATTGATGTATTCAGTTCACTGAGCTTTATAGTAGTTGTAAATTGGGATTTTTCATTCTCCCCTATGCAGCTATACTCTAGTTCTATCTGCCAATATGAAAAGTTTGGTCTAGATCCAGCTTCTTGACCACAGAGGAAGCAGACTACATCAGATACACCCGCTTCTTCAAGTTGCACTTCTTCAGTTTCAGTTTTAATTGAATTTCAAAGTATTCAGGGTGTTGGTGTCACCATGATTTTGGGGCCTTTGACCGGATACTTTTACTTCATAAGTTAGCTCTAATCCCATTAAGTTGGGATGGGGGGCTCATATGAGTCGAGTTATATTTTAATTTCTGAAAGGTCGATTCTGGTCATATTTTTTAGAACAGCAGCATGATAGTATGTTTGTGTTCCTGTTTTAAACATGTTAGTTTGCTGAAATTATTTGCTTGTACATATGTTTATCTCATCTTTTCTCTGCCTGGTATTGAGCTGCTTAGTCTTTTACTTTGATAACATACAAATGATGCTGACCTTTGTAAACAGATTTACACACGACCATTTACTTCACTGCCAAGTTCAGCTGTTGAGCGTCCAGGAAATCTGTAAGTATTTTTGGTTTAATAAAATATGAGTTTACTGTTGGGATGGCGTAGTCTATGGATTTTTCCATATAATGCATAGATTATGTACTTATCAACAAGACAGATACAGCAAGAAATGCAGATGTTCATTGCAGTAATCACGCAGATGCTAGGATTATGTATATGTATGTGGAGTGGGTGCACATCATCAATTCAAAGAACTTGTGTTTTGGGGGGTTGCAAAAATGAAGTAGCTTCTCTATCTTAATACAATATATATATATATATATTTATTTATTTCATGAGTAATTAAGTTGCATAGAGGCCTGGTCATTAAGATGAAGTGCAATTAGTAGCAATATGGGATGGATTTTCATTTGTATCTGCCATGAACAGAATGATGCAGGCTCTTGTGGATGGACTTGTTCCTTCGCTTCTTCAGCAACTAGTGCAAGATTACACCAACTGGGTTCATCAGCAACTTCAAAATTCTTGATGAACTTGGCAACTAAACCTTTGACGGACCTGTTAACTGTTTTTTGTTCCTTGGGATTTGGATCAATGATGTCATAAAAGATGTAATTTGTTTTAATCATCTTAAAGGTCTTTTTCTGTTTGTTTAATTAATCACATAGATAACAGGCCAAAGGCAAGCAGGGCACTAGTAACTGTCTGCTGTATTCAGAAAAGGTAATGGCCAAACGTCATTCCATCTACTTCAGGACACTGATAATTTGTTTTAATCATCTTATATGGCCAAACGTCATTCCATTGTACTCTGAAAATGACATCGCAAGCACCATTACACCATCTAACTCCCCCAGGACACTGATAACTGTTGTACATTCACATCTACTCGAGGCCGGAAAACAGTCTTTTTTTCTCTCCTAGGTTTCCAAGATCACGCCTCTGCTACTTCGACATGTAATGAAGCAATACATCTTCCCTCCACACACCTGGAAGCAAGCTCCCTCTAAAGACCCACCCAGTACGACCGACCATTGCTGTTGTGAATAGGCGATGGGCAAGGAGACGTCACACACCATTCATACCAAACCTGCGCCCACCCAACCAATTACATCTTTAGTTTTACAACAAACTAGGAATTCAGGCTTAGAAATTCTAATATTAGAAAAGCAAACTCATAATAATTACTGACAAAATGACTCACCTTGGTAGAACCACAACAACGCCAAAAATGTACTTCTAGTGGGGAACCAGGTTGTACACATACTGGTTTCCTCAGTGGGAAAAATATTGCAAACCTTGATGGAATCAAAACACACCAACCAAAATTGTCAATTTCGGGGAAGCCTTGTTACAAAGGAAAGAACATCCACTTTTTCTTGTGTAAAAATTGGATATAGAAGATCATGCATCTCACATTTTAGTAGGTTCATTAAGTTTATAAGCTCTGTATAGGTGCTAGGCAGTTCAATGGTTTTGAATTTTAAATAATCTTAAGTCTTTGTCTCATCCTTGCCACCCCACTATGAAGCTTTAGTAATTATCTTTAACAACAAAAAGGAGCAAAGACTGTAAAATAAAAGAAAACCACCATCATTCTAGTGGTCACTGAGCAAAAACAAGAGATCCAGTTGCTTATGTTTAGGGCAATCCATACTTCATGCTTCTTACCTGCGTATGCTGAAATTATTACTAAACCCAAAGTCATATTTCTGGTTCTTTTGTGGGACTTATTTGCAGATGTTTGCAAGATAGCAAATCAGATACACAGTTCCACAAAGTTATAAGGCAAACAATGGTTGCATCAAAGTTTCTCAATTTATTTTCTCAATATTGCACTGACTTCCTCTAACTAATTATGCAACTTAAAAATGTCTGATTCCATATTTCTTCTAAGATAAACAAGCTTCAAACTTATGAGCCCTTCACACATGAATTCAAGAAAAATAGAATTGCATACCAGCTGAACATGTTTGGCGTGGCCATTGATGGTTCAATACCCAGATGTACATCTTTGTAGAGTGTTGCATCAAAGTAGCCAGCAAATCCTTTAATCAGGTTTGCAGACAGAAGTCAGGTCCAAAACTTATCACATGAAAATGTACTATGATATTCATTTAAGCAAACTGTTTTCTGTAAAATTAACATGCATGCAATTTTGTAATCATGAGTAAGAAAAACATTAGAGTATAAGTAATTGGTATCCAATCTACTACCGGAGTTTTCAAGGCAGTACAAGGCCGGATGCTAAATCCTAAAGCTTCGATGCAGGTATTCATCCAACCATATCTTCTCAATTCAACTTTAGATTGTGTGCGTCTTATGAATTTAAACCCCACCACAAACAAATATACCGACACCTATTTATCTTCTTTTCTTTCCCAGATCCCTGTAGGATGAGATAAATTATTCATGTCTATTGATGATTCTACTACCTTGCTTCTATACACATCCCACAGTGCTACTACAGGTAATGGTTGAAGGATTTTGCACCCTGTAAAATGCTGCTTCATTCCACATTGTGACTTTAGTATCCATCAACAACATAAAGAAATCACAACCAATTATCAGTTGCATATAATTACATATTAAACTAAAAATGAAGTACTATCCACTCTTGGAAAACTAACATTTCTAAAGTTTCATCAAGATTAAGCACTTCATAAGTTGAAAGGACTGCTGTGAACCTAGTATTGTCAATCTGAAAACAGTATAATATATCAAATCTGTGACAAATTGGAATATTATCAAAATGCAAATAAACATTTATAACATGAGGTCATAGACAACAAGAGGCAAGGTTCTCATCCTGTATTACTATTTGCTACACTTATTTTTAAGATTATTCTTTTTTTTTTTTTCTGAAAGAACATTTTTAAGATTATTCTTGAAATGGACAGAGATCCAACTCATTAAAGTAGTGTAAACCAGACTCCACGAAAACTCCAAAAAAATGATGATCTATGCATGATATAGTTTTTCTGCAGCATTTATTGAAAGGAAATGAAATAGACTTTATTACTACACACCATGTACAATGGCTGATCCAGTGTCTCGTGGTATTACAAACTGAAGCTTTTTGTAACGTTGATTGCTTTTCTTAGTTGAGTAATCTGGATGATTAAATGTAAATACCTGTACAAGGAAAAACAAAAAGACAGGTTAAAAATAACACAATTCTGGTGTTTCATAAGCATGAAAGACTCAATAAGTGGAAACCCACAGGTTTTGAAGGAGCAAGCTTGGCAATACTGTGCATTTTGACGACATAAGCTGTTTCAAAGTGGACAATATCTTTATGTGACTTCACCTGTGAAAACAACAAAAGGAAAAAATAAGTTTTTTGAAGAACAAACTTTAAAAGAATATACGAGGAAATAGTATGGCATATATACAAGGGCATACATCATTATATAGCTTCGAAGCAGTGATTGGTTGGATAAAACTTGTGTACCTGAGAGAGGCATATCACAACAAGATGCATTTCAGATTTTTCAGTCACCATGACTTCATGATTTTCAGTTATTGTTACTGAACTTCACTTAGTTTGTTGGTGACCTTCGCTGTTGACATGGTTGCTAATATGGCTGATATGCAAGTTAACAGAATGACCCAATTTGTTATAGAACCAAAGGTTACCAATTGTTAAGAATTCAAATTGGGAAAGCCAAGTGAGAGTGACAAATCTGGTGACCTCTGATATTGTTATCCCAAAATTTCACATATTGATCTCTACCTACATGAGGTTCGGCCTTAAGAAGCATCAACAGAGAACTCAGCTGAATCCTCCTTGGAAAAATGAATTATAAATTGCCACACTGCTTCATAAAAGAAGAATATACATACGATGAGGGTATTGAGATTCCATCTTGCTTCAAAAACTGTTGGGCTCCATCAAGACACTCAGGAGACAGCTCATTATCACCAAAAGATCCCAGCAATTCACTGACCTAGATACCAGCATAGTAAAGTTAAAGAAAATGAATATGTAAGAAAAGGCAATATGAGAGTAAAAAATGAAAAATAGAACATGATGTATAAATATTCACGTACCAGGATGTCAGCTTTTTCAGGAGCATTCCAAAAACGCATATCACAAGACACTATGGTAACAACATTTTCCCACCCTTCCAGTTTAACCAAACTCTGTTTAAATAAATATCAGAGTATTTTCAAAATGCAAAACTAAATATATGTTCAACAAATTTGGACAAGGAAAGAGCAAAATAACAGTCCACATTTGTAATTCAGGGCATCCAAAGTCATTATCCAGGAACAAAAGTCATACACTGCCAGCATAATGTCTTAGCAAATTATCAGGGCATTATCTGCAGAGTATCACAACTTGAAACATAATAACTAGAATCTGCATCTCACATGAAGCGTAACCACAGCATTTGGATTTTTTTCCACAGCATAAACTTTAAGCTTGCGTCCAGTTTCCTCAGCTGCCTATCAAACCAACAAAAAGAATGTAAAGACACATCAGAATAGAAAGAAATTGCATAAATCAGCATGCCCATTCTGCAAAAGACACAGGAATTTACCTGTAATGATGCCCTCACAAGGGGTCCTCGTCCTGCTCCCACAACCATCAACACCTTCCACAAGTAGAAAACACACCAATATCAAGAATGAGAAATCTTGTGAGCATCAGATCCATGAAAAGCCAATATGGAAACAAGATGATCAGAAGTGATACAAAACAGAGAAATCAGAATATTATGATTTGTGATAAAAAGGTAGCTTACAGTGGTTAATGTTGATGCTTCCCCATCAGGGACCCTGTCCAGTAATGCTTTACAGATTGCCCTTTGATACTAGCAAAACATAAGCACACTGCCGTTTAGATTGCAAAATATGAAAACATAATAATAGATAACTACTGCCATCAGTCAACACTATAAGATGAGTCCCACCCACAAAAAAGTTATTAAACAAATTATTTCTAAAGGAACTAAACAGTATTTACCTGTATATATTTCACTGAGTCTTTCTCAAACGTTTCATAGGTCTGAGCCTCCAGATTATCCATCAGAGGCTGCATTGAAATAGCATAATCAACCAATCTTTAACTGAAATAATAATAATAATAATAATATTGGCAAGAAATTTGCAAAAGAGTAATGCTATTTTGTCCAACATTCGGACCATCCAACTACTCATAAATGGCATATAACTGATAAATATATGGGCATTTATTTCTTGTGAGTAGTCGAAAATCAGACACTCTAGCATTTCTCTTAGCAGAAATAGAAAAGAAATAATATCTGCAAACACAAAGGGAAAGTTTGTGAATCAGAAGAGAAAATAAGGCAAAGAAAACTCACTTGCAATGGAGCCTGTAAAAAATCCCTATAACCAAGCTGACATATGAGAATGAAAGAGTTAGAAGGCAAAAGCACAGAATTAACTTCCCTTAATGTTTGTTCAGAAAGAGAAAGAAAGAGACCTCAATACGATCTTGCTCGGAGAGTGGTTCCATCCTTTGATAAAGATAACCCACATAATCCAAATATGACCTGAGAGGATGTCTTTGCATACCTGCAATTATGCAAGATGCAATGGAGCTCATTCAACATCAGACCCACCTGCCACTCAGCAAGCCATGCTGACAGAAGATAGGAACTTACTGTTCACATTGTCATCAATATGATTAGCAGCTGCACCTGTAGTTGCTCCAGGAATACCATGCACAGGTTTTCCAGAAATAACCATCTGTCAAGACATTTTCCAAGAAAAATGATAGGTGAATTTTCAAAATAAATAATAATAATAACATAAAAATCTTAATATCACAGCATAACATGCTATGGTCTAAAACAAAGCAGCAAGCAAACTTTTACATTGGACTGCCAGGAAAAAAACTAAGAAAAAAATTCCTCGAATGACATAAAATCAAATAAGATTGCACCTGGTTCTCATACCTGTACAGAATGGTTAAAAAATCCAGTAATTAGCTTCTGATGGCGCTTTGATAGGCATGGGTAACCTCGTGCATTTGTCAGGAAAGACTGGAAAAAAGTAGTACATTAAAAATCCAGGGAAACATGGAATAATCTGTACTAAAACTAAATAAAATCTAAAGAAGAGTTTTAGTATTATGGGATGGTGGGGTTGGAACTTAGCTCTTCTGAATAAAAAATAGTAGTAAATAGAACCTCATGGCATACTTACATCAGTATGTATTATGGCTGCTCTAACAGGCTCTCCAAACCACCGTCCAATTGAGTTTGCAGAAGGTAGTGTACTCCTAGAGTAAACCAATCATTACTAAAACTGTTTGTTTTAACTCATAAGTGTGGTCAAATAATTAAAATAAAACCAATCATGGTAACTCACAGAATATCAAAGACAAGACACAGTTGACTATGGTGTTCACAGATTAGTCGAAATGAATTCCAAAGTTCCCAAGAATCCATCTGTGCAAAAAAAGGGAAAGGTAACTATTGAAAGCACATATGTTATACTCACTTCTTTGCAACCCTACTCTCTTAGTTAAAAATAACTCCAAAAAATTTATAGACTTGAAGGTTTTATGAGTGATGTAGACAATAGAATAAAAATGACAAGTTTTTTCTCAGACACATTTTATATATTTTTTTTCTGGGAATTAATTGAAGACCAAGATAGAAAATAGCAAAAGGATAATAGCAGCATAGATCAATCCAGTTCATCAAAGGTAAGATGCCAGCACCATGAGTAGAGACTTCACTCACCAAATGATCAGAATCAACATCCAATGAATCATCATCACTTTTTAACAGAGGAATCCTTAGCCACAGCTTAAGTGATGAAACATTAAGAGAAGAAGCAATTATTAGAACAGGACACAACAAATTAAATTGGTTCTGACTATAAATCCAGATAAAGAAAGCCACCTGCATATTGCTTAGGCCCTGCACAATCTGATTCACACATCGAGCATAATTAGCACATGATGCTCCCTTAGGAGAAGGAAGAAGGCATGCCTACAGCAGATAATAAAATGGAATATCATAAGCTGCCATCAAAGAACCAAAAATCTCTTTCAAGGACTAGAGGGCACATGACATTTTGTCATGCATTTTACAACCATCAAGATGAACCCCAACATCTTATGCAACCTACTTAATGTTGTACTTTATTTTATACTAGCATTTGTTGTACTTATCTTTTATTTATATTTAAATAATAATTATATATAAATAAAAATGTTTTTGAAATATAAAATTTAAAGCATAAATAATTGAAATTTTATAATATTAATATATAAATTACTCAATACTATTAGAATTAAGGACTTTTTTTAAAAAAAATGAAAGTCATTCAATGCAATTAGAATCTTTATTTACAAACACCCTTCAAGGTGGTATATAGACCATGAGAACTTTATGAGGTCTACAATGTTTGTGGTATTGTTAATCCAACTTTAGAGTTCAATATCTTGTAAGCCAAAACAAAAAAAAAAAATCCAACTTTAGAATTATGATTTAAAATTGAATGCTAATACAGGATAATTTATTCTTCGGAAATAAGGTCAATCCACAATTCATCACATTGTGAAGTTTGGTTTCAAAATAAAAGCATCAAATCACTCTTCAACTAATCTAGAACATCAGAAGCAAAGAATGTAAAGCTTTCTGCATCTCTGTGCAAGCAAAACCTTACAGCACTACAAAATGCTTATTACAATTATGCACACCTGTAGGGATAGATGAGCAGCCCATGCTATTTCTTGCTTCAAGGTAGTCTCAGAATCCCTCTGAAGGATCTCATCCTCTGAATCCAAGTCAATCCATGAACTGATTTTTCCTGGACAATTTCAAGAAGCTATTGATAGCATCTAAATAAATGTCGAGACTTTCACTAACAAGCTCAGGTTGATGTAAACTTTCAATGGCTAGCAACTGTGACAAGTGCATCTAAAATCCTTTCAAGGAGGTATGGATATAAACGTATGGTTGACAAAAATGCCACACGAGTACCATTATTCACTTTATAAAAGCAACCATAAAATGGGTAGAAAATAGATAGTAACTATCAAAGCTTGAGATTAATTACAGACATTCTGCCAACTTACACTATACGTCTGTTTTACTTTGATCCAGGGCTTCAGTATCAGTGATTGCATTTCTTGAACTGACCAGGGAGTCACATTTTATTGTCCTTTTATTGCAAATGGAGAGTACTATTCTACTTGTTTTTAAGAATGGTTACATTACCTGAACAATTTGTCTACTTGTATTAGACAGTGTTTTAGTCTGCTGATATACCCAATGTCTTTCAGGTACCCTAACCTCTTCACAATAAAACTTAACGACAGTGTGTTCAGAATGTCATGATTAAAATTCTAATGGATGCAAGTAAATGTTCATACCGACAACGTGACTGCTCCACTGGGCAGGAGTCAAAACTAAGTCCGACCCAGCAAATGGCAGAACATGAGAGCTATCAATGTCTACTTCCAACAAGCTGGGTCTGTAAGTAGGATCCATCTGTGCAAATAAGTGGAAGGAAAATAAGTGCAGCTAGAAAATGAATAACATAAATAAAAGAATAGTTTCTTTTCCCCCTTCATTTCAATCTTTCTATTTTTCTTGCTTTCAAAACAGACAAAAAGAAAAATTAGTATAGATAAAAAAGTCCAAATTGAGAACTAAATAAACAAAGCAGGTACGTAGCATACACCCTAAAATGGAAAAATTCAGAAAAGAAGCAAATTTTCTGTATGCGTATCATTCAAGAAATAATACTGGTAATTTGATATGATGAGAAGGGAAAATAAGGAGCATCAGGAAGGGGGAAAGAAAGAAATGTTGTTGACCGCCGGAAAGTGAAAAAGAGTCCAGATTCCACAGGAAAGGCCGCCAAAACATAATTTAGGTGAGCCTACTACCATTCACACACAAAAACGCTTGGCTGATTAGTGAATGGCTAACTACCCACCAGAAATTAGGAAATAACACAAGAAAGGTATGCATGGCTGAGTCTGAGCGTCAACCAAGATCTGAACGAGAATGCAAGTTGGAGTGGGCTACTGCCTACTTGTTCAATATAAAAGAGAGAAGAAGAAGAAAGGCACGAACCAAGGGTGCCACAACAAAATCAAAGCCACCAGAGGAGATATTGGAAGACAAAAGGCGAGGGACGTCATCCTCGAACTCGGTCTCCACCCCACAATACCTGGACTCGCTCTTATCCCATCCTCCTCTCTCTCCTAGAGGCATTTTCTCTCTTTATTTCTGTTTCTGTTTCGGTCTCTGCTTCTTGATTCTTGCTTCTTCTCTAAACCAAAATCTATTCGCTCTGGCTCTGGCTTTGGCTTTGGCTTTGCCTTAAAATTTGATTATATAGGAATAATAATGAAATGAAGAGAAGAAGAATGTAGCAGAAGCAGAGCCCGGAGGGGAGGGTTTTGGTAGGGTTTCTTCTGTTTCTAACCTAGGTTACATATGTCAATGCTGAGCAGTGATCGCTGACTTGATAGCCCAGTCCGCTGAGCCCATATCATAATACATGATCCAATAATTAGGCCCAAAGTCTCCCCGAAAATGATAAGTATTTGTAGTAGTAACACTTATGGCTCATTCTTCCTTTCTTCTCTTCGCAATGACTCTACTGGCAGGCAAAAACCTCTTTTCTCAGCCATTGCTCTACTTGTTAGACCACAAGTCATAACAATAAACATCCACGACCTTGGGAGTAGAATACAACTTACTACTATCTTGTAAGAAGCCCATTTCAGGAGCAATCTCCCAACCTTCGTCTGGCCATCAAGACCAATTGTTTTTAACCCAATCTCGTTGACGTTGCCTTCTCGCTTTTGGCACTCAGAAATAGAATATTTAATAAAATAAAGTCAATATAAAATGTCCAAAGTTTGAACTTCGTATAGCTGAATGATTCTATAATTCTTTGGAAAAATAATTAGCATTTTCTACCACTCAAAGAGCCCAACTTGTTTCAACCATACACGAGAAAAAGGGCAGATAGGCACCACAAACAGCAGTCCGCTAAATTCACAAAGCTAGCTGGTTGTGTTTAAAGCCAAACAAATCGCCATATCTATTCATAAGAAAACACCAGCCAATGCTAAACCAAGCCAATCCGGATGAATTTAGCTTAAGCTACCATATTTGACACCAAGATTGAAAGATGGGAGCATTTACAATGAGAAGTTTTTCATTCCATGGAGATGCTGAATAACATCAGTACATAATTGATACTGTGAAATGTAAAAAATCTAAACCATAAAGATAGATTTGGACAGGTTTTAGGCCCAACAAAAGCATTACACAGCACCCCCTTTGACATTGTATTCAGCTGAAGGAACCTGACCGGGCTCAGCTTTACTGTCTTTTACAACTTCATCAAAGTGATCCTCTCGGGCATTATCAGCCAACATAAGGGCAACTAACCAGAAGAGAGCTGAATCGAGTGATACAAAAGCACCGCCACCAAGGAGACCAGTCTTAGCAGTAGGGCATTCTGTGGTGAGATTGTGATGAACATTGCGCGTCAAGTGAAGCTGCTCTGTTATTGTTGGCCATAAGAGCAGAGTGGCTGCTAGGCCGCATGTAAACCTGCAACAAGCGGGTCAAACTTGTAGTATATCTAAAGAACAAGGGTGTCAATACTTAAGTATGTTGATAGGATATGATGGTCCATTCATGATAAATTACTAAGTAATAGTAATATGATTTGAGAATATGATATGATGTGATGCTACCAAATATTAATGGTAATGGTAACTTAAACAGATGACTGATATATCTAAAAAAACAAGGGTGTGAATACTTAAGTATGTTGATAGGATATGATGATCCATTCATGATAAATTACTAAGTAATAGTAATATGATTCGAGAATATGATATGATGTGATGCTACCAAATATTAATGGTAATGGTAACTTAAACAGATGACTGATATATCTAAAAAACAAGGGTGTGAATACTTAAGTATGTTGATAGGATATGATGATCCATTCATGATAAATTACTAAGTAATAGTAATATGATTCGAGAATATGATATGATGCGATGCTACCAAATATTAATGGTAATGGTAACTTAAACAGATGACTGATAGTAAGGAAATTATTGAATGTAAATAAAAGAGAGGTTTAGAGAGAGAGAGAGAGAGAGAGAGAATAGTGCTTACAAGGCAATGTTGAAGAAGACGAAGAAACTAGTGCTTCGGAAGAGAACAGATTGGGGAACAGATTTTCCTTTGTAAGGGTAAAACAGAGAGATATAGCCAGCCAGACCAGATAATACCAGACAAACGACCGACAGGTAACCAAGAACCACCGTGGGATCCGATGGATACTTGCAAATAACCACATCTTTTCCAGAAATTGGAGTTCCAGCCGCAGGCTGTGAAAAAATCAATTAAAATAGTAAAGATTCGTCAAAAAGATATAATCAACATCAATAAAAATAAAAGTTGGGTTCTTTATCAAAAAACCCCAATATTAACAGTAGCAGATTGGATTAGACAAGGTTGAGAAAATAATACCTTCTTGTTTTCAGCAATGACTCCAAAGATGAAAGACAAGATGCCGAGAAAGGAGACAAGCAGGGCCATTTGCTTAATGGTGACAGCCATTTTGGATTTCGATTTGACGATACGATGCTCTGCAATAATGGTAGAAAAACAGGCGGTATCAATTAATCTATGAGTACTAGTTAAGAATTAGGCAATCTCATCTCCGTCTGTATTATTGGTAGCAAACTATTCAATCAATTAAAGTGTTTTTTTCGTTTTTCGTCAGAGAAAGATTGGAATCTGGAATTGAATTTGTTGGAGGAGGAACGGACATACCTGATCTTGCACAGAGAGAGAGAGAGAGAGGAGAACGAAATCAGAGGAGGAATATGTATATGTTATGATGAAACCAATTCTCCCCTTTTATGTTCTAATAACAAGGGTTCGGGGAACACAAGTGAGATCCGGATTCCAAAGTCTCCCCAAAAAATGGTCCTGGAATCTCGCCTTATCCATCGCCCCCACGATTACCTTTTTGCCCCTTTCGTTTTGCATTTCATCTCATTTTTTCTATTTACCAGTTTTGCATTTACCCAGAAAGGGCAAAAAGTGAGGTAAATCCCAATCTGGCCCTTTGACGCTACACTTAATTTTAGCTGGGATGGATGGGACTCTGACTCTGACTCTTTGACCCCTTTTTTCCTGGATTTGGTAGTTCTAATAATTAATAGAAATTTAAGTCTCCCCTTTTTTATTATTTTCTCAATTGGATGATATTTTTTTTTTCCAAAAAAAAATAAACCCAAAACAGTTAGGTTGTTTGGAGATGTACATTCCAATTTGACAAATACTACAAGATTTTCATTGCCAGCAATAATGTTTAAAGTTGGATATAATTTTTTTTAATAAATTAAATGTACTAATCATCTTGTTCATGAGAATGAACTAAACTTGTAGGTAAAGGAAAGGAAAATGCCAAATATACGAGTTTAACACTAACGCCAATTTGAGTGCAAAATAGACGAAATACTTGGTTGATTAATTACGTTTCAGATATCATTTTAAAATCTAAACAAATGGCTAATTTGCCTTGTCCATGTGTCAAAACTGTTAATATAAAACAAATACTACTAAGCAAACTTTTCTTTACGTTATCACCTTGGAAAAAAGGTCAATTTCCACATAAAAAACCATTCGTATCATTCTAAAAGAAACATACCATCCTTTGGCATTTGCGATGTACATTCTTTATTCTACAATAAGATGAAGAACTAGGTTCTGCCCAAATAATTGAGAACCCGACGGGGCCCAACAGAACTAAATAAAAATACTAGTGGTTGGATAGAATTTCCTTCCCCTGCGAAGGCATTTATGGCAATTTAGCAAAAGCAAAACAAACCACAATACAACAGGGGTTTAAGGTTCAAGGCTCGTCCTTTTCTTTCTTTAATGGAGGGGAGCTATTGGTTACGCAGTCCCAATCCCTTATCTTAATGCACAACAACCCAAAAGAAACAAAGAATTTTTCTACACTTAGCAATACAGGCAGGCAGGAATATATGCTGTAACTCTTAAAAGGAAATTGGAAAACCAAACAATTATACCGTATAATATATATATTCTTTTTTCATCTAAAGATATATATCTGTATATATATATATATATATATATATGTAATTCTTTAAAGTTTTAATAATACTGGCAACTCGCAAGCAGCTTGCTTGGGTCTTTTTATCCACCAATCTCAGCCTCTATGCAAAGACATGAAGAAAGGCATCAGGAATTGGCTATTTTTTATTTGTTACTATCTATACTAATACTGGTAAGAAATTTCCGATTCTCAATTCTCAATTACACTATATTACTCTTTTTTTTTTTTTTAACGCTGCAGCTTCTGTTTCAGTATTGCCTTGGGTTGTCAGATTCCGTTGACCTGTGATTCCCCTCTCTTCTCTTCCGTTTTGCTCTGAAACCACTACATAGTTCCAGCTCTAGTTTTAAGTTAAACTATTTTGATCATACATATATACGTATTGCGGAGATGGCCTCGCACGAAAGTTTGGGTTTTGGGGGGCTTCTCGTGCTTCTTCTTCATATAACTTTGTTGATCAGTCCAGCCAGTGGAATTGGGGTGAACTGGGGAACCCAATCAACGCACCCTCTGCCTCCCTCAACAGTCGTACGGATGCTCAAAGATAATGGCTTTCAAAAGGTTAAGCTTTTTGAAGCCGATGCTACTACTTTGAAAGCTCTTGGCAAATCCGGAATTCAGGTGATGGTGGGGATTCCCAATGACTTGCTCCCTACTCTTGCCAACAGTGTTCAAGCTGCTCAAGATTGGGTTGCTCAGAATGTCTCTTCCCACGTCTCTTCCAACGCTGTCGACATCAGGTGATATATAGACCGATACTCTTTATTTTTTTTGGCCGCCTCCTCTCCTCTCCTCGCCCATCTTAGCTTACTACTACAAACAAGCGCAATACATCCATCCTAATAGTTAGTCAGTTTTCAACTTCCAACTCCCACAAGGCCAAAACATTCCAATTTCAAACACTTTAAACCTTCCAAGTGTTTAGTAAGCAAAATATCGTTAATTACTTACTTGATGTTAATGATCATGATGATATGAGCAATGGCTAACATCTCATCACTCCTCGCTGCTAGTAATATTATAAATAATACTACTTGCTTAATTAGTTACTCAGACAGACTCGACTTGAGAAATCAGAGTGCAGGCAGCCCATTCCCTCTGGCTCTTAGGTATGGAGATGATATGACGATGGACAAGCAGAATGCCTTGGTACCAAATCTCCACCAGAATGGCTAATTAGAAAGTGAAAGTTGGTCTGTGTTGAAAAGCTTAAAGTGGAACAGCATTTTTTATCTTACCATGGAACATCCCCTTTCTCCCTGTCCCGTTTAAAGAAAATCAACAACTGAACTAGCTTTGCTTATGTTGTCTTTTAATAATTCTTGAATCACATTATTCCTATTCGCCAAATTTTTGTTACCAAATGGGTATGCTCTTTGGAAACGGGTGTGGGAACTCCCCATTTCCTGTTTTGATTCGATGAACATGTTTGCTTATTTTAACTTTTGTGACTTTCAATTCACCTGTAGGTATGTCGCAGTTGGAAATGAACCATTCCTTGCAGCATATAATGGAAGCTACATTGGGCTTACGCTGCCTGCACTTGAGAATGTTCAGTCAGCTCTAATAAAGGCTGGCCTGGCCGGTCAAGTGAAGGTAACGGTGCCACTTAATGCTGATGTGTATCAGAGTTCAACAAATCTTCCTTCTGATGGCGATTTCCGGTCAGATATCCGCCAACTCATGCTGCAGATTGTTAAGTTTTTAAATGACAATGGAGCCCCATTTACCGTAAACATATATCCGTTTATAAGCCTTTATAACGATGCCAATTTCCCCGTTGACTTTGCCTTCTTTGATGGCTCCTCATCTGCAATTAACGATGGCGAAAGAGTGTATGAGAACGTGTTCGATGCCAACCACGACACACTTGTATGGGCCTTGCAGAAAAATGGATATGGGAACTTGTCCATAATCGTCGGAGAAATTGGTTGGCCTACTGACGGAGACAAAAATGCAAATCCCAAGTACGCACAGCAGTTCAACCAAGGGTTTATGTCCCGCGTCATGGCTGGAAAGGGGACCCCAATGAGATCAGGCCCTGTGGATGCATACCTATTTAGCCTCATAGATGAAGATACCAAAAGCATTCAGCCAGGTAACTTTGAGCGTCACTGGGGGTTATTTTACTTTGACGGGCAACCCAAGTACCCGCTCAGGCTGGGAACGACGAGCTCAAATGGTTTGGTGCCAGCTAAGGATGTACGTTATATGGCCAAGAAATGGTGTGTTATGTCGCCATCGGCAAACCTTGATGACCCACAAGTGGTACCAAGTGTGAGTTATGCTTGCTCACATGCTGATTGCACCAGTCTTGGGTATGCTACTTCCTGTGCAAATTTGGACCCTCGTGGGAACATCTCCTATGCATTTAACAATTACTTCCAGATTTTTAATCAGCTTGATAGTGCCTGCATGTTCCCAAACAACCTTTCTGTTGTCACAGACATTGACCCATCTGTTGGAGATTGCAGTTTTAGGATCATGATCCAAAACCTGCCAGCAGCTCAAGGAACAGCCAGCTCTTTAAGACTGAATGTCCTAGTGTTTGTATCCCTACTTGTATTTACACTTTCGTGAACATTTGGTTGCAGCTGCACTCAATTCATTTCATTCCTTCAATTTACACGTACAGACTACAGAGAGAATATTCAGCATTTCAGAGTCTGAACTTGCAATCTGGGAGCCAAGTATCATGTCAAAAGGGTACAGGTTGAGCTAACCAATTAGCTCCTCAATTTGGTTTTGTTTGGGATCAGTTGAGTCCAAGTATACCTCCATAACTCCATAGGCTCATACGTTGTCTAATTCTACAATTAAAGATAGAGAAAAAGGACTTGCTTCATGTTAATAAGTGTTTTGCAAGCTGACATGCTATCTATGTATGCCTGGCATGTGAAAGAACAAACTTTCTCTAATTAAGTTCTTCTGATTGATGCAATTCATCTTGCCCGGACTTTTTGTTTTAGCAATAAAATGATAAACATCAACTACCAGGAAAAAAGTGATGATAGGCAAGGGCATCAACAGTCAGGATAGGAAATACAAGCTAACGATGCCAGTTGAGAGTGATCCATCTGTCAGAGCCCCAAAAATCATGCACGGTACCTTTCACTGGCAGCAGTAGCAACACAGATGATACAACCTGCTGGCTCAACTTGATGCAGATCCATAACTAACTATATGAGACGTCAATATTGTATCTGAGTCTCCCTTCTCAGTGTGCTCAATTTCTGAAACAACTTCAAAAATCTAATAAAACGCTGGACCAGATAACTTCTGACAAAATCTGGTACCTCAGAGCAAGTAATCTGCCCAACATATTGCCACCAGTACGTCCTAGATGCTTTCCATCACATTAGCCAAATGCTTTTAGGAACTGACCTTTCACTTATTTTGCATTTCTTATAATTGAGAAGAAAATTAAAAGTTTAAGTAAAAAGGGAAAAATAACCTACCATTTAGCAATTGTATCATTCTAACCTTCCAATTTGATGCTTACGAAGATGCTCTCTGGATCTTATATCAGCCTACATATATGAAAGCAACTCCAGGCTTTAGTATTTTGTCTAATAGAAAGAATCAAATTACAGATGCTCAATGGATCAAGCTTCTTATTTCTAAACAATAGATCTCAGTGAGTAGGAAAACTACATTAAAATAATGGCTTTCCAAACACCAGCACTTTTTTTTTGAACAATAATAACAGTCTTATGTGAGGAGTAGCAATCAATGTCCGAAATCATCTACGGAGAGGAGTTACTACCGAGTAATCATTTTAAAACCCTGAATCAGCGACGTCTGTCAGCATTAAATCACTAAGAAAACAGCTATCACAGGAGGTTTCTACAACCATGGTCAATCACTCTAACTTACCTCCTAGATGTACACAAAAAAATCAATTTTCTTTTTAGCTTTTTTTTTCTTTTAAAACCGACACCGGATAGCTATACAAACAGCACATCAAAGCCTTCATACAAGAATCTTTAACAGCATGATACTTCCACATTCAAGTTTAGAAATACAACAAACAACTGTACTAGAAAGAAATTAAGAAAGCTACAAAATTAAGTACTTCAAAGAATCAGTTGCATGCTTATTTTTCTAAAAAAAAATTCATAGTTATTACCAGAAAGCACCAACTCGATTTACCTGCCTGATAGGCTCTGGCACACGAAATTTGCATGTCATTTTCACGACTTTGATGGCAGTATCAAGTGATATTCGATGACCAATTGAAACAAATAATGGCTTCAATGAACTCTGAGTTGATCTCATTGCCTATGAAGAAAAGAACAAAGCAAAGTACTATGAACATTTGGGATTACAAAGCTGAGGTTAACTTTTGTAACTCCATTTTGTCTATTCTCAAATCCCTGAACTCCATTTTTTTCCATCTTGATGTTGCATAAGATTGTAGACTACAGTATCAAATAAATAGACAGCTACACCAACTTGCTTCTCGATTTCATAGATAGTCCATAGAATGAGATAAAAATCCTCAAGCTGATATTAAGTGAATGATTATGGCATATGCCTACTTCATTTTGAAGCATAAGCAACCAAATGAGGTTTGCCAAAAAAGATTTCAAAGAAGCACAACCAGCTACATCCCTGATATGCATTCCATTGTTAATCATGTGAGTCAACTGATAATGCCCATAATGAATATAAAAGTGCTCCATAACAATATTATGGTAGTCTCATGGTGTATTAGGTCATTACATGAGGCCAGCTAATTATGTTTCTGAATTCATTCACTTCACCTTAAAGGTTGGTTGAATAAAAGTGGTTTTAATGCATGATTGTGAATTTTTTTAATGTATTACATATCTGCTTATGCTTGGATTGGGAAAGGAAAATAAGAAAAAAAAAAGAGATCCTGCTCAACCTCTTACCACACCCCAGATGAATCCTGAGCTGCCTCTTAAAGTAATAAGGTCCTTGGTTCTGTTTTCCTCAGCTTCGAGAAGTTCTTTTACCCCAGATCGAGTAAGACCGTCAACATGGTGCAGCTGAAAAAGATACCAATATATTGCCAGTGGCTATATATATATGTATATATTTGAAATAACTAATAACATACTCTATGGTAGTACTTAGAATAATTGTTGATATAAACTCACATTCTTTCCAATACCAATGGTTGGAAGATTAGCAAGAACTCCTAGATGAGAGGCCAAACCGAAACCTGGCTGAGGAAAAACTGTAGTTTAAATCTTTTGTTGAAGATGAAGAGAAAGCAATAACTCCCTAATAATGATGATAACTGATAACAGAGATGTGCAAGTTGTGAAGGATGTTCATTAGACAACAAGATCCCAAAGAAAATTGTACACATTATCGCAATATAACATACAGAAAGTGAAAAACTGAAAATGATCACAAAGAAGTAAAGTGGAGGATTAATATAAATATATATGTTGCTTATTTTGGGTTTCCATAGCGTTGGTGTTGGAAGTGGAGGTGATAAGAGGAGTTAATAAAGAGTAAAGACTAAACTTGCCTCGAGGGTGAAGCAATCCATTACCATCCACCATGAGTACCTGCTGAGTGCATGCAGAAATTAGAAGACACAAAGAGAAGATGATAATGATGATGAGTAATGATAATAATGTCACAAACTAAAAATATTAAATTGAATACAAAAAGGGACCTGTGGGTAGAAAGGACAAGCAGTGCTTTTCATCTTCTCCAAGAGGTGTACAAGAATAGGAGCCTTAAAAAAGAACCCGTAAAAGGGGTTTAGTTAGATAGTAATAGAACAGAATCATACTAGTAGCTAGTATATATTGATAAAAGTGGGTACCTCGCGGAAGGCAAGGAAGCCAGGGACATAAGGAACGTCAAGGGTGAGGACAGTGTAGCACTGATAGACGAGGCGCAGAGCATGATGGAGGTCCAAAACCACCAGGCTCCCACACGCCATGGATGGCTCTTCCTTGGAGAAGCTGACGTCCACTCCCCCCACATACCTGAGTTGTTGGTGTTGTGACTGTAAAGAGGGCAATCTCCATGGGAAATCATCCTCTGTAATGACTCTCTTCTTCAGCATATCTTGAATCCTGTCATTTCAATCACTCGTCTATTTTACACTACAATCTACAATCTACAAATAAAAAACTCGAATCCAATCAAACAATTGATGCAATACAAAAACTACATACTCTGCCCATTTGCCCAATTCAGACGGACCTGAATGTTTTTGTGCTTCTACTTCTTCGTTCTCTTTCTCGTTTACTCCTTCCATTTTCCTCTTTCGCTTTCGCTACGCTGGTGCTGTTCACAACTTGCGATCAGAAATCAGAATCAAATATACGCAACTTGTTCAGAATTCAGATGATGAACTTCAGAATCAGATAAACGCAACTTCTTCAGAGTCTCCTTGTGCTGAATTCAGATGACTGGCGGTTCATATGCATATATTTTCTAGGGTGTAGGATTAGTTTTCGAAATCTACATTTAGTCCAAAAAAATTATTTTTTCGTAAACACATAGATTAGTTATCAGACGTAGTCAACCTAACGTTAATATTTCTGCTAATATATAAAAGTAGCATAATTTAATTTTTCAATTTCTTTCAATTGAGTGTTTAATTGAATTTCAATTGAATGTCTAATTGAATAATAAGTGTCATTCAATTAAAATCACTCCCTATATATTTAACTTTGTAATTAAAATCAATTTATCTTTTTCTCTACTATATATAAAAATAGTATAATTTGATTTCTCAATTTTTTTCAATTGAGTGTCTAATTGAATTCTAATTGAGTATCAATCCCTCTCTATATATTTAATTTTGTAATTAAAATCAATTTATTTTTTTCTCTATAAACAATTTATCTTTTAAAAATATCAAATTGAAATCTAAGATAATATAATTTATATTTCTTTTAACATTTTCCGTAGCGTAGCTACGGGTATCATCCTAGTTTTCCTTAATGAGACGAACTGATAATATTTCTATTACCTTTATTAATTTTAAAAATTTTTATTATAAAGGGTGATTTTTTTTTAATCATTAAAATTAAAAATAAAGTGCGTTTGAAAATAACCCTCCCGACAACTTTAACTGTTTTTAGCCATTAAAGTACATTTTCGGACAAAAATACCCTTAATGAGACATCTTTGTTGATGGGCACTCTGAAACACCCAGACTGCGAAAATTATGCAAAGAAATTAGCGAACATCTGTTTTTTGCGCAAAACATCTTTTTTTTTTAGAAGCTTGTGCAAAAGAAAATAATGTTGCGTGAGATGATTTTTCTGAATGTTCGGACATGGCATTCAGATAAACCGAACGAGATGGGGGAGGTGGTCGTGATGAATCGAAAGCTTGGAGCACGATGTAAAATCAGAAATCCCGCTTAAGGAGGTGAATCGAAAAGAGAAAGACGTAAATGCAAAGCACGAAATGGTCATGCTACAGCAATCGTGACAGGCCATTGGGTTTAGAGTTTGTGAAAGGGAAAATGTGAGACGGGAGGGTGCAAAGTTGATGACACTCCATGGAGGAAAGCAGTGACACGGCATGGTGCAGAGTTGGTGACATGCCATGGAGGGAAGCAGCGACAGGGCATGGTGCAGATTTGGTGACACGCCATGGAGGGAAGTAGTGACATGGCATGGTGCAGAGTTTGTGATACGACATAGAGGGAAGCAGTGACACAACATGGAGTGAAGCAGTGACACGGCAGGGTGCAGAGTTGGTGACACACCTTGGAGGGAAACAATGACACGGCAGGGTGCAAAGTTGGTGACACGCCATGGAAGGAAGCAGTGACTCGGCATGGTGTTAAGTTTGTGACACAGCATGGTGCTGAGTTGGTGACACGCCATGGAGTGAAGCAGTGACACGCCATGGTGCAGAGTGTGTGACACGGTATTGGTTTAACATCTGACAGGCCATGGTTGTTTACAGAATTCCAGCTTACGCATGTGGTTGTTAACATCCCCCTCTTGATATAGTAAACTTTATAATTCTCCACTAGCTTAATAATTAATCTGTTTCTCTTGGCCTCCGACCTATTTGCAATTGTCTAACTCTGACTATTTGAAATCCAAAGTCTTTTCATGGAAATTTGCTCTTGCGTTATAAATATCTATGAAGAAACTCTGGATTTCAAATAGCTTTGGTTGGACAATTGCTTACAGGTCAGAGGTAAAGAAAAACAGATTAATTATTAGACTAGTGGAGAATTCTAAAGTTGACCCCTCATTGAGCCGTCGAGCGGTGAATGACACGATGATGGAAGCGTACGAAGCCTTCAAGAAAAATCAGTCCGTGAAGTCAGCTTGTAAATATCAATTCATTGTTGTTTTCTATACAAACATTCATTCACCATCGCTTATCAAATTCATTTTGTGACATATGCAGGCGTAACGTCGGAATCTTAGGGGATTAAGATGCTGACTTCTTCACATTGTTAGAGGATCCCCGAGAAGAAATGACAAGTGAATATATCGACGCATGCGTCAACGTTATGTGTAAGCGGGCGACAGGTCCAAAATCGAAGCATTACACTGCCCGTGCATGCGTTATTGACACGATATTCTTTGTAAGTTTTTTACAAACAATTTTAATTTTTTCTAAGCTTTTCAGTGCATTAAGTCTAAACCAATGCAAATTTTTTTCCCAAGACACCATCCATATGCTACACTTGGCATATCAAACCAAAGATGCCCGATTGAGCATGCAAATTTTTGATGATTTACGGGGATATGTGGAGGATGAAAGGCTGACATACGGTAAGAAATGGGAAAATGTCGATTTCATCCTCGCTCCTTGAAATGTGGGTAGGCATTGGGCGGTGGAAAAGATCGATTTGGGAAAGTGGAAGATCAAGGTGACGGAGTCTGCAATAACTTCAGCAGCGAAGGATAACGGAGTTCGTGCTGAGCAGATGAAGCCATTTACAACAATTTTCCCAATTATCTACCACCAAGCCGAGTATTTCAAAAAAACACATTGGAGAAGACGAGATTTGATGCTGATGCCATGGAAAATTTCTTTGCCCAGCCTTTCAGTGCATCAGCAGGAGGATAGTGTCAGCTACGGCATGTTCATGTTAAGCTACATTGACGCAATATTGCAATCGAAGCTGATAAGAGTTAAGCAGAATATGATTGCAAAATTGCGCATCCAATACGATCATGAAATTTTTTCCAACAGTTGTGCGAGCGAACCATGAACATATCGACAGTTATTTTTATAATTTTTTTTTCTACAGAATACAATTTAGAGATAAATTTTTTGTTGTATACATAATCATAGGAAATAGAATCATTTTTTTATTACTCACTTCATTATATTTTTATATAGAATAAAATTTTTTTACATAGACAATTAATTTTATACAGGAATACATTAGTGTTGTTAAGTAATTTTGTATCCTTATATTTTTTTGTATCGCAATTTAGTAATAAGTCAGCGTATGACAACATTGACAATATGCACTCGGCGTGTCACGACAGTTGGATCACAGCCTGTAACGAATGGCAGCACTTGGTGTTTCAGCATCAGAATCCATATGCCCGTCGCGTGTCACCGCCAATATCTGCATGCACTTTACTTGTCACCACCAGTATGCATGCAAGTGGCGTGTCACCACCAAAATCTACTTGCACTTGACTTGTCACCACAATGTCTGCATGCGCCTGGCGTGTCACTTCCAATATGCATGCAGGTGGCGTGTCACCACTAATATCTGCATGCACTTAGCGGGTCACCACCATGTCTGCATGAGCTTGGCGTGCCACCCCCAGTATGCATGCAGGTGACGTGTCACCACCAATATCTGCAAGCACTTGGCATGTCAGCAGCACGTCTGCATGCACTTAGCGTGTCACTACCATATCTACATGCACTTGGTGTGTCACCAGCAAGTCTATGTGCACTAGGAGTGTCACAAACATGTCTGCATAGAGTCGGCGTGTCACCAACATATCTGCATGCACTTGGTGTGTCAGCAGCACGAAAAGGATGTCGTGTCACTGCTTCCCTCAATAGCGTGTCATCGACTCTACATCTGACTTCTCACATTTTTACCCTTTCATAAACTCTAAACCCAAGTGGACAATTGATATAGTTTCGCAACGTCGTTTGTAAAATGAGTAAAATTCCCTTATGTATATTGAAGCGATTTGCTTTAAGCAAGAATGTAATGAATGTATTGACTTTACAATTGTTAAAATGTAGAGTAACATTGTTGATTTTTTATTTATATATGTTGTCCAAAAATTAGACAATTTACATTCCATACTATATGACCATGCATGGTGTGGTTAAAGTCAATTATTGACTATTTCTATGCCTAGGTAATGTTATTATTATACACTGGTTTATAACAAATATCATTATTCAATGCAAATGTCAATGACCAAGATCGAAACAATTCGAATCAAACCCTAATAAAACAACAGATAAATTACAGTTAGTTAGGCCCCGATAATATGTCTTCGTCCACAACACACACTACGTTTTCAAACATTATCCTTCGGATTGGACAATTGTTGTGTCTATGACCGGTTTTTTTACAAATTCAATATGCTTTCGATCAACGCACTAGTCGGGGCGCTGATTGACTTGGAGATGGTGCCAGATTTGTTGATGGATTTGCAAATGGAGATGGGCAATTTTAACTGTTGTGCCCGTACATCTTGCATTGCGAACATCTCCATGCTCGACTGCCTTCACCAGCGGATGGAATCATTCTCCTCCTAGGTCTTCCTACTTGGCCTCGCCAAAGTGGTAGCAAGATGACAATTTGTTTCACATGCGGGGGGATGTCCCATTCACTAGGATGCCCTACTGGGTGAATGGACCCCGCATAACCCTCCACCCAAATGGTTGTCTTGTACTAGTCGGCGCAGAAATCGAAGGCTTCACGTTTGCATTTACTGAAAAATACAATGAACCCAATATTCAAGCAAAATATAAATGCTATGTCAAATTAAGAATCAAATAAGAAATAAAAAAAATATAATCTGACCTTATTGCTGCAATGGCATGACTGCATGGCAGCAAATCTGTTTGGAACTCACAGCATGAACACATCTTCGTGGACAAGTTAACAAGTTCGTCCATCTTCCCGTCTTTAACTTCAAACTCCACTTGATTTATAGGCTTCACTACAAAGCGATGTGCATCATTGAAGCGTTTGCTCAATTGCCTAGCAACCCAAGGGCTGAGGGGTGTGGTCACATTGACAGCCTCCTCGTACCGATCATGGAACCAACGCTGGAACATGTCTCATATGAACTTGATCAAAACAATGATTGGCATTTGTCTGGCATGCTTTAAGCAAGAGTTAACACATTCGGCAATGTTCGAGGTCATCATTTGGTATCGCCTTGCCGGTGAACATGCACGTGCCCATCTCTCAGGGCCTATTCTCAAAAGATCAGCATAGGCTCCCGCATGAATCTGCTTGAGCTGGTTCATATGTCTGTTGAATTCGGAAACCTTATAGCAATCTCGAGCAAGGGTGAAAATCATAGAAATGTTATCACGCTTGAACTTGTTTTTAAAGTTTTTCTTCAAATGGTAACCGTATAAACCTTGGTGCGCTTTTGGGTATGCATTTTGGATTGCTTTCTTAATGTCGAGATGCTGATCATAAATGAACATAGTGTTTTCAGGACAACCAACTGCATCACGTAGCTTGATGAGAAACCATGTCCACGAGTCTTCGTCCTCAACATGGCCGATGCCAAACGCAACTGGATATACACACTCGTTCGCGTCTTTGCATACAGCAACAAACAAAACACCCTTGAACCTACCTTTCATATGTGTTGCATCAATTGCAACCGTAGGACGCATTACATCCCTAAACCCCTGAATACAAGCCCCGTATGACCAAAAACAATATTTGAATCTTTCAGCCTCGTCAGTAGCCACTGCTGTGACTGTGCTAGGATTTTCTTATTCCAACATATAAAAATATGAAGGTAGTAGTTGAAATGACTCCTCCAAAGGACTGAAAACAAGTATCTCTGCATACTCCTTTGCTTGCCAAGCCTTACCATACAAGCATTCCAATCCCCACTGAACCCTCATCTCACCAATTATGTCTTTAGGTCTCAATGCTACTCCATTAGCCCGAAGCTTGGGTGCCATAAGTTCACCAATTATCTTGGCACTCACAGATGGAAATCGCCCTTGCAAACCATCAACAGTACATGTGTGTACTTTGTGGAATGTCCGAACTTCTCAATATCCTCATCCGTCAGGTAACTTTGTTGAACGGACACTGAACTTGCATGCCTTATCTTTGCAACTAACCTCGTAACGACTTTTGCATGACCTTTTCACTCTTATCCCCAACTACTCTTTTAGAGCCAACATGTTCAGAGCTCGTTTCAACTCGCCTTCGAGGAAAACATTCTTCCTTTGTATAAGCGATCATTAGGACATATCGACTCCTCAGTGCTAATTGTTTAGAATGAGAACCTTTCTGCACCTGCAATTCACCACGTAAAAGATATCCTTGCATTTCCCCTTTCTTGATAGTTATCATCGAGTATTGTATCAACGAAACGAATCCCGTCCTCACCAGCGATAGGGTTGTTGTATATGGGATCATCACACTGAACATTTCCTATATCAAAACCTTCAACAGGTTCCGTTTCACCTTCAACATTATTGCAAATTGAAATGTCACTATCATAAAGGCAATCATTGTCTGAACTGTCATGATCCCATTCGTCAAGCCCATCACTCGAACTGTCATCAAATCTATCTTCACTGCCAGCAAACAAATCCTCATTTCCCTCATAACATGCAGCATTATCCTCCAGCGTCTCAGTGTTGTACTCACATGTCGTATTCTCATTTGAAATTGAAATTACACATTCTACTATTTCACCTGATCGATACATTCCTTTAGCAGAAGACCCTAATTGGTTTGATGGGCATCCCGATTGAAATTGTGCACCCAACTCTTCTATCAATGTTCTCTGGTTATCAGGCTGTACAAACTCCTGAGGATACCTCAACTGTGGGTTACGGACTGAATGCTCTGGCATATGTGAAGCATTGTAAATCTTAATATGATTGAGCTGATTACCATGTTTTTCAGCTTCTTCATGTGACATAACATTTGTTCTGGGTCTCTTAATGCTAACATACACAGTCGGAACATTCCTCTGTTCTAGCAAAATTAATGCAACATCTTCATCATCCTTGATAATTGGCCGTGATAGCTCCCCGGGTGTACTGATCAATGCATGCAACTCAATATCGTCAATTTCTGAGTTTACCCCAACAACATTTTCAACCAGCTTCATCAAGCCCGCAAACGACAAATCACTCTTAACCCCCAGCATTCGTGACTCACCACCCTTGTACATGCCATCCACCCACTGACTACCTTGTCTTATCACAAGTCGTAGAATTGGAACCCCACTGAAATTTTGAAAACAAAAATAATTATTTAATTTACTTAATTATTTAATTATTTACTTAATTACATGTTGGTGACAGGCCAAGTACATGCATGCATGTTGGTGACACGCCAAGTGCAGGCAGACATGCTGGTGACACGACAAGTGCATGCATACATGCTGGTGACACGACAAGTGCATGCAGACATGCTGGTGACATGCCAAGTGCACATAGACATGCTGGTGACACGACAAGTGCATGCAGACATGCTGGTGACACGACAAGTGCATGCATACATGTTGGTGACACGTCAAGTGCACATAGACATGCTGGTGACACGATAAGTGCATGCAGACATGCTGGTGACACGCCAAGTGCACATAGACATGTTGGTGACACGACAAATGCATGCAAACATGCTGGTTACAAGCAAAGTGCAGGCAGTCTTATGTGGTCACACGTTGAATAGATGCATGGCGTGTAAAAACTCTGTGCAATGTTTCTAATCCGTCTTCTAATTTATAAAAAAAGTTTCACAAATTTATGTGTTACAGCAATAAACCCAAAAACATACCTTGATGTCATCTCCACAATGTGGTTTATTTTTCGATGACAAAATGGCCAAATGACGAGAGATAGACCACGATACGAAGACGATGGTGCTCAACAGAGAGTTGATAGAGCTCACACAGTTCAGAGATGCTGAACACAGAGTTGATACAGTTCAGAGAGCTGAGAGAGAAAGATGAACGAGCACAAACAACTGAGCATTAATTTCTAATTTTTGAAAAATGACGGGAGGTAGATATCGGATATCGGTAGCTTAATTTGCCACAGTGTTTTTTAAGGGCATTTTCGTCTACTCATGCTTTTTTTTTGGGTAGAAACAGATAACTTTATTTCGGTGGTTACTTACGAAATCACCTTATAAAGAGGGTTATTTCTCACAATTTCCTTTAAAATCATATATATTTTTTAAATTCAAATCTTTTGGAGCGCCTATAGGTTCACTCTAAATAAATACGTAAATGTCCATTATATTATAATTTAAGAAGTACAAATCAAGTCAAACATTGCAATAAGTAAGATACAAAAAATATAATATGATTTGAACTTTTAGATAGAATTAAATTAAGACTATGATACAAGGGGTTGTTGGCCTATAAATAAGTCTTTCACTTTATTTGTATCAACATAATTCTCTAATCCCTTTAGTATTAAAATTATTATATTTCCATTATCTTCGAGTTTTAAAAAGATTTCAATGATTAAACTTTAATTTATGATTCTAGAAAATTAGGTAAGTGACTTAATATCTTTTTAATATTTTCTTTCCCTAAAAATCAACTTTAATATGAATTTTACTATCATATTGTATATATTATATTTTGTCCCTTGATTGAAAAGTAAATTTACTATTATCTAGCTATTAATGAATTTACTATTATATAGTTATTAATGAAAAATTCCTTGCATTGAATAAAATAAACGAGCAACTAATAAAAAATTATAAATCCATCCATTCATACTAGGTTCAAAACTAATAGGTTGTAAATAAATTTTTAAAAAGAGAATGAAAGTGGATGGAACTATAGTCAAGTTCAAAGCAAGCAAGAGATTGACTACTTTGATACACTCCAGTAGCAAGAATTGCTACAATTAAACTTCTAATCTCTCTTGCATCAATTTGTAAGTTAATAATTCACTAAATAGATGTCAAAACAGTATTTTTACATGATGAATTAGAAGAGGAAGTTTACATGGAATAGTTCGAAGGGTTTCTTGTTTCAATACGAGCATAAAGTTTGTAAACTTATCAAATCGTTGTATGGACTTAAACAAGTACCAAATAAATGGCATAAAAAATTTGACAAAATTGTTTTAGCTAATGGCTATAATATAAATGAGTTTGACAAGTGCACATATAGCAAATTTCAAAATGGTAAAAGTGTTATAATTTGCTTATATGTGGATAATATATTGATTTTTTATATGTTTGATGTATGCAATGACATGTACAAGGCCAGATATAGCATTTGCTATTGAAAAGTTAAATATATATAGAAGAAATCTAGGTACTTTGTATTGGTAAGCCATAAATAAAATACTAAGATATTTAAAGAAAATAATTAATTATGCACTTTGGTATAATGGATATCCATCAGCATTAGAAGAATATTTGGATGCTAGTTGAATTATTAGTTTAGAAGATTATGCTTCCACAAGCGAATGGATCTTCATGCTTGGTGGGGGTGCCATTTCTTGGGGGTCCAAGAAACAAACGTATATAACTGATTCTACTATGGTAGTCAAATTTATTGCATTGGCTGCTATCATCAAGGAAGACAAATGGCTAAGAAATTTACACTATGGTGCGCTTTTATGGCCTAAACCAATTTCTCCAAATTTTATTTGTTATGATAGTGAAGCAATTCTAGTAAAAACATATAGCCAAGTGTAAAATGGAAAGTCTAGACATATTGAATTAAGACATGGTTATGTTCGATAATTAATTTTTAATTGAGTGATCACTATAACTTTTGTGAGGTATAGTGAAAACTTTGCGAACCCTTTAACAAAAAATCTTGCTAGAGATATTGTAAATAAGACCTCAAATGGGATATGGCTCAAGCTCATAAATTGAAAGACACCTATGGTGGAAACTTGACTCAACGCTTGGTATAACATCAAGTCTTGAGTTCAACAAGATAAAGTACATCATTTGTGTGTGACTGCTAGCACTATAATATATTATATTATATCTCAAGTGAAGTGCCAGGTACCCGTAATGGTAAGGAAATGATGAGTTATATATCTTAATAGATCCATTACATAAATTTGTTAGAATGCTTTTGTTATGGGGGCATTCATGGGATCTATCTATGTGAGTGTGTTTAGGAATTTAAGAGCTTAGCTCTAACAGCACCATGAAAAGAGGATACAGATGCATGGCCATAAAAGTATTGCTAGATACTGTGCATTCATTGGTATTAAAATCGTTGTGTGAGATGTGTTTGGTTAACTAAATAGAATAGTTGGTTTAAAGTATAGTCTACTATGTAATTTTAGTTAACTTTAATATATTTTCACTAAGTAAAGGTTCAATCGCAAGACACATTCATTTATGTAATTGATTTCTAAGATTATTAAAAATTTGGATTAATTTGAAAATGATGAGAGATTATTGGATATTTTCAAATAAAAGATATCAAAACAAAAAGAAAATTATTACTGTTGGAAATTAAAATTAGAAGAAGGATTATATCTGTTGAAAATAAATAAAATAAAATAAAAGAGAAGTTACGTCTATTTGGAAAAGACCAACATGAGTGACTGTTTGAAAGTTGAAACAAACACAAACAATATTTGTTGAGAACATGCATCTAAGCCTATAAAAGAAAACGTACATAAAAAAATAAAAAAAATTATTCCTTCATTTCTCAAATATTTTTTAAGTTTTTTTTTTATATTTTTTTTTGTAAAAAAATATTATAAAAATTTGTTAATTTTGTAATCTTTCGATGAGTGCTCAGTGGATTGATTTTGTCAATGTAAATTACCTCAATTACTATATTTTATTGTATCTTTAACGTTTATAAAGTGATAACTCTTTTGGTAACTCTTTTACCCACGATAAATAAAGACAAATAAAATTTTAAAGACAATGATATTAACACGCCTTGAAGCCAATTTTTAAGTTTTCGAATTTGATGTTCTACCATACTCATCAATTCTCCTTCGAGCCTCCCACATTCCCTAGACAGAATAATATCACAAATTTCTTGTTTTTCATATATTGGCAGAATTTACCAACCTAAACCTAGCTCCACTTATACAATTTGTTCTCAAATCTTAAACCCACAGACCTTAATCATCAAGACATTAAACCCCTTACCTTAGTAGTTAAATCCACAACCGAAACTTCAGAAATGTTTCAGCTTGAGAAGAGTGTGCCCAACTGAAACATAAATAGGTTTGAAATAACTAACCAGTCAAAATGAAACCTTAAACCACTAGAAAACTAAACCTTATCTTGGTTGTTAATTTCAGAGCTTCCAAGGGCTGAAGTTGAAGTCCAAACACCTTGGAAAAAGCAGGGAGTTCACGTGCAGAAGATAGCCTTCGTTTTTCTTTCCAACAGAACAAGTCGGTGGACATTCCAAGGTGAAACCCCTTATGCCCGCCAGCTTCAGCCTCACAGCTACTGGGTTTTCGGCCTTCTTCTATCATTTTAACTTAAGGGCTGGGCTCTTTTAATCTTAAGGTTCAGCCTTTTTTTAACTTAAGGGTCCAACTCTGTTTTTAACTTAGTTGGACCAATTTAAATTCTACCGCAGAAATTTAACTTTAATCCATTTCTCAACACTTTTCTTGTACTTTTATTCTCCATTAATCTATTTTGTACCCCTATCTTGGTTTATTTTATAGATATATATAAACCAATTGAAGTTAAACCTCTATACATTAAGCTCGAAATTAATTCCCCAACATTTTTATTGAGCGTCCGTAATGCACTTGTATGGATAACTAAGATGTTACATGAATTATTTATAAATCGTAACATATATAATTTTATTATAAAATACATTATAACATATATGTCTATATAATATATAATATAGTCATAATTTTTAAAAATAATTCATGAATTATTTAAAAAATTTTAAATAAATTTTTATTTTTTATTACGTTCAATCAAGTTTGATATTTTTTATTTTGAACCAAATAAAATATTTTAATTAATGATTAATTAATTATTATTAATCAAAATATTATATATCATTCTATATTATTTTAATAAAGTAAGATGACATGTAATAATAGATGATAACATGACATATTAATGTAGTTTGACGACATAGTTACATGACATTTTTGACCTTTCATGTTAACACCATATAAGTAAAAAATAACAAACGTTATTTTGATTAATTACAATTAGTCAAACTTAGTTATAAATAAAAGTTTAATTGAACAAAATAAAAGAATAAGTGATGATTTGAATTTTCTTAAATAATTTGAAAGTTTTTTAACATTATGTTTACGTGTAATATAAATATTATAATAAAAATTTTTTTTGATCAATTTAAGTAATTGATTAATAATTAAAACTCATTTTTTATTAATTCAATTAATTTTTTTAACACATTCATTTTATTTAATAAAATTTTCTTTGATCGAATTAACCATTTATACATTTTTATCCCATACAATAATACTCAATCAAAAGCCAAAAACAAAAAATAAAAGATGTAAATTCTATAAATAATGATTCCATGTAAAACTCTATGTTTACGTGTCAATTAAATATGATCACATAGAACTCTTGTCATTTTCCAATTTAGAGATGGGGATGATTATGTGCATATATCAACCTTTTCTTTAAAAGTTAAAAAATATGCGGTGAAATTCTGTTAGATCGAGAAAAGTAGGAGTTCCACACAACATCCTTCTTATAATAATAATAAAATTTTAAAAGATACGAAATGAAAAACAAAAAAAAAAAAAGAAAAAAACAAAATAGAGACGGGGCAGAGTAGAAGTGGGTTGGGGGGTCGGGTATAATCAGGAAGCTTCGGATCCCCTTTGCCCTTTCTCCGTTCCTTCTTATAAAATCGGAAAACAGCCAGGGTAGAGTTTCTTTCCAATTTCCATTCCATTGCGTCGAGGAGGAGCCTCCTCCCTACTCGTTACTCCGTTGGACCTATCACCTTTTTGGTTTTTTGTTCCCCGATTGGACCTTTCATTTATTCTTCTTCATCATAGTAATTCAATATATTCTGCTTTCTCTCTCTTTTTTTAAAACTGTAAATAAAATTCGAAATACTAGCTTAGACATGGAGGATATGTCCAACCAAGGCCAAGCTCCCAACCCAAATCCTAATCAAAACGAAAATCAGAATGAAGCGGAAGAGCAGCCGCCCGCAGAAAGAGAGGAGCAGCAACAAGAAGAAGAAGAAGAAGAAGACGAGGAAGAAGAAGGGAGGAGGGAAGACGAGGAATTGATGGCAAAGGCGCAGGCTCTTATGGAAAAGATCACTTCTTCTCCTGATAACCCTAATCCTACCGTTCTTCATGCTCTCGCCTCCCTTCTTGAAAATCAGGAGTCTCTGTAAGCTCTCTCCTTCTCTTACTTATTTATTCATTTATTTTTACTAAATAGATTTGCTCTTTTAAACTTATTTCTACTAAACAGCCAGGGAAATGCTTGCACAGTGTAATTTAATGCTACTAGTATACTTTTATTCATACGTTTTTCCCGTCCTTGATGGTTCATATGCCTATTCTTTCGTCCTATGCTAAATTACGAAAAATAAGTTTGGCGGTGGAAGCAATGTTCGGCTATATCTGTGCTACCTTCCAGTCCTGGTTCTCTGGAAAATCAAACAAGGTGCTTCAAAATGAACCACAACAACTGCACACAATACATATGTTAAGCTTATTGAGAGCTTGATATGTAAATTTTATGGATGGGCAGTAATGTCCCAATGCTTTTCTCTTTTTCATATTATCTAGTAGTTATTTTTCATGGCAGTATCTATCTTGCATACTTTACGGATGTTTTTAATTCTTTTTGTATTTAATTTTAGATACCTTCAAGAGAACAGTCCTTCTTCCATTAGTGGTCGTGCCTCTCATAATGTTGGACGTTTGGGAAACTTAGTCAAGGTAATTAACTTTTCTTTGTTGATCGGCTATTTTTCCTGCTTTTGCCGTTTTCATGCATGAATTTGTTATTATTGTACTTGAAGCTTGGTCTCTGGCTGCTTTCTCTCTCATTTTATTTTTATTGTTATTTAGACAAGATATGATTTTGAGCACATTATTGCTCATTTGACCAAAGTTCTTACTTGGAGCTTTGCCCTTTGCTCTCAGGAGAATGATGAGTTTTTTGATTTGATATCTTCAAAGTTTCTTTCTGAGAGTAGATATTCAACCTCTCTCCAGGCAGCTGCTGCAAGACTTCTTCTAAGCTGTTCTCTTACTTGGATTGTGAGATTTTCTTTTTAGTCGAATGTATTTAATTTCTCTAGTTTTGTTTCAACTTTATGGGATATTTTCTGACTTAGTGAGCTCTAAATGGGTCACAGTATCCTCATGTTTTTGAAGAACCAGTTTTGGAGAATATTAAAGTTTGGGTGATGAATGAGACTGCCAGATATTCTATTGAAGATAGCAACTGCAAGCATGACTTGGCCAGAAAGGAAGCCTCTGATGCTGAAATGTTAAAAACCTATTCCACTGGACTTCTTGCTGTGTGTTTGGCAGGGTCTGCTCCTATCTCGATGTTTATGTTTCTCTCTTTATTCTGTTCTTATATGCCTGGCTAGGGCTCATTATTTTGTTCTTCATCTGACCATTCTTATCATTATTGTATGGTTGCAGTGGTGGTCAAGTAGTGGAAGATGTGTTGACTTCTGGGTTGTCTGCTAAGCTTATGCGTTATCTTCGTGTGCGTGTCCTTGGGGAGATTACTGCTGGTCAAAATGATGCCTGCCATTTAACTGAAAGTAAGAGTTTATCCAGTGCTGCTTCTTTTAGAAGTAGAGATGAAGGTCGAGGGAGGGTTCGGCAAGTTCTAGAGACAACTCATATAGATGATCCCAGAATAATAGATGAGAAATCTTTAGATGATCAATGTGCTGAGTGGGATCGAGATCGAAGCTCTAATTGGCAATTACGTGGAGAGGAGTGTTGGGTTGGTGACAGACAACCTCCTGATGGGGTGGCTGAGGCTGTTGACATGCATGATGTAGATGCTGACAGTGAGGAAAGATGGCATATTCGAGATGTTCGTGATGGAAAAATGAGATTTGGAGATGTTGATGAAAATGGGAGAGATGACTCCTCAAGGCGCAGGATAAACCGTGGATCTGCAAGGTCTAGAGGTAGGGGAAGGACCACTGAAGGGGCTATGGAGAATGAACAGTCACTAACCTCTCCAGGATCTGGTAGTCGTTTTGGACAGGCACGTAGTATGAGAGACAGAAGTTCGTCTAAAAATTTAGATGGGAGAAAGGTGTTGGAGGCAAAGAAGTGTGTGGGAAAGACCAATGCTGACGATCTTGTAGCGGAAAGAGAGGATAATGATGAGTGCTTTCAAGGATGCAGAATTGGAAGTAAAGACTTCTCTGATCTGGTAAAAAAGGCAGTTAGAGCTGCTGAAGCTGAAGCTAGGGCAGCCAATGCACCTGTTGAAGCTGTCAAAGCAGCTGGTGATGCTGCTGCTGAAGTTGTCAAGTGCGCTGCTTTAGAGGTGCAAGGCTGTTCTCACAATTCTGTTTGTTTTCATTTTCCCTTTCCTCCCGCCTCAAAACAATTTCTTTTGAATGAGATTCATTCTCATTTATTTTTGTTTTCTACCCTCAGGAGTTCAAAACTACTAACAACGAAGAAGCTGCATTATTGGCTGCTTCCAAAGCTGCAACTACTGTTGTCGATGCTGCTAATGCCATTGAAGTTTCAAGGTGGGTACTTCTTGTTGACAGACTTTTTATTTGGGTTTCCATTGCCTAGTGCAAGTGGTAATACACCTCATTTGTTGATCACAGGAACTCCACTAGCACAAGCGCTGATCCAATAAATGAAAGTGCTGCTGAAACCGAAGTAAATGAGGATGTTGAGGAGTATTCTATTCCCAATGCTGAGCAGCTTGCCCAGCTGAGAGAAAAATACTGTATTCAGTGCCTTGAGACTTTGGGTGAATATGTTGAAGTCCTTGGGCCTGTACTGCATGAAAAGGGTGTAGATGTCTGTCTTGCCCTGTTGCAACGAAGTTCCAAGTTGGATGAAGCATCAAAGGCTACTTCTCTTTTGCCTGATGTGATGAAGCTAATTTGTGCTTTGGCTGCCCATCGGAAGTTTGCTGCATTATTTGTTGATCGGGGTGGCATGCAAAAACTGCTTGCTGTTCCAAGAGTTGCTCAAAATTTTTTTGGTCTTTCTTCTTGCTTATTTACTATAGGTTCTCTTCAGGTATGCTTATAAACTAAATGTTACAATTTATGATGTATTATCATACTATATACAATGTCTTTACATTTCCTGAATTTTAGGAATTACCATGAATTTTTAACTGAAATTCTTATAACTATATATGGAGGTCACCATCCTATAAAGGAGTAAATATTTAAGAAACTTGGAGTTTTGAAGATGTTTTTCCTGGCTTGAGAGTATTTGAGAAACTATGTGATTTGAGCCTTTACACATTACAAATAGAGGACTGCTATAATGTTACTTTTTTCTTGCACGTTTAGGGAATAATGGAACGTGTCTGCGCTCTTCCTCCTGATGTTGTCCACCAGGTGGTTGAGTTAGCTATCCAACTTCTTGAATGTTCCCAGGATCAAGCTCGGAAAAATGCAGCATTGTTTTTTGCTGCTGCATTTGTGTTCAGAGCGGTGCTTGATGCTTTTGATGCGCAAGATGGTTTACAGAAACTACTGGGCCTTTTAAATGATGCTGCCTCAGTAAGATCTGGGGCAAATTCTGGTGCATTAGGGTTGTCGGGAACAACATCATTTCGGAATGATAGATCACCGTCAGAGGTACTGACATCCTCAGAAAAGCAGATAGCTTACCATGCATGTGTTGCTTTGCGTCAATACTTCAGAGCTCATCTTCTTTTGCTTGTGGATTCCATACGTCCAAATAAAAGTAACCGAAGTGGGGCACGGAATATTCCAAGCACCAGGGCAGCATACAAGCCACTTGACATTAGCAATGAGGCTATGGATGCTGTGTTTCTGCAGTTACAGAAGGATCGGAAGCTGGGTCCTGCATTTGTGAGAACTCGGTGGCCTGCTGTTGAGAAGTTCTTGAGCTGTAATGGACATATTACCATGTTGGAATTGTGTCAGGTTTCCTGCTTTAAACTTCTTCATCTGCCCCCCACTCCCCCCTTGGGTTATCATTTTCTGCCTCATTTTTTGGTAATTTATTCCTCTTGTAATCTTTGTAGGCCCCTCCTGTTGAGCGTTACCTGCACGACTTGCTTCAGTATGCTCTAGGTGTTCTGCACATTGTTACATTGGTGCCTGTCAGCCGCAAGATGATTGTAAATGCCACCTTGAGCAATAATCGTGCTGGCATAGCGGTTATTTTGGATGCAGCAAACAGTGCTAGTAGTCTTGTGGACCCTGAGGTGCGCATGTGCTGTGATATTGTGATGTTGTTGTTCTAGTAAATAATGCTAGTACTTACGTGGGCCTTTTTGTGATATCAGGTTTATGGCTTTGAAAGTACTGTTGTTATTCTTGGATGCTGAAATCAGACTTTTGAGTTGTATGTTAACTGGTTTAGCCACTAATCTTCACCTCCTTTTGATTTTGTTGTTGCAGATTATACAACCAGCTCTTAATGTGTTAATCAATCTAGTCTGCCCTCCACCTTCAATCAGCAATAAACCATCCTTACTAGCTCAAGGTCAGCAGTTTGGTTCTGGACAAACCACAAATGGTCCTGCTTTGGAAACTAGAGATAGAAACGCAGAGCGCAATGTTTCGGATCGAGCGCTTTACATAAGTAATCAGAGTGACATGAGAGAGCGGAGTGGGGAGTCGAATTTGGTAGATAGGGGCACTGCAGCAGGCACCCAGTCCATCAGCAGCAATGCACAGACACCTGTTTCTGCTGCTCCATCTGGTTTGGTTGGAGATCGTAGAATATCCTTAGGTGCCGGAGCAGGTTGTGCTGGCCTTGCTGCACAATTAGAACAAGGATATCGTCAAGCAAGAGAGGTTGTCCGTGCAAATAATGGCATAAAGGTTCTACTGCATCTCCTCCAACCCCGCATATATTCACCTCCTGCTGCTTTGGATTGTCTTCGTGCCCTTGCATGTCGGGTCTTGCTTGGTTTAGCCAGAGATGAGACAATTGCACACATTTTGACCAAGCTTCAGGTAAACATGGATCATGCAATGCTTATAATAGATTAGTACCACATTCTATCTGATTAATATCTTCTTTGTAATTTTACCTTTTGTCATACTTTTCTGCATTCAAAAGTTCACTGCTTCACTCCTCTCTCTTTGCATACCCTGAAAAAGATGAATATTGTTAAGATCTATTTGATATGGTGATATACTTATTGGTTAATGCTACTAGCTTAAACTTATCATTGTTTTAGGTTGGCAAAAAGCTATCAGAACTGATACGAGATTCAGGTGGCCAGACACCTGGAACTGAGCAAGGAAGGTGGCAATCTGAACTTGCCCAGGTGGCAATTGAGCTAATTGCTGTAAGCATTTTTACCTGCTACTCTCCACTGGTTGCATGCTTCGTTTTGTGCAAAAGGCTATTTTCTTTTACTGCAATGTCATTTCTGTTGCCTAGCATGATTAGACTAGAATATGTTAAAAGCTATGCTTATTATCTTCTGGCCTGATTTTTGCAAACGATTGTGGTTATGGAGTGCCTCTTTTACAACCAGGTATATTTAATGGGAGATAAAAGCTTCTTTGTAATTAACCTTAGACTCAATGCTTTATTCTTTGATATATTTATTATTTGTCTTGTGATGACCCCTCAAATATTCAATCAAGAAGTGGTTGGTATAGAACCATCAATCATAAGCACTTTAAAGTTGACTTCTCTTTTCCCAAAATGCAAATAATATGGTTTAGGGACCAAATTTTGAGTCATTGTTTAACCCTAAATTATTTTCATTAATGCAGAATTTAGCATCATATGCTACATATTAGCACAGGCTTCAGAATAACTTGCTTTCGATGATTTTGTTTGTTTTTGTTGAGTTGTATTACTTCTGTTCTATGATACTTACTTGATGAGTATTTATATTTCTTTATGTTTCTTTTGTTCGTTTGATGTTAATATCACTGGACTGAAAGCATTATTATTGATTGTTATATTAAGTATTTTTTATTCTTTCTCTCATACATGCACGACTTAAGCTTACTGTCCCAATAAATGAAAATGATGTGGTGAACATATTTTTTGCTTTTACTTAAATTTATAGGAGATTGATTCTTAGCATTTGTCTATGATGTGTTAGATTGTTACAAATTCTGGTCGTGCAAGTACGCTGGCAGCTACAGATGCGGCTACACCTACTTTGAGGCGCATAGAGAGAGCTGCTATTGCTGCTGCCACTCCTATTACTTACCATTCGAGGTATATTTTTGCAGTGATATTTTATGATTCATCATCTTTTGTACTCTTCACTGTTTCGTTAATTCATATATTTTGGCTCTTCTTATTCATTCTGTGCTGTTGTTTGCACATGCTCATGAAACTGCAGGGAACTTTTGCTTCTTATTCATGAACATCTACAGGCATCTGGCCTGGCTGAAACTGCTGCTTCACTTCTGAAAGAAGCTCAATTGACACCTTTGCCATCCTTGGCTGCCCCATCATCTCTTGCACACCAAGCCTCCACACAAGATACTCCTTCAATACAACTCCAGTGGCCCTCAGGTCGTATATCTGGTGGATTTCTCTGCAGCAGACCAAAGATTGCTGGCCGTGATGAGGATGTTAATTTTAAGTGTGATTCAGCTTTGTCTTTAAAGAGGAAATCACTTGTTTTCTCGCCCACTTTTGGTTTACAATCAAGAAATCCGTTTCAATCCCAAGATTTGCAACCATCTTGTGCCAGGAAGGTACTCACTAGTTCAAAACCTTGTCCTTTACTGGCAAGTGTATCAGAAACTCCTACAGATTCTATGCTGAAAAGTAACCTTGATATGGAATCACAATGTAAGACACCCCTTGTGTTGCCAATTAAAAGAAAGCTATCTGACTTAAAGGATACTGGTTTGACATTGTCTGGGAAGCGGTTCAACACTGGTGATCATGGATCACGATCTCCAGTTTGTCTGACGCCCAATACTACTCGGAGAAACTGTCTGCTTGCAGATGCTGCTGCATTCACACCAACTTCTACTTTAAGGGATCAACATGTTCGAGCAACACCGAGCAGCATAATCGATTTGTCTGATGACAACCTATCTGGTAACTCTCATGTGGGACATGTGACACCTTTCTCCCAAGTTGGGTTTCTAAATGATCCCCAGCCCAGCAACTCAGAACGTTTAAGTCTTGATACTATAGTTGTTCAGTATCTAAAGCACCAGCATCGTCAGTGCCCTGCTCCTATAACAACTCTGCCACCACTATCCCTTTTACACCCACATGTTTGTCCTGAGCCAAAACGAAGTCTTGATGCACCATCAAATATTACTTCACGGCTTGGTACTCGTGAGTTCAGGAGTGTTTATGGTGGAGTCCATGGAAATCGTAGGGATCGTCAGTTTGTTTACAGTAGATTCAGGCCATGGAGAACTTGCAGGGACGATGCTGGCACTTTGTTGACATGTGTCTCTTTTCTGGGTGATGGCTCCCATATTGCAGTTGGTAGCCATGCTGGGGAGCTAAAAATTTTTGATTCCAACAGCAACAATGTGCTGGACAGCTGCACTGGCCATCAGCTTCCTGTGACTCTTGTTCAGTCATATTTTTCTGGTGAGACCCAAATGGTTCTCTCATCAACCTCTCAGGATGTGCGGTTATGGGATGCCTCTTCTGTATCAGGTGGGGCCGTGCAATCATTTGAAGGCTGCAAGGCTGCTAGGTTCAGCAATTCTGGGAGCATTTTTGCAGCCCTATCTGCAGATTCTACCCAACGAGAAATTCTCCTTTATGATATCCAGACCTACCAGTTGGAATTGAAGCTTTCTGATGCCTCTACTAATTCTACAGCTCGTGGTCATGTATATTCTCTAATACATTTTAGTCCATCTGATACTATGCTGCTTTGGAATGGTGTTTTATGGGACCGGCGGGTTCCAGGCCCTGTTCATCGTTTTGACCAGTTTACAGATTATGGTGGTGGTGGTTTTCATCCTGCTGGGAATGAGGTATAGAACCCTATCTCCACCATAGGTTGATTCTTTTGGTATTTTTGTTGCTGGTCTGTTTTATCAGTTGCTATCTCTTTAAACTCTTTGTTATAAAGCATTTTGTTCAGACCTCATTCAAATTCTTTTGTAGACTGTATCTAGACTGTATCTTAAGTCAGTAATTTAGGTGGTTCACTAGGGTGATCTGTTTGTATGTGGAGGACAGTACAAATGGAAGCTGTTCATTGAAACTTCAGAAGTTGGGAGGAATGTTCCGGTCCTTTACAATTATTATACGCCTCTTCTTATTGGCTTGTCACTAAAAGTTTTTTGATGAGTGCATTTCTTTTAGTTGTTTTATGATGCAAAATGAAGTTTTAGCGTGCATGGTCTGTTAATGGAAGCAGTCTTAAATATATTAGCTGTGTTTTTTTTTTCCTGTCTTAAATTTGCTCTTAAACTTTGCTTAATACTTTATCTTTCAACAGGTTATTATAAATTCCGAGGTTTGGGATCTGCGGAAGTTCAGGCTACTCCGAAGTGTACCTTCTTTAGACCAAACAGCAATAACATTCAATGCACGTGGGGATGTAATTTACGCAATCCTGAGGAGAAATCTTGAGGACGTGATGTCAGCGGTCCACACTCGACGTGTGAAGCACCCCCTATTTGCTGCTTTCCGCACATTAGACGCCATCAACTACTCTGATATTGCCACTATTCCAGTGGATCGCTGTGTTCTTGACTTTGCAACTGAACCAACTGATTCCTTTGTTGGGTTGATTACAATGGATGACCAAGACGAGATGTTTTCATCAGCCAGGGTTTATGAAATTGGTCGCCGAAGGCCAACTGATGATGATTCCGATCCTGATGATGCAGAAAGTGATGAGGATGAGGATGATGACGACGACGACGGTGATATAGACCCAATTCTTGGCCCAGATCTCAATGGGGATGGTGAGAGTGATGCTGATATTAGCAATGAGGATGATGACAGCGTGAGTGAACTTGATGATGATGATGGAGATTTTATGATGGATGATGTTGACTTCGATGGTGGAGGTGGGATATTGGAGATTGTGACTGAGGGTGAGGATGATGATGATGACAGCCAGTTGGTCGAGTCTTTTAGCAGTGGTGAGGAAGAGGATTTTGCGGGGAATGGTTTTGGTTTCTAATTTTTTCTTTTTTAATGTCATAGGCAGAAATGTTGGTCACAATGCATTTGGAAATAGTCGAAATGCTTGTAATTATTGTTTCAAGGGTTATTGTTATTATTATTATTATTACTATTATTTTTTATTTTGCCTAATTTGTTAGTTACTTTTGGTAAGAAATACCAGTAAGGGGGTGGGAGGAAGGGTGGATATGGCCTTGTGCAAGGGCGGAGGAGAGCCAATTTTTTAATTTTTTTGGTCCTTGTGTATGCTGGTTTACAGTTGAGGGTTGGGTGCCACATGCCAATACCATTGCCCTGCCAGTGCCAACCGGATGAGGCTCATAAGTAGTTGGGTGGTGTGGGCTGAAAGGTGGAGTAAATTCAAGACACTCACTAAAGCCTACTTTGGCGTTTGGGCTGTTGGCTATGGTTTTACCATAGGATTCATTTTCATTTTGTTTTCAGGGCTCTACGATTATGGAGTCTCTGTAATGCTAATGTCAAATAAGTTGGAGCAGAGGCCTTAGCAATTAAGGGGTTTAAGAAACGAATTTCTGTCTTTCTTTTCTGCCTGTTTACGACTACTAAGTATTCGTCTAGACTTGTTACTTGTTAGTAAACAATAAACATCCTGATTAAGAAAACGGATTTCCTCTTGATGCCCGAATAGAATAGAATAGACTGGTACTAGCGTAGAGGCGAGGAGAAGAAGAGAAGGGCAAGCAATGGTAATGGTGACGGCGGTGGAGGTCAGAATCCATAGGAAATCTCCCTGCTCAAATCTTCCATTTCCATGCAGCTCTTTTGGTGACTATAACGACGACGTCTTCGCTGTGCGACCTACCCCAGCATCCCTTTCTTCAGATTTGTTTCTACTTTCTACACCTTCTGTCAATACATATAGACATCGTCAGATGCATTTGAATCTATTCTTCATTCTTCGTTCTTTATTCTTTTTCTTGTTTCATAATATTATCAGAAGATTGTATCACGGTTCTTGTTTGCAATGGAAAGCATCAATATCGGGCGAGATGACCTTGACGCATTTCTAGGTGATAAGACTGCTGAATTCGTTTCTTGGTACTCTCTTCCTCCCTGCCACGCACTGGCTTCAATTAATTATTTGAGATCATTCTGTCATTGCTTAATTTTCACGACTCCCAAGTTTTGTACTTGTAGGTTATAGGATTTCCTTTCTAGACATGCTTATCAAGAACTCATCAACACAAGCATTCAAGATGTGACACTGTATCAGATGCTAACATCTTGCTGGTATTTTCGACTCTCATTCTTGCATTCCAATGGCTTTCCTCTCTTTTCCGGGATCGAGCATTTAATGTAGTTGCCCCTGGCCCTGGCAGTCCGATGATAACGACACTCATCCCCAACTTTCCAATTATTTCGCATCTCCTCAGCGTTTTTAACACCATAATACCCAACACCAACAAGTTGTCGTTCCACTCCCAGCCCCAGCCATGCCCAAATTAGAATAGAGCTGCTGCAACTATCACTAATGATGCTGGAGAGTAGATTGCCCACAACAATTTCAATGGCTTGTGAAAGGTTCAGTTTCCAGAAATTTGCAATCCCCAATATCAGGTACCTGCATTCATTTTCAGAAATGTTTTGGACACCTTAATTTATGGCTGATGTATGCTCATAATGTTTCATTCCTGCGAACCGAAGATGTATCATGTGTGTTCATTTCTTCATGCAGACTACCCTTCTTCGAAATCAATATGTACTACTAATGCTTCTGCAAGTTGTTCTTTTCCAAGACATGTTTGTGCAGTGCCTCGCCAGGATGTAAAACCCCGAAGTAGTGTTTAGGGTAGACTGGGTAAGCCGTGTGATGAATTATCTGTGAGCAGCAAAACTGAGCTGCATGATGCTGGCATTAGGGAGCAAAAAGTGCTTGACTAGCATATATAAATGCATCTTGTGACAGAAGGAGGAGCCAGTAAGAATAAGTATTCTGGTGAAATTAGCACTGGCCATGCAATTTGTGCAGTTTCTTCAGATAATGAGAGGAACATAGATATTGAATGCAAAGCCACTTTGCGGGATTTGAAGAAACTAAACTTGGGCACCAAGGATTCAAAAACTACTCCAAATTTAGTTTCCTTCTGTTCTTTGCCTGCTTATTCTTTGTCATGAAATTAAAAAACAGCATGCCTGCACAAGCTGTGAGAAGCAGCTTTAGATAAATAGTTGAATATCTTTTTCCTTCTGCAAGATAGTATAGAACAGTTGTTAGCAAGGACACTAGTTGAGTTTTTGTTGAAGCATAGGATCTTTTCAGGAAGTACTAGATTTGAGAGAAAGATTGCGCCAAATTGAAACAAAAATGTTAAAAGCTTTGGACAAAGCGGGAAGGAAAGGAGGAAGATGGAAAAACAAATTTATTGCTATCACATTCTGCCATGGTAACTTTCATATGAGGTGTGATTTCTTGGATGTATTAACTATCACATTTTGGTATGGTAATATTAAGAGTAGACAGTAGCAATCTCAATTATGTGTTACAGTTCAACCTCATGTGAATTGGTCAGTGCAACTCAGTAAAGTAGTACTTGTTCTCACTTATGATTTTTACCTCTAACAGAATATTAACCTGTCAGGTGCATTTTGGTGCAACTAAGGAAGCTTTATCATTGTATTTTGCCAAATGTGGGGTGGTTGAGAATGTGGTGATTTTAACTGACAAAGTAACTGGCCGGCCAAAAGGGTACATTCTTAATTCAGCTAACCAGTTTTGGCGCTAAAAGGAAAATCTTTTTTATTCCTGGTCAATAATGTGCTAGATGTGCTAATTGCATGCTAAATTTTCCTGTTTTTAGGTCTGCTTACATTACTTTTGCTAGCAAGGAGTCTGTTGACAAGGCAGTTACTTTGTGTGGAGCTACATTTGTCTCGAGAATTGTGAAGGTAAATAAATATTTGTCTCGGGGCTGGGGGATTACTTGATAATGCCTGAAGATGTAAGGTGTAGGGTTGTTGGTTGATTGGATGGTTTGCACCAAGGTCCAAGCTTCCTTTTCTGGAGGGGTGTAGGGTGGTTGATTGGCTGAAATGATTTGCACAAAGGTGCAAGCTTCTATTTAGATTGACTTGATTGAAGTTGCTATTTTGAAAACCATATGACATTGGATAATTATGTTTTCTGATACTCTTTTACAAAATCATCATGAGATCCATGTCCAAGGTTTGCCAGTTCTAATTTTCCTGCCATCCTCCAGCATAGTGCATGAAAGATCGAAACATAGAATTAATGAAACCTCGAGGATAGAGAAGAGGCATTTTGAAAGAATCACTGCAGATTTCAAGTTGCTGCCTTAAATTTTTCGAGGCTGCTTGATATAAGTGACCGGTCTAGGATGATTGGGAAATGTTGGATAGCTGATAAGTGTCTGTGGGGGAAAATAAGTAAAATGATGGTTAGAGATTAGTGATATAGATCTGGTTCAATTTGGAATATAGCACATCGTAATAGGTTTAAGAATCAGTCCTGGGAAAATATCTCATGCTTTTTAGGAATTAGAACATTAATAGGGACAACTAATTTCATTTTGGTCAAGTACAAATTTGAGGGAAGGGGGGGATTCGAACTTAAACTGTTTTGGGTAGGGAGATATATGCACTTAGTGTTGAGCCAAATGATCAGCTGCAATAGGGATAAACAATTGGTAGTACTAGTATCTTTCTTCTATGAACTTCCAATCCTTGATTTCGTTCAGTAGCCTAAACCAATGGCAAGGGAGTTAGCGGCAGCATGCCTTTGGTATGTTTGCAATTTGTCAGTTTTTCAGACTGGCTAGGCAAGAATTGTTGAGGTATAATTTAGAGGTTGGGAATGAAATTAACTTTTTGTCGGCTGTCTCCATCCTCATACACTAAATATGTTGTTGCAGAAAGGGGTGAGCAATGCATTGGGGAGATGCATATAAACCCTTGATAGACGTAGCAGATATGGCTTTGGAATTTGGGAATAAATGGTCTAGTTTCTGTTTTTATTCTTTTCAGGACTGATGAAGATCTGGGTGTTGTTTGTTGAATGAATGGTGTTAATGCGATGCAGGTCTGAAGGAAGGTGGATACAGCTGCTGCAGTTTCTCACCTTAACTGGAAGACTATTCAGAGCAGAAAATATTATCCTGGTTCTCATCTGTGTTAGCCTTATCAGAACCGTCAGTTCCAGCAACTGTTGAACGAGGAGTTATGTCCTCCATACAACAGCTTTCAGGTTAACTTGCTTCAGAAACATTCAGGGGTAGAGACTTCATAACAGGTTGTAAAGGTGCAGATCCTCGGGAAATCCCTGGAATATAGTGTTGTAGAGGATATAAAAGCTCCTGTAAATAAGAAACATGGTGGTTTTTCTCCGTTTGTTGTTTCTTTTGTTACCACTTGTTGTGGAATAACAATTCTGGTTATTAGGGAAATCATAGGACTATGGGGTACATAAAGTGCCGAGTTTCAAAGTGTTTGAATGATTGTGAAAAAGGGATGATTGTTGTTGTAAATTAGCTCGCGCAGTAGTGCTAGTACTAGAGCACACCAATTCACGGTGATTGTAAGTTGTAATGTTAAGACTCGTTGAAACAGGCAACTCTGAGATTTGATTTAGCAGCTGATGGAAATGTGTTTAGAATAAACCAAATACTTTACTAAAGTAATTATAATTAATATATATATATATATTTAGACAAGTCTTATTAAAGGCGTAGATGTGTCGATAAAATAATTGGGAAAAAAATTTTTAATGAAAAAAAAAAGGAAAGTGAAGGGGCGACACGCGCGCCATTACGGGATGGAGGACCTCGAAAAAGCAAACAAAGCGAAGCTTTATCGACACGTGTATAGGAAATAGAGCGAGTGAAAAAGTGGAGAATAGTAGCGAGTGGAACTGGGTCTGGTCACAATAAAAACGAGGCTTTGAAAGTAAATGAGAAGCGTAGACTGCTCCTCTGTTCTCTTCTTCTTCTTCTTCTTCTTCTTCTCCCTCTTCCTCTTCCTTGTTGTTGGTGTTATTTTTGTTCTGTCTCTCTCTTCCGCTCTTCTTTCGTCTTTCTAAATCTTTTGCTCGTCTTTTTCTCTTTTTTGGGGTCTTCTTCTCCTTCTCCTTCTTGCTTGACGCATTCGATGAATTTTTCGTTAGGTATCTCGATCAGTCGTCATCCAAATTTCGTCCACTTTTTCTCCTTGTAATATATCTCAGGTATGCATTCGATATGTTTCCCCCCTCTGAATCCGCTCTCTTGATCATTTCTCAGGCTAAAGTTTTTGCTGCTCTTCTGCAATTTTCTACGCTTCCTTTGATTTTCAGCGTGTTTTGATAATCTGATCTATGCCTGAAGTTGGTTGATTTATGATGGAATTTGTTATTCTTTAATCATTTTTTTCCTTTAAAAGAAATTGGTATATTTTGATTGGGAAGGATGTGGAACTTGAAATGAAAATGAAAAAGTAAGATTTTTAATTTTCAATTTGTGTTTTGTTGGTCGAATATTTGTAGCTGAATCGTTTTTGTTCTGCTTCACTCTGTACGGTTGTTCTCAGGACATAGGGGCTTTAGGGCATTTTTTTACAGTTCCAAGTTAAAATTCGTGCCTTTGTTTTTGTACGTATGGAAATAGAATTTTTATCTAAATGTCTAGTGCTTTGCACTTTCTGCATTTCAATCTCAGCTAACACTGGAGCTTTGAGGGTTTGACTGTTTCTTGAACGGATATTTTGGCTTACGGGTTCCGATTCAGCTTAAACAATCTGGGATCGAAATAATTGCATTTCTAGGGTTTGCGAGCACCTCCATAGCTTTTCACTTCCCGTAACCAAATTAAGGTTTGTCTTATTTCTTCATTCGGTTCTTTTAAAAGCAAACATATGAACAATCGTTTCAAAACTGGAAACAAAAGCTAGCTATTTTCTCCTTTTGAAAATCCGTTATATATATATATATATATATATATATATATAAATGCAAGGACCTGGATATTTGGACACTGCTTCCCAAAATATCTTCTCCCTGTAAAATTACTTCTCTCTCTGCATTTCCGAACATTCACTTACCTCCCTTTGCTTGCTAAGGGGCACTTTATCTGGCACTTCTTGATTTCTGTCTTTCTCTTGAATTCCTTTACCCAATAAATTAAGCACAAGTGACGTTCTAAAACCCAAGAAGTGCTTGCCTATAATCTTTAGCACTTACTGTCAGTTTGTAACTCACAGGCTTTCATTTTTGTTGGTTTTAGGACATATCCTAAAGAGACTGCGCCATCAAATGACTGTGAAGAGTTTGGGCTAAGGAGAACTGCTTATCCTGAGTTTAACTTTTGGAGTTTCATTCATGATTGGGAAAATGGTCGAGGGGCCTAAATTTACTGGACTTATGGGAGGAACCAACAACAATGATAACAATTACTTTGATTTTACTCAAGGGTTTTACCAAAAACTTGGTGAGGGCACAAACATGTCTATTGACAGTTTACAGACAAGTAATGCTGGTGGGTCTGTGTCCATGTCAGTCGAAAACAGTAGTGTGGGCTCTAATGATTCTCTAACCCACATTTTAAGCCACCCTGGTCTAAAGCCTGTGAACCGCCACAATTACTCCGTCTCTGTGGGTCAGAGTGTGTTTCGTCCTGGTAAGGTTGGCCATGCACTTAATGATGATGCATTAGCACAAGCATTGATGGATAGTAGGTATCCAACTGAGGGCTTGGAGAATTATGATGAGTGGACTATTGATTTAAGAAAACTTAATATGGGTACAGCTTTTGCTCAAGGAGCTTTTGGGAAGTTATACAGAGGTACATATAATGGTGAGGATGTTGCGATTAAGATATTGGAAAGGCCAGAGAATAGCCCAGAGAGGGCACAAGTTATGGAGCAGCAGTTTCAGCAGGAAGTTATGATGCTTGCAACACTGAAGCATCCAAATATTGTGCGATTTATTGGGGCATGTCGTAAGCCAATGGTATGGTGCATTGTGACAGAGTATGCAAAGGGAGGCTCAGTTCGACAGTTTCTAACAAGGAGGCAGAATCGTGCTGTGCCATTGAAATTGGCAGTTAAGCAGGCATTGGATGTTGCAAGGGGGATGGCCTATGTTCATGGGCTTGGGTTTATTCACAGGGATTTGAAGTCAGATAACCTTCTAATAGCCGCTGATAAATCAATAAAGATTGCAGATTTTGGTGTCGCACGTATTGAGGTGCAGACTGAGGGTATGACGCCAGAGACAGGGACATACCGCTGGATGGCTCCGTAAGTTTTTAGACTATTACATGTTACAGTTTCTTCCCTGTTACAATATGACATTTTTTTTCATCTTTTTTAGATGATTCTTGCTAGTTGGCATGAACTCTTCAGATTTTTTTTTAAAGAAAAACCTCAAGGTTGTGCATACCTTCCGGTTCCGGATTAGATTTCATGCTCCTTTGTTTAATTAACTTCATCTGTTTGTAGATCATCTTTATATTCTTCTGTTGTGAGTTATGTTAAGGGGTAACTCCTACAGTGTAAGGTTCTGCTATTTTCTGTTTCCATCTTCTGAGCTTTTAGTTTATATATTCTTTTAGTTTTCGTTTTAAAAATGTGAACTAAATTGTAAAACTCTTCTACCTCTTTATTTGAATTCTGAATATGATTATGCTATTCTTTAACCGCCTTCGTGCTGACTAGCAGCTACCTTCTAAAATGGATGATGCTTTTGTTTGATAATTTGAAGTAAAGCGCTGCCTTCATGACTGTGATTTGATTTAGAATTTTTGAGTTCTCTGTTTTTGGCTGGAACATTTTGACGTTTAAATAATTTTACATAATTGTTGTCTATCTAGAAGAGTGTTTGGGGTAGGTTCCTGGGGAATGTGCATGTATCATCTTAAACGATTAATTTTTTGATGCCTCACCCTATCTCTCTCTAACATAAATGTGAATTTTGGGGATCTGGATGTCTTGTCGCTTAAAATGAATGAGGCTTCTTTTTGAAGAAAAATAATAGATGTAGCTACTATCTAGTAGTTATTTGATAAATAAAGTACCTATCAAGCATGCATCAATTTAGGTCCTTAAATTAGTTTGGAAGGGTGAGAACACTTACTAAATTTTAAAACTTTGAGATTTGAATGTGATAGGATTGTAATATGCGAGGTTGATGTTATGTTTGCAAGCAAACAGAGGTTGCAGTAAATCATGTCTTTTCTCCATATTTTTGGATGCTTGGTTTGTTTTAGCTATGGTGGGTGAGAAAACGGGTCTTCTGTCTTGAGATCTGGTTCCTATTCATGTTTGGGTGCATTTTAAAGCCACATGTTGAATGGTTTTCATAGGAATATAGTATTCTTTCACCCATTATATTCCTACTTACTTTTGGTGTATTTAAAGTTATTTGTTCTGATTGCTGTTGGAGGCCTTTATGATGTACTTGGGATTCATACATATAAAGTGATTTATTTTCCTCTTTGGTTTCTGCCTTACTCTCCAGATTGGTGTCAGACATACCCATTAATTTGTTTCTAAATTAATCAAACTATCTCAATGACTAGTTGTTGGCAGCAGCACCTATACCATATTTGCTGCGTCAGAGCAAGAGAGGAGTCGCAAAATCTCCCTGGAGATTATTTTGAATTCATAGGTTATTATTTGCTATATTTTATTGTACAGAACTGAGGTTGCACTGATAGACAGTTTGTATATATGACTTGTCTCTCTAAATTTAATATGGTTCTGTTCCAAAGAGGCTAATTGCCAAGCATTGGAATCTACCTGTCACATGCATAGGAACAAACCAGTTCATGAGGGCCAAAAGATCTCTCACTCATTTTTTTCAAGCCCTGTCCTAGGCTTCGTGTTTCCCCTCTTATCTACTTTAATGTTGTTTGCTGCTTTTACATCATTGTATAATTGTGATGCAGAGAAACAGATGGGCGAAGAGTTGTGTTTTGTTTTTAGTTTAATATATAATGAAGGCTGGATGGCCAAAGTGAGTGCGTTTTCGGGTGTCTTATGCTTCTGCTTTACACTCAGACAATTCTGCTTTGCCATGCAAGAAAGATATAGCTTTTCAAGTGTTTGCTTTTTTATGCTATGACCTTACTAATTTATAGCATATAGGGGTCTATTCATGGTTGGGAGGTTTCATTATTTTTTTAATTAGGGGAGGCTACTATTTTGTTACATTAAGTTGAGGCAAGGCATTACAAGGTGGAAGACAACAAAGGTGAATCAATGTACTTAATAATGACCCAAGTTGTGTTGAAGCAAGGGGCTACAAAGAGGAAGATGAACAAGTTATTCAATGCACTTAGTAATGACCTACTCTGAAGCATGCACAAATAGGGAGATTGCATGCAAGTATGTGTTACCAAGAAATTTCCTAGGTTTAAACTGAGAATAGTCTCTTAGGTTATCTTTGGATAGAGCATTTGACAATTTCTACAGCATTTTAAAATGAGGCAATCCAAAATGCAGCAATTGAAAATGATAGAATTGAAAATGTGTGGTTTAGTTTGCTATTCCACAAATTGAAATATTGTTCCTGGGTTATATGATGTAAACAGAAACTTGCCATTTTGCCCTCAACAAATCATCATCCTGATAGCTTCAAATATACTGAGTTTTTTTTCTTTTTCAAAAATGTGCTGCAAGAGGACCAATCTTGAAGCACGACCAGAGAGATATTTGAGTAGAACAAGAAGAAAAAGGTGGCTGCCATTACTAGTTCTTTACAGGCAGTGGAAATGGCATCTTGAAGCATAAGAAGGGAAGAAATCTCACCAGAAGTGGAGTATAGGATGGGATCTCCGTAGAGTAGGGGGAGGAGAGTGAAAAATATAAAATTTGGTCTTGTTGGAGTCAATAGGAGTTGGAGAAGATATCACTTGCTGTGGTAACAATGAGATTGCTGACAAAAAATTGACTTTCAGCGACAAGGCTGGAGTATATGAGAGTTTCTCTTTCCTTTTTCTCTGTTTAAGTATTTGGTTTTTTTAGCTGAAGGAAGAATATAATTTGAAATAAGACCTCTTTAGGCTCTGTTTTGAAACTTTGCTAACCTGTACGGTTCTTGCAGCCATTCTGATTGTGTACAGATATGGATTTGCTCGTGTTTTTGGGCAATTCCATTTTACCTTGAATGAAATTTAATGTTCAAAAAAAAAAAGGCTTTGTTTTGAAGCAGGTATGTGGATATCCAAAATTCTGCGATCTTTTACCCACATGATGCAATTTAATTTTTAGAATTTAAAATCCTTCCTCAATATCAAATCCCTCCAAAAACACTCTTATGTAAGATTGAAAACTGTTGAGGATGAGTTTTAAGCAAAATTGTTGTTGTTTTCCCAATTAAATGTGTATCCTTAGAAATTAGCAAAAAAAATTAAAAGCGTATCCATAGAATCTTTGAGAATAGAAATGGTAGGTGTAGGGTGGTGGAAGAATTACTGAAAATTTTAACAAAAGATTATGCAGCCCTCTTAATTGGAAATATTTTATTTGCATTCATTAGATGCCTTGATGGAGCGAAAAACCTGAATTAGGGAATATGAGAATTGTTTTTTTTTTTTTATTGAAAATAAGTATCATAGATCAGTACCCATAATATTTTTGGTCCTTTTAAGTAAATTGATGTGCACCACACTTCCAGGATTCATCAAATGATCGTTGTATTTCAATGTTAAGATTTCAATACGAATTATTTTTACCATTTGCTTTGATCTTGTTGGTTGCTGAGGGTGGAAAATTTTGTCGACACCTTTGCAGAGGGTTAAGTTTTGACTGGTTTGAAGTACTTGTTTTGAATGAATAATTTCGGTTTCAGAATTCAACTTTGATGTGAAGTCAAGAGGTGTATCTATGAGTTGTGTAACTATATCTGATAAGGCAGAATGCCGTGTCAAGATATGTTCTTACATATGTAAGATATGTAGCTCCTATCAAATTCGAAGTGTCTTAAAGTTGTAGTGTTTGCCATCTGTAGGAAGCTAGAGGCTTACTCATGTGGCCATATTACACAATTGTTTTTTCTGATCTTAATAATTGTCTAATGACTCTAATTATGGTGGATCAATCTTTTTGACATGGTAGCTTTGACACTTGATGCATTTTACCATGAGTTAATCCATTGCTGTGGTTACCGTAAGAGATCAATTAATTTACTGCTTCAATTAATAGTGTATTGAAAACCTTAATGGCTTGTCTGAAATTATTTTGTTCTGATAGGGTGATTTTTGTGGAGGAAATCTTGAGCATTGCTCATGTTTTATGCTGTGTCAATATCCATGTGTAGTTATGAGCCTAATTTTCGGAGGATTGAGCACAGACATGATTTATTCTGGTGTATATTTAGCAGCCATAGTCAATAGAACAGGTTGAGGCATGAAATTGTTTATTTGTTATTCCTCTTTGTTGTGTGCATAATTTAGTATGCATGGTGCTTCCCTACTGTTAGAGAAACTAGTTGAGAGCATTGCATCAGTGCATCTTGTGACTCTCTGCTTGCCATGTTGCTTGAATGTTTCTAGTAGAATTGTTTTCCTGTTTCAAATGGAATATTGGAAACTGATTTGCATCTTATGTATAGCTACATGGTGGTGCTCAATGGTGCACTTGTTTCGGCATTTAGTTTATCATTAATTGTCATTGAATTTTCTTCTCCATGAAACTGCATTAATATGCTGACCATTTGACTTTGGTATCCATATTGTCTATCTGTTAAGTATATTGTTTGGTTTTGTTCTTTATTTATGTTAGTAATACTGTTGGTTGTGATTCTTTGCTTGTGTTTGCTGTTTCAGAGAGATGATACAACATCGGCCCTACACGCAAAAAGTAGATGTGTATAGTTTTGGAATTGTACTTTGGGAGCTTATCACTGGCTTACTTCCCTTCCAGAACATGACTGCAGTGCAGGCAGCATTTGCCGTGGTGAACAAGGGTGTAAGGCCAGTCATTCCAAATGATTGTCTCCCTGTGCTGAGTGAGATCATGACACGTTGCTGGGACACTAACCCAGAAGTTCGTCCTCCCTTCACTGACATTGTGAAGATGCTTGAGAATGCTGAAAATGAGATAATGACAACTGTTCGTAAGGCCCGCTTCAGGTGTTGCATGACTCAACCGATGACAATCGACTGATCCAGAATAGGAGAGTGAAGAACAGAAGATAAAGGAAAAGAGGATATAAATGAAAATGAAAAGGAAAAACAGGAGCAGTAAGAATTTACATATAAGTTCATGTATGTATCAGTATTTTTACTTTTTTTTGTGTTCTTTTAAGTTGGAGATAGGAGAAGGTAACTATTGAGACTGGTGGTTTCTGGATTTTGGTGTCAACTGTACTTGGACTAGTGGTGTTGTAGTTGTAGTAGTGAAGGGGATCATTGATGTGGTTACCCTGTGTAGCTATATATATGGGGCCTGGCATATCTGTTACTCTTTGATTGTTTAAATGCAGGTTCTCAATTGGGTAAACTTGTTATTTTTCATTTATGTTTATGAGCAGATGTTCAGTGGTGCAGGGTATTTGTATCAATAGCTATTTCTGCGTGCTGATTATTTTCTTTGAATTGGGTCCTCGTAAGTGTGATCCTGGCAGGGGCCGCAGGGCGAGTAACCACTCCTGCTAGGACGTTCTACTTGGCATTTCCTTCTGGGTTTTTGTTATTTGATTTTGGTTTTTATTCAAATTCTATAAAAATAAATAAATGGGAACTTGAGATTTTTTATTTCTTTATTAAAAAAGGAAAAAACGTAACCCACTTAATCATTTTCATATTTAAAACTGGGTATTTTTTCATTTCTTTGATTGGATAATTAACGAATTTCGAATGTTAAACTCATTTTTTAATCGCCTTTCAGGGAAAGTTTACTCCTCGACGGATTAGCATTTTTAGGACTAAATGCCCCCTGCTGACTATTCTAATTTACAACCCTACCCGTATAAACTCTTTCTTTTCTCCTCTCTCTGCCTCATCCTTCCCTCTCTATAGCTCTTGCCGTCTGCTCCGCCATCCCCACCACCTTTCCAGCTTCTTTTCTCTATCATCATCATGTCATCCGAAGCAGAAGAGCCCAACTTGAGCAAGAAAGCTGCCAAAAAGGAAGCTGCTAAGCTTGAGAAGTTGCGTCGCCGACAGGAAGCCGCTTCCCTGGCCTCCTCGGCTTCTTCCCTCTCCGTTGAGGAGGAGGACCCGCATTCCTCCAACTATGGCGACGTCCCTCTCCCCGAGCTCAAGTCCTGCTCCCAAGCCGATGCTGGCAATTGGAGCCGAGCCGTTGCGTCAATGGTTAGGACTCAAGTTGGAGCCCTTACCCAGGAGTTGAAGGACAAGGAGGTGCTAATACGGGGGCGAGCCCACACAATACGACCGGTGGGGAAAAATATGGCCTTCCTGGTCGTCAGGAAGAAGGGATTCACTGTCCAGTGCTTGGCTGCCACGCAATCAATGGGAGTGAGTCGACAAATGGTGAAGTTTGTAGCTGGACTTAACCGAGAGTCCATCGTAGACGTAATCGGTGTGGTGTCTGTCCCTGGGAATCCCATCAAGGGAACTACCCAGCAGGTAGTAGTAGTACCTTCTTCTATAGTAATAAAGCCTTGCTTTCTTTCTTTTTTAAATAATGTCAAGTATCCATCAGTCACCTCTTTTTAATTGTTTCAGGTCGAAATTCAAGTTAGAAAATTATATTGTGTGAATAAAGCCATGCCCACCTTACCCATTAATATTGAGGATGCTGCTCGAAGTGATGTTGAAATTGAAAATGCTTTGCAAGTATGTTATATACCCTTTGCATTCACGCCTTTTTATTTTGGTTTGCAATGTATTATATATACATAGTAATATTCTCAACCACATTATCATTTATTCTACTACAGGCTGGAGAGCAACTTCCTCGTGTCAATCAGGATGCACGTTTGAACTTCAGAGTTATTGATATTCGAACTCCTGCTAATCAAGGGATTTTCCGCATCCAAAGCCAAGTTGGAAATGTCCGTCTTTCAGTCTTTGCTAATCTTGTGACATTTTCCTTTTCAACACTATATGATTACAAAAATTGCTGCATGCATGCTATTGTGTCTGCAACATTTTTAATTTAATAGGTCTGGATATGCTTTGAAATGCATTTCGATCAACTGCTAAGATCTTCAAGTTGAACTATGAGAGTGGTTTCACTATGTGATTGTTGATTTTCATCCACCATATTTGATGTGGTCTCTAATTGCTGAAGCTTATTATTATTTGCTTCCTTTCCCACTTGCATCTTAGTGCTAAACTTGTAAATGGCTTCTCAAACAAGTTGAAAAGTTCTGCAGATATTTAGGCAGTTCTTGCTATCAGAGGATTTTGTTGAAATCCACACCCCAAAACTGATAGCAGGCTCTAGTGAAGGTGGTTCTGCTGTTTTTAAACTTGACTACAAAGGGCAACCTGCATGTCTGGCCCAGTCTCCTCAACTTCACAAGCAAATGTCAATCTGTGGTGATTTTGATCGGGTTTTCGAGATTGGTGCTGTTTATAGAGCTGAGGATTCCTACACTCATAGGCATTTGTGTGAGTTTACGGGTCTTGATGTTGAAATGGAGATTGAGAAGCACTACTCTGAGGTACAATTAATGGTTGTTGTCTTGAGTCATGACTACCTGAAAACTTTGTGATTGTTTATATTTTAATGACCAATTGAGCCGCTATGCACAGGTGATGGACATTGTGGACCGATTATTTGTTACAATGTTTGATAGTTTGAATGGGAGGTGTGAGAAGGAACTTGAAGCTGTGGCGAGGCAGTATCCCTTTGAACCTTTGAAGGTCTTTATCCACTTTTCAGAATTACTATGGTTTTATTGCTATTAAGTGTTTGTATCTTTTGGAATTAATAAATATACTTGTATTAGTCTGTTAAGAATAAGTGGAATAAACTTTAAAAAAAAAAAAGTGGAATAGATAGAAACGTAGCAATGTTAATCACTTTGATTTGAATCGATATTCTATTGTTAACATTTATAAATGTGCAGTACAAACCAAATACCCTGCGACTTACATTTGAAGAAGGAGTTCAGATGCTGAAGGTAATCTTAAATCTTTGTTGTTATTTAAATTTAAGTCGCATGTTGCTATATTTTTCCTTTTTTATTTGTAATCATGTCAAAAAGGGAATAGGTGAAATAAATCATTGTGGTGACCTAAAACACATGTACAATAAAAATAAATCAGAATGACCATAAAAAAGAGTATCAAGAGGCAGATGAAAGTAGCTTGGTTAAGTTGTTATGCTTTAATGGGACACCAAGGATTATTTATAGATCCGTTGTATCATATGAAATGGGCATGCTATTTTTAAGTTGGTTTTAGTTTTATCTTCTCAGAGGATACTTTACCTTCTCTCAAACTTTTGTGTGTTTGTTCAGGATGCTGGTGTGGAAGTTGATCCTCTTGGGGACTTAAATACAGAAGCAGAAAGAAAATTGGGCCAGCTAGTTTTGGAGAAGTAATATATTACTTTTACTTAATTCTTGTCCTTTACACTTTTGTCCGTCACTCCTTTGTTTCTTTTTCTTTTCTTTTTGCTGAATGCGATATTTTAAGTTTTAAATTTTGTATAATTGTGAGAAGGAACTAAAATTATACTGTTTATCGTAGGTATGACACGGAATTCTATATTCTGCATCGCTATCCTTTGGCTGTAAGGCCATTCTACACCATGCCTTGCTATGATAGTTCCCTTTATAGTAATTCATTTGATGTCTTCATTCGAGGTAATCCGTGAGATCATTTTTTTTCTTGTGTGTGGATTTTGACCTATTTTTAATTTCTTAGTTTGGCTACATTTGTTCTGCTTAAGTATGTTTCGGTTGGAGGTTTTACATTTTTGATTTCTTCACATGGTTTCTGCTTTCGTGTGTCATGGTATTCTTTTGGCAAAATTTAATCATGTGAGGATTGTGGTTTAGTTGGTATTGATAGTGCCAAGAATGACTTGGAATTGTTAACTGTTATGTTAGTGTCAAGATTAACTATTTTATAAATAAATAATGAGTGGGAATGTTGAATGAAACAAGAAATGATCTTCAAGAATATCTAGAGTACTCTTGATGTGGTTGCTGTGTTGCATGGATGAAGTTGTAAATCAATCGATGGTGATAGTAGAAAGATTGAGGTGGTAATTGAGAAACAAGAGGTTTAGTTGATTGAAATAATTGCTGTATATGCTTAATTTTGGTTAACTATTATTTTTGAAGTAGTGTTATAGAAAAAATTACAGTATGGGCTTTCTAGTGCATAAACGCTTGGTGTCGTTACAATCATAGAAACGTCCAAGGGAGTTCCAAGTGCGAAAGTGCCCAGTGTACTTTCAAGCACGGAAGCATCTAGGTGCGTTCCAAGCGCGAAAGTTCCTAAGGGCGCTCTAAACACATAAGTTGCATGAGTGTTCCAAGCATGAAAACACCTAAGAACAATCATGGAACAACTATTTTTATGAAGAAGTGAAAGTAACTTAGAACGAGTGACAGAGTTCATAAATTACCTTCACAATTGAAATGTTTTAGAGAGTTTGGCTTGATGGCTCAAGAATGGAGGTAGTTAAAAGGATTTTTGTTAAACTTTTTCTTAAAGTACACGTGCTTTACTATTTTTTCTTTCTTTTTTCCTTAAGAGTACACGTGGTGCACTATTAAGTGTAACTGTTCCATTATTCAAAATTAACTTCCATTACCCAATTACATGATTAGTCTCTTAATATCCCATAAGTCATTCTTTGACGTGTTCTTCCATGATAAGCACGTTTTCTTATAATTGAGCTTCATATCCAATAAGTTGTTTTTTAATGTGCTCTTCTATGGCAAGTATGTTTTTCATGATTGAATGTGTTCTCCCAACTACTTTTAAGAAAAGAAAGTGTTCTTATTCAGTATAAATATGAGAGCCTTGGAGGTTGGAGGAGAGAAATTATTAGAAACCTAGCAGAAATTATCTTAAAAGCTCTCTTGAGACTCCTCCAAACATTCATTCTATTTAGCCTTCACATTTGTCTCAATTCGTCACTTCTTCCACTTTTTTTTATGCTTCAAGGACTGCTTCAGCTTTTCTCTCTCTCGTCCCTAGTGCATTTTGATTCACTCATTGTAGCATGTCCTCTCTCCCTACCAAAAAAACCCTCTACATTTTAGCGACTCCACTAGGGAGGAGTGATTGCAGTAAGTGAAAGTTATCGAAAAATTTTTTGTTAGAAGATATGGTGAGTTCTCCGGACAACCAAGAAATACCCATCTCTGCGTATGTTCAGGAGCTCATGAAAATTGTCCAAGCTTTCCAAGAAAGGTTGCAAGTCTTGGAAGAAAACAACAAACGGATGATGGAGACTATCGCTCAGTTTGCATCTACAATTGCCACAACTTCTTAACCTTAACCAATGCCAACCCATAATGACAAAAATGCGACTAACGTGGTCATCAATACGAACGAGAATGGAGGAAATGGAGAGAACATGATTGACTCACTCCACAATACCACTAATCCCTTTATTGTTGAATCTCACTACAACAACTCCTTCAATCTCTATTCAGAGCTTTGTCACAAAGGTAGAGCTTGAAAAGGTGCTCAATTAGAAGAATAAGAGTCAACTTTTCAAAGTTTAATCTTAAGTTGCCCTATTCTGCCAACATAGCTATCAAGCCATATCCCAAGGATTATACCAATCTAAAATTTAAGCAATTCAATGGGAAAAGCTGTGATGCTTGAGAACATGTCATAAATTTTGTGGAGACCTTTGTAGTAGTGGGATTGGATGATGATTTGAAGTTAAAGGAATTCTCTAAGTGTCTTATTGAAAAGGCTTACACTTGTTATGTCAATCTTCTCTTGGTTTTATACAATCATGGGTTCAAATATGCAGGATGTTTGGGAAAAAGTTCTTCTCTATCCAAGAAAAGTAACTCTTATTGATTGGGGAAGAGAGCAACAAAATTTAAAAGATCTCATGGAATACATCCAACGCTTCAAAGAAAGGATGTTGGGCATTCAAGATTCTTATGATGGGAAAGAGCTAGTCAAAATCTGCATTAAAATACGTTTGAGGAATATAAGGTACATTTGGGAAACTTTCTCTTACTTTTGTCACTTTAGTTGAAGCTGCACGATGAGCCAACAATACGATTCTTAGGCAGCAGGGAGCTATTCGTTTTGTGAGGAGAAATACCCCAACAGTAAATGCAATTCAAGGAAGAGGTAGAGAAAAAAGAAACCATCGACCTCTTTTACGTCCTAAAAGAGACAATCTAAGAAGAGGATAAGTAGATGAGATTGATTTTCCATTGCCATTCTCAATCTCATTAGGTAGAGTGAGAGTGTTTCTCCACGAATGGATAAAGGATGGACAAGTGAATTTACCTTATGTTTCACAACCATTAACAATAGAAGAAAAGTCCAATCTAAGGTATTGTGACTATCACCGTACAATTAGTCATTCATTTGTTGAATGTAGAGATCTATGCAAAATATTTTATGAGAAGAGTGCAACCAGGAGAAATAATGGTTAGAAATAACAGGATATAGAATAACCAGTTTCTCGCTCATCCATGATATCTATGATTTCTATTATTGATTATTTTATGTATTTGAAATTTACTATTTGCAAAAGAGAAGTCATTTTTCAACTATAAGCTTTATCGTTTTTATTTTGGTTGGAATGTTAAATGCACTTGGTCGTAAGCTTTATCACTCATTCTTTGACTATATAATTCATCAGTCATATTTCAGTTGCATGCTTTATCGCTCATAATTTGGCTGTAATGATATTATGTTGTTGGTCGTTAGCTTTATCAGTTACTTCTTGACCATAGCTTGTTATTCACAAATAGGTCGCAGCTTTAAATGTTCATATAAAAAGATGTGTTATTCTTTTTCATACTAAGTTGAGGATTATTCTTCTTAATGTGAAGTTGATAATCCCTTCTCAGTTGCACAGTGGTACATGTGAAATAGTCATGTTTGCAAAGAGTGAAATATGGAATGGAGTATCTTAGTTTATAATTGAAGAAATTAAACCATGAAGAAAGCAAAGTAAGTGTTTACTATAGAAAACAAGTCTACAAAATAACAAGAACAAGAAGTTTAGAGTGGAGGTTGATCTATCATTCTCAAAATTAAAAAGGTTGTTTAATTTTCTTTGCAACTCCATCTCTCCATCTCTTACTAAAGCCATCTATTCGCTCCAAAAGCTCTAAGTTTTGCAATAAGAATAAAATGTCATGAAAGTCTTCCAAATGAGTGTCAAAAGCATTAAGTCTACAACCTATCATCGGAAAAGACAACACATGGAAATAAGAAGCATTGCAAGTTGTATTCAAAACACTCAAGAGAAGAAGCATTGGGAGTTGTATTCGAACACCTCTTGTAGAAGAAGTATTGTGAGTAGTATTCAAAATACCTCTAAGAGAGGAAACATTGATAGAACATCTTTTATTTGGAGTGGTTTCACTACAAATACAGTCTTAATGATAGCCAATAAAAACACATAGATACTTATCCGTTTGTTTTGCATGTATTACTTCCCAGAAGCAATCCTGACTTCTTTTCCTGATGACATCATCATCCCACTTTTTAGAAACAGAAGAAGCTTCACTAGTCCTTTTTACTCACATTTTCTTAGAAAGAGAAGCTATATCAATATTCTTCTTTTCAAGAGAAGCTCTACCACACTCACTGTAGCAAACTCTTAGTGCAAAATAAATTTTAGTCATTAGATGAAAAAGTGAAACTTCTTAACAACAAACAGACAAGTATTCATACATTATCATTGCTTATGCATTATCATGCCTACCTATGCATTATTATGTTTTTAAAATTACATTAATGTTTCATCTTTGTTTGTTTATTCATATCTTTATAGTAATGTCCCATGTTTGTTTATTATCTTTTTGCCAAACAAAGCATGTAGAAAAATATATTAATCATTAAATATATACATAAAGAAAATTTGATTAAATGCTAGTTTTGTAAAAAAAAAAAAAAAACCTTTTGTACGAAAAGTTATGTTGCAAAATAAATAATAAAATCTTTCATTTCTCCCTTATAAAAGTAATATTAAAAAAAAGAAACAAGAAGAAACAATATAAAAAATATATAAAATATTATTGTAAAGAAAACTTGTTCAAAGAAAGTTTAGAAGTTGATTGTGAATTTTTGCAAAATTATTAGACTTTGATAAATTATTTTTCTAGTAGGAATCTAACATTTTAAATTTTCTTAGTAATTTTTTTTTTTTTACATTTCCTTGTTTCCCACATATCTATTTTTTTTTCTATAGTTCTTATCAATGGCAACGAATTACTTCATAAATCAAACAAGACATGTTATTAATCATAATATTTCAATTATATATGAAATTTTTATTTTCAATAATAAAATTATCATGCAGGGCCAAAATTATGCTAAATGTTTTTCAAGGGCATAAAGCATAGGGGCATTTTAAGCACTAAAGTGCCCAAGGGCGTTTTAAGCGCGGAAGCACCCAAAGGGTTTCCAAGCGCGAAAGGGTTCAAGGTGTTTCAAGCGTAGAAGCACCGAAGGGAGGTCCAAGCGCAAAAGTGCGTAGGAGTATTCCAAGTGTAGAAACATTCAGGGACGTTTCAATCGCAAAAGTGACCAAAGGAGTTCCAATTGCGAAAAGCGTCCAAGAACGTTTTCAAGTGTGTAATAATAATAATAATAATAATAATAATAATAATTTGTAAGCTATTTATTATTGAAAAAATAATAAAAATAATATATATATTTCATGCATAAAACTCTTCATACGAACTTTTATGTAGGAGGCAAAGTGTAGATGCTCATTTTTTTCTAATTATTTTTTTTGAAGTAATGTGTTATAGAAAAAATTACATAAGGGACGTTCTAGTGCATAAGCGCTTGGGGTCTTTGCAAGCGTAGAATTGTCCAAGGGTGTTTCAAGTGTGAAAATGCTCAGGTGAGTTCCAAAGGCGAAAGCGTCCAGGGGAGTTTCAAGCACGGAAGCGTTCAGGGGCGTTTCAAGTGTGAAAACACCTAGGGTGGTTTTAAGTGCGAAAGTGCTCAAGAATGTTTCAATAACACGAAAGTGCCTAGGAACAAGCATGGAACAAATATTTATATGAAGAAGTGAAAGTAACTCAGAATGAATGATAGGGTTTCTTAGTTACTTTCGCTTTTGGGATGTTCTATAAAGCTTGGTTTGGTGACTTAGATATGGAGATAGTTAAGATGAATTTTTCTTAATCTTTTCTCGAAGTACATGTGATTTACCTTTTCTTTCTTTCTTCCTTAAGATTATATGCAGTGCACCATCAAGTGTCACTACTCCACTATCTAAAATTAATGTCCACTATCCAACTACATGGTCATTCTTTTAATATCCCATGAGCTATTCTTCAACGTGTTCTTTCATGATAAGTACGTTCTCTTTTGATTGAGCTTCATATCTAATAAGTTGTTCTTTAACGTGCTGTTTTATGATAAGCACATTCTCCATGATTGAATGTGTTCTTCTAACTGCTCTTAAGAAAAGAAAGTATCCTTGTTCAGTATAAATATGAGAGCCCTGGAGATTGGAAGAAAAGGAGAAATTATTAGAAGCCCAGTAGAGATTATCCTAAAAGCTTTTTCAAGATTCCTCTAAACATTTTTTTATTCAGCCTTTTCCGTTCGTCGTAATCCGTTGCTTCCTCCACCTATTCTTGTTCCTCACCACCTGCCATTAAATCACTAACGCTTTAAGGATTGCACCAGTTTTCCTCTCTATCGCCTCTAGCCCATTCCGATTCACTCATTGCAACACATCCTCTCTATCTACTAGAACAACTCTCTACAATTACCATTTAACTAGCTTTAAAAAGAATTATCATTCTCATGTTGAACGTGCATTTAATGCTTGTTCGTTGCTTTTATCCCTTGACATGATATAATGCATTCATGGTGGTATTTGAGAAACAAGAGGTTTAGTGGATTGAAATAATCACTTTTGAATAGCTGTAAAAAGAATTATCATGCTCATGATGAAGACGCATTTAATGTTTTCCTTTTTGTTTATCCCATGAAATGACATAATGGCATTCATGTCCTTTTCTTTTCTTTCTTGGCTTACATTTGTTGCTATCTTTGTGATTACCCCTTTGGTGTGATTTTAAGCTTATGATTCTCCCCATTGATGCTTATAGCAATGTTTAATTATAATAATTTTATTAATGAAAGGAAAATTTCTTTTAGTTGAGCCCTTTTCATTTGTCTTATTCAAATGATTGAAACTTGTGGAACTATTCCTTATCCTTTAGGTGAGGAGATAATTTCAGGAGCCCAGCGTATACATGTACCAGAGTTCTTGGCAGAACGTGCACAGGCATGTGGAATCGATGTCAATACAATATCAACCTATATTGATTCTTTTAGGTACTTTTAAGCACCGTTATCTATTACCTTGCTTTCTTTCCGATGTCTTTTGGAATTGTCACTTGAGTAAATTTTAATTGTGAATATCACCAAATTTTTCTTTTATACCTTAACTTACAGTCTGGGATGCTGATAAGTTAGTGTAGATTAGAATAGAGTGCTGATCATAATATTTGTTTATAAATCTTTGTGTAAATGGCATCTATTATTTTGTTGAAGCTTTTCTTGGTGTTTACTGGATTGAATTGCTTACAGTTTTTAATGTGCTCATTTGCTTTACTCTTATGCAGATATGGTGCGCCTCCACATGGTGGGTTTGGAGTTGGATTGGAGCGTGTCGTGATGCTTTTTTGTGGTCTGGGTAACATTCGCAAAACTTCGCTTTTTCCTCGTGACCCTCAAAGAATCGCCCCCTGATGACATTCTAGAGTAGTGCTTCAGACCATGTTCCAGAAAGATTTTCTTGAAGTTTGGTGCTTATAAGTGTTATTTTGGATAGAGAAATAAAGGGTTCTTATGATGCTTTTATCTTTGAAAAATATATGATATGGTAAAACAGTAGTTTTTCCCTCCCACTTTGCTTTTAACCATGTTCATATAATTATATTTGAGTAGTCGTGCTAAGTAACACATGGATTCATTAATTCACCCTTGTTATGTTGTTGAGTTCATATCAGAGAGGGCCAGGTTTGTAACATGGCTAGTCCTTACCTTGCTTTATTCAGAAGCTCGTTATGTGATTGAGTCTCTTGGAGCATAGTGTACGTATATAGTGTTTGATGAGTTAATATGCTCATTCATGAAATGATGCATATGCTTGTCACATGGTTAAATTTACTTTTGTATTGCTCGAAAGAAGTTTGTCACAAACTTAAATTTGTTATGAAATAAATTTTAAAAGAACTATAAGAGAAATATAAGAAAAAAATATTTAGAGGGAGTAAGAAGATCTTATTTAAATATATATTTACAAATGAAGTGAGAGATTTATTTATAGGTCAATAATATCTTGAATCATAGTCTTAATCTAATTTTATCTAAGAGTTCAAATTATATTACATTTCTTATATAGTGTTTATTGGGTCGTATGACTTGATTTGTACTTCTTGGATTATAATATAGACATTTACATATTTGTTCATAATACTTTCCTTTGAATGTTTATTGTATTAAAAATATATTTTCTTAAAATTTTACAAGTAAAAAAACTTCATGAAAAAAGAATTCGAGTGAAAAAAAGAGAGTACATAATCATTTCAAGAATATACTTTTGAAATATTGTATCATTAAAAATTTTATCAAAAAAAACTTAATGAGAAAAATCTTGATGAAGGAAAAGAGTGTAATGTGTATTTTATTTTTTTTGATGGTTGCATTGTAGAGATTTTTAAAATAATGAATTTTAATTTTTTTTATCAACTTTTCAAATATTGCAGTAAGAAGGGTTTTAGTGAATAAATATGCTAGATTGTCACTTGATTGAATTTGTTAAATATTAATTTTATTATTTTTTTGGAGATCATGAGTGAAGAAGAATTTTAGTGAATGATGTGTTGTTTTATCACCTTTAATGTATATTTCCTTTAACTATGTCATGCAAGCGGTATTATTTTCATATAATGTTGTTGGAATTTCTTTTTTAGTTGACAAGTCACACGTTTCTTGAATATGTTAAGTTGTAAATTTTAATCAGATACATTCACGACTTGTTTCATGAGTTATTAAAATTTCTACATAGTTAGAAGAAGTAGCAATTGTAGTTTGTTTTACAAAACACTATGAAATAGTCACATCTCCATTTATGAATAAGAAACTTGTCTAGTATCAAGCTTTGTGTGAATTAGGTATTGTATCTGTATAATTAATTAAATTTTATTTTGATACATTTGAATAATATAAGCTTATATTTATTGTTCCTCGTATATATGTACTTCCATTCAAATGTTTTTGAGTTGGATAAGAATTATATTTTTCTAATAAATTCACAGCAATTGATATATCAAGTCATATATTGCTAGCAAAATATATTACTATTTCAATTTCAATAAGATACGGTATTTCAAGATCAAGAAGTTCTTTATTATCTCAAGGGGTCGAAAGGGTTTTTTTTTTTTACATTTCAGGACCTTACAATTATTGGTGAACTCAATAGATATGTTTTTTCCATAAAAAATTGTTTTTGCATTTTGTGATATAATTTGCCAAGTGTTCTATCTAAAGATCCAAACAAGATTTTGTTTTTTTCAAAGTCTTTCGTCACAAATTCTCTCTTTAAGTAATTTACAATTTTTTATAACACTTCAAGAATTTTAATAATGTTTAAGTCATCAACATAAATAGCAATTATAATAAATTCATATATAAATCTTTTTATAAAATATATAAGCATATAGAATTATTTCTATAGCTTTTTTTCAACAAACATTCACTAAGATGATTATATCATATGTGTTCGATTTGTTTTAATCTATATAAAGATTTTATGCTTCAGGCAACTTAAATCTTTCAGGGATTTTCATATAGATATTGTTATCAAGTAAGTCATATAATAGGCTGTAGTTACATTCGTTAGATACATTTCAATCTTTTCATATATTGTAAAATTAGTTAATATAGAATTGTAATTGCATCCACCATAAAAAATATAGCACTGCATATTTAATACTAGATCTTTGGGTAAAATCTTGTGTGACAAGCTGTGCTTTATATCTCATAATCTCAATTTTCTCATTTCATATTTACACAAACACCTATTTATTTTAGTGGTTTAACATTATTTGGTGTACGACTACAAGTTCAAAAATTTCATGTTTTGCAAATAAATTCAATTCTTCCTTAATTGCATCTTTCCACATTAGCCAATTATTTCTATGTTTACATTCTTCAGTAAATATAAGGTTAAGATCCTTTTTTTCTTCATAATATTAAGTTTTAGATTATGTATAAAATATCGTCGACATTTATTTACTAGTTCCATCTTTGCCTATCATGACATAATTTATTGAGATCTTTTTATTTTCACTAGTTTCAGGCACTTAATTTCTTTTGAAATGTTTACCAATTATGTCACAGGTCTTTTATAAAGTTTCTACTTTCTCTTTTTGACCATTTTAAATAATTGCTCTTTTCTTTTTTTGAGGATTTTATCTTTGGAACTAATTGGTCTCCACGCTTATGGGTTGCCTTGTCTTACAAAGACATCAATGTTAATAGAAGCATTTGAAACTAGTATATAAGATTTAGTTATTCTCTTTAAGTCAGTAAATACGTCTGGTAATTGATTTATTATATTTTGCAATAGAATTATCTTTTGAACTTCAACTTCATATTGATTTGTACGAGGATCAAAACTAGGTAATTATAATTCATTCTAAGAAATTTTCTCTTCCAACTACTTATTTTTTCTCTCTAATGTTGGAAAAATTGTTTCATCAAAATGACAATCGATAAACTTTGTCATGAATAAATCTCATATTAATAATTTTAAATATTTAATTACAAATGGAGATTCGTATTCAACATATATTCTTAACCTCCTTTGAGGATCCATCTTTGTGTGTTATGGTGGAGTAATTGGAACATATACTGCACATCCAAAAATTTTTAGATGTGATATATTTTGTTCTTGACCATAAACCAATTGTATGAGGAGAATTTATAATAACTTGTTTGGCTTGATGCATATAAATGCTGTTGCATCCAAAATGCAAGCCTTTAAGTAGAAATTGAGAGTTTGAATTTCATAAGTAATGGCTTTGCAATTAATTGAAAGTGTTTAATAAATAATTCTGTTAGACCGTTTTGGGTATAAACATAAGCAATAGGCTGTTCAATAGTTATTCCACCTAATATGCAATATTAAAGGCTTTATATGTAAATTCCCTAACATTGCCAAGATAAATAATCTTGATTATATAACCAAGAAAATGTGTTTGCAAATGAATGGTTACAAATACCAAATTGCAAGTTAATAATAAGCATATTTGTGATCATCTAGTTGATGCATCAATTAAAATTGTAAAATATTTAAATGGTTACATGGTGGATGTATGAATTCACTTATAACCCTGAATATTATTAAAAAACGTAAAAAATTGAATCTCAACTTTAGTTGGTGATAACCTTATAATTTATTTGCCTTCAGAGCAAGTAATACATAAAAATTCATTAGATTGAAAAAATTTCTGGTTTTTAATCAATGATCATATAAATTTTCAATCATTTTTTTACATCATTATTGATTCGAGATGATCTAACTGGTCATGTAAAATATTAAAATCATTAGTAAACTTCTGGTTTACTATGAGTTTTAATTATTCTAATATTTGTGAAGTTTAATTCTTATTTGAGATAATAAATGTAATATGGAGGTATTAAATGTCTCTTTCATTTATTGTCTCAATATGATATTTATTCAGACAAATATTTTTAAAATTTAATAAAGTTCTTTGAGACTAAATAGAAAATAATACATCATCTATTATAAACTTTATTCCTCAAGGTAGTAAATTATTAGCTCTTCTAGAGTATTCAATTAACCTTGTACTTCCAGTTATTGAATGGACATTGTTTTTTTTTTTTCATTATCAAGTACGAAAGATATTTTTTATCTTTAAATATAGTGTGTGTTATAATAATGTATGCTAGACACATATTTACATCATAAATCTTGGATCCAACAATATGAATATCTACATTTTTTTTTCAATAAAATAAGATATATATAATAAGAAACTTGCAAGTTAACATAAAAGAATATTAAATATAAAATTAAAATACATAATAAGAACATATCATTTAAATACAATGAAAACATATTAAAGCATCTTCATAATATAGTTATGCTAAAATACACCAATTGTTATTAAGTTCATTTTCAGATATTTTTATTACCAATCGAATAATCAATTCTTTTTTCAGGACAAAAAAATCAACAATGGATATTTTTATTACCAATTATATAATTAATTTCTCTTTCAAGATGTATAAATATCTCGATGTGCTATATTAACTTAGCCATGATTAAAATTGCCACAAGATGTTTTAATTTTTAGTGATGCTTGATAATTGTAATTTTCAAAAAAAATAAAATTTGTATAATTGTGAGAAGGAACTAAAATTATATTGTTTATCGTAGGTATGACACTGAATTCTATACTCTGCATCGCTATCCCTTGGCTGTAAGGCCATTCTATACCATGCCTTGCTATGATAATTCCCTTTATAGTAATTCATTTGATGTCTTCATTCGAGGTCAATTTTTTTCTTGTGTGTGGATCGTGATCTATTTTTAACTTCGTAGTATGGCTACATTTGTTCTGCTTAAGTATGTTCTGGTTGGGGTTTTACTTTTTTGATTTCTTCACATGGTTTCTGCTTCCCTGCCAAAGTTTAGTCACAGGAGGATATATAGTTCAGTTGGTGCCAAGAATGACTTGAAATTGTTAACTGTTATGTCAGTATCAAGAATAACCCTTTCATCAATAAATAATGAGTGGGGATGTTAAATGAAACTAGAAATGATCTCCAAGAAAATCTGGAGAACTCTTGATGTGGTTGTTGTGCTGCATGGATGAAGTTGTAAATCAATCGATGGTGATAATATATAGAAAATTAGAGGTGGTAATTGAGAAACAAGAGGTTCAAAGGATTAAAATAATTACTTTTTAAATAGCTTTAAAAAGAATTATCATTCTCATGTTGAATTTGCATGATCAATGCTTTTTCTTTGCTTTTATCCCCTGACATGACATGATGCATTCTTGGTGGAGTTTGAGAAACAAGAGGTTCAGTGGATTGAAATAATCACTTTATAAATAGCTTTAAAAATAATTATCATGCTCATGTTGAATACGGATCTAACGTTTGCTTTCTTCTTCGTCTTTTTTATCCCCTGAAATCACATAACGGCATTCATGTTCTTTTCTTTGCTTTCTGGGCTTACATTTGTTGCCATCTTTGTGTTTGCACTGCTGGTGTGATCTTAAGCTTACCATTCTCCCCATTGATGCTTATAGTAATGTTTAATTATAATAATTTTCTTAATGAAAGCAAAATTTCTTTTAGTTGGGCCCTTTTGCATTTGTGTGATTCAATTGATTGAAACTTGCGGAAATGTTCCTTATCCTTTAGGCGAGGAGATAATTTCAGGAGGCCAGCGTATCTGTGAAGCAGAGTTCTTGGCAGAACATGCACGGGCGTGTGGAGTTGATGCCAATACTATATTGACTTGATTCTTTCAGGCACTTTATAAGCACCATTATCTAATACCTTGCTTTCCTTCTAGTATCATTTGGAACTGTCACCTGAGAAAATTTCAACTGTGAATATCGACCAATTCTTCCTTTTAGGCCTTAACTAAAAGTTTGGGATGCAGATAAGATGGTGTAGAGAAGAATAGAGTGCAGCTCACAATATTTGTTTATCAACGTTTTTGCAAAATGGCATCAACTGTTTTGCTGAAGCTTTTCTTGGTGTTTACAAGAGTGAATTTTGTTTATGCTTAGAGTTGTTAATGCACTTAATATTTTTTTTACTCTTGTACAGATGTGGTGCGCCTCCACAGGCTGGTTTTGGAGATCGTGTTGTGATGCTCTTCTATGGTCTGGTCTGGTCTGGATAACATTCGTACAACTTCTTGAAGATGTTCTAGAGCAGTGCTGCAGCTCATGTTCCATAAAGATTTTCAAGTTTGATGCTTGTAAGTGTTATTTTGGATAGAGAAACAAAGGATTCTTATTTTGTGCTTTTATCTTTGAAAAAAGTTTAGACACTAAAGCTTTTAGAGACGATGGCTACAGTAGTTTTTCCCTCCCACTTTGCTTTTAATCACTCACATGGATTCATTAATTCACCATAAATGCTTGTTTCCACTATGGATTTAGAAAATCATTCATAGCCAAACTTCTAAGTGAGAAATCTTGGCTCATATCAGTGGGCAAGGATCGTAACTTCTTGCCCAAATTTGTTATTGCTTGAAACAAGTTGTAATGCATGTGGAAATTCTGCCGGAGCAAGAATGCCTTTGAAGTTGGGCGGGGTAAATGGGATCCTTTCTCATGTAATGAAGACCTTATTCGACAAACATATGAAGCTGCAGAAATAGTGGGATAACTTTAGGATCTGAGTTTGCTGGAAGGTATAATTACTCGTGTTGTCAATATTCTTGCTTAATTGAAAACCTTGTGCGGAAGGAGACGAATAGGAAGGCCCTTTTCGGGCATGGGCATTGGGTCTACTATGATCTTCTCCTTAGGAACTAGCTTCTCCCATTTGAATCTTCTTACCAGATTGTGCATGAAAACGAGTATTTCCAATCGCGCGTATTCTTTCCCCGGACACATCCTTGGTCCTCCTCCAAAGGGTACAAATGTGTAAGGGGCTGGTCCGCTCCCTTCAAATCTCCTCGGATCAAATTTTTCTGGCTCGGGGAAGCATTCAGGATTCCTGTGGGTCGAGTTCACACTCCAATATAGCTGCAAAAGGTGTTTAGCTTAGAATAATTACAACAGAAGTTATGGCTACATAGGAGTTGCGTTTAAACCAAGTAAATTTGTTTGTTACCTTCCACCCTTTTGGAATAGAGAATCCAGCATAGATGAAGTCAGTCATGGCCTCTCGAAAGGCACCTTGCAGGGGTGGTGCCAGCCTCATTACTTCACATGCTACGTTCCACGAGTATCTCATCTTTTGTATGTCATCCCAGTTCAACAGCTCACCTGGTTCCTTGGATTTTGCTATCTCCATTTGCTCTGCGAAGGTGAATTAAGTATTTCATTTTCCGACTGAATTGATATATATACTTTAACATCTAATACTCTTTTAAGTGAATATTTTGGCATAGAAACTAGAAAGCAAGAGATGGTTTTTATTAGAAATTTACCTTTCAAAACCTCACTATAAACTTGTGGCAGCTCTGCAAGGTACTTGACAACAAAAGTTATGGCGGTGCTAGCCGTGTCATGCCCCCCAATAAGCAAACCCAGAATTTTATCGGCTATCTCCATCTCATTCATGTATCGTCCATTCTCATCTGTTGTCAAGAGCATGTGGGACAATATATCTTGTGTTGGTGAGGCCTTATTCTCTGCTAGGTCCACCTTTCTTCGCCTGATAATTTCTCTCAATTCCTTTCGAATCAAATTGGATGCTTTGATAGCACGGTTAAAGGGTGTTCCTGGGAAATCAATTGGAATAGATATTATTCCAGAAGCCAAAGCATTGAAAGGTTCAGAAAATTTTGCAACGTGTTGCGGGTCTTCAATGCTCAAAAAAAGTCGACATGCCAACCAGAATGTAAACCTTTTAGCCAGAGGGAAAACTGTCACCTCTTGCTCGTTATCCCAACTGGATGCCAAGTGCCTTTGTGCAATCATATCCATGACACTTACATATCTTTGAAGTGCTTCTGGTTTGAGAAAATTGGGGAGGAGCTTTCGCATTTTTATTGATTCTTGTTTTGAAGAAGTTTGAAGAGAGGAAGGGAAAATTTTGTTGACGGAATTAGGCCACCATGCGGTAACAAGCTTGTTCTCGTTGGAGAACAGAAACTTGTTTCCTGTTGAACCGCAAAAGACGGCCGCTGTTTCTCCAAGCAATGAAGTTTTGAAAACTTTGGATGAGAATTTGGCCATTCTATCGTGTACGAACTTTTCTGGGTGACCCTTTTGGCCAGCTCTAAGAAACTGGATGCTTTCACCAAGGAAAGGCAAACCGGTGGTGCCCGGTGGTAGGTTTTTAGAGGCCACAGGGGTTATGCGTCTATGAATGAGGTACACAAGTGAAACACCAGCAATGAAGAGGATTGCATAAGGAAGGAGGGAGAGGAAAGAGGCGTCCATCACCATTGGTTATGCTATTTATATATATAAATATATGTTACACCGTGCTGCAGCCTTGGTTTTGCTAAAGACCTAGCTAAACAAGAAGGGAAGAACTGCTTGGCGAATGGCGAGTGAAAGTGGATTTGCATGCATGGGTTTTTAAGGGGACTTGGGGCGTCTAAAACTTCGAAAGTCAAAGACTTTGACAACAAACAGACAAACTAGTAGCATAAAAAAATTAATAGGGGCTGCCAATGTTGAAAATTAACCGAGACTTAAAGAGAATAATTATTATGTTAAAAGCATTGGATATTTTGAGGGTGAAACTAGTGTGCTTAATTCTGTTGGTGCTGCGGTTTCCGATTCTTAGTTTTTGACTCTGTTTCCCTATAACACGAATATATGTTCACATCACTCTCCCTGCGTATGAAATGGGCTCTGAGAGCCAGCTTCCCATCCGATAGAGGAAATAAATACTACTGCTAGTTCTAGAGTGCCAGACTGCCAGTGCTGCTGGAAATTATCGCAAGTTGGGCCACATATATAGAGTAAGCAGGGCCGAATGCCTAGTTAACCTGATTCAGACCCCAGAAGAGATTCGTCAATGAATTATAAGAAAACCATGTAAACTGGATCAATTCCGCCATCTAATGGGCCTATTTCGACCAAGGGCAATTTAATTCAGTGGTGTCTACAACTACAGCCCCATTGTTTTTCTGATACCATCCATAACCTGCTCTATAACAACACCATTGCTTGTGCCTTCCATGGGCATAGCATTTTCAAGTTTCAACACTCAAAGGTGTAACTGTAACTCTAGTATTGCCCCAAAAGGATAATTGATTATAGCCTTTGCTGCTCGTTGCAGTTCTGCTTGATCCTTTTCCAGCTGATCCAACCTTATTCAATTGCTGAAGCATATAACTACTTTGTTCCTGTTTCTACAAAATGTTCAGCATATGCAGAAGGAAGCTCCTGTCTTTCAAACCCAAAATTCCTAATTATATGTCAGCGTGAAAATTAATTAAACCCCCTCCTGGTCTTTTTATCTAGCATAACTAGTCAACTTGTATGTTTCTACATGCTTAGCTGCAGAAAGGAATGATAATTTTAATAAATAATAGCAGAAAAATGGAGCTACCGAAGTAGTCCTTGTTTTCCACCCTGAAAGATATCTAGACATATTTGACAGGCTTTACCTTGTAGCAGCTCGTGCACTCATGGATGAATGGTACGAGGTGCTTCTCTGTTTTCTGTAAGATGTATAAACATCGTCATATTGACTTGCTTCATTGGGATTAGCTGTTGCCCCAAGTCCTAGTCTTCCTACGCCACTGGATCCTGGTTTGCGTTCTGCACTTCCATCAGCGTAAGTTCCTGTATCTGGGTCTACCTGCAGATTAGGGGGTGGAGGAATGCAAGCTCCACCCTTACGAACAGGAGCTTCAATACCATACTCATCATCTTCATCTCTTGAATCGGATTTCAAGGATCCTTCAGAAGGGTTGACCTCTCCAATTTCTTTAAAAAACTTTGATACTCTCTCAAGAATTTCTGATGGTGATACATTGGATGGAGGTATAACTGTCGGGATATCCAAAGGACTCAGGGGAGAATAAGGCACCCCACTGCCAATTTGCATTTTTCTGACCATTCCAGGAATAAGACCAGGTGGGAAAAGTGGATATGGGGGCAACTTTTCACCAATATTTGCTTGTTGTTGGCTTGGTGGCTGAAGATTAGAATTTAAGGGCATAGACCCTGGAAAAGCCCCAGTAGGGCCTGAATTTGGAACAAATTGCTGGTTTGCCAGAGATGGTAGCAAGGCAGGGGTCCCTTGTTTATCAGGAAGCTCTTGGTCCAGTACACTTGGAATAGAACTTTGTTTGTCAGGCTGCCATAGGGAGACATTATTGTTTGCTGTCTGCTGTAATATTCCTACATGGTAAAATTATATGAAAGAACAAAGAGAAAGGGAAATTAGAAATACATGGAATGACACATTTTTATGAAAAGCCCAGGTCCTTTATTTAAAAAATAGAAAGGGGGAGAAGAAGCTACCTGCAGGTGTTGAGGGCTCCACTGAAGCAGCAGATAATTCTTTTGGAGGCCCAGGAAAAGAAATAGTTGGTGGTCCACTCATCATCTCACTCTCAAGTGCATATATAGCATCTTGATCATAAACTTCCTTGGATGCCCAGAACTGCAAAATTTTTTGTAACCGTGACTGGTTTTCCTCCTTGTTTTGAGGATTGTGGTATATTCTTGCAAGCATGGAACCTAATACAGGTTTAAATGCAAGGGCTTCATTATCGAGGTCATGAGGGCTAACCCTTCTCTGCAAACTGCAAATATCGAAAAGAAATGTCAAGGAGGATCTGAAGGAACAACACAGCATCAGCATCCAGACAAACAAGAAGAAGTGCAATCACACTAGGAAGAACATAAGACTTTTCGAAAGATTAAATCTGGGTCCTGAAGTGATTGACAGATATAAATAGAAGAAGTAAGGTAAGCCTATTTTATAAAGAAGGAGGCCGATGTAAGTTGATTTCTTATGATAACTTGTATTAGTATGTGAACCTAGAATATCATGTAAGCCAACAACTTTACCAGACAGTATTAGATGCATGTTTCAGATATCACAAAGGTTTAATGTTATGTATCTTTACTCATTAATTGCATAATTGATAGAGGATTATGCATGATTCAAAACCTATTCACTAAATCAATAAACATAACTGGATAATTAAAATCACAAGAAATTAAAAATTAAAATGATGGATGATTAATAATGTCTGAAAACAATTGATAACTTGCACAAACCAGAAAAAAAAAACCAATACTTAAGATTGTTTCCAGGGACTCGCAAATGGCAATTACTTGCTTTTAAGTTATTCTTGTGCATCAGTGATACAATAACTTAACATTGACTCTGGAAAAATTGAATTAATACGATTTGAATCATTCACAGGTTCACCAGCATCTGATATGAGATAACAATCCCATGTATGTAAATAACCAGTATGACTAACTCGTAATCAAGATAGGAAGACATGTGCCCCATGTCTGAGAGGTGGAACTGCGATATCAGGTAATCAAGTTTTAGCATTTAGAGAAGGAACCTAGAGCCTTAATTCTAGAATATAACAGTTCAACTATAATTTCTGAATTAATTACATCACATGAATATTAATTACAATAATTTAGCATTGACTCTTGAACAATGAATTAATCCAATTCGAATCATTCACAGGTTCACCAGCATCTGATCTAAGCTAACAATCCCATGTATGCAAATCACTGAAAAGGCTAATTGCTGATCAAGATGGGAAGATGTGAGCCCCATGTCTGAGAGGCGGAACCATGATATCAGATGATAAAGTTTTAGCATATAGAGAAGGGATCCAGACCTAGGGCCTTAATTCTAGAATATCACTATTCAATTATAATTTCCGAATTAATTACATCACACAAATATGGGTCATATTAGAAAGGTATAGAAAAAAAAAAAAAAACAGCTTTAAGGGCAATCACAACAAGAGGAAGAAGAAAGAGAAATATGGTATCAAGGGATCATGTACACACAGAAAGAAAAGAAATGTTTCATGATGCATAGATAATTTGCCAACAACTAAACAAGAAGCCATTAAAGAATATGCCTAAAGAGCCATCCACAAACTAAACATCAGAAACCATACACCAATAGAAAAGTACCTGTCGAAAAGAATGTCATTGGCAAGATAAATCACGTGCAATTGCCTCTCCGAATCATCCAAAGCAAATACCCTATCTCTAAGTGCCTCAGCCAGAGCTGGAGCAAATGGAGACCTCTGCATGAACCATATCTTGGCACTTTTGATTGACTCTTTGGTACCATTTAGATTGTTAAGCACGTTAGTAAGCTCCATTGCAACATCAGAGGGAAGTGGACCAGAGAGGCCTTTGAAGGACTGATCATACTCTGCTCGGCCATGAGCAGCAAAAGGCTGAGGATGCTGATGGTGGTGCTGCTGATCAAAAAATGATGGAAATGCAGGTTGGTGGAGTTGTGGAGCGCCCATAGCCCCAACAGCAGCAGCAGCAACGGCACTCATTGGAGGTGCACTCAGAGAAGAAGGGTGCATGACAGGATTTGGGGGAGGATGCATCATAGGAATAGAAGAGGGTGGAAAGGAAGGATACAGGCCATCTGGAGGACGCGTAGATAACCAAAGCATGTACCTGTAGTAACCATTTCCCTCTCCACCAAAGAGGAAACTGTAATCAGGATTATCTTGCTGCCTTTCACGGATCATGGCTTCAAATTCGGGGCCATTCTTAGTTGCATACTCAACAAGCTTGTCAATACGCTTCTGGAGCTCAGGATCGGATGGGGGAGCAGCATGGGGTGGAGGAGAATCATAGAGGCCATGGAAAGGCGAGGACACAAGGTGAGGAGGCAAATGTGAAGGGAAAGCAGGTGGCGGTTGCTGTTGCTGCTGAAGATGAAGAAGTTGAGGGTGGGGAGGGGGATGAGGGTGGAGTTGTGGTTGCTGCTGCATGTGGGGATGGTAAGGGAATTGAGAAGGATGCGGGGGTAGGAAAGGAGGACCATGCACTGCTGCAGGGAACTGTTGATGTTGGGGATGAAATCCAAACTGCTGTTGCTGTTGAATATTGGGTGCTTGTCGCTGCTGTTGGGCATAGGCCATGGCAGAAGCAGCTGCATAATTGTGAGGTGGTCGATCCATAAGGGTGTTGGAGGATGATAATGCAAATGGCCTCCAAAAAAAGGGGAAAAAAAATAATTTTTGGGCTTTGGAAGCCCTCCTACAAGAAAAAGGAAATCATTCATCATTAGAGCAAAAAACACGCATTTTATTTTTGTGGTTTCTTTTAATATGCAGTTTTACTATAAAGGCAGCGGTAAGATTAGCAGACATTAGTATAGCTTTGAGTTGCAGGGAAAGGCAAGTGATTAGAAAATAAAGTTGCATCCATTCACACTTTTAAGGTTTAACCAAAGGATTTATACAGTATCTGTTCTACTACATAGCTATAGCAGAATCTTGTAAAATACTAGAAAAGAAAGTGATAACAAAGAAAAATATGTACTAGTGGTAGTCAATTGTACTGCAATTCGCAATTACCAAATACTGATCGGAAACAAAGGTTGTGGAAAGTAGAAACCCTAGTTAAAAACTGCTCTAGCTAGCTTGAGAATTTTCTTCCAGAGCAGTATGTAGTATTCAATCACACAGAAACTGAGAAAGCAATCTAGTTTCTCGAATAAACTAATAATTCAATGACAATGAAAGAAATATGGCTTCTTTGTTGTTACCTGGTCGATGATGGATGAGAGCAGAGAGGCGGACACCTAAATTTGCTCTTGACTTTTGATTCAAACAAGAAATTCCAACCCCTTTTTAAAATTCTATACTATATGCGGAGGCGAGAGGTTTCGCAAATGGGGGGCCTTCATATCCATGGGCTTTTGTGTTCCGGTTTAACTGACCCGACCCATATCTATTTCTCTTTCTCCTAAATAAAATATGATAATAAATAATGCTATGCCGAAGGAAAAACCCTGGCCTCATCAACCTTAAACCCTGAAGCCTTCCTCTTTGTTTCTCCTCCCAACCCCATATATAATTTGCGTCAAAGGATTCAAAGGGTAATGCAGAGGTGCTTGTTGTCTTCTTCTACTACTTCTTGTGCAACACTGCGTCTTCACCCAGTGATGCCCAAGGTTTTTTGTTCTCATTTATCCTCAAACGCAATTTCCATTTTTTTTTTTGCTCCACTCATTCTCTGCGGTTGGAACTTGAAAAAGAATGAATCTTTACTTCAAATTGGGTCTTTTACTTTTTATTGCATTTCTCTTTTATCTTAGTTTCTACTATGTTATGCACTTTTATCAACTGCGGCGATAGAGTTTGTTTGGTCATTGATAAAACTAGAATTAATTTATTTTCAAACTCAACATATATGCATGTATATTTCATTTTGGAGAAGTTTATTACTTTCCTTCATAATTGAGCTCGTACTAGTAAATAGTTAAAAGAATGCATCATAAATTTGATTTGCTGATTTCTAAACTGATAGTGGCATTGGTGTTTCATTGCAGTTGGAGACAGTCGAGATTATTTCTTTAAGACCATCTCACCTTAAATTTAAGAAACTCAGACCACCTTCAAGGCTCATGCCTAGCTACCTAAAACTTGGTCAACACTTGAATCTTTTCACAACTCTTCACAGTACCTCTACATATGCTTTGCTACCCAACCACTTAACTTATGCACTACCTCGTAATAGAAATATAATCTCTACATGTGCTTCTTTCAATCGTATCAGATCATCCTCAGCATGTGTGCCTCTTTGCATAAAGTTTTTTTCTCAATCCCCTCGATTGGCAACCAAGAATGATAGTATGGGTGTCAGAGATGGAAGGAGTAGTGGCTTTAGCTTCAGAGGGTTCAATAGGCATTGGAAGAAGCCAAAGGGAGTGGCTGCTCTCAATGGGATCAAGGGTGCACCTTTCCGATCACCTACTTCAACTTCACTGCTAACCAATGCTAAGCTGGACTCTACTTCAACTTCACTTCTTAACAATGCTAATCTGGGCTCTACTTCAACTTCACCACTTACCAATGTTAAGCCAGAATCTAAAGTTAGTCCACAAAAGAAAAAGCAGTCAAGAAGCAAGAAAAACAAGGGACTGACTTCTACCACTGTTGTTTCAGATGAAGTGCCTGTAGTGAATGGCTCTAAAACAGCTTCTCCAGTAGGGGCCTCTAATAATAGCAAAAATGGCCAGCGTCACGCACCGGCTTCAGAGGTTGGCAGTTAATAAATGCTATCAAGAATTGGGATTTATGGGGCTTTTTAATGTACATATTGTACATATGTGTATATGCATACATACACATATGTATATCTATATCTACATCTCTGTGTGTGTGTGTGTGTGTGTGTGTGTGTGTGTGTGAGTGAGTGTGAGTGTGTGTAAAATTTTGTAATATTTTAACTAACACTGCAGTTTTCCAGAGAAATTCAACTGGGAACTTACCCACTGAAGCCCATGATGGTTCTGCTTCAACAAAACTGCAGTCCAAAAAGAAAAGTAGGAGCTCCAGTAGAAAAAGACAACCAATGAAAGCAGTTAATGAGCATGCTCAGAACCAGACACCACAACATATATCTCAGGGACAAAGGCCATTAAAGCAGCTATATCCTCCCACTGGGAAGTCTGTTATGGTGGTTGAGTCTGTCACAAAGGCAAAGGTGATTCAGGGATACCTTGGTGATACGTTTGAAGTCTTGCCTAGCTATGGTCATGTTAGGGACCTGGCTGCTCGGTCAGGATCTGTGCGACCTGATGATGACTTTAGCATGGTATGGGAGGTCCCTAGTGCTGCATGGACGCATCTTAAGAGCATTAAGGTTGCACTAAGTGGGTATGTTTTCACATCCGTTCCTAGCACTTCCAATGAAATTCTTGTGATAAATTTTTTGGTCAGAGGTTTTATGATCTAATTTACAGACATGTGACGTTGCACTAAATGGGTGTCCTTTCATGTCCCTTTCTATCACTTCCAATAAATTCCTGTTAATCAATTTTGTGCTGTGAAGTCTTATGATCTGGTTTAAGCTATCCACATTTATGAGGTCGCTTAAGTGGGTATATTTTTTGTGTCCCTTTCTATTCCCTACAAAGAAATTCTTCAGATCAGTCTTATCGCCAGAAGTCTTCTAATATAATTTAAGTGATGCAGACATAGATGTTATTGTTATCATCTGTGATGGCTATCAATTTTTTCAGTTGTTTTTGTTAATATGTTTTTCAATTTCTCATTCTCTTTGCCTTACTCCTCAGAGCAGAAAATCTTGTTCTTGCATCAGACCCAGACCGTGAAGGAGAGGCTATTGCTTGGCACATCTTTGAGATGTTGCAACAACAGGATGCTTTAGGTGAAAAACTTAATGTCGCAAGAGTTGTCTTTCATGAAATAACTGAGGCATCCATCAAAAGTGCTCTGCAAGCACCACGAGAAATTGATGTTAACTTGGTTCATGCTTATCTTGCTAGACGTGCTCTTGATTATCTGATTGGTTTTAACATTTCACCACTATTATGGAGAAAACTACCTGGTTGTCAGTCGGCTGGACGAGTGCAATCAGCTGCCCTGTCTCTTATTTGTGACAGAGAAATGGAAATTGATGAGTTTAAGCCACAGGAGTATTGGACTATTGAGGTTCAGTTGAAAATTGAAGAATCAAATGTTCCAGTAAAAGATACTTCTTTCCCTGCACACTTGACTCATTATAATTCAAAGAAGTTAGGCCAATTCTCAATCAGCTCAGATACAGGGGCGAAAGATATTGAACAGAAGATTAATTTGGAAAACTTTCGAGTGATCATCTCTAAAAGAAACACAATGCGAAGAAACCCTCCCACCCCCTATATAACATCAACTCTTCAGCAGGATGCTGCTAACAAATTAAATTTTCCTGCAACATATACAATGAAGGTTTGCAAGTTGTTAATTCTGATTAAATTTCTTTTAGTTTCATAGTATAAAACTGGTGAAATTTTAGAATATTCCTTTTTTACCCTCTCTCTCTCTCTGATTAATTTTGGTTTGATAATCTTATCCTTTTGAAAGTTTCTAATTTTCTAATTTTCCTTTACTTTTGACTCGTTTATGCAATTGTTCTTTTCTTTTTTTCTTTTGTGAAAGACTTTGTTTAGGTGGTGCTGGCATTTCTTCCATGACGTGTTTAATTCTGTTTTGAGTGCAGTGTTTGGTGTTAGTTCTTTGTAGTTGATTGATGAACTATTAAATGTTGACATACTTTATTTCTTCTTTTTTGAAAAAAAAAAAAAGAAAAGAATTTCCAAAATTATATGTATGATTTCTTACCTCCTTTCCTTTTTCTCTATTTCACTGTTGCTTTGACATCACACTTGCCCTAACATATGAATATCTGGTTGATTTTTCAGTATTTTTACTAGTTTTGCTTTCAAACTTTATATATGCAGCTTGCTCAGAGACTTTATGAGGGAATTCAATTGTCAGATGGTGAGGCAGCTGGTCTGATAACATACAGCAGAACAGATGGACTACATGTGGGTACTCTTTTTGTTTCTCTATTAGTTGGTTACTTTATGCACCATCTTTCAAATTTTCTAAGATAAGGAAAAAGCATATGTAAAATCATATGTAAGACCTGTTAGCAACAGTTGACACTATTGTTGTAAATTTATTTTGGACTCAAGGGAAGACAGTAGTCAGACATTTCTTGTCCAAAAACAGTCAGGAAAGGTGGAGAATATTCTAGGTGACTTCTGCCATTGCGAGTGTCCTTATTGGAATTCATTTGTTTGTTGAGGGCATGCATTTTTTTATCTTGGCAAGACTGATACCTTATCTTGTATATATATTCTCTTTCAGTTTATTACTTATTAGAGTGCTTTATGTTTTGTGTTCATGCAATTGATGTGGTTATGAAAATTAGCTAATCTATTGCCTGCCATCTGCAGGATTATTTTGGTACAGTAGCATGCTACTGTGGTAGAACAAGAACTAACATCATAGTTTCAGTTGTATGAATATGTTGTTTATCATGTCCTCTTTGTTTCATGTGTCTATCTTAATCTCTATGTCTTATTGGGGATCTTTTGGGGTTTATAATACTTCTCTTTCTGGTTGTTGTGTTAGATTTCTGATGACGCTGTTAAGGACATTCGCTCCTTGGTTATGGAAAGGTGACTTATGTTTATCTCAACTGTCTAGCTCAACAATTTTATCTTCTTTTCCCCACAATGCTAATATCCCTGTCAATGTGCCTATGCTGCTAAGCACATATATTTAACCATTTTTTTAATGCCAATTTTTGTTTGATATCTGTTTGGTTGTTTAAAGAGAATAATTGATATATTATCAATATCTGTAACATATATTTTCTTGTATCCTACACTTTTACCTCTGTCTTCTAATTTATTGTTATGGTCAAACAGTTATCAATTTTTTTCTTTTTTAATTCATAGTGAAGTAAAATATGTTATTGCATTTTTCCTTGATTTGCACCTGTTAATTGTAGTTTAATCTCCTCCTTAATTAATTTGACAAATTTTCTCCTTCTCTAACTTATTGATTGTTAATAAGAACTTAATTTCTGCAGACATGGATCAAGTTTTACCCCAGAAAGTGCACGCAAGTATTTTAAGAAGGTGAAGAATTCTCAAGAGGCTCATGAAGCAATTAGACCCACCAATATTCGGAGGTTACCATGTATGCAAACAAGTTCTTTTCTAGTTTGAACTGTAATGCACATATTATATTTTATGCTGTGAAAATCTCACTGCCAGATATTTTATTCTTAATGTCAGCAATGCTTGCTGGAGTACTTGATGAAGATTCATTGAAGTTGTACACTCTTATTTGGTCAAGGACTATGGCTTGTCAAATGGAACCTGCAACCATAGAGCAGGTCGGAATGTAAATTTACATCATATGTTTATATGGCGATTCTTTGCTTCATTTAAGTTAAAACTTCAATCAGAATAAGCTGGTTTGATTAGTTACCATCTTTTGGTGGAAAAAGGCTGCAACGATCTCTTCCTCTGGAAAAATCTTCTTTTTCTCTTGTTAAATTGGATCTTATATTACTTGCATGTGATTTATCTTTCTCTTTCTTCTTTACAGATGTAGACATGTATCCAATGGTCTTGTTGTTATCTGCATAATAGTTGACTATTATACTATGATCTATATAATACCTACCGTTAATTGTTCTAAGCAGATACAACTTGAAATTGGGAATAGTGATGAGTCCATCATTTTCCGATCTGCATGCTCAAGAGTAGAGTTTCTTGGATATCAGTCTGCTTATCAGGTATAATTATGGTATTTCCTGTGGGCTCTTTTTATTCTGCACACTGTTTCTGACCACTTCTTTCAGAGTGTGGATGAATGTGGGACACCTTCTTGTTCAACTTGACAATCTGAATGCATTGTGGTTGTTTCAATGGTTTAGTTTAACTGTTGCTTGTTTCAATTTTAATATGCAAGGTCGTCTACTTTGTCCATGTCTGTAGTATAAAATCACAGATGTTGGTAAATTCTTTTTTGGACATGGGAAGGCATCAAACTATATTGTATTTCTAAGTTATCCATTTTTATTTATTAGTATATACTATATTTTAGTTGGTTATAAAGTCTCCTAAGTATAATCTATTTATGTTTCTTAATTCTAATGGTATAAAATCACTTGTAACTGGAGTTAATTATTTTAATTAGTTAATGAGGGCGGCATGACTCTCATGAAAATTGAATTTCAATGTGTTGTGAGATTTCTTATTTTTGCTTTGTTTGTATTTCCCCAAGTCTAATATTACTAAATTCTTATAAATAAGAGTGAAATATTTTTGCTTATTTGTGCTACAATCTCAATATTATAGGAATTTAAAATTATAATAAAAGGAAATTAATGGAGGATGGAAATATGCTAGTTGGGAGATTGAATTAACTAGTACTTTATTTTATATTTTATGGGTTTGGTTGCAATTTAACATGCATTTAGGCTATTTTAGATTATTCTGGTTATTTGATATTAATTAGTATTTTATTCCATTTCCAAGTATTAGGGTTGTAGGGTTATAATTTTGCATTTTATTAGGGTTTAGTTATAAATACTCATGTTATTTTAGTTTCTGGGAGGTTTTGGATTGAAATTGGTATGGTAGATAGCTGTGTATTTAATTATTGATATTTGAGTATTTTGATTGAGATTTCAGATTATTTATTGAGTGATTTGATTTGAGAATACTTTTCTATATTAGAAATGTATTAGCAACACAAAGAATCACTTGTAACACATGTAACATGATTGCTAGTGTGTTCTAAAAATATTGATATCTTTTCTATTTATTTTATTTTATTTTAATTTTCTAGGATGTTGAAGCTGAAACAATCAAATTTAAAAATAATGAAGCAAATGAGCATGCTGAGGCTTTTGGAATTCTTAGTTCCTTGAAGGTACTGATTTTTCACTTTATCTATTGGTTATTTGAAATTTTAATATTTTGACTACCTTGATGCATCCATCTTAAACTTTCTATTCTATTATATTCCTCAGCTTGCCTTTAGGCTTGGCTGTTTATGTCATCTTTTTAACTACTTTTCATAGGGTATCAGTGTTGTTTTAGAAGTTTGTAATGAGATAATATATGGCAGTGGGTTGCTCCCCTTTACCATTAGTTCATGTAGCAATGTGTTGTGGTGATTTTGATAGTGTTGGTAATTTCTTACTTTTGTTTTTTTATTTTGTGCTGTTACTAACTAATTTGCTTACTAGAAAGGGGATCAATTGTATCTTGGTGAAGTAGAGCTCAAGCAGCATCATACTCAGCCTCCAGCACGCTATTCTGAAGGATCATTGGTTCGTCTTGTCAATTTTGCAGGGATCATGATTGTTTCTTTTCTTTTCATTTTTGCATATGTGTCTTTGGTGTGGATGATTTAAAATATCCAACTACATTTCCTTTTGACTTCTTTCTCTGCACATGTAATATGGGCTGAGGAAGGGAGACACTTAATTGCTTATGCTTGCTTTTTATCTTTTTCACTGGAGCTTTCTTATGTCCATAATGTTGCATTTTACAGGTTAAGAAACTGGAGGAGCTTGGGATTGGAAGGCCTTCAACATATGCATCTACATTGAAAGTTTTGCAGGTTACTAATTGTGTGGAATGATCAAATTTCAAACTCACCTATATCTGATTAAAATTGATGTTAGCTCGAGGTTTTAATTTCAAATTCCAGATCTGTGCATGTTATCGAAAATTATCTAAGCGGCTCAGTAACAGAATGCTCTTGTTTGAAGGCAGGGGTTAACAACATGCATTCATGTGCATGCACGTACATCTCTAAAGCTTAATCATCACATTAAGACACAAATAATAGATTTTGGTTGGCGACGCAGTTAAACTAGTGTAATGGAACAAAATATTTTGCATTTAAAATTTAGTGAATTTTAACTATTTAGAATTGGTAGGGCTGTCATGAACATACTGGAATTATCCCTCTCCACTTTCTCATAGCAAGGACAAAGGTAAAATGTTACATCAATTTAATGTTTGAGTAGTCAGAATGGCCTAATTGAGTAGAGAATTGTCAAGTTCTGTCAAAACCTAGTTGAATTTAATTCCTTGTGTTGGAGTCTTTAGTCACTCAGAGGAAGCTTATCTGCTTTGTTTCTTTCTTATGGCAGACAAGCTTGTGAGTTATTCGTAAAAAACAAGAGAAGTAATAATTGTTTTATAGTTTGATTGTTCTTCTTGTGTATTTTGGTGCCATAGATTTTATGATATGTGCAACTTTTCCTGCCCTTTTGTCTGCAACTCTCACAGTTTCTTGGACTTATTTACCTCAACTTTCATATTGACATGGCTTATTCTAACATCCTGTTCTTTGTTAAATCAGGATAGAAACTATGTGACAGTGAAAAATCGTGTACTATATCCTGAATTTCGGGGTCGCATGGTATGTTATGCCCTTCTTGCTATATTTTTGGTTTACTATACTTCTGCTTTTGCATAACTTAATAGGTTAGAAAATTTGTTTTTATCATATCAATAGTAGGTACTAGGTAGATATTGGTATGTGCATAAACAGGACATCTCAAATGGATGCTTTAATGCTTGTTAAAACCTCCAATCCAGAATTGGAGCATGTAGGGAATTAATATTTCAGGTAAAACTGACAATACACAGTTCTTACTGCAATCAGTGATAAGTAGTTGTCCGTGTGGCAAATGTAAGGTGAAATTTGATTTTGTAGTAGAAAGCACAATCAGTCTTCAAGCACATCTTATTTGGTCATTTGCTTTGGAACATTTATTGTACTTACAGAATTAGACTAATTTCAAGATTGCCGTTGAAAGATAGTAATTACTTTATGTAAACATTTTGGGCTTATAATTAATTCTTATTAGTGATTCATAAGTGGGCTATTAAATCTAGTCTTCTCTAATATTTTGGGGTCATGTCTAGGTATCAGCATTTCTCTCACACCATTTTTCTGAGGTCACTGACTACAGTTTTACTGCTGATATGGAGACAGAGGTAAGTTGCAAACTGCTTGGTGGTTGTAGCATACAGTCTTTTCAGTTTGATAGTTTTAAAATGTTGATTCTTTAACTTAATTAAGTAGATTATCATTTTGACTTGGAAATCTTTGGCATGCGGTTGATTTCTTTGTTAAAATGCTGCTATTTACTTGTTTTCACATGTTGCTTGTACTTTCAGCTTGACAATGTTTCTGCTGGCTTAACTGAATGGAAAGGCCTACTCAGGGACTACTGGACACGTTTCAGCTCATATTGTAGCCGTGTTGAGAATGTTCATATACATCAGGTATTCTAGGGCTTCTTAATCCCTTACCTACTTGTCACATTTTTGGGTCTTACAATATTTCCATTTCAAAATTGTAGTTGTTATAGTAAGTCGTAATGCAGGTGGAAAGGATGCTGGAAAAGACATTTGGAGATTTCTTGTTTGCTTCTCTCCCTAATAAAAATAGGATGTGTCCAAGGTATGCTTTTTCACTTCTCGTTGCTTCCGTGTGCTTCAACTATTGAATTTGAAAGGAAATGTAAGATAAAAGAAAAGAAAAGAAGAGTAAAGACTATTTGTTAAGATAAATTTCTTGCAAACCTCCTTGGTGAAAATAGTCTTTTATGGTTCAATATGAACTCTGGAGCCTTTTAAGATATCCATAAAGGCTTGTTTGGCGTGCATTGGTCTGATTGTTTAAAGATATCTACCATACTTTTCCCTGTCTGTTTGTCTTTTAGTAGAAGAATAGAGAAACTTGGGTATATGAATAGGATTACACAATCCTGTGGAGATGGAAAGGATTGGATAAGGATAGTATTATGCAAATAAGAGAAACATAAGCATGAACAAAGAATAAAATGACATGAAGACAATTTACTCGTCAAATTGGGCTCACTTTATCCCATCTTTGAATCTACACACAAATCTCCACTGAAGGTTGTAAGCTTGATTTTAGTACTTCCCTTGTCAATTTCCTTGCAAGTTAATACAATATTATTTGACGGCTACTATGTAATCCTTAGATTTTTATTTCTTGTTATAACTCAATAAGGGGTTAGGTATGTGCATCCTTTTAAACACTAGAAAATGCAGTAGGGAACCCCCCTCCTCTCTAATTAAGTTGATGTTTGTCTAGTTCTGGCATAACATGATGGAAACCCTATATCCAACAATGAGTTTGGTGAAAGTTCGAGTGTGGAAGAAAATTGTTGGCAGATGCTGTTAAGTGGTGTTATGCCATATCAGTTAGGTTTGGTGGTTTGTGGGCTTGTATTCAAGTTAAGCATCTATGCCTATTCTCAACCTTGATATGAGAGGATAGGCTATTTGTTGCAGCATTTGTTATCTTATTTGTTGTTTGTTGCGACTCATTTATTGTCCTCAGCTGATTTGTCTTGCTAGTGTCTGGCTACCGTGCTGCACATGCAAATGTAGTGACAAAAGCAGGTTTTTTTAAAAAAAAAAAAAAAGCAGGTTTTATTGCAAATATTGTTTGCCCTCTATAAAAGATGTAACACAATTATAAGCTTTGGGTAAGAAATGTGTTAGAGGAAAAAGTAACTCAGTTTTAACTGTATGTGAATGTTTTCAATGTGGGTTCCAACCAAAGCCTTTTCAACCTCTATTCATTTGGAGCTAAAAATCCATTTCAAAACAATGATAAAACAAACAGTTCCCGAAGAATATTATGCTTTGGTTTTTTTCCTTCTCTTTTCTTTATCTTGCTTGTTTTCACACAAATATAACTGCTTCAATAATGAGAGAAACACTGCACACTATGGAAGTATACCTTATGTCATTTCTTTTGGAAACAACTTTTAACTTCGCAAGGAAAAGGATAATAGATTCAGTTAAGCACAGATATTTGTTGCCATATATTTAGCTTTCATATATATGTTATTTTAATCAGTTTCACTCTTTCAAATAAAGCTTGCCATAACCTTTTCCTTCCTTGTTTCAGTTGCATGGACGGAATATTAATTTTCAAAGTAAGTAGGTTTGGTGCAGGCTATTTTATAGGGTGTAACCAACATCCAAAGTGCAAGTAAGTGTCAAGCAGTATGATATTAACTTGGTTTTGATACATACATACATGTACTTGTGTGTGTGTGTGTGTATTCTGTACGTTAGACCTGGCAAGAATCTAGCAGTTGTATTTATTTGTTTGACAATTAGGTTGATTTTTTTGGATTTTTATATAGGTATATTGCTAAGACATTATATGGTGATGAGGAGGAAGAAGAGAGCCCTCAAAAGGGCAACTCTGTTGAGGAGCCAAAATTGTTAGGTCTTAATCCAGGGTCCAATGAAAAGGTTTGCTTTAAATCTTGGTCTTTGTATTGGTTAACAAGAATTTGGATCTTCATTTTCATTTTCGTTTGTTGTTTCCATTTGTTATTTGTAGACACTCAAATTATTTCTTCATCTATTCTGCCTCCTCCCCCCTCCCCAAACAGGTTTTCTTAAAGAATGGCCCTTATGGATACTATGTGCAGCTTGGTGAAGACAGGATGGGTTATTTACCTAAGCGATCCTCTGTTTCTCATGTATGGTTATACCTTTTATAGCATTCCATTAAACCTAAAAGACCTTTTGATATTTGCACTGTTTCCTAGATACTTGTGCTGATTTTTGTTTCCTAAAAGAGCTGATCAGGTCATATCTCTTTTCTTGCTTACCTTCTCATTTTTTGCTTTAAAAGCACTTTTGGTTAATTTAACACCAGCTAGATAAAACTTTAGTTATAGCTCTCCTAGCACCCCCTTCTTTTTTTTGATAAGTAACAGATAATTGAAAAAGTTCCAAATGGTGGTGTGATCTAGTATACTCAATGTAAACAGGAGAAGTCAGTTGTGAATGTAATGCCTTTTACATGGATTGATGCCTCTTTTTTAGCCTATAAGTGACCCTGTAAATATTTTTTTATATTTTTTTGGTCACACCTGTAAATACTCTTTGATATATGGCAAACTGGATAATAACCAATCTCCATCTTGTTTTTTCCATTTAGATAAAGAATGTGGACTCTATCACCCTTGAAGATGCTCTCGAGTTGCTACGATACCCTGTGACATTGGTATGCTAGTCCATCTCAAAAGTGAGTTTTGTTTTCTTCTGCTAATTTTCCTTGAACTTCAATTTTTACACATCTTGGCAGGGAAAACATCCTAAGGATGGGCACCCTGTGATATTGAAGCTCGCAAAGGTCGGATTTTCAGTTCGCCATCGACGCACCATTGCTTCTGTTCCTAAGGTAAGTTTTATTCTAGTGATGGTGATGGAAAAATGTTGTAGTTTAGTTTGTGATTTATTTGCCATCAATAACTGGCCTGAGGTCTTCAAAAATAATGTTGCTTGCTTATGCTGTCGTTGGCACGGGAGGCAGAAGATCTAATATTGGTGCATCAATGCATATAGACATTCCCATGGAAGGTTTTCTGGGAGATGTAAGCCAAAGATATCAGAATATCAAGAATGAATATATATATAATATCGGGATGATGGATGTCAAGAAGAAAATGTACTGTTTTAGTGGGGTCTCTCATGAAGTTGTTGATTATGTTAAACTTTTGCAAACTGTCAGATCTGGTAGTTTTTAATGCATCCAACTTTTGAAAACTAATTCTGATGTGGTGGGAAATTGAAACATGAGTGTAGAGTATGAAGCCGAAAGATGTCACCCTAGAGAAAGCATTGGAGCTTTTGTCAAGTAAAGATGTGAGACGATCTGGGCGACCAAAGAACAAACCAAAGGTTGAAGAAGCTATTGAGTCCTGGTAGGCTTGCCACCTAGAGGAGCGGAAGCTTTTGGGATGAGTAGAAGGTTTTTCGTGACTGCTTGTCCGTGGAAATAGGCATCTCTAGGTTCATTTGACAGAAACAGAGGTGTGAATAATTGGCATAGCAATGATAAATTAGGTTGTAAGGTAGGCCAATTTTGTATGGTTGGCTTAAATATATAAATGTTTTTTTTTTCTTGATTTCTAATTGATAATTGGACTGAAAGTGTTTGTGTTGAAAAAATGTAAAAATAATATGATGAGGCCTATATAATGATAAAAAAATCTTTGTGGACATTATACTCTGGATAAATTATTTCTATAATCAATTTATATTTATGAAGTGTGAAGCATGTGAGGGCGCATTACATTGATATGGCGAGAAACTGCTGCCAAGGATGAGTTACGTATTCCGGATATGGAAATCCAATGGTGCATGTAATTCAACTTTGTAAAGAAAGGTGATGCGAGAAGGGCCCTTGATGATTTAACTTGTCATGTGGCTGCTGCTGCATTTTAATTAATCGGTTATTAGTTGGTCGTACCTGCGAAACGTGGTTCAACTGTAACGGTCATATTAGGGTCTACAAAATTATCGTAACTACGAAATGATTAATAAAGGATTTTCTTAGCCCACAAGCAAAAGGTATATTTACAAAAAAACAAGTCCAAAAAGAATACAATGATCCACATTCCACTTTCTCTCGTGAAAATTAATTCCAGTGTCAATCAAAGCAAATTATTCCACAATTTTACTTCATATATAGCACTACTAGTTATGAATTATGATCTCTTCATTACCTTTTTTAATGTCTCGTGTGGGACCTCATCGTTGGCTCTTTGTGACTGTACATGTTTGAAGTGGGAAAAGGACAAGGAAAAAATAAAACTCCAAGACAGTATTCATATTTTGACTTAAAATTACCTACAAAAACTAAACTTGTTTGGTCAATCTTTCCTCGTGCAAACACCTATCAATTCTCGTTGGAAGGACTTCTTGAGCCATCATCGGACTGCGCAAAGTTAGGACAACTGGTATGCTCCTGAAAAGAAATACAAAAAACAAAACATCAAGATTTAGCTAAAGACGGAAATATGATGATATGGTTAGAACTACTTGGTAATAAATCAACTCACTAGTTGTAGCGAAACTTGGCTATAGTTAGGTGAGTGTCCTGGACTCCCAGTTTGCAAAGTAGGATGCATGGTATCTTCAGCAAGTGCTCTCAATCTGTTAAGTTCTGGCAACACAACTTTGCCGAGATCGGGTCTGTCTTTCCGCCTTAGCTCTGCACACTTGAGTGCGATGTTTGCGAAGCTCATGGCCTCTTCAACCGGCCAATCAGGAATAACTGGGTCAAGCATTTGCCCAAAGTTCCCCTTCTCAATAGCCCGTTCCACATGGTGAGTCAATCCCATTGGTGGCTTTGCTGTTATTATCTGCAGAAGCATGATCCCAAGGGAGTATACGTCCGACTTGATTCCCAGCATGCCTGTCTGCTGGTACTCTGGATCTATATAGCAGAAAGTTCCTGCCGTGGAGGTCATTCGATACTGCGTTACATTGTCAGCCACGGATGGAGGAACTAGTCTGGCCAACCCAACATCACTAATCTTGCTCACAAAGTTGCGGTCAAGTAAGATATTGGCAGGTTTCAAGTCACGGTGGACTATGGGTTCGGGTTTAGTCTGGTGGAGGAACAACAAGCCCGTTCCAATTTCGGCCGCAATTCTGAACCTAAGCTGCCAGGAGAGAGGTGGAGTGTTTCCTCTCCTGAAGAGACGGTCCTCTAAGCTCCCATTAGACATGAACTCGTACACTAGGCATCCATACTCTGGGCAGGCTCCCAGGAGGAGAACCATGTTTGGATGCCGTATGCAGCTTAGCACCTCCACCTGTAAATTAAGTACTGTCCATAATTCCATAGATTATATAGTAAACCAACAAAATGAATCTCAGAATATACTGAAAGTGCTTCAAGTTACTTATCCAAATAAATAAATAAATAAATAAAGTGCTTCAAGTTAGGTTTTCTCGCTTTAACAACTTCTGAAGACATGCCCATATAAAAAGTCCAAACATTTCCGAGTGCACTGTGACCTTGTCACATACCTCTTGTTGAAACTGCGACCTTCCTTGAGCTGCATCCGGACGCAAAACCTTAATTGCAACGGGAGTATGGTCTAGACGACCTTTATACACGGGCCCATAGCCCCCTTCTCCAATCTTGAGAACCTCTGAGAAGAATTCAGTCGCAGCTTCAATCTCCTCAATCGTGTACTTCCTGTACCTGGAATCTGAATGTGCTAGTGCATCAAGTGCCTTTCTCTTCTCCTCTGATTCCTTGAGCGCGTTCATTTCTGCGTTAACTCTTTTCTGTGCTTCAAGTTCTGCAATTCTCTGAGCTGCTTCAGCTGCCTCAATTGCTGCTTTTGACTTAGCTTTCTCCTTTTCTGCTATTGCTAATGCAGCTTCCTCAGCCAGTCGGGCCTCTTCCAATCTCCGCTCCTCTTCCAATTTCCACATCTGGAGTTCTCTTGCCTGTAATGTAACGCACAAAATTTTATAATCTGTAAAAGTATGTTCAGGGCTTGAGACGTAGCACTGCAAGCGGATATATATTAATTGTTTAACCTTTTGTTTTGCTGTGAGTGCTTCTTTGCAGGCTGAACTGTACATTTCCATAGTTTGCTTGAGCTCCAGCTTTAGCCTCCTCATTTCAGCTTCCACATCATCCTGCAGATTTCATCGAAAAATAGAAAAATCATCCATGCTACTATAAATCTCCAAAAAGCGTCTGTTTATGTAAGATATTTTCTATATCTGCCTTGAGTGAAAAGCAGCAGCTAGAGAGGCGTTGATAATAATATTTTGGTCTAACTCGATTAGAAAATACCTAGATATATGCATATATAATAAGCATAGAGAATGCACATCCTCATATCAGGCATGTCGAGTTGTAAACACAATTATGTCGCGTTAGTTGACCATTGCCCCCATTAGCTGAACTGCGTTGGGTAGGCTTTAGGCCCATTGTAACGTAAATGGAGAACTGAAGTCATCGAATAATTTAATTTATCTTCTTACCATTGATGCCGATGAGTTTGATAATTTGTCACTGTCCTGCGAAACTGATGAAATATTTGGTGGAGAGCTAATATCCACCGACTTCCGTCCAAACTGCATTGACTCGAAGCTAATATTACTTTCAATGTCTGAAACGTTCGAAAGCCTTGGAGCAGTGCGGATTGTTTCTTGGTTATCGTAAAATGCGGGAAACATACGGTCAATGCTTGGTCTGCCAGAGGTGACAAAGGATATGTCTGTATCCGGAATAGGAAGGTCCGGATATGATTTCCCGTTTAGGCATCTCCTGGTGAAAGGTGACCTGTGCCACAAATTACTAAACAATTAAGTAATAGAATAAATTAGTTATGAGTACATATCTTCCGTTTATTATTTGATATTGAAAAAAAAAAAAAAAGAGAGATAGATAGGAACAGACAGACAGGTAATATGTAGAAGGAATCGTGATAGGAGCTGCTAAAGAAAGATTAAAGATTTAACTATTGCTCATTTTGGGGACCCTGGTAGTGTTGCTTACCTGAAGGATTCCATGGAATCACTGGATTTACTCGGTGGCTCAAGTCGCGGCTTTTCAACTGTTCAAATTATTCACAGATTATTTTAAAATTGACCAACGGTTGAGATAACTTGCACAAAAGCTTGAAGCAAAGGAACAGACCTCTCAAACTATTAGCAGGCAGGATAAGCGACTCTGGAGGAGTTGGTTTTAAGCTGGATTGGTTAAGAAGGTGATTACGCAATGGGGAGATAGCTGGCGCTGGACGGGAGGATGATCGCATGGATGAAATTTTGCCTTTGGATATGACATACACACTACAAAAGTCTGGTGCACCTTTTGATACCATTCCAGGAATGTCTGCTGCTTTGAATCTACAGAGACAAACTTTTTTGAAGTTAAATGAACTTCCAGAGAAATTTATGCGTCATTGTAAATGACTTCACAAAGCAGCAAAAGACCAATATTCTCTTTGATCGCTGATGCAAATCATGATCGTTTTTTCTCCATAGCCAGGGAGGCAGGGTTTTGGATGATAAACCAACATGCTTTATTCGTTGAAACATCTGATGTTAGTCCAGGTTGTTCTTCCTAGTATATGAGAAGGAATATACTGCCTTATTGACCCAAAAAATCAAATTGATCATCAATGCTGTTAATGAATCCTACATTTTGCAAACAAACTTGTCTGTTACTTAAAATCGATTCCTTCAAAAGAGACAACTTAATCTTAAATCATTTTGTTTATCCCAAAAATACAAGTCCTAAATCATTTTCAAAGTATAAAACATAAAACTAAGTTCTATTTTATTCAGTTGAAAGGCATTGAATGTTCATCAGATTATGATGATATGAACGAGATTCCACCTTCATCGCAGAAGGAGATCCCACAGGTTTGCCTGGATTTAATTTTTCATTGCAAACTGTGTCTTTGACAGGAAAACCAATATGGCTACTTTCAATTTATAGCTTATTTGCAAACATATAACATGATCATGCAAGAAAATCCCGTCATCCATGTCCTCTGCTCAAGTCTAATGTAATGCCATTACTGTCCAAAGCAAAAGCCTAGAACTCTGGACATGCTAGCTGCATCTGTATCGGTATTCTTTCCTGTTGAAAGGTACATCAATTTTATTATATCCAAATTGACTGTTTCTTTGGAAATTTCAAAGATCATAGTTTGGAAAATTCAATTTTGTTGATGAGGGTTGATGTTAGCATAGGACACACATACCTAAGAAAGCCTGTTTTTGTCGAAGCACCAACGACCAAAACCTCAATTGCAGCCTGAGTGACATATTCAATCAATGCTTTTGCTACGTCTGTCTCTTCTAGAACAACATCTTTGCAATGTATCTGAAGTCAAAATTGCATGTCATACAGAGTTAATTATCTATAAGATTCATTTGCTGAATCAAAGCGCTGCTAGGGGTATTTTAGTGCAGATCAAGTAAAATTGTTAAATCATTGCTGAATTATTGAGATCATTATTAAGAGAGAGAATGTTCCAAAAAAGAACAAATTGATTAAATCTACCAAACTCACATCTTTACGAGTACAAAAGCAACGGAAAGGAAGGAAAAGTTCCCTGGTCTGGGGATCAGGATCTTTACATACCAATGGTAAGTCACCATTGATATCAGAAATTTGGTTCAACCCTGTACCAGAAAAAGAAGTTTTTGTAACCCTGCAGTCGAAAGAGAAATGTGATTTTTGTTGCAGAATACGAACGTACGAGGTGTAGGGAGAGGCGACGCGGAGAGAGAGAATGGCTTGACTTTCACATGGATGAGAACGACGGTGTGGCCTTTTTGCAAGAGATGATCAATTGCCCATTTGAGGGCATTTTGGCTGTTTTTGTCCTTGTCTATGGCCACTGCCACCAACCCGTTTGATCCTTCTCTCCTTTCGCCATAACTTCTCGGTGTCCACATATCTTTCTTCTAACTTGTTTGTATTCTTCCAATCGTTTTTCTTTTGTTATTTGGTATTGAAAACCAATAAAAGATCGAATGTAGAGCTTGTTTTCTACAACCTGCTACTTCCTTTTTTTCCTCGTTGGTGTCGTTTTAAAAGTTTTGGACTTGCTTCAAGCGAAGCTTTTAACTCCTATAAGTAAGAACTCTTTGAACAATGCTTGTTAAATTGTTTTCTTTGTTGATCTCCTCATCTCTCTCAAAAGGCCACGAGAGAGAAAGAAGGCTCATAGTATCCTGTTTCTGCATACTTTCATTTTTCCGATGTGACAAGAAAATGAAGGATTTTCAACCTATCTCCCTCAATTAGATATTTCTCCCTTGTTTTATTTTGGGTTAATTTGATAAAAATAAACTTGAAATGCCCGCAAAAATTTCACCACACAAATCTGTCTTATGTCTCTGTCTATGAGAGAGCACCCTGCTTTTGCGGACGGTAAGGTGTTTGACCTCTTATACCATTGTCCATGTTTCACGTAGTTACCTTCCAAGCTACAAAGCCTCTTTCTTCTCTTTGCTTCTAGTATGTTGTCCTCTAAATTACCCACATACATCATCATTTTCCTCGAATATAACTGACAGATAGTTGAACATATGTCCCAATCTTAGAACACGGCAGGCCGGCGATTATGGTTGTGTAGTATTTAATAAAGCGGAAGAAGAACACAGATGCAAATGCAATCAATATTGATCAGAATTAATGGACAAGAAATATAAAGTAAAAAAAAAAACGATTCTCGCAAGCAAACTCATGAATTCCAAAACCTATATCAGTTTCCAAGATTAATAAGAATGATGATGTATCACGCATACTGAGGTTACAAAGTGTAGCAGCATTTATTCCCTCGAGATGCAGAAATAGTCATTCTCCATGATAACATGAGGCTGCACATCTCTCACTCAAGACCTTTATATATATATATATATATATGTATACGTATATATATGTATATGTATATGTATGTATATATATATATATATATATATCAATCTTAACATGCTTCTTCGACACAAGTTGGATGAAGATCGTAGTCACACACATCACAAGAGAATGCCCAGAACCTCCCTTGTCTTTTGCAATGATCACACACATATGCTCTGGCCATGTCCAATTTAAGCACGTGTTCATGCTTTGTGTCTTGGATTTGGTGAGGCAATGCATCTCCTTCCTTTTTCAAGGTTGTTTCTATCTCTGCAATACTTGACTGGGTGAATGGGAAAGCTTTTGCACCATACAGGGAGATAATGGTCTTCCCATTTGTGCTAATGGTTTTCCCTTCTGGTCCAATCAGAACTAATGCGGGAATGGCTTTGATGTTGAAGATCCTACAAAGATCGTGTCGCGTCCTATCCTCAAATGGAAGAGCCAGCCATGGCATACCACTTATATTCAGATTAAATTCTTTCCGGTCTCTATCTGTAGAAACCAAAATAACCTCAAAACATCCTCCCCTGCTGTTTAGTAGCTGTTTGTACGCTTCTACAAGCTGTGCGGTGAAGGCACGGCAAGGAGGACACCAGTGTGCACCAAAGTAAAGGCCTATTGTCTTCCCGACGAGTTCAGATACTAGTATCTGCAATACCGAAAACATAACAGGTTCATTACCTACACGTAGATTAATTGCATAAAAACACCTGTATTATTAATTACCTTTCCACTATCTCTAGAAACAACAAAATTCCGTCCTTGATGTGCCAAAAGTTGTTCTACTTTTCCTCCTTGACGCTTCGATTCATCGGAAGCCTTCAATTCGTCTCTTCTCTTCCTAGTGAAGGGAAATGCATCTTCACCATAGTCTTCGACTAATCCAATCAAGTCTTCTTCCATTGATTGTCCATCTGAATTTAATGGAATAAGCGAGGGAATGCGAACAACATTGAACCTTTCACGTAATTTGTTTTGCAAATTTACATTGAATGGGACGCTAAGCCATGGCATGCTCTTGAAGTGCTCATTGAATGCATCCTCATCGTGGTCGAAGGAAATAAAGACAATCTCAAGCCCTTCGCCCCGTGATTTTAACGTGTTATACAGCTGCACCAGTTCCGGGATAAAAGTTTTGCAGGGCCTGCACCAGTTGGCAGAGAAGAATAGGCAGACCGTCTTCTCAAGATCAAATGAAGTTAAGGGTACCTAAACACATAAAACCGTAACAAATCAATGAAGTTAAGGGTACCTAGACACACGTACATATCTCTATTCAGTTAATTTGATCTGAATTAAACAGAGCCCATTTTTTATTTTTTTTATTTTTTGATAATTCGACCCATATTCTTTTTGAGCATTCTAAGGATCCAATCACTACATAATTAAATTTCTGTTCTCACCAATTTAATTATTCCTGTCAGCTAAATTTAAGATAACAAAAATTCCCAAGAGAAACTAAGCTCATTGAAAAGTTAAAGAGCCATGACTGATCCGAGTGAAAATTTGCATCTGAGACGTGAGAGAGAAAAGAAAAAAGTTGCTTCGCAGGAGTACCTCTCCTTCACCGGATAAAAGGAAGTCGACACCTTGAGATGCTAAGATGGTGGTAAAGTCGGCTCTGGGCATACTTTTGGCCTGATAATCAGGCTCTGCCATGACAACCGCACGCAGAAGTTGGCTGTCGTACTCTTTTCACAAACTCGCTAATGACGAGACAAAGCACTAGCTTTGCAAGGTTCTGTGCAGACGGTTTCTAATCCTTGTCTGTAGTAATATGTTGTTTTCTCAATTTCAAAGGCTTATAGAAGGTACGGAGGGCTTCATCATCATATTCTGCTACGCAACTTACAATACTTTGTGGCCAATTTCATTGTCAACATGCAACCTGGAATATTCCACGAGCATTTGAGGAACGGATGAGAACGCAGAACATTTTTTCAGGGAAGTTATTGTTTTCATTGTCATATATAACAAAATGTCACCTCAGCATTCCTTTTTAATTATTTTATTTTAAAAGTAGTGCTAAATGTTTTAAACTTAATAAATATCGGTGATTATTCTTCGTTATAAAGCAAAATGTAAGACCAAGGTCACACATCCATATAGTAGAGAATTTGACTAATCGAAACATAGCTTTGAACCTAGGCTACACATTTTCATTTCTTTGCCCAGTGGTTTTCGGTTCCTCATATCCAAACAATGATTCCTAATTTTTTTCAACCCTAAAGCCATATAATTACATGATGCGTGGAGTAAAAGAAGAACAAAAAAACAAAAACGAGAGAAAGGACCCTACATGTATTTGATGAGATTTCAAAGGAATCAATTTAATGCCAACAGCTCTTGTAGAAGAGCAGACATTGATAGTAGCATATCACATACTTATATGCTAAATGAAAATTAAAGCACATAACGTATATACCTGAAAGGCTGAAACTTAATTTGTTCAGCAACATATAAATTAATAATTGGATAGAAACAGAACGAGAGGAAGGTAGTTTTGTCGCAGACTTACAATGATCATCAAATTAGGAAATAAGATAGGAACGCACGTAATTTAAAGGAGTCTATATGATATGATCTGGAAATAATTGAAATGATAGACAATATTAAGAAGCCAGCCAGTGTACACTTTGCTTTTGAGTAGAAGCTGACTTAGAGATTGTTGGAAACTTTCTTTTTTATTTCCTATCAAATTTCTTGCTGATTATTTATTAGGCCTTTGCCTCTTATTCTAAATCCTGTGCCGCCTTTGGTTATTGTCTTACCCCTTTATATATTATATTAAAATTAATTATAATAATTTTTTACTTTGAAAACTATAAAAATCTCAATTTTATAAAAACATGACTAAAATTTTTAAAAAATAAATAAAGACAAAAAAAAAAAAAAAACTTGAAATGCAGGAGCATCTGACAATAGCAAGTAGCTCGGAGTGTGGTCCTTTCCCTTGTTGTTGACGATCACTTCTGAGATTGAATAAGATGAAGGAGGGACAGGGATCACGACCCCATGCCTTAAGAGATAAATGGGGAATTGGAAGGATGACAGGATAACGCAAACTTGCTTTTTTGGATTGAAGATAATGCTCAGCCTGTTCTTTGTTTACGATGCCGACGTTACGAGGCATATGCCATTTTGTGGGTATTAAATCCCTCCCTAACTTGATACTTCCAAAGACCAACTATTGACATGCTGACAAATAGAATATTCCTCTTGTTTCATAGGTTATTCCAACCCCAGAAAAAAGAGAGAATGTTTTATGCGTTAATCATATAATTAATCAAACATATACACTTTTTTAGCTTATTGGCATTTATTTCGTACTAGATCTAGTTGTTCAAACCGGCCTTAGTCCAATTTGGCCCGCATTAAATTATTGTAGTATATATTAATTTTAAAATAATATTTTATTATTTTAATAATGAAAAACATAAATAAGCGAACCAAGTCCAATTTCTATCTTAACTTTTAAAAGAAGAAATCAATTCAAAAACACCTCTACTTGGTATCCATGGCTTATGGTGCACTAATCCTAAGCTTCATCTATTTGAATGTTGACATGCTTTTATTTTATTTTAACCAATAAATAATAAGAAGAAGATGCCATCTTATTGACAACTCTCTTGGCCATTTGGCCACTGGTAAGCGCAATATCTTCCTCCCAATGTAGAGACCAGAACATGCAAGAATAAGCATTGCAAGAAAAGAAATAAGATTAAATTGAAAAATATAACAGATTTCCCACCATTCAATTGATATATATAGATAATGGACACTTGCTACGTACAGATACTAAGTATGCAAATTCTTGGAAGTTGAGCAGTTGGAGGATATCTACAACGCCAAATTAATTAAAACGTTGTCCCTCTCAAGTTATAGTTGAAAGTAGGCCGGCTTTCATCCATTGACTGAGAAAGAAAAACCATCCTCAGTGATTGCTCTAGACGAGTACGCGTCTCCTTCACTGCCGCATGAAGAGCAGTCTTCCATATCACTATCCCTTTCCTTCAACTCTTCAATCTTTTCCACGGCATCTTTTAATTCCCACCTCCTCCCTGTATTCCACTCACAACAACACATCCCAATCTTCAACAACTTCAACATCTCACCCTCCCCGTTCTTAGTCGACTTCATATCCTTGTCAAAAACCTCTCCTGTCCATTCTTCTCTCACAACAGAGTTGACCCAAGTTGCCAAATCCGCATTGCCACCTTTTCCTTGTTTTAAATAGTTGGCCGGGAACTTACCTGTCAGCAGTTCAAGAATCAGTATTCCAAGACTCCATACATCCGTCTTTCTTGTTGTGCGGTCGTATTGCGTGAACTCTGGGGACTTGTAGGCCACCATGAATTGCTGAGCGTGCTCTTTGTTTATGACGGGCATTAATCCATAGTCTGCCAAAAGGGGCTCAAATTTATGATCCAGAAGCACATTGGAGGATTTTAGGTGTCCATGGGGTAGTGTCAAGCTAGGAAGCTCTTTGTAGAGGCAAGCCATGCCCTTTGCTACTCCTTTGATGATCTTCAAGCGAGTAGGCCAGTCAAGCCCTGACTGACCTGGAGCACGCCTAGCTGAGGAAATTTAGCCAAACAACGTTTTAAATTGAACTTTTCCATAGACATGCTATATTGACATGGCATGCTTCTTGTTTTTTGCGCTAGCGAAAATTATATATACAACATTGAATCTTGTTATATTACTAAATTGGAAATCAAGGAATGGTGAAAAGGGAGAGATCCTACCATGAAGATGACCAGCCAGGCTGCCATTTGGAACAAAATCAGACACCAAAAGCTTCTCTTCTTTTCTATAATAAAATGCCACAAGGGAAAGCAGGTTAGGGTGGAACAACATTCCAAGTCTTCCCATGTGCGCACGAAATTCTTCCTTGCCTACATTGTTCATTTGCCTAAACCTCTTCACAACCATGGCACGCCCATCCAAAAGGACAGCCTTGTAAGATGACCCAAAACTCCCACTACCCAGAACCTCAGCAGAGGCCCTAAGCAGGTCTTGCAACTCAAACCTCCCCCTTTCATTCCTGACAAAAAACAGTTTTGCATTTTCAGCTTTTCTGTAATGATTAGATGATTGAGCCTTTCTCCGGCCCACAATGTTACCGGTGTTTTTCTCTTGGACGTTTTTGACTTGGGATGTTGTGGTTGGCCCACTACGGATGTAAGAAACAGCGGCAATGGCAGCTAAGGAAACCACAGAGCCAGCTACGACGGTGATTATTATGATGTTCCGCTTCTTTGCGGATTTGCATTTTGGCAGAGGCTTTCCGCATAGGCCTTTGTTCCCTGCTCCATGCAAAAATCGTATATATTCAACCAGCTCTACCAATATGTAAATAATCGAATCTCATTTTGTGGGATGGGTAATGTGCAGTGTAGTCCATTCCCCATAATCAGCGAGTGTTAAATTATGATATATGCAAGCTACAAAATTTATGAAATATACGAGAAAAAATTAACTGATATTTAGTACAATATGTAATGGACACTGTTTGATATCGTATTTTTAACTTCAAATTCAAATTACATATATAACGAAATAAATATTATTGAGTATGAGTCATGTTATTTCTTGACGAATGAAATAATTCATAAATGATAAGATATTAAAATTAAATTAATAAATTTATTACATATCTAGTGAGACAAAAGTAATGAGACCAGCAGTATCTTTACCTGCGAATAAACTTGAATTCATCCTACTCAAGCTATCTGGTATCCGACCCTCGAGCTGGTTATCAGCTAGATTAACCATAATTAGATCCTTCTGTTGAAAATCCGGTATCTTTCCTTCAAAACGATTCCCCTCAAGACTCAACTCGGACAATCTTGGCAATGCAGCTAGTGATTTTGGAATTTCACCGGAGAAGTTATTTCGTGCCAGATAAACTTTCTGCAAAGAATTCATGACTGCAAAACCATTCTCACGTATTTCACCTGAGAAACGATTGTATGACAAATACAAGGCTCTCAAAGAAGTAAGTTTATTTACGTCAGGCAATTGCCCATCAAAGCTGTTGTTCATAAAGCTTAAGGTACGCAAAAGCGGTAATTCCGTAAGTGTGTCTATATCAATTACACCCATTAGACCCATATTCTCCAGCTTCAGTCCAAAAATTGCCCCATTGCTGCAGCGCAAACCTCTCCAATTTGGATTGTTGCCAGTGCATGGACTTGGCGCCGAGTCATTCCAACCTGAAAGCGCAGATTCGTGATTGGATAAAGAGTTCTTAAACCTAAGAAGGATTTCGGCCTCAGTTTCACCCCATGATGCTCCAACAAGGCATGTTAACATGAATAGCAACAGTAAGCAACAATATGCTTTATTATGGCCCATTTTTCAGATGGGAAGGTTTAAGCTTTGGCCTGAAACGCAATGGGTACGGATTGGTGGTTAATTTGTCTTGGATCACAAAGAAAGCAAAAGGAGAAGAATTTATCGCATGTTGAGGGAGGAGGGGTGGCAGAGAAGACCAAGGACTAAGAATTTGATGAGGTGATGCAAAAGGACAAAAGTTGTGGGTGGGATTGACAAAGTCCCGTTAAGGCTGAGCTGTGTTGAGGCCGGCATTAAAGTTAATGCTGATTAATTATTTATTAGGTGTTAGTCTCATTCCTTTAAGTTTTTGGTGCGTGTCTTACTCTTAGCAAATTGGTTTCTTGATTTTTTTTTTTTTAAAGTTAAATTGGTTTCTTGATTTATGTGTGGTGATAAGCTCGTTCTTGTCCTGGTTAGTGATGTTTATTGTTTGCCCGAGCCGTTTGAGCTTGGCTCCCTCGATTACTTTTCAATGAAATTTTATTATCATTTACATTTGATCAACATCACTTTTGCATGATAAAATCACATTAAGGGGCGGAGCCTTCTACAGTGATTGGGGCTCTCAAAATTTTTAAAATTTTTTTCATATCATATAAAATTTTTAAGTTTTTTCATAAATTTTCTTAATGATCGTTTCAAAATAATTTTTTATTTAATAAGTAATACAAATGAAGAATAACAAAATAATCTCACGCTCAACTTTAATTTTTTTTAATTTTTTAATTTATATTATTATTTTTATTTATATTAGTTTTTTTTTTCATTTCTATTCTTTTTACTCATATATTTTAAATCTTTGTAGACTTTCTTTAACAAATTTTTACAAACCATCAACTATATTCTTTTTCTTTCTTTTTTGGTATATCATATATTAGTTCTATCTTCAACTTGTCATATTTTTTTATTATGTGAATTTTATTTTTTTAATTTTAATCTTTAAAAATTAATAAATTATTATGTAATTTTCAAATATAAGTTGTAATGTTGTACTGTTACTTAAAATTTCATCAATATATCATTTTTTTATTAATCCTAATTATGTACGAGAAAATTAACTTGAGTATATCTTTTTTATGTGCTGTACGTTTTATATTTAGTTGAAAGGAAATTATCTTAACATCTAGCCTTTAAACAATCTTGATTAAATAAGAAGAAATTCTAAACTTGTATATCATATTTAACTATTTATATTTTATGTATTATAGCTTTATATTTAGTATTATAAATTTAAATTGAAATAAAATAAGAATATTGGATATTGATTACATTAATTCTTTTCAGGGTTAATTAAAGTATAAATAAGTTGAAAACAATTGACAAATTCTTTAAAAGAAAACATGCAAATTGTCCAAATAATTTTCCTACACTTTGTTGACTCCATATGTTTTTTATAATAACAAAACATTCCTCATTCATTAATGTCTAGTTTCACTATTTAAGTGTGCAAGATTTAATTTAATATCTCTAACAAAGCTGTTAATTAAAAGCAAGTTAAGGAGCTTACTAAAATTAATAAAAGGTTAAACAATTAAGAAGGAAAAAGCAAATAATGAACAGAAACAAAACACTAATAACTTATTATCAAGGGATCTTAATTAGCTAAGGCATTGTTGTATGATAAGTTGAAGCAAAACAAAAATATACTAATCGATTAAGAAGTCTGGTTAATGGGTTAGAGCACAAAGTCCTAGCATATTCAAGCACCAAAAATAAGTTTGAAAATATTGTTAACCGTTGAAAAGAGCCAAAATGGAGAAGTTCAAAATTCGAAAATATTATAGTCGATTAAAGTTGATTTTAATCAATTATGGCTAAAAGAAATAAAGCTTCAATCAATTAAGGGAAGTGCTGACTAATTAGAGAAAGACTGTTGTGCAGAAAAGTGAAAACAAAAAGTTTGTAATAAGTTAGAGCCTGCCATAACCAGTTAGAGAAAGTTTGTTGAAGAAGAAAAGTTTGAAGACAAAAAACTCTTAATCAGTTAGAGCCTCCTATAATCGGTTAGAGCAAAGAACGCAACAATAGGATAGTGTAAGACAAAGAAATTGTAATCGATTAAAGTTGCCTGTAATCAGTTAGTTGATGTCCGTTTGCCTTTTGGAATTTAAACACTAGAGGATAAAATAATGGCTAGAAGTGCATAAAATTGTTTCTAACGGGTAGAAACTATCTCCAATAGAAAAATCTGACTCCTCAGGTGTAAAAGGAAGCTCCAATGGTCAAAAAATATTGATTTTGAAAAGAAAAGAACTACTTTGAGCAAAAAGTCAAATATTCTTCACTAAAAACATTTGTTATTCATTCATATTCTAGAAAGTATTTGAGCTTGATTGTAATCCGTCTATACTTCAAAAAACTTTAAAAATACTTAAAATTCTTTGAAAAATTATTAAAAATCTTTAAAATCAATGAAGAAAACCTTAAAAATGCTTCAAAAACCTCAAAAATCTTTAAAAAATACTTTAAAACAACTTGAAATTCTTTAAAATTCCTTAAAAATACTTTAAAATTCAATAAAAAAACCTAAAAAATGATTTAAATGACCTTAAACATCTTTAAAAAGGGTAAAAAAAACTTGAAAAAACCTTAAAAAATGATTAAAATTCGTAATAAATAATTAAAGAAATTTAAAATCTTTTAATAACATAAAAAATCATTCAACTTTGATGAAAAATCACTTAAAAACCTTAAATATGTTTAAAAGGATCTTAAAAATGCTTAAAAATCCATGAAAAAAGCCTTAAAATGCTTCAAAATATTTAAAATTTTTTTAAAAAATGCTTCAAAAAACTGTAAGAATCCTTAAAATTCCTTGAAAAATCATTAAAAATCTTTTGAAATTAATAAAGAAAACCTTTAAAATGCTTCAAAAAACTTCAAAAATTTTCAAAAATGCTTTAAAAAATCTTAAATTCCATAAAAACTACTTAAAAATCTTTTGAAATCTGTGAAAAAAGCTTTAAAAATGCTTAAAATGATCTTAAACATCCTAAACAAGTGCAAAACACACTTGAAAAACCCTTAAAAATGCACAAAATTTGTAATAAACAAATAAATAAATTTAAAATCCTTTAAAAACATCAAAAATCATTCAAATTTCATAAAAGATCGGATAAAAACCTTAAATATACTTTAACGGATCTTACAAATACTTAGAAATCCATGAAAATAGCCTTAAAAATGCTTCAAAATACTTCAAAAATCTTTAAAAAAATACTTCAAAAAACTTTAAAAATACTTAAAATTCTTCAAAAAAATCATTAAAAATCCTTTAAAATCAATGAAGAAAATCTTAAAAATGCTTTAAAAACCTCAAAAACATTTAAAAAATACTTTAAGAAAACTTGAAATTCTTTAAAATTCCTTAAAAACTCCTTAAAAATCCTTTGAAATCCATGAAAAAATTCTTTAAAATGCTTAAAATGACCTTAAAAATCCTTAAAAAGGGAAAAAAATTTGCAAAAACCTTAAAAAATGTTTAAAATTGGTAATAAATAATTAAGAAAATTTAAAGTCCTTTAAAAACATAAAAAATAATTCAAATTTGATGAAAAATCACTTAAAAACCTTAAATATGCTTAAAATGATCAAAAAAATGCTTAAAAAGCCATGAAAAAAAGCCTTAAAAATGCTTCAAAGTAATTCAAAAATCTTTTAAAAAATTCTTCAAAGGACATTAAAAATGCTTAAAATTGTTTGAAAAATCATTAAAAATCTTTTGAAATAATTGAAGAAAATCTAAAAAATGCTTCAAAAGACTTCAAAAATCTGTAAAAAATGCTTTAAAAAATCTTAAAATTCCTAAAAAAGTATTAAGAAATCTTTTGAAATCCATGAAAAAAACTTTAAATATGCTTAAAATCATCTTAAACATCCTAAACAAGTGCCAAAAAAAAAAAAAACTTGAAAAGCCCTTTAAAAATGCATATAATTCATAATAAACAAATAAATAAATTTAAAATTCTTTACAAACATAAAAAATCATTCAAATTTCAAGAAAAATCACATAAAAACCTTAAATATGCTTAAAAGGATCTTACAAATGCTTAAAAGTCCATGAAAAAAGCCTTAAAAATGGTTCAAAATATTTCAAAAATCTTTAAAAAAATGCTTCAAAAAACTTTAAAAATCCTCAAAATTCTTTAAAAAATCCTCAAAAATTTTGTAAAATCAATGAAGAAAACCTTAAAAATGCTTTAAAAACTTCAAAAATCTTTAAAAAATGCTTTAGGGTAAAAAAACTTAAAATTCTTTAAAAACTCCTTAAAATCCTTTGAAATTAATTAAAAAAACTTTAAAAATGCTTAAAATGATCTTATAGATCCTTAAAAAGGGCAAAAAAAAATTACAAAAGTATTAAAACATGCTTAAAATTTGTAATAAATAATAAAGGAAATTTAAAATGTTAGTCCCAAATGTGGGTGCTAGAGGGGGAGTGAATAGCACTCTTTCGGCTCTTTTGGTAAGATTGAGACTTAATCTCAAAACAAAGAAGGTAAAGCAATGAAAACAATAGACAAAGTATTTATAGTGGTTCGATCAAAGACCTACATCCACTACCTTGGTTAGCCAACCAAAGATTTTCAAACCAAACACTAAAAACAGTGGAATTCACAAGCTTCCACCAAGCTTTTACAATGGCTTTTTCAAGGTTTAGCCACAACCTTTACACTAGTTTTTCACGGGCTCAACTAAAACCCCAACGTGGTTTTACAAGGCTCAACCACAACTTGTGCACTAGTTTTTCCCAGGCTCAACTAAAACCCCAATCTGATTTTTCAAAGGCTCAACCATAACCTTTACAATGGTTTTTTAAGGGCTCAACCAAAACCCAACACTCAATTTTTCAAGGGTAAGTTGGAACCTACAAGCATTCAAGCAAACCTTGCTTGAATCAATCACTTAAAGTGAATCCCTCACTTTAAAAATATAAAGATGAGTAGAAAAAAAAGTACCTATGATCACAAATTGATCTAAGTGGTACACAGTTCAAAGCTAAACACAATAACAGAAGATAGACGTTTAGGTGCAGTGAAGAGTACAAAGGATTTTCAAGTTTTCTACTATTTCTTGGCTTGAATATGATGAAATCTCTCTCAAAGCTTTCAAAAGTTCCAAAAGTTAGTTCCTTAGCATTTGAAGATCCTTTTATAGTTGAAGAAGCTTGTTTGATGGCTGTTGGAACATTTTTGACCGTTAGAAATAGTTTGGGGAAGGTTATAGTCGTTAATTTGTCTTGTAGTGGCCTGGTGTATGTTGCAAACAGAGAGCACTAAGTTGACTAACATTTTTCTTTTGGTCGACTAAGTTGGTTCTGTCTTAGTTGCAGATTTGACAGAGAACACTTAGTCGACTAACCCAATTTCTTGGTCGACTAAGTCGATTCTGTTTCTCACTAAGCTTCAACCTTCCACTTCTCCACTTTGAGTTTTGTCCAACCAATGATCTTCTTTGTTCCACCAAGGAGCTTCATTAATATTAATCTTCTATGTTCCTTATCCAAATCATATATTTAGGTGCTCATTAGGAAGATTGACTTATTGTTTCTTTATGAATATTTGCCCTGCACACTTAGGTAAAAATATTAGACACAAATGACATGGGAATGTTTTATTATCATCAAAAACTAATGAAGCCAACATAAAATCCTTTAAAAACATAAAAAATCATTCGAATTTGATGAAAAATCACTTAACAACTTTAAATATGCTTTAAAAAATATTTAAAATGTTTAAAAATACATGAAAAAAAGCCTTAAAATGCTTCAAAATATTTAAATTAAATCTTTAATAAATGCTTCGAAAAAATTTAAAAATCTTTAAAATTCCTTGAAAAGTCCTTAAAATTTCTTTGAAATCAATGAAGAAAACTTGAGAAATGCTTCAAAAGACTTCAAAAATCTTTAAAATTTTTTAAAAACTCCTTAAAAATCTTTTCAAATCCATTAAAAATTGCTTAAGGTGATCTTAAACATCCTTAAAAAGAGCAAAAAAACTTGAAAAGAACTTGAGAAAATGCTTAAAATTCGTAATAAATAATTAAAGAAATTTAAAATCCTTTAAAAACATAAAAATTAAAGCAAATTTGATGCAAAATCACTTAAAAACCTTAAATATTGTCACGACCCCAAACTTCCCTCAGGCCCCTGACAACCGCCACGACGTCCTAATTGACACTCATTATCTGGAATGCCAACTGGAACCTCGTAAGGCTTATGTACTGGTTTCTAGCCTTCTCTGTGAGTAATTCTTTCCAAACATCCCCTTTTGAGGGTTTACAACTCATTTCTGGCTTAAATAAATCAAAATATAAAATTTGATTCACATGGGTATTTTGGTCATTTTTTGACAAAAATATTAAAATTTGGTAAAAATATAGTTTATGCATCCAGAATACATAATCTGAAATCGGATTTGAAATCGAAAGTCCGAAACTTTCTTTTTCAAAGGTTTAAAGTAACATTTTACTATTCAAAAATATTGATAAAAATATTCCATTTTCTTATAAAATAATTTTTATAGACACGCGTATAAGTAATTTTTATAGCGTGAAAGTAAAATAAATTTATACATACATTAAGTTACAAAGTCATAATGTACAATAATAATTACAATGATCGGTGGGCCCATAACTATACAAACACGACAATAGTAGTAAACCTACTCTCTGTCGTGGTAAGACGATCTACGGTAGTCCTCGACAAAATCTGGTATCTACAAGCTACCACAGGCCTGAAATGTTTGGAAAAGAGGTGGGTGAGATTTTGCAATCCCAATGAGTAAACAAACATTATCATAAACATCTAAAGATAAGTAAAATGGAGGCAAATTTAAATAGCTATTACAAACCATTTTATAAAGTTTCATTTTATTTCTTAAATCAAGAAATATTTATAATTTATCAAAACAATGGTTAAGGCTTATGACTTTTATTAAAATCATGGCTCAAGCCAAAACTAGTCCTCGGGGATACCTTGGTCGAGGCATTTAACCGAGTCCGCCAAGGTTGTCGAAACAGTTACACATTAAACACGTTTTAGTTTTTAAAACAAGTCGTTCCTTGGCGTTGGCTGAGATACACATTCACGTGTGGGTTCTACGTGAAATGAACTCTAACACTACCCCGGGAGTTACCCTCCTCGCCTCTACAATCGGAGTAACTATATAATCGGGTTTACTGTGCCCCTCTAATAGGCGGTCCATAGAAACCCGCCACTGCAGTGACTAAACCCACCAATTTAATAAAATTTCAACAGTATAACGTGGCTTTTATTTATTTACCCAGCTTGCATAGTAAAAATCCAACTTACATTTATTCCCAATAACATTTCAAACATAGCCACATATATACACATACTCATAAGCCTATTGAATGAAAACATCATTTGTAACACAATTTACGGCCTCCAAACTACTCAATTTTTTTAACAAAGATCAATTATTCAATAATCCAACAATATTTTCATTTAAATCTATTTACTTGCATACAACAAAATTTCTCTTTTTATAACCATTTTCTTTGCATAAAATCTGTAATTAACATTTAAAAATAAACTCTAGATAGTTTACAATAATAGTAGGTTTACTCACAGGATATATAAATCCAATTCTCTTGAAAAAAAAGCGTCTCAATCACGTTTCCTCAAGTATGACCTCTTTACCTTTTCCAGATGTCTCACCTCCTTAATAAATTATAAAAATCACACAATTCAATACATTTATGATAAATCACTATATAATTGATTTAAATCCTATATTAATGCATGGTATGAAATGCAACGGCCTAAAACGGCTTAAACGTGGTACTAGCCTATTTTCGATACTTTACCCGATAAATTGCTAACGCGCTTCATTTTTGCTCTAAATTGTCTCATTCTCTCTCCAACATTTTTAACCATCAGATACCAGCTTATAACCCTCTAGAATCACTAAATTCAGATCACTTTCTTCCTTGAAAAATTCGATTAAAATGGGACATTCACCCGGTAAATTTTCTATTTTGTTTTTCTAGCACAATTAATCATTTTTCATCATTTTCCCTTCAATTCATTTGAATAAAAATCAATTCATCACCATTGGACAGCATTGAAGGTTCAGCCTAGAGTGGGTATTGTGAAAATTCCATGCTTTCGAGTCCAATTTAATTTCTAAACACCTCTAACTAACCGAAACTACCGATTTAGCTAAGAATCGAAACTTGAAAAATTTAAAATCTCCCCCCTTGAATTTCGTCCAGCCCTCAGATCTATTCTGTGATCTCTCTCTTGAAGCATGGAAAATGAAAACAAAAGCATGGGAAAGGTAGAAACCAAGCCAAAATAGAAAAATCTTACCGTTAGACGCGAAAACGGGCGAAAACCGCGAATCTTTTGTCAAATTTCAAGCTTTTCTCTGGTTTTTCTCCTTTCTTCCTTTTTTTCCTATTCTTTCCTCTCTTTTTTTCCCTTATGGCCGAACCCCTCATCAGCTGAAGCTTAAATGGGCTTATTTGATTAAAATAATATTATTTCATTTAAAAATGCCACATGTCACTTTCCCGTGGGACCCATTTTTAAAATTTCGTTCTGAAAATTTCAAATTTTCACCACTTCAAACACCATACTCATGCATACCAAAAATGAATAAATCCTAAGATTTTGACAAGTTTTGAGTGGTGAAAATTATGATTTTACCCCTAGAGCGACAAAATTACCGTTTTGCCCTTATGTTCCGAAAACTGCCGGAATTGAAATTTTTCACTTCCTATCATCAAATTATGCTCCAAATAGTCAATATTAATCAAAAATTTTACTCCATGATCAATTTATTATCTTGGGTGGTAAAATGATGATTTTGCCCCTAGACATCAAAATTTTCAAATTCATCCCAAATTAACTCTCGAACTCCAAAACATCATTTTAAGTCATTCCTGGACTGTGAAATATTAAATTTCATCTTAAAATTCCTATTTGAACTAATTCAAGGTTAAATCAACTTAATTGTACCATTTGGTACAATACCGGGTTTTAGCTATTCTTTGAGACTTTCCTAACATACAAATACGTTGTTCATTGCATGTATGTCATGACATGTATTTATAGAGTCGGGTTTTACAAATATGCTTAAAAAGATATTAAAAAAACTTAAAAATCCATGAAAAAAGCTTTAAAATGCTTCAAAATACTTCAAAAATCTTTCAAAAATGCATCAAAAACCCTTAAAAATCCTTAAAATTTCTTCAAAAATGCATAAAAATCCTTTGAAATCAATGGAGAAAACCTTAAAAATGCTTCAAAAGACTTAAAAAAATCTTTCAAATATGGTTTAAAAAACCTTAAAATTCCTTAAAAACTCCATAAAAACCCTTTGAAATTCATGAAATAAACCTTAAAAATACTTAAAATGACCTTCAACATCCATAAACAGAGCAAAAAAAAAAACATGAAAAAATACATAAAATTCTATCCTAAATAAATAAAAAAATTTAAAATCTTTGAAAAACATAAAAAACAATTCAAATATGATGAAAAATCACTTCAAAACCTTAAATATGCTTAAAAGCATCTTAAAAATACTTAAAAATCTATAAAAAAAAAAAGCCTTAAAAATGATTCAATAGATTTAAAAAATCTTTCAAAAATGCTTCAAAAAACTTTAAAAATCCTTGAAAAGTCCTTAAAAATCTCTTGAAATAAATGAAGAAAATCTTAAACATGCTTCAAAAGACCTCAAAAATCTTTAAAAAATGCTTTAAAAAACTTTAAAATTCCTTAAAAACTACTTACAAATCTTTTGAAATCTATGAAAAAAACGTAAAAAATGCTTAAAATGGTCTTAAACATCATAAACAAGTGCACAAAAAAAAACTTGAAAAACCTTAAAAAATTTATAAAATTCGTAATAAACAAATAAATAAATTGAAAATCCTTTAAAAGCCTTAAAAATGCTTCAAAATACTTCAAAAATCTTTAAAAAATATTCAAAAAACTTTAAAAATACTTAAAATTCTTCATAAAATTATTAAAAATCTTTTTAAAATTAATGAAGAAAACCTTAAAAATGCCTCAAAAACCTCAAAAATCTTTAAAAAACTTGAAATTCTTTAAAATTTCTTAAAAACTCCTTAAAAATCTTTTGAAATCCATAAAAAACCTTAAAAATGCTGAAAATGATCTTAAACATCCTTAAAAATGACAAAAAAACTTGAAAAAATCTTAAAAAATACTGAAAATTCGTAATAAATAATTAGGGAAATTTAAATTCCTTTAAAAACATAAAAAATCATTCAAATTCAATAAAAAATCACTTAAAAACCTTAAATATGCTTAAAAGGATCTTGACAACACTTAAAAATCCATGAAAAAAAGCCTTAAAATGCTTCAAAATATTAAAAAAAATCTTTCAAAAATGCTTCAAAAAATTTTAAAAATCTTTTAAAATCCTTTGAAATGAATGAAGAAAACTTTAAAAATGCTTCAAAAGACTTAAAAATTCTTTAAAGAATGCTTAAAAAAGGTTAAAATTCTTTAAAAACTCCTTTAAAATCTTTTGAAATCTATTAAAAAAACTTAAAATTGCTTAAAATGATCTTAAACATCCTTCAAAAGAGCAAAAACAACTTGAAAAGAATATTAAAAATGCTAAAAATTCGTAATAAATAATTAAAGAAATTTATAATCCTTTAAAAACATAAAAAATAGTCAAATTTGATGAAAAATCGCTTAAAACAGTAAATATACTAAAAAAGATCTTAAAAATGCTTAAAAATCCGTGAAAAAAGTCTTAAAATGCTTCAAAATAACTCAAAAATCTTTTAAAAAATGCTTAAAAAAACTTTAAAAATCTTTAAAATTCCTTGAAAAATCCGTTGAAGTAAATGAAGAAAATCCTAAAAATGCTTCAAAAAACATGAAAAATCTTTAAAAAATGCTTTAAAAAACCTTAAAATTCCTTAAAAACTACTTTAAAATCTTTTAAAATTTATAAAAAAACTTAAAAATACGTTAAATAATCTTAAACATCCTTAAAACGTGTCCAAAAAAACTAGAAAAATGTAACACTTGACCCTAAATTATCTGTGACAGGTCATTCACATGCTTTGGACAACATGTTTGTATATTGAATTGCCCAGGAGAACAAGTTAAATGACAATATTGCCTCTAAGGGTATGCTTAAGTTAAATAAGTCTTGGATCAGTTTAAACAGAGAATGGAAAATGAATTTGAGAAAACTAAAACCCATGGATCGACTTAAAACAGTGATTCAGAGTTCGAGGTTCAGTTTGGAGTTAATCGGAAAAATTGATAACGGTCTTTTTTCAATTTTAGGACAAAATAGAGAATTGTAATAAAGATTTCGATTTTAATGACCAAGAATGATTACATGAAATATAATAAGATTATTGGAGTATAAAATGAAATTTAGCAGTGAAAAAGTGCAATTCTCGGTATTTTTTGGACACAAGGGTAAAATAGTAATTTTGCCACTAAAGGTCAAAACGAGAAATTTTAAAGAAGATTTTAGTCCCATTTGATTTATATTGATTATTTAGATTAGTTAAAACATAATTTGAGGTTGAAAAGTGTAACGGAAATGCCATTTCGGTACATTTTGGAGTATAGGGGCAAAATGATAATTTTACCATCGGAGGACCAAATTTGATTTTTCGAGAGAATTTTGATCAAATTTGATAAATTGGAGTGTGGTATGAGTTTTAGGAGTGAAAAATATGTCTTGTGGTAATTTTTCAATTTTTGGAGCAAAAATGTAATTTTTCACTTTTTCGGAGGTAAAAGTATAATTTTACAAAATTACACTATAAAAAAAATTTGGAATGGTCCAGAATCTTCTTGAAGGCTGGGGATAAGAGGGACAAGTGTGTGGTGAAGATTAGGAGACAAATGGATGGCTAGGATTTAAAAGAATTAATAATATATTAAAAAAAATAAATAAAATAATATTTTTTTTATTTAAGGCTTTTAAAAAGCCAAAAATTCAGCCCTCATTTTCTTCAAACCGTGCCAACAAGAGAAAGAAGAAAATTTGAAACCCTAGCAAAAGATTAAAGAGAAAACAAGGGAAAAACAAGTGATCAAGCTTGAAAAAGGTAAAAATCTTTAATTTTTTTAGTGATTTCCATTACCCAATCTTTGTTTTTCATTTTCCATGCAAATTTGACATGTGGGTATGATCACCCTATGCTGGCTGAACATGGAGGAGAGAGAATTGAGCTTGAATCTAGTTAGTTAATTAGCTAGGAAGTGTTTTCGGTTAGTTTAGTAATGTGTAGAAATGAAAAATAGTAAAAACAAGCAAGAAAAATTGATTTTTCTCTTAAAACCATTTATGCCAAATTTTTCAGGGGAGAAATTGTTGCTGAAATTGATGATATTTCATGGTATTTAGATGAATTATGAGGAATTATGGAGTTAGAAAAATTAAGGGAATTTTTAGAGCAAAAAATGAAATTTTTACCCACTAGGGGTATTTTCGTAATTTCAATTCGGGACTGATAATTTGAGCACACTAAGGGACATTAAGTCAAATTTGATATAATTGAGATATAGAAAGTGAAAAAAATCGATTCGGAATTAAAATGAGGATTTTAGCAATTTAGACGCGTGTAGGCGAGTCGGTCGGACAACGTGAATAAACGACCGTCCGGACCATTTTTAGCTCAGTTCATGCATCATAAAGAGCCTGAAATGGATTGTGAGAAATTGACACAATTTATTGAAATTCGTGCCACGCGTATCGCCTAGGTGGTGAGTCCCCCGAACACCAGAGAAAAACGGTGTAGTGGAATTAAAAACGAAAGTATCGGGCACTCCTGTGACGAGGTGAGTGGATAATTTACCGTTTTCAATATCTGAAAAAGTTTTACATGATTGTGTGCTTTTAAAATAAATTAAATTTCATAAATAATTTTTAAATCGAGAAACGGATTTTTAATATTGAGTATGTTGAGACTGGCATGAAATTGCGTTTATGTACTAAAATTGAAATTAGGGCTTATGAAATTTTAGAAGTATGATGGCATGATTGGCTGAATTGTTTATTGTATTGGAAAATGTGAATTGACTGCTTTGTTCTGATAAATTGTTTAGAAATAAAAATTGCCAAATCATGTTAAATGAATTATTATCGATTGGTGGGTTGATGAGTCGCTGCAATGGCGGGTTTCCGTGGACTGCCTTTAGGAGGAGTATGGTAAACTCAAGAACTATATAATCTCGGTTAGAGAGGCGTGTGGGATAACTCCCGAGATACATAAAGAATTCACTCTATGTCTAACCCCACATGAGAGTGAATTAGGCCAACGCCAAGGAACGTCTATATTTTTCAATTATGATATAAATTGTAACAGTCTTGGCGTACTCGTTAGGATACTCTGATCAAGTGTTCACGAGTATAAGATTTGGTGAAAGCCTAATTTTTACGAAATAAATCATAAGCCTTGTGTTTGAATAAATGAAATTATTTGGCATGATTTTACTAAATTTGGTATTATGAATTATTTGTTGATATGGTATTTTTATTATATTGTCTCCATCTACTCGATTTTAGATGTCGTGGATGGTGGTTATCTAACTCACTGGGTTGTAAAACTCACCCCCTCAATTTCCCCATTTCAGGCTCACAGACATTTGTAGATAGTAAATTTTGACACGAAGTGCATTTGTGGTGACGACGTTAGCTCTCAGAAGTTCATCTCGTAGACTATATTTCTCTATTTTGGGCCCACTTAGCATTATAAATTAAGTTTTATACTTCAGTTATCTGTATTACTATATGTAATAATATATTTTGTTTTTACGCTGTAAAAATTATATCCGGATATCTATATAAAAATTGTTTTATAAGAAAATATTATATTTTATGGAATATTATTATTTTATTCCATTAAATATAATTTTACTCAAATTTCATGTTTTAGATATTCGATTTCAATTCCGACTGCAATTTATGAGATCTTGACGCATAAGCAACATTTTTTTCCAAATTTCGAAATTTTCGACGGAAAATGACTGAAACGTCCATGTATAGTAAATTTTGTCTTTTCTCCTGTTTTGGTCCGAAATTCAACGGAATGTTTTAAAGTATGAAAATAATAAATAGAAACTCACAAGGGGTTGGAAAGACTGGTACGAGAGCCTTGCGAGGTCTCGATATGGTACTTGGGGAATGAGTGCCTATCGGGACATCACGGCGGTTGTCACGGGCTTGATGGTGGTTCTGGGTCGTCACAAAAAACCTTTAAAAAATACTTAAAATTCATAATAAACAAATAAATAAATTTAAAATCTTCAAGAACATAAAAAATCATTCAAATTTCATGAAAATCACATAAAAACTTTAAATATGCTTAAAAGAATCTTACAAATGCTTAAAAATCTATGAAAAAAGCCCAAAAAAAGCTTCAAAATACTTCCAAAAATTAAAAAAAATGCTTCAAAAAACTTTAAAAACCTTTAAAATTTCTTAAAAAATCATTAAAAAACCTTGAAAATGAATGAAGAAAAGCTGAAAAATGCTTTAAATGCTTCAAAAATCTTTAAAAAATACTTTAAAAAAACTTAAAATTCCTTAAAAATTCCTTAAAAATCTTTTGAAATCCATAAAAAAAACCTTAAAAATGCTTAAAATGACGTTAAACATCCTTAAAAAGGATTAAAAAAAAACTTGCAAAAACCTTTAAAAAATTTTAAAATTCGTAATAAATAATTAAAGAAATTTAAAATTCTGTAAAAACATCAAAAATCATTCAAATTAGATGAAAAATTACTTAAAAACCTTAAATATGCTTTAAAGGATCTTTAAAATGCTTAAAAATTCATGAAAAAAACCTTAAAAATGCTTCAAAATATTTTAAAAATTGCTTCAAAAAACCCTAAAAATCTTTAAAATTCCTTCAAAAATTTTTAAAAAATGCTTTAAAAAACTTTAAAATTCCCTAAAACCTCTTCCAAAATCTTTAAAAATTGCTTCAAAAAACTTTAAAAATCCTTAAAATTTCATGAAAAATCTTTAAAAAACCTTTGAAATTAATGAAGAAAACCTTAAAAATGCTCCAAAAGACATCAAAAACCCGTAAAAAAATGCTTTAAACAACCTTACAATTCCTTAAAAACTACTTAAAAATCTTTTGAAATTCATGAAAAAAGCTTTAAAAATGTTTAAAAAGATCTTAAACATCCTAAAAAAGTGCCCAAAAAAACTTGAGAAACCCTTAAAAATTACTTACAATTCATAATAAACAAATAAATAAATTCAAAATCTTTAAGAGCAAAAAAAATCATTCAAATTTCATGAAAATCACATAAAAACTTTAAATATGCTTAAAAGAATCTTACAAATGCTTAAAAATCAATGAAAAAAGCCCAAAAAAAACTTCAAAATACTTCCAAAATTGAAAAAAATGCTTCAAAAAACTTTAAAAATCTTTAAAATTTTTTTAAAAATCATTAAAAAACCTTGAAAATGAATGAAGAAAAGCTTAAAAATGCTTCCAATGCTTCGAAAATCTTTAAAAAAACTTAAAATTCCTTAAAAACTCCTTAAAAATATTTTCAATTTCATAAAAAAAAGCTTAAAAATGCTTAAAATAACGTTAAACATCCTTAAAAAGGATAAAAAAATGTGCAAAAACCTTAAAAAATTCTTAAATTTCGTAATAAATAATTAAGGAAATTTAAAATCCTTTCAAAAATCATTCAAATTAGATGAAAAATCACTTAACCTTAAATATGCTTAAAAGGATTTTAAAAATACTTAAAAATTCATGAAAAAAACCTTAAAAATGCTTCAAAATATTTTAAAAATCTTTAAAAATTGCTTCAAAAAACCCTAAAAATCTTTAAAATTCCTTGAAAAATCTTTAAAATTTTTTTGAAATCAATGAAGAAAATCTTAAAAAATGCTTCTAAAGATTTCAAAAATCTTAAAAAAATGCTTTAAAAATCCTTAAAATTCCTTAAAAGCTCCATAAAAATCTTTTGAAATCCATTAAAAAAAACCTTAAAAATGCTTAAAATGATGTTAAACATCCTTAAAAAGAGCAAAAAAAGGTTGAAAAGAACTTTAAAAAATGCTTAAAATTCGTAATAAATAATTAAAGAAATTTATAATCCTTTGAAAAAAAAATCATTCAAAATTGATGAAAAATACCCAAAAAACCTTAAATATGTTTAAAAGGGTCTTAAAAATACTTAAAAATACATGAAAGAAAGCCTTAGAAGTGTTTCAATATACTACAAAAATCTTTCAAAAATGGTTCAAAAACCTTTAAAAATCCTTAAAATTCCTTGAAAAATGCTTTAAAATATTTTAAAATTCCTTAAAAACTCCTCAAAAATTTTTTAAAATGCATGAGAAAATCCTTAAAAATGCTTAAAATTACCTCAAACATCCTTAAAAAGGGCCAAAAAACCTTACAAAAATATTTAAAAAATGCTTAAAATTTGTAATAAATAATTAAAAAATTTTTAAATCCTTTAAAAACATAAAAAAATCATTCAAATTTGATGAAAAATCACTTAAAAACCTTAAATATGTTTAAAAGGATTTTTAAAATGCCTAAAAATTCATGAAAAAAGCCTTTAAAATGCTTCAACCAATTTAAAAAATCTTTAAAAAATGTTTAAAAAAACTTTAAAAATCCCTTGAAATCAATGAATAAAACCTTAAAAATGCTTCAAAAGACTTCGAAAATCTTTGACAAATGCTTTAAAAGACCTAAAAATTCTTTCAAAACTAATTTAAAATCTTTTGAAATCAATGAAAAAAATTTTAAAAATGCTTAAAATGATCCTAAACATCCTAAAAAAGCACCCTAAAAACCTTGAAAAACCCTTAAAAAATGCTTAAAATTCGTAATAAACAAATAAAGAAATCTAAAATCCTTTAAAAACATCAAAAATAATTGAAATTTCATGAAAAATCACATAAAAACCTTAAATATACTTAAAAGGATCACACAACTGCTTAAAAATCTATGAAAAAAAACCTTAAAAATGCTTCAAAATACTTCAAAATCTTTAAAAAAATGCTTCAAAAAATAAAAAAATCCTTAAAATTCTTTGAAAAATCCTTTAAAATCAATGAAGAAAACCTTAAAAATGCTTTAAAAAAACTTAAAATTCGTTAAAACTCCCTAAAAATCCTTTGAAATCTATGAAAAAAAACTTTAAAAAGGCTTAAAATGACATTAAACATCCTTAAAAATGGCAAAAAAAAAAAACTTGCGAACACCTTAAAAATGCTTAAAATTCGTAATACATAATTAAGAAAACTTAAAATCCTTCAAAAACATAAAAAATCATTCAAATTTGATGAAAAATCATTTAAAAACCTTAAATACGCTTAACATGATCTTAAAAATGCTTAAAAATCAATGAAAAAAACTTTAAAAATGCTTCAAAATATTTAAAAAATACTTCATAAAACTTTGAAAACTCTTAAAATTCCTTGAAAAATCCTTAAAAATACTTCGAAATCAATGAAGGAAACTTTCAAAATGCTTCAAAAGACTTCAAAAATCTATAAAAATTGCTTTAAAAAATCTTAAAATTCTTTAAAAACCCCTTAAGATTATTTTGAAATTCATTATAAAAACCTTAGAAATGCTTAAAATTATCTTAAGCATCCTTAAAAAGAGCAAAAAAAAACTTGAAAAGAACCTGAAAAAAATGTTTAAAATTCGTAATAAATAATTAAAAAATTTAAAATTCTTTAAAAACTTGAAAAATCATTCAAATTTGATGAAAAATCACTTCAAAACCTTAAATATGCTTAAAAGGATCTTAAAAATGCTTAAAAAATTCATGAAAAAAACCTTAATAATGATTCAAAATACTTCAAAAATCTTTCAAAAAAGCTTCAAAAACCTTCACAAATCTTTAAAATTCCTTGAAAAATGCTTAAAAATCTTTTGAAATTAATGGAAGAAAACTTCACAAAACTTCAAAAGACTTCAAAAATCATTAAAAATGCTTTCAAAAAGCCCATAAACCCTTCGAATTCCTAAAAAAAGTCCCTAAAAATCCTTTGAAATCCATGAAATAAACCTTAAATTTGCTTAAAATGACCTTAAACATTCGTAAAAAGAGAAAAAAATTGAAAAAACCTTAAAAAATGCATAAAATTCGTAATAAATAAATAAATAAATTTAAAATCTTTTAAAAACATCAAAAATCATTCAAATTTGATGAAAAATCGTTTAAAAACCCTAAATATGCTTAAAAGAATATTAAAAATGGTTAAAAATCCATTAAAAAAGCCTTCAAAATACTTCAAAATAGTTCAAAAAACTTTAAAAAATGCTTAAAAAACTTCAAAAATCTTTACAATTCCTTAAAAAATCCTTAAAAATCCTTAAATGAAGAAAATCCTAAAAATGCTTAAAAAACAGGAAAAATCTTTAAAAAATGCTTTTAAAAAACCTTAAAATTCCTTAAAAACTACTTAAAAATCTTTTAAAATTCATAAAATAAACTTTTAAAGTACGTAAAATAATCCTAAACATCCTAAAAAAGTGCCCAAAATAACTTGAAAAAACTTTAAAAATGCGTAAAATTCGTAATAAATAAATAAATAAATTTAAAATCCTTTAAAAACATAAAAAAAAAATCATTCAAATTGGATGAAAAATCACTTAAAAACCCTAAATACGCTTAAAAGGATGTTAAAAATACTTAAAAATCCATGAAAAATGCCCAAAAAAAGCTTAAAAATACATCAACAATTTTAAAAAAATGCTTCAAAAAACTTTAAAAGTCTTTAAATTTTTTTAAAAAATCATTAAAAAAACCTTTAAAATCAATGAAGAAAAGCTGAAAAATGCTTCAAATGTTTCAAAAATCTGTAAAAAAAGCTTTAAAAAAACTTAAAATTCTTTAAAATTCCTTAAAAGCTCCTTAAAAACCTTTTGGAATCCATAAAAAAATCCTTAAAAATGCTTAAAATGGCCTTAAATATACTTGGAAAGGGTCGAAAAAACTTGCGAAAGCCTTAAATATGCCTAAAATTCGTAATAAACAATTAAAGAAATTTAAAACCCTTTAAAACATAAAAAATCGTTCAAATTAGATGAAAAATCACTTAAAAACGTTAAATATGCTTAAAAGGACCCTAAAAATGCTTAAGACTTCATGAAAAAAACCTTAAAAATGCTTCAAAATATTTTAAAAATCTTTAAAAAATGTTTCATAGAACCCTAAAAATCTTTAAAATTCCTTGAAAAATCTGTAAAAATTCTTTAAAATAAATGAAGAAAACCTTAAAAATGACACAAAAGACTTTAAAAATCTTAAAAAATGCTTTAAAAAATCTTAAAATTCTTTACAAGCTCCATAAAAATCATTTGAAATAAATTAAAACATCTCAAAATGATATTAAACACCCTTAAAAAGAGCAAAAAAAGCTTCAAAGGAACCTAAAAAAAGGCTTAAAATTCGTAATAAAAAATTAAAGAAATTTAAAATCCTTTAAAAACATCAAAAAGCATTCAAATTTGATGAAAAATCACTTAAAAACTTTAAATTTGCTTAAAAGGGTCTTAAAAATGCTAAAAAATACATGGAACAAAGCTTAAAAACCTTAAATATGCTTAAGCATATCTTAAAAATGCTTAAAAATCTATAAAAAAAACTTTAAAAAGGCTTAAAAATGCTTTAAAAAACCTTTAAAATCTTTAAAATTTCTTGAAAACACCTTAAAAATTCTTTAAAATCCATGAAAAAAACCTTTAAAATGATTCAAAAGGCTTCAAAAATCTGGAAAAAAAATTTAAAAAACTTTAAAATTCCTTAAAAACTCTTTAAAAATCTTTTGAAATCAATGAAAAAAACCTTAAGAAAGCTTAAAATGACATTAAACATCCTTAAAAAAACAAAAAAAAACCTTAAAATACCTTAAAAAATATCTAACATTCATAATAAATACTTAACAAAATTAAAATCCCTTAAAAACATAAAAAACTTATCGAATACCTTAAAAAATTTCTTAAAAACCTTAAATAACCCTAAAAAGATCTTAAAAATGCTTAAAAATCTATGAAAAAAAACCTGAGAAATGCTTCAAAAGACTTCAAAAATATTTTAAAAATGCTTTAAAAAATTTTAAAATTATTTGAAAACTCCTTAAAAATCCTTTAAAATCCATGAAAAATTTCTTAAAAATGCTTTAAAAGACTTAAAAAATGTCACGACTCGGAACTATCATCGAGTCAGTGACAACTGCTGCAATGTCCCAATAGGCACTCATTTCCCCTGAGTGCAAACCGAGACCTCGCAAGGCATCTTGTATCAGTTTTTCATATCTTCTTTGGGTGTTAATTTCCAAGAACATTTATCAAGGAATGAAAATCTTGATTTTCAGATTTAAAATAATTAAAACGCACGATTTATCATTCAAGGTCATTTTCGTCTTTTTTGTTAAAAATTTAAAAATTTGATAAAATGTAATATACATTCGGAAAATACATAATTCAAAATCGAAACCCTAAATCGGGTATTTAAAACATGCAATTTAAGTGAAATTATATTTAATAGAATAAAATAAGAATATTAAATAAAATAATCTATTTTATTGTAAAACAATCATTTTAGAAACATAAAAATACTCAATTTTCTACAGTTAAAAGTAAAATAAATTAATACATACTGTTAAACAAATAAACATAGTATGTATATGAATTACAATGATATGTGGGCCAAACTAAGCATGACTTTGTACCTTTGTATATTAGTGACGCGGCTTCAATCAAGCCTCTATATGCACTCCAAGTGCTTACCCGTAACTTCGAGCCTGAAAGAGGGAGGAGAGGGTGGTGAGTTTTACAACCCAATAAGTAGATAATTACTATCTACGACATTTAAAGCCGAGTAGATGGAGACAAGAGAAAACCTTGTACAATATCGCAATTCATAATATTAAACTTGATTTCTATGCAAATAGAATATTTCAATTTCATAAATTTCTATCCAAATCATCAAAATCGTTGAAATCATTTGGCTTATGATTTCTTTAAAACCAGGCTTATCCCAAAACTTTACTCAATGATGCCTTAGCTCGAGGTATCCAATCGAGTCGCCAAGGCTGTTATAATTTCAATTCATTTATACAATCGTTCCTTGGCGTTGACCGAATTCACTCCCATGCGAGGTCAGACATGGAGTGAATTCTAAGTGTTACCTCGGGAGTTACTCTACTCGCATCTGTTATCGAGGTGAAATAAATGAAACTGGGTTTACCGTGCCCCTCTAATAGGCTGATCCACGAAAACCCACCACTGCAGCGACTAATAAACCCACCAATTAATAAAAATTTTACAGCATAACGTGGCTAATAAAATTCTTTCCAATATACTTAAACAAGGAAAAACAATATTTCATACAATTATAAATCCAGCCAGCATGCTAATATAATATCATAAGCCAAAATTTTAATAGCACATAAGATTCACAAATCACCAAGTAAGTCTCCATATACTCAATTTTATAAAATCGGTATTTAATTTCAAAAAGTATTTCATTGGAATACATTTTAATCGAAAATCATAATATTTTATATTTTCAATTTCATCATGCTTTAATAAGCATAAAACCATAATAAACTACTCTAGCTATGATAGTTGATAATTTATCCACTCACCTCGACCTAAAAGTGCCCGATACTCCTGTTTTTAATTCCACTACATCGAAATTTTCTCGCGTCCGGGGGATCCACCACCTATGTGTAATTTTCGACACAATTTTAATCATTTGTGTTAGATCACTATAAATTATTTCACGCTCTTCATGATGCATGAAATGTTATTCAACTGTCCGAATAACCGTCTAAACACGGTATTCGACTTAGTTCGCCTACATGCGTCTAAATTGCTAAAATCCTCAATTTAATTTCGATTTGACCCATTTCATTTTCTAATTGTTCGATTATATTCCAATTATCCAATGGCAGCAACTACGGGTCAATTTACTTGCTTGAGAATGAAAAATTACGATTTTAACCCTAGTGGGTAAAAATTCTAAATTTTATTCTAAAAATTCCTAATTAATTCCTACCTTTACTATTCATCAAATTTACCTAAAATGCCATTCAGCCATATCAATTTGATGCATTTCCAGCAGCCAAAAAGTCTCTGAAAATTAGACTAAATTGGGTTTCTAACATGTAAAAATGTGATTTCTTGAATTTTATCACTATAATTCACTATTACCTAACTAATAACATCCATTTAACCTAAAAATCACCATATTCAAGCATCAAATCCACCCAAAAATATTCAAACGGCAAGGTGCAGCAATACCCATACTTTAGTTGTGCATGAAAATAGAAAAAGAAAGCTAAGGAAATGAAAATCACTAGGAAAAATCAAGAAATTCACCTTTTTCAAGCTTGTTTCCTTAATTTCTCTTAATTTCTCCTTCAAAATCAGCAAGGTTTCATGGCTTTTCTCCTTTCCCCTTTTGCTTTGCTTGGCCGGCCATATTAGGGTTCATTGGCTGAAAAATCAGCCTATTTTAAGGCTTAATAAAATATATTATTTTAATACCACATGTCACAATTTCATTGATTCATTTTTAAATTCTTATCTTTTTGACTTTCTTTCTCCACCATTCAATTTCTCTCACTTATCCATGGTCCACATGAAGTTTTTAGACTCATCCAAATTTTTGGTGGAACAAATTTTTTAAAATTACACTTTTACCCCCGAACTTTTCACAAATTACATTTTTACATCAAAATATGAAAATTTGCCATAATGCATAATTTTCACTCCTCATACTCATATCATACTCCAATTTGTCAAATTTCATCTAAATCCTTTCGAAAATTTAAATTTTGTTCTCGAGTGGTAAAATTACCATTTTACCCTTAACTAGTCAATTTCTCTGATTGACTCCAAATTCATCCTCGAACTCCAAATTACCATTCTAAATAGATTTTGGGGTTTTAGAATTCTCAAATTCTTTTTAAATTCTTCGTTTGAACTAGCTCGAAATATAATTCAACTTCGTAGCGCCTCTAAGGGCAATATAGTCTTTTAAATAGTTTTTCGAGGCAATTCAATGTGCAAACATGCTATCCAATGCATGTGAATGATATGTAACAGATAATTTAAGGTCGGGTGTTACAAAAAATATTTAAAAAATGCTTTAAGAAAGTTTAAAATCCCTTAAGAACTTCTTCAAATTCCTTTGAAATCCATTTACGAAACCTTGCAAATATTTAAAATGACCTAAAACATCTTTAAAAAAAGCCAAAAAAAATTTTAAAAAAACTTTTAAAAAATATCAAAAATTCATAATAAATAATTAAAAAATTTTATAATCCTTTTAAAACATAAAAAATCTATCAAATTTCATGAAAAATCTCTTAAAAACCTTAAATATACTTAAAAGGATCTGAAAAATGCTTAAAAGTCCATGAAAAAAACTTTAAAAATGCTTTAAAAGACTTCAAAAAATTTTAAATAATGCTTTAAAAAACTTTAAAAATCCTTAAACTTTCTTGATATCACTTTAAAAATCCTTGAAAATGTAACCTAAAATACCTCAAAAAATGCTTCAAAAGATTTTAAAAATCTCTAAAAAATGACTTTAAAACTATTCAAAAACCCTAAAATTATTTGAAAACACTTTAAAAATCCTTTGAAATCCATAAAAAAAACTTAAAAAATGCTTAAAATAACCTTAAACATCCTTAAAGGAGCCTAAAATTCCCTAAATACCTTATAAAATCTTTAAAATTCGTAATAAATAATTAAAAAAAATAAAAATCCTTTACAAAATGAAAAATCTCTTAAAAACCTTAAATATACTTAAAAGGATCTTAAAAAACCCTAAAAATCTATTAAAAAGACTTTTCAAATGTTTTAAAAGACTTTAAAAACCTTGAAAAGATGCTTGAAAAAATCTGATAATTCTATTTTATAGAATTAGTTTATTCCAATTTTGTTATTAAATATTAGCTAAGTCCTCAGTTTTTAATTATAATTTACTTAATTTCTAGTTGTTTTTATATTTAATTTATTTTTAAAGTGAGTTATTTTAATTTTATGTTATTTCTTTTAATTTAGTTAATATTTGTTAGTTTTTATATTTTTGGTAGGACTTAAAGTAATTGGGCTTAATTTTGGAACGTAAGGTGCTAAAAGAACCTAAAAGTCTGCTTGCATATACTTCAGTATTTTAGTTATATCTTGAGCTACAGAACTCCAATTGCTGCGATTCATGGACCATTGGAAAGTTAAAGACAGACCTATAACGTTGATGAAGATTAGTTTACCCAGTTCTACCTCAAAGATAGAGAAAATTGCATCAGAACGTTACTAGATGTTCTATACCAGGAATAGCAGTTTGCACAGACTGACAAGTGATTTTTGGGCCTCTTATTATGTTTTTAAGCCCAAATTAAACCCTAGATCAACTTGAGAAATTTAGGTTAAGTTTGTTAGTATATATATGATATTTTAAGACCATTAAGGGAAACTTTTGAAAGATTCAAGAAGTCAGAAGTCGAGGCTGAAGTTTAGAAATCAAAACTGCAATCATTATGAGTAATTGTTTTTGCAATTATGAGTAGCTAATTTTCTTTTTCTATGATTACAATTGAACTCACATGTAGTCTAAGTTTTTAATTTCTTTCTTACTTATTTTCATTGGGAATTGAATTGTTTATTCCAATTTGTTCTTAATGTTTTTAATTGATTGATCACCAATTAAATTGATTTAGAAACCTAAACAAACTTGAGAAATGGAGTTTAGAGTAAACTAGAATTGGGATAGCATATGATCAAATTAATTGATTTACGTATAGGATAGAGATATACCTATAAGCCATATGTAGCCATATTAGATGTCACGACCCGAAACTTCCCTCGGGCCCATGACAACCGCCACAACGTCCCAATTGACACTCATTATCCAGAATACCAACCGGCACCCTGTAAGGCTTACGTACTAGTTTCTAGCCTTCCCTGTGAGTAATTCTTTCCAAACATCCCATTTTGAGGGTTTACAACTTATTTCTAGCTTAAATAAATCAAAATATAAAATTTGACTCACAGGGGTATTTTGGTTATTTTTCGGCAAAAATATTAAAATATGGTAAAAATATAGTTTATGCATCTAGAATACATAATCTGAAATCGGATTTGAAATCGAAAGTCTGAAACCTTCTTTTTTAAGGGTTTAAAGTCACATTTTACTATTCAAAAATATTGATAAAAATATTCCATTTTCTTATAAAATAATTTTTATAGACACACGTATAAGTAATTTTTATAGCGTGAAAGTAAAATAAATTCATACATACATTAAGTTACAAAGTCATAATGTAAAATAATAATTACAATGACCGGTGGGTCCATAACTATACAAATACGACAATGGCAGTAAACCCACTATCTGTCGTGGTAAGACGATCTACGGTAGTCATCGACAAAATCTGGTATCTACAAGCTACCACAGGCCTGAAATGGTTGGACAGGAGGTGGGTGAGATTTTGCAATCCTAATGAGTAAACAAACATTATCATAAACATCTAAAGGAAAGTAAAATGGAGGCAAATTTAAATAGCTATTACAAACCATTTCATAAAGTTTCATTTTTATTTCTTAAATCAAGAAATATTTATAATTTATCAAAACAATTGTTAAGGTTATGATTTTATTTAAAATCATGGCTCAAGCCAAAACTAGTCCTCGGGGATACCTTGGCCGAGGCATCTAACCGAGTCTGCGAAGGTTGTCAAAACAGTTACACATTAAACACGTTTTAGTTTTGAAAACAAGCCGTTCCTTGGCGTTGGCCGAGATACACATTCACGTGTGGGTTCTATGTGAAATGAACTCTAACACTACCTCGGGAGTTACCCTCCTCGTCTCTACAACCGGAGTAACTATATAACCGGGTTTACCGTGCCCCTCTAATACGCGGTCCACAGAAACCCGCCACTGTAGTGACTAAACTCACCAATTTTAATAAAATTTCGACAGTATAACGTGGCTTTTATTTATTTACCCAGCCTGCATAGTAAAAACAACTTACATTTATTCTCAATACAGTTTATAATATAGCCACATATACTCACAATCTCATAAGCCAATTTCATCAAAATGTCATTTATAACATAAGTGAAGGCCTCCAAACTACTCAAGTTTTCTAAAAATCAAGTATTCACATAATCCAAAAATATTTTCATTTAAATCTATTTATTTGCATATAGCCAAAACTTCTCTTTTTATAATCATGTTCTTTGTATAAAATCCATAATTAACATTTAAAATAACTCTAGATAGTTTACAATAATAGTAGGTTTACTCACAGGTCATATAAATCCAATTCTTTTGAAGAAAAAGCATCCCGATCACGTTCTTTCGGGTATAACCTTCTTAACTTTTCCGGATGTCTCACCTCAATAAATTACAAAAATCACACAATTCAATACATTTATTCTAAATCACAATATAATTTATTTAAATCCTATATTAATGCATAGTATGAAATGCAACTGCCTAAAACGGCTTAAACGCGATATTAGCCTATTTTCGATACTTTACCCGATAAATTGCTAACGCACTCCATTTTTGCTCTAAATCATCCCATTCTCTCTCCAACATTTTTAACCATCAAATACCAGCTTACAACCCTCTGAAATCACTAAATTCAAGTCACTTTCTTCCTTGAAAAATTCGATTAAAATGGGACATTCACCTGGTAAATTTTCTACTTTGTTTTTCTAGCACATTTAATCATTTTTCATCATTTTCTCTTCAATTCCATTTGAATAAAAATCAGTTCATCGCATGGTACAGCATTGAGCATTCGACCTTGAGTGGGTAAGGTGAAAAATCCATGCTTTCATGTCTAATTTCATTTCTAAACGCATCTAACTATCCAAAACTACCGATTTAACTAAAAATCAAAACTTGAAAAATTCAAACTCTCCCCCCTTGAATTTCGTCCAGCCCTTAGATCTATTTTGTGATCTCTCTCTTGAAGCATACTAAGTAGAAACAAGAACTTAGGAATGGTAGAAATCGAGCTAAAGTTGAGAAATCTTACCGTTAGACGCGAAAACGGGCGAAAACCGCGAATCCTTCGTCAAATTTCAAACTTTTCTTTGGTTTTTCTCCTTTCTTCCTTTTCTCCCTATTTCTCCCTTTCTTTTTCCCCTTATGGTTGAACCCCCCTATGGCTGAAGCTTAAATGGACTGTTTTGATTAAAATAATATTATTTCATTAAAACCATGCCACGCGTCACTTTTTCGTGGGACCCATTTTAAAATTTCGTTCTGAAAATTTTAAATTTTGACCACTTGAAACACCATATTCATGCATACCAAAAATGAATAAATCATTTGATTTTGACAAGTTTTGACTGGTGAAAATTACGATTTTACCCCGAATGTGATAAAATTACCGTTTTGCCCTTATGTTCCGAAAATTGCCGGAACTGAAATTTTTCACTTACTATCATTAAATTATACTCCAAATAGTCAATGTTGATCAAAATCTCTCTCCATGATCAAATTATTATCTTAGGTGGCAAAATGACGATTTTACCCCTAGACATCAAAAATTTCAAATTCATCACAAATTAACCCTCGAACTCCAAAACATCATTTTAAGTCATTCTTGGACTGTGAAATATTAAATTTCATTTTAAAATTCCTATTTGAACTAATTCGAAGTTAAATCAACTTAAGTGTACCATTTGGTACAATACCGAGTTTTAGCTATTCTTTGAGACTTTCCTAGCCTAGAAACACGTTATTCATTGCATGTATGTCATGACATGTATTTATAGGGTCGGGTTTTATATTAGAGCTTAAACTTAATGAGTGTATTTTAATTTCAATTCACATAGGGATATAGTGTTTTGATTAAAATATATATTTTTATAGGACTAGTCGGGAGACTTTTATAAATAATTTAGGACTCTAGGTTAGCAATTCAACCATGTGAAATAAGACGAGGAAGAGAGGTTAGATTTAGATGAAGTGTGAGGGACATTGTAATCCCATGTTTATTTAATTTGATCTTTTCTCAACTTATTATTTTGATTTTTTTTGTCAGTTTAAATTTTAGTTTGTTAGTTTTATTTAATTACTCAATTTGGATTGTTTGGATAAGATTAAATTGTTCTAATTTTAGTACTTAGTAAGTTTTAGATTAATTACCGGTGGGATCAACACTCTACTTGCTTATATACTATCTGTTCGATACGTATACTTATATAGTAGAATTTTAACTAACAAAATCTTAAAAAAATCTTTAAAAAACTTTGAAAATACCTTAAAAATCATTTGAAATCCATAAAAAAAATCTTAAATATGCTTAAAATGACCTTAAATATCTTTAAAAAGATCCTAAAAATCCTAAAAAAAATGAAAAATCTTTAAAATTAATAATAAATTGTCATGACCCGAAACTCCCATCAGGCCCGCAACAACCGTCGTGACGTCTCGATAGGTACTCATACCCCGAATACCGACCGAAACCCTTCAAGGCTATCGTATCAGTTTTCTTACCCTTCTTGTGAGCGTCGATTTCCGAAAGTCATTATTTAAATAATTACTAGCCACTTTCAAACTAAAGTGACCAGAAAACAATTCTCGACTCACAGGGACATTTTCGTCATTTTATCTAAAATTTCAAATTTCAATAATTTCGTCGCAAATACACCGTAAACATATAATTTAAATGAAATAGAAATCATCAGACATAAATACAATAAAAATATTTAATAAAATACTGTAATTTCTTATAAAACAATATTTACAAAGTATTTAGTAAATAAGTTTTATAGCATAAATATAAAATAAAATTTTACATGCTGAGATACAAATAAGCAGAGTACATAAGTATATCTACAGTGACTCGTGGGCCCAAAATGAACATAAGTAAAAAGATCAAAACCTACAGTGGAATGAGGTTGCAAAAACCAACTGTGGTCCTCCGTAAATACAGCTTTCTACAACTAGTCCGGTCTTGAAATGTTGGAAGGGAGAGTGGTGAGTTTACACAACTCAGTGAGTAAAGAAATATCTCCTAAAATATCTAAAGGCGAGTAATAGGAGACAAAGAAAACCTTTTTATATCAAAGGGTTTCATAACATGAAACCTTATTTAATCTAGTGTGAGTAATTTTAATTCACTCACATAGTAACAAAGATGATAATAATTATAATAATAAATATAAGTATAAGGCTTATGATTTATCAAAATCGTGGCTCGTGCCATAAATTCATACTCAGGGATATCTTGGCCGAGGCATCTAACCGAGTCCGCTAAGGTTATTCAAATTTATAATTTTACCAAAAATATGGCCAATCCTTAGCGTTGGCTGAGTTCGTCTTCACGTGGTGGTTTACGTGAAGTGACTCTGTCATATTTCAGGAAAATTAAATGAATAACCCTGTACTCATCAACAATTGAGATATCAGTATATATATAGGGGTTTTACCGTGCGACCTCTAATTAGGCCGGTCCACGGAAACCCATCTACTACAGTAGAATTCAATCTACCAATTAAATAAAACATTTAATAGCATGATTTGGCACATTCTCATTTCTAAGTAATTTATCAAAGTAGAACAAACAGTTCACAATTTTCAATAAAATTAACCAGACAGCCAATCATGTCATAATATCATAAGCCAATTGATTCAAAATACAATTTATCATGTAACAAATAGTGGTCTCCCAGTACTCTACTTTTCAAAATCACAATAGATTTTCATACAATTTATGAAATAATTTTATTTAAATCTATTATTTTCAAAATATATAATTTTATCAGGAAAATCTATTTTTTTATAATATTCACCAAAAATAGACATAAATCACATCAGATAATTTAAGTGATAAAATGTTCACTCACAGGTTTCGAAAATCTGAATTTTCGGATGCACTTGCGCTAGTGGTCCTCATGTGCGATCTCCTTGCCTTTTCCGGACGTCTCACCACCTTGACAAATAATAAAATCGAAAAATTTACTAATTTGTCCCTATATTGATATAAACTAATTTAAATGACTAATGCGTGATATGCAAATGCAAAACGCGTCCGAATTTCGCTAAAGCGCAGTATTGACTAATTTCGACCGATTACCCGATTAATTGACAATTATGTCCAAATCACTTCCAAATTGATCCATTTCTCTTTTAAAACCTTAATTCATCACACACACTTCTAAATAATTAAAATTTCAGCCTTGAACTCCTTGAAATCCTTCATATAAAAATTCGGACATTACGGTGTACTAACACCGTAATTTTTCCTAGTCACATTTTTCAGTTAATCTTTTATTTTTCCAATCCATTTTCGTTGAAATTCAAACAATTCCTCCTTGATATTCAACCCACATGGTTCAGCCAACAAAGAACCCTAGGAGATTTAAATGTTTTTCTTAGAACTTTGTTCATAACTATGCTTAACCATCACTAAACTTTAACATAGTTTAAATTCAAGCAATTCCAACATCAAATTCCCATTCACACCCATTTGGCCTTTATAAATTCAGCATGATTCCTCATCATTCAGCCATGAAAAATGAAAGCTAAAGCATGCTTAAGCTAGGGTTAGAGTAGATTTAAAGAAATCTCACCTTTGTTTGGCTTGAATCTTGAAAAAAATTGATTTTTCTTGAATTTTTAGCTTGTTTTTCTTGTTTTTCTCCATTTTCTCTTTGGTTTTCCTTTGCTGCAGATGTGTGCCGAGTTTTGAGAGAAAATGTGAGGGTTAAGGCTGATTTTATTAGTTTAATAATAAATTATAATGGGTTGACACATGGTAAAATGCCATTAGTCCATTTTTTTTAACTTTTTTTACTTTTATTCCAATTTTTCCACCACAAATAAATCCCATATTTATCCATACCCTAGTTAAATAAAATCCCTTGATCTTAACTAGTGCCGGGGTGAAAAATTTACCGATTTGCTCACGAGATGAAAAATTACGATTTTGCCCCTATACTCCGAAATGCACCGAAATTACATTATTTCTACTTTTCAACTTCACTAAACACTTTAATTGATCAATCCTAATCATATGAGACCAAAATCATTTCTAAAAATTCCTGTTTCGTCCTTTAATAGCAAAATTACCATTTTACCCTTATGTCCAAAAAATACCGAGAATCACAATTTGTCACTGCTAAAACTCATTCTATACTCCAATAATCATATTATATTTCATATAATTATTCTTGATCATTTGAAATCAAAATCTATATTAAAAATCTCCATTTTGTCTTGAAACTGAAAAATGATCGTTTTGTCCCTAATCGGTCAATTTCTCCTATTGACTCCAAATTTGCCCTTGAACTCCGAATTACTATTTCAAGTAATCCCTGGACTGTGAAATTTCTTATTTCACTTTAAAATCCCTATTTTATTAGTTCGAGGTATACATCAACTTATTTGTACTTTTAACTACAATACCGGCTTTTTACTAACTCTATCGGGCTATTTAGATATGCAGACATGATGTGACATATATAAATGTCATGTCAGATAAATTTAGGGTCGGGCTTGACATAAATAATTTTAAAAAATTAAAAATCCTTTCAAAATATAAAAAATCTTTCAAATTCCTTGAAAAAACCTTTAAAAACCTTAAATATCTTAAAACGCATCTTAAAAATGCTTAAAATTTTATGAAAAAAATATTAAAAATACTTAAATAGATTTTAAAAATCTTTTAAAGAGGGAATTTAATGTGAAAATAGGCCTAATTACTAACGAGTGGGTGGATCTTCAATGAAAATTCATATTTAATGTAGTAACCTTAAACTGTGATGTCTTTTCATTGTATGAAATATGAAATTTTTTAGAGGGGCGTCAATTGAAGCATGTATGCAATTAATTCAGCAACATAAATGTTAAGATATGGAAAGAATACATTAACATTTTGTGCAACGACTACTCCCCGGTCGTTACCGGCGTTCGAAACTTTCGGGAAAGACCCGCCAAGTCCCGAACAAGCCTGACAAAATTGCTCATTAATACATTACATTCACTCATCAAATAGTATTATTACTTCCATATACTGAATTAAATCATAAATATAAAAATCACTATAAACTTTTTCCTTATTTATCCATAATTATATATACGCCAAAATCTATAATTTTCAAACTAATGTTTATATACAAATTTAAAATTTATTTACAACTTAATAAGTAGAATACTACGACTTGACTTCTAACATAACAAGTACAAGACACAGCAGAGTGACTCAAAATAGTGTGCTAGGAGATGCCTTTACCTATTCACGGTAGACCACACGCGAACGCGTCGATGACTTCACACTAAAACGATCCTTGTCTGCAAAAAGGGAAATAGAATGGGGGGTGAGTCTCATAGACTCAGTGAATATCATCGACCCAGTGAGTATGGCGTAGATAGAAAACAAGCATATGGCAGATCAGTTGAAGATAAAAACACAAGATCATAAAAGCAAGTTATTTCAAACAGGGGTTTTATGCCTTATAACCATTTTTCGCATCAAATCAATAAAATCAAGCCAGCTCCCGTGAAACAAAATATTATTCAAAATCATATGCAAATCATAGCTCGTCTATACGCGAGGAATTTCAAATCCGTTTCATAGAAAACAAATAAGGAAGTTGCAAAAATCCCTTTAATTCTATTCTCACAATACAGAGAAATATAATTCGTAATATTAAAACTTATTTCAATCCATGTAAAACAATTACATTTTATCAAAAATGTTCAATAAGGCTTATGATTTTAATAAAACTTGGCTCGTGCCAAAAACTCATATTCGATGGTACCTTGCGCCAGGGCACCCAACCGAATTCGTCAATGCTGTTAAAAATCTCATATACTCATAAAACGTATTTTCATTTTGAAAAGCAGTCATTCCTTGACATTAGCGGAGTTCACCATCACGTGGTAGTTCAGCGTGATGTGAACTCTAACCATACCTCAAGAGTTACCCTCCGCGCCTCTCATACCGAGGAATAATATAACGGGTTACCGTGCTCCTCTATTAGGTTGGTCCACGGAACCCGCCACTGCAGTGACTATCCTATAATCCACCAATTTATAAAAACTTAACAACATGATATGACAATTATATTTCTATCCCGCCTATCAAGGCAAAACAACAATTCTTGTAGTTTCAATACAAATATTAATTCAGCCATCCATGCTAATATCGCCATAAGCCATTTAAGTTCAAAACAACTTTAGGAATCTCGTTTTCTTTATGAAAGCTATTTTAAAACTCATTTATTTCTTAAAGTAATGTCCAAATTTATTTGTCAAATGTTCATTATGAAAATCATAAAAATTTATCATATGTTCATAAAATGAAATTTAACACAGGATTCATAAAATACCATACATAGAGAAATTTAAATCTCTAAATTATGTATGCACATTACACAAATATATAAGGCACAATATAGAAACTAAATCAAGTTGAAGAGCTTGTTTCCCATTTTTAAAACACTTTACATATAAGGTATACATATATATATATATATATTTAAAACAATTTCGAAAAATGTCTTGCATTCACAATTTCATAAATTTCTATCGATTCATACTTTTTGCAATTTATAAGCAAATTAAATCATATATATATATATATTCATGCATATATAATTAGGAATAGTTTAAAATCGACACCCCATACTCACCTCGTAATAGTGGGATTTTTCCTCACTATTTATTCGTTCGCGTATCGATAATTGTTCCTATTTATCGATCACGTACTTCGCTCGGTACGCCTTCACGACAATTTTCCTAACATCAAATTTAAATTCAACATGCTTAATCGCACATTTATATGGGTAGTAACTTGATTAAATTTCCTTAAGCTACTTGCATATTTTTCATCTAAAATATGCACAACATTAAATTACCCATAAAACTTGAATTATAACATAATCTTACCAATGGGCCTTTGCCATCTCTTGTGACCTTGGGCCTCTCCATGACTTCTCAAAATTTTTTTCCATTGGGCTAAACCCATTCACTTTTCTCCTATTAGGCCATGTCCAAGTTTAGTTCTTATTGGGCTTTGCCCAATTAATTTTTCCATTGAGCCTTGCCCATCTAATTACCATTGGGCCATGCCCATTTTATTTTAATCCTTTCTTTTTTTTTCTTTTTCTTTTCTTTTCTTTTTCTTTCTTCTTCCTCCTCCAACCGTTTCTCTTTTCTCTACCATGGCAGCACAAATCCTGCTCTTTTTAACTTCAATTTCCAGCAGCAAAATCACAAATTTCCAGTTGCAAAAAGCTTCAAATTTCAGCACCAAACAGCTTCAATTTTCTGCTCTTTTTCTGCACCATTTCAGCACCATTTTCTGTATTTTTCAACACCATTTTCTACACTTTCCAGCACTACTTTCTGCTCCATTTTCTGCACATTTCAGCAGTGTGACTTCCCCTTCGGGGGCAACACATCCAAGGTATTGTTCTATCTGGGTCGGGTCATAGCTCCAGTCCGCTGCAACGGCCCCTCAGCACCTTGACCTTGCGTTCGATCCCCGCGGGACTCGAACTCCAGACCTTTTGCTTCCCCCGAAGGGAACGCCTTTCACCATTTGAGCTGCATTCGTTCCTTGGCGTTAGCGGAGTTCACCATCACGTGGTGGTTCGACGTGATGTGAACTCTAACCATACCTCAGGAGTTATTCTCTGCGCCCCTCATACCGAGGTATAATATAACGGGGTTACCGTGCCCCTCTAATAGGTTGGTCCATGGAACCCGCCACTGTAGTGACCATCCTATAACCCACCAATTCATAAAAATTAAAATAGCATGATATGACAATCAAATTATTACCGGGCCAATCCAGGCAAAACAATCAGTTCAAAAAATTTTAATATAAATGCCAATCAGCCAATCATGCCATCACACCGTCATAAGCCATAAATTTCAAAGCATAATTTATATAACACAAATATGTATTCTCAAATTATTCAAAATTTCTAAAATCATCATTCGATTTCAAAATGATTTTTAAGGGGATATTTTAAATCTTTTTTTTAATTATCAATCCCTGTGTCACGTTGAAATTCTTGTTTCACGGAATGTTCGTTGTAAACATTTGCATGATATTTTCTATCAAACTAGTATGGTGAATATTTAAATATTTCATGAAATGCACATCACACAAACATTAAAGCACATTTTTCATTTTGGTGCAAATCATTTCAAAACGCTTGTTTCCTGGTTTAAAATACTTTACGTATAATATATATATTTTTTTCAAATGATTTCTAAAATAGTTTGCACTCACAATTCTTTAAAATTTATTCAACATATGTTTTTCGTAAAAATTGCATTGTACGTAAAATACACGTAAAAGCATATATATATATATACGGAATATTTAGAAATTGACACCCCCTACTCACCTCTAAATAGCGAGATTTTACATCGCTATTTTCATACGCGTATATATTTATTTCTATTTCTCGGTCGCGTGTCTCGTTCAGTACGCCTCTTCGATAAACGTGCCATTGGGCTTTTCTATTTCTCTATTTCCTTTTTAGGCCCTCCTTTCCATGGGTTTCTCTACATCTTCCATTAGGCTAGGCCCATTTATTTTTCTCTATTGGGCCTTACCCAATTTTATTTTCTATTTGGGCCATGCCCAAATTTTATTTTTAATTTGGGCCATGCCCACACAATTTCTTTTTTTTTCCATCTCTTTCTCGTTTTCTTTTTCTTTCTTCTTCCTCCTCCAACCGTCTCTCTCTTCTCTACCATAGTAGCACAAGATCTCTCAAAAATCAGTAGCCAACACTCCTCATTTTCTACACAATTTAACAGCAAATTTCTACACTTTTCTCCCAACAAATCAGCAACTAACACTCCAATTTCCAGCAAGCAAAAATCAAAATTTTCCAACAGTAACACCTTGAATTTTCAACACCAAACCAGCAGCTTTTTGAGCTCAATTTTCCAGCAATATAACCCTCCATAATTTCAGCTCTAAGGTCTCAAAATTTCCAGCAATTTAAACTTGAAAATTTCAGCAACCTACCTTGACTATTTTCAGCTTTGAAACCCCTCATTTCAACCACCAAAAGTAGCAGCAAAATCAACCTTCTTTCTCTCTCAAAATAGCAAGATTTTTCAGCTTTCTTCATCACTCAAAATTTGGCAGCAAGACCGTGCCCCCTAGCTACAGAATTTTCTTTCACCGTTCTTTCCTTCCTCTCCATTTTGTTTTTCTTGTCTTTTGTTTCTTAATTCACTTTGCTCTTTTCCTTTTTATGTTTCTCATAATGAAAATACGTTTTACGAGTATATGAGATTTTTAACAGGCTTGGCGGTTTCGGTTGGATGCCCCAGCGCAAGGTATCACCGAATATGAGTTTTACGGCACGAGCCATGTTTTTAAAAATATCATAAGCCTTAATAATTATTTTTGATAAAATGTAATCATTTACATGGATTGAAATAAGTTTTAATATTATGAGTTATATTTCCTTGCATGGTGAAATTTGATTTAAACAGATTTTTGCAGCTCCCTTATTTGTTTTCTATGAAATGGATTTGAAATTCCTCGCGGATAGGCGAACTATAATTTGTATATAATTTTGAATAATATTTGGTTTCACGAAAGCTGGTTCGATTTTATCGATTTGATACGAAAAATGGTTATAAGGCACAAAATCCCTGTTTGAAATAAATTGCTTTTATGATCCTATGTTTTATATTCAACTGATCCTCCGCTTGCTTGTTTCTTATTTACGCCCTACTCACTGGGTCGATGATATTCACTGAGTCTATGAGACTCACACCATATTTTATTTTCCTTTTTTCAGACAAGGATCGTTTTAATGTGAAGTTATCGATGCTTTCGCAAGTGGTTTACCGTGAATAGGTAAAGGCATCTCCTAGCACACTATTTCGAGTCGCTCCGCTATGTCTTGTACTTGCTATGTTAGAAGTCGAGTCGTAGTATTTTTCGTATTAAATTGTAGATAAATTTTAAATTGTATATAAGTATTAATTTGAAGATTTTAGATTTTCGTGTGTATGTTTGTGAATAAATAAAAGGAAACAAAATTTTACAGTGAATTTTATAGTGTAAATATTACATGAAAATTGAATAAAGTGGATGAACGAAAATTATGGTCAGGCTTGTTCGGGACTTGGCGGGTCTTTCTTGAAAGTTTCGGACGCCGGCATTGATCGGGGAGCAATCGTTGCAAGCAGCATAACCACTCAATTTTTTTCACCCAAAACTGCACTTTGTAGCCCCCAAAAACAGCAACAAACTCACCACTTTTTCAACACCAAAATCAATCATAATAACCTCAATAATTTACAGCAACAAAGTTGCTCATTTTCCACCCAAAATCCTTCCCATTTCCAGCTCACAAATTAGCCATATAACCACAAAAACTTCAGCTCTCTTACCTCCTTTAAAGTGCAGAAAAATCAGCTCCTTTGTGCCTCTCTAAGTTGCCAAATTTTGGCCTCTCCTCTCGCTTTGTGTCTCACGGTTTTTGGCTCTCTCTTCAGTCGAGCCATGCCTTTCTTATTTCCTCTCTTCTTTGTTCTTTCATTCTCCTTTTTCTTTCTTTATTTCTCTTTCTTCCTTGACTTCCCTTGATAAAACCTTTCACGTCTTTCTACACTCTTCTTTTATCATTTTTTTCCTTCCCTTATTTGCTCTCATGACCGACCCCCCACTTCATTTCATTTCTCTTTTTCCTTAATTTTGACTTTTCTTTGTTTTCTTTCCCTTATTTTATTTGTCTTGTTGTCACATGTACATAAACAAATATTACTTGACTTTTCAATACCTTTTTTTTCACTATTTTATTATCTCATTTCATCTTCTAAATAGTAATTTAAGCATTTAATTATCCGAAGATTCATTAGGCTTAAAAGTGTACTAAGAGACTCCAAAAATTTAATTGTCAATCCTTGAAATTTTTATTCCCGAGATATGACGCCTCATCACTTTCCAATGCGATTTTCTCTATTGTGGAGACAGAACTTGTAACGACCACTCCCCGGTCGCTACCGGCGTTCGAAACTTTCGAGAAAGACCCGCCAAGTCCCAAACAGGCCTTACCAAAATTTTTCGATGATTCACCACATTTAATAATCATATAATATTAATAATTTCATATATCAAATTAATTCATAAATATAAAAATCAATAATAACTTTTTCCTTATTTATCCACAATTATATATACGTCAAAATCTATAATTTTTCAAACTAATTTTTATATAAAAAATTAAAATTTATTTACAACTTAATAAGTAGAATACTACGACTTGACTTCAAACATAACAAGTACAGGACACAGCAGAGCAACTCATAATAGTGTGCTAGGAGATACCTTTACCTATTCACGGTAGACCACACGCGAACGCGTCAATGATTTCACACTAAAACAATCTCTGTCTGCAAAAAGGGAAATAAAATGGGGGGTGAGTCTCATAGACTCAGTGAATATCACCGATTCAACGAATATCATCGACCTAGTGAGTTGGACGTAGATAGGAAACAAGCAAGCGGAAGATCAATTGAATATAAAACATAGGATCATAAAAGCAATTTATTTCAAACAGGGATTTTGTGCCTTGTAACCATTTTTTGCATCAAATCAACAATATCAAGCCAGCTCCCGTGAAACCAAATATTATTCAAAATCATATGCAAATCATAGCTCGCCTATACGCGAGGAATTTCAAATCCATTTCATAGAAAACAAATAAAGGAACTGCAAAAATCCGTTTAAATCAAATTTCACCATGCAAGGAAATATAACTCATAATATTAAAACTTATTTCAATCCATGTAAAATAATTATATTTTATCAAAAATAATTAGTAAGGCTTATGATATTCTTAAAAACATGGCTCGTGCCATAAAAACTCATATTCGGTGATACGTTGCTCTGGGATATCCAACCAAATCCGCCAAGGCTATTAAAAATCTCATGTGCTCATAAAACGTATTTTCATTTTGAAAAGTAGCCGTTCCTTGACGTTAGTGGAGTTCACCATCACATGGTGGTTCGGCGTGATGTGAACTCTAACCATACTTCAAGAGTTACCCTCCGTGCCTCTCATACCGAGGTATAATATAACAGGGTTACCGTGCCCCTCTAATAGGGTGGTCCACGGAATTCGCCACCGCAGTGACTATCCTATAACCCACCAATTCATAAAAATTTAAATAGCATGATATGGAAATCAAATTATTACCGAGCCAATCCAGACAAAACAATCAATTCATATAATTCCAACATCTCATAAAACTAGCCATTTATGCTAATATAGCCATAAGCCATTCAATTTGTCAAAAACATTTTTCAAAATCATAACAAGTTTCTCAAGACTATTTTCTTAAATCCTTTAAAAATCAAAATTTGCATAACTAGATAAATTTGTTTTTCACGTTATTTATCCTGGTGTAAGCATTCATATAAAATCAAACTAAAATCGAATCTCAGAAACTTTCATAAAACAAGTTATTTAACAAATACATTCACTATGCATATCACCCAAATTTTATAAGGCACAGGATTTTGATACAAAACGATGTGAAAGGCTTGTTTCCCTATTTTCAAAACACTTTACGTATAATATATAGACATATATTTTCAAGTCGATTTTAAAAGTAATTTTGCATCCACAATTTCTTAAGATTTATGCTAGCACATGTTATCCATAATTTTGCATCGAAAATTAATATATTCATACATAGATACTATTACGAAAATTTTAAAATCGACACCCCCTACTCACCTCGTAATAGTGGGATTTTTCCTCACTATTTATTCGTTCGCGTATCGATAATTGTTCCTATTTATCGATCACGTACTTCGCTCGGTACGCCTTCACGACAATTTTCCTAACATCAAATTTAAATTCAACATGCTTAATCGCACATTTATATGGGTAATAACTTAATTAAATTTCCTTAATCAATTTGCATATTTTTTTTTCTAAAATATGCACAGTAATAATAAACTACCCATAACCTTAAAATTTTACATTTACTTACCAATGGGCTTTTGCCATTTCTTTGTGACCTTGGGCCTCTCCATGGCTTCTCCATTTTTCTCCTATTGGGCCAAGCCTATTTTTATTTTTCTATTGGGCCTTGCCCATCTAATTGTCATTGGGCCATGCCCATGTTAATTTTTTCATGGGTCATGCCCACCCATTTTTTTTCTTTTTCTTTTTCTCTTTTTTTTTCTTCTTCTCTTCTACGTTGCTTTCTTTCATCTTTTTCCAGCCCATTTCTCTTTCTTCTTCCTCCTCCCTTCACCACCATGGTCTCATTCCTTCACCACCGTGGCCTCCTCCTTTCTTTCCTCTCAAAATTGGTCACCACTAGCTCAACTTTTCCATGGCATGAAACCTGGAAATTTCCAACAACTATGCTGTCTTCTTTAACTCCAATTTGCAGCAGCCAAATATCACCATTTTCAACCACCAAAACTCTCAAAATTTCAGCAACTTAAAGCTCAATTTCTAGCATCAATAACCTGAAATTTTCAGCACCTAAATCCCCCTCAAAAGGCATCAAAACAGCCCCTAAACAAAGTGTAAAATTTTCAGATTTTCTCACCTTTTTCAATAACCGAATTTTCTTCTCTGTTTGCTGCCTATTTTTTGCACTTGTACCAGCCTTTTTGCTCCTCCACAAGTGTAGCAAAATCAGCTCCTTCCTCCCTCAAAAAATGGCTGAATTTTTACTCTTTCTTTTTCCCTCCATCACGCCATTTCTTCTATCCCTTTGTCTCTCGGTTTTGTCTAGCTTTTCCTCTTCTTTTTCTTTCCCGATTCTTCTTTTATTTTCTTCTTCTTTGACCAACTTTGCTTCTAGACCTTTCTTTCTTCTTTTATTCTTCTTGTCTTTTCTTTTCTCATTCTTATCTCATTTTCTTTCCTTGACTTTTTGACCGAGCTTTGTTTTGCTTCTTTCCTTCTTTTATTTGTTTTTCATTTCTTTATTTCCTTCATTTCATTTATTTTATTTGTTTAGTCTTTATCCTTACCTTGTCTCCATTGACTAGTTCAACCAACTAAAAAAAATTTGGTTGCTTGTCTTTCATTCCTAACCAACCTTAACTTCTTGTCTTCATGTCCATACATCTACACTTAAAAATTATTTTGATTTTTCAACATTTCATGTCATTATTTTATTATCCATTTCATCTTCTAAATATTCATTTAAGCCTTTAATTAACCTAGGATTTAATTAGTCTTAAAAATGTACTAAGAGACTTCAAAAATTTAATTGTCAATCCTTGAAATTTTCATTCCCGAGATATGACACCTCATCATTTTCCAATGTAATTTTCTCTATTTTAGAGATAGAACTCAATGAAGTGATCTTTACCAAAGTTGTAGCTCTATCTCTTATCTTTTCAATGGTCCAAGAATTGCTTCAATTGGAGTTCTGTAGCTTGAGATATGGCCAAAATACTCAAATATATACAAAAAATTTTTGTGTTCTTCAACATTTTGCTCTCCAAAAATTAAGTTCAATATTTTTAATTCCTATCCACACTTATTAAATTTTAATTTCCTTCAAAATTATTCTTCCTTCACATATAAAAAATCAAATTATTGAGATTACATTCCAACGCGGTGTCTCCATAATATTTAAATATTTTCTCACCACGTTAACTCGACTAAAATGCGCGTCGTACAACTTTCGCTGTTTTCGTCCAAAATTCTTCTTTACTGCTCCACCCTCACTTAAATTAGTCATATTTCATTTTTCATGACTAATTTTGACCTCCAATAAAATATTAATATTTTAATATTATTTTATTAATAAAATATTATTTTATTCTAAAAATGTCCACTTGCCTTCTTTGGTCCCGAAACACATTATTATATGTCAGTTTACCTCTGAATCATCCTTTAACTTACTAATTTGTCTCCGACAATAATATTATTATTTAATTGTGAGTTCTGCACGTGTTATGCATTTTATTTTTAAGCATTCTTAGCACGCCGATTCGCATTAAATGATCATTATTTTGATCAATGAAGTCTTATTTGTGTCTAACGAGGGTACGAGGTATTACAATCTCCCCCACTTAAAAATATATTCATCATCGAATTCAAACCAACGTATCGTGAATAATTAAAATTCTAAAATTCTTCTACAACGCTTCTGTTGAACATCCTCCATATAAGATCTTGATCTTATAAATTATATCTATTTCCAATCCTTATAGAAAACTCGACAATGTCCAATCACATTTAACCCTAAATACCACACTTCTTAAATTAAATTAGTATTATTCTTCCTCTTATAAAGAGAAATTAATTATGTCATTAATCCTATCGTATCTCCATCAAATCATCCATAAATTATCAATTATGCATATTTACATAGCCATCCACAATTCTTCTACCTTGATCTTTTATCAAGCCTCCCAACATTCGAATATTTATTCAACCATTGACTACCGATCTACTTATCAAACCACTTTTATTTCGGTTTACTTACTTCCATATCATTTCCATTCAAGTACTTCATAATACGTAAAGATCATGACATATTTTATTTCTTTCAGATATACTCAACATCATGAGTAATTCAAATCTAATAACCATTAGTGACCACATTCTCAAAATTAAATCTCTGATATTTGTCAGTTAAAAATCCACTACGCAAGTATACGTATCGAATAGAAAGTATATTAGCAAGTAGAGTATCGTTCCCACGGAGAATTGATATAAAACTTTACTAATTACTAAAATTAAAATAATTTAATTTTATCCAAATAATCCAAATTAATTAATTAATTAAAACTAATAAACTAAAATTTAAAATAACAAGAAAAATCAAAATAATAACAACTAGAGAAAATATCAAATTAAACAAGCCTAGGATTACAATATCCCTCACACTTCATCTAAATTTTACCTCTCCTCTTTAACTTATTTCAATGGGTTGAATTGCTAACCTAGAGTCCTAAATTATTTATAAGGGTCTCTCGACTCGTCCTATAAAAATATCTATTTTAACAAAAACACTATATCCCTATGTGATTTGAAATTAAAAAAGACTCATTAAGTTCATGCTCTAATCTGGCTACATATGGCCTATAGGTATATCCCTATCCTATACGCAAATCATTTAACATGATCATATGCTATTCCAATTTTAGTCTACTCTAAACTCCCTCTCCCAAGTTTGTTTAAGTTCCTAAATCAATTTAATTGGTGATCAGGCAATCAAAAGCATTAAGAACAAATTGAAATAAACAATTCAATTCCCATTGAAAATAAGTAAGAAAAAGATTAAAAACTTAGACTACATGTGAGTTCAATTACAATACTAGAAAACGAAAATTAGCTACTCATAATTGCAAAATCAAATAACATTGTATAAAGTTCAACCATTGAAAATAACAAGAAGAATAAAAGCCAAGGAAGAAAACAAAATAATTGCCGCTCTGATCTCCGGGTTTCTGCTTCAACTTCTAGCTTCTTGAATCTCCAAAGGTTTTCCTCTTTCTAATGGTCTTAAAATATCCTATTTATACTAACAAACTTAACCTAAACTTCCTTAAGTTGACCTAGGGTTTAATGGGGCTTAAAAACATAATGAGAGGCCCAAAAATCACTTGTCAATCTTTACAAATTTTCATTCCCGGTACAAGACATCCAGCTGCATTTCGATGTAATTTTCTCTATCTTCGAGGCAGAATTGGACAAAGTGATCTTCATGAAAGTTGTAGCTCTGTCTCTTAGCTTTCCAATGGTCTAAGAATCGCAGCAATTAGAGTTCTGTAACTTGAGATATGGCTAAAACTCTAAAGTATATGCAAACAGATTTCTGGATCTTTTAACATCTTACTTTCCAAAATTAGGTCCAATTACTTTAGGATATACCAAAAATATAAAAACTAATAAATATTAACCAAATTAAAGGAAATAACATAAAATTAAATAACTTACTTAAAAATAAACTGAATATAAAAATAACTAAAAATTAAGTAAATTACAATTAAAAACTAAAGACTTAGCTAAAATTTAATAACAAAATTGGAATAAAATAAATCTATAAAATAGAATTATTACACCCCCAAACTTAAGATTTTGCTAGTCCTCGAGCAAAAGAAAAGAATCATAAAAAGAAAACGCAAACATGAAAATCCTTGAACGAGAGATAGAAATACCAAATCATGACTTCTCAATTTTTCCTCAGAAATTAACTCAAATTCTAGCTTAAGGTAACATACAATTAATCCTTAAATTCATGCATCAATTCAAGCGAAACTTTATTTTTCGAATGGACTTTCGTGTGTGTGTGAATGCTCTTTTACAAAGAATATCATGCAATTCAAATTAGTTTATGCCAAATCTAAGCATAGATTAGTACTTGTATCCCATAAGTTTGCTTTTCATCTCTCTCTCCACTAATGTAGATTAACACTTATTCAAGGATCAATAGGTCTTTACCAAGCTTGTAATGGAAGGCTAGGGTCGAGATATGATAAATGATATATTTAAACTTAAATTCACCCTAAGCACTTAATCAATCTAGGACACATAAAGAGCTCAAAAAAAAATTTTTTTTTAGCACCCTCGAACTTGAAGTAAATTTTCCTTTGTAACACACATTGCTTTCTTTTCTTTCTTTTTTTTTTTTCAACCCCCAAACTTATTTTTGACAATTATAACAAGGGGTAATTTTTCCAACAACCTTCACTTTTTTTTCTTTTTTTTTTTCACCTTTCTCCTCAATTTATTCTTTAAGCGCAAATCATTCCTTAGAAAGATTAAAATATTTAAAAGGTGAGAGGTTCAAATTGTTAGATTTAAATAGACAAGCCATGGCTAACATAATTGTGTAATTACAAAGAAAAGGTAAATTAGGCTAAAAAATGGTGACTAAGGATAAATATAATAAGGTTAAAAAATCTTACAAAAATGCTTGAAGAACATTTAAAAATCCTTAAAATTCCTTGTAAAATGTTTAAAAATCCTTAGAAATCAATGGAAAAAACCTTAAAAATGCTTTTAAAGACTTCAAAAATATTTTAAAAAAGCTTTAAAAAATCTTAAAATTCCTTAAAAACTCCATAAAATCTTTTGAAATCCATGAAAGAAACCTTAAAAATACTTAAAATGGCCTTAAACATACTTAAAAAGAGCAAAAAAAAAATAAAAAAAGTATTAAAAAATGACTAAAATTCGTAATAAATAAATAAATAAATTTAAAATCTTTTAAAAACATCAAAAATCATTCAAATTTGATGAAAAATCACCCTAAAAACCGTAAATATGCTTCAAAGAATCTTAAGAATGCTTAAAAGTCTGTGGAAAAAGCCTAAAAAATGTTTCAAAATAATTCAAAAATCTTTGAAAAATACTTTAAAAAATTTTAAAAATCTTTGAAATTCCTTGAAAAATCCTTTGAAATAAATGAAGAAAATCTTAAAAATGATTCAAAAGACTTCAAAAATCTTTAAAAATACTTTAAAAAATCTTAAAATTCTAAAAAAACTAATTAAAAATCTTTTTCAACGCATAAAAAAACTATAAAAATGCTTAAAATAATCTTAAACATTCAGAAAAAGTGCCCAAAAAAACTTGAAAAGCCTTACAAAAGACATAAATTCGTAATAAATAATTGAAGAAATTTAAAATCTTTTAAAAGCATCAAAAATCATTCAAATCTGATAAAAAATCACTTAAAAACTTTAAATATACTTAAAAGGATCTAAAAAATGATTAAAAATATATGAAAAAAACCTTAAAATTCTTTAAAACTTCCTTAAAAATCTTTTGAAATCCATTTAAAAAACCTTAAAAATGCTTAAAATGATCTTAAACATCCTTAAAAAGAGTAAAAAAAACAAAACTAGAAAAGAGCCTTAAAAAATGCATAAAATTCGTAATAAATAAATAAAGAAATTTAAAATCTTTTAAAAACATAAAAAATCATTCAAATTTGATGAAAAATTACTGAAAACCCTTAAATATGCTTAAAAAGATCTTAAAATGTTTAAAAATTCATTAAAAAAGTCTTAAAACGCTTCAAAAGACTTCAAATATCTTTAAAAAAATGCTTCAAAAACTTCTAAAAATCCTTAAAATTCCTTGAGAAATGCATAAAAATCCTTTAAAATCAATAGAGAAAACCTTAAAAATGCTTCAAAAGACCTAAAAAAGCCCTAAAAAATGCTTTAACAAACATTAAAATTCTTTCAAATTCCTTAAAAACTCTTAAAAAAGCATTTGAAATCCATTAAAAAAAACCTTAAAAATGCTTAAATTGACCTTAAACATCCTTAAAAAGGATAAAAAAAACTTACAAATATCTTAAAAATTACTTAAAATAAATAATTAAGAAAATTTAAAATCCTTTAAAAACATCAAAAATCATTCAAATTTGATCCTAAACCACTTAAAAACCTTAAATATACTTAAAGGGATATTAAAAACGCTTAAAAATCCAAGAAAAAAGACTTAAAAATAGTTAAAAATATTTAAAAATATATTAAAAAACTTTAAAAATGCTTAAAATGACCTTAAACATCCTTAAAAAGTACATAAAATTCGTAATAAATAAATAAAACAATTTAAGATCCTTTAAAAACATAAAAAATCATTCAAATTTGATTGAAAATTACTTCAAAACCTTAAATATGCTTAAAACGATATTAAGAATACTTAAAAATCTGTGGAAAAAGTCTTAAAAATGCTTCACCCTAATTCAAAAAATCTTTAAAAAATGCTTAAAAAAACTTTAAAATTTCTTTAAAATCCTTGAAAAATCCTTTAAAAACCTTTGGAATAAATGAAGAAAATCTTAAAAATGCTTCAAAAGACTTCAAAAATTTTTAAAAAATGTTTTAAAAAACCTTAAAATTTCTTAAAAACTGCTTAAAATGATCTTAAACATCCTAAAAAAATGCAAAAAAATAGAAACTTGAAAAACCCTTAAAAATACATAAAATTCATAATAAACAAATAAATAAATTTAAAATCCTTTTAAAACACCAAAAATCATTCAAATTTCGTGGAAATTCACATAAAAACCTTAAATATGATTAAAATGATCTTAGAAATGGTTAAAAATCCCTTAAAAAGCTTTAAAAATCTTTCAAAATATTTAAAAAATCTTAAAAAAATACTTAAAAAAACTTAAAAATTCTTAAAATTCTTGGAAAAATCCTTTAAAATCTTTTAAAATCATTAAAGAAAACCTTAAAAATGCTTCAAAAACTTTTAAAATATTTAAAAAATGCTGGAAAAAAACTTAAAATTCTTTCAAATTCCTTAAAAACTCTTAAAAAAGCATTTGAAATCCATTAAACTAAACCTTAAAAATGCTTAAAATGACCTTAAACATCCTTAAAAAGGGTAAAAAAAACTTACAAAAATTTTAAAAAATACTTAAAATAAATAATTAAGAAAATTTAAAATCTTTTAAAAACATCAAAAATCATTAAATTTGACCCTAAACCACTTAAAAACCTTAAATATACTTAAAGGGATATAAAAAACACTTAAAAATCCAAGAAAAAAGACTTAAAAATATTTAAAAATATATAAAAAACCCTTAAAAATGCTTAAAATGACCTTAAACATCCTTAAAAAGTACATAAAATTCGTAATAAATAAATAAAAAAATTTAAGATCCTTTAAAAACATAAAAAATCATTCAAATTTGATTGAAAATTACTTCAAAACCTTAAATATGCTTAAAAAGATATTAAGAATACTTAAAAATCTGTGGAAAAAGTCCTAAATATGCGTCACCCTAATTCAAAAAATCTTTAAAAAAAATTCTTAAAAAACTTTAAAATTTCTTTAAAATCCTTGAAAAATCCTTTAAAAACCTTTGGAATAAATGAAGAAAATCTTTAAAATGCTTCAAAAGACTTCAAAAATCTTGAAAAAATGCTTTAAAAAACCTTAAAATTTTTTAAAAACTGCTTAAAATGGTCTTAAACATCATAAGAAAGTGCAAAAAAAAGAAACTTGAAAAACACTTAAAAATACATGAAATTCATAATAAACAAATAAATAAATTTAAAATCCTTTTAAAACATCAAAAATCATTCAAATTTCATGGAAAATCACATAAAAACCTTAAATATGCTTAAAAGGATCTTAGAAATGGTTAAAAATCCCTTTAAAAGCTTTAAAAATCTTTCAAAATACTTTAAAAACCTTTAAAAAATACTTAAAAAAACTTAAAAATTCTTAAAATTCTTGGAAAAATCCTTAAAAATCTTTTAAAATCATTAAAGAAAACCTTAAAAATGCTTCAAAAACTTTTAAAATATTTAAAAAATGCTGAAAAAAACTTAAAATTCTTTCAAATTCCTTAAAAACTCTTAAAAAAGCATTTGAAATCCATTAAAAAAAACCTTAAAATTGCTTAAAATGACCTTAAACATCCTTAAAAGGGTAAAAAAAACTTACAAAAATTTTAAAAAATGCTTAAAATAAATAATTAAGAAAATTTAAAATCCTTTAAAAATATCAAAAATTATTCAAATTTGACCCTAAACCACTTAAAAACCTTAAATATACTTAAAGGGATTTTAAAAACGCTTAAAAATCCAATAAAAAAGACTTAAAATAGTTAAAAAAAACCCAAAAAATATATTAAAAAAACTTTAAAAATGATTAAAATGATCTTAAACATCCATAAAAGGAGCAAAAACCCTAAAAACTTGAAAAGAACCTTAAAAATGCTTAAAATTCGTAATAAATAATTAAAGAAATTTAAAATCCTTTAAAAACATCTAAAATCATTCAAAATTGATGAAAAATCATTTAAAAACTTTAAATATGCTTAAAAGGATCTTAAAAATGATTAAAATCTGTGAAAAAGGACTTAAAAAGGCTTTAAAACACTTCAAAAATCTTTCAAAAATGCTTTAAAAAACCTTAAAAATCTTTAAAATCCCTTAAAAACTCTTTAAAAATCATAAGAAATCCATGAAAAAAACTTTAAAAATACTTGAAAAGACCCTAAAAAATTTCAAAAAAGCTTAAAAAAACCTTAAAATTTCTTAATCAACTGTAGCACAATTAGCAAAAAAAAAACCTTAAAAATTTTTAAAAATCCTTCGAAATCTATTAAAAAAACCTTTAAAATGCTAAAAATGACATTAAACATCATAAAAAAGAACTAAAAAAGTAAAAAAAAAAAAACCTCAAAAAATGCTCAAAATTCATAATAAACAATGAAAAAAAATAAAAAAAATCCTTCACATTCCATAAAAAATAACTTAAAAACCTTCAATATGCTTAAAAGGATCTTAAAAATCCATAAAAAAAAACCTTAAAAATACTTTAAAAAACCTCAAAAATCTTTAGGGTAATACTTGAATAAACCTTAGAAATCTTTAGAATTCCTTGAAATCTCTTTAAAAATCCTTTGAAATCCATGAAAAAAAACCTTCAAAATACTTCAAAAGACTTAAAAAAATCCTTAAAAAATGGTTTAAGCAACCTTAAAATTCCTTAAAAACTCTTTGAACATCCTTTCAAATCCATTAAAAGAGCCTTAAAAATGCTTAAAATGACCTTGAACATTCTTAAAAAGAGCAAAAAAACTTGAAAGAACCTAAAAAAATTCTTAGAATTGGTAATAAATATTTAAAAAAATTTAAAATCCTTGAAAAACATAAAAAATCTTTCAAATTTCATGAAAAATCTCCTAAAAACTTTAAATATGCTTAAAAGGATCTTAAAAATGCTAAAAAAATCTATTAAAAAGGCTTTAAAAATGCTAGAAAAGACTTTAAAAAATCTTTAAAAAATGCTTTAAAAAATTTTTGAAATCTCTAAATTTTCTTGAAAACTTCGTAAAAATGCTTTGAAATCCATGAAAAAAACCTTAAAAATATTTCAAAAGACATCAAAATCATTAAAAAATGTTTTTAAAAAACCTTAAAATTCCTTGAAAAGTCTTTAAAAATCCTTCAAAATCCATTAAAAAAAACCTTAAAAATACTTAAAATGACCGTAAACATCTTTAAAAAAACCTAAAAAAAGTTGAAAAAAGGTTAAAAAATGCTTTAAATTCGTAATAAATTGTCACGACCCGGAACTTCCCTTTGACCCATGACAACCGCCACGACGTCCCAATTGACACTCATTATCCAGAATGCCAACCGGAACTCCGTAAGGCTTACGTACCAGTTTCTAACCTTCCCTATGAGTAATTCTTTCCAAACATCCCCTTTTGAGGGTTTATCACTCTTTTCTGGCTTAAATAAATCAAAATATAAAATCTGACTCACAGGGGTATTTTGGTCATTTTTCGACGAAAATATTAAAATCTAGTAAAAATATAGTTTATGCATCCAGAAAACATAATCTGAAATCGGAAGTCCGAAACCTTCTTTTTCAAGGGTTTAAAGTCATAATTTACTATTCAAAAATATTGATAAAAATATTTCATTTTCTTATAAAATAATTTTTATAGACACGCGTATAAGTAATTTTTTTAGCGTGAAAGTAAAACAAATTCATACATACATTAAGTTACAAAGTCATAATGTACAATAATAATTACAATGACCAGTGGGCCCATAACTATACAAATACGACAATGGTAGTGCACCTACTATCTGTCGTGGGAAGACAATCTACGGTAGTCCTCGACAAAATCTGGTATCTACGAGCTACCACAGGCCTGAAATATTTGGACAGGAGGTGGGTGAGATTTTACAATCTCAATGAGTAAACAAACATTATCATAAACATCTAAAGGTAAGTAAAATGGAGGCAAATTTAAATAACCATTACAAACCATTTCATAAAGTTTCATTTTATTTCTTAAATCAAGAAATATTTATGATTTATCAAAACAATTGTTAAGGCTTATGACTTTTATTAAAATCATGGCTCAAGCCAAAACTAGTTCTCGGGGATACCTTGGCCGAGGTATCTAACCGAGTCCGCCAAGGTTGTCAAAACAGTTACACATTAAACACGTTTTAATTTTTAAAACAAGCCGTTCCTTGACGTTGGCCGAGATACACATTCACGTGTGGGTTCTACGTGAAGTGAACTCTAACACTACCCCGGGAGTTACCCTCCTCGCCTCTACAACCGGAGTAACTATATAACCGGGTTCACTGTGCCCCTCTAATAGGCGGTCCACAGAAACCCGTCACTGCAGTGACTAAACCCACCAATTTAATAAAATTTCGACAGTATAACGTGGCTTTTATTTATTTACCCAGCCTGCATAGTAAAAATTCAGCTTACATTTATTCCCAAGGCATTTCAAACATAGCCACATATATACACATACTCATAAGCCTATTGAATGGAAACATCATTTATAACAAAATTTACGGCCTCCAAACTACTAAATTTTTTATCAAAAATCAATTATTCACATAATCCAAAAATATTTCCATTTAAATCTATTTGTTTGCATACAACAAAATTTCCCCTTTTTATGGTCATTTTCTTTGCATAAAATTCATAATTAACATTTAAAAATAGACTTTAGATAGTTTACAATAATAATAAGTTTACTCACCGTTTGCACAAATTTAATGCCTTTTAGGTGCCCCGATTACTGTTCGTCGGGCACAACTTCCTTGCCTTTACCGGAAGGCTCTCCTCCAAGACACATTGTAAAAATTACACAATTCAACACATTTATGCTAAATCACTATAAAATTGATATAAATCTTATATTAATGCATGGTATGAAATGCAACGGCCTAAAACGGCTTAAACGCGGTACTAGCCTACTTTCGATACTTTATCCGATAAATTGCTAACGCGCTCCATTTTTGCTCCAAATTGTCCCATTCTCTCTCCAACATTTTTAACCATCAACTACCAGCTTATAACCCTCTGGAATCACAAAATTCAGATCACTTTCTTCCTTCAAAAATTCGGTTAAAATGAGACATTCACCCCGTAAATTTTCTACTTTGTTATTCTAGCACAATTAATCATTTTTCATCATTTTTCCTTCAATTCATTTGAATAAAAATCAATTCATCACCATTGGACAGTATTGAAGATTCAGCCTAGAGTGGGTATTGTGAAAATTCCTTGCTTTCGAGTCCAATTTAATTTCTAAACAACTCTAACTAACCGAAACTATCGATTTAGCTAAGAATCGAAACTTGAAAAATCCAAAATCTCCCCCCTTAAATTCGGTCCAGCACTTAGATCTATTCTGAGATCTCTCTCTTGAAGCATAGAAAATGAAAACAAAAGCATGGGAAAGGTAGAAACCAAGCCAAAGTCGAAAAATCTTACCGTTAGACGCGAAAACGGGCGAAAACCGCGAATCTTCCGTCAAATTTCAAGCTTTTCCTTGGTTTTTTTCTCCTTTCCTCCTTTTCTCCCTATTTTTTTCTTCCTTTTTCTCCTTATGGCCGAACCCCCCTTGAGCTGGAGCTTAAATGGGCTGTTTTGGATTAAAATATTATTATTTCATTAAAACTATGCCACGTGTCACTTTCCCGTGGACCCGTTTTTGAAATTTCGTTCTAAAAATTTCAAATTTTCACCACTTCAAACACCATATCCATACATTCCAAAAATAAATAAATCATTAAATTTTGACAAGTTTTGAGTGGTGAAAATTACGATTTTACCCCTAGGACGGTAAAATTACCGTTTTGCCCCTATGTTCCGAAAACTACCGGAATTGAAATTTTTCACTTCCTATCATCAAATTATACTCCAAATAGTCAATATTGATCAAAAATTTCACTCCATGGTCAATTTATAATCTTGGGTGGCAAAATGACAATTTTGCCCCTAGACATCAAAATTTTCAGTTTCATCCCAAATTAACCCTCGAACTCCAAAACATCATTTTAAGTCATTCCTGGACTATGAAATATTAAATTTCATCTTAAAATTTCTATTTGAACTAGTTCGAGGTTAAATCAACTTAAGTGTATCATTCGGTACAATACCGGGTTTTAGCTATTCTTTGAGACTTTCCTAACATACAAACACGTTATTCATTGCATGTATGTTATGACATGTATTTATAGGGTCGGGTTTTACATAAATAATCAAAGAAATTTAAAATCCTTTGAAAACATAAAAAATCCTTTGAAAACATAAAGAAATTTCATGAAAACTCTCTTGAAAACCTTAAATATGCTTAAAAAGATTTAAGAAATGCTTAAAAATTTATGCAAAAATGTTAAAAATGCATCAAAAGACTTTAAAAATATTTAAAAAATACTTTAAAAATATTTAAAAAATACTTTAAAAAACTTTAAAATTCCTTAAAAATATTTGAAAGCTACTTCAAAAACCTTTGAAATGCATGAAAAATAAACCTTCAAAATATTTCAAAATACTTCAAAAATCTTTATCAAATGCTTTAAAAGACTTTAAAATTCCTTAAGACCTCCTTAAAAATCTTTTGAAATCCATTAATAAAACTTTAAAAATGCTTAAAATAACTTTAAACATCCTTAAAAAGAGAAAAAAAAACTTGAGAAAATATTAAAAAATGCTTAAAATTCATAATAAATAATTAAAGAAATTTAAAATGCTTTCAAAATATAAAAAATCTTTCAAATTTCATGAAAAATCTCCTAAAAATTTTAAATATGCTTAAAAGGATCTTAAAAATGCTTAAATATCCATTAAAAAGACGCTAAAAATTCTTCAAAATCTTTAAAAAATACTTTATAAACCTTAAAAATATTTAAAATTCCTTGAAAACTTGTTAAAAATCTTTTGAAATCAATAAAAAAATTAAAAATGCTTTAAAAGGCTTAAAAAATTTTTTTTTAAAATTTTAAAAATGTTAGAATTCTTTAAAAACTCTTTAAAAATATTTTGAAATCTATTAAAAAAACCATAAAAGTGTTAAAAATGAACTTTGGGATCCTCAGAAAAAGAGCAAAAAAAAAACTTGAAAAAGCTTTAAAAAATGCTCAAAATTCATAATAAATAATGAAAAAAATTAGAAATCCTTTTAAAAACATAAAAAAATCTTTCAAATTTCATGAAAAATAACTTAAAAACTTTAAATATACTTAAAAGGACCCTAAAAATCCATGAAAAAAATCATAAAAATGCTTTAAAAGATTTTAAAAATCTTTAAAAAATACTTTAAAAATCTTTAAAATTTTTAAAATTCTTTAAAAACTTTTTGAAAATCCTTTGAAATGTATGAAAAAAAAACCTTAAAAATACTTCCAAAGATTTTAAAAATCTTTGAAAAATACTTTAAAAAACCTTAAAATTCCTTAAAAACTACTTAAGAAATCTTTGGAAAGCAATTAAGAAAAACTGTAAAAATTTAAAACGACCTTAATCACCCTTAAAAAGACACAAAAAAACTTGATGGTTTATAATAATATAATTATAATATAGGAAATTAATATTAATAATCTATATTAATATTGATATATGTCAAAATTATTAATGTAATTAATAACGGAGATGCTATCAGTAATATGATATTGTTTTATAATTTAATAAACCCTAAAATATTAATTAATAAATTAAATAAAACGGTAAAAGAGAGAATGGTTGAATTACATTACTTTGTAGGCGCCGTTGAAATTATGCACGTATGATCTAGGTTTAGCTATTTTTTATTCAAATAATATGCTTTTATATTCATTTTACATCGGTAATGCTAGCACCAAAATTTTCGGCATGTATTTGCATGAAATTTGTGGAAAGCTTATATGAAAGCATTGGAACAAAATATATAAATACAGAGGCATTGCATAGTTCACCCAAGTAGAGCTTTTAAGGTTATTGTATTATGCCTGCCGGTAAGAAGTCTCTGTTATTGAACCAGAGAGCAAGGAAGGGCCCAATGGACGCTCAAAATGCCGCTGACTTTAAGCCCAACGTGTAAAAAAACAGAAAGGCAGCCCAAATGGAGGAGTAGAAGAAGAAGAAAAGCAAAAATAAGGGAAAAAATCATGAAAAGAAGAGAGGAGCGAAGCCCGTGGAAGCTGAACAAGCAGCAAGGGCTTAGGGTAAGTAGAAATAAGCAGGCAGCAGATAATGGGGTCAGAATTTGTTTTGAAAAAATGACACCGTTGATAGTAGTAAAAGCGATTAAAATATGGAAAAGATAGTTGTGAAAGGTTAAGGAAGTAGATAAACAGGAAAGGTGCAGAGGTATGAAAAGATTGAATGAGCAGATGTAATAATTGTGATACAAGTCGATGTTCCTTCACCGTCAATTGAGTGTTTAAAATTTAACCATACTCTGTTTTTTCTCTCTAATCCTAAACCATCTCTGATAAAGAGGTGTAGATGAAGGAAAGGATGGAATGACATGCGACAGAAGTCTTCATGTACCTTCACCGCCAACTGAAGGGTTAAAATCTGTGTGCACTTTGTTTTCCTCGGTAATCGACGTTGGTGGCACTAAAAGGCCTGTAATTTGATTTTGGCACGCAACCTTACCGGCCTAAAATTTCCTACAAAAAATACGATTGACTTTAAGTTCATCTGTTTTAAGTTCCCTATATAAAGAACAGCAAGCTTTCTTCAATGCACATTCTCATCTCCTGTGTTTAGTATTTTTGCTTGCGTGGTGTGTGTTGGGGTGAGAATGGTTTTGTGCTTGTTTTTATTCGTGAAAAGCCATTGGTATGAGCAATGCGTAATATTTCCTTGTGTGCACATCACCTGATATGTTTTCTTTGGTTTTGGGCTATTGTGATATTCTGGTTTTTAGTCCGTTACTGTCAATTTGTTCCATTTGCTTGGTCGTGGTGGGTGATCAGGGGTGAAGTTGCTGTGTATTCTAGTAGTTGCATGTGTGGGTGAGAAGTTTTTATATAATTTAGTCATTGGTTATGGTTGTTTTTAATATTCTGGTTTTTAGTCCGTTACTGTCAATTTGTTCCATTTGCTTGGTCGTGGTGGGTGATCAGGGGTGAAGTTGCTGTGTATTCTAGTAGTTGCATGTGTGGGTGAGAAGTTTTTATATAATTTAGTCATTGGTTATGGTTGTTTTTATTAGTTAATTACTTGGTTTAGGGTTTAGAGCTTTGGATTGTTGTTTGGATCAGTGCTCTGTCAACGAGAAGCAGTGCTCTCAGGCTACAGTGATTTGCTTATGTGCGATTTTCTCTGTTTTTTGCACGATTTTCTCTGATTTGCCTTTAAGCGGTGTAGTATAATTCTGAAAATCGCACGGGGTGTGCTCTCCGATTTTCTGTGATCTGCTTGCATGACAGAGAGCACTTCATGCGTGATTTTTTTTTATCCGTTTACTGGTCCAGACTGTTATATCCCATGTTTTTTCCTGTAAAATCTTCATATTGTTTGGTTGGTGCTTAACTTATGCATATCATATTGGTTTTGATGTTAGTTGCGGTTCCACGGATGCCATTTCATAAACCGTTTATTGTGCAAAATGTTTGTTTTGAGGTAGTATATTGATGACAAAATGTTTATTGTGTTGTCATTGGGAATTTGTCAGTTGGTTTATGCGTTTATCCATGAGTTTGAAAATGGATAGAATTTTAGATGTGGGCATTAGTGATTTGTTGGATGTGTCAAATTTTAATTTTATAAATGCTAAATTGTCTGTCCCCTGTAAATCCGGTTGTCTCTGTTGCCGTGCCATTGCTAATTGACTATTATGGGTTTTCATTTTGTTGACATGTGATGAACATTACGTGGCTGAGTTTGGCTTTTGATTTTGGTTTTGTTTTCATTGCAATGAAGTTAAAACTGTTGGTATGAGTTGTTTCCAGGAGGATGATACCTTGAATTATCTTGACAGTGTAAAAAGTCTGAGAAGTGGGCAATTCATGTGAAGTTGACAACTGTATCACTTCAGTAAGAAGGTGGAAGGTGAACCCAGTGCAGTTACATTGTAAGGGCCTTAAACCTTCTATCCTAATATTTAAATATTTTTGATAGACTGAAGTGTGCTGTAGTTGACAAATATTTATATATGATTTTTTAAAAATATTATATATGATTGTAAAAAAGAAAATTAGTAGTTTAAAACGAGGGATGTATATACGATTATAATCTCTAAAATTAGAAACTTGTGAATTCAAAAATATTATTTAATTAATAAACCATCGCTTAGTAGTAAATTATTAATATTATGTAAATAAATTAGTACTAATTTACTTGTATATAAATTTTAAAAAAAGAGAATAAAATGAAGAAATAGTAATCAGTTAGTAATAAAGAACATAACTATTATACCTGAAATTTATATTAAGGGAAGGATAAAAATGTTTGTAAATAAATATTTTTAACAATGAAATAAAAGAGAAGAAATATTTATGTAGTGGAAGAAATTAACAATTTGTCACACAATTAAAGAAGTTGCATTGTAGTAGATCGATTGATGGACTTAATTGTAAGTTTGATGTTTAAATCAAATTTTACTTGGTTTGCACGTATAGCTAGATTTGTAGATCTTAGAATATTTATAAGTTGTACATTAGATTAGCATATATACTTAATGAATAGAATTTGAGTAGGAACTTGTTGAATTCTAGTAAAAGATAAAACTTTGTGTTATTGCATAACCTTAAGCCATTGAAGTTAATTTTTAAACATATATTTAAAATTTTAGCAAATAGAACTTTAAATTAGTCTATCATAAAAGAACGAAATGAATAAGCATATGGGTGGGGCCTTTTCTAAGGGTGGCGTTTATTATTGGGGTCATTTGATTTATGAATAGAGCTTTAGGGGCTTTAATTATAAGGTCTGTTTGACAAGGGCTTATATAATAGTGGGGTTTTTATTGGGGTCAGGCTTAACTGTTTGGGTCTTTTGCCAAGATTCTAGTTTTTAAAAGAGGCTATTTTGTAAGGGTGGGCTTGAGGTTTTTTTTGTGAGGGTGGGCTTAAAACCCAAAGGTAATTTTTGAAGGCTTTTTCTTAAATGTCTTGAGGGATTTTTATTATGTAGGTATGTTAGGAAAGTGAAATATTTTTAAACCAAATTATAAGGAAAATTTTAAAATAGTTAAAATTTTAAAATTGTTATTATCTAAAGTTAGGAAAAGCAGAAATTTAAAATTTTGAAAAAAATTAAATTTAATAATAAATAAAAAAATTTAATTTTAAAAATAAATATTCTTTAAAATATATGTTCGTATGTTTGTATGCGATGAATTGTAAGTTTGTATGTTTGGTTTTGAAATTTAATTAATTTATATATGTAGTTAGATTTGTAAATTGTAGAATTTCACTTAATTTTTTAAATTTGAGTACAAAATTATATAAAGTTATGCTTGTATTTGAATGCTCACTACATAATTTTAGTGCGGAGTTATGTGAATTTTAATAGAAGATAAATTTTGTGATATTATCCTAAACCTTCACAACAAATAGAACAATACAAACTAGTTAACCCACCATTTTTACTAAAATCCTTTAAGTAGCATACATGGCCAATACAGTTCTATGTATCACATTCAACTCCCAAATTGACCAATCATGCTATAATTTTCATCAGCCATTTAATATCAGAGTCATAAAAATTCATCGTATATTCACAAAATAAAATTTAATGAATAATTCGCAAAATACTATACATAGAGAAATTTAAATCTCTAAATCGTGTATGCATATTACACAAATATATAAGGCACAATTTAGGAGCTAAATCGGGTTGAAAAGTTTGTTTTTCATTTTTCAAAACACTTTACGTATATTTTATACATATATATTTTGAATGATTTTTTTTAAATAATTTACACTCACAATTTCATAAATTAGCATCGATTCAAACCTCTAATAATTTTTACCTAAATTAATTTATATATAGATATACATATATAATTAAGAATATTTTAAAATCAACACTCTCTACTCATCTCTAAATAGCGGGATATTACTTCGTTATTTTTGTACGCGTATAACATTATTTTTATTTCTCGATCGTGTGTCTCGTTCAGCATGTCTCTGCGACAACGTTCTATTTGAGCTTGGATTTTTTTTTTTTCTTCTAACTATTGGACCTTATTTATGAACCTTTCCAATTTTTCAATTGGGCCAAGCTTAAAATTTATTTTCCACTTGACCCAATTTTTATTCTCTACTTGGCCCATTATTATTTTTCCTATTCTTGTATTTTCATTTTCTATTTTCTTTCTTTTTCTCTTTTCTTTTTCTCTTTTCTTTTTCTTTTTTTTCTTTTTCTTTTTTTCTTTTTCATGTTTTTCTTTCTTCTTGTTTCTTTCTTCTAGCCAAGTTTCCTTCTTCATCAACCCGTCACCCATTCACCATCGTGGCAGCTCTCTTCCGTCGGTGGTGGCTCCTCCGTCCTCTCCACCATGGCAACCCCATTTCCTTATCTTTTTCTCACCATTTGGGTAGCAAAATTCTGCCTTTTTCATCTTCAAAATCAGCAATTAAAAGCTGCCTATTTCACTCAAAATTTTCAGTAAATTTCAGCTTTCAAAATGAAAAATTTTCAGCTCACAAATCAGCCATGAAAAACTAAAAAAAAAAACAATTAGCAAATTCACCCACTTTCAGCATTAAAATCAACTATAGAAACCTCAAAAAATCAATTTCTCCTTCCTCCAAATTGACAGCAAAAATCTAAAAATTTTCAGCTCAAAATCAACCACAAAAGCCTAAAAGATTTTAGCTTTCTTACCTTCAAAAAATCACAGAATTTTGGCCTTCCATCTCTCCCCTTTCATGCCAATTTTTCTTCTTTTGTCCACAGTGCTTTCTCTCACGATTTCTTCCTCCTTTTTCTTCTACATGTGTCCGTCCTTCCTCTCTTTTCCTTTCTCCTTCTTTAGTCGAACCTCACCTCTCCTATTCCCGTTCTTTTTTTTCTTTTTGTTCGGCTTTCTTCCTTTCTCTTTTATCTTCTCTCTTTCTCTTCTTTTTGACCGAGCCTTCTAATGTCTTCTTCAAACTTCTTTTTACTTCTTTTATTCTTTTTCTTCTAGACTCTTCTCTCTTCTTTTATTTCTTTTGTTTTTCTTGCTTTTCTTTTTGTTTTTCTTTTCCATATTTTTATCTCTTTATTTTTTTTGTCTTCTTGTTCTTTCATTTCTTTCCGTTTTAGCCGACCTTACTCTTTTCTCTTTGACTTTTCTTTGCCTTTTCCCCCTCACATGGTCGACCCCCACTTCCTTTCACTTCATTTCATCTTCATTTTTCCTTTACTTCTTGTCTTCATCCTTTTCTTGTCTTCATGTAATTATTTATGCACATAAAAATATAATTTGACTTGTCAACCATTTTATTTCATTTTACTTACCTTGGCTTTTCCACCACATTTCTTTTGTATTTCATCATCTATTTTACTTTCATTTTATTTTTATTTCTTCAAAGTACTAAAATCTACTTATCATTTCTTAATTTTATTTTATTTAACTAACTACCATCAAATTTTCATTAAATAAAATTAATTCTTCTAACACGTGTAAAAATTCTAATTTTTGTCTATTTTTCATTTCTTACACGTGTATAATCAAAATGTCAAAATCGTATTTTAACGCGATATCTCCATAATAATTAAATATTCACTTACCGCGTTTACTCTATAAAAAAATCACGTCTCACGTTTTTTACCGTTTTTCTTCAAAATTAATCTTTATTTCTTCTCTTCCACTTAAATTAGTCATATTCTGTTTTTCATGACTAATTTTTGACATTATATATAATATTAACGATTTAATATTATTTTATTAAATAAAATATTATTTTATTAAATAAAATATTATTTTATTTTAAAATTTTTTAATTATCTTCTTTGGTTCTGAAACACATTATTATATCTCGGTTTACCTCCGATTCATCCGTTAACTCACTAATTCGTCTCCGACGAAATATTATTATTTAATTATGGATTTTTGCACGTGCGAAATATTTTATTCTTTAGCGTTCCTTGGCACATCAATTCGTGAAAATTGATCACTCGTTTGATCAATAAAGTCTTATTTGCGTCTAATAAGAATATGAGGTGTTACATTAGATATCCATAAAGAGAGCAAAAAAATACTTGAAGAAACTTTAGAAAAACGCTAAAATTTGTAATAAATACATTAAAAAATTAAAAATCTTTTAAAAACATTAAAAATCTTTTAAAATTTATTAAAAAATCTCTTAAAAACCTTAAATATGCTTAAAAGGATATAAAAAATCTATGAAAAAACCTTAAAAATGCTTTAAAAGACTTTAAAAAATTTAAAAATATGTTTTTAAAAAACCTTAAATATCTTTAAAAATAGTCTAAAAATCTGTAAAAAAATCATACAAAACTATAAAGACCATTAAAAATCGTAATAAATAATTTCAAAAATTAAAAATCTCTTGCAAAGATTAAAAATCTTAGAAAATCTTTGAAAAATCTCTCAAAAATATTAAATATCTTTAAAATTATTTGAAAAAAAATTAAAAATATATAAAAACTTTAAATATAGATGAATTGAAAAATAGTAATAAATAAAAAAATTAAGAATTTTGGAAAATTCAAAGGCAGTGGAACTAATATATTAGTTAAATATAGATAGTTTTAGTTCTAATACAATGGACTAATCCCCACCCTGTCCCATACCATGGCAAAGTTGAGCCATTAATTGCAGCAGTCAACAATCACCATCGTATATTTAATTTAATTATGTTCTCTATTCCAATTTTTTTTTTTAACTTTTGTTTTGCGTGTTACAAAAGATAAAGAAATAGGTAAAAGATTGATATTCGGGAGACCCATGCTTATCCGGAATATAAATTAAAAATTGAATGTTAAAAACCTTGGAGAGACAGAAGAAAGAGTGGACTCAGATTAGCTCTCTCTGCGCATTATCTCTATCATTACCTTTCTATCCTGCAAACGTCTGTGCCTTTCGAGTACGTGAGTTTAGAGGCTAAAATTCTTAGAAGGCAGCTGTATTCCATTCTTGGTCAAAGAATTGGGTTGGATATGTACTCGTTAAAAAACATAATATTTTATTCACCCTATACTGTTGTTATTTTCTTTCTCACCATGCACAGTAACGTATCTATCCTTTCTTTTTACTTTTTTACTCTTGGAATTTTTTTGTTTGTTTGCGAAAGAACGAATACCCATTGGAAAATATGAATTTAAAATAAAAATTTAAAAAATAATAAAAGATCAATATTAAATGATAATAATATTTAAATTAAAAATAAAATTTTAATATATTAAAAATGTTAATTGAAAAAGTAGTAAGTAAAAATATAAATAAAAAATACAATTGGAGAAAACATAAAAATTTAAAATTATACTAATACATAATAAAAATCTTTTTGATGAAAATAAATTTTATTATAATGAGGAGAATAAGTTCTAAATTATATATTAAAAAATATTTTGAATTTAAAAATTAATTAAATGTATTAATATTTGAATCATAACTATAGTTAAATTATAAAAAAAATATTACAATTTTAAAATTTTAGTCCATAAATTAACCTTGAAATATTAATATTTAAATTATCAAATATTAGTATTTTAAAAAAATTATAAATTATAAATATATAAAAAATAAAAATAAAAAAAAATAAATAATCATAATAATATTTAAATTGTAAATATCGTCTTGTTGGAGTTTGGAGGAGGATGTTGTCACGTAGAAGTAATTTTTGGTGTTACACAGGTATGTTGTCTCGGTTGGTGGAGATTCATTTGGTCCAGTTGGCCGTTTTTGGTTCCTTCTCCAATGACATGAATTATGCTGTTCAGGAAAGAAAAATGTAGATCTTCTTTTCCTGTGTAAAGTGTTGAGTTTTATAATTTCTCTTGTGTTGAATGTTTTTGACTTTTTTGACCTTTGGACCACAATACTTGTAAACTTTTTGACTTTTTCTAGTTTTGAATTCGGTGAAGTTTATTTGAGTTTATGACTGTTTGATTAGTTGGTAGTTTGACTTGTTGACTGTTTAGGTGTTAGGAATTTCAGATTTGTTGACTATTTGACCGTGTGAGAGGTTGAGTCATTGGGTAAATTTTGATTTTTTGACCGGATGACCATTTGTCACTATGAATTTATTATTTTTAAACTACTTATATTGACTTTTTGACTATTTGACTTGTTGACTGTTTGTATGTTAGAAAATTTTGGATTAGTTGATTATTTGACCGTGTGAGAGGTTGCGTCATTGGGTATTTTTCGATTTTTTGACCGGGAGATCATTTGTCACTTTGATTTTATTATTTTTAGCCTATTTATTTTGACTTGAGTAATTTTGGAAATTATAATAAAATAAATTTAAATTTATGTATTTTATATTTATATGAAATTTTTATGTTAATTTTTAGATTTGATAAAATATATTTTAATAAAATCTCTAAAAGTCTTTTCACTTGCAGTTTTTTCACTCTGACTCACGGTAAAAAGCATGAACTTTCTTTCCCTCTCTTCTAATATATGTCTTATCCTATCCTTTCAAGTCTTGTTAATGTCAGTTGTTTTTATGTTCTCGAGAGTACTCATCACCTGCAAATGAAAGTCTTCCCTTGCAAGTCCCATAAACCGCCCGTTTTGTTGATTTCGCGAGTCTATATAAGCGCTCTTCTTTAGTGTATAAGGTCATGTAACTTGTCCTCTATTGATTATTGGTTCTCTTGGGTTTTGATTCTGACTTCTTCACGAAATGAAGAAGATAGCTTTATTTCTCTGGGTTTTGGAGTCGGTAGATGTAGCTTTGGAGCATTTCGTTTTCCTTTATTCTGTCCATGAGGCGCTCTGTTTTTCATTTTTGGTTATTTTTCTGGGTTTAGGAGTTGGTAAATGTAGCTCTGGGGTTTTTGAAGTAGGTTTCTTTTGGTTTCAAAGCAGTCACATACCGTTTTTTTTATTTTTATTTTTTATCCGGGAATTAGATCGTGGTTTGTGTATAGGAATGGAGGAACAGTTATTGTTGTAGTAGTAGAAGAAAAGGAAAGGAGCTTTATGGGAGTTTAGTAACGGGGGTGTCGTTTGTTGCTTGTTCTTTATCCTTCTCACAAAATGTGTTTACAACTTTGTTTTTATGAAGTTAAGTGTTAGTTGTTTTTTTGGTTGATATCTTACGTTATTGTCTTCTTCAACCTGTTCTGTTGCTTGGATTGTTTGTCTTGGGCATTTTTGCGTTCGTCAGTCTCTATAAATTTTGTTTGATCGGGGTGCACAGTCATTGTAGCTTTGGATTGTTGCTTGGATTTGGCTAGCGATTCTCTTTCATGCTTGTGCTCTGTTTGGGTATCGGGGCAGTTGTTTCTTGTTCTTTGTCGTAGTGAGAAAATTTTTGTTTATCACGGTGTTAGGTTTTCGTTTAAATATAGCATTTTCCAAAGGAAAAAGGTTATTGTTTTGTTCGTGGTTTCTGATTCTGTTGCGTTTCTGCTTTACGGTTGCGAATATGAGGAAGCATCTTGGATTTCTGAGGTCCTCCTCCTGATGTGGTGTTCCACTATGTTTTGACCTTTAGCTCTTTTTTGTTCTTGGCTGATTCGGTTTTGTCCAGCTGGGTTGATTGGTGGCTGTTTTTGTATGGTGTGTACGGGTTAATGGACAAAGGTAATTATTTGTGGATCTATTTTCTTCGCTGATGGGTTGCGTTGATTTGATGAGTTTGTTGTTCTGGTGGATTGCTTTACTGAAATTTGGGTTTAGGGTTTTTCGGTTTTAGGGTTGATTTCTGTAAAGTTGTAGTATTTGCTTTTGGTTTGGTGTCTCTGTTCTTTATTATTAGTGCAAAATACTGTGCATAAAATTCGTACAATTCTGATTTATCTTGTCTCATTGTTGTTAAATGTAGGTTTTCTGACGTGGGTGAAATGATTGCTGCATCCAGTGAAGAGACGAACAAACAAAGGCTGGGGAGATGCAGCATTTATACAGGTAGTTAAGAAAAGAAAAAAAAATATTGAAGTTGCGGTTGAGGATTGATGTCGTAGTAATATATATTGCGTAATTATGTCTGTACTGTTTACAGTGTAGAATTATTCTGTTTCTCATTATTTAATCTGACGAGATGAGTTGTCATAAGAAGAAATATTTTGCTTGGAATTGTAGTTGTTTTTCGCTAGGATCCGGATTGTGTGGTCGTCAGAACAAAATGTTTGCCTACATCTTAGGATAAAATATGCATACAAAATCAAGAAACACATGAAATTCCAATAGTAAGATTAATAATTCATTTCATTTGTTAAAATTTTAAAATAACATCAACAGATAGGATGAGGTTAAGACAAAGTGTTCGCTAACACCTAACCATGTAAAAATATAAAGTTAAACCGTCAAGCAAGATTAACAGAAGTGACCCCAAAAACATTAGGTTAAAAAATACTGCTGTTGTTAAAAATAAAACTGTGAGCCCATAGGTAAAAGAAAATTCATAAACAAAGAGTGGGTTAGGGTGGGGGTGTTTTATAAGAGTGGGCGCTAGTTAAGTTATGATGGTATAATTTTTTGGGGTTTTCCTTATGAAAGATACATGGTAGGAATGAAATTAATGAAATAACAAGTTGTTAAAAATGTTATGAAGTAAAGTAGATTTAAAAGAGTTAGAAATTATGATTAAGGGAAAAATGAGTCGAAATAAAAAAATATTTATAAAATAGTAGTTTAAAATTAAGGTTACTTATATGATTATAATATAGGAAATTTTAACCCTTAAACCCAAACGATTTAATTATTTAATAAAATTATAGAATTATAAATAGATTAGTAGTAATATATTAGTAGTAATTTATTAGTAGTATATAAATTTAGAAAAAGGAAAAATAGAATGAAGAATTAATAATAGATTAGTAACAAAGAACATAACTATTTAATAAACTGACATTAAGGGGTTAGGGTTTTTTTTAAAGGTTTTAATTGATTTTCTTAGGAGATTTTTTTCTTAGTAATTACCCTAATTAAAGTATAGGGTTAAAATAGTAATGATGAAATTGTTTGTAAATAAATGATTTTAATAATGAAATAACAAAGAAAATAAATTTATATTGTGGAAGAAATTAAGAATTCATGTTACATAATCATGTCACATGTAGTGAGATTTGTATGCTTTGGAATTTTAGTTAATTTGTACATTAGATTAGCATTTATAGTTTAGGGTTGTTTGTTTAAAATTTGTTTATATAAAATTTTGCTTAGAATTTGAGTAGGAACTTAGTTGAATTATAGTAAAAGATGAACTTTGTGTTATTACATCACTTTAAGCCACTTAATATTTTAACATATACCTCAACTTTTAAAAATAAAAGAATTTGATTAAGTCCTTGTCATAAGCGAATGTAATGTGAAAAATTATAGGTTAGAACTTAAGGAATTTAAAATTTTTAAACTTTTTAAAAATAGTGGAAAAAAAAATTTTGAAGTAAAATAATAAAGAGTTTTTAAAAATAAAAAATTTAAAAATTATAAAGAAAAAAAATAAAAAATCTGAAAAAAAAAACGCAAAAGATTATATAGACCCATGATTCAAATTCAAATTTGTAAATTTGAAAATTAAGGGTTCTGGAGGGTTCTGGGGGGTTCTGGGTTTCTGGGTTTTAGGGGTCAGGGGTCAGGGTTCTGGGGGTTCCGAGGGTTCCGGGGTTCCGGGGTTCCGGGTTTCGGGTTCCGGGTTTCGGGTTCAGCTTGGGGTTCGGGGTTTAGGGTTCAGGGTTCAGGGTTCAGGGTTCAGGGTTCAGGGTTTAAGGGTTTAAGGGTTCAGGGTTCAGGGTTCAGGTTCAAGGGTTTTAGGGTTTTAGGGTTTAGGGTTTAGGGTTTAGGGTTTAGGGTTTAGGGTTCGGGGTTCGGGGTTCGAGGGTTCAAGGGTTCAAGGGTTTAGGGTTTTAGGGTTTGGGGTTCGGGGTTCGGGGTTCGGGGTTCGGGGTTTAGGGTTTAGGGTTTAGGGTTTAGGGTTCAGTAGGGTTTAGGGTTCGGGGTTCGGGGTTCGGGGTTCGGGGTTTTGGGGTTTGGGGTTTGGGGTTTGGGGTTTTGGGGTTTGGGGTTTGGGGTTTGGGGTTTGGGGTTTGGGGTTTGAGGGTTCAGGGTTCAGGGTTCAGGTTTCAGGGTTCAGGGTTCAGGGTTTTTTTTTTTTTTTTTTTTTTTTTTAATGCTGGAAGTTCTCGCAGGACCCAGCTATCCTGTTGTTATTTCATTAATAGTTGAAAAAATTAGGAACATACGGGAGGGGGGCATAAACCGTACCTCCAGAGTTACAAGAGCCTGTAGAAGAATCGAGAAAAATCTAGAAACAAGAAATTCCATTTTACGTGCATAACTATTGATGCGACCGTAAATTAGAAAATTCCTGCTATTACATGTGATTAATAAAAAAATTATAAAGTGATGAAAAGTAAATAAGGAGTACTACTCCTTTACATTTATTTGAATCTAACATATGGTAAATTTGCCATGTCTAATTTCAGGATGCCTCGGAGTTCACCTTGCGCTTGTGAGAAAACATTAAGATTTTGATGCGTATGCCCACAGTTCGATAAATAATCAGCAGCTTGGTTCCCTTCCCTGTAAATATGTGATATGCGAAAAGACAGGACTTGCAAACATTTTCTAATAGACTCTAACAAATAACGAATTTTGTATGAGCCTTTTTGATTTTCCTGTATCATGTGTACTACCACTTTCGCGTCCATTTCTATCCATACCCGTGACACATTATATTCAATGCATAGACGTAGACCTCTGTAAAGCGCCATGAGTTCTGCCTGCAATGAGTTCTGTGGACCAAAGTTTTCAGTGAAACCAAAAATTAGATTACCTGTATGGTCCCTTACCACACCACCACCAGCCGCATTCTGAAAATCATCTTTGGAACTACCGTCAACATTCAACTTGAATTCACTTATCAACGGTTTGAGCCAATGAATAATTTTTGGACTGTCATGGCTCTCTTTGGCAAAATTAAAGCCCCACTGTATAGCAATATCCACATCCCCTTTCCACTGCCTTTTGCTTAATAAACCGCCTTGATACAACTGTTGTAGCATTTTCCTGATCCGCCAAATTATTCTCTCAGGATACATCCCTATGCCCCTATGCTTTGCATCATTTCTTTCAACCCAAATAAACCAAAAAATCAGCAAAGGCAACAAAACACGAATATGGTCATATCTAGTGTAATCCCCGGAATAATACCAAGAGTATAATATATGCATCACAGATCTGGGATTAAATATACAGATTTGAAAAAACTTTGTGAAGTACTTCCAAACCTGTTGAGCTAATTGACTATCCCACATAATATGCATTATTGTCTCCTCTGCTCGGCAACATAAACACTTAGATGCTAATTGTAAGCCTTTTGATTTCATCCGTGCCTCCACCGGAATCCAATCATGCACAAGACGCCATAAAAAGAAAGACACAGTAAGTGGTATGCTCTTATGCCAAATAAACTTACCTAATGGATGGGCAGGTTGTTTTTGGCGTAATAGCTCCCATGCACTCTTGGTTGTAAACTCCCCATTTGGTGTTAATGACCAATAAGCCACATCCTCCTGATTACTGCTGATAGGAATCTGTAAAATCTCATCAATAATATTAGCTGGTAGTACAGCTTCTAGTTTATCCACATCCCATGTATCTCCATGAAAAAAATAATTAACTTTAATCATAGAATTAGAGAAATTAGGGAAAGACTTTACCAATGGCTCATCTCCTACCCATATATCATACCAAAACAATAAATCTCCTTTACCAATCCGCCACTTTAACTGCTTTCCAGTTTTTTCTCTACCCTCGATCGTACGCTTCCAAATCATCGAATCATGTGGCTTAGGAGAAACTGTGTGAGGATTTTGGCCAGTACAATACTTAGCTCGCATATACTGTGTCCATAAATTGTTGTAAGTTTGAAATCTCCACCAAAGTTTGGCTGTGAAAGCTTCAACCACATCCACCAAGTTACGTATGTCCAAGCCACCTTCTGAACCTGGTATAGCTATATTTCCCCATGAAGTCCAATGCATCTTTTTACTGTCTAAAGAACCCCCCCAGATGAAAGCATTGAACAATCTTTCAATTCTCTCTATAACTATGGCTGGTGGTTTAAGCACTTGGAGCAAATATATCGGTAAAGATGAGAGAACACTTCTGAGTAAAGTAATACGTCCTCCTGGAGATAATGTTTTATTCTCCCAACCAGTAATTCGATCACGAATTTTATTAATAAGGGAGTCAAAAAGCAGTACCTTCTTTGGTCCCTTATATAAAGGAGCTCCGAGGTATGTAATGGGCAACATTTTCTGATGAAAACCTGTGGTCTGGGCAATAATCTGGCATCTCGAGGTGGCCATATTTTTAGATGCAATAAAACAGCTTTTGCTACAATTAAGCTTCTGGCCTGAGTTTTGCTCATATTCTTTCAGAAACTTTAAAACCCTCTGCAAAGCAAATTTACTCCCATTAGTAAAGATCATTATATCGTCTGCAAACGCCAAGTGACTGATGTTTAACGCACAACCAGTCTGGTACTGTAATGAACTGAATTGAGAGAACAGATTATTTAATCCACGGGATAAGTATTCAGCAGCAAGAATAAATAGTGAAGGTGAGATGGCATCTCCTTGTCGTAACCCTCTCTCTGATTTGAAGTACCCAACCGACTGTCCATTGATCATTATAGAGAACCAGCAGTTTGAGATGCATCTTTTTATCATTTCTATCCACTTACCATTGAAGCCAAACCTCTCCATCATCAGATAAAGGAAATCCCAATTTAATCTGTCATAAGCTTTCATCATATCCAATTTAAGAACAACATTACCTCCCCTGGCTTTGTAGTCTAACTTGCCAATCAACTCCTGCGCCAAAAGTATATTATCACTAATAAGCCTGCCTTTCACAAACCCACTTTGATTCTCTGTTATCAAGGATGGCAGTACTTTAGATAAACGGTTTGCTAACAGTTTAGTGACAATTTTGTTTAGAACAGTGCATAAGCTAATTGGACGAAAATCCTTCCATTGCATTGCATCTGGTTTTTTTGGCAAAAGCACAAGTGTTGTAGAAGTAACTCCTTGTGGCAAGCTTGCTCCTCGAAAAAAATCTTGAACTGCACTGTGTAGATCTTCCGCTATGATATTCCAACAGTGTTGATAAAAAAGCGAAGAGAATCCATCAGGCCCCGCAACGCTATTTGTGTCAATTGCAAACACTGCTTCCTTCACCTCATGCAATGTAGGATCTGCGCATAAAGTATCATTATCATTGGTAGATAAGATAGAAGGGATTATAGAATCACTAAACCTGGAGAGGTCACAGCTTTCTGCCTTCAAAAGGTTAGAAAAATAATCCACTGCTGATGATTTAATAATCTCTTCATCCTCCTCAAAACTGCCATCATTTGTTTGGATTCGAAAAATTGAGTTTTTCACTCTCTTCTGTTGCATGCGCATATGGAAGAATCGTGTGTTATTTTCCCCTTCAACCAACCACCTAACCCCTGACTTTTGCTTCCAATATGCCTCCTCAACACTAAGCAGATGATTTAGCTTCGCATAGGAAATATTCATGCTTTCCCGGTTTGCAGGAGATTGATTTTCTTGAAAAAGTTTCTCACTTTCCTCAGCCTGTTTCTCAGCTGCTCTTAAATTGCTAAAAATGTCACCAAATATATATTTGTTCCAGCTTTTCAAACCTTTCTTTAGCCTTTGCTGTTTCAACCAAAAAGCCTTCATGCCAGTTTCCTGTAAAGGTAACTTCCAGTTGTTTGCCACAAATTCCAAAAAACTGTGATGTTTGATCCAACAATGGAGAAACCGAAAAGAAGAAGATCTCTTCATATTGGCTCTAGAACAGGAGATGAGCAGTGGACAATGGTCTGAACCATCTCTGTTTAAATGTTGAATCCTGGTGGAATTGAAATATGAACCCCACTGTGGATTATATACTACCCTATCCAATCTTTGAAACATGTGAGAGTTGGTCCACGTGAATTGATTTCCTTCAAAGCCTGCATCCATCAATCCGCAATCCATTAAGGCAGAAGCAAAGTCCTCCATCGCTCCTGTATGTGGGTCTGCCCCAAGAAGTCTCTCATCTCTGCTTAAAATCACGTTGAAGTCCCCACCAGCCAGCCATGGACCTTGTACTTCCTCAGCGACAACCCTCAGAAAACTCCATAAATCCTGCCTTTCCCACCTTGTGCATTTGGCGTATACAAAAGATGCTTGAATGGGTACAGAGAGCCATGGAAAAGATAGTTCGACGTGCAAACACTGTGGATGATCGAACCTGGTCGTGCATGAGATTCCATGCATCCAAAAAACCCATATTTTTTGAGAACAATTACATGCTGCCCCTTGGAAGCCTAATTTTCTTCTAAAAAATTCCATTCTGGAGTTGTGCACCATCGGCTCTAAAATCACTAACAACTTGATTTGATGCATCAGCTGAAGTTTTTTAATTCTTCTTTGGATAACTTTGCCAGCTATACCCCTCACATTCCATACTAGAGCACTTAACATTGTTGGGTTCGGGCAGTAAAGCACACTGAGATGGAGTCGACTTTTGAAGCTCCATCTTTTTCTCCTTTATCCACTGCAACATCAGAAACAACATTAAAGGAATTCCCAATGGCTACTGCGCTATTCAAGTTTCGCCTGCATTTGTCCAGAATGCGAACTTCCAACTCCTCCCCTCCCCTCTCTGGAAATAGCTGGCTATCCTTTGGTTGTAAAGCTGCACCCCGTACGTTGGGTTCAATAAGATAATTTTGAACAGTCAGTCCTGCACCTGTTCGGGGCTCTGTTTTTTGCAGAACTGTCCCATCAGTTTTTACTTGTATTATCTTTTGTAGGTTCTTCTCTCCATGCACGTCAATATAGTTGCTTGATGAATCCACATATCCCACTTCCCCGCAAGCTTCCTTTATTCCTTCTTCCAAAACACCCTGCAGTTGCGCATCAATGTATTCACCATTACACGTCTGTATCTCACCTTCTATCCTAGTTCGATGTTTCATCGAACCTTTTTGGTTGTCATTGACTCTTGAAACTGCCTTATTGTGCCCCTCCAGACCTGCAACTGTAGCTTCAAATGATGACTTCTCTCCTGCAGCAACTAATAATTGCTCATCACTTACCAATTCCATCTCCACTTTCACCGATGTCCCGTTCAAATTCCGCGCCTCATACCCCAGATTGAAGACCCTTCCTGCCTCGCGTGAACTTTCAACCGTTAAAGCAGGCCAATTATTTGCAGCTAAATATCGCGTCTGCAGTGCACCTTCTACTTTCTCCGTTGATGCATTCCAAACCTTTGCCCCAATCTTTGAATTTTGCTTTCCTGTGTCTGCAAACCGTACATGGATATCAATAAAAAATGCTCTTTTGCCAACAAAATCTGCGCCAACATACTCAAAATTCTGCTGCAACGTCCCATCAGCTTTGTTAATTAATTTCTGCTGTCCATCATCCTGCCAAAAAGCTGCTGTATGCTGTGATAAACCCATAAACAATTCATTACAACTATATTTTGTATTGACATGCATGGCCAACGTCTTGTCATCTAACGCAGGTCTCATCCATCCTCGCCTTCCCTGGTTTCGCTCATGCATGTTAAGTGCAATATATTTAAAGGACCGATTCATAGCTGGAACCAAAATCCCCTTTTTCACACTTCCTCCATTAACAACCTGCACCGTGTCAGACGTTAGTGCCCCAGCCACTTTTCCCCTTGTTTCTGTTCCCCTGGAGATGCCCCTCAAATTCCATATCATCGTATTTATCATGGATAAGTATGAGCAGGGGAGTTTAAAGAGCCATAATTCTTTTCCAGCATTCCATCCTCCTCATCGGAGCACACATCTGATTTTTGTTCGGTCATAGTTTTCAGAATAGCACTATCAGATTTCCTTCTACGTAAAATCCGTGGGTGTATCTCCAATTTATCACCATATATTTCTGCATGAGACGGCACCAGACTTTGCTCTTTATTAAACCCGCAATGCACCAGTTCCACTGGAAATCTTCCACCACTACTTTCCCCCGATCGTTCCTGCCTTTCTGCATCCGAATCATTTTCCTCTTCATGTCTCATCTGTTGCACACTTCCTGTCATTCCCTGCACCACACCATTATTGTCTTCATGCTTCTCTGACACCTTCTCACTTCTTTCTTCAGTTGTATAACCATCTGAATAGTGGCCTACTTGCCTCCTATCATTTTCATCCGAGACACTCATTCGAACTGATTGACATAACTGCACCTTTTTAACTCCTTCTCGCGTCTTTTCCACGTTCGAACGTACCCGTTCAGACTTGCATTTTTGACTTCCAGAATGCTGCTCATCCTCCGATCTTGATAGATCGTCTCCATGCATAGCCACCATTGAATGCCTATCCTCCAGATCCCGATTACTCATCTTGTTAGACTTTCGGAGCGTTACATGCCCAGCTTCCACCGCCCATTGCACACTGTCAAAATCCTTAGCCATCTCCACACTGGCATTCGTATCTGCACCAGTATACCAGCTCTCACTCATCATTGCCTGTACTGAACTCCGGGGACCCGAACCTCCTTCTTTTGTAGGTTGAACTACACCATCGACCATATTAGACTTCCGATTGCCCAGATTAATGCCTACATGCATCCTCGTATCTTTTTGCCTTCCCTGATTCGTTTCCACCATCTCCGACTGCAGTTCTTGCTCTTTACAAAATTTTTCTGGATTTTGTAACTTACTGTTCATCTTCTCTATCCTCCCCTTTTTTTCTGTTTCAACCATACCCTCCTCCTGCAGTGTATCCAAAACACCAAAACCATTAGAGATCTTAATTGGATTTGCTTCACCACCCACAGAGATCACTTCATTAGCATCCTTGTCCCCGCTTTTACCACCCTTGTCTATCTCTACCCATTTCATACTCTGCTTTCTCTGTGCCACCAGACTCGGATCCTTTGCTTGACCACCTGAACCGCCTGGTTTCACCAGTTTTTCCGGTTCCTCAGAGCGTAGATTTTTTTCTTTTTCCAATTTTTCTTCTTCATCACCAATCTGCCTTTTTCCTCCAAGGGATTTCGCACCTTTACCACCCGAATTCTCCTTTCGATTCCCTAAAACCAAGCAAGATGACCGACTGTGCCCCACATGACAACAGTGAGTGCAATATTCTGGTAGTTTAGAGAAGTCCACTTTCTGTTGAAATCCTCCAGTGATATTGCCTGTGCTTCTATCTCTGGTTACAATCCAGATCTGTTCTAGTGGTGGCTGCTGGCAGTCGTATTCGACACAAACACGAGCTACACTTGGACGGGTACCATTTGCAGTGGCTTCATCGACACACAGAGGTCGTCCCACCGACTTTGCAATCATTAACAGCGCGGATTTCTCATAGAGGTGTGCACGCAGATTCGGGAATGAGATCCAGATCGGAACCACTGAGGATTCCTTTTCTGGTTGAAAATCCGGAGTCCACTTAAAAACTCTCATCTTTTGGTTTGCAATAAACCAGGATTGTCTCATCCATAAACGATTCAGATCTTGTTCGCTTGACAAATGGATCAGTATATGTTTATAATCTAGCCAACGTACGTCATACGAACCTATCAAGCCAATACCTTTAAAGGCAGCCCTTACATCATTCAACCGGGGCATCCGGGAAAATTTACCCACCATGGAATATTTGAAAGGCTGTGCTAGGGCAACAATCTCATCGTCAAAGAACGCTACAGCCGGACGATCTCTATACCAAAAGGGTTCTCTGTTAGTGGGGATGATGGGAGGCTTTTCTCCAGCCGCCACACTTAAAAAGGATTTTCTTTGTGCTCGAGGAGAGACAGGAACTTTTTGGGGTTCTGTTGCTTTCAAGCCGCCATTGTTGACTTGTGGTTGCAAGCTTTTGGTTTCTGTGGGGTTTTGGGTTGCTCCCCGTAGAATGGAAAGTGACGAATCAGTGTGTGGGGGAGGGATTGCAGGGTCCGGCGGCCTTCCAGCAGCCATCCCATGAGGGAAAGGAAGGGGAGGGAAATGGGAAAATTCCAGAGCGTTTTCCAGCGTTTTTTTTTTTTTTTTTTTTTGGTTTGGTTTAGGGTTTAGGGTTTAGGGTTTAGGGTTTAGGGTTTGGTGTTTGGGGTTTGGGGTTAGGGGTTTGGGGTTTAGGGTTTAGGGTTTAGGGTTTAGGGTTTAGGGTTTAGGGTTTTTTTTTTTTTTTTTTTTCTGGAAATTCTCGCAGGGCCCAGCTACCCTGTTATCGTTTTATTAATAGGAAAAAAATTAAATACAACCGGGAGGGGGACATAAACCGTACCTCCAGAATTACATGAGAATGGAGAAGATTTTAGAAGAGTACCTAAAAGAGAGAGTTTCAATTTGTGTGAAATTGAAACTGTTCCTTGTTACATGATTCTAAATGATAAAATAGCAGTAAAAATAAATTAGGAGTACTACTCCCTTACAAATATTTAAATCGGACATAAGGAAGGCTACATTTATCTAATTTAATCATTCCATTTAATTCTCCTTGTGCTTCTGTAATTACACAAAGATTCTGATGTGTGTAGCCTTTGTTGGACAGGAAATCAGCTGCTTGGTTGCCTTCTCTGAAAATGTGCGTAATTCGATATGACATATTACACAAGCATTGCCGAATTGACTCTAACAAATACCTTAGGTCGTGTGACCCTTTCTGAGATTGCTGAATCATCTGAATTGCCACTAGAGCATCCATTTCTATCCACAGTCGAGTGATATTTCTTTCTTTGCATAAAAGCAAACCTCTGAGTAATGCATGAAGTTCTGCCTGCAAAGAGGTATGAGGCCCAATATTCTCCGAAAAAGCAAATAAAAGTTTACCTGTATGGTCACGTAGGACTCCCCCACAAGCTGCATTTTGGTTTTTCAATGAACTGCCATCTACGTTTAACTTGTATTCACCTGTTAATGGCTTTATCCAATGAAATATTAAAGGAGATGTACAATATTTGGAAGGAAACTTGAAGCCCCACATACTAGCTATGTCAATATCACCTTTCCACTGCCATTTCTGTAATAGAGAACCTGCATATAACTGATTCAAAAGTTTCATGGTGCGCCACACTACTCTATCTGGGTACATACCTGAGTTTCTATGCTTCACATCATTCCTTTCCAACCACAAAAACCAGCAAGTAAAAATAGGAATTAAAACACGAATGTGCCCCTTTCTAGTATAATCCCCAGAATAATACCATGCCCATAAAATTTGAGAAACATGCTTAGGATTTGAGACGTAAATCTGAAAGGTTCTTGCAAAGAAATTCCAAACCTGTTTCGCTACCGGGTTTTCCCATAAAACATGCATTAAGGATTCCTCGGATCTGCAACATACACATCTAGAGGCTAAATGGATACCCTTATCCTTCATCCGAAGTTCGACCGGAATCCAATTATGTAATACTCTCCATAAGAAAAAAGAAATGGATAAAGGAACACTCCTGTGCCAAATAAGTGCGGCCAAAGCATCGGTTGGTTGCCTCTGTCTGACTGCCTCCCAAGCACTCCAAGTAGAGAAATCCCCATTAGAAGTTGGAACCCAATAAGCAACATCATTCTGTGATCTATCAAAAGGAATCTGCAATATCTCAACCACAATGGTCATAGGCAAGCATAATTTCAATTTATCCAAATCCCAACTATCACCATTATAAAATTTATTAACAAGAGACATATCATTGTGAAAGGAAGGGACCGAAGTTACCAAGGGTTGATTACCCATCCAACAGTCGTGCCAGAAAAAAAGGTCCCCTTTACCTATCCTCCACCGAGTATTCTGTAGTGCCACATTTCGTCCACCAATCATCCGTTTCCACACCGAAGAGTCATGTAACTTCGGTTGTACCAAGTGAGGAATACAGCCAAGGCAGTATTTAGTTTTCAAAAACCGTGCCCATAAACTATTGCAAGTTTGGAATCTCCACCATAATTTCAAAGTAAAAGCCCCAAAAATATCTCTCATATTTCGAATATCAAGACCCCCTTCAGAATATGGAAAAGTGATTTTTGACCAAGCTGCCCAATGCAATTTCTTACCATTATTTGAGTCACCCCAAAGAAAACTATTGAAAAGCCGTTCTATTTTCTCAATCACTGTCTCTGGAGGCTTAAGAACTTGTATCAAGTACATTGGTAAGGACGACAACACACTTTGCAATAATGTAATTCGGCCTCCTGGCGATAAGACCTTGTTCTCCCATCCTGAAATACGATCACGAATCTTAGAAATTAAAGAATCAAAAAGTGATACCTTTTTTGACCCTTTGTGTAGAGGGGCTCCAAGATAGGTTACAGGAAGCGTTTTATGATGAAACCCCGTGGTTTGTAATATTATTTGCCTCCTTGAAAGTGCACACCCCTTAGCTGTGATAAAACAACTCTTCTGAGGATTGACCTGCTGTCCGGACACCCACTCATATTCCTGTAAAAAATTCAAAATCTTCTGCAAGGATGATCGGCATCCGTTAGTGAAAATAACTATATCATCTGCAAAAGAAAGGTGGCTGATAGGCATTAAACAGCCAGATAGATACTGGAGAGAATTATACTGACTGAAAAGATGATTAAGCCCCCTGGAAAGGTAATCTGCAGCTAGAATAAATAAAAAAGGAGAAATAGAATCCCCCTGTCTCAACCCTCTTTCAGATTTAAAATATCCCACCAACGAACCATTAATGAGCAAGGAGAACCAACAATTGGAGATGCATGCTTTAATCATATTTATCCATTTGGCATTAAAACCAAAATGCTCCAACATTAAATAAAGAAAATCCCAATGCAGACGATCGTATGCTTTTGCCATATCTAGTTTTAGAACGACATTACCTCCTCTTGCTTTACCATCTATTTTGCCAATGAGCTCCTGAGCAAGTAAGATGTTGTCACTAATAAGTCGGTCCTCCACAAACCCACTTTGATTTTCTGAAATTAGTGATGGAAGAAACTTGGCCAAACGATTTGCCATGAGTTTGGTAACTATCTTGTTTAAGACAGTACACAAACTAATGGGCCGAAAGTCACTCCATAGGCAAGCATTTGGCTTTTTGGGCAGCAAAACTAAGGTCGTAGAAGTGACACCCCGTGGAAGTGGAGATCCATTAAAAAAATCCAACACTGCTTCTAGAAGGTCTTGTTTAATTATGTCCCAACAATGCTGATAAAAAAGAGAGGAAAAACCATCTGGGCCGGCAACACTGTCTTTGTTAATATTAAAAACCACATCCTTAACTTCTTGTAATGATGGTGCTGCACATAAATAATCATTATCATCAGAAGAAATAATCCGAGGAATTAAAGAAGAATCAAACCTGGAAAGGTCACAATTTTCTGCAGTTAAAAGATTTTGGAAAAATTCAACCGCAGAATTTCGAATAGTATGGGGTTCTTCCAATACATTTCCTTCCTGGTTTTGTATCTGAAAAATATTAGCTCTCACTCTCTTCTTTCTCATCATCATATGGAAAAACTTGGTATTTCGTTCACCTTCCACCAACCATTTCACCCCAGATTTTTGTTGCCAAAAAAGTTCTTCAATGCTTAGTTGACGGTTAAGCTTGGCATATGCTTTATGCATAAGATTTCTATTGAGCATTGAGGGATCCTGTTGAAAGAGCAATTCTCTCTCTGCTGCGTCTGCTTCAGCCAACTTGAGATTGTGGAATATGTCACCAAATATCTGCTTATTCCACCATTTGAGGTCACTTTTCAAACGTTGTTGTTTCAGCCAAAAGGCTAATATTCCAGTAGCTTGTATTGGCACTCCCCAGCTCCGTTTTACAAAAGGTATGAAATCGTGATGTTTAGTCCATGCATGAAGGAAACGAAAAGTGGAAGGGCCCTTCTGACTTATAGTAGAAGCTGAGATTAAAAGGGGGCAGTGATCAGATCCGTCTCGGTTCAAATGCTGCACACGTGTGGAGGAGAAAACTTCAGCCCATTCTGGGTTGTAAACCACTCTGTCCAGCCGTTGAAACACGTGATTATTAGTCCAAGTATAAGCGTTCCCCTCAAAGCCCGCGTCTAATAAGCCACAATCTAGCAATGTTGCAGTAAAATCCTCCATAGATCCGCTGTGGGGAGGGGCACCATTCAAACGTTCTGCACTACTCACAATGGTGTTGAAATCCCCACCCACCATCCATGGTCCTTCCGTATGCGAAGACAATAAACGTAAGCTATCCCACAGCTCAACTCTCTCCTGTCTTGTACATTTAGCATAAACAAAAGAACAAAATATAGGATGAGGCAGCCACGGTAAAGTTAAACTCACATGCAGGCATTGGATATTATCAAGCAAAACATCACAACAAACCTCCGTAGAAGAGAAGACCCATATTTTTTGTGAGACATTACTCACCACTTTATCATAACCAAGTCTCCTTCTAATATATTCTGCTTTATTTTTGTTTACCATAGGTTCCAGGATCACCATGAGTTTGATATTATGCATCAATTTCAGCTTTTTTAAACGCCTTTGAGTCACAACACCTGCAACACCTCTCACATTCCATATTAAGCAACTAATCATGGATAGGTTTGAAAGGAGGGGTTCTTGGTTATGGAGTCATCATCTGCTCCATCTTTTCCAACACAGTATTCTGTAACATGCATGGAGTTCCAGTTTGCAAAAGAACAAAGGGAGCTATCCGATTTTCGTCTTCTTGAAACAAGCGGATGAGTGGCGGAATCATGGTTCACAGGTTCTGCATGGGAACGCATAAGGGGTGGCCCGTGGCCTGCCAGGCTTGTGATCTGCTCAGAACCAGTGCTTATGTCTGCACAGGAAGGAATAGAGTCATTTTCCTTATTAAAAAAACACATACCTCGCTCGGACCATTGGGTGCATGAGTATTCTGCATTGCTATCTACAGTATCCATTATTTCTTTTTCCTGCAGCTGTCCATCCTTGTCTCCTACCGTACTTACATCATCAGCTTCTTGTGATATCTGAAATACCCGCATTTCTGCCTCATCATTATCAACATCCATCACTTGAACCAAACTAGCTAAAAAAGGTTTGGCTTTCTTCTTCAACTTTGGTTTTCGCACCATTATCTGCTGAACAGTTCCAACGACCCCATGGCTCTTGCCTTGTTTACTTGTTCTCGGTTCCTCCACGCTCACTTTTTTTCTTTTATCTAAATCTTCCACTAAGTCTTGCCCAGAGTCAGCACAATCTACATTTATTGAACACAAAGATCCTGACTTTTTTAAATTATTAGCATCATGCAGCACGTGTGGTTCATCTATCCCAGTGTCTACGTCCACCCTTGCATGCTCATCAAAATGGGCTTTTTCTTTTGCAGCAAACATTCCATCTCCTATCTCATTCGTGACATTGCTGCTCATCCTCCTACCCTCTTGCAAACCACCTTTAACCACATTATCACTTTCTAGCTTCTCCGGTGCACCTGGCAACTCAGTCAAGAATTTATTTTCTTTTGTTGAATTCTTAATAACAGCGGGTGTCTTAGTCGCAGTAGCCATTGCATCTCTTTTTCCATTCCTTTTCTGCTGTTGCTCTTCAAATTTTGATGCATCCATGCCCCTTCTCTGGTCCCTAGAGTCGCCTTCATTGCGTCCCGGTAAGGCACGATCAGCTGCAGCATGTTCAGGAGCAATAGTAAATTTCTGGGCAAATTGAGCACTGTTCACGTACTCTGTTTGCCCCTGTTTTGCATGCTTTTCAGGTTTCTTCCCTTCATCACCATCAAATAATTCAGATCTGTTTGATAAATGCATCAAAGCTTTTCCCGGTTCCTTCTCATCGATTTCCGGACCATCTTCCTCCTCCGCTTGCCAACGTAAGCCCGGGTTTCTTGGTTTCTCCTGGCACTGATTTGTTTCTTTTTCCCGATTTTGTTCTCTTTCCAAAACTCCACCATGACTTCCTTCATGCCTCGGTTCTGATGGGTCAATGTCCTCTATTCCACCAATCATACCGAATCGGTTTGATATCATCATCGACTCTTTCACTCGATTTTCTGAGGCAGTTTCCAAGCCTTTTGAATTTTTTGCTCCGCTTTTGCTTGCTTTCCCTACCTCTCTCCATTGTGTATTCTGTTTTTGGGGCTCCCATCTAATTTGTTCTTTAACACATTCATGCCTATTTTCACCGTCCTCCTCCAAATGTTTCCCCGGTTTAGGGATCTTTCTCACCTGATCTGGTTTCTCAGGCCTGTGCCCCAAGACCATGCACGTTTTCTCACCATGTCCCACATGATTACAATGGGAACAGTATTCTGGAAGTTTAGAAAATTCAACCCTCTGCATAAAACCTCCAGTTATCGTCCCGGTAGCACGATCACGAGTCACGATCCAGATCTGGTCTATTGGAGGCTGTTGACAGTCGAACTCGATACAAACCCGTGCAACACTAGGTCTCGTCCCATTAGCTGTGGCCTCGTCCACGAACAGCGGTCGTCCCACCGCCTTAGCTATTACCATCAGAGCCGATTTCTCAAACAAATGAGCCCGCAACCCAGGAAAGGAAATCCACACCGGAATTAAAGACGATTCTTTCTCTGGTTGGAAATCTGCAGACCACTTGAAAACACGCATTTTTTGGTTAGCAATAAACCATACCTGTCTCATCCATAGCCGATTCAAATCATGTTCATTTGTGAGATGGATCAGAATATGCTTATAGTCTAACCATCGGATCTCATATGCACCAATGAGTCCGATACCTTTGAAGGCAGCCCGTATCTCATTCATCCGTGGCATTCTTGTAAACTTTCCAACCATGGAGTGTTTCAGCGGCTGTGCCAGGGTTACGATTTCATCATTAAAAAAGGCTGCCGCAGGACGATCTTTGTACCAGAAAGGCTCTCGACTCAAAGGGATTACAGGCTGTTTCTCCCCAACCGTTATGGCCAAAAAAGACTTCTTCTGTGCACGGGGGGAAATAGGGGGCGGGTTTTGGCTTTCAATATTTTTGAAGGCGCCATTGTTGACTTGCGGCTGAAATTGTTTATCATCAGTTTGGTTATGCGTGGGCCCGTGAGGTATGGAAGATGACAGACCAACATGGAAGGAAGGGTTTAGAGGGTCTGGCGGCCGTCCAGCCGCCATTCCTGGAGGTTGAGGAAGAGGGGGAAAGTGTTGGGAATTGAGAGAGTTTTCCAGTTTTTTTTTTTTTTTGGTTTGGTTTAGTTTTTTGGTTTGGTTTCGGTTTGGTTTAGGTTTAGTTTAGGTTTAGGTTTAGTTTAGTTTAGTTTAGGTTTAGGTTTTAGGTTTAGTTTAGTTTAGTTTAGTTTAGTTTAGTTTAGGTTTAGGTTTAGTTTAGTTTAGTTTAGGTTTAGGTTTAGTTTAGTTTAGGTTTAGGTTTAGGTTTAGGTTTAGTTTAGTTTAGTTTAGTTTAGTTTAGTTTAGTTTAGTTTAGTTTAGGTTTAGTTTATTTTTTATTTTTAGGTTTAGGTTTAGGTTTAGTTTAGTTTAGTTTAGTTTAGGTTTAGGTTTAGTTTAGTTTAGTTTAGTTTAGTTTAGTTTAGTTTAGTTTAGGTTTAGGTTTAGGTTTAGTTTAGTTTAGTTTAGTTTAGTTTAGTTTAGTTTAGTTTAGTTTAGTTTAGTTTAGTTTAGGTTTAGTTTAGTTTAGGTTTAGGTTTAGTTTAGTTTAGTTTAGTTTAGTTTAGTTTAGTTTAGTTTAGTTTAGGTTTAGGTTTAGGTTTAGTTTAGTTTAGGTTTAGGTTTAGGTTTAGGTTTAGTTTAGTTTAGGTTTAGTTTAGTTTAGGTTTAGGTTTAGTTTAGTTTAGGTTTAGGTTTAGTTTAGTTTAGGTTTAGTTTAGTTTAGTTTAGGTTTAGTTTAGTTTAGGTTTTATTTTTTTAGTTTAGGTTTAGTTTAGTTTAGGTTTAGTTTAGTTTAGTTTAGTTTAGGTTTAGTTTAGTTTAGTTTAGGTTTAGGTTTAGTTTAGGTTTAGGTTTAGTTTAGTTTAGGTTTAGTTTAGTTTAGGTTTAGGTTTAGTTTAGGTTTAGGTTTAGTTTAGTTTAGTTTAGGTTTAGGTTTAGTTTTTTAGTTTAGGTTTAGGTTTAGTTTAGGTTTAGGTTTAGTTTAGGTTTAGGTTTAGTTTAGTTTAGTTTAGTTTAGGTTTAGTTTAGTTTAGTTTAGTTTAGTTTAGGTTTAGTTTAGTTTTATTTTTTAGTTTAGGTTTAGGTTTAGTTTAGGTTTAGGTTTAGTTTAGGTTTAGGTTTAGGTTTAGTTTAGTTTAGGTTTAGGTTTAGTTTAGTTTAGGTTTAGGTTTAGGTTTAGTTTAGTTTAGGTTTAGTTTAGTTTAGGTTTAGGTTTAGGTTTAGGTTTAGGTTTAGTTTAGTTTAGTTTAGTTTAGGTTTAGGTTTAGTTTATTTAGGTTTAGGTTTAGTTTAGTTTAGGTTTAGGTTTAGTTTAGGTTTAGGTTTAGGTTTAGTTTAGGTTTAGGTTTAGGTTTAGTTTAGTTTAGGTTTAGGTTTAGTTTAGTTTAGTTTAGGTTTAGTTTAGGTTTAGGTTTAGGTTTAGTTTAGTTTAGGTTTAGGTTTAGTTTAGTTTAGGTTTAGGTTTAGGTTTAGTTTAGTTTAGGTTTAGGTTTAGTTTAGTTTAGTTTAGTTTAGTTTAGGTTTAGGTTTAGGTTTAGTTTAGGTTTAGGTTTAGGTTTAGGTTTAGTTTAGTTTAGGTTTAGGTTTAGGTTTAGTTTAGGTTTAGTTTAGTTTAGGTTTAGTTTAGTTTAGTTTAGGTTTAGGTTTAGGTTTAGGTTTAGTTTAGGTTTAGGTTTAGTTTAGTTTAGTTTAGTTTAGTTTAGTTTAGTTTAGGTTTAGGTTTAGGTTTAGTTTAGTTTAGTTTAGTTTAGTTTAGGTTTAGTTTAGTTTAGTTTAGGTTTAGTTTAGTTTAGGTTTAGGTTTAGGTTTAGGTTTAGGTTTAGGTTTAGTTTAGTTTAGGTTTAGGTTTAGTTTAGTTTAGTTTAGGTTTAGGTTTAGGTTTAGTTTAGTTTAGGTTTAGGTTTAGGTTTAGTTTAGTTTAGGTTTAGTTTAGGTTTAGTTTAGGTTCAGGGTTCAGGGTTCGGGGTTCGGGGTTCGAGGGTTCGGGGTTCGGGGTTCGGGGTTCGGGGTTCGGGGTTCGGGGTTCGGGGTTCGGGTTTCGGGGTTCGGGTTTCGGGTTTCGGGGTTCGGGGTTCGGGGTTCGGGGTTCGGGGTTCGGGGTTCGGGGTTCGGGGTTCGGGGTTCGGGGTTCGGGGTTCGGGGTTCGGGGTTCGGGGTTCAGGGTTTAGGGTTTTAGGGTTTAGGGTTTAGGGTTTAGGGTTTAGGGTTTAGGGTTTAGGGTTTAGGGTTTAGGGTTTAGGGTTTAGGGTTTAGGGTTTTAGGGTTTTAGGGTTTAGGGTTTAGGGTTTAGGGTTTAGGGTTTAGGGTTTAGGGTTTAGGGTTTAGGGTTTTGGGTTTTGGGTTTTGGGTTCAGGGTTCAGGGTTCAGGGTTCAGGGTTCAGGGTTCAGGGTTCAGGGTTCAGGGTTCAGGGTTCAGGGTTCAGGGTTTAGGGTTTTAGGGTTTAGGGTTTTAGGGTTTAGGGTTTAGGGTTTTAGGGTTTAGGGTTTTAGGGTTTAGGGTTTAGGGTTTAGGGTTTAGGGTTTAGGGTTTAGGGTTTAGGGTTTAGGGTTTAGGGTTTAGGGTTTTTTTTTTTTTTTTTTTTTTTTATGCTGGAAATTCTCGCAGGACCCAGCTACCCTGTGTTTATTTTATTAGAATGAAAAATGAAGTACAAAAAAGAGGGGGACATAAACCTTACCTCCAGAATTACATGATTCTGTGAAACTTTCGAAAAATACTTTGGTAGGGATTTCCGTTTTATTTGCATAGTTAATGATGCTACAATAAAACGGTAATCCCCACTATTACATGGTAGAAATAAAACAAGAAAAAAGTAGCAGTTACATGGATAATAAATAAGGAGTACTACTCCTTTACAATTATCTGAATCGAACATAAGGAAGACTAAGCCTATCTAATTTCAGCATACCGAAAAGTTCACCTTGTGCTTCAGTGATTACACGAAGGTTCTGATGTGTGTGTCCTTGATTTGATAGGAAATCTGCAGCTTGGTTGCCTTCTCGATAGATGTGAGAAATTCTATACGACATAGTTCTAAGGCATTGTCTGATTGACTCCAACAAATATCGTATGTCATGTGACCCTTTTTGAGAATGCTGGATCATCTGAATTACCACCATCGAGTCCATTTCTATCCAAAGCTTTCCAACATTTCTTTCTTTGCATATGAGTAGACCTCTGTGTAATGCATGTAATTCCGCCTGCAAAGAGTTACAAAAACCAATATTTTCCGAGAAACCAAAAATAAGTTTACCTGTATGATCTCGGAGGACCCCTCCACATGCTGCATTCTGATTATACTTGGAACTTCCATCTACATTCAGCTTGTATTCATCTGTAGAAGGTTTTATCCAATAGAAAATTTGAGGAGACATACCATATTTTGTAGGAAATTTAATACCCCACATATTTGCTATATCAGTGTCACCTCGCCATTGCCATCTTTGTAACAAAGAACCTTCATTCAATTGGTGCAACAATTTCATAATTCGCCAAACCACTCTGTCAACATACATGCCCAATTGCCTGTGTTTTGCGTCGTTTCTCTCCAACCATAAAAACCAGCAAATAAATATAGGTAGTAGCATGCGAATATGGCCTTTACGAACAAAATCACCAGAATAATGCCATGCCCAAATAATCTGAGAAACATGTTGAGGCCTCAAAACATAGATTTGAAAGAATTTTCCAAAATAATTCCAAACCTGTTTCGCGACCGGATTTTCCCATAAGACATGCATTAAGGATTCCTCCGAATTGCAGCATACACATTTAGAAGCCAACTGAATACCTTTTTCCTTCATGCGAAGTTCCACCGGAACCCAATTATTCAAAACCCTCCACAGGAAAAAGGAAATAGACAATGGAATGCTTCTATGCCAGATAAAAGAAAACAAAACATTACCCGATTGCCTCTGCCTTACCGCCTCCCAAGCACTCCAAGTGGTGAAATCCCCACTAGAAGATAGTGTCCAAAAAGCTATATCCTCTTGTGATCTATCAAAAGGTATCTGTAAAATTTCATCAATTACATTCACAGGTAGAATTATTTTCAATTTATCAACATCCCAAGAATCACCATGATAAAATTGATTAACCAAGGACATATCATTTTGGAATGAAGGGAAAGAAGCTATCAAGGGTTGGTTTCCCATCCAACAATCGTGCTAGAAAAAAACTTCCCCTTTACCGATTCTCCATCGAGTATACTGGTAAGCCGAAGCTCGACTCCCAATCATCCTTTTCCACACCTGAGAATCATGTAATTTCGGCTTAACATAATGAGGTAATTGGCCAAGGCAATATTTTGTTCTCATAAATTGTGTCCATAGGCCATGACATGTAAAATATCTCCACCATAATCTTAAAGTAAAAGCTTCACAGACATCATTTAAGTCCCTGAAATCCAAACCTCCCTCCGAGCATGGAAATGTAGTTTTTGACCAAGCTGCCCAATGCATCCTTTTGAACTCCCTTGTATCACCCCAAAGAAAGCTATTAAAAAGCCTTTCTATTTTCTCAATAACTGTCACCGGTGGCTTTAGAACTTGCAACAGGTACATCGGTAGAGATGATAACACACTCCTTAGCAAGATAATCCGACCTCCAGGCGATAATGTTTTATTTTCCCAACCTGAAATGCGATCTCGAATCTTGTTAATTAGTGAGTCAAAAAGAAATACCTTTTTTGGACCTTTATAGAGGGGGGCACCAAGATACACAACCGGAAGCTTTTTATGTAGAAATCCAGTGGCATTTGCTATAATTTGTCTCCTCGAAGAAGAGCAACCATTAGCTGTGATAAAACAACTTTTATGATGATTGACCTGCTGCCCAGATACTTGCTCATACTCCTGTAAAAAATTCAAAATCCTTCGCAAAGCTGAACGACAACCATTAGTGAAGATGACTATATCGTCAGCAAATGCTAAATGACTTATAGGCATTAAGCAACCAGATAAATAATGCAAGGAATCATATCTACTGAATAAATGGTTTAAACCCCTAGATAAATAATCAGCAGCCAGTATAAATAAGAGAGGAGAGATGGAATCACCCTGACGAAGCCCACGCTCAGATTTAAAATAACCAGTCAAAGAGCCATTAATCAGCAAGGAGAACCAACAGTTGGAGATGCAGGCTTTGATCATACTAATCCATTGTGCAGAGAAACCAAATTGCTCCAACATTAAATATATAAAATCCCAACTCATACGGTCATAAGCTTTTGCCATATCCAATTTTAATACCACATTACCTCCTCTGGCATTGGAATCAAGCTTACCTATAAGTTCCTGTGCAAGTAGTATATTTTCTCCAATAAGTCGTCCAGTAACAAATCCACTTTGGTTTTCCGAAATTATGGATGGGAGAAATTTTGATAATCGGTTTGCCAGAAGCTTAGTAACTATCTTATTTAAGACAGTGCATAAGCTAATCGGACGAAAATCACTCCATTGGACAGCATTCGATTTTTTGGGCAGCAAAACCAATGTGGTAGATGTGACACCGCGTGGAAATGGGGTTCCCTTAAAGAAATCCAGCACTGCTTCAGTGAGATCCTGTTTTATAATGTCCCAACAATGCTGATAGAACAAGGATGAAAAACCATCTGGTCCAGCAACACTGTCTTTATTAATGCTAAAAACCACATCTTTAACCTCCTGAAGTGAAGGGGCTGCACACAGAAAAGCATTATCAGCAGAAGAGATAATATGAGGGACGAGAGATGAGTTAAACCTGGACATATCACATTGTTCAGCCCGTAACAGGTTTTGAAAGAATTCAACTGCAGAATTTTTGATCATTTGAGGCTCCTCCACTACATTCCCCTCCTGGTCCTGTATCTTAAAAATATGGTTTCGCACCCTCTTTTTTCTCATCCTCATATGAAAAAACTTGGTGTTTCGTTCACCCTCCACCAACCATTTAACACCAGATTTTTGTTGCCAGAAAAGTTCCTCTATACTTAACTGACGATTCAGTTTGGCATATGCTTGATGCATGAGATTTCTATTGACAGGGGAAGGATCCTGTTGAAAAATCAATTCTCTCCTCTCTGCTTCTACTTCAGCGAGCTTAATATTCTGAAAAATATCACCAAAAATCTGCTTGTTCCACCACTTTAAATCACGTTTCAGCCTCTGTTGCTTAAGCCAAAAACCTTGAAGCCCAGAACATTGGACAGGAACTTGCCAGCTTCTGTTAACAAAAGGAAAAAAATCATGGTGTTTTGTCCAAGCATGCAGAAATCTAAACGTTGAAGGACCTTTTGGATTAGTTGTAGAACAAGAAATTAAGAGAGGACAATGGTCAGATCCACCACGATTTAAATGCTGCACTCTTGTAGATGAGAAGCATTCAGCCCATTCCGGATTATAAACGACCCTGTCCAGTCGTTGGAACATGCGATTATTAGTCCAAGTATAGCTGCTACCTTCAAATCCCGCATCCACAAGGCCACAATCGAGCAACATCGAAGCAAAATCTTCCATGGATCTATCATGAGGAACAGCCCCGTATAATCGCTCATCACAGCTAATGATGGTATTAAAATCACCTCCCACCAGCCACGGAGCCTGCATGTCTAAAGAAATCCGTCGTAAGCTATTCCATAAGTCCAGTCTCTCAATTCTGGTGCACTTCGCATAGATAAATGAAGCAAAGACTGGACGAGGAAGCCATGAAACTGAGAGGAGCACATGTAAGCATTGCACCTGGTCCAAAATAACTTCGCAACCAACTTCATTAGAAGTAAACAACCATATTTTATTAGAGCAATTACAAAAAACCGAAGCAAAACCCAATCTCCGTTTGATGTATGCTGCCTTTTGAACTTCCACCATCGGCTCTAAAACCACTAGCAGTTTAATATTGTGCATGATTTTTAATTTTTTCAACCGTCTTTGGACTGCTTTTCCAGCAACACCACGCACATTCCAAAGAAGATAATTGATCATGGGTAAGTATGAAAAGAAGAACTCACAGAAATAGAGTCATTTGCTCCATCCTTTTCCTCCAAATATTCTGTCGCATGGTTAGAATTCCAGTTATTAAGGATACCAGACGAGCTATCTGAATTTGTCCTTCTGGATCACGGATGAAAAGCTAAACTGGAACTTTCAGTTCTTGCATGCAGCTGCATGGGAGCTGGCTCGTGGTTATTCTGCATCCTTCCATGTTCCGGGCTATCACCAGTATTTGTATTAGATGGCACTGAAGTGGGCTCCATATTAAATAAACAAATACCTGGCTCGGGTTGCAAGCTATAAGAGCAGTTATCATTGCTATCCTCCGCTCGTACCACCGATGGATTTTCTTCATCATTAGCAGTCTCGACATTTAGCACGGGAATCATATTAGCCAAGATCGGCTTAGCTTTTTTCTTGAGTTTTTGTTTCCGAACCGTGATGTGCTGGGTATCTTCACTACTATCTTCTTGGACCCGATTATCGACTTCCTTATTTCCCTTCAAATCACTAATTCTGCCAGTAATTTGCACTGTTTCTACCCGATTTTCGAGCCCTTCTGCCACCTGCTGTTGTGTTACATCTACACCCAAATTTTTTATTTTTTCCAATTCTGCTATAACAGCTTTTGGCAGTACTTCACAATGATGAGGGCTTTCTAACCGGTTAATAGGCTCCACCGAATATTTTTTATTGTTTATACCTGCACCGAACCGCACTAATGTCCCCTCCTCAACTCCTAAAACTGCCCCATCTGCAGACTTTGTCAGCTGCCTATCCTGCTCTCCTAGGCCCCTATTGTGATGTCCCTTCGCGCCATGCACGTAAGATAACCCATCCTCTTCAAATTGGGATCTCGCTACTGCCTCCATGCTGCCAAGAAATTGCTCATTATCTCCATTATCCCGCTGCTCCGCTCCTTCCTTTCCAAACGAATTTAGAATATTTTCCTGTCCCCCAGATACCTGAACAGAATTAATATCATGCCCAAAAAAATGCTGAATACCACCAGTCGACAAACCCCTCTCCTCGGTAAGTTCTACAGGTTGTCGTAGTAGTTCCGCCTGCTCCATAGTTTTTATTTTTTCTGCCCTCGCCTCACCTTGCACTGCTTCCATCTGTTTATTTTGAAACTCCATGCTCATGTTTTTTCTTTTTTCCGAATCTACTGGAATCGGACCCTCCTGCCTTTGTTTCAGCTGTTGCTGCGGTACCTTCATGCCCAGATTTGTTTTTTCTATACTTCTCAATGCACCTTTAATATCATTTCCCAACCGTTGAGAATCCTCCCCTCGCAGGATTTGTTTTTGAAAATTATTTTGCCCCGACAGTGCTTGTTTTTCTATGTCATTTTCTGTCCCATCACGTGTACAGGCTTCCATATTATTAATAAATACCGATCCCACCTCTCTTTGGCAATTTTCCTCCTTATAATATGCATGGTTTGAGGCTGCTGACCGGTTGGAAGGCTGTACCAAATTTTTTATATTATAATTACCTGCACCTGCAGGCAATAAAGTCCCATCCGCACCTGCCAAACTGTTTGCACCCCCTGCAGACCCTTGAAGCTGCCTATGCCTATCATCTAGGCTTCTGATTTGCTTACCCATCTCACCATGCACGTAGAAATTTTCCGCAACTCCCTCCATGACTCCCAGCAGTTGCGCATTACCATCTCCACGACCCATCGGCCTTTCACCCTCCATCACCGTCAGTTGCTGCTGCTGCATAGCTTCCGACGCATTCATAATATGCTGCTTCTGTAATTCTTCACCTTTATCAATCCTAATCTGCTGCTGCTGCTGCACAAAATCCGGCGCATCACTGCCCTTTCTCCGATCCCCGGAATCACCACCTTGTCTGCGTCCCGATAAACAATGATCAGCTGTTACCTGTTCAGGTTCTACAGAAATTATCTAGGCTGGTTTCTCGGGTTCCATTCCTTCCCTAGGGTCAAAAAAATCAAATCTGTTCGATAAATGCACTGGAACCTTTCCAGATTTCTTCTCATCAATTTCCCGCCCCATGACGTCCTTCATGCCGCTTTTCCCCGGTTTGCCCACCGGTTTCCACTCCGTTCTTTGTTTCGGCTGATCTGCCGGTAATGGCTCTTTCCGTTTTGCCTCCGGTATCGAATCTGCATCTCTCTTTTGCGGCATTCTGTCATTACCACTTGAAATTTTGTTCCCTTTATCCGTGTGTTGTTTCATCGACCGATTGCCTAAAACCAAGCAAGCAGAAACTGAATGACCCAAATGGCTGCAATGTTCACAATACTCGGGCATTTTTGAAAACTCAACGCGTTGGGCATATCCACTAGTAACAGCACCTGTAATCCGATCTTTAATGACAATCCAAATCTCTTCAATCGGTGCCTTCCTGCAATCATATTCAACACAAACCCGAGCCACACTAGGCCGGGAACCATTAGCAGTTGCTTCATCAATAAACAAGGGTTTACCAACTGTTTTGGCGATTAACAGCAAAGCTGATTTTTCATAAAGATGTGCTCGTAGGTTGGGGAAAGAGATCCAAACAGGAACGATAGCAGACTCTTTCTCCGCTTCAAAATCCGGACTCCATTTAAAGACCCGCATCTTCTGATTAAGAATGAACCATTGCTGTTTGGTCCAGATCCGGTTGAAGTCTTGCTCGTTAGATAAATGGATCAGGACGTGCTTGTAATCTAACCAGCGTATGGCGTAGGCACCCGTGAGCCCGATTCCTTTGAAGGCTTGGCGAATATCCTGGATTTTTGGCATACGGCTGAACTTCCCTATGATAGCATGAATAAATGGAAGAGACAACTGCTGAATCTCGTCCTCAAAAAAAGTCACTGCAGGGCGGTCCTTGTAGGTGATTGGATCTCGGGTTGTAGGGATCAAAGACGATTTTTCTCCTGCAGCAATGGAAAGAAAAGATTTTTTTAACGCACGGGGTGAGGGTGGCGGCTGGGTTTTGTCATTCCTGACTTGTGGGTTTTGCACTTCAGCAATGTTAGGATCTTTCACCGGAAGTCTGGAAAGAGGAGCAATGACCGGTATAGAGAGGTTGGGGGGATCTGGCGGCCGTCCAGTGGCCAAACCGTGAAAGGTAGAAAGCGGGGGAAACTCTCCGGAAGGGAGAGCATTTTCCATTTTTTTTTTTTTGGTTTAGGTTTGGTTTAGTTTAGTTTAGGTTTTTTTAGGGTTTAGGGTTTAGGGTTTAGGGTTTAGGGTTTAGGGTTTAGGGTTTAGGGTTTAGGGTTTAGGGTTTAGGGTTTAGGGTTTAGGGTTTTTTTTTTTTTTTTTTTTTTTAAACTGGAAGTTCTCGCAGGGCCCAGCTACCCTGTTAAATTTTATTAAAAAACCATAAAGGCAAGGTACAAAAGGGAGGGGGACATAAACCGTACCTCCAGAATTACACGAGTTCGGGAAAGATTCGAAAAAGTACCTAGAATGGAATGTTTCGATTTATGACCATTTTCTTTACTATCGTCATAAATTTGAAACATTTCCATGTTACAACGATCTATGAAATTGACTGAATAAAAAACACTAAAATAAACTAGGAGTACTACTCCTTTACATCCATTAAAATCGAACATAAGGAAGATTAAGTCGATCTAATTTTAACATACCATGCAGTTCACCTTGAGCTTCGGAGAAGACAAACAGATTCTGATGTGTGTGACCTTGCTTCGAGAGGAAATCAGCGGCTTGATTGCCTTCTCGGAAGATATGGGATAGACGAAACGAGATTCCACTCAAGCATCTCCTTATGGACTCCAACAAATAACGTATCTCATGGGATCCTTTTTGAGAATGTTGGATCATTTGAATAACTGTCTGTGCGTCCATTTCTATCCAGAGCTTCTCAATGCGACGTTCTTTGCACAGGAGAAGTCCTCGTAGAAGAGCTCGTAATTCTGCCTGCAAGGAGCTACAAAGGCCGATGTTCTCTGAGAAACCAAAGATGAGTTTACCTGTGTGATCACGTAATACTCCACCACATGCTGCGTGCTGACTATCACGGGAACTGCCATCCACATTCAACTTATACTCACCCGTGGATGGTTTTTTCCAAAAAATAATTTGAGGGCAGGCATGCTGTTTGGCGGGAAACCTGAAACCCCACGTAGTTGCTATGTCTATGTCTCCTTTCCATTGCCATCGTTGTATGAGGGAACCATCATGTAACTGATTTAAAAGTTTCATAGTCTTCCAAATGACCCGGTCCGAATACATGTGCATCTGCCTGTGCTTAGCATCATTCCTCTCCAACCATAAGAACCAAATTATGAGTAAAGGAATTAAAGTACGGATGTGGCCCTTTTTAACATAATCACCGGAACAATACCAGGCCCAGAGGATCTGAGAAATATGCTGAGGATTAAGAATAGAAATTTGAAAGGATTGTCCGAAGAATTCCCAAACCTGTCTTGCGATTGGATTCTCCCACAAAACATGCATCAGAGATTCCTCAGCTTTGCAACAGAGACATTTAGAAGCCAAATGAAAACCTTTATCCTTCATCCGTAGATCAACCGGAATCCAATTATGCATAACTCGCCATAGGAAAAAGGACACTGAAAGAGGAATGCTTCTATGCCACATAGAATCCTTCAAAGTATTAGGTGACTGGCGTTGCCGGACGATCTCCCATGCACTCTTTGTAGTGAATTCCCCATGAGAAGTAGGGGACCAATAAGCAACATCATCATGGGATCTATTGAATGGAATCTGCAAAATCTCATCCACAACTGACATAGGCAGGTGTAATTCCAATTTATCCCGATCCCATACCTCACCATCATAAAATTTATCAACACGAGACATATCATTTTGAAAAGTAGGGAACGAAGTTACTAGGGGGTGGTTTCCCATCCAACAGTCGTGCCAGAAAAACAGTTCCCCTTTTCCTATCTTCCATCGAATATTTTGTGAAGCAACATCTCGACCGAGAATCATTCGTTTCCATACTGGAGAATCATGGAGCTTTGGGAGCACGTATTGTGGTATTCGGCCCCTGCAGTATTTTGTTTGCAGAAACTGTGTCCAGATGCTATTGCCTGTTCGGAATCTCCACCACAATTTCAGAGAAAAAGCCGCACACACATCATTCAGATTTCGGATTCCCAGTCCCCCTTCTGAACATGGGAAAGTGGTGCTTGCCCAAGAGGTCCAATGCATCCTATTACGTCCAGTTGAATCACCCCATAAAAGGCTATTAAAAATCCGTTCCACTTTTTCAATCACTGTAACCGGTGGTTTAAGAACTTGCATCAAGTACATTGGCATTGATGAAAGAACACTCCTTAATAGTGTGATGCGACCCCCAGGTGATAATACCCTGTTCTCCCAACCTGAAACACGATCTCGAATCTTGTTAATTAAAGAATCAAAAAGAATTACCTTTTTTGATCCTTTGTAGAGTGGAGCTCCGAGATAGGTCACTGGTAGTGTTTTATGTTGAAAACCAGTGGTGTGAGAGATGATCTGCCTCCTCGAAAGTGGAAAGCCTTTAGCTGTAATGAAACAGCTTTTTTGATGATTAACTAGCTGTCCTGAGACCTGTTCATATTCCTGCAAGAAGTCCAAAACCTTCCGCAAAGCTGAGCGGCATCCATTAGTGAAAATCATAATATCATCAGCAAAAGCAAGGTGACTAATAGGCATAGAGCAGCCTGATAAGTAATGCAATGAATTATAACGGCTGAAAAGGTTATTAATCCCCCTAGAAAGATATTCAGCAGATAAAATAAAGAGAAGGGGAGAGATAGAGTCACCCTGTCTTAAGCCCCTCTCGGATTTAAAATATCCCACCATGGAGCCATTGAACAGCAGGGAAAACCAACAGTTAGAGATGCAAGCCTTGATCATACTTATCCAATGAGAGTTGAAACCAAATTGCTCCATCATAAGGAAAAGGAAATCCCAACTCAAACGATCGTAAGCCTTTGCCATATCCAATTTTAATACCACATTACCTCCCCTTGGTTTGGCATCAAGCTTACCCACTAGCTCCTGTGCTAATAAGATATTGTCGCTGATAAGACGACCATTGACAAATCCACTTTGATTCTCGGAAATGATAGCTGGAAGAATTTTGGACAACCGGTTGGCCAAAAGTTTAGTTACTATCTTGTTTAAGACAGTACATAAACTAATGGGACGAAAATCACTCCATTGGCAGGCATTTGGCTTTTTTGGCAACAGGACAAGAGTAGTAGAAGTAATGCCACGTGGAAACGGAGACCCCCTAAAGAAATCCAGCACTGCATCAAAAAGATCTTGCTTGATTATATCCCAACAATGTTGGTAAAATAGAGATGAAAAACCATCCGGGCCAGCCACACTATCCTTATTAATGTTAAACACAGCATCTTTAACCTCCTGAAGAGACGGATCTGCACATAAGCACTCATTGTCAGCAGAAGAGAGGATCCGAGGGATGAGAGAGGTGTCAAACCTGGAAATTTCACAGTTTTCATCCTGCAACAACTTGTGAAAATAATCAACAGCAGAGTGTTGTATCAGGTGAGGATCATCTAAGACATTTCCCTCAGAGTCAAGAATCCGGAATATGTGGCTCCTCACTCGCTTTTTTCGCATCCGCATGTGAAAAAATTTTGTGTTGCGTTCACCTTCTACCAACCATTTCACCCCCGATTTTTGTTGCCAGAATGACTCTTCAATGCTCAATTGACGGTTGAGTTTGGCATAGGCTTTATTCAAGAGATTTCGATTTAAAACCGAAGGATCCTGTTGAAAATCTAATTCTCTCTTTTCTGCCTCAGCCTCTGCCAATTTCAGTTTTGCAAATATATCTCCGAAAGTATGTTTATTCCACCACTTTAAATCCCGTTTCAGTCGTTGTTGTTTGAGCCAAAACGCCATCAGACCTGAACTCAAAACGGGAACTTCCCAGCTTCTCGAAACAAAAGGAAGGAAATCATGATGCTTTGTCCATGCGTGCAGAAATCGAAAAGTAGAAGGACCCCTTTGACTGACAGTGGAACAAGAAATTAATATGGGGCAATGATCAGATCCGTCCCGGTTCAAGTGCTGCACTCGTGTAGAGGAGAAACATCCAGCCCATTCAGAGTTATAAACCACCCTGTCCAGCCTTTGGAACATATGATTGTTGGTCCATGTATAATTGTTTCCCTCAAAGCCAGCATCAATCAAACCACAATCCATCAAAGCAGTAGCAAAATCCTCCATTGACCCACAATGGGGAGGGGCACCATTTAATCGTTCAGAGCTACTCACAATGGTATTAAAGTCACCACCTACCATCCATGGTCCATTCATATCAAGTGACAGCAACCGCAGAGAATTCCACAAATCCAATCTCTCTTGTCTAGTGCACTTAGCATAAACAAAGGAAGTAAATAAAGGATGTGGTAGCCATGGTAACGTTAATTTGACATGCAGGCATTGAACATGGTCATGCAAAATCTCACAGCAAAGCTCCGCAGAATAAAGGACCCATATTTTATGCGAGCAATTACTTACCACCTTTTCAAATCCGAGCCTTCTTCTAAAATATTCAGCTCTATATGTGTTAACCATAGGTTCTAGAATAACCATAAGTTTGATATTGTGCATCATTTTTAGCTTTTTCAACCGCCTTTGAACTATAGTACCTGCAACTCCTCTCACGTTCCAAATTAAACAGCTAATCATGGATGAGTATGAATAATAGGAATTTCAGAGGTGGATTCGTCATCTGGTCCACTCATTACCTCCAAAGGATCTGAAGCATTGGCAAAATTCCAATTTTCGAGGGGAGAAAGAGAGCTGTCCGATTTTCTTCTTCTATGGACACGTGGGTGGGCTGTCAATTTTTGGCAATCGAGATTGGCACGGTATTGCACGCCTTCAAGCAGCTTTCTCACCTGCGGGGGGCTGATGCATACGTCTGCAGATGAGGGAACAGAGTTATTTTGTTCGTTTAAATAGCAAATACCTTGCTTTGAGGACGGGATTTCCAGATATTCAACATTGCTGTCCACATCAATTGTTTCCCTAGCCTGCCTTTGTTGACTTTCAATGTTGTCATTTGTCTTGTCACAAGAGATGGCTGCAGAACCCATTTCATTATCAACGTTCAGAGCTGGGACCAGGTTAGCTAAAACAGGTTTGGCTTTCTTCCTTGGTTTCTGTTTTCGCTTCGTTATAAGTTGCTCATTTCCATCAGAATTTTGGTGGGCATCATGGTCCTTTGCTTCCACTATTTTGTCGCTACGTGCATGGTTGGAAATCTGGTCAGTAGCTTCACTTTCTCCTTGCAGCAGCTGCAATTCCTGTATACTACTACTCGAGGTTGACTTTGCAGCAGGGTTCTCTATTTCAAACGGTGGTTTTTGGCTAGCTACTGTAGCATTGTTTTTTATTCTTTGAACATGGTCCGTCCCATCAACGTCAAAAGGGTCTGGTGCAAGAGGCAGAGTAACTTTTTCATTTAGGCACTGTTTTCCCGCTCCTTGCTGCCTAGGCTCTGCTACGCCTTCAGTCGGCTTTTGTTGATAATTGCTATTTTTATCATTTTTTTCCTGTAACGTGGTCATTCTCTTCCTTTCTGCATGGCTGTCGCACCCCCCGTTAATGTGAAAGGTTTCCTGCGCCTCACCTTCCAAAGTCTGCATTTCTGCAGAAAAAATCTCTCCCGTTTCTGCTCTTACCGGTTCACCGTTGCCGGTGTGTTCTTCCGCCCCCTTCGATTGT